>CM050513.1:91587307-93007307 GCA_027563665.1 Antrozous pallidus
CAGCTTAGGCCCACTCCCCAGGGAGAGAGAGCCTAAGCTGTCAGTCAGACATCCCCCAAGGGCTCCCACACTGCGAGAGGGTGCAGATCTGGCTGAGGGACCACCCCCACCCTGCTCCCTTCCCGAATGCATGAATTTCATGCATCAGGCTTCTAATATATATGGATTAATGTTATTAGATTAATATTAAATTTCTTGGGTGTGATAATGTTATTGATGATTTAGAGATTGTCCTATTCATAGGAAACGCGTGGTGAAGTATACTGATATCTGCAACTTACTTTCAGTTTATTCAGAAAAAACATTGAGTGGTAGAGCAAAAGCAAATATAGCAAAATGTTAACAATTAGTAAATCTAAATGAAAGGCATATGAAGGTTCATTGTATTACTTTACACTTTTCCATAGGTTTGAAGCTTTTGAAAATACAGGTTGGGAAAAATAAAACTAAACGAAATTATTCTTTAAATTCTTTATTTCATATGTCCATTTCACCAATATTGAAACAGGTTTCTCATACAGGCACTCACTCTTTTTATAGGTTTAAAATATGAAATGGTGAATGAATGTTACAAATTATAATCAAAATGTTTTAGAATAAGTACTTTTAGAATAAGATAATAGATTTAAGAATGCGTTAAATTTCAAGTACTTTTAGAATAAGATAATAGATTTAAGAATTGCGTTAAATTTCTAGTGCAAATATAACACAAGAGTAAAGGACATTGGTGATGTTAAGATTCAATCTAGGTTTCCCCCATCTTAATTTATCTGTTCTCTCCCACTTAAAATCTTAAAAAGTTTTCATTAGAAATTGGAAATACAGAATTCTTAGAAAATAATAGGATGATGAGTTGTATGATTCTCCTTACAGGTACAATTTAGTCTTCAGCAACCTGTAGGCCATTGACAAAGTAACTCCATATCCGACAAAAAAAGCCAAACCACGATTTGGCTGGGGAAGGGGTAACAAATATGCCATTGTGTGGTAGATCCGTGCTCCAACAAAGAGTCTGAAGTGCAGGAGAGCTGTAGAGAGATCTGGACCACTTAAGGAATACAGGAGGCCAATCCCAAGAAATGGCACAATATTTTCAAGGTCATTCAGGTGGGCCCTGTGGAAAAAGATGACTAGTAAAACACTAATTTTAAAATCAGCAGAAACATATTCATTTTCCACTCTCCTCTACAACTAAACGTGTGTTAATGAATCTGAAAAATGCAAAGACAGATCCATTTTATTTCTCTCAAATTGCCTTGCTTCCTTACCTCCCTGGTTTTTATTTAGAAGGACTCATTATTTTTTTTTTTTAATGTTTCTCAGCATATAACAGAGAAGGCACTTTCTACTTTCAAGAATATTAAAACTGTATCTATATAGTTAATCTCACTTTATTTTGCAGATAAGAAATACTGTTTTTCACAAGGTTCATATTCTTATAAAAAACTCTTCCTCCCAAAGCAAGATAATCCTTTTGGTTATGATCTTTCTAAAGACTTTCCCTCATTTCTGCTAGTTTTACTGAGACAATCCTTGCTCACTCACCCTAACCACAGGTTGCAAAGAATTTATCAATTTAATACCTAGCATCTCATGCTCTTAACATCCAAACAGCAGAATATATAACTAGCCTTTCAAATATGGGTAAGATCTAAGCCACTGAATCCTCAACTTACAAAAAGAAAATTGCTAAGGGGGGGGGGGGGCAAAGTAGAAATAATAAACAAAAATGACAATACAGAGAAAAATATGTTTCCTAAATTTTATCTTTATACCACAGCTAGAAGAAAAAAGCAATTTAGCCAAAAGTTTTCCTCCAATTCATGACATCTTGGGTTCCTCTGACAGGAATGTGAATACAATGCACATCTATTACTGACTTGATATTTGTTAAGCACTTAATTCTAAAATCTGATGTTTCTGTGTAAGTCTCCAGAATTAAAAATTACTGCAGAATCTAGAGTAAAAATAAAGATTTTATAGAGTTTACCAGCTATTAATACATATTTCAAAAATGAAAAATATGCCCTAACAGGCTTGGCTCAGTGGATAGAGCATCAGCCTGCGGACAGAAAGGTTCAATTCTGGTCAAGGGCATGTACCTTGGTTATGGGCACATCCCCAGTAGGGGGTGTGCAGGAGGCAGCTGATTGATGTTTCTCTCTCATTGATGTTTCTAACTCTCTATCCCTCTCCCTTCCTCTCTGTAAAAATCAATAAAATATATTTTTTTAAATGAAAAATATTTCTGCTTTATGTTACTCTTTTCTTTTAGAAAAAAATAAAAAGAATAGTGGCTTATTGTGTACTCAACGATCGTCCTGTTTTTTCCTTCCTCCCGTCTTCCACATATTGTATCTGAGGTTGCTTGAAAGAGATGATCAGACATAAAGGGATAAAGAAGGTGACAGTAATCAAGAGAAATAATGGTTTTGAAAGATTTAAATAAAGAATTACTTGTTCCTAAATAAAAGCAAAGCCAGAGAGATATGAATGTTCCTGTCCCCTTTTTCATGGAACCACCCAAGGGCTCCTGAGAGTAAAGTGGGCAAGAAAGGATGGAAAGACCATTTTCTAGTAAAGAAAGGCCTGCTTCACCAATGACATCCGGAGATTTATTTGGCCCTTTGAATTCTGCTGAACCACAGATAAATCTTCACCTCTAATCGTGGGCATGTTAGTTTTCTCCTTCACAACAATCTACCAGGTCAGATATTTCAAATTTGGAGAAGACACCACCCCTGCCTTTATCCTTTAGTTGCTCCAAGTCACTGGTATCTTCCTGGAGGGAACTATGCATACATCCCTGCCCCAGCTTTATACCTGCTGCATAAGGGACAGGGCCCTGGATTACATGGCTTCCATCCCACAAACTGTGTTGGGGAAAAACTGGATTTTCAAAGGCAAAAGAAATAAACTAGACCTTATCTTACACTGTATAGAGAAATCAACTAAAAATGGATTAAAGGCTTGCATGTATGATCTGATACCATTAAACTCATAGAAGAAAGCAAAGTATAGAGGGTAATCTTCTTGACATGACAATGATTTCTTTTTTGGGGGGGAGGAGGAGTGGGGAGAACAAAAGAAAAGGCAACTAAAGCAGATAAAACAAACAAACCCACAGGTGGAAGCATATGAAACTATAAAATTTCTGCTCAGCAAAAGAAACTCAATAAAATGGAAATGCAACCTACATAATTGGAAAAAATATTTGTAAGGCACATTATCTGAAAAGGGGTTAATATTCTAACAAAGGGGTTAATATTCAAAGGAATTCATACAACCTAATAGCAAACAACAACAACAACAACAAAAACACAAATAACCCAAACTTAAAATTAGAAAAGGACTTGAATAGACATTTTTCTCAAAGAAGATACAAATGGCTAGTAGGTACATAAGAAGTTGCTCAACAACACTAATCATCAAGGAAATGCAAATCAAAACCACAATGAGTTATCAACTAACATCTGTTAGATGGTTATTATAAAAAAGACAAGAAGTAACAAATGATGGTGTGGATGTGGAGAAAGGGGAAACCTTGGTAAATTGGTATAGCAACTATGGGAAACAGTGCAGAGGTTCTTCAAGAAATGAATAATAGAACTACTATATGATCCAACAATCCCACTCTGCATGTATATTTCAAAGGAAAATAAAGTATTGTCTTAAAAAGATGTGTGTGTTCCATGTTCATTGCAGCATTATTCATGATAAGCAATTTATGGAAAGAACCTGTGTCTGACAATGAATGAATGGATAAAGAAAATGTGATATACATATTCAGCCTTAGAAAAGGAAAGCCTGTCATTTGCAACAACTTGAAGAAACCTGGAAGGCATTATGCTAAGTAAAATAAGCCAGACAAAGACAAATATTGTATGGTGTCACTTATATGGGGAAAATCTAAAAAATGAAACAAAGTCAACCTTATAGAAATAGAGTAGAAGTGGTTGCTAGGAGTTAGGGTGAAAGGAGATAATAAGGGGAGTTTCGTAAAAGGGTACAAACTTTCAGTGGATAGAGCATCAGCCTGCAGACTGAAGGGTTCCAGGTTCGATTCTGGTTGGGGCACATGCCTAGGTTGCAGGCTTGATCCCCAGTGAGAGACATTTAGGAGGTAGCCAATCAGTGATTTTTCTCTCATCATTGATGTTTCTGTCTCTCTCTCCCTCTCCCTTCTTCTCTGAAATCAATAAAAGTATATTTAAAACAAACATGATGAATAAGTTCTGAGGATAGAATGTAGAATGTATTACATGATGACTATAGCTGATAACACTGTACTGCCTAACCGAAATTTGCTGAGAGTAAGACTTAAATATTCTCAGACAAAACAAAAACAAAAGTTGGGGGGGGGGGGAGGGGTAACTGTGTGAGGTGATAGATGTGTTAATTAACCTAATGGGGGGAATACTTGCACAATAGATATATCAAGTCATAATGTTGTATATCTTAAATGTCTTCCAATTTCATTTGTCAATTATACCTTAGTAAAGCTGAATTTTTTATTTTCCTGACTTTATGACAAAAATTACAAAAAAGAACCCCAGAATAAAATTTAATGTGCTTTTTAAATCAGTATATTAATTGTATTGTTAGAAAGCTGTGTAGATGATATATTGGCTTATTGCTTTTCATTGTTCACTGCATTCTCAGTACATTAAACCTAATATCTATAAAGGAAAGAGAAAGGAGGGATAAATCCCACATTTACATTTTGAATCTTATGCAAAAGTACTTAGCTCTTCATCCTTTTACATAAGTTGACCATTTCACCTCTGGAGAAAGACAACAAAATTGTAAGAGTCTACCATTCTCACTTTACCTCCTACCTATCATCAGTTTTGATATATTCCTACATAGAACAAAGTCATTAATCAAAAAAGTGCAGAGAAATACAGCAAAATTGGCATTAGGTGTCATTACAATGATAGCTGAAGACTTCTAGATCCCTAATTTTATGTAATTGTTATCTGGACTAAGTACAATGACTGACTTTTCATCCTTCTTCAAAACCCCCACACCCTCACTGAATTCCTTGACCAAAATTCATTGACCAAGTAAACAATTTCAGGATATAGTGGGTTTACCTTCGTACACGTTCTACACTGTCATCAACCCGAAGGTACTTCTTGGCATTTTCTCCTTTGCCGAAACTGGCACAGTCTTCCGGGTTGGCAAAAGCCTATTCCAAATAGCAAGAAAATATCTTTCAAATACCAGATAACATTGTGGTATTCTAAGTTATTTTCATTTAGAATGGCCCTATGGAATGAAAATTTGGAGCAATAGATGGAACACAGGAGGAGAGCATCTATAGCTTAAATCTGAATTTTTATTAACAGCACAAAATTTTTTTGAAAAGAGAGGCATAAATAAGAACTTCAATAAAAAGCAATGTATGACAATAGTGAAAAGGAAGCAAAATGGAAAAGAGGGCATAATTTTAAGTCACCTAGACTATTATTATGGTGAACTGATATTTTTTTCACAGTGTTGTTCAGGCGTCTTCTCTCAAGGGCATTAACATTTCCCACTGATTACTCACCTGAAAGTCAAGGTTTACTTGCTAAAGATATTAGAAGAGTAAGGGGTGATAAATATATTCTGTACTTTGCTGGAATATGTGTACCTCTTTTTCTTCTTCTGAATTAACTAAAACTTCAGGTTAAATAGTATAGTGAGATATAAGTAGCTGATTACATTCTTACAAATACATGTTCTGGCAGTGGTTGGCAAACCACAGCTTCGGCGAGCCACACGTGGCTCTCTGGCCCCTTGAGTGTGGTGCTTCCATAAAATACCACGGCCTGGGTGGGTCTATTTTGAAGAAGTGGCATTAGAAGTTTAAGTTTAAAAAAATTGACTCTCAAAAGAAATTTCAATCGTTGTATTGTTGATATTTGGCTCTGCTGACTAATGAGTTTGCCGACCACTGTAATCTAGGGCATATATATATGCTCGTGTATTCCTTTCTATAACGATTATGCTATTTGAAATGATTTCCTGATTCCTTAAAATGTATGTGCACTTTAAAAATATTTAAGTATAGTCCACTGTTTAATAATTTATAGTAAATTAATGAATAAAAACACAAAGTATAAAATTAGCCTCAATTTAAGCTCAGAAATCTCATAAATATTATATTTTTCCTAATGTGATATGAGTATTTGTTCCAGATAAAGATGCTGAGGAGATCTAACGGGCAGGAACGTGATACAGCATCACCTCTTGAGGTCAGGGCTGCCCATCTTGGTCCTAGTCAATATGTGAATTGTGGGTCACTAAATAATTGTATTGTAATGGAAAGTATGTGAGATTTGAGTTTAAACAAATATGAATTTGCACCTCAGCCTCACTCTGCACTGATGCAAAACCTTGGGTAAGCTTTACTCCTCTGACTTTCAGCTCCTCAGCTATAAAATGAGGACACTAATGAGGATCTCATATGATTATGTAAACTGATTCCATGATCTGATACATGTAGAGAGCACCAGGACTCCTGCACACATTAGCAGAACAGCACTCTACAAATTTGAATTCTTTGGTCCTTTTCTCATCCCTGGTGCCACTGTGCTTCTGGAGAATGAGGCGACCTGGTGGGAGGCAGCTGTTTCATAGCCTGCTCTTCCAACACCTTGTCCCATTAGAGAGTTACACACATGGGTATTTGCCCAATAAAATGCAAATATCCTTGGGGAAGGAATTACACCTCAAGACAGTACAAGGAAATACCTCAGGAAAGACTATGACCTCTAGATAAAAGCAAGGCTCTGGAGGACAAAATCCAGGACAGCCCCTAAGAGAGAAATAGGTGGTTTTCCTAAAAAAGAAATTGCTAAATAGGCAGGGACCACACCAATGAAAATCGTTTCACTTTGTCCAGGTAGATTTGCTCAACTCTCCTTACTATGTTGTCATACTCCTTACTTAACTACAAGATTGTGCTCCAAATATTTCTACCACTTTCCCTCATGCCTCCAGTTTTGCTTGTTTTTTTTTTAAATAATAATTATAATACTGGGTATTAATAGTATTCATTTAAGAAATCAGAAATATACAAAATTCAAATGTCTTATCCCACAAGAAGCTCTACTATGGGAATAACTTAAATTTTGTCCCCAAAGGCATATCCTGACTTAACAATGATGAAAAAAAACAGTCAATTGTCTGGAAAATGACTATTTCATTAAGCCTAGTTGGCAAAATTAACTTCAAAATCAAATATAATTCACTTGAAAACCTAGATACTCCAGAAATCTCAGATGCTGAAGCAGCATGACAAAAGGTAAAATTCACAACGGAAAAAACCATTTACTAGTTCTTAGGGGAAAACACCTGTTTCATAAATATATTAAATCCATTTGTATCAAATGACAGAATACTTCATTTGCAGCTTTAAACAATGTGCCAATGGACTTTACCAAGAAAATTGCTTTTCAGAATTCCAACTCTTAAAAGTAAAAAAAAAAAAAAAAAAAAAAAATTCCTTAAAATTTCTTACCTTTCTTGTTATTCTATAAAATGCAGTTGCAGTACTCATAAGCATCATTTTTGAAAGAACAATTGTCGTATAGGAGGCAAATGCCATGAATACTTCATTTTCCATTAGCTGGTCAAGGTCAACCATTTTTTCAATCTGGAATTATAAACAAGATTTTAAAAAGCAGACATAAAAACCCCAAATACGTGAGCACTTGATATAGAGTACTAACCATACTGTTCTTTCAAATATCCTGGGTTGTTTACAGAAGAAATAATCATTTAATTTTTCTAAAGTTTCAAAATAAGCAGTATTAATTTTTTCTAGTTCTATGTCATTAAACTTGAAGACATCAAATGAGTAGAACAAAAATGAAAATGTAAAGGCATTACAAGACAAAATAAACAGGCAAAATACTGTAAAGATAAAGTCATATTTTTACATCAAGATGAACCACAAGTTGGACACAAAAGACCAGAGTTCATGGATTGAGCTCTTTAGAAAATTCAGATTATGTAATTGTAATATCATTAATGTTTGATTAGAAATGCCTAATTTCTTATATATGTTGTGCTTTAGAAACTAAACCTACAGCTTTTTGTCATTTCAGTAGTACTCAAGATCTCAAGTTCCAAAAATTTCAATTCTAACAATTAGTTATGAACCTTGGTTGAGAGATTTGGCCTCTCTAAGGCTAAATTTCTTCACTTATAAGACAGGACTTGTAATAGTTCCTAACTTATTGGGTTGTTGTCAGGATTTAATTGATAACATATATAGTGCAGTACCTCACCCATTAAAAACCCTCAGTAAAATTTATTACAGCCTTATCATGATCATCACTATCACCATGATTATGGTCATCATTATTACCAACACAAATGAAGATAAAGAGGCAGGATAACGGAGCCAAACATAAGATAGGCTTGCAAATGCAAGGTGAAAAATTGGCATTTATGCTACTTCATAGAAGGAATAAGGGAAGGAGGATTAGCTTTACATAACTCTTTAGGTTATTCACATGCCATATCTACTTCTATCTAAAAGATATCAAGAGTAAATTTAATGTAACTATTTTAGTCTAGAGTTGACCGTATAATTGGAAATGTACTCGAGGAAAGCTAAAGCACACCAGTGATACTGAAGTCAAAGTGGGTACAGATTTAAAGTAAATCTTAAAATTTAAACTCCTCACATGATCTGGCAGTCATAATTTTTAACTCCTTTGTGTTCTGTTATCACTCTGGTATCTGCTTCTTTTGTCACTTTCACGAACACACATCTTTTCTCATACCCAAGCTTAGACACTATTTAATGGAGTGCAGTCTCTTCCACATGAAGTTCACTCCTGCCTTGAAAACTCAATGCCTGCATGTAATTATACTAGATCAACCCCTGCCAAATTCTCTCCACCTACCAATAATCTATAAATTTATATATCTTTCTCTACTCTGTTACTGGTCATATAATTGTCTGCGTGCTACTGATGAATGTGATATAAATCACATACAATATACACAGACTACAGGCCTGGTGCAGGAATTCATGCACCAATGGGGTCCCACAGCCTGGCCTGCGGGATCGGGTGGAAACCGGCTCTCCAACATCACCCAAGGGGGTCCCAGAATGCAAGAGGGTGCAGGCCAGGCTGAGGGACCCCACTGGTGTATGATCAGGGCTGGGGGGAAACATGGGAGGTTGGCCAGCTGGGGAGGGACCGTGGGAGGGGGCCAGGGTGTGTCCAGCTCGTCTTGCTCAATCCTGATTAGCTGGACCCCAGCAGCATTCTAACCTACCAGTCAGAGCGTCTGCCCCCTGGTGGTTAGAGCACATCATAATGACCGGTTGACCAGTCGACTGCCCCTTGGTGGTCAGTGCATATCATAACAAGCAGCTGAGCAGCCTTAGCATATCATTAGTATATTACTATACTAACTGAAGGCCAACTGGTCAACTGGACACTTAGCATATTAGGCTTTTATTATATAGGATATTTAATTTTATGTGTCACTGTGAATCCAACTATGCCATGTACTTTATGGGCATTGCCTTATATAATCTTTGTACCTATAATATTAAAATCCTCATGACTAGATCCATTTTACATTTGAAGACAATGGGAATCAGATATGTTAAGCAGGCAAGTTGGAGTACAAACACACGTCTCTGACTGCACATCTCACACATGAACCACACCACAAGAGAGGGCAAACTGCTTCATTCTGATTCAACACTGACTGAATGTGGCTGGCACTGTTGGTGCCCCTTACATCTGTTACCTCCTTTCCTCTTCCAATTATGTTACAAGGGGACATTATTATTCCATTGTGCAAATGAACTAAAGTTGCCTAAGTAACCCCTATTTTAAAGGGTAAGCCAGATTTAGGCAAACTGAAATGATATATTCTAGTTAAAAAGAATAAAAACAAATACACCTGATAAATTAATTCACCCCCACAAGTCTTGAAAGCACAGTATGTGAGATAAATTCTCTGTGCAAGGTCATACCTTTAGTAACATTTAGCTGCACTTGTCCTGAGTGCTAAGGGGGGAGAGCCAGGAATGGGCTGCTCTATCCTTCAGAACTAAGTAATTAGCTTAATAAGGGAACCCCAAGTCCTAAGCTTCTGGAAAGAGATCGGAAATACTGAGGAAGTTCCTTTCTTAAAAAATTAAGACAATTTTAGCCAGTAGAAAGTGTTGTTATTTACCAATAATTTTAAAACTATAACATCAGGTTTCTACTAATGTTCCCAGAATGAAAAAAAAAAGTATATTTATCAATGAATAAAAGTTCAGAGAACGTTCTCTACTTGGCGAAAATTGGTATGGGAAGAGAGAAAGTGGAAGCCTTCCAGAACTGTTGGGAAAAGAACACACAGATGCCAGCAGTTGGAGCAAATGGGCAACGGGAAGCTTCTTCTTTCAATGTGAACAATATATTCAGAGTGCACTTCACACAGTTTCTCAATCACCAAAAATGTGGCTGAACTCCTCAGGCCTGTGGTTTTGGGAGATCAGCCA
Source organism: Antrozous pallidus (assembly GCA_027563665.1). Lineage (NCBI taxonomy): Eukaryota > Metazoa > Chordata > Mammalia > Chiroptera > Vespertilionidae > Antrozous > Antrozous pallidus. The sequence goes on from CM050513.1 coordinate 91,597,821, forward strand.
ACACACAGTCTCAGGTGCCACACCCTGTTTATGTAAGTCCGTGACTCACCTTTCTGGGACCAACATCTTCTACTACCAAGGGGTAAAGGTAAGACACAAGACACAGGAGTCATTAGTAGCATGAGAGAAGGTGCTGCTGGTCTAGACTCTTTTTTCCGAAGCTGATTTGCTAGTAAGTTGCATTGAGCCTATATCATGGCTGGGCACTGCACTCAATGCCAAATTACTGAAAAAGTTTTGTCGCAAAAAGGCACCAGGAGAAAGGAGGGCAGTACACAGGAATAGCAACAAGAGGGTAAAATGTGAGATGATTTGGGTATTTTAGGAATGAGGTAGAAATAATATAACTAAAGTAAGCAGAGCAAAATATGAAACTTGGTTACAAACTACAGAAAACAAAGTATTACAATGTAAAGTGTGTTCCTTTTATGGGCCATCATTGGTTGACATAACAGAGAATGTCTCAATCTGTCTCACCAGAGAGAGGGCTCAGTCCCCTCATTGGGATGTGTCTGCCTTTGAGAGGCCAAAAGGCAGAGATATTGAGCGCACACAGACTCTGGAGCCAGACTGGAGTTCAGGTGGATCTCAACTGTCACTTCCTAGCTCTGATTTCACTTCTCCAGGGCCTCCTTACCTTACCTGTAAAATGAAATCAGTAACACATCCTCCCTCACAGGAATCTTGTGGGCATTAAATGAGTCACGTGTAAAGTACTGAGGAAAGCACTGGATCTGGGAAGTGCTCTATAAGCATTGGGTAAATAAGCTCCTACTTTAGCGCTGTTCTGGACATTGAGCATATAATTTTAAGGTTTTCCAGGATCTTTACATTATCTCACTTGATTTGGAAAACTCTATTACAGTCAGAGCACCTAATGTTTGTCTCCACCTTTAACATACAAGGAAACTGAGGCCCAGACAGACAGAGGGACTAATTTGACCCAAATTCACAATTGAGGAGTCAACACTGGAACCCAGTTTTCTTAAGTGTTGAACTCGTGGCTGGTTAAACGCCTTCAGGCTGACAGTTTCAGATGACTCTGGTCTTTTAGGAGAATTTTTCTGTCAAATGCCACCCCTATCCCAGTTGAGTCTTTATCTCTCAACTGAAAAATATTCTGCTTATCTTTACAGGTTCTTAGCCAAAAAGAGCAAAGTTCTTTTATTCATGGTCGCCTCTCTATGTCAATATTGTGAAACACACAGAGAAATCTGGGCACACATCCTCAGGGCCATGACTCCGCAATTTTAGACTTTCTGAAGCCAACAGACGGCTACCCATGAGATAAGGTAAAAAGATAATCGAGGCCCCTTCTGTTACTGTTTATGTAAGTTCTAGAACTTCCTGAACAGAATGAAGTGATTGCAGCCTTGGTCTCCCATGATTCAGAATCCAGGTACTGGGAGGAAATTGCTGGTGGCTCCAGTGTGCGTGTGTGTGTGTGTGTAGGGGTGTGGGGGGGAAGGGACAGGGGGGGATGTGGGGTGAGGCTGTTCTCAGGGGGGTGACTTCCTTTTCCAACATCAGAGATTATTAAAAAGCTCCACTCTAAAAGCAAAACCCTATAAGAATGGCACTTACCGGTCACAGAGAGCAATATGCAAATTGTTGACCAATTGCCATTTTAAAAAGTGACTCAAGATAGTCAACATGCAATAGTCTTGTTTTTTGTTGTTGTTGATGTTGTTTTTTGTGGGTTTTTTTGGACACAGCAAAGCCCCCAAACAACCCTATCTCCCAGGCCATAAGACAAAGGAGTGTCTAGCTTGGTATTCACAATAGCCCAGGCCTCTGAGAACCCCAGGCTGTAAACTGGACGCCTGGGAGAGTTTCCCTCTGACCATAAACAATGCTGGATTACAGCCCACAGAAAGCAGGCACAGGAACAAGGACGACATTAACAGTGGTGCAGGGACTAGGAAGAAGCCTGGAAACTTTTTCAAAGGAAGTGAGAAAATGGAAGACACTCTTCTTCCCCCCACCTCCCCACCCCCGCCCCAGTTCCGAGATAACAATAATCTCTGAGACCTTCACTCCCAAAGAAGGTCCCCTTCTCATTTACTCCCTCCACATGGCTTCCCCCTCCAGGTTGGGAACTGGAGAGCCTTCTAGGGTGTTTCATCTTTTTCTTTTTTTTTAAACATATTTTATTGATTTTTCACAGAGGGGAAGAGAGAGGGATAGAAAGTCAGAAACATCGATGAGAGAGAAGCATCGATCAGCTGCCTCTTGCACACCCCATGCAGCCACCTTACATGCCCTTGACTGGAATAGAACCTGGGACCCTTCAGTTCACAGGCCGACGCTCTATCCACTGAGCCAAACCGGCTTGGGCGGGCGTTTCATCTTTAGCCTTCCAGTCAACGGACCATAAAAATACCACAGGGTCTAACCGAGTGGTCGGCAAACTGCGGCTCGAGAGCCGCGGTTTGCCGCTCTGTTGACTGAGTTTGCTGACCATTGATCTAACCCATGTCCTCCTGCACTTTGCAATTTAATTATTTTTTTTTTTATCACAGGGTCTAATCCAGGGCCTCCTGCACTTTGTGGTGGTGGTTATTATTTCTATTTTAAACGTGCTGACATTTCTCTGCCTATCAAAGCGAATGGGGAGGACAGGCCCTATCTTCCAGTAGGTCCAAAGGCCAGTTTGACCAAGAAACAGAGCCGCTTTGGGACTTTACACCCTTGGGGTGAACAGAAGTTGCTTAAACTGCGGCGACTTCCTATGCATTATTACAACTTACACGTACTTTGTACACCCTCAAAGTTCAAGGGGGGGGCGGGGGCGGGGGACTTCAAAGTGGATGAGAATAAGGAGTAAATCACCACTTGAACATGAAAAGTTGACTCGTTTCCTTCCTGGTGTTGGACAACGGGAAACTTTACCTGCAAGGGTGCAGGAGCACAGCTCCCTTTCGGGAGGGGCCGACTGAACAGCAGAGTCAGCAGCTGAAGGGAGCAAAGAAGCTGCAGGCTGGCGGACTCTTCCCCAGCCTCCAGCCGTCATCCGCCTTCGCCTTCCGGCCCCCCAGCCGCTCCACGGCCTCTCCCTCCGCACCCCCTCCCGGCACGTACCGTGGATCCCGCGGATCGCAGCAGGAGTGAGGCAGCAAACCTGTCCCCGCAGGCGCGTGGCTGAACTGGGGGGACTTGCACTGCGCGCGGGCGGACCCGACGCCGGCGCCACGCCCACTCTGGCTAATTTCCTATTAATTTGCTCTCCCTTCGCTTAAAGCAAGACTCCCAGGCTCGCCAAGTCCCGCCGCTAAATCGCCTGACTTTTCCTTCCCAGAGTAACCACCACCCACTGGTTCCACTCTCTGAACACTTACATTTGGCGCCCGCAGCCAGCAGCTCTCCTTCCTGAAATGCCATTTGTCCTGTTCAGGGGGGCGGGGACGTTAGCGATTGTGTGGGAACGCTGAATCCTACTTTTCCAGTGGTGGGAATGGGAAGAAGGTAAGGCAAAGGCGGTTAACTTTTATTTAGTTGGAAACATTGTAAAAAGATCTCAAGGTGGAGTCTTGAGAACATTAAAAGCCTTAGAGAACATGTAAATCTCAACGGGGGAAATAAGCATTAGAAGTCATTGATAACATTGTGTTCCCTTGAACTTCATTGTCCTAACACCTTTGCAAGGCAAAGGCTGGCTTGGACACATGCAAACATTTAATAACTCCCACGGATATTGTTCCAAAACTGTGATCGCAGACAACTTGCTTCCTCAACTCAGTCCCCTTAGGTTCAGAATCCAAAGCGGAAGTGGAGATTACAGTTCAGTTCATTACACAATCAGTTTAATATGCCTTTTACTGGGACATCTGCGGAATGTATTAGGAAGGCAAAGCTATTCTGACATCCACATCTACATTAAGGGTATTTCCAAGCTTCCTAACCCCACAATGTTTATGGGTCTAGCTCCCAAGGTTTATCTAAAAATGTTTAAGGATTTATGTTTTCAATCTATGTTACTTCTCTCCTGGCATTACTTCTCACACATTTGCCACCTGCTATGTGTGGTATGTCACCTTTTTCTTTTTAATTCTAATGTTACCTCCTTTAGGCTTTAAGGAGTGTCCCCATAGCTAAGCTATCTTGGATTTGATTGACAAGTCCAAGCTCTACCCCCAGAAAAATAAATAAATGAAAAAGGAAATAAGATTGCTTTAGCACAGAGGAATTAATCACAGATCTGAGAACAATTTCTATATAAGCATCTGTAGATAATGGGAAATCTAGCATCAAAAAACATCAGTGCTTCATTTTCATGTCTGGATATTTTGAAACTGTATTTACTTGCCTATCTTGTTAAAGGACATGGGAACCTGGCTGTGGCACTAACTGGAATAGGACAAGATTTAAGATAAGTATGTTCAGAATTCTCACCACAGGAGTTTAGTATTACAAGCATTTAAAAGCCTCTTTTCATTTATTTATTGTAAGGTGATATGACCCAAATCTTATGGATAACTTTACAGAAAAAGTACAGGTAGCTAAAACAAATAATTGGCTTTTCAAAGTTCCAGATAAGCAGGGTTTTTTTTGTTTGTTTGTTTGAAATATTTTTTTGTTTAAAATTGATTTCAGAGAAGAAGGGAGAAGGGAAGAGAGAGATAGAAACAAAGTGATGAGAGAGAGAGAATCATTGATCAGCTGCCTCCTGCCCGCCCCCTATTGGAGATAGAACCAGCAACCTGGGCACGTGCCCTTGATCAGAATCAAAACCAGGACCCTTCAGTTTCCAGGCTGACACTCTATCCCCTAAGCCAAACCAGTTAGGATTCCAGATGAGCAGTTTTAACATGCTTCTGAAAAGAAAAGGAGCACCTGACTCATCTGATGCTCACTTATAAAATATAGTCAAACCTATGGAATCAATGAATAAATACTGAGTTCCTGCTATCAATGAACAACAATGATTGACTATCTTGACTATCCGTTATATATCTTACACTGTCTTTGGTATAATATTAGCACTTGACTGTAATCAATTTACTACCATTTTTTGAAAAAAATGCAAGGCATTTGGCTTGATGCTAAAATCTGAATCTAAGGTACATAAAATCAATTAATTGTGCTCAAAGAGTTTCAATAGAGTAAACACATGAGCCAAAAGAGTAAACAGTTGCCACTAAACTTGAGGAAGAAAATATTCCAATATAAAATCAGAATGAAAATTGGGGGATGAACTAGGGAAATAACGGAAAAGGTTGTAAAATAATTTAACTTCCTATTCATTTTTTATATATGCTCTTTAATCAGTAAAGAAGAGAGTTACTTGGATTGCTTTAGTTTAGATAAAAGGTTCAGACTTTGAACCCTTCTCCTCACCACCATTTGAAACCTATATGAAAATCTATCAGGGACACTGGATCCAAGCTTTGGGACAAATAATCCCCTAGTAAATATTAAGCCATCTAAAAAGGCATTGATTGGGGCTGGGATAGCAAAGGTCATTTGTTCAGCAAAGAGTAGCTGCCACAACAAAGAAAAAGGAGATCAAATTAGAAAGGTCTGGAAGAATAAAGCATTAAAAGTCTAGTAGTTCTTGCCTTTTAAAAACTAGACAAAAGAGAAATATCAAGAAGGATTACCATCATCACTAGACTAGGTTTCCAGTAAGTAGGAAGGAATCAAGCACTACAACTATGATCCTTTTAATTATCTTAGACCTTTATGTCCCTGAAATACAGATTAGGTGTCCCAACAATCTGAAACTAAGGGTGTATACCCTTTTTGAAGATTTCAGAAAATATGTTTTAAGATTAAGACAAAAAGTAAAATAAAAATATTCCACTTTCTAAACATACAGTTATTATTTTAGAATTATAATCTATGTTAAAGGTATACTAGATTATTCATCTCCCATAACAGCCCTATAAGGGAGTTCTTATTTCTCCTATTTTATAGGTAAACTAGAGGTCCAGTGCATGAAAACTCATGCCCCTGGTTAGGCTGCCCCTTCTCACAATCCAAGAGCCCTCAGGGGCAGGAGGTGACCCAGGAGATCAGGGGAAGGCAATGCCCTCATCACACCTCTGCTGCTGCCACTGCTTGCAGCACAAACCTTGGCTGGCCTGGTGACCTGAACCTTGGGCTGGCCCTGGGCAACTACCACCCGAGGCTTGTGTGTACCTCGTCAGTCCTGCTCGCCTGAGCCTCAGTCAGTGGGGGATGAAGGAGGACCTGAGGCCCCGGGCAGACCTGAGGGGACTCTGGCAATAGACATGTGGAGCAGCTGACCCCACCACCATTGTGGGTGCCACCATCTTGTGATGATTTGACAGTCAATTTTCATATTACCTCTTTATTATATAGGATACTCTGAGATCCAGAATAATTTGGAAGTTGTACTAACTTCAAAAATAAACTCTGGCCCTAGCTGATTTGGCTCAATGGATAGAGCATCGGCCTGTGGACTAAGGGTCCCAAGGGCACATGCCTGGGTTGTGGGCTCGATCCCCACTAGGGGGCATGTAGGAGACAGCTAATCAATGATTCTCTCTTATCATTGATGTTTCTATCTCTCTTTCCCTCTCTCTTGCTCTCTGAAGTCAATAAAATATATACAATTAGAAAAAATAAACTCTGAACCTAATATCTACCTGCAAGACAAAAAAGTAACCACATTGAGAGGACAGAGCTAGAAAAAAATCATTATAAAACTCATGAAGCTAATTCAGAGAATATGGTGTAAGATAGACAAGTAAGTCAAAATAATAGATTAGGATCCAGACACAGAATCGTACCAATTGGTCAACTGATTTTCAGCAAAGGTGCCAAAGCAGTTCAATGGAGAAAGAAAAGTTTTCAACAACTAGATAGCCATGTGGAAAAATACTTCAAACCCCAGTTCACACCATTAAAATTAATTCAAGATAGACCATTGACCTAAAAGATAACATTATAAACTTCTAGAAGAAAATATCTTCATGATCTTGGGGTAGGCAGAGATTTCTAATACCAGATACAAAAATCATCTATTAAAAAATGATAAATTGGACTTCAGAAAAAAATAAAATATTATACTTAGAAATAAAATTAATCAAAGTGGTAAAAAATTATGCTAAGAAAACCACAAGACATTGGAAAAAAAAAACAGATAAAGAAAGCTATAAACAAGTGGATGAATATGCTGTGTTCATAGATTGGTAGAATCAACATCATTAAAATGTCCATACCACCCAAAGCAATCTATAGATTCAAATACTAATAGGTAATGGCATTATTTCCTATTAAATACTAATGGCATTATTTCACAGATTTAGATCAAACATTCCAAAAATTTATATGCAGCCAAAAAAGACCTTGAATATTCACAGCTATCTTGAGGAAGAACAAAGTTGGAGAGATCACAATACCAGATATCAAGTTATACTACAAAGCCACTGTACTCAAAACAGCCTGATACTGGCATAAGAACAAGCATATAGATCAATGGAATAGTACAGAGAATCCAGAAATCGACCCAAGCCAGTGTGCTCAATTAATATTTGACAAAGGAGGCAAGAGCTTACAATGGAATCAAGACAGTCTCTTCAGTAAATGGTGTTGGGAAAATTGGACAGGTAGATATAGATATAGATATAGATATAGATATAGATAGATATATGAAACTAGAGTACCAATTCCCACCATATACTACAAGAATAAACTCAAAATGGATAAAATACTTAAATGTAAATTATGAAATCACAAAAATATTAGACAAAATCATAGGCAGCAAAATCTCAAACAGTTCTCATAGCAATACATTTACTGATACAACTCCTAGGACAAAGGAAACCAAGGGGAAAATAAACAAATGGGACTACATCAAAATAAAAAGCTTCTGCACAGCAAAAGAAACCATCTACAAAATGAAAAGAGAGCCTACTGTATGGGAGAACATATTTGCCAATGATGCATCCAATAAGGGGTTAATTTCCAAAATATTTAGGAAATTCATACAACTTAACAAAAGGAAGACAAACAACCCAATTAAAAATGGGCAAAGGACCTAAATAGACACTACTCCAAAGCGGGCATATAGAAGGCCAAAAGACATAAAAAATGCACAAAGTCACTAATCATCTGAGAGATGCAAATTAAAACAACAATGAGGTATAACCTCATACCTGTCAGAATGGCTGTCATCAACAAATCAATAAATGACAAGTGTTGGTGAGGATGTGGAGAAAAGGAAGTCTCATGCACTGCTGGTGGGAATGCAGTCTGGTGCAGCCACTTTGGAAAACAGTATGGAGTTTCCTCAAAAAATTAAAAATGGAACTCCTATTTGACCCAGTGATCCCACTTCTAGGAATATATCATAAGAAACCAGAAACACCAATCAGAAAAAATACATATGTGCCACTATGTTCATAGCAGCACAATTTACAACAGCTAAGATTTGAAAACAGCCCATGAGCTCATCAACAGATTAGTGGATAAAAAAAAAAGCTGTGCTTAGATAATGGAATACTATGCTGCTGTAAAAAAGAAGGAATTCTTACCATTTGCAATAACAAGGATGGATTTAAAGAATATTATGTTAAGTGAAATAAGCCAATCAAAGAAATACAATTATCACGTGATCTCACTCATATGTGGAATAAAATCCTATATAGTAAAAGCATAGCGTGCAAATTGTCCCCTCCACTGGGAGTTGTCTGAGAGTTTGACCAGGGGGTGGGACCCTGGGCAGCAGCTACCAATGCAAAAATTTTGTGCACTGGGCCTCTAGTGGAAAAAAAAATACATTGATGAACAAAATAGATCCAGTGACATAGAAGCATGGAACAGACTGGCAAATCTCAGAGGGAAGGTAGAAAAGGGTGGGTGAGTGCGACGAGATCAATCAAAGACCTTGTATGCATATATGCAAACCCATAGATATAGAGAATAGAGTGGTGAAGGCATAGGGTGGAGGGCAGGGTCAGGCTAGATTAGATCAATAAGGGGGAAAAGGAGACATATGTAATACTTTCAATAGTAAAGATTTTAAACAAGAGAGAGAAAAAAAAGAAATCACTAAGAAAATGAATAGGCAAATCACTGAATGGGAGAAAATATTCTCAATACATTTATCTGACAAAGAACTTACATGCAAAATATACCAAGAATACCTATAATAATGAGACAAAAATTACAGTTAAAATAGAAAAGTATACAAAAGATTTGAGTAGACACTACACAAAAGAATATATATCAATGGCTGAGAAGCATATACAAAGGTGTTCAACATCTTGAGTTTTCAGATATAATGTAATACAAAACCACAAAAAGATACTTTTACTCAAACATTAATATTGCAAGAATAAGAACTGAGACAGTTGTAAATAAAATTTAAAAATAAAATAAAATGAAAAAAAAAAAGAACTGACACAGGATCAGATATTGATGAGTCTGTGAAACAAATGGGATTCTCATGTGTTGCCTGTGAGAGTATGAAATGGAATACACATCCTAGGTAAACTGTCTCCTAATTTTTTAAAATATATTTTATTGATTTTTTTAAAGAGAGGAAGGGAGTGGGATAGAAAGTCAGAAACATCGATGGGAGAGAAACATTGATCAGCTGCCTCTTGCACACTCCCTACTGGGGATGTGCCCGCAGCCAAGGTACCTGCCCTTGACCGGAAGGACCGGGGACCTTTCAGTCTGAAGGCCGACGCTCTAGCACTGAGCCAAACCGGTTTCAGCACGTCTCCTAGTTTCTTACAAATGTAAACATAGACTTAGCAGGTTTGGCTCAGTGGATAGAGCATGAGCCTGTGGACTGAAGGGTCCAATTCCAGTCAAGGGCACATGGTCAGGTTGCAGGCCCAATCCCCAGTTGCAGGCATGCAGGAGGTAGCCGATCAATGATTCTCTCTCATCATTGATGTTTCTATCTCTCTCTCCCTCTGCCTTCCTCTCTGAAATCAATTAAAAAATATATTTAAACCTAAACATAGACCTAAGCTATCATCCAACAATTCCACTGCAGGGTATCATTCAAGAGACATGAAGACATAGAGAAATAAGAAGGATAGTTTAAAAATTTCTTTGCAGAAATTCTTAAAACTGGGAAAATGTAAATGTCCATCAGCAGCAAAATGGAAAAATAAACTGTGACATATTCATATAAAAAGTTAAGTACATCACAATACAAAATAATAAACTACTGATACACATAATATGATTGAATATTAACACTGTTAAGTAAAAGACTACATTCTGCATGATTTTATTTTTAAAAACTTCAAAAAAAAGTAAAACTATGATAATAAAAATGGGAAAGGTGGTTATTTCTAATGAAATGGGTAATGATTAGCTACAAAAGAGCATAAAAAAACTTTTTGGAATGGGTGGCAATGTTCAGAATATTAGTTACATGTAAGCACTGTGTATATTTGTCAAAACTCACTGAACTCCGCACTTAAAATCTGTGTACTTCACTGATCACAAATGAATTTTTAAAAATTCATTAATTGTGAAAGTTGGCAAAGAGCTAAGCCTAAAATAGTGGCAAGATTCACCTTTACCAATCCCTTCTTAATATCATATGGGAAGTTCTAAAGGGCAAGTGTAGGTAAATATATTATAGAGAATTTGAGAAATCTTAACATGTTTCTGTGTTTCTCCCTCTTCTAAGGAAATGAAAGATTGTTTTTCCCAGAAGAGGCATATTCCCAAACACAATTGTCTGCTAGGGTTAAGAAGGGTGTTATCCCTTTCATTTCAAAAAGTCAAGCAACAACACCTAATCTTGCCAAGAATCTCTGGCAAATGTTTCAGGCAATGTGAAGATATAATTCTTCATTTGTGGGATTAATGTTGACTTTTTCATCATACACCACTACACTGAGTCATGGACCCTACACTCCAAGGAGGCACCCTGACACTCTTCACAAAAATTTAGTTGCAAATTCTGGTTAACTTCATCAACTCCTTCAGTGTAGGTGATATATTGGAGACTTTAAAACAATGAATTCACAGAAGCAAACCTGAACCTATTATTTTAAATTTAGAAAACAAGCAACATGCACCATTTGTTAATATTTCCATAATAGCTTTTGTTTCGCTGACATCAAATAAGCTCACTGACAACAATGACCAGGATGTATTGATAAAAGTTACCAGCGTTTCTATCATGGATCCCCTTTTGGAAATAGCAGAGACTCCCATGTGCTGAGAGAAATCACTTGGCAGATCTTATAGAAGCTATTCTTTTTTGCCAAGCTGCTTTAAAATTCTTCTTTTTCTCAGTCCTGATTTAGTAACTTTAGATCTCTGCATTATGTTGTGTTTTACATGGAGCTATTGACTTTAGCTAAGAAACCGTGAACAATAATTATTTTGCATGACTAAGCTCTGGAACTCCATTGTCAGACAGGCACTTTACAGTACCACTGGCTTCAAAATTTAGAACAGAACTGTCAAGCAAGCACATGCCTACAACCAAAGACTTCTATTTTCAAGCTACAGGCATGAAGTCTATGATGTGCAATAATAGAGTGAATCTTTGAATTCTTGTGAAAGCTCCTGATTTGACAGTCCTGGAAATGAAAGCCTGTTTCTTTCTAGAACAGATATATCAGTGGGAGCAACAGTACACATTTTCAAGCAAGGCTGAGGTATGGCATTAATGCTAAAAAAGGGAGACTCATCCACTGAGATTATTAAGTGGTCTTAAGAAGAATTGTATTTAGGGTGCACAGAGAAAAACTTACCCCAAACTAAGAACATCTGATTTTGCTCATTTGAGTTGGACATCTTTCCAATCATTCAATACAACTGTTATGGAGTTAACAACTTATATTATCTAAAAAATTTATCCTAGAAGTAATAAAAAACTTGTATAAATGTTTCTCAACATTTTAACGCACAGCCAAAGAATGGAACACATGTTAGCAAACATTAATACACTGTATATAAATTAAATGTGCCTTACCTTTCAGCACGGCCAGGTATGCCCATCACGAACATAGGGCCGAACAATTTCTCTTTACAAAGTTGATCTTTCATCCCTTTAAATTTTGTAGCACTTCACCTTTTTTTTTTTACAATTGTTTTTTATTCTGCTGATAATTTAAGTCTTAACTTTTGGACAAATATTGTCTTTCCTGTGTAGATTAGGAAATGAAAGAATAAAAATTAAATGTCCTTGAAGAGGCCATATGGCAATGAAACAAATAAAGTGGGGGAGAGAGAAGCATGGCTGATCATGCTCACAGATACCTGTCTTTAAATAATTTATATTTAAATATTTAATTTAATGTTAAAATATTTTCAATATTTTTGGCACAGTAAAGTGTTTAGGCTCATACTAAATATATAAGTATAAATAATAAATATAGTCATACTAATATATTTATTATTGATGATTTGTAAATCAGAATTCTAACTTATTAAATTAAAAAAGATAGTTCTGCCCTGGCCAGTGTGTGTCAGTTGGTTGGGCATCATCTGGTGCACTGAAAGGTTGCCAAGTCAATTCCAGGTCACAGCAGTGCCCAGGTTGAGGGCTCAATCCCAGTAAGGGCCCAGGATAAGGCAGCCAATTGATGGTTCCCCCTCACATCGATGTTTCTCTCTTTCTCCATCTCCCTTTCTCTAATGTTTGCTCTACATTGACATTGACAGTGACAGGATGCTATCTGTCAACAATAGGAAGCTTCCATCCTCTATAATCTCAAGCATACACTACTACAATCATATTTTTAAAATATTTTAATAAAAGGAGAATTCTGCATTTCCATTGATCAAACTACTCATATCTACTTCATAAAGCACTCCCATTCTAGATGGAAAACCAAATGGGAAATAACAAATTGTCAAGAAAAAAAAGAAATGCCTCATCCAGCTGCAATAGAACTTGGAGAATTATCTCAAGTTCTCTTCAATGAATAGCTTCCAGGTGACCACAGGAATATTACCACAAATTTTTTTAGCCTCTCTTCCCACCAGGATAGCACTGCCTATTTGCACTTCCTGAAGCACAGCTCTGATCAAGCCACTCTTCTACTTGCAACTTGTAGTATAACTTAAGAAACTTAATGATTTCAACCAGTATATATTTCCAGTCTCAACTATCGGATTGTAATATTGAAGTACATGGGAAAAAAGTGAAGTACATGGGAAATAGAATGAGTCTTCCAGCCTGCTTTGGACAACTTCTGGGTTGGCACTATTCTCCAAAGGAGTACTTATGTTATTAACTCAAGCTTCTACCTTTGAAGAGTTTGAAAGATTTGTTGGAAATCATTAAGCAAACATTTTAGAAAAAAAATCTTAGTATATGTATGTAAACTTGTAAAATGTGTAATTTACCATTACCTGACACCCTCAAATGAAGTATGCAACTAAAAAGGAGAGTTTAAATAGTTCTCCATAAATAAAAGAGATAAAAGGAGGAGAGGGTTCTTAGAGCAAAAACCAGACCGGAAGCTCATCAGGAGCAGTCGAGGAAAGGGCTGAGAAAGATGAGCTGGCTGTTGAAGAGGCACTTCATAAGAAAAAGACACATAGTTAGTGAAGATTTTTATCAAGATTGCAGGGATAGTGTGTATTGTGACCATCCTCCACTTTTCCCATACAGTCTTCAGTAGCGTATCCAGCTCTTTCTAAAGTCTTAGGGAGCTCATTTTGCCTCAGGAACTTATGAAAGGTTTTGAGCTGGGCTCCTACCAACAGGTTGAGGATGTAGTGGCCCCTGACCACAACAACTGTATCTTGGTTGAACAACTCATAAACAATGAACATCCAGCAGACTCTGATCACAATTCCAGTTCCTCCTTGAGAAGAAACTGGCAATAATTAAATTCAAGAACTCAATAACTGGGAATGAGTTGATTTAGATGGATTTTTAGCCTCTATGTTCTACTCTAGTTCTGTTCAACAAACCTATGCTACATCCTGTTTTGGAATCCCTATTGTGAGGGGGAATACAACGGTATAGCTTAATCTGGAATTGGTTAATTGACACATATTCCACCTGTTTCAATTGCTACACCTCACCTCTGCTATTTAATCTGAGATTATCTTTTCACATCAGTCTATCTCAGTGGTTGGCTCTTTGGCCCCTTGAGTGTGGCTCTTCCACAAAATATCACGTGCGGGCACACACATACAGTGTGACTGAAACTTCGTGACCCATGCGCAGAAGTTAGTTTTCAGCTCTTAAAAGAAATTTCAATCATTATACTGTGGATATTTGGCTCTCTTGACTAATGAGTTTGCCAACCACTGGTCTATCTAAAACCCATAAAGCCTAACCTAGCACCCATCTTTTCTTAATTCTTAAATTCAGTTAAAATTTATTTCATTACCTCCTGAACTTTTGTAATATTTACTTTCTTTATGACATGTATACATAATCTTGTAATTTAATTACTTTTGTAATATTTTAACAGTCCTACTAAACTACCTATACTCACTTTTAAATATATAGTATATAAATATACAACCCTGAGTTGGTTGAAAAACAATGTGCACATGCACATGCTCCCTCTCTCTCTCTCTCTCTCTCTCTCTCTCTCTCTCTCTCTCTCTCTCTCTCTCACTCACACACACACACACACACACACACACACACACATAAACACAGAGATTAGAAGAAATACAAAATGATTTTAATTGTTTTCTTTGGTTTAAAGGCATCCATACAATTTCCATTTTCTTCCTTATATTTATCTCTGCTTTTCAAAATGTCCATCATAATATGTATTACTTTCTAATAATAAAATAATATATTTTATCCGAAATCTAAGTATTTGATTTCTTCCTTTGCCAAAGGTACGTTAGGCATTTCTTTTTTTTTCACAAGATACTTTCAAGTGGTGTCAATAAAACACAAATCACTTACCATCTATGGTTATTTGCTGGAAAGATAAATAATCTTAATTATCACATTCATATAATAAAAAAAACTCTAGTAGCATCAGTTCAAGTTGTTTACAAACTAATTTTTAGTGGAATTGTTTTCAAATGAAATCTAACATAAAACTTCTATATTTAAAATAATTTATAGCAAGGTCTAAGTTCTTCAGATAGTCTAAAATCTTTAGTGATTAATGAGTAGAAATATGTAGTTCCTTGATTAGGAAATCCTTGAAATAACTCCCATGAAACCTTGGGGTTCATTAGTCCAACATTCTCATTTTACCAAAAAGGAAATTGAGGCATAGAAAGGCTATAATAACTGTCCAAGATCACTCCACTACTAACTAGAACCTACACTTTCTAAGTCTATGTTCTGGCTATTATATCATACTTTTAATTCTTTTTTTAAAATATATTTTTACTGATTTCAGAGAGGAAGGAAGAGGGAGAGAGATAAAAAAATATATTAATGATGAGTTTGATGGGCTGCCTCCTGCACACCCCCGATTGGGGACCAAGCCCGCAACCCAGGCGTGTGCCCTTGACCTGAATTGAACCCGTGACCCTTCAGTCCATGAGTCAATGCTCCATACATTAAGCCAAGCTGGCCAGGGCAGTCTTAATTCTTGTTTGTAATTATTTTAGAGTATTATGTTTCTCTAACATAATTCCTGATTGTGATGTACATCGAATTTGAATCCTAGAATTCCTACCCTCTGTTTACACTCTAGTCTTCAATGTCTAGAATCCAACTTTCTTTCCAGAATTCAGGGAAGATTTCCCTGCCAGAGATCTCTGTCACCCAATGGCTGCTTCCTTACTTCCAAGAGCTCAACCATAATACCTGGCCTATTACTTGACTACTAGAGGCCAGGTGCACAAAATTTGTGCACAAGTCAGGGAAGGTGTCTCTCAGCCCAGCCTGCATCCTCTCCAATCTGGGACCCCTCAAAGAATGTCCTTCTGCAGGTTTTCAGGGATTGGGCCTAAACCAGAAGTTAGACATCCCTTTCCCAATCTGGGACTGCGGGCTTCTAACCATTCTTCTGTCTGCCTGCCTGCCTGATTGCCCTTAACCACTCTGCCTGCCTACCTGCTCACTCCCAACTGCCCCCCTATAGCCTACTCATCCCCAACTGCCCTCCCTGCTGGCCTGCTCGCCCCCACCTCCCATCCCCACTGGCCTGCTTGCCCCTAACTGCCCCCCTGCTGGCCTGCTCACCTCAAACTACCCACTGCTGTCCTGATCACCTCCAAATGACCTCCACTGATGGCCTGCTTGCCCCCAACTGACCCCCATACTGGTCTGCTTATCCCCAATGGCCCCGCCCCCCCCACCAGCCTGATCACCCACAACTGCTGTCCCTTCTTGGCCTCTAAACACCTCTACCTTGGCTCTTCCACCATGGCTTTGTCCAGAAGAACATCCAGAAGGTCTACTGGAAGGTGACTCAGTCTAATTAGCATATTATCCTTTTATTAGTATAGATAGAGGCCTGGTGCATGGGTGGGGGCCAGCTGGTTTGCCCTGAAGGGTGACCCAGATCAGGGTGGGGGTTTCCTTGGGGCATGGGGTGGCCTGGGCAAGGGGTCTGTGGTGGTTTGCAGGCTGGACATGCCCCCCAACGGGGACCTTCATCCCATGGGAGTGTGGCCAGCTGAAGGCTGTTTCCAGGCTGGCCACGCCTTCCCCCAGGGATCCAGGCTCCCAGCCCCTCCTTTTTTTCTTTTTCATTTTTTCAGCACCTCCTTGAGCAGAGACCAGGGCCAGCTAGAAGCAGGTATCTGGGATTTATTTATCTTCTATAATTGAAACTTTGTAGTCTTGAGCAGAGGCCAGGGCCAGCCAGGGCAGATGGGAAGCTTGGCTTCCTCCATTTCTGGGGGCAACCCAAGCCTCCTGCTCGCTCCAGCTCTGTGGATGCTGGCATCTTTGTTGGGTTAATTTGCATACTCGCTCCTGATTGGCTGGTTGGTATAACAGATTGATGGTCAATTTGCATGTTTCTCTTTTTTTGAGTGTAGATGTGCCCATTGGAACATCACTCCTCTTTTGACAGACAGAGAAGATTTGTTTGAACCTGAAGGTACTCACATCTTTCTATCTCTGGCCTGATTTTGTGTTGAAAGCATTCTAGCCTCCAGATGCCTATCTCTAAATTTATGACCCCCAGCCTGAGCAACACATCTAGATTTCTCCCCTATTCTGTTTGCTCTTTCTTCCTAAATCCATAGGGGAAATGTTTGAGTACATCCTATTTTGATCTTCTGAGAATGAATTGGAGTAATGCATTTCTCTGTCTCTCTCTTTTGCTTTCATGCACATAAGTCTACAGGGAATGATATAAGACAACAAATAATTAAGTGCTCAAAATGAGTAGAACAGGTAATACAAGTTTCAATGGTTTAGAAAGGAAAGATCAATATGGATGGAAATAAACAGAAAAAAAATGCTTTTCAAGAAGATAGCACATCTTGGTACCTTTGGATGGTTAGGAGGGAACAAAAGAATAGACAGAAATAAAGGAAGATTGACCTGGATTGGTAAAAAAAAAAAAAAAAAAAAGAAAAGAAAAGAAAAGAAAAGAAAAGAAATATTTGTATCCCCTGGTTCTTGCACGATTCTTAGCACTGGAGTTAAGAAGAATTATTTTACAGGATTTATTAACATAATTTTTGTCACAAATCCTTCAAAAATTTCTGGTTTGGGTTTAATTGGTATATTTTTAGTTAGCCGTTAAGTGAGCTTTAGGTGAAACCATGATGTAGACAATAACTCATTGGCAGAAAGAGTCAGCCAGGCTTGTCTTGATACCTAGAAAAACATGAGGATGTCTTCAGTGCTATCCTGGATCTGTCTAATAGTCGGCTGCCCTGGTCCTTTTATGAAAGAACATGGTAGTTGCCTGCAACCTGAGGTTGATCTAAAAATGTTTGGGCTCCTGCCAAAACGGTTTGGCTCAGTGGGCGGACTGAAAAGTCCCAGGTTCGATTCCGGTCAAGGGCATGTACCTTGGCTGTGGTCACATCCCCAGTTGGAGGTGTGCAAGAGGTGGCTGATCGATGTTTCTCTTCCATTGATGTTTCTGACTTTCTCTCCCTCTCCCTTCCTTTCTGTGGAAGATCAATAAAAATATATTTTAAAAAATAATGTTTGGTCTCCTTCACTGCCTAACTTCTCTCTAAATATTTGATATAACTTAAAAGATTTTATTGATTTCAGAGAGAGAGACAGATAGAAACATCAATGTTGAAAGAGAGTTATCAATTGGCTGCCTCTTGCACATACTGCACTGGGGATCAAGCCTGCAACCCTAGGCATGTGCCCTAATGGGGAATCGAACCATGATTTCCTGGTTAAACACCCAACCGAGCCATGCCAGACGGGCCTTGATATAACTTTCAAACTTACACTTATAGAAATACCCAACCCAAATTCAACTAAACATGATCATTTAACACATAATTGGGTGGTCCATAAGTAAACCTAGTTTCTAAAAGGGTTTAGATCAATTTTATAAAAATAAAATTGGGACCTTTATCACTCTGTTTTGCTTTCTTGGTGTCGTCTACATTCTGGGAAATCTCTTCCATGATGTTTTCAAGAGAGTCTTTTGTCTGGAAACATGTTAAGTCACAGAGATAATCTTTTTTTGGCTCTAATTAGTTTTGATTGGGTGAATTATCCATCTCTAAAATCAAGTTGATGAAATACATTGAATGGCTGTGGTGGTTATACTGCTGGAGGTAAACCTCCAGATTACTCTACAGTATTGCTGTTACTGATATTTTCATTATGATTACTATACTGCTGTGGTGGTTAATTTTGTGTCAACTAGGAAGGTATTTTTAGATGAGATTAATATTTATATTAGTAAAACTTGAGTAAGCAGATTGTTCTCCATGTTGTTGGTGGTCATCCAATCAGCTGAAGAACTAAATAGAATAAAAAGATGGACCTCCCAGAGAAAGAAGGAATCCTCTAACAAACTACCTACAGTCTTTATCTGCACCCTAGGCCTTTATTCGCATCATTGGGTTTCCTGAGTCTCCCAACTGCTAGTCCATACTGAAGATTTTGGACTTCTTAGCTCCCATAATCACATGACCTATCATTTTTTCTATCTGTCATCTATTTATATCTATCCTACTCACGCGGCTGCTATAGAGAATCCTGATTAATACAACTACTGAGTAGGTAAACCTCCAGATTACTCTACAGTATTGCTGTTATTGATATTTTTATTATGATTACTATGGTCATCATCATCTGCTTTCATCTATACTTCTTCCCAATGTATTGAGTTCCCAGTTTCCCCACAATACATGGCTCAGGACTCTCAACTAAACTTTCCTGGACTAGCTTTTCCAGGTTCCTCTGTCCCCTTTATCATAATTTGCCCATGCCAATAAGATTTTCAACTGTACATTCTTTCTATAATTCATAAAAGTTGAACAGGCGACCTAGAATAATAGATTTTTAGAACTTGTGGAGATCATCTAACCCAGTAGTTTCTAAAGTAGGGTGTACAGAAATCTTGATTCATGCAGTTGAGGAGAAAATACATTAAGTTTTATATGTTTACATATTTTTAGTGTAACACTTAAGAATGAAATGAGCTTATTATTCAATGATTGAATTCACAATAGTATAAATCATATATACATATATGTGTGCATGTGACATAATATATGTTAAAAGGTAAAAGCTTAAAGATTTGTTTCACTAATAGAATAATATAATTTTTTAAAAAGTTGAGAGACCAGTGATCTTACCTGCTCCTCTTACTTCACAGGGAGGAGGCAAGTGGACTGAAAGAAGGGAACAGCTTTCAAAACATTTTTAAAGGATACAAATGAAATAATAATAATAATAATAATAATAATAATAATAATAATAAATTGTGACAAAGTAGACTGCTGGCTAAGGATGTAGGGATTAGAGTCTCCTTTGCTACCCTCTCCCAAGTTAAATCATATGGGTCAGCACCACTATTTGTACCAGAATTCTGTGCTGGAGGAGTTTGGGAGCAGTGATCACTTTGGAAGAAGCCAGAGACATGTCCTAAAGCTGGTTGCATAGAAAGAACAGTGTTTACTTAATATATATTTATTTGGAAAAGTATTTTTAAGCAGGTTGTTCTACTAGGCCACCCCTACTCCAGCCCTCACTGGCTGCTGCTGCTGGTTGTCACATCTGTCTGTATTCTCAGCCAGCAATATTGCCATTCCTGCTCAAAATCCTTCGCAAAATCCTAAATAGATTTACTATTTACAATAGTAAATCTTTTTTCATATTCGTATGTGCTGTAAATAGCAGCTACCCTATGCGAGTTGTTCAACTTAATAAGTCGTCCCATCCCTAAATCAAAACTAATTAGCTTTGTTTTTCAAACTGCTGAGACTGGGGGTCTTCGCTGTAACAAACCTGTGTGTGATTAGTGTTCTAACGGCTGGTGCTGAGCTTGGGCAAATATTTATAGAGTAATCATATTGGATAGGGTTGAATAACCTCTTGGATTAAGTGTGAGCTTCTGCCAGGCGATGTTACAAAATTGTGCTAATTGA
Source organism: Antrozous pallidus (assembly GCA_027563665.1). Lineage (NCBI taxonomy): Eukaryota > Metazoa > Chordata > Mammalia > Chiroptera > Vespertilionidae > Antrozous > Antrozous pallidus. The sequence goes on from CM050513.1 coordinate 91,618,242, forward strand.
ATGGTACAGTCCATTCTTCTGTCTGCTGATACAATCTCTACAGACACTGATACAAATATAATCAGGGATATTAAGGGACGGCATGGTTCCTTTATTGGCACCCTTGACAGTAATGTGCCAGAAAAATCCAAATATACCTTTGCAAATATAAATTTTGCCATAGGTAAAAGAAGCCTTATACAGGGAGATTAAACATATATACACCTAGCACTGTGATGAGCATAAAGTAAGTAGTCAGTGGATGAATATTTGCTATGTTACCAGCATGTTAGTTACCAGAGAAACAATTTTATATTTATTTACTTTCAGGAACAGTAAACAGGTCTTAATTAGGCAAGCCAGTTTTAGTGTTAATTGAGGATTTCTTCTATATCAAAATGTATTGTTATTAAGCCAACCTCTCAGAGACACAGTAAGTAAAACTTAAAATATACAGTTAATTTTAATATGTAACCTTTAACCTGTAGTCTGAAAGGAGACTGAGACCTTGGGGAGGAAGAGATGAAGGCAGTAGTTTTTAAAGGTCATGCAGTTAAACAGTGGCCAAATGGAGACTAGAAATTGCATTTTTACACAGCCTGCCCAGTGACTTCCCAACCTGGGCATATAGACCTATTCAAACAAAATAGTGTAATATCATATAAATGACTTTAGGAAACTGGGTCATTTCCTTACACATATTCCTTACTCATATTGTTGTATAATGTTAATTTAACAAAGATTATATATTTGTTAAATATATATGCTTTTTATTTGCATTGACTAATTGCAATTGCACCATTTTAAAAATACTGTGGAGCTATCTTTCTTAGACACACCAGCCAACTGGTTAGCTATATTTAGATGTGAGGAGGAGGCAGAGTAATTGTTAAAGAGTTTTATGTTTTTTTACAACTGACTTGACTGACAGTCCTTAAGAGCTATTTCTTTCAAACCAAATATTACTCATAACCCTTAGGTAGAGTGTGTGCACAGGCTAGCAATATTGATCTGTCCACATCCTACAAATATTAAGACACAATAAAAAGAATTTTTAACTTAATTCTGAATAACAAAAACACACGACCAGTACACAATCGACAATGGTAATGTATGTATAATGTTTTGTGATATCAACGATGTTATTTAAACTCAAGAAACAGACACTGTTTTTCCAGCTCAAACTCTCCCTTCAGCTTAACTGTGACACGTCTCAGAACAGTAGGTGCCTAAACATATTTAAAGATTTAAATAAATATGTATTATTTAAGTCATCAAGTATAAGATACCCACCTTGTAAGTAACTCTAATCACCAGCTCAAAATTTAGAAATGAGAGCAACCAGCAGGCAGTTCGGTAAAACTTCTTTTTGTCGCTTGCTAATAATGGAGTGAGGCAATGCCCCCATCACCTCACATCAACACTGGCAAGAGGAAGATAGAGGTAGAAGCAGGTTACAAAACGTAGTCATTCGACAGATGCTCCCCTCCCTGGTGCTTCCTGAACTACTTGAAAACCCCTTTTTCTACTTGCCTCTGGCCAGCCTTCTCCCACTTCAGATTTCTAATCCCACCAAAGACAAGAGAGAATAATCAATACTGCTGTGGGTCACAAAATGCAGTTTTCTTAATTTTGGCTCTGGTGGCTTTCCCAGCTCCATAGAGGTGCCAGCAGCTGGATTCTTCCTTCTAGCCAAGTTCAATGACAGGGTTGCAGGCCACACTACTGTTACCACCTTAAGAGCAGTATTTTCAATTAAGCAAAATAAATAAACAAGCAGAGCAGAAACAGATGCATAGATACAGAGAATAGTTTGACAGTCCCCAGATAGGAGAGGGTTGGAAGATGGCTGAAAAGATGAAGAGATTATGAGGTACAAATTGATAATAACAAAATAGTCATAGGGCTATAAAGTACAGCATAGGTAATATAGTCCATAATATTTTAATAACTATGTATGGTGCCAGATGAATATGAGATATATCAGGGATGATCACTTAATAAGTTATATAATAACTAATTGCTGGGCTTTACACCAGAAATTGATGTACTATTGTACATTAGCTTCAATTTAAAAATAAAAAAATAATTTAAAAAATTAAAACACATAGCCTAAGGTAAACTACGGACTAGAGTAAATAATATGTATCAATATTGTCCATCAATTGTAAAAAACTTAGCACACCAGGCAAGATGTTAATAATAGGGAAATGTGCAAGAGAGGGAGGAGGGGTATATGGGAACCCTGTCCATTTTGGTTAATATTTCTGTAAACCTAAAACTGCTCTAAAAATATTCTATTAATTAAACAACAGAATTACTAAAAAACAGTTAAGCTTTCTACAAGTAGTTCTATTTCCACTTAATATATATATTTGTATATAGTACTTTCCTATAGCAATTACATTGTTTGAGAAGCAAATACCAATAGATGAGAGAAATAAGGACTAAGGGCAGAGAGAGCTGGTGAGTATGGGAAGAAAAACAGGAACATATCACCAAAGGACATCTCCCATGCCTGCTGCCTTCTTCTGTTGCCCAAGACTGCCCCTCTGCAAATCTTCACCACAGTCCCTCTCCCACGCCTTTCTCAGTAACTCCCTGGAGTTTGCGATGATGTGCTTGGCTCTTGCCATGTGGATCAAATCATTGCTTGGAAAAATGCTCACTTAGCATTTCTCTGTGGGCTAAAACTTGTCCATACAGTTCAATCGACCCGGTCCTTAGGCAGAGGAATTTAAGGGTTCATATTTAAGAAGTTTTAGGTCCACATTAAATCAATTTGTTTGCTGTTATGACACTGTGGAGAGTGCAACCAAGTTTCTGCAAGGCTGCGTTCCTGCCCCTGAGCCATCTTTCTTACCTGGTCCTTCACCCTTTGAGCCCCATCCCTGCATCCAGGTTTTTGGCATCTCCTACTGAATATCTGAATACCTAGCTTTGTGGATCTATGTCAGATCTCTCTACAGAGAGGGGGTCTCTGGAGACACTATATTCACTACCTGCTCCACTCTGCTTAAAGTGACTCGTGAGATTCACTCTAACCTTGATTTATATACAGGCTATTCTTTCCTCTTGATGTCATCTTGCAATTTTATATTCTCTTTCTAGAATCCCATCCTGTCCTCCTAAGGCTAGATCAATAATCTCATTACAGTTCGATTTTAGAAGCCCTCAGGTGTCTATGGATTCCTGATTCTTACTTTCTTTGATCTGATTCAGCTCCATTCCCCAAGTATAACGGATGCCATATAAGTTATTAAAAAGCATTCATGAAAATAGGAATTTCTATTTGTTGAATATTTACCAAGTACTGGACCCTCTGTTTTCAAGTATTTTTTTAATAGTCACAATCACCTTTTAATTTGTTTCAGGGCAGTTAGTCTGCTGATAAGCATATAGATCTAGCCTATCCAATCATGAAAATACTGTATTACCTTCTCATTACTTGCCTAAGTCTTCCAAGTGCCTTCACCTGACACCCCAGCCTCCCAGTCTCTCTACTACCTACCACCTGCCCTCCCCTCCCTGGGACCCAGCAGTGAAATGGTGGACGTCCAACACAGTGCTCTGGCCAGTGGTGATTCTGATCGGTGCTGCCATGCCATCTGACTGTCAAATGTTCTCAAGCTCAGCCCTTGGTTATTAGTAGCTCACCCACATCTCTCTACAAAGATTAGACAAGTGAGGCTTGGAGAGATTTACTTGCCAGACTTCGTAATTAGTAGATGATGAAACAGAGACTTCAGCCCCTGTTTGTCTGTCTTCACACATCATTCTTTTTCTCCTGCATCAGTAGGTCATAGACACAGAGAGGTGTTTCCCAAACTTTCATGAGAGTTAGAGTAAGCTTTTGTCAAAATTACAGATTCCTAGGCCCCTCCCTTTTGGAGAGCCTAATCCAAAACTATCTAGTTTTGGGCTAGACTCTATATTTGCAAGAAGGTGATTCTTACGATTATTCAAGCTTTGGGGACACTAGACTAAGGTTTTGTGTTTTTTTAATCATTGTGATTTGAATTATTGTGATAAAGCCACGTTTTAAATGAGTAAGTAACGGCATTAACACAATTCCTGAATCCTGGGGAATGTTTTTTGAACAGAATAGGATATACGTTTCAGGCAGGGGCCACTTGCTGGCTGTCTTGGGTGAGGTGGTACAATTCAAATGTAGAGTCATTCTTTGATATTTCTAGAAACATCATTAGAGACAGGCAATATTAGATTGAAGCAAAATTGTAGTTTACCAATAGGTCAAATGAAAGGACATGGAAAGGGGTTTTTTAAAAAAAAAACTTCATGAAAAATAGCACTGAGCTGAGTTAAGAAAAATGTTAGGATTCTAACACCTATCAATTTACCCAAATAGTATTCCACATATGCTTTTTCAGAACCAGAATCTACGAATAAAGAACTTTAAGGAAATTAAATGTATGTTGTTATCTGTGGTGGTCATTGATGCTTCGCCTGCACCTTGCCATATTTCTGCAGCCGTGTTTCTTCAGGAAATGTTCAGTATGGTTTGTCACATCCAATAGGTTCTTTATCGCGACTTTCTCTCTCCCTTTTCTGCTGTTAGCAAAAGTGAATCGTGAAACAAAAAGGATTCTAGAAAAAGGCAACTATCGCATATTAATTGCACACAGCAGGTTTATGATGCAATTCTCTTTCTCAGGAAAGTGTTTCAAAAGAAGCAGGAAGCAAGAGGCAAAATAGACAAGCAGTTGTCTCCAGCCTGGACTTATAATGGGAATTGATTCGTTAAACATTTCTGAGGATGACAGTGTCATCTAAGTCAACAGAACGTCCTCAATGCTCCTCCTGGCGTCTAAATCATCCCTGCACGAGAGAAGCCGAGAGTGGAGCTGAAATTTACGGCCACAGGACATGGCCCAAGCTGGGTTGGTCTTCTTCCAAGTGTCAACCCCTGCCAAACGCTTAAACACCTGCTTCAATTATCAGTGCACATATTCCCCAAGACAACTGAGAAACAGCCCTCGGATAAACCAGTAAGTAAAATCAAGTGCCAAATATGCCCTCCGCAGAAGCTGATAAAATAAAACATCTAAATAAATTTAACCCGATGCTTCCAAATGGCACACCTGAGAATGAAAAAAAATGCACAGTAGTGGAAGCCGCCTCAAGAAAAACAATATGGAGCCACTTTTCTGTAATTCTAAAAAGCCAAGCCCATATCTAACCTCACCCTCATCATCTGCATAGAATGGGACTGCCTACCCAACAGTAAAGAAATAAAATAAAATAAACAATAGCAACCACAACAAAAAGTAAACCTTCGAATTAGATGGTCCAAGAGACTTGAAATAAGGAATGCTGTCCCTCCGCAACCCCCCCTTATTTATTGGGATGAAGAGTGGAGCTTTTCTTCATTTACTTGGTTTTCTTTTCCTCCAGTACTTAACACCTGTAGGAAAGTCCCTGACTTAAGAGGTAGGGCTCAGCAAATGAGGTGTGTCAACACAATTGGAAGCCCATTTCTAAATGAAAATTGCACTGTGCTGTGAGCACAATCCCTTCAGGTTGAAGAGCGCATTTATAAAGCAGCAGGGGTGGTAGCCGGTGTTTTTTCTGTAAGAAGGGCTTGTAGGGTTACCACCACTGGGGGAGAGACAGGCTGACCTAGAGCGATGGGCTAACATGATAATTCTCCCCCAAATTAGTCATATTTCTCCAGGTTACCATGGTAGATAGAGAGTAAAGGCAGACATAATCCCTCTCCTAATTGTAAACCAGCACTAGCCTAATTATATTCCCATTTACCCCAGATACTCTAAAATCATAGGCTTTCTGTTGCTAATTCCTCTTATTCATGGCTTTATGACTCCAGAGGAGGCTCTGGGAAGTACGAATTGAAAAACAGTGCAGTTAGTTCCACATAGACATTAACTATGAAAAAGGCATGGAATGGAGCAGAAGAGGGGGTGGGAAGGAAAAAAACCTTACATTTACTTTAGACTGATTTCAATCAAGGCTAAAGAAGGATTTAAGGCCTTTCCACATAAGCCTGGGGTGGGGGGCAGGTCACAGATTCAGGAGTACACAGCAGTGTAATAACCAGCAAGCTTGTATTCCTTTTCTGTGAAACTCAGCCATTCTGTGATAAACTCAACTCCCTTTGTCTTAGAAGGTGTTTCATTGTTATCCTAGTTGATACTTAAGATCTATATAATGGTGAGTATTTTGTGTCAACTTATTAACATTAGCCTTGTGAGGGATCCATGCAGAAAGCTCAGGGGGTAATGCTGAAAATTGTAAGCTGTTAGCAGCCACAAATAGGACAAAAGGTGAAGGTCACAGTGGTAAACAAATTCATTCACATCTTTTAAGAAATGTTATCTATATGCTCTTTTACCAAGTCATCACTCCATGTAATTCATTTGGTTCTAGTCTGCTCATTAGGGGTATAATCTAATTGAAAAAATATATAATGGTATGCTGAGAGACGGTGTGTGTGTGTGTGTGTGTGTGTGTGTGTGTGTGTGTGTGACACACACATGTATGAAAATAAGAGAGTTTTCAAATTACATGATTCTTGATTGAAAACGAACACTCTCAAAACAGGCTTCAATGTTTTATTCTTTTGTGATTTTCTGATGCAAGTAAATGATAAAAAAAATTATTTAAATTATTGTAAAGATCACTCAACCTTTGTCTCTTAAGTTTTCCCAAGGGCACAACTAAAAAGGGGATGATGGCACCAATATCACAGTGTCACTATCGTGGAAGGCCATGTATTACCTTAGTTTTTATTTAGGGAAATGTCTATTGTTGGTTCACCAGGTCAGTACAGTTCACAGGATAGAGGAGGAGCATGAATGAAGGTCGAATAGAGCTAAATGAGCAAATTCTCTGAAAGGGAATGTTTATGTCCTACAATGAGGAACATTTAAGGTGGAGATATATTAATCCAAGCAATATGTGTTCAGTGTTTGATTCTCCACCCTACAGGTCAAGGAATGTAATGGTCAACTTGTCCAGATGATAGTGAGGCTGACATTTATACCAAAAAGAAACAAAATTTGGCCCTCCCAATGTTCTAAGTTGAGAACAAGGCTGATGTTACAGTCTGCTTTATACCAGCCCATGGCCTGGAAAAGTTCCTTGTATAGATTAAATGTTCAAGCAGCATTGCTTGAATTGAGAGCAGAGAGAAAATTTAATAGTTTTCCATGAAAATTCTGCTGTAAAGTAGACAGGTTGTTTGTGGTTTTGGTTTTTTGTTTCTGAGTGCTTGCCTATCCAGGATAGGAAACACTGAGAAATTGAATTTAAATTTGAACAATGCTTGGTAACTATGGAATCAGAAAAATGAAAATTGAATGGCCTAAAGAGATGATATTTTTATCAAGCTATAAGCTAATGAGTCATTCCTCTCCACAGAAGGACTGTTTGACAACTTACTCATATATATGGATTTCCTACTCAGCTTCTCCTCTTTCTTTTGAGTGCATTTTTCCCCTGGAAAAACATTCGTTCTTATTCTACTTTTTTCCCTGGGTTCCATAAGAACCCAGTTGTTTGCATTTATATCACCAAGCTCACCATTTTTATTTAATCACTAGAGTCCTGGTGCACAAAATTTGTGCACGGTGGCGGGGAAGGGGTTATGTCCCTCAGCCCAGCCTTCACCATCTCAAATCGGGGACCCCTCAAGGGATATCCAACTGCCTGTTTAGGTCAGATCCCAGTAGGATTAGGCCTAAACAGGCAGTTGGACAGCCCTCTCAAAATCCAGCACTATTGGCTCCAAACTACTTGCCTGCCTGCCTTCCTGATTGCCCCTAACCAATTCTGTCTGCCAGCCTGATCACCCCCTAACCACTCCCCTGACTACCTGATTGATGCCTAACTTCTCCACTGCCAGGCTGTCTGCCCCTAACTGCCCTCCCCTGCAGGCTTGATTGGCCCCAACTGCCCTCCCTTGCATGCCTGCCCCCCACCCCCAACTGCCCTTTTCTTCAGGCCTGGTCACCCCCAACTTCCCTCCTCTGCCAGCCTGGTCACCCCTAACTGCCCTCCCCTTCAGGCTTGGTTGCCCCCAACTGCCCTCCCTTGCATGCCTGCCCCTCACCCCAACTGCCCTCTCCTACAGGCTTGATTACCCCCAACTTCCCTCCCTTGCATACCTGATCCCTCCCAACTGCCCTCCCCTGCTGGTCTGATCACCCACAATTGTCTCCCTTGCAGACCTGGTAACTCCCAACTACCCTCCCCTTTTGGCCATCTTGTGTCCACATGGGGATAGGATCTTTGACCACATGGGGGCAGCCATATTTTGTGTTGGAATGATGGTCAACCTGCATATTACTCTTTTATTAGATAGGATAGAGACCTGGTGCACCGAGGGGGGGGAGCGGGGGGGATAGCTGGTTTGCCCAGAAGGGTATCCTGGATAAAGGTAGCGGTTCTCTTGGGGCATTGTGTGGCTTGGGTGAGGGGCCTGTGGTGGTTTGCAGGCCAGTCACACCCCCCAGCAACCCAAGTGGAAGTCCTGTGGGATTTATTTATCTCCTACAATTGAAACTTTATAGCCTGGAGTGGAGCCAAGCCTCCTGGCACCCAAGAGAGAAAGCCAAGAGCAAGCTCTCCTTTGTCCAGGAGTTTAAACATTCTGTGGTCGCAGCCACTTTTGTTGGAATTATAATTGAAACTTTGTAATCTTGAGTGGAGGCCTGGGCCGACCAGGGTGTGTGGAAAACTTGGCTTCCTCCATCGCTGGGGAAACCCAAGCCTCCCTGCTGCTTGCTCTATGGCTGCAGCCATCTTGGTTGGGGGTTAATTTTCATACTTGCTCCTGATTGGCTGGTGGGCATGGTTTGTGGGTGTAGCAGAGTGATGGCTAATTTGCATGTTTCTCTCTTATTAGATAGGATCATTGCTTTTTTATAATCTATGATACATTCTCCCAACTAACTTATTGATTTTGAACATCAATTTTAATATCTTCTTCCCTCACCTATCTTCTGACATTTCCAGGAACTTCAATATCTAATTCAATTTGATACATGATCGCCACAGGTAAGGCAATGGGCTAAGTGCTGAGTGAACATAAGCATGGATAATATATGGTTCTTGATTTCATTAGCATCAGTGTAACATGGAGGAGCCTGATAGGCTACATTAGAGCCACAGAGTGGGGTGGTCATGTTTGTGGGCTCGGGCATTAGACTGCTTGGATTCATACCCTGCCCTGACATTTCCTAACTGTGAGATCTTGAGCATCACATTTCCTCACCTATGGAATAAGAATGTTAATAACAACTGTTACTTTGTGGGGCTATAGTGAGAGTTCAATGAGTTAATATGGCTACATTTCTTGGAATATTCTCTGGCAAGTAAACATAAAAACAATGTGCTTTCATCTCTCTTGTTGCTTCCTTTTCTGAGTGCTGGTCTGGAGGCTATAAGGGGATTTTTGCCCAGACATTCCACAGGTCCATTCTTCCAGTTCTTATACTCCTGTCTAGCTTGCTAATCTGTTTACAGAGAAATCAGTGGGTGCAATTTTCTGGACATTAGTGGAAGTGGTGTTCTTGGGGCACCACTGGCACCACTGGAATGAGCCATTCTGGAGGACCCTGTAGGAGAATGAATGTTTTTTATTAGCATGGATTAATATTTCTTGGGTTGCAAAGTTCCATGCCCCCTAACCCAATCTTGAAAAGGGGTTCTAGTGGAGCCAAAACTAGGGTCAGTGTCGCAAGTGTCCATTCCATGATGGAGTTGAGTCTGGCAGAGCATCTGGCTAGATTTAGTCCATCGGTCCAGTGTGTGGTCCCACGTGGCTAGGAGCCACATGAGTGAATGCAGGGAAGTATATGCCCTCCAACAGGAAAGTCAGGAGCCTGACACCCAAGAGAGAAAGCCAAGAGCGAGCGCTCCTTGGTCCATAATTTTAAACATTCAGATTTTACACTTTTGCATTGTCCATGCCTATTCTGGCCATTGACTTGTTCTCAGGTGTGACTGACAGATAAGCATCTTCCTATGTCATCCAGACCTGACTGGACATGCATCTATTGTCCATTCTCTTCTCCAAGCTATCTTCAGGGAACACATCTGGAGAATGTTAACTGCAGCTTCTTGGCAAAGCTATATAATTGGCATGTCTATATTATTTAGTCTTCCCTTTACGTCTTTCCTGTTAAATAGCAACCAGATTATTATAATGGTAACAACACCATGCACTGCTTTCTCAACTGTTAAGTTCTCCATATTTACTTTAACTACCTATAGGTACACAGATACCTTGTATATCATCATCATGTGGGTGGCCTTTTTTGTTACCTCATTTTCTGATGTCATAGAGACATGGATGGGCAATAATACCTCCTTATGTGCATTCACTAAACAAATAGTTATTGAGTGCTTACTCCTAGCCATGCTCTTTTAACATTGCAGATACAAAGATAAATAATGTAAGAATAAGATATCTGGCTTCATGAAGTTCTTAAAGAATAGAGAGGCTTATGCAGATGAAATAATAAAGAAACAAGATAATTATAAAAAAACTGTGATATAAGAGCCACGAAGAAAATGAAAGGCATGTTGTGATGGCAAATTACAGTAGGGAGATGACTTATGAACACAAATTTCTGACACATCATGAGCTGGGAGAGAGCATTTCAGGCCAATGAGAGTAATAAAAAGGTCCCTTAAAGAAAACAACCAAAAAAAGAGGCAAAAGACTTTATGTTTTGAGAAAGAGGATGAAGTTTTGTGGCTGTTATGAAGTGAAGTTGAAGATTGCCAAGAAGCTACTAATGCAGTGCTCGGCAAACTGTGGCTCGCGAGCCACATGAGGCTCTTTAGCCCCTTGAGTGTGGCTCTTCCATAAAATACCACGGCCTGGGTGAGTCTATTTTGAAGAAGTGACATTAGAAGAAGTTGAAGTTTAAAAAATTTTGCTCTCAAAAGAAAGTTCAATCGTTGTACTGTTGATATTTGGCTCTGTTGACTAATGAGTTTGCCGACCACTGTTAATGGGAGGCTTTGGTTGCCACAGTTAGAAGTTTTTATTTCACTATAATCAAAACAGGAATCAAAAGAATGGTTTTAAATATGGTGTCTGTGTTGAAAAGAGAACATTTTAGGGGAAAAAATGAAACTTGGAGTCCCATTGTCAAGATCATGTCTCTGTCAAGAAGTGGGCAATTTAGGATGTTTTAGAGATATGGCGAACAGTACCCGTTCCAAGAGTGAGCACCATAACACTGCGAAGCTGCTTTCTCAGTGAGCCAAGAAGTGAGGCAAGTAGATGAGATTTCCACAGAAGTGAAGGAAATTGGTACCAACCTGTTTATTCCAATTATAAACTAAATAAATTAAGAGAAAAAAATTAGATCCCACATCTAAATTTACTTCCAAATGACTATACATTATCGAGAATGACTTTTCCAGACAGAATTATAAGGGAGGTAATGTTTGTGTTTGGCAGCACAATCCACACTTTTAAAATATTATTAAAAATTTTTGAGTGCTTACATAAACCAAGTGTTCCTTATTTTCTCATTTAATTCAAATAACAGCTCTATCAGCATTTACTATGATTGTGCTTATTTTTACAGTTGCAGTGAAATAGAATCTCAGTGAGGTAACTTTCCCAAGGTGATAGAACCAGAGAACAGACAGCTAGGTTCAAACACAGGTGCCAGGCAGGAAAGCATGAGCTCTTAACTACTAAATAGAACCACCGTGTTCCACCATTGATGGTACCTCCCAAATCTCTCTCTCTCTCTCTCTCTCTCTCTCTCTCTCTCTCTCTCTCTCTCTCTCTCTCTGAAAACCTTCTCTCAGGGAGAATCTATTACCATCTCTCCAAACCCACTAATGACTTACACAATTTTGATAAATTACACCTTTCATTTCAATAGTAGAACCACTAATTGTGAAAATCAAGCTTGAGCAAAGCAGTAGAAGAGATACTTCCTAAGACAGAGCTGCTTTAGTGGCACCTCTGGTAGCACATCAGATCTAGCCCTGTGGATAAATGAGACCTTAGCCAAGAAAGGATAAATGATAGATGATTTGGACGAAGTAAATGACAGGAGTGTAAAAATGTTTTAGGGCAAGGGACATTCAAATAAATGCTATTGGATGATTTATTTTCCAAAAGGTATTATATTCACTGCTGAAACACACCTACATGTCTGCTAGAAATGTGGCCATAAAAAAAATCTATGTGTATAAAAAATTTACACTGTAGCAAGCTGACCTCAACCTTTTATTTACTAAAGCCACCATCTTAGTGCCAAGAACACATTTCCAACTTCCTCTGAGACTTCAATACCTGGATGTCCCTCAACTAGCTTAAGTAAAAATGTATTCAAAATTCAGCTCATTACCTTCTCTCTAAACTTTTAATATTTTAAATCTCAGTGAATGCATCACTTTATCAGTTGTCAATGCTATAAACTTCCAAGTTTTTATAATTGCTTCCCTTACCCTCAGCTCTCCAATTCTAATCCAAGGCAATAGCAAATATATACATTTCTTCCCTTAATTATATCACACATCTCGCACTCTTTTTTTTAAAATCCTCATCAGAGAATATTTTCCCTATTGATTTTTAAGGAGGGGGGAAGAGAGAGGAAAAGACAGAGAAAAACATCAATGTGAGAGAAGCACATCAATTGGTTACCTCTTGCACAAGCGCTGACCAGGGCCTGGGCCAAAGAGGATCCTGCAACCGAGGTACCTACCCTTGACCAGAATCAAACCTGGGACCATTTGATCCATAAGCCAACACTCTACACATTGAGCCAAACCAGCTAGGGCTACACCACTCTTTACTATCTGCAATGTGGCTTGCGTAGTTCAAATCTTCAACATGGCACAAGTGCAATATCTTAGCCCAGGTTCTCTAAAACTCAGAGTTAAAGCAAAGCAAGAGTGAGAGGAAAGGAAAGCGGGGCAGACAAGAAGAAACACACAGGCAGAAGAAGTCAGTTCCTTTTCTGTGTTTCCCAATAACCTTGCATAAAAAACCTAGACCTTGAAAGACCCAAGTCAATGTGACATCTATTCAGAAAATGCAGCTGTGATATAGTAGAAAGAACACAGTATCTGAGTACTTCAATTGGAATATGAATAATTTTGCCAGAGCTGCAATAATGTAGTGCCATCAATTGGGTGGCTTGAAAGACAGAAATTTATTGTCTCACAATTCTGGAAATTAGAAGTCCAAAATCAAGATGTTGGTTCCTACTAAATACTGTGAAGTAGAATATATGCCATACCTCCCCCCCTCGCTTCAGCTGATAATCTTTGGAATTTTATAGTTTACTAGAGGTCCAGTGCACTAAATCTGTGCATAGGGAGCAGGGGGGCTGTCTCAGCTTGGCCTGTACCCTTTCATAATCCAGGACTGCTGGTTCCTAACTGCTCAACTGTCTGTCTGCCTGACTGCCCCTAACTGCTTCTGCCTGCTGGCCTGATTGGTGCCTAACTACTCCCCTGCCAGCCTGATCATCCCCAACTACCCTCCCCTACAGGCCTGGTAACCCCCAACTGTACACCCTGCCGACCTAATTTCACCCCTAACTGCCTTTCCCTGCTGGCCTGGTCACGCCCAACTGCCCTCCTTGCTGGCCTGATCGCCCCTACTGCCCTCCACTGCCAGCCATCTTATGGTGACCATCTTGTATTGGCCATCTAGTGACAACATGAGGGTGGCCATCTTGTGATGACGTTGTGTGTTACGCCACCTAGGCTTTTATTATATAAGATAGAAATGTCACCCTGAACTCTGCCTTTATCTTCACATTGTATTTTCCATGTATGATTGTCTTTCTCCCAATTCCCTGTTTTAATAAGAATGCCAGTCATATTGGATTATGAGCTCATCAATTTAGCTCATCTTAACCCATGACATCTACAATGACCTTATAATTCCAAATAAGGTAATTGCATCTATTGTCCATTCCCTTCTGAATTTGCTAAAAGTTAGAACTAATGGCCATAAATTTGAGTATGGGAATGGGGGCACATTTCAACCCATAATCCTAAAATGCCAGTGACTTTGGGAATGTCTCATAAATTTTCTGGGCCCCATTCTTCTTATCAGGAAAACAATAATGATGATACAGATATAGGCCTAGATTAATTGGAGATCAAGAGTAATATTGTAAAGCTTCTAGATGAAATAGCAGAGAAAGACAGGGATCAAAACAAAAGGAATTTTGTCTATTAGATAAGATAATCTGGATCTGAACAACTCACTATTTTAGAATAAGATTTAGGGTTACAAGGTTGGCCACCAAATAGAATAGAGCGAGAGTATGAAATATATGAGGAGTATAGAGTAATTAGCACCTAATTCCCAAGGTGGTTTTCTTTAATTGGTGAAGGGAGAAAGAGTAAATCTAGAGCACAACAGATAGGAAAAGCTAGAGCAAAAACTGGAGCATATTACATGATCTTTTTAGGACTCCATTTCCACATTGGAAATGATGCTTACTCGCCTACTTATAAGTATGAGAAAAGCACCCTGAGCAGAAACATGGTAGCAAAGGTAGATTAGCAGCACTTAGAATGTATGGGCTGTGTGTTTCAAACTTACATTGTCTTTCACTTTTTCCATACTTATCTTTCCTTTTTCAAGTACTGAATTCAAACTTTCTACCTGTATCCATAGATATTCTGCTCCATTCCTAAATACATTTCTTGTATTCATCTATCAAAACTGTTGGAATAAGTTGTACTTTGGAATCCCCCAAAAAAGGCACTTTGCATTATTCACAAGCTTTCAAATTAGGTTGCCCTATATAATAAAAGCCCAGTGACCAAACAGTGGAATGACCAGAACAACCAGTTGACCAGTCGCTATGACACGCACTGACCACAAGGGGTAGAAGTTCAATGCTAGAACTTCTCCCTGGTGGTCAGTGTGCTCCCACAGTGTGCTCCCGCAGTGAGAACAGCTGCTCAGGGGGCAGGTCCATAGCTCCTCAGCTGACCAGGATAAGTGTCACTCCCACAGTGGGCCAATCCCTCCAAGCCATGCCACCCAACAGTGCACAAATCCATGTACCAGGCCACTCATTATACTATAATTAAGGAGGGTAAAATGGTTTTGCATAGGTACAGTTATTAATGCTTTTAGCAGAGATTTCCTAATCTTAATACCTTCAAACATACCACACCACACACACACAAACTGAAACACATACACACACGCAACAGAAAAAGAGAGAGGGAGATTCTTCGATCAGTCCTGCAGCAGAGCAGAGAAAAACCCAGCATCTCTCGTACACTTCATCTCTGCCTTGGATTTTCAAGTTTCTCACTATCAACTCCATCAAGCATTTTGTTTTTGATCACTGTTATTTATGGTCTCACATTATGCTAGCTGCTATAAGAGTAGTGGAGGGGGGACAAAAGTTAAATAAAATAAGAATCTCTTATAACTAAGGAGCTTAAAAACATATATGTACATAATTATAAGACATACTAGAGGCCCAGTGGACGAAATTCGTACATGGGGGGGGGGGGAGGACCGCGGGGGAGGTCCTTGAGCCCAGCCTGCACCCTATTCAATTTGGGAAACCTCAAGGGATGTCTGACTGTCCGTTTAGGCCTGATCCCGGGAGGATCGGGCCTAAACAGGCAGTCAGACATCCTTTTCACAATCCAGGACTGCTGGCTCCAAACTGCTCACCTGCCTGCCTCCTTGAATGCCCCTAATCGCTTCTGCTTGCCAGCCTGATCACCCTCTAACCACTACCCTGCCAACCTAATTGATGTCTAACTGCTCCCCTGCCAGCCTGATTGCCCCCAAATTCCCTCCTCTGCCAGCCTGGTCACACCTAACTGCCCTTTTCTGCAGGCCTGGTTGCCCACAACTGCCCTCCCTTGCAGGCCTGGAACCTCCCAATGAGCCTCCCCTGCTGGCCATCTTGTGGTGGCCATCTTGTGTCCACATGGGGGCAGGATCTTTGACCACATGGAGCAGCCCTCTTGTGTGTTGGAGTGATGGTCAATCTCCAAATTACTCTTTTATTAGATAGGATAGAGGCCTGGTGTATTGGTGGGGGCCAGCTGGTTTGCCCTGAATGGTGTCCTGAATCAGGGTTGGGGTTCCCTTGGGGCATGGGATGGCCTGGGCAAGGTGCCTGTGGTGGTTTGAAGGCTTGCCACACCCCCCAGTGACCCAAGCAGAGGCCCTGAGATCTGGGATTAATTTATGTTCTACAATTGAAACTTTGTAGCCTGGAGCAGAGCCAAGCCTCCTGCTCACTCCATGGCAGCAGCCATTTATGTTTGAAACTTTGTAGCCTAGAGTGGAGGCCTAGGCCCACCAGAGCTGCAGAAGCTTGGCTTCCTCCATTGCCTGGGCAACCCTAGCTGCCTCCTCTCTCTATCTCTGTGGCTGCCACCATTTCTGTTGAGATATATCTTCTATAATTGAAACTTTGTAGCATTGAGTGGAGGCCTAGGCCAGCAATGGCAGGTGGAAAGCTTGACTTCCTCCATTGCCAGGGAAATCCAAGCCTCCCTCCTGCTCTCAGTGGCCGCAGCCATCGTGGTTGGGGTTTATTTGCCTAATTTGCTTCTGATTGGATGATGGGCATGGCTATGGGCATGGCTTGATTGGAGGTATGGACAATTTGCATATTACTTTTATTAGATAGAATATATATATAAATAATAAGACATGTATGTACATAAATAATTATAAGACACTATAGAGAGAAATAAGTTACAGTGTGTACTGATATGAGAAAGAAATCCTACCGTGGGACATTCTTTGGGGCAAATCATCTGGCCCCCACCCATGCGCCAGGCTTCTATCCTATTTAATGAAAGAGTAATTTGCAGATTGACCATCACTCCAACACACAAGAGGGCTGCCCCCATGTGGTCAAAGATCCTGTCCCATGTGGACACAAGATGGCCATCACAAGATGGCCAGCAGGAGAGGGTCATTGGGAGTTCCAGGCCCTGCAAGGGAGGGCAGTTGTGGGTGATCAGGCCAGCAGGGGAGGGCAGTTGGGAGGGACCAGGCCTGCATGGGAGGGCAGTTGGGGATGATCAAGCCTGCAGGGGAGGGCAGTTATGGGTGACCAGGCTGGCAGAGGAGGGAAGTTGGGGGCAAACATGCTGGCAGGGGAGTAGATAGACATAAATTAAGCTGGCAGGGTAGTGGTTAGTGGGTGATCAGACTGGCAGGCAGAAGGGATTAGGGGCAATCAGGGAGGCAGGCAGGTGAGCAGTTTGGAGCCAGCAGTCCTGGATTGTGAGAAGGATGTCCAACTGCCCGTTTAGGCCCGATCCTACCACCATCGTGTCTAAACGGGCAGTCGGACATCCTTCGAGGGGTCCCAGATTGGAGAGGGTGCAGGCTGAGCTAAGGGACATCCCCCTCTCCTCCCCCCCACCCCCAGTGTGTGAATTTCATGCACCAGGCCTCTAGTAGTAACAATAAAGGAATCAAGCTTGACTAAACTTGATTATATATGTGGAGCAGAGAAAAAAAGTTACATGGTTAAAACATGCCAAAGTGCTATTTTCGTAGGTTGAAATTGTATGTTGGCCCAACCTGTAGTAGACCTCAAATGTCAAAATAAGAAATCTGTATAGATGCAGATAATAGACTGATGATTGCCAGATGGGAGAAGGCTGGGGTCTGAGTGAAAAAGGTGAAGGTATTGAACAGTACAAATTCATAGGTACAAAATAGTTGTGGGGATATAAAGTACATCATAGGGAATGTAAACAATGATATTGTCATTGCTGTGTATGGTACCAGGCAGGTCCTGGAAATATCAGGGGGATCACTTTGTAAAATATATGAATCTAAACACTATGCTGAACACCTGACACTAATACAAATTATACTGAATGTCAACTGCAATGGAAAAATAAAATTAAAAAAGGAATAATGCAAAAATAAAATAAGGAGTCTGAGACATCTTTGAGAGGAACACACAAATATGCTATATTTTGAAGAAGATTTACTTAATAATTATGAGTCCAGGCTGGAAATAGAGCCATTGTAAAACTGGATTCCAACCAAGTCCCCAAAGCTCCACCAGACTTCAGGCCATTCAATAAATATAGCCTCTGTCCTGCTCCCTCTGTATGTTTCTATTTATTCAACATCCTTGACCAATTCCTTTGATCTCACCTGATAACCCCTGTCTGGTCATAGGATTCTTGCTTCTCCATCTGGACAGGCAAAGCCCAGCTCAGCAGGGCAATGAGGTCAGTCAGGCTAAACGTGTAAGAACAGCTTTAGGGTGCTTACTCCATTTCACTGTAATATTTGTTAGCTTGTCTCCCTCTTTCCCATCTGACCGTGCCTTCTGAAAGGCAGTAGAATGCTTTGTCTGTGTGCCTCGGGCATAGCAGGACACCTGGCACTCCCTAGTGCTTCATAATTATTAGTTCAGTGAGTAAAATTCTCACCATATCAACTCAGGGGGGAGAAAGCAACAGAACAACAATGAAAACTTGGTTGTTGTGTAAAAACGTTCCCTGACTTCCTATTCCACATTCAGAATAGCATGCAGTTTCTGAGCCTATGGCCCATGTTTTGTGGAAAACTCCCAATCTAAGATAGTTTATACTTATCTCAAATATATTTAAAAATCCAGACCCTATGATACTATTTCATAGAGCCATATTTAATGCATTTAAAAATTTTTCTATGCGGCTTGCCATGCACAATTCTGTTCAGATGTAGGTGCTCAATAAACATGTGTTTATTGATTTTTAAATAAGCATTTCAGAAATATTAATTACCAGTCACTCAGAACCACTTTACAATATTAATGTAACATGTCGTCATTGGACATCTATTATGTGTGATACTCTATTAGGTACCGAGAGAGCCTTGGATGGTCTGCGAAGCTCTCAGAATCCCAAAAGAAGTTCCAATTGCTGCAGCCTACTCACACCACTAGCCAAATAAAACTTGAAAATTGACCTGATGAGGTGATCTAGAAGTCTCTTAGGCTCATAATTTTACAAGGCTCATTATACAATTTCACATTAGAGTTTTCAGCTCTTTACATCAAAAATTAATAGACCAAAAACAAACTAAGAATATAAGCAATATTTAGATCACTGTTGGAAGACTCATCCCCTTCTCAGTTAACTGACTGAACCACAAAGTCTCATTAGTGCTACAATCATACTGGAAAGCATTCACTGTACTTTTAAAACAATCTAATGTTAATCAACATTGTACATTAAACCTAGCTCATGTCCATTAGCAAGGAAATCATTTTTAATAGAAGGAATTCAGTTTTAATGTTTTTTAATGGGCCATTTATTAGTATACAAGAGGGTCAGAAGAACTAA
Source organism: Antrozous pallidus (assembly GCA_027563665.1). Classification (NCBI taxonomy): domain Eukaryota; kingdom Metazoa; phylum Chordata; class Mammalia; order Chiroptera; family Vespertilionidae; genus Antrozous; species Antrozous pallidus. The sequence goes on from CM050513.1 coordinate 91,637,547, forward strand.
TTAGAGACTATTTGAGCAAGTGTAAGTAATATGGTTTTCCCAGGTTGCCAATTGGGATTCCAAATCCCAGAACAGAATACTTAGATGCAGATATAGTATCAGCTTTTATATGCCTGTGGGATTACTTGAGTGCCCCAAAGCTTAATTTAAATGCCAGGTTGTGAAAATTTGCTTCAGTAAAGCAAGTTTAAGTCACATTTGTCCTTTTGATTTTTATGAGATCTGAACAGGTAAAAGCCTGCTTAGTTTTTTAAAAATTAGCTCCATGGCGTTCTTTTTTCATTTTATGTACTTCAGTGTAAACATTAAAAAGAAAAATCTTTTCAATTTCTCACATGGTCCAGCATTCATGACAGTAATTACCTGAATTGCTTACTTCCTGCTATCTTCCTGCCTGCGTATAAGACACTTTACCAAAACTTCCCCAATGTGAGACCTTCCTAACAGTTTCTTTTTTCAGCAGTTGTGAGGAAAGCTGTCGGAGGAGAGGGAGTAATTTTGGAATTTGATAGCAAGGCCCCTGAGGATATGAAAACTCACTTAAAATGCATTGTACAACTGCCTTAGGCAAGTAAGGTATACCCAAGCTATGAACATCTGGCTTGCAACTTCTATTTACATAATGAACTCATTCTTTTCCACCCTCAGTATTTACCTCAGAATCCTCTGCTCTCTCCCTCGGGGAGTGCTCCAGAATTCAGTTAGCCATTCTGAGCCAATGGAGACCCCCCCTGGTAGCCAATGGGGCCTCCACTGCTCTTCAAGATCAAGCACATGCCTTGCTCCTACTTTTTATTTTATGACTTGTATTTTCATTGTTTCCACCTAAAGTCGTTTTTGTCTTTTTCCCAATGTAGATCTTTATTCTGTAATCAACAACAAAACTCTTTTTTCCTTCTTTCTAAAAATAATTACTTACCAGTCACCTCTTTACTTTCTGTTTAATTTTGACCTGAAATTACAACCCATATAAAGCAAAAAAAAGTAGGCTTATGATAAACTTATACACGCACACACACACACACACAAAAATGTGTTGAAATAAATGTAAAAAACAATAAATAAATAAAACAAATGAACTAGATCCCAAAATTTCCCCTAGATTAATCCATTAAAAAAATGAAACCTACAAATATAATAGAACAACATGGCAATCTCATTCTGAAGCTGAGATGGAATAGCAAACAAAGACTACCCAAGCTAATCTTCCATAAGAACAAGGGAGGGTCGGAGATTAATCCTATCTGACATTGACATTTTTGTTAATGCTATAATAGGACAATGTGGCATTCACATGAGATTAGATAAATAGAATAATGGAAAAGATAGGATCCTAAAATAATCTCACACTAATAGTATGGACTAGGAATTAGAGATCAGTTGGGTGAGAAGTGGGGGAGATAATAGTTATGCAATTAGTAGTACTGGAAGAATTTATTATCTATAAGATAATCAATTAAGTTAGTTTCTAGCCCACATAATATTCAAAACTCGGTTACTACTGTAGATTTAAGACATTTGGGAAAGGTAAAAATATAGAAATTATAAAGTAAAATATAGAGTATCTTTGCAACCTCAGAGAGCAGAGAATTTCTTAAACGGTAATAAAACCTGCACTCCATAAAGTAAAAGATGGTTATATCACTATATCAAAACTAAAATCTTGCATTCATCAAAAGACATAAGGATTTACAAAGACTAATCACAGAGTAGGAGATTTATTTTATTTTTTATTTTATTATTTTATTTTTTTAAAGATTTTATCTTTATTGTTCAGTTTATTAATTACATTGTTCCCTTCTTTTTTTCCCCCTATAGTTCCCCTCCACCTGGTACCCATCCCACCCTCCGCCCTCACCCCCCTCCACTGTACTCTCCCATAGTTGTATGATTTTTGTCCAGTCTCTTGCTGCACTTCCCACACCCCTTTTCTCCCCAAGAATTGTCAGTCCATTCCCTCTCTATGTCCATGATTCTGTTACATTCACCAGTTTATCCTGTTCATCAGATTATTAATTCACTTGATTTTTACATTCATTTGTTGATGTGTATTTGTTGTTCCTAATTTACACTTTTATCTTTTTCTTCTTCCTCTTCTTAAAGAATATCTTTCAGCATTTCATATAATATTGGTTTGGTGGTGATGAACTCCTTTAGCTTTTTCTTATCTGCAAAGCACTTTATCTGACCTTCAATTCTGAATGATAGCTTTGCTGGATAGAGTAATCTTGGTTGTAGATTCTTGCTGTTCATCACTTTGAATATTTCTTGCCACTCCCGTCTGGCCTGCATCGTTTGTGTTGAGAAATCTGCTGACAATCGTATGGGTGCTCCCTTATAGGTAACTAACTGTTTTTCTCTTGCTGCTTTTAATATTCTCTCTTTGTCTTTTGCTCTTGGCATTTTAATTATGATGTGCCTTGGTGTGGTCCTCTTAGGGTTCCTATATATTGGGGTTCGGTGCGCTTCTTGGACTCCTAAGTCTATTTCTTTCACCAGGTGTGGGAAGTTTTCAGTCACTATTTCTTCAAATAGGTTTTCATTATCTTGCTCTCTCTCTTTTTCTGGCACCCTTATAATTCGGATGTTGGTATGCTTGAGGTTGTCCCAGAGGCCCCTTACACTATCTTCAATTTTTTGGATTCTTTTGGTTTCTTGCTTTTTCAACTGAGTGGATTTTACCTCTTTGTATTTCAAATCTTTAACTTCGTTCTCGGGGTGCTCCAGAGCACTTTTAGGTCTTTGTATAATATTTTTTATTTCAGTCAGTGTATGCTTACCTTCTGGTTGATCCTTTTTCATATCCTTGAGAGTCTCCTTCATATCCTTGAGGGTCTCATTCATTTCCTTGTAGGACTCATTCATTTCCACGTTGGTCTTGATCATTTCCACGTTGCTCTTAATCATTTCCTTGTAGGTCTCGTTCGTATCCTTGAGGGTCTCATTCATTTCCTTGTCAGTCTTGCTTATTTCCTTATAGGTCTCGACCTTTTGTAGGAGCCTCTTGAAAAACCCTATAACCGTGGGTTTGAATTCCATGTCCAGTCATTTTTTTTCCTCCATTTCTTTCACATCTGACTTCTTTCATGTCTCTGCATGGTGGCTGCTTCCCTGAGTTGGTCAATTAGCTTTGTGTGGTAGACTTCCTACTAGGGACAGTGGGTCAGCCTCCCCCAGTTACCTGAGGTGGATATGGGTTGCACAGTCTTGCTGAAGGTAAGCTCAGGTTAATTGTTGTTAGCACTTGGAGGGGTTGACCTCTAGGCCAATTTTGAAGTTCACCTGTGCTCAGGTTGGATGGGCGGAGTCTCTGGGCCAAGCAGACAGTGTTAGCTCCACCCTATGCAGCCCCAGGAACTCTGTGCCGGGGGCAATGGCTGCCAGCACCTCTGAGAGAGAGCCGCTGCCAAGCTCCACCAGCTGCTGGGGAATTCAGACTCTCCCCAAATGAGTCTGCACACCCAATGTCTCACTCAGGGTGGTAAAACAAAGCAGTCTGACGGTTTCCAGAATGAGAGAGCAAGTTGCGAGTGCTCTCTACACAGTCACGCAGCTGTGCTGTTCCCAAGGTCACACACAAACACGCCTTCTCCACAAGCCGGCAGACCCCTGCAGCACCTGAGCTTCGGTGTGCCCTCCCACTGTCCAGTTTTTACCCCGTATGATAGTGGGTTCCCTGGACTTCACCCAGAGCTGGAGAATCAGTCCAGTGGGATGTCTCTGTCTCCCCGTTCGAGAAAACTGGCCAGTTTTCAGCCGCCCGCCCTATCTGCTGGCGTGCGCAGCTCCTCCAAATATCTCTCCGCGCATATTTTCAACACTGTCCTCAGCTGCTCCTCCGAGTCACAGTGTCTTATCTTCACTTTTATTTGTGGAATTTTCACTCGGCGAGCTTTCTGGTGATTCTGGAAGGTGTTTGTTCTTTCGTTAAGTTGTAGTTTTAAAATTGCTGTGTATGAAGGCAAGATAGGTGTTTTAGCTATGCTGCCATCTTGGTTCTTCGGGAGATTTTTTATTTACATGTTTTTACATGCAGAATCAATACGAAAAAGAAAATGCAATAGAAAAATGAGAAAAATGTGAATGGGCATTTCACAACAAAAGCAACACTAGCCCTAAGCATGTGAAAGATGCCTACCCTCACTGGTAATCATAAAAATTAAAACCACAGTGAGAAATAATTAATTTTTGAAAATTAAAATGATTAAAAATTTCAAGTGAAAGTAAGGTAAGAGTCTCTAACACACTGCTGATGATGATTTAAATTGTTACAGCCATTTGCAGAAAAGTTTATGCTGACAATGCTGAGGAAAACTAAGCATAAAGACATCCTATGATTCAGCAGTTCCATTCCTAACCACATATACTATAATCTAAATGTTGTATGCCCCAAAATTTATATGTTGAAACCTAAACCCCATGATATTAGGAAAGGGGGTCTTTATGAGGTAATTAGATCAGGAGGGTAGAGTGATTAGTGCCCTTTATCTAAAAGCAGAATCTTAAAAAAAAATCTTTATTTAAAAATGGAATCTAAAAACAAACAAACAAACCTGAACAAAACAAAACACTCATAGATACAAAGCACAAATGCAGACAGGAGGGGATTGGAGGGATAGGTGAAAAAGGCAAAGAGAAATAAAGAGGTACAAACTTCAAGTTACAAAATAAATAAGCCACGGGGATGTAATGTACAGCATAAGAAATATAGTCAAGATTGTTATAGCTTTGTATGGTGACAGATGGTTACTAGATGTTACGGTGATCACACCACGGACATGGATTACAGTATGGTGATTGTGAAAGAGGGGAGGTAGAAGAGGATATAGAGGGGACAAATGGTGATGAAAAATAAATAAAATAGGATATTTTAAATGCTAAGATAACCAAAAACCTTCTGAAAAAACAAGTTAGAGAGTAAAAATTTTGGATTATTTTCCCTAAATCATAACTTAGCTTGAAACAACCTAGAAATTTTGTTACCACTAGCTTTTTTATAACTAATCCACTCAGTGCTATAATCCACATAGAAGTTCATCCTCTCCAGGGTTTCCTATACGATTTTGATCAAGTTGGTTTCCTATAGGCTTAGGTAAGACTACATCATGTGAGGCTGGAATCCTCTTGCTTGATCCCCATACCACACCCACATCCTAAATCCAAAGATTCCACTGCTCTTATTAATTAGGCAACAAAAGAGGATATACAGTAAAACAAAACAAATACAAAAACTTTGAGGACCTAAAAAATCAGGCTGGAGGATCATAAAATCTTCGAGACAGGATCAAGGCAAAGGGCATAATGCTTCTTTCTCACCCTCAACACACACACACACACACACACACACACTTTTCTTGCTCTAGAAACTTAATGAATATTATCGAATAATTCATTGTAAATGGCAGGAGAAAACATCTTCCAGAATGTATGAAATAACTTTTTATGAAACATTTACATGCTGTTGACAAAAACAAGCAAGGCTGATATGCTCTAAATTACATTCCAGGATAGAAAGATACATTGAAAAAAGTTTAAAGGGCTTATAGATCAAGAGGGAGCTATTAAGGAGATGTGACTAATCACTAAGTGGATCATAATATTAGCAATGTCAGTAAAATCTTGAATTTATATGAAACTTTCTATTTAATGTCAGTTGTAATGATTTATTAATAATTAAATATAAAGTGTACCTTGATTTCCTATCTCTATAAAATGCATGTTAAATTCATCCCAGATGTTCATCTGCATTTTGCAACACACCCTCACTGATAAGTGTAAAATAGTCTTCTTAGCAAAAGGGACAGGAGAAAGAAGTAAAAAATTTTATTGAGTGCCTGCCATGTTCCAAGGCATATTACATTCATTATTTCATTTAACCTCACAACAATCATATAAGCATTACACTGTTAATCCTAACTTATAAATCAAAATTAGGTACTTAGAAAAACAAATAATTTTTTTAATGTTTCACAGGTAGAAGGTGAGAGAATCAATATTTGAATAAAAGTCCATCTGGCTTCAAATCCCAGCAAGCTTTCTTTCCCTTGTGTTAAATTCCTCCCTAATAAATGTAGTTTGTAACTGTGAAGTGTTAGCAGGGAGGACATTTCCTGTATGTCCATAATCTAATTTCCAGGATGATCTTAATGGAGAAAATGAACATCAAGCCCCATAGCAAAGCCTGCTGTTAGTGAAAGCCTTCCTTGGAATACCAATCCCTTTAGTTAGTTAGGTAACATGGCTTTGCCTCCTACTACTAGGTCATGCACAGCCTAAGCCTTCCAGTAAAATGCTGCTGATTGCAAGTGATTTCTGAATCCAAACAAGCATTTTAGGTCTATTTAATAGATCAATACAATAATTCACTCAGGAGGCCCTTGAAATCATTTGTTTGGACCTGATGTCTATGTAGTCAGATTGAGATATATACTTTAGCATGTGCAGGGAATTAACACAAATAAATTGCATGGAAAGATGTTAGACCAATTTAGATTGTGTGAAGGAGGTAGTATTTAACTAATTGCCAAGTGATTAAATAGGATTAAATAGGTCACTATAAAGGCAATGCCTTCAAGGAGTATCACAAAGAAAAATAGACCAAAGGCCAAAGGATAGACTATGTCAAGTGGAGATGCTTCAAAATTCAACTGAGCAGAGGCTAGAATATGCACTGATGATGAACTTATTGATGGAAGGAGGTGGAGCAAACAAAGAAAACTTGATATAAACTAAAGGCTTTTTTTTTCTTCTTTTTTTTTAATCACTTCTATTTGACAGTGAAAACTCTCCCAAGGGAAATGATGCTTGATTCACTTAAACTCAGTGGACACAAAACCAGAGGGGAACAATTTTGCCTTAACTCCCCAGAGGAACAGGGTATATGTGGAAGTAATAATAAGTTCCCATCTCTAATTTTGATGACATATGAAAACCAAAGTTTATATGCTTATTTGATCTAATGTTGAATTCTAGCAGCAACATTTCATACCAACTGAAGTCTGTTGATTATGTGTGCTGAGATATCACAAAAATACCATTACAATAGTCTGAAGGGAGGAAAATAAACATTTTTAACTTGGATCTTTCCATTGAGAACAGAGAAATGGCTATAGGAGGAAAATTTCATTACAACTGAGGTGTGACTCACTTTCATATGTGGAGTAAAAGATGATTCTCCATAAGAGACACAAAAGAGAAAATTTTAAAAAAAGAATTGAAATCCTTTGCTGACCAATGTAGGACTTGAATGTGTCCATCAATGTAATGCTGATAACATAAAACTCATATAACCATTCATTCCTTTACTTGATCATTTAAACAAACAGTTGTTTTATAACCAAGCACTTTGCTAGATGTCAATGTGAAGAAGAATAAGACTCCACCCACATGTGCAGGATTGAAGGACAAACTGGAGGAAAGAGATGTAAGTAGAAAAGAATAGGGCATCCTGTGGCGGTGCTTTCCTCCCATCTCTGCCACCCCACCTGCCTGCTTCCCTCCCTTCTCCGCTGCCCGCCCCCCCTTGTTTGCTTATCCACAGTTTAGCTCCCTCCTGCAGCACTTGGCTTCCTTCTACACTGTCTTCAGTATTCGCTCTGCACCTGGTTATGCAAATTAACTTTTATCTTGGTTGGGTTAATTTGCATACTCACTCCTGATTGGCTGGTGGATATGGCTTGTGGGAGTAGTCAATTTCCATGTTTTTCTTTTACTAGATAGGATTCCTTGAAGCACAGTGTTATAGAAGTATGGACAAAGAACACATCACCTGCCATGGAAAGCTTGGAGACATCTTCCTACAAGACAGGAAACCCAAAATAAATCCTGAAACATGAGTAAAACTTAGCCAGCTAGAACTCACTTTATTCATAAAATAAGAGGCAGCACAGGCCAAAGGAAAAAACTTAAGGCCAGATTTGTGTTGAGAACTATAAGTAGTTCAGTGCTAAAGCCGAGAGAGTACTGAAGAATGAAAAACAGAGGCCAGATTAGGGGAGCAATGGGAGTCTCCTCAAGGAGCAAGGGCTTCATTCTGGAAAGTGACATAGTAAACATATAGAGAGGACTATGGTAGATGAATAGAGAAGCGATTGGAATGTCACCAAAGGGGAGACTGGGTAATCAGTAGGAAATCTCTTACAATAATGATAGCAAGGCATAATGAGGGACTGAGTAAGGAACACAAAGGATAGAAAGGAGAAGACAACCTGAAAAATATCTGAAGATAAAAATAGTACAGCCTGATAAATGATTGGACATGGAGGATAGTGACATAGAAGGAACATCCAAAACCTCCCAAGTTTAAATGGGAATGGGGAAGGGGTAACCAAAGATAAGAACACTGACCCATGGGTCCAGGGAATAAGCTAAAGAAACCATGCTAAAAACATGTAGAGACAGAGAGAGACTATCTGAGTAATCCTGATAAATCACACCGTTTCAAATGTCCTCATTTTTATGTGGAGTACTTGGTATGAGGCCATCTAATATCATACCCATATCTATTATATTTGCTTTCTGGGGAGTGTTGGGTTTTTTGTTTTGTTTTGTTGTTTTTACTGTATAATATATATCTGTATGCTACATATAAAAGTGCCTGTGCACTTTTGATTGATTGAATTTGAATCTAAATCTGCTTGTATTTACTGTGCTATGCTTTCTTTATGTCAGATGCCAAGCTGGTTTTATTATGCTCTTCTAGGCACATCATTTCCTTCTCTTCTCTTTATTTTGCTATCAGTGTCTCCAATGGACTGAGGCACAAACTGAAAGTTCCCATTCAATCTGATATTCCTGCAGCACAATTCTGATATGAATCAGCATTTTCATTACATAAATCTCAATTTTCAGCTCAAGCTACAAGTATATAAGGCATTATATTGCCTGCAATTTCAAATCTCTGACTCATTCAGAGTTGACCTGTAAGTATGGGTTAGGAAATGATAAAAATCAAAACATAATTTTGGTAGCTATTTGGACAGATGGAACATCAACATGGCCTTTCTATTCTGATTTTTACTGTTCTGCCAGGACATGTACATTCTTTTATTAATTTAACAAGTATTCATTGGGCACTATTTTGAAGCCCTTAAATGTCTCTGTGGGAAGAAAAAAACAGTAAAAATTTCTGCTATTATGAAATTTAATTCAACTACAGAGCAATGTTCAACTAAATGTGTGTGTGGAAAGGGAGATAGATAGATAGATAGGATAGATAAATAGATAGATTATAGATTGATGATTGACAATGAACTTGGTCAGAGTTAGGGATAATGGACTGAGAAGTTTCCTGGCATGTTGTACTTACAGGATTAAAACTAGGAAAGTCTTAAGAAAACCAGGACAAGTTGGTCAGTCTAGAGTTGATGTAGGGACACAGTTAACAATTTTAAAGAGGAAGCTCAGTAACCTAATTGAGAAAACGGTGTCTAAGTAGAATCTTAAAGGAGGTAAAGAAGTTGGACATGAGTATAGCACAAGGAAAGCATTCGAAGCAGAGGAAAGAGCATAGGAAATGGCTCTATAATAGGAGCATGTTAGGTGTGTATGGACATAGTAAAAATGTATATTAGACAGACTGCCTACAAGGCAGCAAAATTAAAAGAGTAAGGTTTAAATCAGAAGAGCTGCATTTAAATCCGGGATCTCCTACTTCTTAATACTCTGATATTGGACCTCTTTAAATTCTCTAGGGGAATAATTATACTTTATTAGAAATATAAAAACAGTAGTTTTAAATAGTGAATGGATAAAATTATATTTGTGCTGAATCAACAAACCCAAAGAACTTAGACCCAAAATTCATTGTAGCTGTTCTTTAATATCCTTGGAGTGGTTTAGACTTTGCCAATATAAATAAACCCATTATGAAACCAATCAATATAATTCTTCTTCTGCATATTTCTGCCTTTTGCCTTAACAATAAAATATGGGTGTGGGAATCCTAAAGCATTCAATAAATATTTGGTGTGACCATAATAACCCCAATCTTTTCTGTACCAAAACTAAGTAAATATTTTGCGCGCGCGCGTGCACACACACACACACACACACACACACAGAAAAAAAAAAAACACAAAAAAACCAGAAACTTCCATTATCTTATTATTTTACTTATTGTTGACAGCTTATCTGGATAATTCAGTGAAAATATTCTAGCAGAGAAGGTTTTTATATAAGTTAAGTAGGGACCCCATGCACGAAATTCGTGCACTGGGGGTAGATGATCCTTCAGCCCAACCTGCCCCCTCACACATACTGGGAGCCTTCAGAGGATGTCCTGCTGACCACTCACCCCCAGCCTGCCCCCTCTGGCCGAGGCTTTAGGCTTTGGGCACCCAGCCATTGCCCTGCAATGGGGCCAATGGCTGGCTCCATCCCAGCCATGCCCCCTCCCCAGCCCAGGCCTTTGTCCCAGCCAGCTCATGCTCGGCTAGCACAGGCCTTGGCCCTGCCCCCCCCCAGGGCTCTGGCCACCTCGGCCCTGCCCCCCCATAGCCTGGGCCACCTTGCCCCACCTGGTGGGTGTAGCGAAGGTACGGTCAATTTGCATATTACTCTTTTATTAAATAGTATTAGAATTATTGTTTCAGCAAACCATGCAATTAAATTTCATATTCATTCTGCACATCGTGAAAGGTTTTTACCTGTTCAGCTAGAGTGAGAACTTCAAATAAAAACAGACTTACAGAGCTCCAAATCTTTCCTTCCTGGTCATTTTATGCCCAAGGATATATTTTGGCCTAACATGCACCAAATCACAACAGAAATCCTTTCTTTTCATTTTCACTACATCCTATGCAATTCCTCCAAGGACTTCCTCAGAGTTATCTGCAGATGGGAAAGGCAATTCACAATGCAATAAAATTTATAGCTCATAAAATTATGAATAAGCCAAACGTTAAAAAAGAAAAGTTAAACTAGGTTTAAAATGGTTTTTATAATATCAACCACATGAATTGACACAGAAAATGAATTGCAAATGTAAGGGAATGCAACAACTAAATGCTCTGTGCTCTCTGGGTGTTCAATAGAGACTGTCAGCACAGCACAAAAAGATGAAGGAAATCGTCATCAATTTCTCTCAGAAGAGGTAGCCGACATAAGGCACAAAGTAGACTTTTTTTTAAGCAGATTAACTGGGTATAATTATAAGGACAAAGGACAAAATAAAAGGAGATGTTTGGAAATTAGATGATGAAACGAAGTGAGTCAACCTGTAATCATGGTAATTAGCTAGGTTACTAATATCAATAATAGAAAGAGAGCAAAGGGGAGGCTAGAAATTATAAGCATGGTCATCTGGGCAGCTTCACACTCTTCAGGGAACCAGCACTCCTCTCCCTGCAGATCACTCGGCAAAGGAATCAAACCAAGGAGAAGCATATATGCAGTGAAGTTGGGGAGGGGGTGGCCTAGGAAAGGTGTTTACCTGTCAGTCTAGCCTGGGGAACAATAGATTGGCTAGGGAATTAGCCTCAATGCAAGACCATGAAATCTTGGAGAGTTAAAATCCCCAAAAGCCCCCTCTCTCTTGCTTGGCCTTGCTCATTTGCTTTCTCTTGCTCTGTGACGCACTGTCACCCATGTATGCATATATTCTCTCTTCATAGCTACATGGCTTTAAGCAGCCACATGACCCAAGGCAGTGAGGACCCTATGTACAATGGACTGCAGCTGGGAACACAAGCTAAGCTAGCCAGATGCTGGACTGGACTGCACTTTAATATGGAACAGAAATTCTGGGCATTAGCCTTAAATCTGGTCCTGCTGAAGACACGGTTGGACTTTTTTCCATGGCAGGAAGGATAGAGATGGGACCTTGGGGGGGGAACCTTCTTAATTTTATATCATTAATAAAGTTTTCCACAAAATCCCATCCTCCTTTGGGTGCCTCAGAAAAGTTTTTTCCTCAAGGCACCGCAAGCACTCCGCTTCCACCAATAAAAAACCCAAATCCTTAGTGTGATTATTTTGTTAAAAAGAATAAAAATACAAGACAATAATAATTAAACAATCCAAATATTACTTTCAGTAGTAATTCTTTCTCAAAAGAAATAATATAAGTCTTAGCAATATTAGAATAATCTCCATTTTCCATTTCATTTACCTAATTACCATGGACAACTTAGTGACAACTTCAGAATTGATGAAAACAGATATTATCAATGTCCAATTCAGAATTGTGAACTTGGTGATCTTTTCTTACCATACACACTTTTCCTAGATGACCTCACCTATTCTATTTGCTCTAATGATTATACATTGATGATTCCCAAATCAATATTATAATGGCTCATATTATTGTGCTTTGCCCAAAGTCTATCAATGTTTGTATGTGTCCTGGTAACTTTAACTACATACCTAAATTCAAGCTAAATACCTGACTCCATCTTAGTTAAAGGTCACTCAAATGTATGTAAGGACCTGGGAAAGGAGGGATTAAGTAACATTTTATATATGGCTAGTATCCCTGCACTATTCCAATCAATCAGCATATGTAGGTATCAATACCTATGACAAAAAAAATATATGTGACATGTCTATGGAGTTTATATTTTTCTGTCCATTTCAAGTATCATTTATTTCAAGTCCATTCCCAGCCTTCCACCTACTTTGCTCTACATTACTGAAAACTGACCTCTGAAAAATCTGTTTCTAAAACCCCTTTTCCAATTGGCTTTTACTTAAATTTGATCAGCAAGTGATGGGGGAGAAGGAGAGGACATGTGGGAAACTGGAGGCCAAGAAGGGGGAAGGTCAGGTTATTTCCAGTCAGACAGGGACCACAAAACTCCATGTTTTTCAAGCTGCCAGGTTTTTTTTCAAAATGTTTATTAATATATTGTTTGTTTATTATTAAATCACAACGATACAGTTTATTTCTTATATAACTTGACATTTGAAATCCTACCTTTGCTGTCACTCCCATTTTCTTTCCACATTTCCACATATGCAATCTTTTTTATTTTTTGTCTTAAATATTGAAATCCTCCCAAATACCTTGTTTTATCTTTGTTTTATTCTCCCTGAATCCTTGAGTGGCTTCAATTACTCTTATGGTTTCATCACACATCAGTAAATAAATGAGTTCATCTAGAGCTCTGGTCCAGGTTGGTCTCCTCAACTTCAGATATGAATATTCTGAACATTTCTTTGTGTATGTCCCACAGGCTTCTCAAAATCAAAACTGAGTTCATTATCTCCTTCACCCCTAGCTAGTCTCCAATGGCAAACCCCCTCTACCAACCTGTTCTCAAGGAACTGTGAAATTTCTCCAGCCAGAAACCTGGGCATCAAGATTGATTTCTTCTACCCCATCACAAATATTTAGATCAGCCAGAAACTTTTGTAAATGCTCCCTCTTGAATGCCTCACTAATCTGTACCCTGTTTCTTATTCCCATTAAAACACCTATAAACAGACTCTCATCACTTTACTCCTAGCCAGTTTCTATGGCCCCCCGTCCATTCTTCCCATTGCTTTTAGAAAAATGGTTCTCATTGCTGTTCCAATATAACTCTTTTTTATTATCTTTATTTGAAATATAATTCTTCCTTCATCAATCCATGGAATACTTTTTCTGAATTTATACTGAATTCAGAATAAAATTCAAACTTTTTATCTTAACACAAGACTCTCCACAATTTACCCCATTTAACTCCTCTCACCACTCTTTCTCTTTACATTCATTCTAGTACTAACAAAATATCTGCAGTTCTAAAGCTCTCTTCACTTTCACACATCATTACCTGTGGTCCACTTCTCTCTCTTCCCAGAATGCATCTTCTTTCCTTCTTGGCCTGGAAAACCCTTTGCTCCTCATCAAGATTTCACTCAGGCACTATCTCTGTCAAAAAGTCTTTTCTGTACAGTCTCATTAACGTGCATTTAATCTGTTAGCCCAGAGTAGCCTGTGGGTACTTCTATGAGAACTGTCACTGCTCTCTAATAGTACTTTTATTTTGGTTTCTACTGTCAGACTATGAGTTCCTTGAAATCTTAGTCCTTCTTACTTATTACAATTTTCTAGCACAGAACAAATAAATATTTCTTGAATGAAAGAGATAATCTCATCATAGTTATATGTATAAATATAGCATAACTAAAATATGTGACATACTTATTGGAGAAAAATGAAAGTTAAAGATCTGATCTTATTCACCATTAGAGGCCTGGTGCACATAATTCATGCACAGTGGGGAGGAGGTTGTTTCTCAGCCCAGCCTGCACCTTCTCCAATCTGGGACCCCTCAAGCAGTCAGACATCCCTTTCACAATCCATGACTGCTGGCTCTGAACTGCTTGCATGCCTGCCTTCCTGACTGCCCCTAACCACTTCTGCCTGCCAGCCTGATCCCCCCTAAACACTCCCCTGTCAGCCTGACTGATGCCTAACTGCTCCCCTGCCAGCCTATTTTGCCCCTATCTGCCATCCCTGCAGTCCTGGTTACTCTTAACTGCCTTCCCATGCAGGCCTATCCCCCCACCCCCAACTGCTCTCCCCTGCAGCCCTGGGTCCCTCCCCTCAACTGTTCTTCCCTGCTAGCCCGGTCACCCCCAACTTCCCTCCTCTGCCACTCTGGTCACCCCTAACTGCCCTCCCTTGCAGGCCTGGTCCCTCCCCACTGCCCTCCTCTACTGATCATCTTGTGGTAGCCAACTTGTGTCCATTTGGGAGCAGGATTTTTGACCACATTGGGACAGCCATCTTGTATGTTGGAGTGATGGTCAATCTGCATATTACTCTTTTATTAGATAGGATAGAGGCCTGGTGCATGGGTGGGCGCCAGGTGGTTTGCCCTGAAGGGTGTCCCAAGTCAGAGTAGGGGTTCCCTTGGGGCGTGGGGTGGCCTGAGCAAGGGGCCTGTGGTGGTTTGTAGATAGACCATGCTCCCCAGCGACCCAAGTGGAGGCCCTGGTACCTGGGATATATTTATCTTCTATCATTGAAACTTTGTAGTCTGGAGCGAAGCCACACCTCCTGCTTGCTCCATGGCCACAGCCATTTCTGTCAGGATTTATTTATCTTCTATAATTGAAACTTTGTAGCCTTAAGTGGAGGCCTGGGCCAGCCAGGGTGTATGGAAAGCTTGGCTTGCTCCATTGCTTTGGAAACCCAAGCCTCCTTCCTACTAGCTTTGTGGCCATAGCCATCTTGGTTGGGGATAATTTGCATACTCACTCCTGATTGGCTGGTGGGCATGGCTTGTGGACATAGCAGAGTGGTGGTTAATTTGCATATTACTCTTTTGTTAGATAGGATTAAATTCCAAGCATCAAGCAGAGTGCCTGGCATACAAAAGGTGCTCAATACAGGTTAAATTTTTATTGTTCCTAAGTTGGATTGAGTTTATTTGGTGCATGAGTTCATTGGAAAATCATGCCAATCCTCTGTTCTTTTGTTGTATGCCAAACCTTTAAGTAAATTAGTCTCTATTATTTAAGAACATATATTGGGCAGAGTACTATGAAAAGCTTAAAAAATCTGGTCTTTGTTCTCTTGAAATGTTATAATCTAAATATATACTTAGATATATACGTATGTTTAATATCAGAGTCCATCATATGGATGAGACAGGTGGGGTCTTATTAGGCTTATAAAATAGCTTACCACTTGCCCTACCTACCATGAATTCAGAGATAACATTGTTCCCATTAGATTATGCTCTTTTACAATATAAAAACTTTTCTAAAATCCAAGTCAAGAGCTAGGAAATGAGTCAGAAAGAGACATCTCATCCTGAGATAACTCACTCTAATTTCTTCATTAGTGAAAACGACATCATCATAAAGAATATCTGCCAACAATCTGATATAAAAATGTACATGCATCATGAAAAATAATTGCTGTTCAATTACTACTGAATTACAAAGCCGTTGTACAGGTGCAATAATGCAAGAACCTTGAAAGTATGAAAAACTGCTTAGCTTAGGTAATTACATGTGTTTGAATAATGTCCCCAGAATAAAATTTGCAGAGTTTGAAGAAACAATGAAATCAGAACCAACGTGCTATTTATAGCCATATTTTTATTTTTTTATTTTTCTTCCTGCATAAGTTTTTAAAGGCCAGGGGTAATTTTTTAACTTGGGGGTCCAGGCAGGAAGAATAATACAGTAGTCTCTCTCTGCTTTCTACCTTTTCCACATCCCATAATTGGATCCACAGGGATAGTACTATACAGATAGAAATCTATCCATAAACATGGTAATTGTAACTTTTAAAATACTTACATCTTACTTGTGCCCTCTGCATGGTTTATATATACAAAAAGCAAAATATATAGGATGACAATTCTATTACTACTGTGAAAATGATGTATTTCTTGTAAATTTCCAGGTCTTTAGAAAGGAAAATTAGAATCAGAAAACTAGAAAGGGCCTTAAATATCACCTAAAGTTCTTATTCACTGTGTAAGATGGCTGAGGTCCTAATGAGTTAAGTTCATTGTACAAATTTGTGGAAATAGTAGAAGACCTGAATCTAAAAGATTTTTCTGCAATATTTGGATTTGATTAAGCATAAGTCTATTGGTCCTGGTCAATTTCTAATTTCAAGATACTGAAATAAAATTGGATGGCAGCAAAGGGGCATAAATTTTATTGTAAGACAAGCTATTAGCTAAGTTAGCTTAGACCAGTCACCGCATCTCACAGATCTATCATTGTAAATGGTGTTTGTAAGATTGTGTAATTTTGAAATTAATGTACAGGTGACTTCTACCTCTGTAGCCACCATCTCTAGCCCTCTCTTCACCTATAATAAATGCTTTTCTTAAGGAAGCCACTATTCCTTGTCCCTAAACTGGTCAAGATCATAGTCTAAGGAAATGATTGGCTTAAAAATGGGGGCTTCAATATTCATCAATGTTTTAAATTTTAAGATCCGTACTATAGAGGTTAATTAATTACACCTATACATCTTCTCTAAAATTGGTGCAGGCAAACCCCAAATATTAAATGAATGACAAGGAAATAATTTTACCTTCACATTAACATAACATATGATCCAAATGCTTACATTTTTCTTTTCTGGAAATATAATCTAGTGTTAAATTGTTTACTCTAAGAAATAAAAAAGAAAGTGACTTGGAGTTCAAAATGGAATCAGGTTAGTTTTTACTAATTAATTTCAAAACAACTAAAACAGTTATTTTCTTGTTTTAATGAAAACTAACTTTTTCTCCAAAATGTCTACTGTTGTCCTATCATGTATGTTTAGCATTGGCTGTAGTCTCCTAAAGCCTTTTCTGGGTGCTTTGCATAGGAATGGCACAGTGTCCCCATAATTTCTCATGAAATTCTAATGGTATTCAGTAGAAGTGATTAAATAGTAATGTTCTAAAGCTGTTTTTGCCTTGAAAATGTTTAACATTGTCACACAAAGTGTCATTGGAGGTTATGCTTCACCTCCACTCAAAGCAAGAAGTAACTCTGCCCACACACACAAGAAAGGGAATTTGATTCCTCTCTTTTATCGCCTATGGGATATGTCACAGGTGTCTCAAACTCAATCTGTCAAACTAAGAATCATCTTACTTTATCCCAATCTGTCCCTTTGTAGGTAATATCACCACTGTCCACTGTGATGTATATGCTAGAAACATCATCCTTGATGTCCTCTTCCTCATGCCACACATCCAATTAGTCCTAAAATTCCTGCCTCCAATTTTCTTCCAATTCTTGGTACTTCCTTTTTTAAATCCCTTTTTGTGTAGATTGCTACACTAGTACTCTAGGTGATGGTGGTAGTAAAACAAGTAGCTAAGGATTATTGTCTTGTCAATACCTCTTCGCTGTTGCTCATACTTCTGATCTTGAGTAGAAAAAAAATGATTTGTTATGAAAGACTTTAGTCCTTTATACCCTGCCTTTTTGTAGAATTCAATTTAGTTAGACAGGTCAGGTTACAAAAAAGGAATGACTTCAACAACCAATCAAAATTCTGTCTTATGGAGTCATTTGTGGTCTAGCTTTTTCTCTTTCAGCTTCATCACTCATTTCTTCTCACATCCCTGAAGCCCCCTGGTGCAGGCCTTCTGAATCTGCTCCTACCATGAACCAGTAAAAACAACTTCTTTATGTCCTCCAACAGTAATATGTTCTGTATTTTAGAGAGCATGCTTTCAAGTGGAGTCTCTGTGTTAAAAAACAATATGGACTTTTTAATTAAAAAAAAAAAAGTCTGAAATATATATTGTAATTTGACATTATGTTTTAAGTCACCTAAAACCCTTCCCACACTTTAACCCAGTAAAATTGTTTCTGATAAACTAGCCTAAAAATATAGTGAGAGCATGGAAGTAGCTTTACATACATATATTCATCCCAGTATTGTTGATAAAGGTACTTTTTATTTGAAATGTGGGTTCATGGTCAAAAGTTAAAGAAAGACTGCTTGTAACTGATCTGAGATGAATGCTACCAAAAGTAGAAGAATAGTTAAGTGAATAATGTGTCTATTAATGCAACCATAAAAATTCATGTTTATAAAGAGTTCATAATGGCATGTTAAAGTGCTTACAACATAACCTATAACAGCAATGGAAAAGGTATTATACACGAATTGTGTAAAATTGTGTAATTTAAAACCTACTAAGAAAAAGAGGGAAAAATATGAAAACAAATGCTCCAAGCACTGTCCAGTGCTGTTCAGTGGTTATAGCATTGGCCAGCCCACCAAGGGTCTCTGTTTGATTCCCAGTCAAGGGTATGTCCCTGGGTTGCAAGCTGAATTCCAGGCCCATGTCATGCCATGTGCAGGAGGCAACTAACTGATAGATGTATCTCTCTCACATTGATGTTTCTCTCCCTTTCTTTCTCTCTTTTTCTCCCCCCCCCCCCCCAACATCATCCCTGCTTTCCACTCTTCTAAACTCAATAGGAAAATATCCTTGGGTGAGGACTAACACACGCACGCACACACATGCTCCAAAATGTTCACTATTATTTTCTTTTATATCTATCTTTAGATATTTTCCATATTGCATCTTATGTACATACATTGCTTCTAAAATGGAAGAAGAACATCACTTTATTCAGGGAGGTCAGGCAGGGAAAGGAGAAAATAAGCCTGTGGGTGGGGAGAGTTGCATAAAACTGAAGGATGCCGAGTCCCCACTCAAGGTCTCAAGCTTGCTGATAAAGATGATGACATTCAAGCTTCTCAGACAAGTGTTCTCAGTGGAGTTGGTATTTGTCCTTTAAGCTCACTCTAAGCTTGGTATTGAGGGGAAAAAAAACAATAAGAAACTGGTGTTTCCCTGTTGCTTCAAATCTACTCTACAAATGCTATTACTCTCCCTAACTTGACCACCCCAAAACCACAGATTGCCACCACCTGTGTCCTGTTCTTGGGCAAGGCTACACAGAGGAGCCAAAGAATTCACACATAACCATCACTGGGAGGGGCACACAATCTGGGTTGTGAAATAACATTCCAGGAATCCTTTGTCAGCTGCTGCCTAAACAGCCAGTGGCTGCAAGAAAACTGTCTCTTGCATCTGAGGCAACATAAACTATCATTTAGGGTTCCTTGTAAGCCACAGAAACCAAATGTGGCTAACTTAATCAAATCCCAGTTGATTGGAAATTGAGTCCTTTACAGAAGGGAAAACGAATCCTGTCCCTTGGAGAGTAAGAACCAAAGTGGTACTGCATTCTCCCCCAGAGCCTCATAGGCAATTCCTTTTTGGGTGCTGCCATCAAATGACTCAGCTCCCACCAGGGTCCGTATTAAGTGCTCCACCCATGATTAAAATTCCTGGGGAGAAAAAGTGAAAGGGTTGCTTTAACCATGTGCTAATCTCCTTGGCTAGAAGAAAAGAGATGCCCCAATTAACAGTAATTAGGGATCTCATATTATAGATGGAAATCAGTCTCAAAGGTAAGATGACCACATGTTGGGATTTGCCCGACAGTCCCAATTTATAACTGTATTTCGGGAATAACTATGAATAGTCTCCTTTTTACTCGCAAAAGTGTCCAAGTTTGGATAATAAATTGCATTATCACTCTACACAAAGGAAAAAGAGGGCATTGTTACCAAAGATGGGGAAGTGATGCTGAGCAGATGAAAATAGCTACATTTACAATGAGACTATTAGCAGGGGTCAAAACAAAGTGTTTTGCTCCCAATCTCTCAGGTCAAAAGATAAGAATCAGAGTCAAAAGCCCTTACCAGTCTTTTGCTTTTGACTCCCATGTGAAAATAACATTTCCAGCCTCACTCCCTATGTGTTGAATTATTATGACTTTGACCCAATGGTTGCATTGCCTTGTCTTTGTATGTCCTTGCAGCTAAACCCCTGAATGTTAAAAGTGTTCTCTTTTACCGCTGCTTTTTTAGCTTAATTGGTGCCCTCCTGCTTTCCAAAATAGAATGCTAACATCCATTCACCCAGCTGGAGGGTCAGGGTGATCCCAGATCCAATATTCCCCAAAGCATGTACAGGGTGGTTGCTGCCCCCCTGCTGCTGACTAGTAATAAGGAGTCAAATAGCGCCTTTTGATTCTGATTTCCTCTGAGAAGCTGCTCTACAAGCATGGGGTCAACTTAAAAAAAGAGGGATTTTGTGTAATATTTTCTCCTTTCATCCATGCACTTAAATTACTTTCTTGCAAACTCCGCTTGTTACCTAAATGTACTAGCACTTTTGTTACCTAATTAGCTTTCTTATCAGAATCCCAACCAAAAATAACAAGAAATGTAATAACGATAAGGTATCCTGCCCCCTCAAAACAGATTTCCTTGTGCGCTTTATCTCTTGGTACTGTTCTGGCTTGTTTAATTAAAGTATCAGAAATTATTAGACTCAAATTATTTCTTGATCTTGTGCTCAAATTCTCCTGGAAAAAAAAAATCAGCTTCTTCTGCTTCGGTATTTAAACCTTTATCAGTGTGAGGCAGATGAGTTTCCCACACAAATGCAACCAGATTCAGGCAATTCGATATAATTTGGGAGGAGGAGCCTAATTTAGCCTCTGAGTAATTAAACAAACACATTTGATTTGGGTACCATGGGCCACCATGCACATCAGATACGCCTCCTCTCCTATGTGCTTGGGTCATCAAAATGAACAGCATTCACATGCAAAAAAAAATCCTATGAAACCTTAGCATGGAGTTGTGAAATTCAAAGCCAAGATCTTATTTATTTTTTCATTAGCGAGGTGGGAGTAAAAAATATCCAAGTTCAAGCCACTAACATCAATCGTATTCAAGGAGGGTAGTCATGTCTGTTGTAGACTTTAAAATAACTGAGGAGAAAGTACTTTTAAATCATAGCATTGAGAAGGAGAAAAATATAAGACAGATTGGTTACTTCTCTTCATCACTGTGTGTGGGAAAAATTCGGGTTGGAATCTGTTGGCTCCTGGTGGAGCTGTGCGAGAGGTTCACGTTCTTCGAAGTCGTCTGCAATATGATCCCTTTCTGCACTGTCCAGCTTGGCTACCGCAGTCACCAGGCAGCCATTCTGAACTTGTGTTTTATCGGAGCTTCAATCCTTAGCCCTGTGTTTGCGGGATGGTTTGCTGATATCTGTCTAGGAAGAAACAAACTGGTCTATGGTTGCTTATTTCTACATTTTCTAGGTGAGTGTCCTCCTCTGACTGGATTGTTTTGCAAAGTAATTGCATGGTTTGTCATTAGAATTTATACTTTATATTATTTCTGTCTTTTTCTTAGGCAAAAATGCAATCAGGGAAGTAAGAATGTTGTTTCGATTTATTTCATTTTCCATATTATTTGAGGGATGCTAGTATGTGTATATATGTTGGAGGATGTTTTGATACCTATGTTATTACACTGATTATGTCTTATAACAATTATCTCTTTACATTGCTGTCTTTTATGCTCCTTAGAATGCCTCCTTTCCCCTATCCTATCCCAAATCCATCCAAATTCATGACAAATGCTACGTGAAGCATATAGTTCATGTACTCCACAACTAAGATAAAATGTGCTATAAAGGTTTCTGAAGTTCATGTAGAGAAATTGAGAAATGTTTTCATCAAGTGGTGGTCTTTTAATTAGTCACATAGTAGTTAAGACTGCATATGAAGATGTCTTTTTCTATATCGTGAAATATGGCTGTATGCTAAAAAAAAAAAAAGAATGTATTCAAACACTACCCTATGCCTCTTTACATAGAGAGAAATAAGTGTATCTGAAGTTTGGGAGTAAGATGATTGTGAGAAATGTTTGGGAAATATCAAGATTATTTGAGGTCTAGAGAGCAAGTAGATAAACAGTCTAGAATTTTAGGCTGAAAAGTTCAAGTTGCCCTTCTTGACAACAAAGACTCACTGATGATATGATGAAAACATTTGGGAAATGCTTTTCTTCAATAAACGGGAGGCGCAACCACAATGAGAGGTTAAATAGAGAAATAGAGGGAGACCAGAAGAAATAGAGACATGTTAATTCAGGAGAGAACGTGAAAAAACACACACATAAAAACTAGGCAACTAAATTATGACATAAATATGATGGAGGAATACAAATCAGCTCCAAGTTTCTAAGCTGAGGAACTTAGAACGCATATGCTGTTCACCAATATGAAAAATTACAGCAGAAATCCAGATTTGGGGGACAGGGGGTGAGATGGAATGAGGAAGGGATGGGTATCAGACAAGCAACATATCACAGGATTTCAGGCAGGTGGTAAATGATCACTCACTGAATCAATTAGAGTGTGATACAAACATATAAGCTTCTTTTTAAAGTATTTTTAATTGATTTCATATAGGAAAGGAGAGGAAAAGAGAAATAGAAACATCAATGATAAGAAAGAATCATTGATCGACTGTCTCCTGCACGCTGCCCACTGGGGATCGAGCCCACAACCCGGGCAAGTGCCCTTGACTGAAATCGAACCTGGGACCCTTCAGTTCGTAGGTCGACACTCTACCCACTGAACCAAACTGGCTAGGGCCATATAAGCTTCTTTACTGCTTCTTTCTGTGAAATCAAAACTAAGCCACTGCATGGCAAATATTCATTCAACATTCAACAAATACATCGCTGACATCAATACTTTGTCCCAGGCACTGTTCTAGAATTTGCAAATGCAACGGAGAAGAAAGTCCAGGTTGACTTTCTGGTGCAGGGAGTGAGGAAACAAGTAAACTTATACTATGACAGTTGTTAATTAGTGTCATGATGAAAAATATGCCAAGTAAGGGAACAGGATGGACTAGACAGTCACAAGGTTCACTGTTCTGTTTCTGGGAATGTTTTCCGGCAAGGGCCTGAATGATTTGCTCTTAACCTGGTAACAGGCCATAGCAGTAACACTTGGTAACTAGTTGACATGGTCATTTCTATTAGTCTAAATTCCTGTGCAAATCATCAGACCGGGACTGAAATTCAAGCTTTGTCATTTGGCAAACAAAACACTTAAACCAAACTCCATGTCCATTCATTTTAATTCATTTTACTAAAGAGTATTTCCTTTTTTAAAAAATTAAATCTGTTGTTTAAAGTATTACATATGACCTCTTTTTTCCCCCATTGATCCCTTCTAGCCCACCCCTCTCCCGACCCCAGGTCTTCACCACCTTATTGCCTGTGTCCATGTGGCATACAGATATGCATGTAAGTTCTGTGTTTGTGCCATCAGTTTCCAACCCGTCAGTGAGTATCAGATGTTCTATTAAAAGTGTGTCTTCTCTGAATTGCTAAAACCTGAGCTCAGAAAGGCAGCCTTCTCTTATTTCACCATCACTTCTCACCTCTCTGTGTAGCAGTGAGGCTCCCCCCACCCCAATGCAGGAGGGATGAGAGAAAAAAGGGCATTAAAAGGAGAAATAAAAGCAGAAAAGGAAAAGAGGTATGCTCTCCTCTAACTATAATGTTATTCTTAAAATGCTTTACTTAGCAGGCTTCTGAGATGTCTGAGATCACCACTTTTTTTTTAATCACTCTATTGATTAAGGACAAATAAACCTTGGTAGCAGTGTTTTGTTTTTATCTGGGGGTGAGATTACAGCCATCTTTAATTTGTTGCAGATATATTTCTGAATTACTTTGATTTTGTTAAAGATTACAGGCATCTTTAATTTCTTGAAGGATATATTTCTGAATTACTTTGATTTTGTTAAAATGGGCATGATTTGCTTATCCATTCTGAGAAAAACAATAGTTCAAATGTAAGGGGGGGAAACAAGGACTCTGGTTAAAATACATATTGAAGGACATTTTCACATTTAGAAAAATCCTGCTGTCTCCAAAATGACACTGGTTAACAGATATCTAAATACTTTCAGAGGAAAAACCTTACTTATGTGATTTGGTGATTCAGTTGGTTTATGACATATTTATTCTCCTTTCCCCCATCCACAGGCACTGCCTTGTTGTCTGTGGTTGCCTTTCCTTTGGAAGATTTCTATGTGGGCGATCACCATATGGCCAACCACATACCAAAACAGGAGCAGAGCAGGCTGTTTTACGTCGCTCTGCTGGCCCTCTGTCTCGGCTCGGGAGGAGTAAGAGCCATCGTTTGTCCGCTGGGCGCGCACAGCCTTCAGGAGCCTGGACCACAGGGACAAGTGTCTTTTTGTAACTGGTAGGTAGCACTGGTTGGGAGAGAAAGTTTATGGCATTCCTCTCTCTTTTGGGATTTCTCATTGTTTGTTCTCTGGTGCCCTTCTGAGGTTAGTAGCCCCGTCTTCATCATTGATTGGGCTAGGGCAGCCGTCGGCAAACTGTGGCTCATGAGCCACATGCAGCTCTTTGGTTCCTTGAGTGTGGCTCTTCCACAAAATAACACAGCCTGGGCAAGTCTATTTTGAAGAAGTGGCATAACAAGAAGTTTAAAAAATTTGGCTCTCAGAAGAAATTTCAATTGTTGTACTGTTGATATTTGGCTTTGTTGACCAATGAGTTTGCCGACCTCTGGGCTAGGGGGATTCACAATGTGAAGATACCCCTGACAATGATTCAGGCTCTAACGACAGGAACATATGAGTCGGGTATAGAGCAACACAACTTCCCAGCACCTTCTGGAAACACACTGATACATTTACCCTCAAGTAAGCAAGTGCAAAATGGCTTGGCACAATGCAGAGAATGTGGCTTTGGAGCCAAGCAGGCCTAGAGGGAACTCTCACTTCTGTTTGACACAACTGCCTGACCTCGATCAAGTCATTTATTCTTTATAAGCTTCAGTGTAATAATTCCTAAAGAGATATAATAATGCCTCTTCTTGGCTTTTATTAGAGGTAATAATGTATATACTGCTGGCAGAGAACCTGGAAAATAGTAGGTGATGAATAAGCAGTAGCTATTATTATGACTTACTAGAGGACTGGTATATGAAAATTCATGCATTGGAAGGGAGTCCCTCAGCCCAGCCTGCCTCCTCAGAGGTGGAAGGTAACTTGGTGATCAGGGGAAGGCGATGCCCCCCATCACAACTCTGCTGATGCCACTGCTGGCAGCACAAGCCTCAGCTGGCCCTGGGCAGCTGGGCAGCCGACATCCAAGGCCTGCCTACACCTCGGGCCAGCCCTGGGTGGCTGGGGAGCTAAGGGCGGGTCCAATTGCTACTGCACACCTGCCACTGCCCTCTCCCTTCTCCGGCAAGGCTAAAAGGACTGGCAAACTACGGCGGGGCTGAGGGGACACCACCATCTTGTGGCTGTGGGCCATCATATCATCTTTGTCATGATATGATGGTCAATTTGCATATTCCTTCTTTATTAGATAGGATTACATTGGACTGGACTAATCTAGCAGAGATTATACATTCAGAGGGCAAAACAGAGAGAATCTGAAAAGGATAGGAGTATTGTACATAAATAAATAAGTATTTATTTATTTATTCGTTCATTCATTCATTCATTCATTCATTTATGAGAGGAAGGGAGAGGGAGAGAGAAACATGGATGAGAAAAATCAATTGGTTGTCACCTGCACACCCCTATCGGGAATCCCAGCAACTTTTTGGTGCACAGAAGGGTACCCAACCAATTGAGCTACACCAGCCAGGGCTTGTATAATTTTTTAAAA
The DNA here is from genome assembly GCA_027563665.1 of Antrozous pallidus. Lineage (NCBI taxonomy): Eukaryota > Metazoa > Chordata > Mammalia > Chiroptera > Vespertilionidae > Antrozous > Antrozous pallidus. The sequence continues at coordinate 91,663,564 of CM050513.1, forward strand.
CATCAACGATCTCTGCTTTGCATCCACTTAGCCCCCATTATCTGAAAGAGTTTGTATTCTTTGACAACCGAACCATGTTTCTGTGGGTCTCGGCCTCTTTCAATGACTTCTTATAGAGTTTTATGTGATTTTGAGGAACCAACTTTTATTATCAAATATTAATTCAAAAAAATGGAAATTTTTATCTTAAGGTAGAGCATTTTAGCATTGCATGGAGAATTTTGTGGTATTTTTTATTATTCATCAGGGATATAAAACAGATCTGAGTTACACTAGTCTTTTGTTCACACTTTTCTAGGAAATGGGTTGCCAACATTTTTCTAAAATGGTCTGTCTTTCCAACAATAACAATAAATAATGTTAGCAATAGATAAAGCAATCCCCAGAAAGCATCAGACAAAATGTTTTCAGGAAATTTATATTAAAATCATTAAATGAAAAAATGTTAGCTAGGTACATATAGTTGTCCAAGGCAGTTTGTTCTCTCTCTCTCTCACTAATTATATTAATACTAGAGGCCCAGTGCATAAAATTCATGCATGGGGGTGTGCATCCCCCCATGCCTGCACCCTCTCCAATCTGGGACTCCTCAAGGGATGTCTCACTGCCTGTTTAGGCCCAATCCTAAAAGGATTGGGCCTTAATAGACAGATACACCTCTCATAATCCAGGACTGCAGGCTCCCAACTGCTTGCCTGCCTGCCTTCCTGATTGCCCCTAACCACTTCTGCCTACCAGCCTAATCACCCCCTAACCACTACCCTGCCAGCCCGATTGATGCCTAACTGCTTTCCTGCCAGCCTGTTTGCCCCTAACTGCCCTCCCCTGCAGACCTTGTCATCCCTAACTGTCCTCCCCTGCAGATCTGAGTTCCCCTCAAATCCCCCCTGCAGGCCTGGTTCCCCCCAACTGCTCTCCCCTGCAGACCTGAGTCCCCCCAAACTGCTCTTCCCTGCAGGCCTGGTTACACCCAACTTCTCTCCTCTCCCAGCCTGGTCACCCCTACCTGCCCTCCCTTAAAGGCTTGATTGCCCCCAACTGCCCTCCCTTGCAGGCCTGGTCCTCCCTCAACTGCCCTCCCCTGCTGGCCTGATTGCTCACAACTGTCCTCCCTTGCAGGCCTGGTCCCTCTCAACTGCCTCCCCTGCTGGCCATCTTGTGGCAGCCATTTTGTGTCCACATAGGGGCAGCCATCTTGTATGCTGGAGTGACAGTCAATTTGCATATTACTCTTTGATTAGATAGGATTACAAAGCACTCAAGCCTATTTTGGATTAAGTCCAAATGTCAGAGAATGATGAAGTTTCACCCAAGGTGGAAGGAACTCTCCACTTCTATATAGCAAATTCTGCCTCCTTGACCTACCCAAAGGAGAGAGAAAAATCTTTTTTTTTATTCTATTCGAAGTTTTAATCCTTAATTAGCAACATAATTTTGATTAAATAAGACTCTGGAGGATGAAGACTGGCGAGCAATCGGTTGTTCTAAAAGATAGCTCTGGAGAATATATTATGCTATGGTCTTAGTCATTGAGTTGTGTTTAATCAAAGTGACATTTCTCCGTGTTGATTACAAAGGAGACATTATGTGAATGAAATATTTCCTCTGGAAGCTGGAGGGGACTCCCAGTGGGTTTGTGCTTTAGGACTTTACAAAGGGTGATGGAGAATTGGGTAAAAATGAATTTCTGCGCTGTGAGGAGCAGGCCAAATTTAAGATGAAGGCACTTCGATTTGGTTACCTATTACTTCTTAATTTCATTAAAATCTCTAACAAGAAGAACCATTCAGTATTTTTAAAACCTAAGTTAAGGCACCTAAAAATGTGTATAAAGAACCAGGGTGTAATTCATTAATGTGTAAAAGAATTAATTGAATAATAAGCTCCTTAAAGGCTAAATCTGGTTGCTTTAAAAAAATTTCATTTTAAACACTAACTAAAGAAATTTTTAGGAACAGCTGCTTGTTGCAGTTTATAGAAATGAACGTTAACTATTCCTGTACATACTACAGAAACTGGTGACTAAACCGACAGAGACCCCCACTGAGCAACCACACAGCTGGCATGATCCTGGCTCTGTGGCTTTGGAGTTTTCACAGTTCTCAGCAAGTTCCTTAGCCTCTCAGAGACCCAGGTCTCTCATCTACAAAATGGGAATACCGTGGAGGACCATTTATATATTTACAGCTTATATATAAAGTATCTTAGCACATTATAGGTATTTAAATCAGGTCAACTATTACTATTATTACTAAATGACAAATAGTTATCAGCTAAAATCATTGTCTAAATTCTGCAAAAGAGGGAACCCATTTAAGAGGAGGCTATCTTTCAAATGGGCAACCCATTCACTTATAATCTATTTCTCCAAGTGAAAAATGCCTCCAGAAATTACAAGTCTGATTAATATAATGAATGTCAGTAGTGTCTTTAAAAAAACAACATACCGCTGGAATCTATAACTACTTGAAGGCCACATCCAGTTCTGTTTTCAGCACAGATGTCAGATGTTCATAGTTACAAGACTTTTAATGAGATGTGTTATTGTATCTGCACCACCTAAAGCTTCCCAATGATCATGTTAAGTGGTGCAGACTGGAAGTTTCAGGCTTTGAAAGTACCACTTCCAAGTAGAGCTGCCAAGTGTAGGTGAGTAAAACCACTCCCAGCCAACATTACCATCTGGTACTAGATCTTCCTCAATTGTGTACCTCAATGAAAAAATGAAACAAACCTCCATAAAGTCAAGAAGCATAATGATCTGCCAACATCCTTGCACCATTATCCAGAGCAGAACTTGGCTTTTTCAGCATTTTCCAAAATCTGAGGTGTATAATTAAGAGTCACCACACAGAGATCATCTAGGTAAATACACTTTCACAGAATCTTTTTTTTTTTCAATTGAACCTATTGGGGTGACATTGGTTGATAAAATTTTATAGGTTTCAGGTTTACAATTCTATGATACGTCATCTGTATGTTGTGTTATGTGTTCACCACCCCAAGCCAAGTCTTCTTCCATCATCATTTATTCCTTCTTTACCCTCTTCTACCTCCTCCCATACCCTTTCCCTCTGGTAACCACTATAATGTACTATTATCTGAATAGGAGAGTTGTTTGTTTGTTTGTTTGTTGCTTAATCCTGTCACGCTTTTCACCCAGCCCCCAACTCCCTCCCTCTGGCAGCTGTCAGTTTGTTCTCTGTGTCTATAAGTCTGTTTCTATTTTGTTTGGCAGAATCTTTTCTAGAAACAAAAGAAGGTTTATAATTAAGTCTGTTCATGAACATAATTTTTTAATTAAATCTTTACTGTTGAAAGTATTATATATGTCACCTTTTTTCCCCCATTGACCCCTGCTATCTGGCCCCTGTCCCCTGCCCCAGGCTTTTTTGTCTGTGTCCATGGGTTATGCATATATGCATACAAGTTCTTTGGTAGATTTCTTCCCACCCACCTCCACCTTCCGAGAGTCCACAGTCTGTTTCATGCTTCTATGTCTCTGGGCATGACATTATTTTTTAATTCTACTACAATTAATCTCAAATGTTACTTCCCCATTTCTCTACTTACTTCACCTATAACTTATATCATATCTGGATAACATAGTCTAATGGTAACATAGTCTAGTTACAAGAGTGAATTATACATTATTTAAAGGGCCAAATAGAATATTGATAAAGTTCTTGAAAAAGTCCAGAAATTTTGAATATCTAGTGCTCAAATTGACCCTACATGATATTTGTCTCCTATTAAAATATTCTGATTTTAAATACTTACTTATTCAAATGTAATATATTTTATATTAGGGAAACACTGGAGGCAAAATTTTATTATCCTACAGCATTTTCCCAGAAGCTGTGTTAATATTCACTTAAGTGTTGTTTGACAGCCTCACCCCCAATCTCATAAATCAGAATTTTCGAGGAGCATCGCTAAGCAATGTACATTTTCAGCAAGTGCTTTAGGATTTTGAAAATAGTTCCAGAGCAAGGAATTGGGACTCCAAAAGTAGTCCAGCAATACCTTTACAAAGAAATGAAACTAGACATTGATTGAACATAAATAATGTGTGCCAGACTTCTTTGTAAATTTTGATAATTCATAGTTATTTTTCACATTTCAAAATATGCCTGATTGAGATATTCTACATAATCCTTGAGGGAAAAAATGTGAATCTGCATACATTCTGCAATAGTAAGTTATTATTTATAAAGTACACTTCAGCCAACAAAATCAAAGCAGTTCATGGAATGATCCTGCAGGCTCATTAATACTCAAAATATCCTCTGAGTTGCATAATGAGTAGTAACCTATAAATAGCTTTAAAAAAATCATTAGACCTTCCAAAATTCTATTTACATGGGCTCTAGTTGAACAAATGCTTCTCACTCACCCTAATAACAAAAGCACCTCTTTCTTTACCTCTGCCAACATTGTAAGCCCTTGGGAAATACACCCAGAATTTCTCTCCAACATTTAACTGTGGAAACCAAAGAATATTGAGGAGGGCAGGATAACAATTCCTTATATTTCTTACTGCTCCTGCTGTTTCCTGCTTTTCTCTGCTTGGCAGCTTTTAAGTTTGGTAAATGCATAAGTAAGGACTTATGTTCATCAGTAAACATGAGGTGGCTCAAAGGTCTTGAACTCAGAAATGAGAAAATGATATACGTAAACAACTGTTAACATGAGGATGTTGGCATCCTATCCTATATTCATTGTAGCATTATTTACAATAGCCAAGATCTGGAAACAGCGCAAGTGCCCATTGGAAGATGTATTAAAAAGCTGTGGTACATTTACACAATGGACTACTTGCTCAGCTGTTAAAAAAAAAAAAAGGTAGGAAATCAGCTGTTGCAACAGCATGGATGGACCTGGAGATTATTATGATAAACGAAATAAACCAGAGAGAGAAAAACAAATACCATATGATATTACTTAAATGTGGAATCTAATGAAAAAAATAGACCAGAGTTATGGATACATGAAACAGACTGGCATCTATCAGAGAGGAAGAGGGTTGTGGGGCTGGATAAAAGAAGATAAAATGATTAAGCAAAAAATAATATATGCATAGACCATGGATACAGAAGGGAAGGAGATGGGAAGATAAAGTGAAGGTGAGCACAGGGGGGAAAATGGAGACAGAAAGAGATTTTGCTTGGAGCTATGAGGGCACAATGTAGTGTGCAGATGATGTTTTGTTGAATTATACACTTGAAACCTGTATGGTTTTGTGAACCAATGTCACCCCAATAAATTTAATTTTTAAAAATTCAAAAGAAAATAATACAATAATTAATAAATAATAATGCAAAAATTTAAAGAGAGAGAGAATGAGAGCATTAAAAGAGTAAGAGAGAAAGAGCAGGAGGAAGAGAACATTGCATTCCCTCAAATTTCTTAGTTAGAAATATATATTTTACTTTCATCTTGCTGTGTATTCACCAAAATCAATGATCTTCCTGTATTAAACTGCCATTTCTTTAACAGCACTGTTGAAACAATCCTATCTAATAAAAGAGTAATATGCAAATTTGACCTTACCTTTGCCACACCTACAAGCCCACCCATAGCCATGCCCACCAGCCAATCAGGAGCAGATTATGTAAATAAACCCCAACCAAGATGGCTGCCACACTGAGAGCAGGGCAAAGGCTTGGGTTTCCCCAGCAATAGAGGAAGCCAAGCTTTCCACCTGCCAGGCCTCCACTCAATGTTACAAAGTTTCAATTATAAAAGATACAGAAATGGCAGCAGCCACGGAGCTGGAGAGAACAGAGGCTTGGGTTTCCCTGGCAATGGAGGAAACCAAGCTCTCAGCCTGCGGTTGCTGGCTTAAGCCTCCACTCTAGGCTACAAAGTTTCAAACAGAAATGGCTGCCGCCCCAGAGGGAGCTGAAGGCTTGGCTCTGCTCCAGGATACAAAGTTTCAATTGTAGACACAGATTAATCCTAGATACCAGGGCCTCCACTTGGGTTGGGGCGGGGGGGTGTGGCTGGCCTGAAAACCTCCATAGGCCCCTCACCCAGGCCGCCCCTCAACCCAAGGGAACCCCCACCCTGATCTGGGACACTCTTCAGGGCAAACCAGCTGGCCTCCACCCATGCACCAGGCCTCTATCCTATCTAATAAAAGAGTAATTTGCAGATTGACCATCACTCCAACACACAAGAGGGCTGGCCCCATGTGGTCAAAGATCCTGCCCCCATGTGGACATAATATGGCCACCATAAGATGGCCAGCAGGGGAGGGCCGTTGGGAGGTTCCAGACCCTGCAAGGGAGGGCAGTTGTGGGAGATCAGGCCAGCAGGGGAGGGCAGTTAGGGGTGACCAGGCCGGCAGAGGAGGGAAGTTGGGGGCAAACAAGGCTGGCACAGGAGCAGTTAGATATCAATTAGGCTGGCAGGGTAGTGGTTAGCAGGTGATCAGGCTGGCAGGCAAAAGCAGTTAGGGGCAATCAGGGAGGCAGGCAGGCAAGCAGTTCAGAGCCAGCAGTCCTGGATTGTGAGAAGGATGTCCGACTGCCCTCGAGGGGTCCCAGATTGGAGAGAGTGCAGGCTGGGCTAAGGGACATTTCCCGCCCCCTCATGCATGAATTTTGTGCACCGGACCTCTAGTGTATAGATAAAAAGTAAGAACTTTACAATTTCCATTTTATCCTTCTTTCTCCAAACTCATGGCTGCCAGAGTATTCTTTGAAACATTTCAATAGGCCAATAGTTATGATAAAAGAAGCAATGATTGACAACAGCCATTCGCCATGAAATCAGCACCCAAGTGTTTCATTGACTCTTCTGAACAGTTCAACTTTACCCCGTTGAAGAGCTGTAAATCCCCTGATGAATTATCTAAATACTGTTCACTGCAGAATAAAATATTCACTCTGAACTCTTTACATTGTCCACTAATGCTATAACAATCTGAATGTTTGATACTTCTCGGACTCGGAAAGTACATCTTAAGCCATTTTTCCTAAAATCAGTCTAAAGCACGTCAAAATTGTTCAGCCTAAGAACAATTACGTGAGTTTTAAAATTATTACTAAACAAATTGAGGTAAATATTTAAAATAAATAATCTCAAAATATTTTTGCTACTTTTACATTAACAATGTTTTCCCCCTTATTTGTATTCAACACCATAAAAATCATGAAGACAAAAAAAATTACCACTTATATATACTCTGAGTTATTTGCAGTTCCCAGTCTGTATTTAAAAGTAGACAAAAGAAGCATATTTTTACTGCTGCTTTCAATTTTCCTTAATCACTAGTATTTGTTTTGCTTTAGTGCTTTGCTCTCTGGCTTTCTGTGTGAAAGGTGCTTAATATATTCAATTTGCTAGTGAACTATGAGATTAAAGGAGTCTTAATGGTGAGTTTGAAGACTGTGGATTTTTATTTCTTTTATTTTTTTTACAATTGATATATATACACAATTTCAGCCTTAATTATCTATGGCTTGTCCTGTTCATGGATCAACAAAGACATATATAAAACATGCCTATACTAGGTAATTCTTTCAGAAAATCACACAATCAAATAGGTTAGGTAGCATTTGTTCAAACACATTTAGTACTTTATGTGAAATCTCTTTCTATACATAGATATTCAGCCTATAATTCTTTGGTTTCTGACTACCTTTCACAAGATTTAAGTCTTGCAATAATTGTAATTTTCCTTGACCCTCTTTAGAGAATTCAGCTTACATCACCATGTGGTGTACTGAAGAGACACAGTGTCCTCCTGGATTTTCTCAGCAACACAACATTAAAAAAAATAGAATTTTGTTAAGACTGAAAGAAATATAGCCTTGCTTTCAGCTCCAGCTTCTCTCCGTTGCTACAGTCACAACTCAAATGTGCAGCTTGCAACAGCATGAAAGGATGACCCGAGGCTGAGCCTAGGGACTCTATCCAGTTGTCCTAGAAAATTCTCACTTTGTACCTCACTTACATTGTGATGTTTCTATTAGTGAATTACAGCAAGTCAGTTTCCTCAGCATGGCCATGTTTGATATGTAAATACTTTCTTAGATCAATTATTAAAGATTTGGATGTGTTAATGTTGTCGTTTGCTTGAATTTTTATTAGAGATGCCATGTTATTCACCAATTAGTTATTTATTACCCATTTATTGTGGAACTAGAACTGTGCTAGGTCCCAGGAAGGAATGGATATAAAGGATATGGCGTCGCTGTCAGGCTCCTCACTGATCTAGAAGTGAGAACACAAAACTGACAAAAGTGAAAAATGGACAGTGCATGTTTGCTTTAGAACTTCAGAAAAAAAAGTAGAATATTCACGAGAAAAATGAATGAAGAAAAAGATAGTTGATATGGGACTCTGAAAGTGAGATAGGGCAAGCCAAAGAATATAAAAAGTCACAGGGATGGAAATGAGAAGGCATGTTTACAGGACAGGGAGGAGACTAGCTTAATTGGACACATCCTTCTAAATAGATATCACAGATCTATCTACTCTCTCTCTCCCTTGGTGCCACTCTGGTCCCGTTCACACTTAGCGCTCATCCAGATGATTACAATAGCTACAATTGGTCTTACCAAGCCTTTTCTGCAATTCAGAGAGCTGACACAATAATCCTTTTTTTTTCCATCTGAAGTCGGATCATTTCAGCCCCCTGCTAAATTCCCATCAAATGCCTCCCCAATGCACTAGAAATAAAATCCAAACACCTTACCACAAACTTTAAGTACTTAAAAGGTGTGGACCACAGTTAACTGCTTCGTCTTCTTTTCTAACTCTGTTCCTCTCACTATGCTCTAATGTCAATGCTCTTTTTGTTCCTGAAATCAAGATTGGAGAAAATGAACGGCAACTCTATTTGCTTGGTACTTATACAGCTGATGTCTGTATTCTTCATTGAATCTTTACAAAGATTCTGTGCATAAGGTATAATCCCTATATTTTAAAAAGAAAGACCCAGAATTCTAGAGAGCCTCAGATAACAGATAATGTGATTGTCAGAGTCGTAATTCAAACTCAAGTCTACTGACAACCATTCCAAAGAGAAAGGACAATATTTATAATTAATGCTATATAAAACATGTTAAGAGTCATGAGTGAAAGGTAATTTGAATGTTAAACCCTGGATTAATGAGGAAATGATGGTGTCACAAAATCTGTAACTTGAAAGATCTGAAAAGAAGTATAAGAAAGACCGAGCCCAGGTATCCTCTCCTTAGAGGCTGCATAGAAGAGGTGGCTTCTACTCATGGCTCTGCAACAATGCAGCTGTGAGAATTGGGATAAATCAGACTCCAATGCTTTGATTTCTTCTCTGAAGAAGAGGGGACTTGAGTTAAGCAAGGATTTCCCAGATACAACACCAAAAGCATGATCTGTAAGAGAATTTGACTTCATTAAAATTAATAATTTGTCCTCTTCAAAGACACTGTTAAGAAAATAAAGACAAAATACAGGCTGGGAGAAATATCTGTAAACCACATGTTTGATAAAGGACATATTCAGGTTATATAAAGAACTCTCAAAACTCAATAGTAAATCACCACCGCCGCTGCTGCTATAGGAGGGGAGCATGTCCACAAGTCTAGCCAAGAAAGTGAAGATGGCCACCAAATCATGCCCTGAGTGAGACCAACAGGTTCCTGTTGCATGTAAATCATGTCCCTGTGGCTACATATTTATTAGCAGAAAACTTTTAAATACAAAGCACCCAGAGAAATCACCACTTTCCACAGAAAACAAGCTTGAGGCCAAGAGGAGGCACATAGAGAGAGCTCAGAGAGAGAAGATGCATCCGACAGGAAATAAGAAATTAGAAAACAGAAAGAGGTCTCAGAGTAACAGCCATTTGTTGTATTGTACATCAGTAAGATAGATACCAGACACCTTAATGAGCCAATTAATTAGGAGTCTTTATTCTCGCGGGCACAGAAGGAGGTGTTTCCCAAATCTCTGAGCAAACACATACAGAAAGTTTCCCTTATTTATACCTACCGAGTTTCTTTGTTTGCAGATTTCACAAAAAACTCTGTGTAGGTTATTGTTACCGACAGTTTGTAACCTTACATACATAATGAATCAACACTTGGCATAAGAATAAGGGAATTATTTTTTTTTAATATATTTTATTGATTTTTTACAGAGCAGAAGGGAGAGGGATAGAAAGTCAGAAACATTGATGAGAGACATCAATCAGCTGCCTCTTGCACGCCCCCTACTGGGGATGTGCCCTTGCAAGAATTGAATCCAGGACCCTTCAGTCCGCAGTCCGATGCTCTATCCACTGAGCCAAATAAGGGAATTATTATCAGTATCAGTATTAACCTGTTACATCAGATGGCTAGCTTGGAAGTTCAGACAGCTAAGTTTTTATCTTTTTTATTATTCAAATTAAAATAGTTATACTATATAATAAAGAGGTAATATACAAATTGACCATCACTCCAATACACAACATGGCCGCCCCCATGTGGACACATGATGGCTGCCACAAGATGCCCAGCAGGGAGGGCTGTTGTGGGCAATCAGGCCAGCAGGGAAGGGCAGTTGAGATGGACCAGGCTTTCAGGGGAGGGCAGTTGTGGGGGGCCAGGCCTGCAGGGGAGGACAGCTGTGAGCAACCAAGCCATCAGGGGTGGGCACTTTGGAGTGACCAGGCCAGTAGGGAAGAGCAGTTAGGGGTGACCAGCTGGCAAGAGAGAGCAGTTAGGGGTGACTGGGCCAGCAGGGGAGGGCAGTTAGGGGCAATCTGGCTGGCAGGGAAGCAGTTAGGTATCAATCAGGCTTGCAGGGAAGTGATTAGGGGGTGATCAGACTGGCAGGCAGAAGTAGTTAGGGGCTATCAGGCAGGCAAGTGGTTGGGAGCCAGGAAGACTGCCTGTTTAGGCCCAGTAGACATCCTTCGAGGGGTCCCAGATTGGAGAGGGTGCAGGCTGAGCTGAGGGACATCCCCCTCCAGTGCATGAATTTCATGCATTGGACCTCTAGTTTTACAGAATAAGAGACTATCTAAAAATAGCAGAGAAGTTCAAACAGCAGTTTTCCAAAGGAGGAATTACTATGCTTTACATTCAGATCATAGCAGGCAAGGAAGAGAAAGACCTAAAAGTGTATCTGCCAGAAAACACGAGGAGGAAAGATAATGTGTAGACATTTTCTTCAGGATTGCATCAGCAAGGTCTCAAAAAGCTATGGACTCTTGGGGGCATTCTGAGGCACCAGGAAAGGCCAGTGATGGCTTCTTCTGTCATTGTGCCTGTGCCATGCTTTGGAGCAAAGCTATAGGTTGGGACTGTTCTGGGGTTTCCTTGGTTCCCAAGAAGTATTTTGTGTTTGCCACCAGAGATGCAATATTTTAAATACTTTGAGAAAGAATGACTTTTAAAATATATATTTCAGATTTTTAGCACTAATGGCTTGCATATATATAGTTCATTTACTTTTAAAAATTCACAATTGGTATTTTATTGAATGGAGAATTAATATAAATTATAAATTTTGTCTTAAATTTATCTTTTCTTGGCCTTTATTTTTATGACTTCAGATATGAGTTATATTTTGGGAGATACTTTCTAGACAGTTTGGAAGTTTGGGTGCTATATTAAGAAAAACATTTAAGGCTATCTGATACTTCATATATAAACACTTTGTTTTCCTGAATGTAATTTATTTATTGGTTATAAAAAAAAACACTTTTCTGCTCTTGAGATGGTACCTGTTAACCAAAAACATCAAATATATTTATTACATGAATAAACCTCAATAATAAGAAAATAGCCCATTTTTAAAATGGACAAATTATTTGAACAAAAACTTTACCAAAGAAGATATACAGATGGCCAATTAACACATAAAAAGATGCTCAATATCACCAGTTATTAGGGAAATGCAGAATAAAACCACACATCTATTAAAATAACTAAAATAAAGATTGACCATACCAAGTGTTGCCCAAGATATGGAGGTATTAGAACTCTGATATATTGGTGGTGGTGATATAAATATTTTACTGCTACTTGAAAATCATTTGGAAATTTTTTAAATGTTAAATATACATCTAGCAGTATCACCCTGCTATTCCACTCTTATATTTTATCTAAGAGAAATGACAGTCCATGTCTATATAGACACTTGTACATGAATGTTCAAAACATCATTATTTGTAATTATCTATAAGCCAGGGAAAGTGTCTATCAACAGATAAATGATTAAATAAAATATGGTATATTTATATAAAGGAATACTCCTTGGAAATAAAAAAAATACCAACTACTGATAAACATAACAACATAGAAGAATCTCCAAATAATTATGCCAAGTGAAAGGACCCAGATATAAAATACTTATTTGATTATTCCACTTACCCCCAAAAAAAAACTATCAATTGAAAACAAATCTGTAGCAAAAGAAAAAAAGATCAGTAGTTCCTAGACATAGTGGGGGGAGTGACAGTAGGTTAGGATTACAAAGGAACATGAGAAAACTTTGGGGAGTGATGGATATGTTCATTTTGTTGAATGTGGTGATCATTTCCTGGGTGCATACATTTTTCAAAACTTATCAAATTGTACACTTTAAACACATACAGTCTATTGTATGTCAGTTATATCAATAAAGTCATTTAAAAAAACAAATAAGTAGAAAACGATGGTAATAAAGACAATATGATATTGGCATAAGTATAGATCAGTAGAACAGAATTGAGAATCAGGACAAAGCATCACATTTATGTGGTCAATTGATTTTCAACAAAGGTGCCAAAAAAACTCAATGGGAAAAGATCATGTTTTCAATAAATTGTATTAGAATAATTATATATCATATACAAAAAATACACATAACACACTACTGAAAAATTAATTCAAAGTGTTTCATTGATCTTACATAATATCTAAAACCACAAAACTACTAAATAGAGAAAGAAAGAAGAAAGAAAGAAAGAAAGAAAGAAAGAAAGAAAGAAAGAAAGAAAGAAAGAAAGAAAGAAAGAAAAGGATATCTTGTTGACAATACCTGCCCTACTTCAGCTGAGCACTATGGAAAAACTGCCCCCTCACCTCCACTGGCCCCATAGTATCAGCAGAAAACAGTAATCTGATATTCATATTCTCTCTCTCTCTCTCTCTCTCTCTCTCTCTCTCTCTCTCTCTCTCTCCACACACACACACACACACACATACACACACACACACACACACACACACACACACACACACACTGATTCCCAGCCCGGGAGTGTTAGTGAGGCTTTGAGAGGAACTGATCTTTATCCTCTGCCCAACAGAAATTGGCAGTGTTCCAATTCACCCTCCTGAGTAGTGACAGCTGGGCACAGCAGGGAGCCAAGCCTCCATCCTTAGCCTAGAGAAATAAAGTGGGATAAGGAGTCTGGTATTTAATTAATTAACAACCTAGTTAGGCATCCTCATTTCCTCTCTCCTTCAATTAGATGTACAGGAAATGCCATAGGATGACTCCCAATGGGTCACACTCTTGACAGACACATCCCTTTGAATGGGAGAATAACCTGTAATCTGATACCACCCAATAGAATGACAATGACCAAATAACACCCTATGATTATGTAATGTTATTCTAGAGGCCCAGTACATGAAATTTGTGCACTGGAGAGGTCCCTCATCCTAGCCTGTGCACCCTCACAGTCCAGGACAATTCAGGAGATGTCCACCTGCCAGGGATCAGGCCTAAGCCAGCAGTCAGACATCCCTCTCACAGTCCAGGATCCCTCGCTCCTTACTGCCCACCTGCTCATTGCTACTTACTGCTCGGCTCTCTGTGGCTGCCCCCTGGCATGGAGAGGCCATGGAAGGGCTCCAGGGCATGTCCAGCCCATCTTGCTCAGTCCCAATTGGCCAGACCCCAGCAGCAACGTGACCTACCTGTCAGAGCATCTGCCCCTTGGTGGTCAGTGCACATCATAGTGAATGGTTTAGCGGCCGTAGCATATCATTAGCATATTACTCTTTGATCTGTTGAATGGATAACCAGATGACCAGACACTTAGCATATTAGGCTTTTATTATATAGGATGGCAAAGTGAAGGGATTTTGCAATGAAATTAACGTCTACTCAGTTACTTTTGAGATCATCGAAGGGGAGATAGTCTTGGTACCTCAGTGGGCCTAGTCTAATCAGGTGAGCCCTTTAAATTTTAGTGATAATGTAAGTGCCCTAAAACTTAGGTATATTCATGTTAGCAAACTAAAACGTTTATAATAGCTCATAAATTTTATTATATTTAATTTTACCTTAATAATCTTTTAAAGTTAATATTAAGGACCCCTCTGCAATGAGATTATAAAGGCAGGATTTAGACCCAATGAAAGGTTGAGATGTAGATGATTTCCTCAGATTTGCAAATCCTATTCACAAGGAGGAGACACTAAAAGTTTATTCAAATGATATGCATTCCTTTGATTTAATGCATGGTACGTGCATAACCTGAAGATTCATGTGTTTTCCCAGGAATAAATAAGAAGATTCAACTCTTTAACCATGTAACATTCCAGGTTCATTGGGTGTATTCAGATGTCTATGGCTTCTTTAGCTCCACAACACTGTTGAGCAGGTGCTGCAGAGACCATACGACCCGCAAAGCCTAAGCTATTTATTTCAGGCCCTGAACAGAAAATACCTGTCAACTTCTAATTAGATAAAAGAGAATACACTTTCTACTCATCTTCTAAATAGAAACAAAGATAATGAAACTATAAGACAGCTGATAACTATAGACTTATTTAGAAATCCAATAATATTTGCAAAATGTACTTGAGCTAACATGCCACAATTTTATAGCTTACATGTATATAAAAGCATTAAAATAAGTAATTGCTATCTAAAGTAACTCAATGGTATTTTTATTTTTGTCTGTCTGTGTACCTCAGGTTTTACTGGATCATGAACCTAAACGCTACTGTTGTCTTTCTGGGAATATCTTACATTCAGCACTCAGGGGCTTGGGTCCTGGTTTTACTTATTCCCTTTATGTCTACACTTATGGCTCTGATAACTTTTCATATGATGCATTGTAACCTGATCTATCAACCAGAAAAATGTAAGTAAATCACATTTTATATTAACTTTATAGTTTTTATGGTTTTCTTGACATATCTCCTTCCTCCTTGATTCCCTATAACTTCTCTTTCAATAGAATTTGTAGACTCTGTTAGATATTACACTTGGAAGCAACAGAGTCTGCAGCAATATCAATAATCTCTATCTTCATTTAGTTTTCCCTTGTTAAATAATTTTAATAACTGAATGTTTTAAAAAAAACAAAAGTATAAAAATGATATATGAGTCCCATCTATCCAGTTTTGAGCTTCAGCAATTACCAACTTATCTTTATTCACTTTTTTCTCATTCCTCTTGGCAATTTTCAAGCAAAAATAAATAAGTATTATAGAATTGAACTTATGTATGTGTGTATATAACATACATATTATATATGTTATTTTTTAAATAATCAAAACATCATTATCAGACACAATAAAAATTTTCAAATATTTATTTATTAAATTGGGCATTTAGTAATGACCTGGTACACAAAATTTGTTCACGAAGGGGGTTCCTTCAGTCCAGCCTGCACCCTCTAGAATCAGACATCCCCCTTGTAACCTGGGACCTCTGGCTCCTAACCACTCACCTTCCTGATTGCCCCTAACTGCCTCTGCCTGCCTGCCTGATTGCCCCCATCCTCTCTGCCTTCCTGCCTCATTGTCCCTAACTACCCTCCCCATCCTAATATTGCCCCCAACTGTTCTCCCCAGCTCGACTGATCTTGCCCCCAATTGACTCTGCCTGCCTGATCACCCCTAACTGTCCTCCCCTGCTGGCCTGATCTTGCCCCCAACTGCTCTCCCCTGCCAGCATGATAGCCCCCAACTGCCCTCATCTGCCAGCCTGATCTCACCCCCAACTATCCTTCCCTGCCAGCATGATCACCTCTAACTGCCTCTGCCGGTCTCGCCCCCAACTGCCCTCCCCTGAAGGCCTAATCTCATCCCCAACTGCCCTCCTCTGCCAGCCAATTTGGTTCTGATTGGTCAGTTTCTAATGCCAGTCAGGTCAAAAGCTCTGCCTGCTAGGCAGCCACTGGCTCCCCACAGTTGAGCCACGTTTGGATCTGATTGGTCAGTCCCTATGCCAGTTAGCATCAAAAGCTCTGCCTCCTAGGCAGTCATTGGCTCCTCACACTTCAGCCAGATTTGGTTCTGATTGTTCAGTTTCTATGCCAGTCAGCATCTCTGGGCCTATCAACGGGGCCTGATCAGAAAGGCGGGGCTAATCAGCAGCCACAATGGATGCCTGGAGAAAAATGGAGGCATGGCTGCTGCCCCAGCTCAGAAAGAAAGTGCTGATCAACAGCTGCCACACACTCTACAGATCAGACTCTGCTTCTCTCTTCAGGCCTCTCTACAGGCCTGATTTGAAGCCCCCTCACCAGTTAGTTCTGAGTCACTGTGCCTGCAGCAGCAGAAGTCAGTGCTGGGTCACCATGGCAACACAATGCTGACTGCATGACTGACTTCCAGTTGGCCAAGCCTCCAGTCATGACGGACCCAGGGTTTTATATATTAGGATGAAATGCCTGGTCACTGTAAAGTGTCTTTAATTGTTCCCATTTTTCAAATTTGTTTTGTTTTATACTTTATTCAAATCAAATGCAAATAAGACTCAGATAGCCTAAATGGTAGATATGTCTCTTCAACCACATATATTCCCCCAATGCATGGGACTAGTACAACCAACCATACCACAGCTTCGCACCTATAAAAAAAATGCTTAGGAAATCTGGACATTTAATACATTATTTCCCTTAGTCTAGACTTGGCTGATTACATTCAACAGGTTTTCTCCTCCTCATTTCCCATAAGTTATCTGATAGACCTAGACACCTAATCAGATTCAGATATTTCTTTTGGCAAAATTCCTGCATAGATGGTGTTATAAACTCCAATCAAGAGGCAAAATGTCTGATTATCTCTGTTTTGTCAGGACCAGCACCTAATGGTGATTTTTACCCAAATCAACCACTGCACTGGGAGTTGCAAAGTGGTGATATTTTATATTTCTTTGCTTTTATTACCTGAAACTAGAGGCTTGGTGCATGAAATTCATGCACTGGAGGGTGGGGGGGTTGTCCCTCAGCCCAACCTGCACCTTTCCCTGCTGGCCATCTTGTGTCCACATGGAGGCAGCCATCTTTGACCACATGGAGGCAGACATCTTGTGTGTTGGAGTGACAGTCAATTTACATATTACTCTTTTATTAGATAGGACTAGAGGCCTGGTGCATAAAATTCGTGCACGGGGGTCAGGAGGGTGTCCCTCAACCCAGCCTGCACCTTCTACAATCTGGGACCTTTAGAGGGATGTCCGACTGCCTGTTTAAGCCCAATTTTAGTAGGATCTGGCCTAAAGGGGCAGTCGAACATTCTTTTCACAATTCAGGACTGCTGGCTCCAAACTGCTCGCCTGCCTGCCTCCCTGATTGCCCCTAACCGCTTCTGCCTGCCAGCCTGATCACCCCCTAAACACTACCCTGCCAGTCTAATTGATGTTTAACTGCTCCCATGTCAGCCTGTTTGCCCCAACTTCCCTTCTCTGCTACCCTGGTCACCCCTAACTGCCCTCCCCTGTAGGCTTGATTGCCCCCAACTGCCCTCCCTTGCAAGCCTGGTCCCTCCCAACTGCCCTCCCCTGGTGGCCTGATTGCTCACAACTGCCTTCCCTTGCAGGCCTGGAACCTCCCAATGACCCTCCCCTGCTGGCCATCTTGTGGTGGTCATCTTGTGTCCACATGGGGGCAGGATCTTTGACCACTTGGGGGCAGCTCTCTTATGTGTTGGAGTGATGGTAAATCTGTGTATTATTATTTTATTAGATAGGATAATGTTTCAACAACTACTTACTTATACAGATAAACAGTTTATATAAGAAAAAGAGACATCTATTTCTTTCCCTCTGTTTTTAGATTTTAAAGCTCATGAGTTGAACTTCAGTATTTTCCAAAGGTAACCTATTAGTTGCCTTTTTTAAAAATATATTATTGTTTATTCGTGGGCATAAAAATTTTAAGGTCTTTCAACCTACTACAATTATTGATGGTCAAATTGTTCCATAGTTAGGCAGTGAGGTCCCCTTCATGTTGGTGCCTGAGTCCTTCAGACAAACCTCAGGTGTTTGTTTGTTTTTAATACAGTTTTATTGATTTGAGAAAGAGAAGAGAGAGAGAGAGAGAGAGAGAGAGAGAGAGAGAGAGAGAGAGAGAGAGAGAAACATCAATCAGATGCCTCCTGCAAGCCCCAGACTGGGATCAAGCCCACAATCCGGGCATGTGCACTGACTAGGGATTTAACTTGCATCCTCTTGGTGCATGAACTGAGCCACCCTGGCCAAGGCAAGCCTCTGTTGTCTTTGCTCCCAGGATTCCTTGAGTAAGATAGACTAGGATCATCATTTCCTTCCCTGAACTTTTAATCTACTCTTTCTCAAGAAACACACACACACACACACACACACAACCTGAGTTTTCTTTTCCTAGATAATGCTACGTATAAACTACAATGTTGGCAATAGGGATGCTCATTGCTACTTAGTCTATCACAGTTTCTAGGTCTTTCAGTGCACAAAGCTAGAAAATGTTCTTTTTTTTCCTTTCTTTCTAAGAGAATAACCATTTGGATTATACTAATGCCCTAGTAAAAAGCAGTGCTATGGGGTTTTTACCTAACCTTATCAAACTTAGATCTTTTTCTACTTCTTCTCCTGCCCCAAATCCCAGTTCTCAATAATAGCAATATATTTGCATCTTTGCTTTATCTCAAAAGACACATTCAATAGTCTTAGACTAACACTACCACCAGCAACATGATTGTTTGAAAAGAGTTTCAAGATTTTTCTTGCAGGTTTTATTTCTTTATGCTATAACCCCTAAGAATGTTCACTAAAATTATATTTTAAAGTCATTTGGAATAGTTCTTTTCTATCTTATTAAACCACTAACTTTATATACAATTAAGTGCATTTGCTCCATTTTTCTTTATACTTTTAGGTGTGTTTCTTTTATTTTAACTTTGTTCCTAATTATGTAAAATTTATGTCTGAAACAAGGTCTATATATTCCTATATCCTCTCCTATTGCTTTAGATGTCAATTTATGTATTTTTAAAGAATTATCATTCCCTTTTTAATAAAAGAAAATATTAAAATGTTATATGTGTATGCATGTGTCTGTGTGTATATGGATTTCCTCCTTCTTATATAAGAAGTAGCACATTATTCACCCTTTTTCTCACCTGCATTTTTCATTTAATATAACCTAGGTATTGCTTTATAACTATATATAAAAATATCCCCATTCCTTTGTATCACTGCATAGTATTCCATTGTGTGGTAAACCATTGCCTATTTTACCAGTCTTATATTGATACCCATTTGAGTTGTTTCTCTACTTTTGCTGCTAAGTAGGTTCCAATGAGTAACTTGAAGTATACCTCCCTTTGCATGTTTCCCAGAAGTTTTTAGGATAGGTTCTTACAGGTAGGATTACTAAATCAAAAAGTAAACCCATAGGTGACTTTGTTGTATATTGCCAAATTTCCTTATAAAGTGGCTATACCATGCTGTATGTTTTCATCAAAAATGTATGAGAATGCCTGTTTCCCCATAGTCTTTCCAACACAGTACACTGTCACTTTTCATTTTTGCCAATTTGAGGGTGGGAAATGGTATTTCACTGAAGTATTGTCTCTATCTTCTTTTAGTTTTCCCTTATTAAATAGTTGACATCTCCCTTATTATGAGAAAAGTTGAACATCTTTTCATTGCTGTAGAGTAATTTGAATTTTTTTTATTGAACTATATATCTAGTGCCATTTTTCTATGGGTTTGTGGAATTTTTCATTTAATTTTTAGAAAAATTTTATATATTAAAGATGTTAACCCCCTGTATACAATAGTTGCAAATATTATATTCCATTTGTTATAAATCTTTTAACTTTGCTTCTTCTATTATCCCTAATAGAAAAGACTTATTAAGTTTGTTATTTGCTTTGCCTTTGAGGGGCATTGATGTTTATAATTTAATTTAATAAATCTTTATTATTCAGATTATTAATTATAATTTCTCTCCCCCCCCCCCCATAGCTCCTCTCCACCTGGTACCCATCCCACCCTCTGCCCTCACCTCCCCTTCCCCTCTGTCCTCATCCAGAGGTGTATGATTTTTGTCCAGTCTCTTGCTGCACCTCCAACCCCCCTTCCTCCCCAAGAATTGTCAGTCCATTCCCTTTCTATGACCCTGATTCTATTATATTCACCAGCTTATTCTGTTCATCAGATTTTTAATTCACTTGATTATTAGATTCACTTATTGATAGATGTGTATTTGTTGTTCATAATTTTTATTTTTACCTTTTTCTTCTTCCTCCTCCTCTTCTCAAAGAATACCTTTCAGCATTTCATATAATTCTGGTTTGGCAGTGATGAACTCCTTTAGCTTTTTCTTATCTGTGAAGCACTTTATCTGACCTTCAATTCTGAATGATAGCTTTGCTGGGTAGAGTAATCTTGGTTGTAGATTCTTGTTCTTCATCACTTTGAATATTTCTTGCCACTTCCATCTAGCCTGCATAGTTTCTGTTGAAAAAAATCAGCTGACAATCGTATGGGTGCTCCCTTATAGGTAACTAACTGTTTTTCTCTTGCTGCTTTTTTAAAAAATATATTTTTATTGATTTTTTTTACAGAGAGGAAAGGAGAGGGATAGAAAGCCAGAAACATCAATGAAAGAGAAACACTGATCAGCTGCCTCTTGCACGCCCCCTACTGGGGATGTGCCCACAGCCAAGGTACATGCCCTTGACCAGAATCGAACCCGGGACCCTTCAGTCCGCAGTCCAACACTCTATCCACTGAGCCAAACCGGTCTCGGCACTCTTGCTGCTTTTAATATTCTCTCTTTATCTTTTTCTCATGGCATTTTAATTATGATGTGTCTTGGTGTGGTCCTCTTTGGATTCCTATTGTCTGGGGTTCAGTGCACTTCCTGGACATTTAAGTCTATTTCTTTCACCAGGTGGGGGAAGTTTTCAGTGACTATTTCCTCAAATAGGTTTTCAGTATCTTGCTCTCTCTTTTTTTCTGGCACCCCCATAATTCCGATGTTGGCATGCTTGAGGTTGTCCCAGAGGCTCCTTACACTATCTTCAATTTTTTGGATTCTTTTTGCTTCTTGCTTTTCTGGTTGAGTGGATTTTGCTTCTTTGTATTTCAAATCTTTGACTTGGTTCTTGCAGTCGTCTGGACTGCTTTTAGATCTTTGTATAATACTTTTTATTTCAGTCAGTGTATGCTTAATTTCTAGTTGGTCCTTTTTCATATCCTCGTAGGTCTTGTTCATTTCTTCATAGGTCTTGTTCATTTCCTTGTAGGTCTTGGCCTTTTCTAGGAGCCTCTTGAAAAGCCTTATAACTGTAGTTTTGAACTCTATGTCCAGTCGTTTTTTCCCCTCCATTTCTTTCAAATGTGATTTGTTACTTTTTCTCTGCATTTTGGTTACTTCCCTAAGTTGGTCACTTAGCTTTGTGTGGTAGGTGTCCTCTAGGGGACAGTGGCTCAGCTTCTCTAGTTATCTGAGGTGGATACTCTTGGTGTACCCCTTTATGGGTTGCACAGTCTTGTTGTAGTTAAGCCTAGATTGTTGTTGGTTTCACTGGGAGGGGTTGACCTCCAGGCCAATTGGTTGTGGGAATCAGCTGTGTTTATGCTGGTAGAGTGGCTTTGCTCAGCTTGGATGGAGTGGAGTCTCCGGGCTGAGCAGACAGCCTTAGTTTCCAGCTCCCAGGTCTCTGTGGCCCATGGCAATGGAGAGAAAGCTGCCCCTGAGCTCTGACCACTGCCAGACAGTTCAGTTTCTCTCCAAATGAGTCTGTACACCCAAATTCTCACCCAGAACTGGAAAGCAATGCAGTCTGGTGGGTTTGTTTTTTTTCCCTCCTGAATGAGAGAACTAGCCAAGTGTCCTCTCAGCTAGCTCACGCACATCTGCCATACTCCCACACTCCGCGAGCTAGCGCACCTCTGCTGTACAGCCCTCTCCACAAGCTGGCACACATTTGCAGCTCCCAAACCTCAGTGTGCTTCTTCCTTAAAGTCCAGTTTCATCCCATATGAGTCTGGGTTCCCTGATACTCACTCAGAACTGGAGAGTCAGTACAGTGGGATGCCTCTGTCTCCCTCCCCGTTCACGAAAACCAGCCATGTCTCCAGCTGCCAGCCCCTTCTGCTCTCGCGCAGCTACAAACCTCCTTCTCTGCAACTCTGCCCTGCGCGGCTCCTCTAGTCACAGTGTCCCTTTATCTTTCCTTCTATTTGTGGAATTTCCACTCAGCCAGCTTTCTGGTGGTTCTGGATACTGTCCGTTCTGTCCCTTAGTTGTAGTTTCAAAATTGTTGTACAGGGCAGCTGTATAGATGTTTACCTATGCCACCATCTTGGTTACTCCGTCAATGTTTATAATTAAAGTAGAGGCCTGGTGCACAAATTTGTGCACTGGTGGGGTCCCTCGGCCTGACCGGCGATCAAGGCCTATCTGGGGGCTGGCCAGTGGCGGGGAAGGGACCCCGAGATGTTGGCCGGCCAACCCCCTGATCAGGGTTTATGGGGGGCCAACTGGCAGAGGGGAGGGACCATGAGAGGTTGGCTGGCCATGGGAGGTTGGCTGTGGGAGCACCCTGACTACCAGGGGTCAGCTCCTGCAATGAGCATCTGCTCCCTAGTGGTCATCATAGCAACTGGTCAACCAGTCATTCCAGTCATTTAGTGGTAAGGTTCAGTTAGGCTTTTATATAGAGAGATTTATCAATCTTCTCCTTCATTGCTTCTAGAGTTTGAACCATGATGAAAAGTCTTCCTCACTCCCAGATGATAAAGGAATTCATTCATATTTTCTTGTAGAGCTCATATTACTTTTTTAACCTCTACAACTCTGACACATTTGGACATTAGATTAGAACTTGAGGCCCAATGCACAAAGATTTGTGCAAGAATAGGGCTTACTTCCCCTGGCTGCTAGCACTACCTTTGCTCTGGCCCCATGCTGCCTTTCCACCTTCACTCTGGCCAAGAGCCACCTTCCACCTCTCACCTTGTCATATAAATTTGCATATTCCCTCCTAAGGGTGGGAATATGCAAATTGTGGGTGCCACCATCTTTGTCACAGTGTTATGGTAAATTTGCATATTTTATCTTCATTAGATAAGATAGGTTTTAAGTGAATTTATCTTTTTCCATGTCACTATAAAGTTATCAACTTGATTTACTAAAAAGTCTATATTTTCCCCACTCATTTGAGATATCACTTTCACTGTATACTGCCATTTACATTTCTGGAGTTTCTATTCTATTCCCTTCCTTAATCTATTTATCTATCATTTTTAACAATGACCTTAATTATACATATTTTACTTTTGGTAGTACTTTTACTACTACCACTGTCTCTACTACTAATCTACACAGTACCACTAATAACTAGGCAATCAGTTGTATTTTTAAAAATTAAGTGCCTTAACTAGTGTCACTTCATTTTCACTATGAAGTAGGTAGGATGAGCACTGTCCATCTTTTTTACAGACGAAACTTTATACAATTTGCCTCTAGTACTGTAGCACCTACATACCTTTATCATATCACATTATACTGAAATAACCTATTTATGTATACAATTAGAAATTGCTATGTCTTACATGCTTAAAATATGGTAAATGCTCAATCAGTGCTAGTTATTGTTAAACTGAGTGTAGAGATAGATGCATAATTTATTAAATTACTTACCCAAGGCCTCCCAAATTGGCTAAAAGGGAATCAAAACCCAGGCCTTACTTTTGTTATATACTGTACTCATTTTATTACAGCACATACTGAAGCATGAAGCATGGAAAACAGCATCCACAGAAGTCTCTGCCCTGTCTCTCAGAGGTCCATGGTCTATGGATCACAGCTAAGCAGTACACACACACCCCATAGTCTGTGAAATGGATTCAACAAGCCAAAAGGTGTCTGAGAAATCTTCTCTGTCAGCCCCAAATAACAAAAGAGAGGAAAATTAAAGTGTGAGCTTTTATCAAAAAACCATTCTGACATTTGCTGGAGTATATTATCTATACTAATAAAAGGGTAATAAGCTAATTAGACCAGGAGACCTGGATGTCCTTCCAGAAAAAGCCATGGTGTGGGGCTGAGGCAGAGGTGGTTAGGGGAGATCAGGCCAGGAGGAAAGAGCAGTTAGGGGTGATCAGACCAGTAAGGGGGGCAGTTGGGGGCGAGCAGGCCAACAGAGAGGGAAGTTGGGGGAAAGCAGGCTGGCAGGGGACCTATTGGGGGGTGAGCAGGCCAGCAAAGGGAGGCAGTTGGAGCGAGCAGGCCAGCATGCATAGTGGTTAGGGATGATCAGGCAGACAGGCAGGTGAGCCGTTAGGAGCCAGTGGTCCTAGATTGTGACAGACATCCCCTGAGGGATCCCATACTGGAGAAGGTACAGGCCAGGCTGAGGGACATTCCTCTCATGTGCATGAATTTCATGTACCAGCCATTAGTTATCAAATAATTCTGTCTGTGTTTGTGTGTGTGTGCATGCTACATATGTATATAATGTATAGATTTAAAACTTCTAAATAACTATTTAGTATTCATTCATTTGCTTTTCAATCTCATATTTTAAAAATGTTCATCTAAATAAAATTATTCAAGTTATACAGACACATGTCATTAACTGCCAGTCTATTGCGATTCACATATTAAATTTTTTAACATGCAATAAAGTAAGTTTGCTTTGGACATTGACCAAAAATTTATTAGCTGCTAGTAAAAGTGTAACAGGAAATGTTTGTCACTGGTTTACTATACACAATCTCTATAAAGTGAATATTTTGGAGTTTTTTTCATTTTGTTTTATGTTGCCAAGTTATAAGATCACCCAACTCTGATGAAGTAAAACTCTTCCCTCTCGTAAAGTATATAATCTTTATTTTGGCTTCTTCCTCTCTGATGACTAAATTGCAAATTCCTCAAAGCTGTAATTCAAAGCCATAGGTGACCTTAAAGAAATGATTTTTTATATGCTACCTTTTATTTTAAGGTAACTTTTCAAATGTGGACCATGCATTCCATTATGTTTAGCTGTCAAGTACGGCCTTCATTTGCATTTCTTCCTACTGCTATAATTTTGAGAACTGGCAGGTGACCAAAGAAGAAAAAACGTGTATCTACCATCTAGAGTGCAATGTAGGCTTTTTTATTATAATTAAGTAGCATAGATATTCATGATTAGATGAAGGTCAGAGGAGCAGAACATCAGAGCCAAGGACTTGAAGGTACAAAGAATAGAAAAATTGCTTTCTAAAGTTTTTTTTAAATAGTAATGGTGACAATCTTTAAGTTTTGCAATAAAACACTTTAAATAGCTCATCTGTTTTATTTTAAAATGTGTGCGGCTGGTGTGCTTGCACATTTAAACTGGAGCTTGAAGTCTCAGTTGCATTTTCATTCCTTTTTTTTTTTTCAACTTCCCATTTCTGCTCCTGGTGCAGAAAAGCAATTTGGGAATTATAATGACAATGAATTTTTTTAAAGGCTGAGTCTACATGACACCCAAAATTATTTGTACTGAGGCATAAGTTTTCTATCAAATCTAATGGATTAATCCAAGGAGGCAGTGTGATGTGTAGATGGAGATGTTTTCAACTCCTAATTTGCAATGATAACTCTGAGATTTGATAAGACAGGCAGATTACTGTTCTTTTTTTTTTTTTTTTTTTTTTTTTTTTGCTTGCCCTCTCTATCTAGCTGATCAATTTAGGTTATTCCTTCTCCAGCCCTCTGACTTACAGTGCACATTGTTTACTCTTACTCCATCTCCGTGGCTAAGTTTTCTCCTCCTAATTGATGCAGACCCCTAGGATTGGCTCTTCTCTTCCCACCCTCTTTCCTTAAGTAACCTCTAGTCTCATAATTTTTATTGCCAACAATACACCAAGCGCTCAGTTTTGAGACCTCTCTTCTTACCTTGAAACTCATGTACCTGACTTTCTTTTCACCTTTTTTAAAATCTTCACCCAAGGATATTTTTTCCCATTGATTTTTAGAGAGAGTGGGAGGGAGAGGGAGAGACAGAGAGAAACACTGATGTGAGAGAGACACATTGATTGGTTGCCTCCGGTATCCCCCAGACCAATGACAAGAGTCTGCAACCAAGGTATGTGCCCTTGACTGGAATCGAACCTGGGACTCTTTAATCCATAGGCCAATGCTCTATCCACTGAGACAAACCATGTTGGGCTCTATTCAACATTTTGACTTGGTTATATAAATCTCAAAGTTAATCTGACCAAAATTCAACTCTTGATTCTTCTAACTTCAAACTTACTCCTTTTTTATCTTTTCCATCTCAGTGTAAGTCACCAATACCCAGTTGTTCAGGATAGAAAAAGTAGCCATCCTCAATTTTCTCATTTCTTCAACCTCTTTTCACATCAGAATATGCTACTGATTGTTCAAAAGCACATCCCATCTTGTTCACTTCTCTTCATTGTAATTACTATGTCCAAGTTATCATTACCTTTTGTCTGTCTCCTAGCTTCTTGATTCCTAAAATCCATTATCCAACCAGAGTTTCAGAGTAAATTTTTAAAAAATATACATCTTTACTCTGCATAAAACATCTTACTGGTCTCCCATAACACTGAGGATAAAATCCAAGCTCCTTGCCTTGATGTAACATCTGACCCCTGACCAACTCTTAGACCACATCTCCTCCCAATCTTTTTCTCACTAACT
Organism: Antrozous pallidus; assembly: GCA_027563665.1. Classification (NCBI taxonomy): domain Eukaryota; kingdom Metazoa; phylum Chordata; class Mammalia; order Chiroptera; family Vespertilionidae; genus Antrozous; species Antrozous pallidus. Next base: position 91,690,415 of record CM050513.1, read on the forward strand.
CAACTACTGCCTTATTGGTTTTAACTGTTCCTGAACTTCTCCCAGCTCATGACGTGCCTGGTATATGTTTTCTGCAAAGTTCTTCACTTACTTCCCGTCTATTCCATCCTCAGTTCAAATTTCAACTTTTAAATCAACTCTACACCAAACCCTACAATGAGTCTCTAACTTGTCTATTTTGTTTTTATCATTGGATTTGTCTAATATTTTCTTGCTTGATTACTGTTATCTCCAGTAAAACTTAGCTCTTGCTTACTGATATATTTTTAAGGCCTAGAAAAGTCCCTGGCACACAGTAGGTACTTAATAAGTATATTAAATTAATAAATAAATGCATTCACAATTGTTTGGTATCAATTATGAGCACTCACAGTGCTGGCTCAAATTTTAGACCTCATTCATACTTAATCGTTTCTTGTTCTTAAACATTTTGTTTTTTATTGCTTCATGTCACCACATCAGATATAATTTTACTTGCTTAAATAAATTCATTTTTCAAAGTGTGCATTCAGTTGAAGACAGTGCTACTCAAAGGCTGATCCATGGAGCAGTGCTGATCAATAAACTGTTTATTGCAACAAAATAAATACAGACAATAAAAGGAAAGATCTAGAAGTATTTATCAAAAGTTGCATTTTATGTCTGTTGAATCTAGTAAAAATATTAGGACCTATATTTGGAATGTCTTTGCTTCTTATTTTACTCGTTTGGTAGTCCATTTTTATTGTATTTCACAAATGCATTGACCATAATAATTCAGAATTTTTTTTTGAACTGAGCTTTTAACACAGCTAGTTTAAGATGTACTAACCTAAGCTATAGCTCTTTATAAATAATATATAGCAATATTTAACTGTTTAATAAAATTACAGGTATCAATTTATCTTTCATAAGAGCAGATCCAAATTTACTTTGCAACAGATATATTTATTTATACATAAAAATAAAGAGTGAGTTTAAAATAAATATTTGATAAAGTCCTTAAATTTGAAATATAAAAAGAAAAATAGAGAAAAATATCTTTAGAAATAGTCTTTCATCCTGCAAATAGTTATCATTTAATAATAAAGCGTGTTTGAAAGTATAGAGTAAGTTAAATTGATGCCAGTAATAACCTTGGCATCAATTCTATCTATCTACCCAGCATTGTTTTGCAATAGTTGAGCAGAGAACAAGTTCATAAGAAACGGAAACAAAATCATAAGGAAAAGTCAGGAAGGTAAGCCTCCTAGCCCAGACCTGTTCAAATCTGGTCTCTAGTCTGTTCATCAAGACATTCTCAGTTCTCATCCTATTAAAACCTTAAGTAAACTAATTGAAATAGCTAGGAAAGTCTCATAAGAGAGCAATTCTTCCTGCAGTAATAAAGAGATATTCTTATTACTTTTTTCCTAAGAAATACAAACCTTGGCCACTTACAGGTGCTTCTGTCCCTTTGACCTTTTCAGTCCCTGGGCCTTTTATTTGTGTCTGGAAATAGTGACTAAAAAGAGAAATAGTGACTACACATATGAGCCCATCTTGCATCAGCAATTACCCAACATACTTCCACTTGACCTCTCAACACACTTCACAGAGGCCACCAAAGAGCCACTGCTGTAATAACTCTTGGTCACTAATAATTTGGACTGGATTTGATTCAGTGACTAAGAGGTAAAAGGCTTCATATTCAATTACCAGGCCCCAGCTTCCACAATTAATCAAAGACTGACATAATAGATCTATTACAACTCTCAAAGAAAAGACCAGGTCAAATCAATATAATCATTCTAACCATAAAAAGAAATATTAATATTCTTTATTCAAATATAAAATTCAAAACTCTATGGCACTTAAATGAACTTGGTTAGAATACATTTCATCTAGAATTTTATTTTAGGAAACTTGAACATTATAAAAATGACAACCAAACTCTACTTTGAGTTTTTATAGCAGGCTTCTTTAAAGAAACTCAGAAATTTTCACATCTACTTTACCATTTACCCTGAAACTATGGTTTGGTGTCTAATGTAATTTGCAGAAGAATTTATCTGCTCAAAGGGGTTCTGTAAAAAATTGTAACAATCATAATAACACAACTGAATTGTTAACTAAACAGTGGTCTTTTATCTGTTCTGTTCAGGAAATCCTAAGCGAGTCAAAGAAAAGGTGAAATCTGAATCACAAAAGAAGCAACAATGCTGTTGCAAATCATTAGCAGTAAGGGAGTGCAAACATCTAAAGCATTACAATGCTTCTGCTACTAAAGCGACAGACATATAAACTCAGAGGAAACTACTGGAAAAGTAAAAAAACCACTAATCCAATCTGAACTTTTAGTGACACTATCTACATGTAATAAAGTCATCTGAAGAGTTCAAAGTTTAACCTTATGTCTGAATTTAAGGATAAAGTCAAAGCAGAGAATACATTCCCTTCATCCCCATGTCAAAATAAGAAACCACCTTCTACATGACAAGGAATGTGAAGATTATTTATATAACACTTTATATTAAAAAACTGTACCAGTTCTTTGTGTTAAGACTGTAAAAGAAAGTTCAGGTTGTCTTATCCATTAATGAGTTAAAGTCAGAGACTTCTGAGAGATTCTAAAAATTTTACTTTGGTGTTTTTTGTTCTCCTTTCTTCCCCTTTTTAATATGTTCCCATTGATCTTACCTTTTTCATGTTTTACATCAGCTGTCAAGCACCACCTTGGGCCGGTCACCAAAATGCCAGAACCCTTGTCAGAGCTTGTTTCTTTGAATTCAACCCCTTGGGTGCTAAAGCCTTCTCAATCACTTTACTGTCCTTCATCCATACAATTGTCATCTTTCTGATTGACATCTTGGGAAATGAAAGAACAATTCCTTTACTAATACATACTGTCTCCAATTATTTGCAGGTTGCTCCCTCCTGACAACCTTTGGGGTGTTGGTTAATGCACTGAAAACATGCTGTCTGCGATATTGCCATCTTCGTGGAAATTTGACAGGCTGCTTAGACCATGCTAAGGAAAAGAATGGTGGCAGTTACAGTGAGCTCCATGTGGAAGAGACAAAATGTTTCCTCAACTTTCTCCCTCTCATCATTTTTCAACTTCTTTATAAAATGTGCATTATGCAGGTAAGAAATGGTAATTGGTACTACCCACAAGAACAATAAAATCATTGCATATTAACAAATAAACACTTATTTTCATCCCAGCAAACAGTTCCCATACATTTCATCAGGCAGTTAAACTGTAAATGCTTCTAATTATTACAGGCTCTAATTTCAAGAGCTAAGTGGGGGCTAGTAGGGGCATACCTAAGCATAATCTTGTTATTTTTCTACCATAGAACTATAAACATCTGGTGGTAGGTACAGACAATACTTTAGAGTGCATAAGAGCGGCAAAAAAAAAATATGAGATCTATGAGCAATTACCCAACTTCCCTTTAGCCAAAGGTTTTGCCTTCCTCCCTCATTAAGCCTTTTAAAAACTGCTACTAACAAGTAGCTAAATTGACTGATTTGAGTACCACCCCCACTGTACTCTTAAGTGTAAGTACTAATAAGCAAGTGATTCTCTCCCTACCCACTCGCAGTTCCTGATGAATTAGTCCCTATGCTGTGAAGAAATCAGAGGAAAAACACTGAATTCAAAGTATCTTTTATAAATATATGCTATTTAGACAATTTTTATTGTAGTAATGCTCAAAGGTTAACATACTTGTGAAGAAATATTATGATTTCTTAATATATTCTCATATATCAAATGATTACAAAAATCCTTCAAGAAATTTGGGACTGTATTGCTAACTCCCAACTTGGAACTTAGATGGCTACTGAGTGAGTTGTATCGATATATATCATAGACCCACAGTGCTGAAAAGAAATTTAGAGATTAACTTACTCAACTACTTCGTTTGTTGAAAAGGAAACTGAGGCACAGAAAAATTGATTTTGGAGGGACACAGCCATCCTTGGAACACAGTCACTCTTGTTTGTTTGTTCTACTTAAAAAACAGCAAAATTGAGTAATTGAAATTGAATCTGTATGTGGATATAATTTCTATCTGATCCTTTATAGACACTTTTGGTTACCCTTATTCTAAACACACATGAAAGTTAGACTGACTTAAGTAGATTCAAACTTCCTCCTGACTTCACAATAGTAGTTGGCACAAAAATCCAATAATATTACCCATATATATGATAATCAATGCCATAAAATGGATTTAGAATTTTAAAAATGAGCACAAAATCACTAAGTGATTTATAGCTGGCCCTAACTTGTCTATACAAGTAACACAAATTACTGATTATCTTCATAATGTAGTGACACCTGATATTTCTTTTGACTGAGCCTTCTCTGGAAAATGTCATATATTTTTGACACACATTACAATAAATTCTGATAAACTAATTTGTAAGCATTTCACCAAATCTAGAGGCCCATTTTATTGCAAAGAACCAAAATGAATACTTATTGACAACCTATATGTGTCATAGCTTCTTAAAGATGACTTCACAGTATCTAATTTAATCCCCACAGCAAGCTTACACAGCTCATACTGTCATCCTAAATCTGAGGTTAAAGAGACATTAAATGACCTGTAACTTGCTCGAGGTCACCTTAGTAGTATGTGGCGGCATAGCGCCCATTCCAACACAGAGCTGATATCAACTCCCACACTCTGTTATTACCCATAATGCCTTTCTTGCAGCTGGGTTAAAAATACAGACTATATAGGCTCCGCATTACATACAGTCATGTTTGTCAGAAACTTCAAAGAAAATAGAATGTACTCAAGAGACCCAAAGGAAACTTCCATTGGGATAGGCTGGAATTAGATTTTTGCTTCCAGAAGAAATAATCACCAGTATAAAGATTATCAAAGAACCAAGAATAAAACATCATAGAATTTCACATTTTAAATTTAGTAGCCATTATTAACCTTCAGTTCCAAGACATACATTAAAAATATGTTGATATGAAGGCCAATAATGTTGGCATTTGACATTCCTTGGCCATTCAAAGGTGAAAATAAATCTCTATTGATAGCAATTATTTCTGAATACTGGGAGGCTTGTCTGAAGTAAAAGTATTTAAAATTTTAAAAGGGGATGATTTCAGAACTTGAGGCAGAAGCAAAATGATTTCAAGCTTTTAAGACACTAGAGCCTTTTCTTAGATTAGGCAATATATTAATATTGCTTCACTAAAGATTAATAGTACATTTGCCACATTATTAAGTTAACAGGTTTCTGTGTCTGTGATTCATGCTGATAATAACTTTATTTCTATTAACAATAATTCTCACTTGAAATCAGTAACAGAAACTTTCAGTGCTAGGAGCCTTTCAATTTCAGTCTTATAGTGGTTCTGCTGCCAGCACTTTTTAAAATAAATAAATAAATATATATATATATATATATATATATATATATATATATATATATATAAAATTCATGGCCCTCTGATTGGGCGATATGTGCCTAGTAAGTTTATTGAACTAGCTAATGCTCCCTTCACCTTTGCCATCTGTACCCAAGCAAAACAATCCTTGTTTACAACCCCATGGGTCAAATTAAAGATTGGAAGATAACTTATCACCAGAACAGCCCTAACCAGTTTGGCTCAGTGAATAGAGCAGTGGCCTGCGGACTGAAAGGTCCCAGGTTCGATTCCAGTTAAGGGCATGTACCTTGGTTGCGGGCACATCCCTAGTAGCGGGTGTGCAAGAGGCAGCTGATAGATGTTTCTCTCTCATTGATGTTTCTAACTCTCTATTCCTCTCCCTTCCTCTCTGTAAAAAATCAATAAAAATATTTTTAAAAATAAATAAATAAATTATCACCAGGACATATTTTAGATAGATAGAAAAAAATATATCATTGAAAATGTGCATCCATTCCTACAGAGCAATAGGCTCATTGTACAATTGGTGGGTTAACAACTGTACTGACTTATGACTGATTCTATACCTTCTCCAATTGCACAATTAATGATAGTGAAGAAGTTAGCAAAGGTTTCAAATGGGAAGTTATCTTCTGGATAACTTTGAGCAAGGCTGCCCTCCCAGGATGGTGGAAAGATAGGTATCTTGAGGTAGTTTCCACACTATTAAGAAAAATTGGAGAATCCACTCCTCAAGAGCAAGATTCGGGTTGATTTCTCCTCCAAGCCACTTAGTAGCTTAGTGTGCTACTGAGAATTAAAGAAATTCTCTGCTCCTAATGATAATGATAAAGATTTGGTTATTCCAACAAAGCTCATAAACTAGAAAAGTGTAGCGGGGCCCCCCTTTTCCATGACAATGTGCTTTGGTTCTAATGTGATAGCCTTACAACAGGTTTGGAATATGAGAAGTTCCAAGTTAGGCTTAGAGTTTGAGTTAGTATTTGAGTTATTTTTAAAATGAAGACATTCTAACTCAACTTTGAGGACTCGGAGTGAGGCAGAGCATTTCTTTTTTCTTTCTTTCTCGCGCCTCCCCCTGCCCCCCCTTATCTGCTACTTTTTCATGTAGTGCCCTTTCTGGTTCTCTAGTGCCACACATTGATTTAAAAGGAAAGGAGAGCCTTAGACCATTTGGCTCAGTGAATAGAGTGCTGGCCTATGGATTGATGGGTCCTGGGTTGATTCTAGTCAAGGGAATGTATCTCTGCTGCAAGCTCTATCACCACTCCATGTGCAGGAGGCAACCAATTGATGTGTCTCTCTCACACTGATATTTCTCTGTCTCTCCCTATTCCATCCCCATTCCTTAAACTCTCTCCAAAAATCAATGGGAAAATATCCTTTGGTGAGGATTAAAAAAAGAAAGAAAGGAAGAAATGTTCTGGAACTCACCAAGAGAAATATATATATTAGAGGCCCAGTGCATGAAATTCATGCACTAGAGGGGAGTGTTCCTCAGCTCAGACTGCACCCTCTCCAATCTGAGATCCCTCAGGGGATTTCCAACTGTCCATTTTAGCCCAATCCCAAGATACCTAATCTGGCGATCAGACATCCCTCTCACAATCTGGGACTGCTGGCTCCCAACCACTTGCCTCCTTGACTACTTGATTAATCCCAACTGCTTCTGTCTGCCAGCCTGATCACCTCCTACCCCCCATTCCAGTCTGATGGATGCCTAACAGCTACCTGCAAGCCCAAATGCCTTTAACTGCCTCCCCTACTGGCCCAGTTGCCCTCAATTGCTTTCCCTGCTGGCCCGGTCACCCCTAACTGCCCTCTTCTATAGGCCTGATCCCCCCAACTGTCCTCCCCTGCAGGCCTCATCCCTTCCTTCTACCCTCCCCTGCCAGACTAGTTACCCTTAACTGCCCTCCCCTGCTGGCCTGGTCACCCCTAACTGCTCTCCCCTGCCAACCATCTTGTGACCGCATGGGGGTGACCATCTTTGTATGAGGACGTGATAGTCAATTTGCATATTACCTCTTTATTAGAATATATATAACTGAGAGCACCAAATTTTAAAAAAATTTAAAGGAGAGTAGAGCCACAAGTATGTCTTCTTTTTCTCATGTTGCTTGGCTCATGTTAGAAATGAGGCCAATCCACAAACACAGCCTCTAACAAGTTATGTGCTTCACCATGGGCCCTTGTTCTTGAGAAAAAAAATCATGCTAATAAACTACTATTAAAGGGTCTATTTTAACCCCAAGTTTTTTTCATCAGAGTGAAAACGAAACACTTAATACTTTCTACTGGTTTTTGCTTTATTGTTCAAAGAAAAGCTATATGTCAAACTAAAGTCATTTGATTTTTTGTGTCATCCTAAACACAAAAGTGGGGCCCTTTTTACTTTTTATACGAAAATAGAGAAGATAGACTAGATGACAAAAGATTCCTTCATAAAGAATCAATAGTATTGTCAATAGACTACATGGAGCTCTTACTGCCCTTTGGTGGCTCATATTTGGAATCTTGAAGACCTAGGGAACATTTAGATTAGCTGTCACAGATAAGGCATCTGCTGCAGAATTCTTTCTCCAAAGTTAAACCACTGTGTTAATGCTTGATTTCTTTGCCCTCTCAACTACAGATTCCTTCAGGATATTATCTGCAGACCATGAATTCCAACCTGAATTTGGATGGATTTCTTCTGCCAATTGCAATCATGAATGTCACCAGCATCCTGCCATTATTAATTCTGGCTCCTTGTATGGAATATTTCGGCACATGCCTATTTCCCTCTAAGAGAGATGGAGCATTTCTGTTGGTGTGCTTTTGTAAGTACAATTTACAAGAAACTTTTAAAAATAAAAATACACTCTGCTGAGATCTAAACTGGAGATATGCTCTACAAGAAAAGTCTGATTTTGAGAAATTGGACAGAAGGTGAATTTGAGAGAGATAATTACCTCTATGCAGGTAATCTCTATGCAGACATCAGTGTCTGCCCCATTTTCCTCTCATTCTTCCATGCCTTCTCAGTACATACACCTGATAGAAAGATGGTAAAACTTTCAGTACCACCAAATGGCCTATCCTTCTTCAAGTAAAGTAATCCTCACTCCTAAGTCAATGTTGAGTATGTTCTTAAAAATTAACTTAAGCAATGAACCTAAAGAGTTAACTTAGGAACCAGTAGCAAAATTTATGAAGAATTAGTACATTAATCCACAGCTTCAGTATAGTACTTTTTCAAATAGTAAGGTATATAGCAATAATTTTACAACATCAACATTTTTTCTGGCTTTATTGAGATATAACTGACATATACAGTTATGTAAATCTAAGGTGTACAATGTGATGATTTGGTACACATATTTTGAAATGTTTACCTACAGTAGGGTTAATTAACACATTCTTTGCCTCATATAATTGTTGTTATGATGCTTAAGAACATTAAAGCTCTACTGGTGTTTTTTTAGTAAAAAAAACAAAACATTTAGGACACCCTAGCAGGTTCGGCTCAGTGGATAAGAGTGTCAACCTGTGGACTGAAGGTTCCTGGGTTTGTTTTCAGTCAAGAGCACTTACCTTGGTTGCCCTGGCACTTACCTTGCCCAGCCTGGTTCCTGATAGGGATTCATGCAGAAGGCAATCAATCAATGTGTTTCTCTTATATCAGTATTTCTTTCTGTACTTCCCTCTTCCACTCTCTCTAAAAATAAATGGAAAAATATCCTCAGGTGAGGATTAAGAAAACATTTAGGATGATATCCTTAGAACACAATTAGTGGCCCACAGTTACATTTTTTCTGGATTGAAATAGGAGAGAAGCTGAAGCCCATTCTGATCACACTCTTCTCCCTAACTATGTTCCCTGGGAACTCACATGGGCAAGAAGACAGGTCCTGGTACAGTAAAACCAGGATCAATCTAAGAATCAGAGATCTGGATCTCAGCCCTTGCTCTGCTACAGGGTGACTTTGAAAAACCACCTAATCTTTTTTGTCTTCTGATTCACTTATTATTGACAATGAGGGGCACACCCTAGATAAACCCTCTATTCTGTAAGACTTTTGAAATCACTCAGTATGACATCAGTGCCTGGAACACAGTCCTGAGACATTGTGAAAACTCTATAAATGTTAGCTAGTATTGAGTCATCATTTGCAATTGCTTGGTAGGCATAAACAGAAAGCAAAGGGAGTTGGAAACTCTTAAGAAATATCATATAATGGTAATCTGATGTCTTATTGTCTACTTGAGAAATAATTCCCTTGAAATAGTTAGGGCCAGGCGTTTTAAGGACTCCTTTCTCTTTGTTAACCTGTTCTTATTCTTAATTCCTCCTTTTCAGAGATCTGTGGAGACTGCAATCTTCTAGTAACCCATTTTTATATTTTTTGCTGATTCTCTGTTTATAGAAGTTACATTTTAGTGTGCTTCCTGTTACTTAACAATACTAACAAGATTACTCCAGATCATATCACAGAGTAGATATATTTTTGGAAAGAACTCAAAGTGACTAACCTCTCCTTAGTTTATCTTATTTTGTTGTCTTCAGTTATGGAAACCTTTAATACATAACCTTTTCTGAATTATTTCCTAAGCCAAACCCTGGCATAATCTATTGTAACAGGGTTAGGCAAACTATAAATATTAATAGATTTTGGCAAACCTTAAATCTTAAAAAATGTTTTTTGTGTGTATAACAATGTAAAAATTCCCAAATCTGTACTTAGTGAATGCTCAGCATTATTTGAAGATACAAAATAAAAGTAAGATATTGTACATACCCTCAGAAAGCACACTATTGAAAAAGAATGAATGCAGGACAACATGGAGGTAAATGCATATTGCAAAAAGGCATATTCCAACATGGAGGTAAATGAATATTCCAAAAAATGGCAAAGCGTTTGCAGTCTTATACAGTACCATGAAAATCTAGTTTGAACTTCTAATTTTGCTTAATTACAAAAAAAGAGTATTATGTTGAGCAAAATAAGCCAGTCAGAGAAAAATAAGTATCACATGATCTCACTCATATGTGGAATTTAATGAACCAAATAAACTGATGATCAAACATAGACCCAGAATCACAGAAGTATGAACAGACTGTTGAACTTCAGAGGGAAGGCAGGGAGGGTGGTTGGGAAGAGATCAACCAATAAACTTGTATGCATATATGCACAACCTGTGGACACTGACAATGGAGTGGTGAGGGCCTCAGGACGGGGGGCGGTTGGAGAAAGAGAGAGAACTGAGGGGCTGGAAGAGGTTAATGGGGGGAAAGGAGGACCTATGTAATACTTTCAACAATAAAGATATAAAAAATAAACAAAAACAAAAAAAGAATATCTTAAATTGGGCTATTTTAGGAAAAAATATGCTTCACAATATGGCTGAAAGAACTACCTTAAAAATCCTCCCCGAGAATAGGAAATCTGAAATTCACTTTAAACATAAATAACTTTCTCTTGGACAATTCCCCAATCTTACAAAGAGGAAATCATGTCTGTTCTTAAAGAAAGATAGAATATTTTTCTAGATAGAGGGAATCTGATATCTGACATAGTTACCTGATATATTGTTTGATGTTAATGAATTAACATTGCCTTTCAAGATTGGTAACAGAGTTGTTGGGCAGTAAAAAAAAATAACTCGACCCATTTGAAAACTTTAGCCAAGTTCCACTAAATACAGAATACTGAATTTGGTTGTTTCTGAACCAGATTTCATTTGTTCACTTACATGCTTATTCATTTCTTCACAGAATATTTTGCTATGGGAACATAAAAAAGTATGATGATATTCATCTTTAAGCCAGGTGTTTAAGTTTTCCATATTCTGCTGATGATTATAAAAGCTGATGTTTCATCAGGACAAATAAGAATAAATCTATGGCACTTTATGTTCATAATTTACATAACTGAATTAGTCTAATATTAAAATTTCTTGTCACTTTGAAGTCAAGTACCTTAAAATATGAATTATATATGTGTATAAATTATGAATAAATAAATATTTATTAGTTCTTAATTTGAAACTAGACACTTTCATATATGGATCCCACTTAAATTCATGATAAACCAGCATGTGATAGGTCAAGAATCTCAAAGATAATCTGTCATTTGAATTCACTTATTCTAATTCTCAAGCCATTGCATCATCATCATCACCATTATTATTATTATTATTATTATTATTATTATTATTCCAATTCCCAGTTTTGCATAGCTATTAAGTTATATAAGTTAAATTATCAGTGTTAATTTTGCATCGTTACTGTTATTTTCAAATAAGGTTCTTAAGTGAATGAAAAAATTATTTTGTTACCATAATGGAAAGTTACTGGTTAGACTCCCATTCCCTTCCACATTCAGTCATTCTCTTCCCAGGACTGCATGTGTAATAAGGCAGATGGTGCAGACAATGCCAATGCCTAGTGTTTGATGTGGATAATCACAGTTCAGGACAAGAGTGAGGATCGGAGAAATCTCAGTCATTGGTCAAACTAAAAATTTAGCAAGGAAAAAATGAAATTACCTTTGTAAAGTCTATCTTATAAGCAATGCAATGAAAGAGGGGTTTCTGACTTAATATATTACATTCATGAGTTTATCACTTAAAGAAATCAAGAAGGATATCACAGTACTATCTATTTAAAAAATCTCCAAAATTTCCAGAACTGTGAAAGACAAAGGCTTGATATGCTCAGAGTGTTTCTTCAAGACTATTTTTCCTAGCATTACATATGAGGGAATTTATCTATTTAAAAGTCAACCTTAATTTGCCAGAAATTTAGAACCAGTGATATCATTGTGATTTATCTGTATGCTAATTGGACATACTTCATTTAGCCTTTTTTAGTTAAAAAATGTTTGCATCATGAGTATTTCCTTTGTTTAGCATTAATTAAAATCCTGCAGTATGTGGCATTTAGTAGTTAGTGCTGACACACACAAGTATTAATCTGACTAAAATTAGCCTAATTAAGATTGTTATTAAGCCTTACACAAAGCAGAAGTGTACAGCACAGTGGGTAGCAATTATCTTGGCTTTTAAATGACATTTAGATTGAAATGTGGATGAAGTACATTGAAATATCTGCCAGACCTTCCTCTTTAAAATAAAAACTTGAAAATTTAAATCCTAACTCAAAGTCCGTAGGATGTAAGTAGAGCCAAGGTGTTGGTCGGTTTTTACCAGTAACTTCTACCAGTTCTAGTAATTGGTTGAGATACAAAAGTTTTGTGGGGAGGGGGGCTTTTTGGTTGGAACCAAGGTGCTTGATAAATTAAAAATCGAGTCAGGGTCTCAATCACCTTCACCAAAAATAGGATTACTTCACCAAAACTACTTTTCCTCTACTATAATTTCAGAACTGATTGTTTTTCAGGAGAAATATCACCGTGTATACCCATTGCAAATATCTGATAGAAGGAAATTTGTGAACACTAAAAAAACAAGGAATGTATAAATATCTAGTCGGAACAATTCATTTGCTTAACAAAAACATATTAATGCTATTATTTTTAAAGTTGACAGCAATATGGGAATTATATTTGAGGTGAAGTAGACCATTTAGTATACCATCTGAGTCAATAATTAATGGCTTCATAGGTGCATGTATATATCTAATGAGTCTCAGGTTTCTTTCTCAGAAATTAAAACACAAACTGCAGTTGAATCTCCTGAAATGAGTTCCAGTAATCTAAAGAGAAACAAAAGACAGAACACAGATAGCTCAGTTCAAACAAAGAAATACATCACTAATCGGAGAAACAACAAAAGTAAAAAATACATGGTGGATGAGAAATGTCTTCCACAAACGTGTTTCTATGAGAGTGGTTTTTGGATTACCAGTATGTTTTCAGATGAGCAAATTTCCCATTCTGGGAACTTGCCAAAATCATGGATCTAAGGACAATTTCTCAGGAACTCAATAGAATTTCACACTTATCAGAGACTCATGCATCAGACTACCCATAAAACACCCATAGTTTTCTCAGGGAGTAAATTTAGCCAAGAATCTTAAACATTTCTATTTTTCAGTGTGAGATTTTGCTTCAGTACAAAATGGTAAGTGCAACCTTAATGTTTGAATAAATTCTAACTTTCTTTTATTTCATTGTGGTCTAATTTGACAAATTATTGCATGGTGGGGTAATAGAATAAACTTTAAGAGCTTCAATACTCTTATGGATTTGTCTACAACCACGTAGCCAATATTAAAATATACATTATTTATCTGAGTATAATATCTCCTTTGGAACCAAGTGCTTTATCTTGTAAATACAGGCTCGCTAGAGGTTTAAAAAGTGTACATTCTGATAAACTGCACTCTTGCTTTGGACGAGTTATGATCTCATAGAAGTTAAGAATAAAAATGGAGTGGATTAAATTTAGGTTGGAATCAAACTTTGTTTTGAATTTCAAAAAAAGTCATTTTTCACTGGCACCAGAGTGCAGTAGCAAATAAAAAGCAAATACAGTTATCTAGATCCTTCAGGTAAAATATGCTTTGCCTGAAAACGTCTGGATAAATAAGTTAAATATTTGTGCTTCACTTGAAATTGTCTGGAGAACTATCTTTCATTAGATTTTGCTAGGTCAGTTCTCAGAGTGCTCTATGCTGTAGTACTTCTCAGAGTGTAATGTGTATAGGAATCTCGTAGGGATTTTATTTAAATGCAGATCTGATTCAGTCCTCCTTGGGTTCAGCTTGAAAGTCTGCATAGCTAACAAGCTCCCAGGTGATCCTTATGCTACTGGTCAGGGACTCTACTTTGTATCAAGGACAGAGCGAGAAGCCAAAAGATTTTTCTCTCACATTTCATACCCATGTACAGGCAGCCATGACCCAGATAAAAATGCCACAATTTCTCATGAGATCAGAGCTAAAATTCAGGAGTAGGCAGCAAAAGCTGATGACTTAACCTCTGCACTCATGGGCCAAATCCGGCCCACCACTTGCTTTTGTACTGCCTGCAAACTAAGAATTGTTTAACAGATGAAAAATTGTAATTGATTTGACAATAAGAAAAAATAACTTTGAGCACCAATTAAATAAAATTGCATCACTCCCTAAGAGAATTATTTTCAATTCTATTTTTTAAAAAATGTAGAAATGTATTCTATTTCTTATTACATAAGTATCTACATATCTTTAAAATTTGCCTTTGTCCCACAGAAACTAAAATGCTTATTACTGGCCTTTTACAGCAAATAATAGCTGATTTCTTGTCTAAACTATTGTCTCTAATGCTACATAGAACATGTGATAACAAAACAAAAAAAAAGTGGGGGAGGAGGGTAAGTACACATGATGTTGTTTGTTTTTGTTTTTAAATATATTTTATTGATTTCAGAGAGGAGGGAAGAGGGAGAGAGAGACAGAAACATTAATAATGAGAAAAAAAACATTGATTGGTGGAGAGAACCAAGATGGCGGCATAGGTAAACACCTATCTTGCTGCCCCACACAACAATTCCAAAACTACAACTTAATGACAGAACAAACATCATCCAGAATCACTGGAAAGCTGGCTGAGTGAAAATTCCACAAATAAAAGTAAAGATAGGACACTGTGAGTAAGAGGAGCGGTAGAGCGCAGCATTGAAGATAAGCACAGAGAGAGGTTTGGAGTCCTGTGTGTGCCAGCAGAGAGGGATGGCAGTTGCAAACCCGGCTGGTTTTCTCCAATGGGGACGGGGGAGGTGTCCCACTGCACTGATTCCCCAGTTCCTGGCAAGCTCCATGGAGCCTACACTCATACGGGGTAGAACTAGGCAGTGGGAAAGCACGCTGAAACCCGGAGCAGCAGAGGTCTGCGAGCTTGTGGAGAGTGCATGTAAACTTGGGATAGCAGTTTGCATGTAAACTTGGGAACAGAAGTGCGCTACCACTCGTAGAGAACTCTTGACTTGTTCCCTCATTCGGGAGACCACCGGACTGCATTGTGTTGCAACCCTGGGCGAGACTTTGGGGGTGCGGACTCATTTGGGGAGAGGCTGAGTTGTCTGGCAGAGGGTGGAGATTGGCAGTGGCCTTCTCTTGGAGATGTGTGTAGCCGTTACCACCCAGCACAGAGACACTGATGCCACATAGGGCAGAGCAGACACTGCCTGCTCAGCTGGGAGACTCCGCCCATCCAACCTGAACACAGCTGACCCTCACAATCAAGAGGCCTGGAGGTCAAACCCTCCCAGTGCTAACAACAATAAGCTGGGCTTAACTTCAACAATACTGTACAATCCATAAAGGGCTACAGCAAGAGTATCCACCTAAGGTAACTGGGGAGGCTGAGCTACTGTCCCTTAGAGGACATCTACCACACAAAGCTAATGGACCAACTCAGGGAAGCAGCCACAATGCAGAGAAATGGAAAGAAATCAGATGTGAAAGAAATGGAGGGGAAAAAAACGACTGGACATAGAGTTCAAAACCACGGTTATAAGGTTTTTCAAGAGGCTCCTAGAAAAGGTTGAGACCTACAAGGAAATGAACAAGACCTATGAGGATATGAAAAAGGACCAACTAGAAATTAAGCATAAACTGACTGAAATAAAAAATATTATACAAAGACCTAAAAGCAGTCCAGACAACTGCAAGAACCAAGTCAAAGATTTGAAATACAAAGAAGCAAAATCCACTCAACCAGAAAAGAAAGAAGCAAAAAGAATCCAAAAAATTGAAGGTAGTGTAAGGGGCCTCTGGGACAACCTCAAGCATACCAACATTGGAATTATGGGGGTGCCAGAAAAAGAGAGAGAGCAAGATAATGAAAACCTACTTGAAGAAATAGTGACCGAAAACTTCCCCCACCTGGTGAAAAAAATTGAATTAACAGCCCAAGAAGTGCACAGAACCCCAAAATATAGGAATCTAAAGAGGACCATACCAAGACACATCATAATTAAAATGACAAGGGCAAAAGAAAAAGAGAGAATATTAAAAGCAGCAAGAGAAAAACAGTTAGTTACCTATAAGGGAGCACCCATACGATTGTCAGCAGATTTCTCAACAGAAACGATGCAGGCCATACGGGAGTGACAAGAAATATTCAAAGTGATGAATAGCAAGAATCTACAACCAAAACTATTCTATCCAGCAAAGCTATCACTCAGAATTGAAGGTCAGATAAAGTGCTTCACAGATAAGAAAAAGATAAAGGAGTTCATCACTGCCAAACCAATACTATATGAAATGCTGAAGGATATTCTATAAGAAAAGGATGAATAAAAATGTAAAAATATAAATCATGAACAACAAATATACATCTATCAACAAATGAACCTAAAAATCAAGTGAATTAATAATCTGATGAAAAGGATAAACTGGTGAATATGACAGAATCCTGGACATAGAGAGGGAATGGACTGACAATTCTTGGGGAGAAAAGGGTGTGGGAGGTGCAGCAAGTGACTGGACTGCACCTATGGGAGAAGACAGTGTGGGGGAGATAAGGGTGGAGGGTGGGATGGGTACCGGTTGGAGGGAAGCTATAGGGGGGGAAAAGTGAAAGAATTTAATTAATAAACTGAACAATAAATATATTTAAAAATAATAAAATAAAATAAATAATTTTTAAGAACACATTGTTTGGCTGAGATCAAGCCCTCAACCCAGGCATGTGCCCTAACCAGCAATCAAACCATAACCTCCTGGTTCATAGCAACACTCAACCACTGAGCCACACTGACCAGGCTAGACACGATGTTTTTTATCTAGATTACCCTAAATTAGTTAGAATAAGGGGTATTATAGCAGATTCTCATAGAATTCAAATTCTATAATAAAAAAGCAAAGAAAGTTTTAAAAGTTATTGCTAAGCAGCTCAATGCTTTCTTCAAAGTTTGTATGATTATCATGGACAATATGGTTTGTTATAATTTGAGCAACTTAATTTTTATGTAATATCAAAACATACCTGTATTAGTCTTCTAAGGCTGCCATAATAAGATACCATAAATTAGGTGGATTAAACAACAAAAATGTATTTCTCACAATTCTGCATGATAAAAGTCCCAGATCAAGGTACAGGCTTTTCCCTGAGGGAGGCTCTGTTCCTTGACTTGCAGGTGGCCACCTTTTTATTGTGTTCTTCATGGGGTCTTTCTTCTGTGCACGTACAGACCTTGTGTCTTTTCTTATTCTTTTAAGGATACCAATCATGCTAAAGTTGGGCCCCATTCTTAAGACCTCATTTAACCTTCATTATCTCTTTAAAGGACCCATCTCCAAAGTTACCTTGCAGATCAGCATTTCAATGTATGAATTTTGAGGGAATACAGTTAGGTCCAAAGAAGCATACATATGTATAAAGTCACCTGTAATATTGGGTTACATATTATAATGGATTAGCAGTATTATAATATGTAACCCCCTCACTGATATATAAAAACATGTTTCTTCTGATAGGTGGATGCATCTTAGATTGAGTGAAACGTAGTAGTTTAGAAAACAAATAATGCTGAAAGCTTTCTTACAAGAATTATCAGTCTCCAGTCCTACCTTTCTCCACCACCCATAGCTGCTGTTGGCAAATCATTTTTAAATATTTAGGTGTTGTCTAAGTTAAGAAATAATATAATTAAAGTATATTTTTATTTAAGTCAGTAATTAGTTACATACAACTTATGGCAAAACCAAAGAATTTAATTTGGTTTTCTCATATAAAATTTTATTTTCTGTACTTAAAAAGTATCTCAGTTTTCATTTTTTATTTATTTAAAAATTGTTTTCCTTAAATTTTCAAACTGTTTCACCAGTTTTATCATACCATCACTAGCTTTTCCCCAGTGCTAACACAAATAGGGTAATGTCCCAAGGCTCCTTTTTCTCTGGAGATCTTCTTCAGATTCCCATGCTTTTGTTCTCTGCATGGTGTTCTCTGTTTCAACTACAGCCCTCTAATCAGGTGTATAATGCTCTCCTATAAGATCTCTAACTTACCCTCCTTCTCTATTATCATTTACTAGAGGCCCGGAGCATGAAAATTCATGCCCTGGAGAGTTGGGGATCCCTCAGCCCCACCTGCCCCCTCTCACAGTCTGGGAGCCCTCAGGGGCGGGAGGCAACCTGGAGATCAGGGGAAGGCGATGCCCTCATCATAACCCCACTGCTGCCACTGCCAGCAGTGCAAGCCTCAGCCGGCCCTGGTTACCTGAGCCTCAGTTGGCTCTGGGCAGATGGGCAGTCACTATCCGAGGTTTGCCTGTGCCTCAGGCCAGCCCTGGGTGGCTGGGGGACTGAGGGGACTGGGGGACTCCAGAGGCAGTGCACAGCAGGGGCAAGCCCAACCTTGCCACTCATCTGCCGCCCTGGGGCTGAGGGGACTGGGCACCACTATCTTATGGCTACGGGTGCCGCCATCTTTGAGGGCAGGGCAGTCAATTAGCATATCCCCTCCTTATTAAATAGGATATTTTAGCAACTGCCTAAGAAAGAATACACAGTAAGTGTATTTTCCAAGAACTTGTATGATTGAAAAGTCTTTTCATCCTTGCACTTAATTAATTGGGGTACATAGAATTCTAGGTTGAAAGTCATTTTTCTTCAAAATTTTAAAATTATTGCTCTAATGTCATCCAGGAACTTGAGGAGCCCAATCCCCTTCTGATGCTCATTCCTGTGTTTATGACCTCTTTTCCTAACTGGAGCCCTCTTCTCTCTATGATGCTCTAAATGTCATGTTATTGTGCCATGATGAAGGATTAGGTACCAGGAACAGTAGCAGAGAAGAGAAAGTAGCAAGTAATTAGAGTAAAGTAAAAAGAGCTAGCAAGATCATACAAGTCATGTTAAGGATTTTGAATTTCATCCTAACTGTATGGAAACCCTTAGGAAACATTTAAGCAGAAGAGTAATATTGAATTTGCATTTACATAACATCAGCCTGACTGTTAGGTGTGTAACAGGTTGTAGATTGGCAAGAGTGGAGACAGGTAGACCAGAATTTAATATGTTGTTGCAGATAGTGTTGTTTAAAAATTATGATTTGGATTAGAATTATGACAGTAGCTATGGAGAGAAGCAAATTAATTTACAATAAATTTTGGAAATAAAATCTAGAGAATTTAATAATATATTTCAAGATAAGGCAAAAGAAAGGGGATCTCAGATTTCTGCCTTGAGTACCTAAAGGTAATGGAGGAGGTGATGTAGAAAAGTGAAGGAGAAAAAGCAGGGGAAAAGGTCCATTTGTGTATACTCCTCTTTGAAACCTTCCCTTAAACATTCTCTATCTGTAATTTTACTTCTTTTTTTCTTGCCCCCACATGCAAATATTTTTTAAAACATATTTTTATTACTTTCAGAAAGGAAGAGAGAGATAGAGAAAGAAACATCAATGATGAGAGATAATCATCAATTGGCTGCCTCCTGCATGTGCCACAATGGGGATCAAGCCCACATCTAGGAATGTGTCTGACTGGGTATTGAACAGTGGTTTGTAGGTCAACACTAACCACTGATCACAGTCACCCTAAATGCAAATATTTTTTAAGGCATTGCTTAGGTGTTCTTTTCTTTCCTTCCTCAATCATTTTTCAATTTCATCTGATCCTAAATTCCAACTTTGTGTAGATAATTCATTTCTCTTTCTCTCATGTCTCAACCAATCTTCTGACCCATGATTCACATTTTCAATTGTTTTCTGAGCACTGCTCTCTAGATTACCCTTTTGTAGCTCTAACTCAACTTTAAACCAAATTCATTTTCTCCATGTCTACTGTGGGTCTTATTTACTGTTGTCACTACCATCTTCCCCAAACACCTAGACTTATCTTCAAGATTGACATCTGCTGCTTCCATGTCCCTTGCTTCAGATGCCAAGGTTTTATCAGTGGAATCTTGTGTTTTTATTCTCTATATTTTCTGGAAGTAAATGTCCTGATTGTAATTCAAGCCCCCATTGTACTTTACTAAGATTATTTTTAACATCCTAACTATCTTTCAACCTCCAGTATCTTTCCCAGTCTATCAAATAGCAGATGGCCTTTGGAGTAATAATTTCAAATAAAGATTTTAATATTTTCACTTGTGTCTAATATCTTCAATGATTCCATCATTGTCACAGTAATTTCACAATTCCTTAAAAGCATATTAAATGCATCTTATGATCTGACCCTAATTTATGTTCTCCTCTGATTCACAACTTAAGTTTCTCACCATTTTGAAAATTTGATATTCACAACTTTTGCTCATGCGATTTGTGCTCCCTTTACCTCTTCCTATTGAAACCCTTCTTCCTTTAAAGCATAAAATGATGCATTTCACTTCTCCATCTAGAAATGACTTCTTCCTCTTATATACCCTAACAGAACATAAGTCTGCAATGACCGAAAATAGATATTGCTCATCTTATACCCCCAACTGTACCTAATGTAATGCCTTGCATATAGCAACAACAGAACAAATATTAAATTGAATTAACCTATTAGCTCTATTTCTGATGAGTCTGTAATGTGCCAAGTAATCTAGAAAAATACAATCATGTGATGAAGTTGGACTTAAAGGTAGATCATATTGAAACTCATATTTTTTATATGAGCTATTTACAAAACCAAAATCTCTACTTCATTATGAATGGGCTTTTATGAAACAATTTAAAATAATAATAGCCGAGACCGGTTTGGTTCAGTGGATAGAGCGTCGGACTGGGGACCTAAGGGTCCCGGGTTCGATTCCGGCAAGGGCATGTACCTTGGCTGCGGGCACATCCCCAGTAGGGGACATGCAAGAGGCAGCTGATCGATGTCTCGCTCTCATCGACGTTTCTGACTTTCTATCCCTCTCCCTTCTGCTCTGTAAAAAATCAATAAAATATAAAAATAAAATAAAATAAAATAAAATAATAATAAATAATCCCTCCAATTTTATAACATTCATATTTCCTCCCTTTTTTATGCCTTCTATTTCTTGGGAACTCAGTAAAGTACAGACTATTGTTGATACATTTAAATGCTGAGATAAAATTTTAAAAAATTACCTACCAATTTCTCTATCAAACAAAACAAACACTAGGTTGATTTTTCTGAATTGAAAACTTTGTCTTATCTGAAATTTTATGCAAGTTAGCAAGATGTGCCTACCTCTAAATTTCAACAAAATTCCATTGAGCTAAATTTTGCCTATGCTTTAACAATGGGATTAAGTCCAGTTATATGAATTATAAATTGAGAAATGTAATGGTTGCAATAGACATAAACTACAAACAAAACTATAACAAAATCTCTACTCATTTTCAATCAAAATTTCCTAGACAAGTAAAAGAGAAAGCTGTTTCCATTTATACACTTTACCTTGTTAATTCACCTTTAATATTTTTCCCTAAACAGAAGTTTCTAGTCTTTAATTCTCTAATAGCTGCTTTACTTTCTCTGGAGGTTAGAGAAATATCAGACAACTGAAGACTGATAATGCTTACAGATTATTTCAAAACCATTTTTAAAATAACTCTTAAAAAGTTATGAGATCATTTTATTTTAAATTCACCCCAAATCATTTTTTATTTCTATATAGCTAAAATCGCTATCAAAAGTGACATCTCTTACCTGAGGATAAAAGTTCAAAACTATTGCTCTAACTTTAATAATAATTGCTACTAATTGCTACTAGGAACTATTATAATAATACCAGTACATTATCTTATTTAAATAGCCCAGTTGCTTAGTTGGTTAGAGCATCATCCCCACACACCAAGGTTCCCAGTTTGATCCCCAGTCAGAGTACATACAAGAAACAAACAATGGATGTATAAATAAGTGGAACAACAAATGTCTCTCTCACTCTCTCTCAAAATCAATAAATAGAATCTATATATATAAAAACCTAATATGCAAATTGTCCCCTTGGGAGTTTGACTGGGAGACTGGTAGTTTGATCACCGCTGTGACATGCACTGACCAGGGGGGTAGTGCAGAATGAAGGAAAGCCCCAGCTGGCAGCTGGAAGGCCCCAATTAACCCTGATCGCCAACCAGGCCTAGGCACCCTACCCTTGCACAAATTTTGTTCACTGGCCTCTAGTTTAATTAATAAATAAATCTCATAGCCTCCCTATAAGTAATCATTATTAACCCCATCATAGAGCTGAAGAAAGTGATAATGAGGTTAAGTAACTTTCCTGAGGTCATATAACCAGTACGTCAGGAAATAGGGAGGCAATGCAGCCACAACCTACTGGAGCCTCAGCAAAGGACAGCCAGACAGCACAGTTAGCTGGCACCTGAATGTTTTCAGGAAGAAAAAAAAAATGTTGAGGAAATATTCCCTAGACTTAATGTGTGAGAAATTCTATGGACACTTACTAGTACACTGACATGGGCTCTGTCTTTAATATTTTTTTCTTTTGCATTCCTCTCCTTCAGTAGCTGGACAACTTTGTGCTGCATTGTCTGTGATGGTAGCTGGCTTCTTCGAAATACACAGGAAACACTTCCCGCCAGTGGAGCAGCTTCGTTCAGGCAGAATTCTCGCTGTTTCCTCCATGCCCTGTTTCCACCTGGTTCTTCAGTATGTCTTACTTGGAGTGGCTGAAACACTGGTCAAGCCAGCCTGTGAGTAACAAGTTTATCACATCATGTTAGCACACACTGAGTTTCTACACAGAACACATCACCTCAAGTAGCTGGCAATCTAGGCACTGCCTGGAAATTTCCCATGTTTCAGAAAAAGCCTATTTATCCCTCTCTTTTTTTAATGTTTAATTTTTCTCCATTCACCTATCACATACATAGCAATTATGAATTCTATCTGAATGTAAATGAAATGAGAGACTTTACTAACTTCATTCAAAGCAATAACCATTTGTTCAGATACATAAAAGCAGAAAAAACTTTGCTAAAACTTAAAAGAAAACTCCAATGCACTCAGATGAAAACTCTTCTATCTTTCCTCTTCTCATCTCCCTCCCTCTCCCTCAGAGATAAATTCACATGTATACTCCCTCCAAATTTGACAGTTATAATGCAGTTTGAGAGCCTATGCAAATGAAATGAAAATTAGACAGTTTTCCAGATAACTCAATGTCTTTAAACTAAATTGTAATCACTAGCATTTCATAAGACAGGTTCAAAATAACCTTATTAAATATCCAGGTTTTTTGTTTGTCTAGATTGCTGTTATTAACTAAACTAGTCACTTTAAAATTCATTAAAATATTTCAATGACTTCTTGAAATACAGTAGTTTGTGTGTATGTGTACATTTATCAAAGTAATCTATTGTCTTATGCTCTATCTTCCTTATACTGCCTTGAAGTGGGAACTCTGTAATTCAAGTTCAATTATACTTCACCAAGCTTATTTTTATAACTTCCTATATTTCTCATTTTAATATCTCTCACATTCTATCTACTTAATACACAACCTTTAGAGTAGTCATCCTAAATGGCAATTCTAATCATCGCATTGTATCAAAAACTTCAATTACTCTATTATCGTCAGAATTATTTTTAACTAGAGGCCCAGTGCATTAAATTCATGTATGAGGAGGTGTTCCTCAGCCCGGCCTGCACCCTCTCTAGTCCAGGACCCCCTGGGGGATGTCCAACTACCAGATAAGCTTCTCTCAGTCCAGAACCACTCACTTCTAACTACTCATCTGCCTGCCTGATCATCTCTAACCACTCTACCTGCCTGCCTGATGTCCCTAACTGCTCCCCTGCCTGCCTGATTGCCTCTGTCTCTGCCTGTACCCCTGACCACCTCTGCCTGCCTTCCTGATTGCTCCTAACCACCTCTGCCTGCCCTGCCTGATGCCCCTAACTGCTCCCCCCTGCCAACCTGATTGCCCCTAACTGCCACCATGGCTTTGTCCAGAAGGACTTCTGAAAGAACATCTGGAAGACATCTGGTCTATTTGGTCTAATTAGCACATTACCCTTTTATGAGTATAGATTTCTTAACTATATATATTTAATAAAGATATTTAT
This sequence comes from Antrozous pallidus, assembly GCA_027563665.1. Classification (NCBI taxonomy): domain Eukaryota; kingdom Metazoa; phylum Chordata; class Mammalia; order Chiroptera; family Vespertilionidae; genus Antrozous; species Antrozous pallidus. Next base: position 91,714,725 of record CM050513.1, read on the forward strand.
AATAATAAAAGCATAATATGCTAATCAGACCAGATGACCTACTAGATGAAGAAGGGGCTACAAGGGAAGCCTGGGTCCGTGGTGCCAGAGGGAATCCAGTGCCAGTACCAGGAGGAAGGAAGGCCTACTCTTGCATGAATTTCGTGCGTGTGTGTGTGTGTGTGTGTGTGTGTATTATATAGATAGATATAGATATAGATATAGATATATAGATATAGATATAGATATAGATATATAGATATAGATATTCATTCACATACACATATATATATACACCAAAACATTTCATTGCAAGGAGTCAAAATAAAATCAAGTTTGTATAATTATAATAATATTTTTGTGTAAGACTTCTTTTACTGTATAATTTTAAATTATCTCATTGTATAGATTTTGCATGAATAAATTATTTTATGAGATTCTAAGATGTTGATATCATTGGACACTGTGAGGAATACAAAAAAAAGTATAAAGAAGCCACCACACAAGTGTTTGTGACTTCCCTGATATTGTTTATAGAAAACTGTTAGAATTAGTTAGCCTAAAAATTGCAGTTTAGATAGGAAGGTAATGAATAAAGGTGATGAGTGAATATATCAGGAAATTTCCCAATAATGCAGCAATACCAGTTCAAAACACAAAAGGTAGATTATGTGATATAAATCACTTAGCTCACCCTCCCTGATTTACCTGTCAGGAAACTAAAGTCCAACTAATTCAATTGACTTATCCACTATAGAGGTAATGGAGTAGGGAACACAAAACTTTGTTTAGCCTGGCTGGTGTGGCGCCAGCAGTGAGCACAGACCTATAAGCAAAAGGTCAAGGTTCAATTTTGGGTCAGGGCACTAGGTTTCAGACTCAATCCCCAGTGGGGGCTGGGGGGACATGAAGGAGGCAGCCAATCAATGATTCTCTTTTATCATTGATGTTTCTATCTCTCTCTCCCTCTCCCTTCCTCTCTGAATTAAGTAAATATATATGTATATATTTTTAAAGACTTTATTTGGACTTCCAGTTTTGTTGTTTATTACAAGTGTGACCTTAAGAATTAATTTAACCTTTAAGTTTCACTTTTCTGATTTTTAAGATGGAAATAATTAAAATTCTTCTTTTATCAACAGCCTCAGTGTAGCAATCAATGGTAATGTAGACTACTCCTTGAGAGTTAAATTCCAAAATATAGAAAGGTATTTTGAAATGTAAAATCAAGAATTACTCTTGCAGTACAATGTAAAGGTTAATATCTATGGTCTTAAAGTAAGACAGATCTGAATTAAAACCCAGTTTTACCACTGAGTAGTTGTGTGACCTTGGCAAAGTTATTCTGTATTTCTGAGTCTTTCTCATCATCTGTAAAATGGGGAATGTTGTTGTAAGAACTAAATGAAATATTTTATGTAAAGGAAAAAGCAGTGTGTCTGGTTTGTAGATGGCATTCAATAATTATCAGCTATAATATGTGATGTTATATTATCATTGTTATTATTATAATCATTTAATCATCTTTTACATACATTTAGAGTGACAGACTCAGAATCAAGGCTGAAGCACAGCTCATAGCTCTTTCTACCACAACCACCATTAACTCAAACACCAGGAAATCTGACAATGTGAGCAGATTTCTGTCCTTCTTAAACAAGTCATTCTAGATCCCATTTGTTCAGTGATGTAGGGTGCAGAATTATAAAATTATTCTCTAGGACAATGGGAGAGTGAACAAACTAGAGAGATATAGAATGGTTGTCCGGAAGTATTAGGCCATTTGAGTTTTATGGGCAGGAATTTAAAGTGAATTGCACAACATAGTTATAGGTTTGTCTTCAGCCACATTAGGGTGCATAGATGCAAGAGCTGAGATGGCAGACAGTGAATTGTTTTGCTAGAAAGCACAAGGTAGACAAGGGAAGGAGACAATGAGAAGGAATATGGTTATAATAATTGACTATGAAACTTAACTTGGGTAAAAAGAAAAGTGAAGACATGAGGTGAAAATAATGAAAGAAGCAATGGAGTAGAGTTTTTGGAGTTGTATAAATATTTGTATGGTTGAGTAGTAGATATCAAGCTGAGAAGATCTCAGCTTGACCAATTATTGGTCTAAGTTACAGGTTGATAAACTTTTAGTATAAACTGTCACACAGCAAATAGGTTTTGCACATCAGTCTGGTACAACTATTCAACTCGGTCATACACAAGCAGTCATAAGAATGGATGTGGCTGTGTTCCAATAAAATTGTATTTATAAACTAGATGCCCAGTGCACGAGACTCGTGCACTTAGGGGGGTCCCCTCAGCCCGGCCTACACTCTCTCGCAGTATGGGACCCCTTGGGGGATGTCACCTATAGGCTTAGGCCCAGGGATCGGGATCAGGCCTAAACCGGCAGTCAGACATCCCTCTCGCAGGCTGGGGCTCTTGCAGTCCAGGACCCCTCACTCCTTACTGCCAGCCTGCAACAGAGGCAGGAGAGGCTCCTGACACTGCTGCTGCACTCTCCAGCTGTGAGTCCAGCTTCTGGCTGAGTGGCGCTCCCCCTGTGGGAGCACACTGGCCACCAGGGGGAAGCTCCTGCATTAAGCTTCTGCCACCTGGTGGTCAGTATACATCATAGCAACCAGTTGTTCTGCTGTCAGTAAATTTGCATATTAGCCTTTTATTATATAGTATAGGTGTCAAGTTGGACCTTACCTGACCATACTTCACCAACCCTGGTCTGGGGTACAAGGGTCAGTGAATGACTAAAGTAGAGTGGAGGACAATGATATTGAAAAGGAAGGAGGACAAGGGATGAAAAACCAAGATTTGGCAAAATAGAAGGTTGGAAGGATAATATATACGTATGTCAAAACTGCCAAGAGTTAAGGCAGGAGTAGAACTGGGGAGTGTGATGATGAGAAAAGAGCTGATAACTGAGTAACAGGGGGAAATGGCCTAAAAATTGACAGATGACAGCACATAAGAGAAGTATTAGGTCATATAATCAGATAATATGAGATCCAAATCTGAAGCTTTTTATGTATGAGAAAGCAATAATGACCTGAAAGTGGTAATTAGATAAAGTTCAATTTTCTGGACATTGGCAGTTCCCCACATGGTCAAAATAACTTCTTACCAAACACAATAAACACATTTTAACTGTTTAAAAACAATTAGCATAAAGGTAATTTCTAGCAATGAGTCCCCAGTACCAGGTGCCTCAGGAAGGTGGTGATGGCCCATAATTTGTAGATTCTGCATGCTCTGTAATGGGACATTTTTACAAACACTAACCAGCCTCCACCTGGAGGCACATTTCAGCTCTCATTGGCAGCTTTTACATACATTTTGAATAGTTTTTACTGTGTCTTCATAGTAAATGAGAATTTGAGAGCAATGGCAGACTTGTTGATAATACCTATAGCATAGTACTAAGGGGAGTACCATGGAGCCCAAAAAATCAAGTTGATGATTACTAAAGTTGAAAAAGATCAGAACATGAAAAAGATGCCTGAATATAGAGACCTGAGGACTTGAAAGCTTAAGTCCCATAAAAGCAAGCTGGAGGCTTTCAAAACACCTAAAATGACACCAAAGAGAGATTAACCAGCAGGCAGAGTCTGGCAAAGTGTGTTCATGAATTATATACCGCACCAGAAGTTCTAGCAAGAGAAAAGCATAGGATTAATAATTAACTAGCAGAGTAATAATGTGCTTGTACGTTCTGCTTTTTCTCAGTGAAAGAAATCACCCAACTTAGTATTTCTGCTCACTGTTTGTCTCTTCATATTTATAGAGAGGAAAGTTCACATGCCAAATCCTTTTTATAACTGTGAGTCCTTTCTTCCCAATGCCTCTTCAACATTTCTCTCATACTGTCCTTTGGATCTTCCTGGGGAAAAAACTTGCAGCATGTCCTCAGGCTCCTGCTGGTGATTTGCACTGCACAAGAAAGCTGGGGCACCCACAGTCCCTTGCCACCAATATTGATGTCCTTCTCCACAGGATTCTATTTATCACCATCATTAATTTATCTCCAATAAGTATGTGTGGTATTAAGTGCCTGGTTACCACTGACCTTAGTACTGTGCATATCTCTGCTCTCTGCCCTCTCAGAGTTTAAAACCCAGAGAAGAAATATCCATTCCTTTTCCACCCTCAGCCACAGTACTCAGCACATTTCCTAGGACACAGATAGGGATGCCTTTGGATGATAAATGAAAACACTTGGAAGACATGCAGAAAGCAAAACAGAAATGCTAACTGAATGCAGGAAGGAACATTTGACATGTATATTATGTACTAGAAGCCTGGTGCACAAAAATTCATGCACTTGACTGGTCCCTCACCCCAGGGTGGGGGGGAGGGTGGAGAGGGCCTAAGCCAAGAGTGGAAATCCTTATCGCTGCGAAGGAGGCAGGAGAGGCTCCCACCACTGCCACTGCGCTCACAGCCATCAGCCCGGCTTGTGGCTGAGCAGAGTTCCCCCTGTGAAAGCACACTGACCACCAGGGGACAGCTCCTGCATTAAGCATCTGCCCCTGGTGGTCAGTGTACATCATAGCGACCAGTCATGTCTGGTCAATCCCCCCTTAGGGTCAATTTGCATGTTACCTTGTATTATATAGGATTAGTAAGGTGGTTTAAAAGAGCTGGACAGTCCAGATGGTATGGCTCAGTGGTTGAGTGCTAACCTATGAACCAGGAGATCACAGTTCAATTCCTGGTCAAGGCATATGCCTGGGTGGTGGGCTCAATCCCCAGTTTGGGGCATGCAAGAGACAGTCAATCAATGATTCTGTCTCATTGATGTTTTTATCTCCCTCTCTCTCTCTCTCTTCCTCTCTGAAGTCAATAAAATATATATTTTTTAAATAATGAAAAAAATAAAAGCTGGACAAGTACATTTATTGGGGTAAAGAGTAGCTGCTGAACCAGGAGTGAAATTTTCCAGAGAAGAGAGCTCTTTTTCTTTTTACAGAGAAGGAAACTAAAAGTTTAACGTTCACAATATGTTGATTTATAACCCCTTTTCTTTTTGTTCTAATATAAGTATATTTTTGTACTGATTTGAGAGAGGAAGTGAGGAGAGAGAGAGAGAGAGAGAGAGAGAGAGAGAGAGAGAGAGAGAGAAACATCAATGATGAAAGAGAATCATTGATTGGCTGCCTCCTGCACATTGCCTACTGGGAATGGAACATGCAACCTGGGCATGTGTCCTTGATTGGAATTGAACCTGGGACCCTTCAATTTGCAGGCTAATGCTCTATCCACTGAACCAAACAAGCTAGGGTGCCACTGTTCTTTATTAAATGAGGGTTAATGTTTACTTATGATCTCTTATTGTAATAAAATTTGCCAAGTACAAAAAAGCAAGAAGACAAATAAAAAGCCAATAATTCAACCACTCAAAGTAAAAACTGTTCCTGTTATTCAATCTATTTTCTTACAATATTTTTCCATAAATGTACAAAGAGAGAGATTAGTGTAATATATTTCCCTGTACCCATGTTCCAGCTTCAACAATTTTTAATTCACAGCCAAACTTGTTTTATCTCTACTCTCACTTGCATACTAAGTTCCTTCTTGTTGTATAATGTTGAATTACATCCCAGATATAGCATATATCATAAATATTTCAGCATATATGCCTTAGATTTTCATACATATTTTAGTAGTTACATTAATATGGTATGTTCAAAATTATACATACTTATTTTCATCTTTTTATAATATAAAAATTATTTTAATTAACTCTTTCTTTTTTTATTGAGGTAAAAAGACCCAAGGAAGAAATATTGATATATAACATTATATTAGTTTCATGTATATGACCCATTGAATAGATATTTGAATACACTGCAAAATGACCAACACAGTAAGTCTAGTTACCATAGGTCACCATGAAAAATTATAAATTTTGATGGGTTTATTTGTATGTGTGTATGATGAGAACTTATAAGATTTACTGTCTTAGCAACTTTCAAACATGCACTATAAAATTACTGACTATAATCATCATGCTGTATATTACATCCCCATCAGCTACTTATTATATAACTGAAAGTTTGTACTTCTTCATACCCTTCACCAATTTTACCTACCACCTGTCACCCCTCCCCTCTGGCAACCACCATTCTATTCTCTGCATCTATGAGTTTTGTTTTGTTTAGATTCCACATTTAAGTGAAATCATAGGGTATTAGTCTTTCTGTATCTCACTTATTTCACTTAGCATAATACCCTCAAGGCATACTGTAGCACAAGGCAAATTTTCATGCTTTTTTATGGCTGTGTAGTATACTGGCACACCCAACCACTAAATGAGCAGATTTTCTTATAGCTGTACAAGGACATATTTAGCCATATTTTATTCCTTGTAGACATCTATAAATTTTAAAACCAAATATATATCATACTGTAGTAATTTTAATTCTATCAATAACCTTTTTTTGAGATATAATCAACACTAATTTGAACAGTATCTGTGAAAGCATGTTAGAGAGACTGTTCTAATTCTGATCTCTCTTCCTCTTAGTCTCTGTTATATCATACAGATTTGTTCCAAGTACCATCAGAGGAACCTTGATTAATTTTCTGACCCTGTTCAATGGATTTGGTTGTTTCATGGGGGCACTGCTGGTGGAGTTGGTATATCTCATCTCAGAAGGTAAAAATAGGTCTATGGCATATTTATATCTACATTGATTTGATTTGATGACTAGAAAGTTGGGAGACAAAAACCTTAAGAAAAGGGGTTTAGCCGAAACCGGTTTGGCTCAGTGGATAGAGCGTCAGCCTGTGGACTGAAAGGGCCCAGGTTCAATTTCGGTCAAGGGCATGTACCTTGATTGTGGGCACAACCCCAGCAGGAGGTGTGCAGGAGGCAACTGATGGATATATCTCTCTCATCGATGTTTCTGACTTTCCATCCCTCTCCCTTCCTCTCTGTAAAAAATCAATAAAATATTGTATTTTTTTTAAAGAAGAAGAGGGGTTTAGCCAGTGTAGTTTCTTTGATTGCTCCACTTTTGCAATTAAAATAGGAAAGAACTCTTGCTGTATTCATTAATTTCTGAGAATTGTCTTTCTTTTTATAGGAAGAGGTAATTACAGAATATAATTTCTCATGAGACCCCTTCTGCTGTCTTTCTTTAGTGTATTTTAAAACAAACTGGTCATTATATTCTTATTAGGTCTTTCAATGAGGCCAAATTTATAATGCATCATAGCTCACATAGATAATCTTCAGAAAAGGTAAACCTTGTATAAAGAGGGATATCTGGATGATCTTTTATTTCTTGTAATTCACCAGAAATCATGTCTATGCAATCAAAGAGAAATTGTGCCTTGATTAACCAATAATCTTGAAAATTTTTCCCTATAGAGACTTTGATCAGAAAAGCAGCCAAACTGAGTCTGCCTATCTGCTGAGAATTATGTTCCACAGAAAAAAAAGTCTAATTTTCTGTCCACATAACAACTCTTCAAGCATTTGATCAACATTCAAAGAAATAATGTGGAACAGGGTTAAGAAAGTAACTCTGGAGTTGAATCCAGATATGTCTAGCTACGTGTCCTTCTCAGTTTCCATGCCAATAATGACAATAAATAAGTCATCATGTTTTTCTGAAGATTAAGTAATTAATACATATGGTAAATGCTCAATAAAGAGCTGTCATAATCCTCTTCTATTTTATAAGAAGAAGATTGTTATATAGACAAACTACCCCAGTTTTCTCTCATTGCATGATTACCTGATTTTTCACTATAAAAACCCCTCCATCAATTAAATAAGCAACAATTTGTCAGTATCTTTTTTAAAATATGGTTTCCATAATCAAACACAATACTCAAGATGATAGATATGTCACATTGATTAACCTTCTCTCTCTCCCTTTCTCTCTCTCTGAATTTTAACAGGAATTGTGTTGACTTTTTCAGTAGTGCATCATGCTTATGGTCAATTAAAACTTAAAGTATTTTCTATTTTTAGCAGCATCTCCCCATTCAGTTTCACTCATCGTATCATAATTTTTTCCAGTTAAACACATGAATTTATATTTATTCTTAATAAATGTCAGCTCATCATCCTAAATAACACATTTTAAAAACTTAATTCTGTCATCCATTGAATTACTTACATTCACTTCTTTATTAGCTTTGCATCATGTGCCAATTTAGAAACAAGTAACTAGACTCTTCCAGGTAATTGATAAATTGTTGAATTGGACAGAACCAAAAATAGAGCCTATGAGAAATTCCTAAAGACCTCGCTGCAAGTTAATGACAATCAACTAACCCTTCCCTTTGGGACTTAATCAGTTCCCACTTCATTTAATTACTATATTTAGCCTCCACACTTCTCCATCATTCCCTGAATGACATCACATTGTCATATGTTTTTCTCAGAATAGTATATGGCTTTGTTTATGACAGTTTCTTTACCTTTTATCAAGAAAAAAATGAAGTTCACTTACATGATTTGGATCTATTGATCGTATACTGACTTATAGTGACTAATTAGAGCCCTTTAAAAAGAGGGGTCCTTTGACCTCATGTCTGACTTTGGGTAAGTCATCATTCTCTCTATTTTCCTCTTATTTAAAAAAGGAAATGCCATACTTTACTTTTCTCAGAGATGATAGAAGATAAAATTAAATAAGGCAGTTGAAAATTTCAATGTCAGAGATTATTTTAAATATAAAATGAAGTCATATATTAGAGTGGCCCATTTGGTTACAAACAAAATCAGTTTAGTCAAACAACCAGACCAATTTTTGATAGAGCTGACCATAATAAAACCAACACTATTACAATATGGTTAGGCACCCCATATGCCTCCACATTTCATTTAGCATATAGGATATTTTAAACCTTTACAGATTCATGTCAGCTGAGCATGTGTGCATATGAGAGTGTGTGAGTGTTAGTGCATGATTGGAAAAGATAATCAGCTATCACAGTCTCCCAGTCTCCAAGCTACATTAGTCATTTTTAGCACCATGATGGAGAATGGTGTGAATGCGGTAAATTCAAAAGATTTCTCAAAACTTGACTGTGCAGACAGATAGCTGTTAGAGTGACATTTTCAGTACAAGTGAGAAAACTGATCCTTCTGGGATCTCTAACTCTGAGTGCTTTAAAGGAGAAGATACAAGACTAAACCCATCCTCCTACACTAATCATTTCAGGAATAGTTTATCTAAAAGTAGCAATGCTAATATAAAGGAGTGAAGAAGTCAGTCAAACTGCTTATTTCAACTATATCCCATTAGCAACCAGATCAATTTTCTCACATGAGTTCAAGCTTACCTTTTGACAAAAAATAACAAAATAGCATTCAGTGGAAAATGACATCTTTGTTACAAACGTGTAGGTGATTGAAAGGTCCAAAGCAAAATGTCTAAGAGAAAGGGGATAATTGGACATAATCAAGAGGTCAAGGTATACATCTTTTTGTTCCTGCTAGTCCTTCTTCTTCAGGATTCAGGAAAGGAACAAAGAATTTAGCTGTTTAATTCCCATCAAGATCATTTTAAATTAAAAAATATGATCTTTTAAAATTCTCATTTAAATATCTATGATTATTGAGGCCCCTGACAGTCATGTCAGCATGAATCACCTAGTCACTCTTGAAAGAGGAGTTTGCAGTTGCAGTAAACTTGAAAGAAGAAAATATTTATTATGCATCTGGCAAGGTGTTCATCTGGGTTTCACAGGCCCATGCTTATTTTTCCAGAGATGTGTTTCTTCAAATTCAGATGAAAGCCTCAGGTCCAACTTCACATGGGTTTTGAGATGACAGATTTTTAAACCCAGAGGGGAAAAAAGTGGGGCCTGCTTCTCCATAATCTATCTTTAGTCACCCAAACTTTACTGCCTGTCAACTGGCTTAATGCCCGAGTTCCTGTGGCTAACTAGGCAGGACCCCAGCAATTCCCATGGGCAAACCCTGTTTATGGTCCTCAGTTGGAATTAGATGCAGAGTCCTCCTTGTACAATGGGGTTATGCATTTCAGAAACCATTTATTCTACATCCTCAACCTTCATCTCTACAGAAACCCTTGGAGCTGCTCAGAGGCCTTAGCTTCATAACAGTATCAAGGCAGAGCCCAAATTACCCTCCAGACTATGAAAAGCATGGCTATTGGCTCACAAGTGGTAGAAAGGGCACAACTATGAGTCAGATAAACCTGAATTTAAACTTAAGAAAAGAGTTTTGAGATCTTGAGCACATTATTTAACTTTCTGAGACTCAGTTTCTCCTTCTCTAACATGGTGTCACTATATCTTCCAAGAATTCTGAGAAGAGGAACTAAATATGAAGCACCAGATAAATCAAAACACACAAAAAAAATGATTTTTTTTGTTGTTGCTGCTGTAATTTGAGTGAAATTTCAACATTTTAAGAGTGAGCTAGGATTGTCATGGTTATGATATTCTGGTATGGAATTTAAATAATTATTCAAAAAGAGTGTATTCCATAAATGCAGAGCTTAGTCATCCTATTCAATTTCAATTCCAAGTCTAGATTGGGATGAGCTAAAATAAAGCAGTGCTCTGAGATTCTTCTTGGCCTCATGTACCCAAGTCATTAGTGGAGGTCCCTTTGCATGGCAAACTTAGAAATCTAGATAGTTAGAATCACCTCCATGTCCACACTAAGAGTACCTGGAAATGTGATTAAAATCAATACTGAAAGGATGGGTTGTATTTGGCTTGGTAAGCATAGGACTGAAGTATTTCCTATAGGGAGTACATATACCAAGGCTTGGAAGTAGAGAATCAAGAGGTACATTAGAGGAACTCAAAGAAGATCAGTAACCTAAAAATACCCAGTAAATATTTTCAGTAAATATTCAGCGAATATGAGGAGAGAATCACAAAGTTAGAAACAAAATCATGCAGGGTCCTCGGCTTACATGGATTTATTTAATTTGAAGGTAATAAGAATTCATAAAGGCATCATGTGAGTGGCATGACCTATTTGGCTTTAAGATCATGGTGGATGCAATATAATTTAGAAGAGAAAAAGAATGGTTTGGGAAATAGTAAGAAGGGTGCAACTGAAGTCACCCAGGCAAATCTAGATAGTGATGGATTAATGAGGACATAAGCAGATGGAAAGAAATGAATGGATATAAGCTTGATTTTAAAGTAGAATCAGTAGTCCTTAGTGATAGTTTACACAGAGTCAGGGGGAAGTAGAGTACAAAAAGGTGAGGTATCAAGAAGGGATCCCAAATTCTGCCAAGAGAAACTGGGTAGGCAAAGCTTCCATTTTCTAAATGGAAGACGAATAGATTTAAAAACTTGTCACCCATTCATTTTTTTAACACATTAAGCCTGACATACTTGTTTGACATCCATATAGAAATATCTGGAGCTCAGAAAAAAAGATCTGGGTCAGAAATATAAATATGAGAATCTTTAGCACAAAAATAGCATTTGAACCCAGAGAAGTGAATGAAATTGCCTAGTGTGAGTATTAAGAATGAGGAGAAAAAGGAGCCAGGGACCTAGACCTGAAAATCCTCAATATTAGAGGTTAGATGGAGGAGAAATGGACTGCCAAAGAAAGAAAATTAGCAGCCAGAGATGTGGGAGAAAAAAATCAGATCTATATACATATGTGTGTGTGTGTATATATATATATATATATATTCATATACATACATATGTTTGTATGCATACGTATGTTTCACTGAGGATAAGAGAGAGGGTTATTTCAAGCAGGAATTAGCAAATTGTATTAAATGCTACTGTGAAATCAAGTAGAATGAAGACTGAAAAGTATTCATAGACTTAACAAAATTATGATCACTAATAACTTTAGTAAGAGTCACTTCAGTGGTGACAGGGAAATGAGAACCTGGTTGGAGTAGGGTAAAGAAATACCTAGTAAGGGAAGAAATAAAGGTACAGCATTAAACACCTTTTTTAAAGAAGTTGGCACTGAAGATTTAAATAAAACGGTGACTGGATGAAGATGTAAAAGGATTTGCCAGATTTAGCAAATAAAAATATAGGAGACCCAGTTACATTGAATTTCAGGTGCATAGTGAATAATTTTGGTATATTATATGTCTGATGAAATATTGTGGATATACTATAAACAAAAAATTATTTGTACAATATTCAGGGCATACTTATCCTATAAAATAATGTATTGTTCTAAAATTCAAATTTAACTATAAGCCCTATATTTTATCTGGGAAACTTGGATGTGCATTCAAGATACTTTCTTATTTGAGAAATCTTGGGTATATTTAACATATAAAAATATCTGGAGGAGTTAAAAATACAAATGAAAGAAGAGAGATTGAGTTACCAAAGAATGGATACTTCTTCCCTGAACTGAAACAGAGAGAAAGGACAGGATGGTACAAGTGAGTGGAGCTCTGGTTTTGGAAAGATGTGGAGCCTTCCTTTCAATGCTCCCAATTTTCTTTATAAAGCAGCAAGTCAATCATGAGAGCAAAAGGGGATTAGGATGAGAATGAATATGAAGAACAAGGGAATATGAACTCATTGCAAGAGTGAGCAAAGCTGATTTAGAAGATAAATGTTAAGATGCTGGTGATAATGGATGAAGTGGAGGGTCCTTTTCCTCAATAAATTTTCTGAGACTTCCATGAGAAGATGAGTAATTTTTATTTGTATGGAATTCCATCCCTGGGTTCCAGGGTTCATTTCTCTTAGTCCAGTCATAGAAGAAGTATAGCTAGGGTTTCAGTACAGCTAGAAGCAAAATCATCAGGAGTTTCCTTTCCATATTGGAGCTGGATCCAGTACAGCATCAGGCTAGTTGCAGTCCATTGTGTGTGTGTGTGTGTGTGTGTGTGTGTGTGTGGGAGTGGTCCACATGGCCCACAGCAAATGCAGGAGAGCACACCCCAAGCAGCAAGAGTTCCAATGGTCCGAAAAGCACAGGAGCAACAAGAGCGCAAATTGCTTTGTTCAGGGGATTAAATATCCCAAATTTTCATGCACTTGCACTGGCCACACCCATTCTGGACAACCATTTCTGTTCCCAAGTGTGACTGACAATAAGCAACTTTGCTAGTCCCCTCAACTTTACTGGGCATGCATCCATCTTCTCTTTGTTGGACCCCTGTGGAGTGTAAAGTTGTAGTTTCCTGGTGAAGCTGCCTAAATGACATGCCTATAATATCTACCTTTCCCTTTGCTCCTTTCCTGTTATTAGTAATTAAGTTAATTACAATGATATCAATGTTGATGGCCCACTTACTATTGGTGATGATAAAGAATGATAACCAAAATACTTGAAGCATTATTTTGCCCAGTGACATTCGGGTGCTCAAGGCAGGTATGACTACCCAGTAGATTTTTAAATGGTGTAAAGACTACAAGATACAGGAAGAAAGACACTAACTCTACTCTTGAATTAAAGTAATTTGAGGTAAATCTTATAAGCTATTTCTTTCCAAATGTGCAAAAAAAATTGAGAAAAACTTTCTTCTCAAATTCTGAAATTAATAAGTCTACACCATTAGCTAACTGGAGTTGCAAATAAGAGAACAGACTTTACAAATAAGCAGATATTGGGCAAAGTCAGTTCCTGCTATATCCATAAAATGATTTAACTTAAACATTTTACTATTTTAAGTAGCTCCACTTAGAGACTGACTTATTAATTCAGTCCACAAATACATACTGGGTTCCTACTATGTGTAAGTACTCAATTAATAATACCAAGTCCGATATTTAATTAACAAGAAGAGCTTTATAGAAATCGTTGACACTGAAATTAATATCAGATATATTCATTTGACTAATGCTATTACAATTACAGTTCATGCCTAATGACATTATCGGGCTATTATCACAAAGCATTACCTCTCTTCTAAAACTCATTTCCATGATAATTCATTGAAATCATCATGAGAACACACTATCTTGATGGGTTTTTACCTCCCAGTGCTCTTCAAGAGGAGAAACTCACAGTATAAGAAAGCTTGTTATCCCAAATATCACCCATGAAGTTCTCTGTGCACATCAGGTGAACAATGCGCTGTGAATTCTCTACAATTTTGAAAGGCACAGTAGCCCCCAAAACAGCAAACTGACTTCATTTTAATCCACAATTTCCAAGAAGTAGAAATGCAAATTAAAGTGCCCATGCCGACAACTTTATGAGAGCACACTACTGAGCTTTTGCAGATGTGGGACCCCATCTCAGCTCACCCATTTTATCCAACACAGTTGTTCTATCTCCTTTAAAGGTCTTTTGATATACAGCTCAAACTCCCTGTGCCTCTGTTTCCTCATCTGTGAAATAACGGTGATGGTTTGAATACTTACTAGATAAGTATGAAAAAATGACAGAAAAGTCAAAGTAGAATATAGTTGTTAGGTATTATTTCCTTCAGGTATCATGAAAATTAATGTGTTTTAAAAATTAACTCAGGTAGGAGAGCTATGAATCTCAAATGAAGCATTTAAATCAGGTTACTGAAAGGAAGAAGGAAAGAAATTAACATTTATTAAGTGTCAGTTACATGCAGACCTTGCTATATGCATTTCACAGAGATATTATTTCATTAAATCTTTGCAACAATCCTTTGGTGGTATGTATGGGTAGCCCCATCATATATAAGAAGAAAATGAGCTCAGAGGGTTATATAAGTTGCCTAAATCACATAGCAATGGTGGCTTCCCTATACCAAAGCTCTTTTCACTGCACGGGGTTTATTTCCCGAGGCACCTCAGCACATACCCCTGGAGAAAGACTGCTACATCTTTTTAATTGCATACTTTTTTGCACCCAAGCAAAAAGCATAGATGTGTCTAAAATAAACTGAGGTATAAAATCCATTTCAGTTTTGTCTCAACAATTTTGGATTATTGATAGATACTAGCATTATAAAAACTAACATTAAAAAAAAAGAAAGCTAACAAAGTCTGAGGGAAATAATTGCTTACTGTGTTCAACTATTATTTGAAAGATTCCAAAAGGCACATTTTCAGATTTTAAAACTTTCATTACATTCAAAATTAAACAGTCATTAGTAAAAAAGAGGAAATATTGTGTTTCTTCCTCTAAAAAATGATGGCAGAAATCTGCCTTGAGTAGAAAGCAATATGCTGTACCACTGAAAATAATGTCATGTATGCTTGAGGTGACTGAATCTTAGGGTTCAGAATAGACTACTATCGTTACTGAGAATATGAGAACTTCCAAAACAGTTTCATAAATAACATTGAGGTTATTATCCAGGTCTTCCATTGCTGAAAAAAAAAAGTTGATTGTAATGAAAAATCCTCCCTTTTTTGTTGTTTTATAAGAAATAAGAAACCCAAGTCTTAGAAAATTCTTTATCTCAAGATTTTGCAAGAACCCCACTCCCACTAGCATCACAGGAATTTCACCCATGCCATATGCTGCCAACAATTTCAGCTATCTCTTGATTTAGTATCATCTTCTTTGTAATTATTACAATTTGGTGATTAAAATTACATATCAGCTATTACTGATCATACTTCTCCTTATGGTTTATTCTTCAGTAATAAAAATAATAATATTTCCTATAGTTTATATTTCCAGATGAATTTCAGAATCATTTTATCAGTTTTCTCCAAATCCTATTTTTAATAGGTAAAACCTGGTAAGTTAATTTTAGAAAAAATATAAAGCCTTTATAATATTTCATATCCCATCAACACCTACAGCATAACTTTTTTATTTATTCAATGTTTAAAAATTCAGTTTAGCAAAATGTTCTTCTTTCCTTATATGTCCTGAACATTTCTTGTCAGAGTTATTGTAGGAATTTTATTCTCATTTTCTTTTTGCTGTTATGCACTGAATCATTTCCCCTCATTACAACTCACTGAGATAATCACCATTATGTAAGATTATTAATGTTTGTCTTCATCTTGCACTGAACTTCTTTTAAAAATATTTATTGATTTCAGTGAGGAGGAGAGAGGAAGAGAGATAAAAAAACATGAATGGTAAGAGAGAATCATTGATCAGCTGCTTCCTGCATGCCCCCACTGGGGATCGAGCTCACAATGGGCATATAACATGACTGGGAATCAAACCATGACCTCTGGTTCACAGGTTGATGCTCAACCACTGAGCACACCAGCCAGACCTTGCACTGAACTTTTTTAATTTATGAGAGAATTTTAGTTGATCTTTTAGGTTTAAATCAAAATTATCTAATCTTAAATATAATTTTTAATTTTATTTATTTATTTGAGAGAGGGAGAAAGAGAGAAATTGACTTGCTCTTCCACTTATTTATGTACTCACTAGTTGATTCTTGTATGTTCCCTGACGGGATTGAACCCATAGCCTTGGCATATCAGGACAATGCTCTAACCAATGAGCTATCCAGCTAGGGTTTAAATATAATTTTTATCCATATTTCCAACATTAGCTCTTATGTTTTGTGTCTTTATTAGGACATAGAACTTCTAGGGCAATGTTAATACCAGAAGAGAATCACATTTTATCTTGCTTATGGTCTTAATGTTAATCTCTCTTATTTTTCTAATAAGCATATTTGTAGATTTATAAAGATAATTTTAAAGGTATTCTTTAGTATAAGAAAACTTATATTTCTTATTTTCTGATATTTAAACAAATCAGGTTACATTTTATTGAATGCTTCTTAAACAGCTCTTGAGATCGCCTTTTGATTTTCTTACTGCTTCTGCCATTATATAGTATATTTAATTAATAGATTTTTAAATTTTAAATCACCTTTACTTACAAGAAATAAATAATACTTGCTAGCATCAATACTTGATGATCTTTTTGCTACACTCTGGAAAGATCTAAAGGAAAGATTCATTTCTTCCATAAAAATTGAAAGGTACATTCAAGACCTAATGTCTGTTTTGCAGATAATTCTTTGTAACTTTCCCCTACTATTTCTTGCTATTACGTTTTTCATTTCTTCTTGGTTCATTTTTGGCAATTAATATTTCCCTAGGTAATTATCCCATTTCTATGAGATTTTTTACATTAATATAGAATACTTATCACTAAACATTGTTGTCTTCTCTGTTTTTTTTTTATATATTCTGAACAGATTTGTCAATAGCTTTTTTTAACCTATCAATAATTACTTTATTTATTTATTTTTAATTTTTTTATTTACAATATAACTTATATTTAATAGTAGTACATATGTTTTCCTTCCCCCCCAATATCCTCCCCCCAGCCTCCCTTACCCCCCATCACATGTCCCCACCTGCCCCCCTCCCCACCCCAGTGTCTTTCATTCATTGGTTATGCTCATATGTATGCATACAAGTCTTTCGGTTGATCTTCCCCTGCATCTGCCTCCCATTCACTACAGCCTTCCCCCTGTAGCTTGACAGTCTGTTCGAGGCCACCCTGCCTCTATATCAGTCACTCTCCCCTCTTTCTTTTCTTCAAAAATATCTTGCCTCTGCATACTAGAAACAAACGTACAAGAGCAAAAAAAAAAAAAAGTTTGAGTGTCAGTTTCAATGTCCAAATGTTCTGAGTCCCAGTTTCAATGTCAAATAGTTATTCATGTGTACATGTCAGCAATGGTATCCAGATGGTGGACACATCATGGCAATGCAAGATCCATCCTCTCTGGTATGGTCCTGGCCGCCTGCAGCCATGCACAGCTGCCGACTAAGAGCTTTTGTTACATTTTTTTGAATAATGAATCAGCACTTAGAACCATTAAATCTATTATACGTTAATATATTGATTTTCTTCTCTCATCTTTATTTCCTTTCATTTTACTTCCCTTAGACTTGTTTCATAATTTTCTTTTGTTTAATATTTATTTCATTTATTTTAAATCTGTTAACAGACAAAACCGAGTAAAATTGAAGAACTAATTGGCTTGATTTGTGAATCAGGCAGCATCCCATCTAGTAGATAAAAAGGTGCTCTGAGCCCGGTTGGTATGGCTCAATGGTTGAGCATTGACCTATGTACCAGGAGGTCAGGGGGATTCCTAGTCAAGGAATTGGGATCAATCCACAATAAAGGGTGTGCAGGAGACACAATAAAGGATGTGCATGGAGATGATTCTCATCATTGATGTTTCTATCTCTTTCTTTCCCTCTCTTCCTCTCTGACATCAATATATATACACATACACACACACTAGAGGCCTGGTACATAAAATTCATGCACTTGGAGGGTTCCCTCAACCCAGTGTGAACCATTTTAGTTTGGAAGCCCTTAGGGGATGTCCAACTAATGCTTAGGCCCAATCCCTCCCTCCCCCCAAGTGTATGAATTAGTTTATTTTGTTTACTAGATTCCACACATAAGCAAAATCATATACTTGTCTTTCTCTGACTGGCTTATTTCACTTAGCATAATATTTTCCAGGCCCATCAATATTCTTGCAAAAGGTAAGATTTCCTTCTCTTTTTTTATGGCTGAGGAGTATACCATTGTATACATGTTCCTCAACTTTTATATCCACTCATCAACTGATGGGCACTTGGGCTGCTTCCAAATCTTGGCTATACTAAATAATGCTGAAATAAACATAGAGGTGCATATATTCTTTTTTTATTTTTTTTAATCTTTATTTTTCAGTTTATTAATTACATTGTTCCCCCTTTTTTATCCCCCTATAGCTCCCCTCCACCCGGTACCCATCCCACCCTCCTCCCTCACCTCCCCCCCACTGTCCACTCCCATTGTTACATGACTTTTGTCCAGTCTCTTGCTGCACTTCCTACACCCTTTTTCTCCCCAAGAATTGTCAGTCCATTCCCTCTCTATGTCCAGGATTCTGTTATATTCACCAGTTTATCCTGTTCATCAGATTATTAATTCACTTGATTTTTACATTCATTTGTTGATAGATGTGTATTTGTTGTTCATAATTTATATTTTTACCTTTTTCTTCTTCCTCTTCTTAAAGAATATCTTTCAGCATTTCATATAATTCTGGTTTGCTCGTAATGAACTCCTTTAGCTTTTTCTCATCTGCGAAGCACTTTATCTGACCTTCAATTCTGAGTGATAGCTTTGCTGGATAGAGTAGTCTTGGTTGTAGATTCTTGCTATCATCACTTTGAATATTTCTTGCCACTCCCGTCTGGCCTGCATCGTTTCTGTTGAGAAATCTGCTGACAATCGTATGGGTGCTCCCTTATAGGTAACTAACTGTTTTTCTCTTGCTGCTTTTAATATTCTCTCTTTTTCTTTTGCTCTTGGCATTTTAATTATGATATGTCTTGGTGTGGTCTTCTTTAGATTCCTATATTTTGGGGCTCTGTGTACTTCTTGGGCTTTTAAGTCAATTTCCTTCACCAGGTGAGGGAAGTTTTCAGTCATGATTTCTTCAAGTAGGTTTTCATTACCTTGCTCTCTCTCTTTTTTTGGCACCCCCATAATTCTAAGGTTGACATGCTTGAGGTTGGCCCAGAGGCCCCTTACACTATCTTCAATTATTTGGATTCTTTTCGCTTCTTGCTTTTCCAACCGAGTGGATTTTGCTTCTTTGTATTTCAAATCTTTGACTTGGTTCTTGCGGCCCTCTGGACTGCTTTTAGGACTTTGTGTAATATTTTTTTATTTCAGTCAGTGTATGCTTAATTTCTAGTTGGTCCTTTTTCATATACTTGTAGGTCTTGTTCATTTCCTTGTAGATCTTGTTCATTTCCTTGTAGTTCTCATTAAGTTCATAGGCCTTTTCTAGGAGCCCCTTGAAAAACCTTATTACTTTGGTTTTGAACTCTATGTCTAGTCATCTTTTTTCCTCCATTTCTTTCACACCTGATTTGTTTCCATTTCTCTGCATTGTGGCTGCTTTCCTGAGTTGGTTGATTAGCTTTGTGTGGTAGATGTCCTCTAAGGGACAGTGGCTCAGCCTCCCCAGTTACCTGAGGTGGATACTCTTACTGCAATCCTTTACAAGTTGTACAGTATTGTTGGAGTTAAGCCCAGCAATTTGTTGTTAGTAGTTGGAGGGTTTGACCTGCAGGCCAACTGGGTGTGAAGGTGAGCTGTGTTCAGGTTGGATGGGCGGAGTCTCCAGGCTAAGCACGCAGCGTCAGGTCAGCTCCACACGGGTTTCTGTACCAGGTGGTAACGGCTCCGCACCTCCGAGAGAAAGCTGCCACCAGTCCCCACCCGTTGCCAGACAACTCTGCCTCTCCCCAAATGAGTCTGCACACCCAAAGTCTCGCCCAGGGTTGTAAAACAAAGCAGTCTGGTGGTCTCCTGAACGAGGGAGCAAGTTACGAGTCCTCTCTGCATGGTCGCAAAGTTCTGTCCCCAAGTTTACGCGCAAACTGCTGTTCCAACTTTAGTGCACTCTCCTCAAACTAGCAGACCTCTGCCGTGCCCAGCTTTTAGTGTGCACACCCCAGACCTCAGACCTCGCTTGGCACTGGGGAATCTGTGCAGTGGGATTTCTCCGCCCTCCCTGTTGTAGAAATCCAGCCAGGGTTGCTGACGCCCACCCTACAGACCACACGCGCACACAGCTCCGAACCTCTCTCCGGGCGTATCTTTAAGGCTGTGCTCCGCCGCTCTTCTGAGTCTCAGTGTCCCACCTTCACTCTTATTTGTGGAATTTTTACTCAGCCAGCTTTCCTGTGATTCTGTACGATGTTTGTTTTGTTGTTATGTTGTAGTTTTGGAATTGTTGCGCGGGGCAGCACAATAGGTGTTTACCTATGCCACCATCTTGGTTCCTCCGAGGTGCATATATTCTTTCAAATTAGTTTTTGGAGTTTCTTTTAAAATTAACAAATAACTGTAACTGAACAAGAACTATTTGGGGGAGTTCTGAACAAATATTTTGTATGTGGTATTATCTCAGTGGTATAACCTCATTATTAACTAGCTGGTCATAACATTAAAATGTTTAACTGGGATTCACTGTAAGCCTTAACAAATGTCACTGACTGTTTGTTCCCCAGGCTCTTTATAGGGCACATGTTTTCCCATGTTGTTAATCTTCCTATCCAACCAACCTAAGATTTGAAGAAGTTTAGTTCGTTCCATTCTAGATCTAAAGTGTTCTCTTTATCTCCTTTTGCAAGGATACTCCTGATTTCCATCAGCTACTGGAAATGGCAGATAAAAAATGGCACAAATGTGAATTATGACAATAAAAGTTTATAAGCTACTAAAATAAAATTATAGTACCTAAGAGCTGAGTCAACTGACAATGTTAAATGGAACATTTTACAACCAGTCCTGGGATAATGATAAAAAGAAAAAAGTGTAACACAGAGAACATGAAGAAATATCTGACAGGATATGGGCCCAAGATCGAGCTCAGGCCATCTGATTTTGGATGAGCTAACTTAAAAGTCAGGATGGGGAGGAGATAATCTAATGTTTATGGACTGCCTCATCTGTGTTCAACTGTTGACATCTATTATCTCTTTTACTTCCCATAATAGCTCAGTCAGAGAGCTATTATTGTCACTTTAGAAAAAAAGAAAATGAGGCTAAAGTGGTAGAGTTGGGCAAATGCCCAACAACAAAACTGTTAAATAATAGACAATATTGATATCCAAAGACTCTCTGACTCCAAAGTCCATGCTCTTTCTATAGCTTTTTTTATACCCAAATGCTACCTCTTTGTATAGATAGATCATCTCTATATAAATAAGGCAACTTTTAGGTTTTATAAAGAATATCTCTTTCCAATTTGATGCTAATATTTGTTCCACACTATCAATTCAGGTGATGGTTCCCTTTACCTTGAAGCTCAGCATGTAAATTAGCTACACAGAGAATGTTAAATTATATCTAAGTAATGCAAAAATATAAGGCTAGCGTGAAGATCAGCATTAGAAAGAAAGCTGAACTCTGAAAATGATATTTAAGAAGGAATATAAGAGTGTTATCAGGAGTTTGGATAGGTGATAGGGCAATCTTTCATTTTATTTTTAAATAACTCCACTCACAGATTATTTTTTGTTACCCAAAAATGTCCACTGTCTTTCTCTATCCTTTCTAGTAGGACATTCTTCTGTCACCCCACATGTCCACAATACCAAGTCATAGTTCTTCCCATCTATGGCCACCTCAGTGTCCCCAGCGACAGACAAAAGCTCACTGGCATGTCCCAGGGTCTGGTGCTGTCTCCCAATAAACCAATATTTGCTCTAATTATACAATTTTAGAAGTATTGTTTTATCTTTAAAGACCTTATAGAATTTATATTCTTTTCTTTCATCTGACTTAGTTGTAATGTAAAAATAGTCTTTCCAATTACTTACTATGGGCCAAAATTCATGCTCCAAGGAGAATTAATGTCATGTTAATTCTGAGACATCACATACTCTGTGCAAACTCCTCTTACTCTAGCGAGAGAAACACAGTGATCAAATGATAGACTCGAATGACATGCGAAGTGCTGATGTGAAATGAAAAGGGCAGAAATATGATTGGGATATTAATTCAAGAGAAATAAGAAAACAGGACTGTTCAAATAGGCTTAGCAGGATGGATTACTTCTTTCTGGAAATATATGTGATGTTAACTCAACATGGACTTCCACTCCAACTCCCCTCATTTAAGTACAATCAAATGCTTAGTTTCTACAAACACACACACACACACACACACACACACACACACACACACACACACATTCAGAGGGCTATAAAATATTCAATGGCCAGACATAGAGAGAAACATTCAGTTAAACTGCTCCTAAATATCAGATGAAGGCATCATGTCAATATAGCAATAAAACCATAAATTTCTATTGTAATGGAACACAAATTAATAAAATGGGAAAGTAGAACTTACAAAATAGCTTTAAACTCAATACCACATTTCATTTATAGGTCCAAGACTATAATGGACAAAAGCTAATTTTCATGGTTGATCCATAATAATAGTCATTGAGAAGTTAAATGACAGGGGAGAAACAGCTTTAAATGGGAAGTGGCACAATTAATCACAACTGTCATACTTATGCACTTGCTGACTATCAACCTTGAACGGAGCATTTAATTCAAATCCCATTTAAAAGTATGCACTGTCAAAGGAGAGGCCAAGAACCATTTTCTAGTTCAGGAAGCAACCCACAATCCATGTGCCAATGATGGCACTGAAAATCAAGTCTATTGGCATATAGACTGATTGCTCTGATCCTATACCCTCTTCACAATCCATTGTAGGAGCTGCTCCTATTAAAAAAATAATAATAAAATGCCAGAAACCTTGACATCTGAATTTTCAAAGATGAT
Organism: Antrozous pallidus; assembly: GCA_027563665.1. NCBI lineage: Eukaryota > Metazoa > Chordata > Mammalia > Chiroptera > Vespertilionidae > Antrozous > Antrozous pallidus. Next base: position 91,737,906 of record CM050513.1, read on the forward strand.
CAATTTCTGTTCTCATTATTTGAAAATATTCTGCACATGCAGAACCCCAATTGAATTGAAGCTCTCTCTTTTGAACACCCTTTTAGACATTCTGAAATACTATATCTATGCAATGTATTTGTTAATACTAGGATTCCATTGCTGTTTTAAAGGCATCACATAGAATAACTATCGCATATGTAATATAATACAGTATTTTTCATGCAATATATTAAATAATATCTCAAACTCACTGAAGAAAAACTGTGTAGAGAAAGAGATGATACACAGATAGAGATATTGATATAGATGTAAATATTATGTAGATATAGCTAGAGATAGAGAAAATAGAGATATAAATATGAAGATAGAAGGATAGAGATAGATATAGAGATCTGGATATGGAATGAGACAGTTATTGCAAAGATCCAAAGCAAAAGTCAAAACTTATAAGCAAAACAAAAACAATTTACCTTGAATCCTAAATAATTTCATATTTACTTATTTAATAGTTTCAAATACACTAGTTTAATCAGAAGGAGGTATTTAGAAGTATTAAATTGAAGGAATTACCAGTTCAAGAAAATATCTTTCTGACAACTAGATTGCAAGTAATTATAATAGGATAACACTAGATTTATCTAAGTTGTCAAAATAATGTAACATCTGGCATCTATACATATTACCTCAATAACCTTACAATTAGCATATGCAACAGACTACCTGGTCATGGCAAATATTTTTCATTCATTTAATGTATATTTACCAAACAATCCCGACATGCCAGCCAATATTCTACATACTAGACAGGAATAAGACAAATGTGGTTCTTGCAAAATAATAGGATAATCAGGGTTACTTTTATAGCCCAGTTCTTCTGGCACTTACACTGTGTTAAGTAAATTATGTTTTTTCTGACCACAGGTGCTTTGCTTGTCATTTTACTGTTATTTATAGAATTAAATAAATTTTGACAATGCATTTCAGATGAACATATTTTTGGCTTTGTAGGTATTATTGAAGCGAATAAAGCTCTATGAATCGTGGAATGATAAAATATTCACAGAAACTTATAACTCTGCTGTTGAATAACAATTACACTTATTCCAAACAGGCAATTGGTTTCCAAACGCATTAAACAAAGGCAATTTAGAGAGCTTCTTCTTCTTCTTGGCATCATTAACATTGTTGAATGTCCTGGGATTCTGGAGTATTTCACAAAGGTAACTATGTGTGTGGTAAGATTTCTGAGTTCGTGAAATACTGACCCGGGAACCATCACTGAACCAATGGGACTCCTGTATGCCATAACTAGACAAATTAGCATATTAGAGAAATCTAACAGACTATTCAGAGCCAGAAATGTCCTATTTAGAATTCACTTTTTCCATCGATCCTTATAATAAAAAGTTCTTTAGTTGATTCTACAAGATGTTCTAAAACAAAACTTTTTCCCTCCATTACACAGTACTTTTTTAAAAATTAGAAATAACTATATTGGTAATAAAAGGGAATGAATCATTATCATTAAAAGCAAGTATCATTAAATAAATAGCTAGAAATGTAATGATGCTTAAGATTCCGATTCCATTCAGGCCTTTGAATCAGCAGTGACCATTTCAAGGTCAATAACAAACTGGGAAAATCATTTAGCCAGTCACCTAAGACCCTTCAGTGGCTTAATATGTTTCATCTACCATTCACCCATTGCTAGTCTCTCTCTCTCTTTCTCTCTCTATCTCTCTCCGTCTCTATCTCTCTAGCTCTATTTCTACACATGTAAAAATAAAGACAATAATAATGACCTCTTATGGGCTTTAGGGACATAAAGTTTTATAAAGGTTCTAGCATAATACCTGCCATATAGTGGGAACAAAACAGACCTTGTTTTCTTCACTTCCCTCCATTCACTTATCCATTTAATCATGTTTATCCCACCCATTATCACTTCTCCCTTGCCTAAATCATCCTTTTACCCATCTAGAAGTTTCCTTTGGAACATCAGTCAGTGATAGGTCCTGTGGTCAACTAGAAGGATGCAAAGTCAGAGAGTCAATAATGCAGAGTGCCACCTATGATCCTGCTCTCATGGAGCTTTTGGTCCAGTATATGAGAGAGGTGGGATTAATGGTCAAATCAGACAGAGGATGCATCATAGAATTATACACTTGAAACTTACATAATTTTCTTAACCTATGTCACTCCAATATATTTAATAAAAATAAAATAAAGAGGCAAAATCCAATGAAAAAAATCTGAATGGCTATATGAGTTTCATCATTTCTTTCTTTCCACGGTGTATGTTATCAAACTGACCCTCCACAATGTATGATCTCCCTAAAACGCCTATTTCATTCTGAAAAATAAAACAAGAAAATCAGTCTTGCAGAAGGATTCAGCAAGAATGTTCTCAGCTTTGTAACAAAAATAAACTCAGCAACAAAAACTGAAGCTGAAGCAAGGCCTCTTTCCCCTCTATTCATTGGCTCCAAACACATAACTGATGCCCATTGCCAATTCTCACAAGCCTGTACTATTTCTCAATTTTTGCTTTTTCTCCCACTGTAAGAGTTGACCCTTGTCTATTTTGGAGTAGTGTACTAGGCGATCTCTAAGGTCAGCCCAGTTGAATTCAGTCCTACAACTTAGCTATACTAACTTCAGTGAGCTGTTTACCTTGCTAAACTACTCAGTTTTTTCTTCTGTAAAATGGAAACAATAAGAATAGCAATTGTAAAGTTGTAAGGATGAGTAAGTGCTCAGAAAGCTAGTAATGTTAATAATAATGGCCTCATACACTGCTCTATGATCCCCTTTCCCCCCCTTTTTTTCTTCTAGACTCATGCTGAGGTGTGGCCTAGATGACCATGATTATGAGCTGAGTTCAGGTAGAATTAGCCCTGGAACCAGAAACTATTAGCTCAGGGAGCTACTCACTTATTCATTCATCCATTTATTCAACCAATATACTAAGCACTGTTCCAGGAAAATAGAATTGAAAAAAGCAAAGCACCAGTCTACATGAAGCTAACATCTAGTGCTCAAATTAAAATATGTAAGTGTGATTCTTTCTCTGTGGTTGTCAAGCAAATGAGTTACCATAAGAAGTGGGATGCAGAGGAGGCAAAACTAAAAATATACAAAGCACCAGAGATTAGAGGAACTGAGGGTGAGAACGAACTAAATGACAATATAGAGTTTATTTAGAAAAAAATCTGATTCTTACTAAATCTTCTTCATCTCTTTTCTCTTTTAAAGCATGCTTTTTTAAGGGAAGGAAGAAAAAGAGAGAGAGGATAAAACAAGCAGGAAGGGAAAAAATAATTTTCCATGTGTTGAGCATCCCTGTGTATTAGTCAGCATGCTAGATACAGACAGATAACGTTATTTTATATCTACCACCTCCCTGTTAGACTGTTCTTAAAAAACTAAAGTAGGAGCCCTGGCCAGGTAACTTGGTTGATTAGCATGTCATCTCCACATGCCAACGTTGCAGGTTCAATCCCCTATCAGGGCACATCCAAGAGTCAACCAATGAACAAGTGGAACAACTAATTCATTCTCTCTCCTCTCTCTCTCTCTCTCTCTCTCTCTCTCTCTCTCTCTCTCTCTCTCTCTCTCTCTTTTCCTCTCTTTTTCTTTCTCCCTCACTCTCTCCCTTTTTTTCTCTCTCTCTCTCTTTCTTTCAACCCCTTCACTCTCGCAGGTAAGTAAGAAACCAGTCACTTCCATTAAACTGACTATAACCACCATCATCTGTTAATTAGCCACTCCAGATGGAAAGAATGAGTGTCACATATTAACAGAAGAGAGAGTCTGGAAATTTTGCCTACAGAGATTAAATAGCTAGAACCAGCTATGAGAGCAAAGGCACATATTGCCTTGGATATGTGTTGCCCATTGGGATAAAATGGACCAACTCAGAAGATCTAGGCAAGAAACTGTAGGAAATTAAGGTGGGCATATCAGTGACCTCAGGGAGAAGTGCATGACTCTGATTTATTCTTATTGTCAAATGCTAACGAACAACAAGTATGCAAAGAAACAGGAGAAAACACAGGTGTCTCAGGGACAGTATGATGGAAACATTATTTATGAGTCAGATAGTGTTTGTTCACAATACACATCCAATCACAATTCAATTTTTACCAAACCCAAAGGTGTTTAGAGCCAGATAACAGCAATGGCACATCTATCAAGAACAGGACAGTCCTGACCTATTCTTTTCCTCCAAGATTTTGAGGACAGTGGATTAATTATGAAACAGCACCCTCATCAATATACAGGTGTCATTAGGTGTGTGTTAGCACCAGAGGGCACCCTCACCAACAAGTTTATATTAGTGTGATGCCATCCTAATGTAAGTCCAAAATCCATCCTAATTTTGTCAGAGTCACTGAGATATCACCTGAGTACAGTTATGATTTTCCCATGTATGTCAGGCCAAACTTACCTTTAATTTGTACAAAAAAATAACAAAAGCAAAAAAAAACACACAAAAACAATAATCAAACAAAAAACAAGAGCATCCTGACTTTGTCTGTATACAGTCTCCTCAAATAAATTTGAAATAGAGAAATAGTGACATGTCATACCTGAGGCTCTCCAAGTTGTGGGTAAAGTAAGTAGACAGGAAAAAATATATATATATATAATCTTCTTCTTGCTGAAAAGTATTAGATAAACATTTCTATAGAACTTAATAGCAATACCTATCCCTCATTGGATGCTAACATTAACAGGTATTAGAGATGTTTCCAGGGGAGGTGGCAAAAGGGTGTTTGTTTTATAATCAACTAGAGGCCTGGTCCACGAAATTCGTGCACTGGGGGGTGGGGATCCATCAGCCTGGCCTGCACCCTCTAGCAGTCCAGGAGCCCTCAGGGGATATCCAGGTGACTGTGTAGGCCCAGCTTCTGTCTGAGGCGCGCTCTTTCTCTCCCTATGGGAGTGCATTGACCACAGAGGGCAGCTCCTGCTTTCAGAATCTTCTCCCTGGTGGTCAGTACACGTTATAGTGACCAGTCATTCTGCCATTCAGTTGATCTGCATATTATCCTTTTATTAGATAGGATGTTGTAAAACACATCAAGTTTATATCTATCATTGCAATTATTTTGTCAATTATGCCAGTAATCTTTTATATATAATCTATAACAACTGAAAGTGACCTAAGATATAAATGACCATGAGTACTCTTCTCTTACAGTTATTTTTAACAACATTATTAGGAAGGAAAAGAAGGTGAAATCAGCTTTGGAAACCTTCACAAGTCAAAATAGATGTCTTATCCCAGAAATTGATATGTTCTTGATAAAATTGGACTTATAATCCATATTCACTTGTTCATTCAATAAATATATATCGGACATTTGCTATGAACCAGGCACTGGTCAAGGCACTAGGAAAAAGCAGTGAAGATTCCTATCCTCCTGAGTCTTATGTGTTTAAGAAAATTGTTTGTCTTTAGAGGCAGCATGACATAGAAGGAAAAGGCCAGAACTCCAAGTAGAAATGGGTTCTGATTCCAAATCCAGACTTTGCCAACTACTGTTCATATGAACCCTAAGCAAGTTATCTCACCTTTTAGAACCTCAGTTTCCATACCTGTGAAATAGGATGATTCCATCTTTCCAGAGCTGTCGGGAGAATTCAGTAAGTTGGGGTGATATAGTTAGTAACCTAGCATGGTACTTGAAATTTTGAAGACATCCAGGAAAGCCAGGTCTTTCTTGGATCAAGGTAGAAAGCACACATTCTAGAAATATATTCATGGATGTTTTTCTTCAATAATGATGTTGTCCACACAGTCTCAACATCAACTTGACAAATCCCCACTGCATCTGATGAACTTGTCTCATGAACCCTGGCTGCCTCCAAATCTGTGAAGGTGACAGGGTTTCACACTTCACTTTCTCACTGTCAGACTCACTCCATGTTGTGAAAGAGCACCACCTAAAGGTCCTTATGAGACACCTTCATATGCACTAAACCTTTCATTGGTTATAAAAGACTTTTTGGTGAGCAGTGCTCTTAAATAATCATCACTGTTGTGCCAGTATCTATGGCCTCATAGTAAAAGGTACACATGTACAGGGGGAAAACAAATGATTTATCAAGTCAACTACAGCTGGTCCTAAAATAAAGCCTTCTTTCTTTATTTTTTAGATATTGTAATCTAAATCATTTTAATGCCCAGAACATCAGTGGAAGTCATCTTGAAGAAACACTTCTTCTCCATGAAAAGTCTCTGAAATTTTATGGGAGTACACGGGAATTTTCCTCCAGTATTGATCTCTGGGAGACAGCCCTATGAAACTAAATTTGACTCCACCTGTCTTATGAGCAAAGTATTCATTGTTTTCTCAGTGAACACTTTACGCATTTTAATTTGAGCTGATACGTTTGGAATGCCTTTATGAATACTATATGTGTACATTTACAAAGACTAATTATGACTCTAATAAATTAGAATGATTTTGCATTAATATGCTATGCATTAGAATAATATAGCAATTTCAATGTCTAAGTGAATACAACAACAAAATGACAGTTTCCTATACATCTCAATATTTCACAACTTTTTACAATGGTTCAGCGGTTAAAAGCAACATGTATGGTATTTTTTGGAGTTTAAATGTGCCATTAGAATAAAAATAACAGTATGTTAGTTATATTCTTCCTTTTAATATATTTATTGAGCATTTATTATATGCCAGGCATTGTGATCATATACTATGTCTGAGCAAATACTAAATCTATAGAAGACTTGATTACGGTGGATCTCGATGTTACACTATCTACATGTGAACTAAGGAAATTTTCTCAGAATTGAAAAGCAATGTTACTAAAATAAAGGATCTTAACAAAGAGAAGATACCCACTTAAAATAAATGTAAGTGGTGCAAATACTGAGATTAAATAAAAGGGAAAAAAGGTTAAATGAGTGCTGAGAAGAGGACAACAGGTCAAATCAAATAGAGATGCTTACGGATCCCCTGACATCTTTAGGTCACCATTGCTACCAATTCAAACATATTCAGAAAATTGTCTTCCAGAAGAGATTTCTCCTGTATAGGCAAAAATATGTGAAAACTCATTTTCTAAAAAAAAGTAAATAAAACTGCCACGGCATATCTTTGTAGCAGTGCATGTCCAAGTTTATTGAAGACCATCTGCTTTGGGCAAACCTTCTAGCCCCTACCACAGACTGCCTTAATGCCAATCTTTCCAAGAATCAATGGTTTAAACAAACAGACCTGAATTATTTGTAAGCTCCCCAAAGTTTGAGCAAACACCACTTCTTTCAAGGACAGTTCATGTTGGATAGGATAGGCGATTTTATCAGCTGAATGCAAATGATTCTGCAATTAAGCACCCTCCCTTGTGTATACCTAAATTGTTTTAGATCTGTAGAATAAAAGATTTATTCATCTTGATTAGGTATGATATGCATTTTTTATTGCAAAAGAGCAGGTGTAAAGTACCAAGTGTTTCTCTTACTCAAACAATATTTTGTTCATTGTCCTCTTTTAAGGACAAGTGAAAAAGAAAAAAACCGCTCTTACATATATCAATACTTGCCCTATAATTACTTCCAATAGTCTTTTAGCATTTGTTCTCTGACAAAATAGTGAAGCCAACCCCTGATAGTCGGTAGATGCTTTCTTTGCTACAGAGGGTTAAATGCCAAGTTTGCAACTTGAGTTTAATGAACACCCAAAAGATCAAAACAATTTTAAACACCTCACCTTAGTACACATGAGAAGCTCAGTCTCTCTCATCATTGGAAGAAGAGTCTTATGTTGTTGGGGGTTTTTTCAAAAAAAAATGTGCCTTTCTCTCTTAATTTCTATATCATGATAGGAAAAAAAGTGCTCATTCTGCTTTCACTCATCCTTAGAGATAAAAAGAGATCTTCAGAATTATAAAGTGGACCCAAAGAGCTTAAAATTCTCACATTGGGGTTGACACTCGTGATTAGCTAAATTGCAGTAACTACACATGCTTCCATTCGGAACGGGATGCATCCACACAGCAGTTTCTTCTCTAGTGCCTAGCAACATTATCATTGAGCACCTGGAATAGTTTAGGCATTAAGTGTAATTGGTTTTGCTTTACATAAATCTGTAGCTTTGTAAATAAGCAGAGCATTTCAGCTTCTCTATAACACCAATTAACTTAAAGGGATGGGTTGTTTGCAGAAGCCTGCTGGGTCTGTACTGTACTTCCCTGGTAATATGATCAGTGGCGGGCAAGGTTCTGTGTCCCTGTAGTGTTCCTTTTACTCCCAGGCACTCAGTGCCAAGGGTCTGCACCCAGCCACTCATTTGCTCTATTTTTCACTTGGGAAAGATTGGGAAAATGAAGCCTTTCCTAATAAGTGCCTTCTGTGCTCTATTTCTGTCCATGGTCAAGACCTAAAAGGCAGGGGATTTGAGAGCATTTTCTGTGACCTGCAGAGCACAGGTCTGACCCCATCTGATTCTGTCTGCAGCTGACAGGGACATCTCTTTTCTCTTTTTTTCTCATAACACTGCAATCCGATGCAGCCAAAAGTCCCTACATTGAGCCTGTATACAAAATTTAAAAAACCATATTCTTATTATTTTATGAAAATGTTTTCATCAGAGCTATTTTCTTTTTGAAAAGCACTCAGAAATCTGCTCCTAGAAATTGGTAAATATGCCCAAGCTTTTGAACATTTCCCCTTGCTATCTCTTTACTTGGCTTAATCCTTTATCTCTCATATCCCCTTTAGGTAATCTTGATTTATAGCATTCATTCCTCCCTGACCAACCTCTAATTCTCTTGCTTTCTGAAAGTGTTTTACTGACTATCAGATTAATGGTATCATAAAAACAAACAAACAAGCAAAAACAGCTCATGATTCCCAAAAGTTTCCTGTAAATATTGTGTGATTCACAAATTGAAAGAAGGATAATCACCCCTTCTGAAAACAGTCAAGTTCCCTTGTTATATGAGGACAGTTTTTTGGCATTATTACCTGAACCAGTCCAGCAATGAGCAGTTTTCAAAGATTACATGGGCACTATGGACACAGTAAATATTTGGACCAAGAAACTGGCTACCAAATCCAGGGGCTAGCCCTTTCTACGTAATTGCTTAAAGTACAGCTATTGTCTACAATATACTTATAATATTCTCAGGGGGACTTCAGTCTTTTTCTGTCCCAACAAACAAAAAATACAACTCCCTCCATCCAGTAACTGCTGGATTGAAATAATAGGGATTCTTAACATCTCTATGTGTGCCCTCCCCTTTTGTGGATAATTACTGTCTTCTGCTTAAACTCAAAGGTATGACTCTAAAGGCAGAATTTCTGGTTCTGTGGAAGTAAGTACATCCATCAAGGAATTGTTGTATGGGTACTTTTTTTGTGCTCTTTAAATCACAATGTAAACCATCTTTTCTCAAATAAAACAGTAATCATTGGATCAAGATGGGAATCTGAGGTCAACTAGGTTCTCCACCTTCTTAGCATCTACACAGGCATTCCCTGGAATTCCTCCAGGCCTGTTCTCAGTGAGTGCAAAATTGTCAAAGATAATCAAGGATTGTGATGACAAGAATCAAGGATTGTGATGACAAGATTTGGTCTTTCTGTATCTCTCTGCCTATTTCTCTCTCTCTCTCTCTCTCTCTCTCTCTCTCTCTCTCTCTCTCTCTCTCTCTCTCTGTCTCTCTCTCTCTCTCTCTCGCTCTCTCTCTCAACTGAGTGTCCCACTAAGGTTGTCTAGAATGGATACTATTTGACAGCCAAGATCACGTTCCAAGGTGATACACTGTCACTACTCCACTCAGAGACTGTACTAAGTATTAAATAATGACAGCACCCAAACCCTAATCTATCATCCATTTTAGACAGGTTTGAATATATTTACTGGCTGGGAATCAGGTTGTTGCTTAAGCCTGCTAAACCACAAGTGACCAAACCTCATATAAATACAGTAATGAGTCAATCGCCTATGACAAGTGCCTATTACCATGGTAGCAGCAAGTCAGGAGCACATTTAATGACATTTATGCAAAGAGCAAGGAACAATTCTGCCAGGCATAAAAGATGGAGGAAAATGGAACCAATGTGAGGGTGAAATGTGGCAAAAATCAGGAGGAAGACACTGTAACATCAAAGATATACTAAGAAAACATACATTTTATCATCATGGACAATTTTCATATTCCTGAAGCAATCTCTTGAAGCGAGATGATAGAGTGGAAAGAATATGTTAAATTTTAAAAATAAGGAAAAGAGCTCTCCATCAGAAATGTGGAAAGAAAATGTGAGCTTCATAAATGAGAACAGTGAGAGGCCATCTGGAAACAATGACTTCCCATTTTGACATACTACATTGCGCACAGTAGGTGCCTCGTTTTATATGAATTGATTATGACCCCATGAGCATGCCAGAATGCATTTTACCATTTCCCAAGCCTCTCTTATATGAGTTAAACCTTTCTGACCAGTTTCCACGGTGTCTCCAAAAACATAGACTTCTGTTTCTGGTTCAGCTTGTGTAGTTAGGTTTGCCTTAATTCATTGCAGCCAACCATGCCTGAACATCAGGAACAAGTAAGAAGGACAAGTGTGGCTGTGAATGAACCATTTTACTGCAATTAGAAGTTCACGGAGAATAAATTATCCTCTAGTTCAAGCTGTCCAGCAGTAATTTTCATTAATAATAACACTTCAACAACAGTCTGCTTCCCACAACCAGAGTGAGTGCTAGAAACGTTATTATTACTCTTGAAGCAGGAGCTGCATCCCAGACGGCCAGCTCAGATCACCATATGCAGCACACAGAAAGGGGTTACATGACAAAGAAGCTTGAATGCATAACTGTCCATGAAGTTCACTGGCTAGATGAGCAGGTGGAAAAAGTCTAAGGGTTTCTCTCTTTCCAGCTTTCCTTTCTAATTTATGCTAAACTATAAATGGCTTTTCACAATAATGAGTAAGTCGATCTCAAAGGATACTTTCCTCTCTACTTGCCTTATTGAGGACTTCTCTTTTACTACAGCATCCTTATTTCCTACACATGACCCACAAGGTTATAGAGGATTTGTGGTCCACAAAATAGAGATTTTTGTGAATCTCTATATCTTCACATCTTTGGATTATACATACATACATACATATATAGCAAAAGAGAGAATTCTGGCCAATAATTGATGCTGGCTATTGGCTAACAACCTCTGTGCCTCTCCATATGGACTTCTTCATGTTGACTCTGTACGTAGGCTATTTTGGGCTTCTTTGGAGCTTGGTGGCCGGTATTGCAGGGCAAGTATCTTCCAAGTAAGAAAGAAACCCTATTGCCTTTTATGACCTAGCCTCAGGGGCTACACAGCATCACTTCTGTATTCTATTTGATGAGGCAATCAGAAATTAAACCTAAAGCGGCAGGAAATAGGCTCCATCTCCTCAGGAGAAGGAACAAGATGCTAAAAATTCACTTGGGACCCAAAATGTTGCTATGGCATTTTAAGTTTAAAGAGGAACAGGTATCTGTTAGACAAACAAAGGGCAGTGGCAAGAGCATTTCAAGTACCTACTGGTAGCATAAGTAATGTAATATAAGCAAAGTGGCAAAGTGTACAAGAACACAGTTTATTCTGAGAAATGCAAGTCATCTGGACCTCTGGAGCAATTGTTTGGTTCACATAATTCAAGGACAGAATAATGTGACAGATGTGTTTCAAATACAATACTCACTCAAAACAGTAGAGGATAAATCGGTAGGAACTAGATAAGAGTTAGCCCAGATTGGTGACAACCTGGAAGTAATATTGGTAAGAGATAATGTGGTCTGAGTTAGGATGACAGTACTGTGAATGCGGAAATGGGGAAGAATATAAAGAGATTCAAAGGTAGAATAAAAGGAAGAAACCATTTATTGAATTTCTACTGTACATTTAATCATTTCATATAATTTTCACTAACTCTATGATCTTGAAATTACTACTGCCTTCAGAGTCATAGAGCATTTATACTAAAACAGACTTTAAGGAACATCTAGCCAATTTTTTATTTTATAAATGAGGAAATCTGTGCCCAAAAAGGTGAAGCAACTTCTCCATAGATAAATGCCTATTTAACTGATGAAGCTTTCAATACTTCTGACTCTAAATCTAGCTTAGTAGAGTTTGGATTCTCCAAAGAATTATTAGGAAAAAGAAAAGTGCCCATAGCCAAATGCTGGATTTAACTAACAATGTAGTACGGTTTATTTAGGACTTCTTAGAAATATTATTATGTACATTGGGAATCACTAAAAAGTACATTTGTTACTCAGAGTTTTCTAAATTCATGTGGCCATACAATATTTTACTTAGAGAACACTTATCAACATTGGTCTTCTTTGTTGTACATTGGAAATGCTGGTAGAATTGTATGGCCACATAAATATAGATGCAAAAAATCCTCAACAAAATTCTAGCAAACCTAAACCAGCAGTACATTAAAAGAATCACTAAAACCAAGTGGGATTTATCCCTGGAGTGCAAGGTTAGCTCAATATATGAAAATGAATTAATTTGATACACCACATTAATAGAATAAAGGATAAAACATAGTTATCTCAATGGATGCAGAAAAAACATGTGACAAATTTAACTCTTTCATAAAAAAAACTCAACCCAATAAAAGCAATATATGAAAGCTCACAATTAATACTAACTCAGTGGTGAAAAACTGAAAGCTTTTCCTCTAAGATGAAGAACAAGAAAAGGGGCCTGACTAGCATGGCTCAGTAATTGAGCATGGACAAATGAACCAGGAGGTCACGATTCAATTCCCAGTCAGGCCTTATGCCTGGGTTGAGAGCTTTATCCCCATTGTGGGGCATGCAGGAGGCAGCTAAATAATAATTCTCTCTCATCATTGATGTTGCTATCTCCCTCTCACTCTCCTTTCCTCTTTGAAATCAATAAAAATAGATTTAAAAAAGAACAAGGCAAGGATGTCACTCTTGCCATTTCTATTCAACACAGTATTAGAAATCCTACCCAAAACTAGTAGGCAAGAAAAAGAAATAAAAAGCATCCAAATGAGAAAGGAAGAAATAAAATTATCCTTGTTTGCAGATGACAAGATCTTATATGGAAAATCCCAAAGACTCAATAAAAAGCTGTTATAACTAATAAAGTTAGTAAATGTTTAGCTTTCAAAATTACCAAGAAAAATTTGTTGCATTTCTATATACTAAAAACAAACTTTCTGAAAATAAAATTAGATAAACAATTTACAATAACAACAAAAAGAATAAAATAAGAATAAACTTACTAAGGAGATGAAATACTTGTATACTTAAAACTATAAAATACTGAAGTAAATTTGAACACTGACAATGTTTGGTAATATTAAGAAATTATTGTTAATTTTTAGGAGTAATATGGCATAGTAGTTATGTTGTTTTAAAAGAATTCTTATCCTTTGGCTATTCACATAGAAATACTGGTAGATACAATGCTGAGATATCTTTTTGCTTCAAAATAATTTAGAGTAATAGACAGTGGTGAGAGTTTATCAATCAAATTTGGCCATGAGTGGATAAATACTGAATTTGGGATTAGATGCATCCTATTTTTGTGTGTCTTTGAAATATTCCATACCCTCACTTTTGTTTAAGGTGTGCTTGTTATGAAAGCTATCGGTAGTCAGTGACATATGCAATTGGATGTTTAATAGATGATTTTTTTAAATCTTATTGTTGAAAGTGGAAGAAATTTTTAGGGATAAAATAGGCTGGTTTGGAAAGTTTTAGGAATTAGGGGTTCAAGGGGGAAATCACAGGGATGCAGAGCTGGGAGCTTTTCAAAGGTATACATTCACAGAATAATAGAGCTGCAGAAGGTATACATTCACAAAATAAAGGAAAGGAAGCCACTCATTCAGAGAGGGAAGGGAAAGGCCAGAGGGAATAAAGAAACAATGAGGGAGAAGAAAAGAGGAACCTCATGCAAGGTTTGAGCTCTGAATCTGCTATAGTGACCAATCAGAGGAGATATCAAGACACACAGAACTGTAGCCTTTATAACACTTAGAAAAAAGGACTTAGTGGGACTCTCTCTCTCCACATGGGAGTCTGTGGCTTGTTTCTCAATAAATTTCCACATTTTCCTATACCACCTTTTGTCTGTGGCTTCATTCTTCAAATCCACCTGGATAGCCGAACCGGTTTGGCTCAGTGGATAGAGCGTCAGCCTGCAGACTGAAAGGTCCCAGGTTCGATTCCGGTCAAGGGCATGTACCTTGGCTGCGGGCACATCCCCAGTAGGAGGTGTGCAGGAGGCAGCTAATCGATGTTTCTCTCCCATCGATGTTTCTGACTTTCTATCCCTCTCCCTTCCTCTCTATGAAAAATCAATAAAATATATTTTTTAAAAAATCCACCTGGATAAGAACCCAGGAAGCCATCATTGCACCCTGCCCAGGAGAACACCATGCGTTCCAGTTCAATTTTCGCATTTCAAATGTATTATATATGTCCCCTTTTTTTCTCCACTGACCCCTTCTAATCTGCCTCTACCCTCTGCCCCATTAATAGATGATTCTTGATAATTCAGTTTGTTTGTTTATTTGTTTTCTTTTAATGTTTTGAAGATCCACTGTCAAAACTAGGGAAAAGGAAATAGGAAATAAAAACCATATTGAATGTATATGTTTGCCCCAGTAAAAGAAGATTCAGATTTCAAAACTATAGCTAAATAGCATGCCCAATCTAAAGCAAAAGACTAGCATCTTCTAATTCCCATCTTTCCTATTGGCTGTACTGCCACATTGTGTTGAGCCCAACATAATAAAGGGGAAATATTGCATGCACATGATGAATTTTTGCCTTGACTCTGAGAATGTGCAGTAACTCTCTACTTTTGGTATCTCTGTCTTTCCATCTGTCCAGAGGAAATCCCAGTCTACTGGTATCTTCCTTGGATTTTATTCTTCATTCCTAAACAGATTTAGCTTCTATGTGTAGCTGAATTGGATATGGATGAGGTTTAAGAAGTAGAAATAAGTACTCTTCTTACCCCCACATGCCAATCATAAGTAGAATTACTTTAAATGCACAAATATTTAAAGACATGAGAGCTAGAAGTATAATAAAGTAAAAATAAAAAAGTAAAGAATGGAGGGAGAGAAGGAGGATAACAGAAAAGGAGGAAGAGAAGAAAGAAGAAAAAGTTGACCCTTCTCAGCAGAATGCAGAACATTTCAATTTACTAAGTTTGGTGCAGATGTTCTCATAAACCATGAAGAGTGGAGCCAATTGCCCATTAAAGATTTACCAGCCATTCCTAATCTTCACTGTGCAAAGTGTCCTTTGGAGATTTCCCTGCACTAGTTGGTGAGGATTATTTTTCCTTTCAAAGTCATTTATGGTCACTGAGGAATCTGAACTCTAAGAAATGGATTATTGGTTATAAAACTAAAAATTTACATATGATTACAGGCTTTGTCAGTTCTCCAATTGTCCCAAACCACTCTAATAGAACCTTAAATGTATGCAAAAAATATTTGGGGGGAGACCAATTATTGGAAAAGTTAAATAAATAACATCCTAAAACCAGATCGTCTCCCTTTGTTTGGCTATTAAAGGGACATTTACTTGGGACTAGTAGCCTTTCCCTCTTAAGCTGCTATCTTCAGATATGCAAAGATGTAGCCAGGCTTAAAAACAATACTTCTTGTCTTCTGAGATAACTGAACTAAGAAACTCTAGAAAAACTAGCAACCCTCTGAAATGTCAAAATAGCCTAATTCAAATAGTTCAATTATTCAAATTCACATTATTTCAAAGATATATACTGATGGCTGACATATCAAGTTCGATACCTAATAATACGAATGTGATGAAGACAGGGAATATTTCTCATGAGCCACACAGTCCAGAAAAGAATCAAGGGTTAAGTCTCATCTAAACCTTAAAAGATGGGTATAATTTAACCAAACAAGGTGGGACATTTGGCAGCTTGTTCAAGTGAGTACATTGATAGAGGAAGTCCTTGGAGATCTAGAGTTATTCTTGCAAGGTCTCTTTGAAAGGGCCTCATCCTCTTAACTCCACTCCCATTTCCAGGATTAGTTTCAAAGAAAGTATTTCAAAGAGAGTAGAAAAAAAATAAAATTATTGAATAATTTGGGGAATGCAAAAAAATGACAACAGACTCCCTTCTGGAACCCTGGGAAACAGCATTTGTGCCCATTCAGTCAGCAATCAACAAGATTCATAGGGATCCTTGTATTCTGGGCATATTATATCTTTATAGGCCTTTCTTTTTATGCCACTAAAGCAAGGTAGCAGTGGGGCCAAATGGCTTCATGGGATTTCTGGGGCAGAGGTCCTATGATTTCTTCAAATGATATGCTGGAGACTTGGAGACACTGACTTTTTCCCTCGTTCCTATCTTTTTGGGTTACCATGTTACCTCTGAAAAGAGAAAGGAGTGAGGGTATGGGGGGGGAGAGAGAGAGAGAGAGAGAGAGAGAGAGAGAGAGAGAGAGAGAGAGAGAGAGAATGAACAAGTGTCCCAGTATGTCTTGCAGTCATGATAAAGGCCACAGAAGCAGGAAGCAGCATGAAGGATCAAATGAGTGAGTTGTATATGTATCTCAGGAGAAACCAGTGCAGGACAAGCAAAGATTAAGGAGTAGATACTATCACTTCACTATTGCTCTGAGATGATGAAAACATTACAGCTTAGATCAGTCCCAGGAAAAGGGAGAAACTATAGCTTAATGGAGATTAAAACAGAAATAAAGGAAGCTCAGAACTGACTTAGATTGTGTTGTTTTTCAGCAGGGAGTAATGGTGTCTTTGAATATATACTTAGTTGAGTTATATGAAATAAAGGTCTTTTTTTATACAGCCAAGGCACTTGAAAATACTGCAATCTATATACATACAAACTGTGTGTGTGTGTGTGTGTGTGTGTGTGTGTGTGTGTGTGTGTGTGTGTTTACAAACAAAAGCAAATGTACTTGAATATTGGACCTTTCAGAATAGCCACCTTGGGAGATTCTATTTATGATGCTGTCATTGTTCAAACTCTTTCTTAAGCCTTCAGCATCATATTATAAACCATACAGGAAAATCAATCCCATTAATTTATATTGATTCTCTATGTTTGATTATAAGTTGTAAGAGAAAGAAAGTAAAAAGAGACAGAGAGAGAGATAAAAAGAGAGAAATTATTTGCTTAAATCATGAATTTATTCACCAAAGTTGGCACAGGCCAGTTCCAAAACTCAACAAATAGGTCACATTTATTAGCTCTGTATAATACCCAAAGAATAAAAGCAATCCCAAAGTTGTTTTAACCAGTGACTACTGTTTCGTAATACATGTGTTGTCAAGGTGACTATTTTTAATGAAAACATTTATTTGGTTGAATTAACGTATTTGTGAAAAACAAGAACCAATCCAAAAATGGCCACATTTCTTCATAGTGATGAGTATTTAGGGCAGTGACAAACCTTTCAGCTTTGACCAAATGGCTATTTCCTGTCACTGTGTCAATCTCAAAATGTCTTATATTTCTCCACAATCTGGAAAGAGCTCTTTCAAGGAAACCACATCATAAGTGCTGTCATGCAACAAGAGAGGATAGCTTGAGAGAGTCTGGGTCACGTAGCCTGCACTATCTCTCATACAGGCATCTTTGCATTTTTACAAGCATTACTCTTAATCTCATTTTTTATTCCCATCTTGCAACTTTCTGCCTTCCTATTGATCTTAGTTCAGCTGCTTAGAGATACCAATGAGAAATGCAGAGAACATTCAATAAATAAAAAATATCCACCCATCCTGTACGTGATTCCTCGTTAGAAAATTATGCAAGTAACGTCGTGTTTTTCTGCTCCCTGTTCATTCTTGAGACCAAAGCCTATGTTGTGCATGTGGAATTGACTCCAGGGATGGGTAGAGGGTGTTCTAAATTTCAAATCTCAATCCTGGTTCAGAAGCCCAATATTGCCTTAGAGAAGTTGCCATCTATAATTATTGATTACACTGCACATACTGTAATTGAAGTCACATCTACAAAGATCTCAGTTTAGATTGTAGCATTTGTGATTTTTTCCTAAATGCACTTATTTGAATTACTTCTATATATTTGTTAAAGTTGTTTTAAAAATGAGAAAACACTCTCCTATAGCACATATTTGGCTAGTTTGAATTTAGCTAGGAATCTCGGTATATTGGTGCATAGTTCATTCAAATGATTCTTGTTTTTAAAAAATTGTGATCAAAGACTACTGGAGAGGTTTTTTTAATCAAACATTTAAGTTAACTCAGGAATCAAAATTATACCTTTCATTTCTGTACTATAGACAATTTAAGTAAATGCCATTGAGTAGTGTGGAAAGAATTCTAAGCATCAGGAAAGTGGGTTCTAGTATTTGCTTCCCAAGCTATCTGGATTTAATTTGACTTCCCCAAGCTTGCTTTATGTTTGTTGACTTTATTGGGGTAACATTGTTTAATACAATTATATAGGTTTCAGGTGTACAATTCTATAATACATCATTTGTATATTGCATTATGTGTTCACCATCCAAATCAAGTCTCATTCTACCTCTTCCAACCCCCTTCCCTCTGGGGTCACCATACTGATGTCTGTGTCATCTGTGAAAATGAAGGGTCTGACTGACATCTGATCTCCACTGTCACTGATATTTTTGGAGCTTCAAGCACAAAGTGCGTAGGTATATTTTCATAAGCACCTGTTGCACTTCATGGCAACTTTATCTGTCCCTCTTCCCTCATTTTGAAGTCTCTTAAGAGCATGACAAATATTTGGCAATGGAGAGCAAAGTACAGAGGAGAGAGCTGAGAGGCTGCACTTGGGAAGCAGTCTCAATTAGACCCAAATTCTAAGTGATGAACCCCCCCAAAACAACAAATAAACAAACAGCCTAATTTGATGTGGTGAGAAAACAGCTATTTTGAATTACTACCTGGGAATTTGACAGTACAACAACACTGCTCACACCACAGTCTACATTTAGATAAGAATCTCAGTTGAGGATTCTACCACAAATTCCTGCTTTGGTTTTCCCAAGGCACCTGTTGTTTTTTGTTCCATTTTCATATTCTTTTTTTTAATTTTTCAATTACAGTTCATATTCAATACCATTCTGCATCAACTTCAGATGCATAGCAGAGTGGCCAGAGAACCATATACTTCACAGTGTGGTCCCCTACCTTCTCCACTGGTACCCTCAAGCACCCACCTGGCCCCACATGTAGCCACCATGACTACTGACTATATTCCCCATGCTGCAACCCACACCTCTGTGACTATTTTGTAACTGCTAATTTGTACTTCTTAATCCCTCCACTTTTTCACCCAGCCCCCCAACCCTCTCTCCAATCTGGCAATAGTCAATCTCTTCTCTTTATCTATGAGTCTGTTTCTATTTTGTTTATCAGTTTATTTTGTTCATTAGATTCCATACATAAGTGAAATTATACAGTATTTGCCTTTCTTTGACTGACATTTCATTTAATACCCTCTAGGTCCAGACATGCAGTCACAAAAGATAAGATTTCATTCCTCTTTATGGCCGAGTAGTATTCCAAATCGAGTAGACTTGATTTGGATGGTGAACATATATGTAGCACAGATTTTTTACTCTTTTAAAAAATAACCACACCCTAGCCAGTTTGGCTCAGTGAATAGAGAGAGCATCGACCTGTGGACTGAAGGGTCCTGGGTTTGATTCCCATCAAGGGCACAAGCCAGGTTGCAGATTTGATCTACAGTAGGGGGCATGCAAGAGGCAACCAATCAGTGATTCTCTCTCATCATTGATGTTTCTATCTCACTCTTCCTCTCACTTCCTCTCGGAAATCAATAAAAATATATTTAAAAAATAAAATAAGTACTTACAGTTGGGCCCAATAAAAGTTAGTGATTTATACCTCAACCACTTTATAAGTAAAGATTCTTGCTACTCTGCTTTCTATCACTTGCTCAATCATGACCTAGGATGAAGGACTACCCTTCCCTGGGCACACTGTACCAACCAACCCCACCCTGTCCTGTTTCTGGGATCTCTAATAAGTTATGTGACTTTATTTCCTTTAAGTGAGTGTATTGAAACTCTACCTTTAATAAAAAATGACCCAAGGGTTTTCACTTCCCCCAAATGAGAGCTTGGATGCTAAAGGAGACACCTACCAACTCCATGTGGGCAGTTTGTAACTCCTCAATCAAGCAGGTCATATTCTACATATTCTTAATTTAATACACCAGCTGCAGGCCCTCCAACACACTTGACATAAAGAAAAGAGAATGTATTGGCTCATGCTATTGAAAAGTCTAGTTATAAATTGAATTGTATTACCTCAAAATTTGTATTTCAAGGCTTAACCCCCAGGATCTCAGGATGTTACTGCATGTGGAGATGGGGGCTTTAAAGAGGTATTTAAGATTAACTGGTATCCTGATAAAAAGAGGGATTTGGGACACACAGAGATACTAAAGGTGCACATGCACAGAGAGAGGACTAGGTGGAGAGGCAGCCAGGGGTAACGATCTGCAAGCCAAGGAGAGAGGCCTCAGAGGAAACCAACCCTGAAAGCACCTTGATCTTGAACTTTTAGCCTCAAGAAAATAAATGTTCTGTTGCCTAAGTCACACAGTCTGGCATGTTGTTATAGCAGCCCTAGCAAAGTAATACAAGGCCCTTGCAGGGCTGAATATATTATTTGAGGAACCCAATGAAAAATGATAATGTGGCACCCCTGCTTCAAAAAGCAGGAAAAAAATAGCCACTATAGGCATTATAACATTATGCTTTTATTTCCTTCTCCTCTGGCCTTCCTCTAACTTGTCATGGTAGTTTTGTTGTTTGTGTTTTTTTTTTAATGTTTTTGTTTCAGGTTTTGTTATTTAAGTGATTCCAAGAAAAGGAAAATTAAAAAGTTAAATCATAAACCTGAATATTACCTCTATATTACCTCTATATTGCACAATGCCAGTTTTAAATGCAAATGTAAGATCATTTAACTCACATGCAGGTTCATCAAAATTGCACAATTATATTTTGTAGCCTGTGGTACATGCATATGTATGTCATTCTCACCAGAACAATGGGAACGCTGCAGAAACTAGCTCAAGTGTTTTCATTTCACTTCTTGATACACACGCACTATACCAACACTTTCTACCCTAGATTTATCAATGAGTATGGACAGACTGAAAAAGAAAAGAAAGGACTGAAAGGCTGTCCTTTCTTTCCCTTTTCTTCTGTGTCAGAATTGCCAGTGTAAGTGGTTGACTAACACAGGGAAGTTACACACAAGCAAGAAATGATCTGACAGGGTGCTCTGGTCAGTTGTGTTTCTTAGAATGCCACTGTCTCCCTTCTGCATTCAAAGTAGATTCTGATTCAAAGGGAAAGCATGACCTCTCAGGACTGTCAGCACCCCTGCTAACTTGGTCATAAACATGACAGGCTTGCCTTGTACTTGCTTTGAGTCTCACTGAACCTCTACACACCAGGGCTCACTAGAATTCTGTGCTTCTGGTTCATCGTGAATGCTATATGCAAATGGGGTGCCAAGGAATGGCAGACACGTATTACGTGCACTCCTCTGTTCACGCGAATGCTCTATTGTCCTACTAAACTTCACCTACAAACACAAGTTCAAAAATAAATGTATTAAGATATTCAAGATTGCAGCAGCTGAGCAATAAACCAAATGCAGGGTCTGTCTGAGCATAGGGCCCTGTGCACCTGCACAGGACCTAGACCCATGATGTGATATTATGGAAAGCTCATCATAGCATCAGAACTCAATGTCTCTTTCCCCATTATCTGTCCCTATTCACCTCTGTGTTCCAGAATATTCCATTCCAATGCTTCTTTTTGGATTTTCCTTGCATTGTTACCATTATCATCACAAATTTACCATCAAATACCCGGAGCCCCAAAATATCTTTTCTATTTCTAACTTTTATGAAAGAATTACTTAAAAACATTGCAGTTTCCAGCATTGCAATTGTTTTACCTCTGTTCTATTCAGACTTCTCAAGAGATGCCACTCTGACAGGGGTGTCCAGAGAGAAGAAATTGAAATGTTAGGTAGAGGAGGGAGAATGAAAACAGAGGTGAAAATGAAGTCACATTTCCAGTTATACACCATGTTTGTCCAACTCACCCCTGGACCTGTGATTCTGGGAGCATCTGCTCTACCCTGGGTTGCCTAGTTTCATCAAATGAAGAAAAGGGAAGCAGAATTGAATGTGTTTTTATGGAAGAGCCTTCTCCACCCAGGTGGAGTACCAATTATCGTGTCCCGCCTGCCCCCACACACATACTTTCTAAAAAGCCACTCAAGAGGATGTTGCTGGCAGAGCTGCCGCATGTAACCCACAGTGAGGCCACCAATTGTTAGGGTCCAGCTTTGCAATGTGCTCAAGGCCTCCCCAAGAAAATGCCATCATTACCTGACACCCCTGTTGGAGCCTCTAGGTATCTCCATAACTCCTTATAGAGCCTTTAGAGTTTATATTCTAAAGCTTTTAATTTACCAAAGCCACAGTTTTGTGCCCTGCCAAAGAGTTCATCTATTTTGCACTCTGCACTGCCACATAAATACCAAAGCAGAGTAGCCAGGCACTTGTAGGTCTTTGGGTGATGTCTGTGGGAAAATACTAATTAAAAAAAATAGATTTTATGTATGTAAAACCCTTTCAAGTACCAAGGCTAGTGATTAGAGCGAGTTTGGGTGCCTAGAACACTCTACTCCAAGAATTTCTTCTCTGGACAGAGCGTACATAGAGTTGAAGGGTCTATTGTGCAAATGGACTCCTCATTGGCCTAGTTTTACCAAAAGGAGATGTGCCCAACTGTCTCTGGTGACAGCAGCTTAGACTCAGGGTTCGAACTCACTAGCAGCAATTTAATTCTAATGATGAATGTGGTCAAGAAAAGGTCTGAGCTTGAGATATTGTTCAGAACTGGGATTTAGAAGGATATAAATTAAAGAAATATTGCTCTACTTCTCATAGAAACTTCTGTCATAAAAGTGTGGAGGTTGGGTTTTATGGAAACGAAGCTCTGAATGAGAACTTAGATGTCATCTGGTATAATGCCTTCTTCTTGGCAGTTAGTGAGAGGCAAACTTGGAACTAGAATTCAGATAACACTTTGGTTTTTCTCCTCATGGAAAAATCACAAGAACAGGGCAGAGATTACTGATACTCTCGTAGTTTTGGTATTAGCCACATTTGTTCTGGAATATGGAAAACTTGCCCTCATACAATCCACTCCTTACTCTGTAGTCTCATGAGAAATATTAGATCACTTCATACTCTGTACTCTATGAAAAATATTAGAGAGAAGCTGTCAAATTTTGATTGGCACCTATACTCTAGGTCAATATAACGAACCCAAATTCTTACCACTTATTTTCCATAGCAACTAACCTGGCTCCTCCTGTTTTTCCATTGATTTTTTTTCTCTTCTGTGATCTATCTAAAAGAAGTGTTCTCATCTAAATAATGTCCTCTCACATTTACTCTATTTTCTGAAAACTAATATATAACTCTAGAAAACTGATGAAATCACATCTCTTTAAATTTCACAGCTCTCTCTGACATTGACCTCACCTCCAAAAGTAGTTTTCCAGAGGTATGGAAGAGTTTTCACAGAGCAAAAAACAATAAAGACTTAGGTCATTTTCATAATGGAGAAACTGAAGAAAAGTTAAGTAGGAGTCAAACAAATACATTCTATATACATGACTGAGACATGAGTGATTTTGTTTCCAGGCTACTAAACAGAGCCTATATAGAGGTTGTCCCAAAAAATGTGTACACTCTTTAACAGTTGATAGCTCAATTTTGAAAATAAAATGTATTTTAATAAACACTATCTTTATAATTACCCAAAGTGTATACATACATGTTTGGGAAACCCTATATTATTTACAGAATAATCTTGCTGACCCTCTGCTCTCTATTTATAATTAGGTAAAGATCAGATTCTCTTGGAGAGGTTTATGTGTGTGTGTGTCTGTGCATGTGTGTGTTTGGATCATGGCATCTAGCCTGAATAAATAGTTTGCTATTTAAAACAAATCTAATGCTTCCTGAAAACTAACTCAATAATCTCATTCAATTCTGCCTCCCCTTTCTTCATTCAAGTGACTAAACTAGCACCCGCAATACCAGTCCCCTAGGTCACCACCTGAGTGATTTAGTTGTCAGCCTTTGTACTAAAACAGCCTACTTGGATCTCAATTAGTGCTAATTATTATAGGGACTCCATTACCCAAGTGAGGAAATGTCTCCCCTGATAAAGTCTGTGCTATAAAAAAAGAAATTTAAATTTGCCTGAGTTTATAATTCAAAAATCTAAATTTTAAGTGAGTCTAATATCTGACCTATGAGTAGAATAAATGTTAAGACCCAGCATGACAGAAGTATAACCCCATACTGGTAGCACCAAGTCATGAAGAGCCAAAGACAGTGTTGGTAGGAGTATCTTTATACATAAAAGATTAGCTGTCATTGGCCTCTGGCATAGCACTACAGTACAGGAAGTCCAGGCTACTGTTAAAGAAGCAGCCCAGCATGAAAGGAGCCATGTCTCCCTTGTCCTCAACTCTGCCACTTCTCACTGAGTGCCAGCTTCACCAGATCCCCCGCCCCCCTCCCGCCAAACCCCCAGCTGGCCTTCTACTGACATTTCCTCTAAGGCTGGTTTTCTCAACCTCAACACTGTTGATATTTTAGTCTGGATAATTATTTAAGTGGCTATCCTGTGAATTGTACGTTTTTTGTTTTCTTTTGTTTTGTTTTTTTGTTTTTTTGCAGCTTTCCTGGTCTTTATCTACCAAATTCCAAAAACATCTGCTAGTAGTGACAACTACATCATTTTAAGATGTTACCAGAGAAGAAGGGGGCAAAACTGCCCTTAGTTGAGAACTACTCACATAGGTCATAGAAAGTGAGGTCAGAACAGGCCACGGGTAAGCTGGCTCTCAGAGGATGAATGTTCACCTTTATGGTGGCTCAGTACTCTCACAGAATTTGTTTGGAATTTTTTTTTACCTGTTATACACAAATGCACATAAGTACATATAGGCAAAATTTTATTTCAGGGACCCCTTCAAGTTCAAGAATTCTTTAATGTTCTAGGGCATTCATTCCTCTATGTCAGTGTTGTAATTGTTCATACAGGACTTTCCCAAGAAGCAAAGCAGAAGCAAAATAAAAGACAAATACTGAAAATGTAGAAGTTCAAACACAGACAAGTTTACAAGACAGAGGAATCTTAAAATAACTGAAGTCTAATCACAAAATGGCTTGGCACAGTTTAAGAACTCACATGCTCTACTTTCATTGTTGTTCTCAATAACCTCATTCCATTCCTTCATTTTCCAGCTCTGTCTACATCCCCTTTCCTTTCCAGGAAAGCACTGAATTGAAAAGTACTAATAGCTAACTTTTATCTAGCTCTTACTCCAGGCCAGGCACTGTTCTGAGCACTTTTACTTATATCCCCTCATGTCATCCTCACAATAACTCTATGGGATAAGTACTATTATTATTCCTATTTTATAGATAGGCAACAGAGGCATTTAGAGATTAAGTAACTTTCCCAAAACCATACAGCTAATAAGTGGCCGAACCAAGAGTTAAACCTAAGCAGTCTGGTCCCCGTGTGCATGTTCTTGGCCCCTCTGCTCTGCAGACTATGTGAGGTCCACAGTCTAAAATAGACAATGGGTAATATTTTCTAACAGTGAGAGAACGTTTTCATTACATTTCCCAGGACGCGTGATTATAGCAGTCAATACCACAGACATTTAGCCAACTTCATTTCCTTCCTGTCCCCTTCTCTCCCTCAGTTTCCCTGCCCTATGGCTTCTCTTCTCTTAGGAGCAAGGTGAAGCTTTGTTTCCTCAGAGCATCCTGATTAGTCTCCAATGAATTCAAATAATTAAGGCATCATTTTATCATTGTTTCTCAGAGTTTGGCCAAGAACTACCTGAGGCTATATCACTAGTAATACTTATTAAAATGCAGATTCTTGGGTTCTATCATTGATTCACTGAATTAAAACCTCCAAAGATGATGCCCAAGACTGTTGTCTATACAATCCCCCTAGATAATTATGATTCACACACAAAAAAATGAGCTCAATTTAGACTTAGTGATCGGTTAGCTCAGCTAATTAGATTGAATTAAATTATAGTTTAATTCTCAAACAGAAGGGTCAACTTTACTTGGCAGTCCTACTCCTGCCCTTTCCTTATTTATTCATTGGTTTCAAAGTACATCCAGCTAAACAACATGGGGATGTGGAGAAACAGTCTGCACAGATAACGTCAAGCTTATTAGCCAAACCGGGAAACTAATTTTGAGTACATTATTTTTATTCATAATGGGCAATAAGTTTTCCATTGGCATTTCTTGAATGAGTAAACATACCTAAATTATAATCAAGATACAGTATTAGTTACCCCCCAAAAAGTAAACCAACAGAGAAATATACCCCAATTCTTAGTTAACTTATTTCTGTGTCTTAGATGCAAAAATCTTAAGGTCAGCAGAGCTGCTAATGCATGCAGCATCTTGCATGGGTACATTGTGGGTGGAGTCTTTTTACAAACTATGGTCAACAAAAGCTCTCAATGAGCTACCCAAAGCCTGTTTACAAGAGTTGTACCTCAGCCATGCACCCTGATTAGTGTGATTTCTTCATCCACCCAATTCCTGAACTTCCTAACATCTTAGCAGTTTAGATTCATCCTCAACCAAGCCAAAGCTAATTAAAGCCTCTGAATCTGACTCTGTCAGTCAGATCAGACAGTATCTCTGGATCTGATTTAACTTTTATTTAAGCTGCCAATGCCATAAAGACTCTGATTTTTTTTTCTAACCAGCCTATCTAATAAAGATGGAATATGCTAACTGACCATCATGCCCTCACAAAGATGGCACAGCCAATAAGAAAGAAATATGCTAATTGACTGCCACATCCTCAAAGATAGTGGTGTCCAGTCCCCTCAGCCCCACTGGGATGGCAGGCATGTGGAATGGCTGGGCCAGCCCCCAGGCACCTGCCTCCAGAGTCCTCCAGTCCCCTCAGCTGTCTAGAGCTGGCCCAAAGCACAAGCAAGCCTCAGATGGCAGCTGCCCAGCTGCCCAGCTGCCCAGGGCTGGCCTGAGGTGCAGGCAAGCCTCAGATGGCAGATTCTCAGCCACCCAGGGCCACCCGAGGCTCAGGTAACCAGGGCCGGCTGAGGCTTGTGCTGCCAGCAGTGGCAGCAGCAGAGGTGTGATGGGGCATCACCTTCCTCTGATCACTGGGTCGCCTCCTACCCATGAGGGCTCCTGGACTATGAGATGGGGCAGGCAGGGCTGAGGGACTCCCCTCCAGCACATGAATTTTCATGCACTGGGCCTCTAGTATAGAAATATTGATGCTGTGGAGAGAATACGTAACCCAAAAAAGGCATGGGCTTCCTCCTCTGAGAAATACTACTTAATAGCCTGGTGTTCCGTGCTTAGAAGTGAGCACAAAACTCCCCCAGTTGATGGGCTGCAATGCTGTTTTCCCAGCAGGAAGTGCTCCTTAGTTACAAGCAAGTTTTATTGTTTTCCCTAAATGAAAATAGAATAGCCTGGTGGTAGAATGGAATTAGAGAAACAAGACTTCACTTGGGAGCCTGATCAAAATGGTTTAGAGAGGGAATTTTCTCACTTTTCATATTCTGTTTCAGGTCACGGTTCCAGGCAGCAGGAATACTGCCTCACTTTGTCCTCACTTTGACTTCTGCACAGCCCTGTGACTAATGCTGCCAAACAGCTTCTCCTCAACCTTGCACAGTAGTCTATGCTACAGCTTCTCATCAGTAAAGAAACTGGTTTCATTTGTACTCTCCTTCCCTCTTTACAAAACTCTAAGAACTAACTAAGTGTAGCACTTTTCTTTTAAGAGGCTTCCATTTTCGAAGGCTTTTCTTTCTTTTTGAAGTGAAGCATTCAGTAGCTGAGCATAATTCTCCCACCCAGGAAACCTCCCTCTCTCCCTCCCTCTCTCTTTCCTTCCCAATAAAAGGAAGAGCTGATGTGGTTAAATAAATATTCATTAACTCTGAATTGATAATAAAATATACAGCTTTGTGATTAAAACAAAATCTTCCTATTTTCCATTTGAACTAGGCCAAAGGTTTTGAAGATTTAAAATGCCTTCTTAACTTTTAATTGCCTCCCAAATTCCTAATATATCAGACATTTATTCTGTAACCACCAAGTCTTAGACTCTTTCATATAAATAACATATCACTTAAGCTTCTTGACAAATCTGGGGACAACACTATTATCCGTCTTCTACAAACAAGGGCCTGATGTTCTGAAAAACAAGCAGGCTTGTCCAATGTCACAGAGCAAGTAATAGAAATAAAATTCAAATCCTGGCCTCCTGACTCTAAGCTCGATATTGAGTCAATTATCCTATAGCTAATACCTACGTAGGTACAACTGCTGAGAATAAATAGGTGATCAAAATTCAGAGCTTCTACCATGCCAAAGAATCCCATAGACTTTATATCCTTCACTCTCAGGTAGCAGTTTCTCATGTATTTTGCAAGGTTAGCATGCTCCCGTATTCTCATTCTTCCCAATTCATGTTTGTTTCTCCTGCAGATATTATAATATCCATATCCTCAGACTTTCTTCCTTTATAGAGCTTTTTAGAAAAACTAGCCATAGGAGAGGAGTATAGAACTAAATATGCAATGACACGGGGTGACATGACATAAAGAATTCCTTCCACTGCATTCAGTTTCTAAGTCGCCCATTTCTAGTGCATCATGCTGTTACCAAGTGCAGGCAGTGCTGCCACCCACACCAGAACTCATACAGAATCTTTCCAAAGGATCCCTGCAAAATGCATTGTTTTTATAACTGCCAGTTAGGTGATGCCTCAGCTGCATTTGAGGAAGAGTGGGGACATCCAGTGGCTGTGAAGGTTGATAACAACTGAAATATCCCTACAGTGATATGTGATGATTTGATTCAAACTCTTGTGCTGCAAAGGGTCAAAACACTTTTGGTTTGGGTAATTTTTAACTTATTTTAAGTGGGATCCTATAGCAGCCAGCATATTTGTATTTAAAGTTCAATTGGCAAGTATATCTCCCTTCAAAAATCATGTTTTTGAATAACTGGGTCATAGTCCACTGCTCAAAGTGAGCTACCACATTAAACCAAAGTACATGATGAGATTAACTGCTTTGTTAAAAAACTGAACATAATAAACTGTTCAACTTGGTCCATTTATATAGATGACTTTCTGCCTCAGGGTGTGCGAGGCACATCAGTATTGAAAGGAGTCTTCCTTTTGACAGGACAGAGAAAAATGAAAAAGTTTGAGCAGTCAAGAGGTCTCATTGACCAGCTAGTGTAATTTGGGAATTGAAATCATTCAGTGAGGAAAGGCAACATTGAATATAAAGCTCAGGTAGATAGCTCATCTAATGATTCTTCTAGAATAGATTTCCTTTCTGAGGTCTGCCATCTCTGTTCTGTGGGAACACAATGTTATATTTCAGGATTGCTTTGGAAAGACTGAGGATCAAGGGACCATCGTACCCACTCTGACTCTCCCACTCATTAACGATCTGACACCACGCTAGTCATCACACAGTTGAAACTCAGCTTTCTCATCTGTAAAACAAGTCAATCAGATAACCTCTAAGGTTCTATCATTATAAAACATTTTCTCATCACATTTCCTTGTTTGTCATATATTTATTTGTCTAATATTATGACAATACTAAAGTCATCTGACACCTTGAGGTATTTTAGAAGATTCCTTCTAAAAGAAAGAACCATAGAAGTTTCATTAGCCGGAAAAAAAAAATAACAATCTGTATTAGCAAATTATATACTCACATTAAGCTAGATGATATATGGCACAGAAATGCCTTGTATTGTATCCTCCTCTAAACTCCAAAAGTACTTTATTTTACCTCCTGCCTTCTGTGAGATGCAGAAGGGAGGATGGAAAGAGAACCCAGGAATTGCACATTCTCTAAACAATAATTATTATTTTTCTTTGGGGGGGGGAGGCAACAGAAAAAATGAGCAGTGCTGCTGCTCTTGCCATGGTTCTCAACAGTTTGCCACAAAGTGCATTTGAAGATCTTCCTCATTTTTATCCCGCCTACATAGGAATAGAAGGCAGATCAGCAATGAGGGATTTCACAGGAAGTTGCTTTCTCTGTCTTAAGAAGAGCCATTGCATTTCTTGCCTGAAGTTTAACTTGATTATGCATTCATTAAAGACGAGTGATGGCGATGATTAAACAAAAACATCTTTAAAATGCAGAGTTCATTTCAGCCCATTTGGTTTTGTTACACACAAATTGGATTTGCATTGCATCCTGCACAGCAGGTACTCCACTTGAAATCAAAGACAGATGCTTTTATGGGATTAAAAAGAAAACCTAGGGGAGAAGGGAGAGGGAGGGGCTAGAGATTGAGAGATTTTGCGTTTCGGTAATAATGGCTCCAAAATGAAATAGTGATCATATTGCCACTTTATCCATATAAGTGTTTGGGCTATAATTAAAAGGAAACAAGAACCCCTCATCGTAACTTGAATCATTGTCAAAGAAGAACATTTAATTTGCAAGGGGGAAAATGACTTTTTCCATAAATGTCTAATAATACCTTAGCATATTTGAAATTTAATCATAAGTAGCTTAGAATTAAACCATTTGAATTTATTACTGAAACATTTCAAGTGGTGACATTAAATTCTTTGTTTGAAATTAGCCATTAATTCAAAAGTTGTCTTTGGAGCTGCTGTGAGAGTTTAACTCCTTGTCTGTAAACAAAAGTCCCTGGTTCTCACACTATGTAATTAATCTTCATTCCTCTAGAACACTCATATCGCTGGCTATTTACTCTGATCCCTTTGATTAAATTACTCTGGACACTATAATTTTATAACTAATATCATCTGCTGCTTTTAAATTTATATATACTTACCAATTTATTGGACATCTGTTGAGAACACTAACTAAAAATTAAGTCAGACTGACAGAGCCCCAGTATGCCTCACCTTTCCATTACTTCCAAGAAACTTTGTACAGGGAATGTGATTAATCACTTATAACTGTCTTGCAGAGGGTCTCACTCTATAACAGGGTTATATTAGCATTTTTTATCTAGTTAATGATTGCATCTTATGAAAGACTAGAGGGCCAGTGCACGAAATTTATGCACAGGAGGGCAGGGGATGTCCTTCAGCCCAGCCTGCACCCTCTCCAATCTGGGACCCACCAGGGATGTCCAACTGCCTGTTTTAGGCCCAATCCGGGATTGGGCCTAAACGGGCAGTTGGACATCCTTCTCACAATCCAGGACTGCTGGCTCCAAACTGCTTGCCTGCCTGCCTCCCTGATTGCCCCTTACTGCTTCTGCCTGCCAGCCTGATAATCCCCTAACCACTACCCTGCCAGCCTAATTGATGTCTCACTGCTCCCGTGCCAGCCTGTTTGCCCCCAACTTCCTTCCTCTACTAGGCTGGTCACCCCTAACTGCCCTCCCCTGCAGGCCTGGTCCCTCCCAACTGCTCTCCCCTGCTGGCCTGATTGCCAACAACTGCCCTGCTTTACAGGCCTGGAACCTCCCAACAGCTTTCCCCTGTTGGCCATCTTGTGATGGCCATCTTGTGTCCACATGGGGGCAGGATCTTTGACCACATGGGGGCAACCCTTGTGTGTTTAAGTGATGGTTAATCTACATATTACTCTTTTACTAGATAGGATAGAGGCCTGATGCATGAGTGGGGGCCAGCTGGTTTGCCCTGAAGAGTGTCCTGGATCAGAGTAGGGGTTCCCTTGGGGTGTGGGGTGGCCTGGGCAAGAGGCCTGTTGTGGTTTGCAGGCCAGCCACGCCCCCCAGTGACCCAAGCGGAGGCCCTGGGATCTGGGATTAATTTATGTTCTACAATTAAAACTTTGTAGTCTGGAGTGGAGCCAAGCTTTCTGCTCACTCCGTGGCAACAGCCATTTCTGTTTGAGTTTATTTAAATTCTATAATTGAAACTTTGTAGACTAAACTGGAGGTGCTAGGACTGCAGAAGTTTGGCTTCCTCCATGGCCTGAGCAACCCTAGCCTCTGCTCTCTCCAGCTCCATGGCTGTCGCCATTTCTGTTGGGATATATCTTCTATAATTGAAACTTTGTAGCATTAAGTAGAGGCCTAGGCTGGCAAAGGCTGGTGGAAGGCTTGGCTTCCTCCATTGCCAGGGAAAACTAAGTCTCCCTTCTGCTCTCAGTGGCTGGAGCCTTCTCAGTTGAAGTTTATTTGCATAATTTGCACCTGATAGGCTGATGGGCGTGGCTTTGGGCATGGCTTGATGGGAGGTATGGTCAATTTGCATATTACTCTTTTATTAGATAGGATTGATTGCACTGATGGCCCATATTATTGGCCTCCTTAAATCTGTGTTCACTGCAATGTAAACTTGGAGATCTTCCCATGAAGAGGTAGAATCTATTTCCAAAGTTCTTGAATCTGAGCTAGGTTTGTGATTTGCTTTGGTCAAGAGTTGATGAAAAAATAATATGCCAGTTCTAAGTCTAGGCTCTGGAGGCCTTGTACATTCAGCTCTTTCTCTTTAACCGATTCTGCAGTGAGAACAGACCCAGGCTAGCCTGAGATGTGTGGCCCAGTAATCCCATAAGTTCTGCCAACATCCAACCTACCCCCAAATGCAGAGCTGCCAGTGAAAGCAGTCCTGAGAGGAAGTTTATAGCACTACAGGTCTACCTCAAGGAACATAGTCAATCTATTCCATTCCATTAATTATTATGCCTATTTCACACTGTACTGATTAAGATAGTTTTATAGTAAATCATGAAATCAGGTGGCATTCATTCTTCATCTTCATTTCTCTTTTTCAAAATTGTTTTTTCTATTCCAGATTCTTTGCCTCTCCTTATAATTTTAGAATCAACTTGTCATTTTCTATAAAAATCACATTCACACTAAGATTTTTTATTGGCATTAGATTGATTCTATATATCCATTTATAAAGAATTACTCTTAACTATATTAAATCTTCCAGTCTATGAATATGATATATCCTACCCTGGATTTAGGTTTTCTTTAATTTTCTTTAATATTCTTTTGTTTCTCACTATACAGGTCTTGTACATATTTTAGCAAATTTTGTCTAAGTATTTCAGAAAGTATTAACTACATTTTTTAAGTGAGAGAACAAGATAATCAGAAAGATTTTATAGTTCATCCAAGGTCATACAGCTAGCAAGTGGCTGAACTAAGATTTGAACCCAAAAGTGACTGAACCCAAAGACCATGTTCTTAACCACTATGCCAGCAATTATCAGAGCAAAGATATGAGGAGTTAAACCAACTAGGGAGTTGTTGTGTGTTTTTCCCCCAAATCTTATACACCACCTCACTAGACATTCTGATATCTCATTAAAGAGGTCATTAGTGAGGCTCAATAGCTTGAAAAGCTCCCAAGGTGTTTCTGTTACAGCCTGCTGGTTGAGAATGACCCAGTAAGGCTTTTTGCAGTCATCAGACTCAGTATGGTCAATTTTAGCTCAACACCATTTAAAGCCCTTGCTACCTGATTTCCAAAAAGATCAGGCCAGAAGAGAGCGCTAGCTTGGCATGACAACAAGAGCCAGACAGAGCCTGTTACCAGATGCAGCTTTATAATCAACAAATATGGATTTTGCTTCCACATTCTGGTCACACCTAAGCTTCTAGTTTATGAATAATCTTATAGTCTAATCATTAAAGATAAGACACACAAATTAATTTTCAATGCAAGTAATGTTTTAAATCCTTGACATTTATTTGTTTTTCTTTACCTATTCTACTTTAACCTATTATGCTTCCCTTCTATCTCTCCTCCCTTTAATAAGTTGAACATTTGGTTTTGAAATACTATGAAGAATGGAGAAGCAAGCAAGAAAAAATGGTATAATTTATTGCAGATTAGATATGCTATGTTTATAGAAAAAAGGGTCACGGTCATGGGCAACCTGTCAGCAAGGAGTCATGCTTAGGAACTTCCTGCCTGCCATGGGACTCATCATTATGTGCTGGCTGGGGGCTACACTATTGAATAGAAATGGGCTCAGTAGTGAAATCTGTGATTTCTCACAGAGAGAAAGAGGGCTAATAGTTCACAAATAAGCTATTTGAATGAAAAGCAAACTTCAAATAGATATTATTCATTATAATATTAATAATTGCTAAACTTTATTTATCTAGTCTACTAGGTACAAATACTGCCTTTGGAGATTCATGGGATAAAAAGGGAGAAAAAAGAAAATGTTTACTTCCCTATTTTTGCCTTGCTGTTGCTGTTGCTGTTCTCTTTTTCTACTTTTTTTTTATATGTTTCTTTATCTCAAGTAATTTACACTTCATAAGGAAGAAAACAGACACGTGTAAAAGACAATTCAAGGCATCCCCAAGTCGTCTACCGGATGCCCTGATGTCCTGGCACCCTGATATATAAAAGCAGGAATCTTATATGAAACAGCAGCATACATGAACATACCAGAACTGAGTCAATGTGGCCTAGACCAATGGTCAGCAAACTCATTAGTCAATAGAGCCAAATATCAACAGCACAATGATTAAAATTTCTTTTGAGAGTCAAAAACTGACTTCTGCGCATGGGCCACGAAGTTTCGATCACACTGTGCATGCGCTCCCGCATGTGGTATTTTGTGGAAGAGCCACACTCAAGGGGCCAAAGAGCCGCATGTGGCTCCAGAGCTGCAGTTTGCCGACCACTGGCCTAAACAGTTGATGTATCTGAGTATATGTTTTTATCCATAAAATAAAATGAAAATACATACTTTATACATTTTTCATGAGCTTTAACAGAGATAGTGGAGCATGCTCAGTAAACTGTCAACAGAGTTATTGATTGGTGCTGGTGGTGGTAGCAGTAGTAATAACAGAATGATTATCACCTGTCATCCAGCCCATGCATATAAGCCTACCTCAGTTAAATTACTTCTGTGTTCTCATATTTTTAGCAAAACACATGGTACCCTTTTATCAATAAACTAATTTGGATCCTTACCTCTCAATCAATGGAGTTCTAAACATTGTCAGAATATCAGAACCAAGATGCAGATGCCTGAGTGCTGATTGTGGGACCATTCATGATCTTGGAGCAAGTTTACCTTGTTGTTAATCAGACCTAGAACACTGGTATAATTATTTGGGATCTGCGTTACCCAAGTCACAACAAATCCAATCCTCAAAATCTGCCCATCTACATAGTGACCTCTGTCTTGACTTCTGATATAATCTTTGGTGTAATTTCCCCTAGAGCAAGCATGTAAAACTCATGGCCAATGGGTTTGGCATGCCCTAGAGCCATCGTTGGCAAACTGAGGTTCTCGAGTCACATGCGGCTCTTTGGCCCCTTGAGTGTGGCTCTTCCACAAAATACACAGCCTGGGCAAGTCTATTATGAAGAAGTGGCATTAGAAGAAGTTTAAGTTTAAATAATTTGGCTCTCAAAAGAAATTTCAATCGTTGCACTGCTGATATTTGGCTCTGTTGACTAATGAGTTTGCCGACCACTGCCCTAGAGTATCTGGCATCCTGCCATGATTAGCACTCTTACTTGACCCATTATGGAAAGACTGTATTACTTTACAACAGATAGAGCCACTTCTTTTTAAATGTTGAACTATAATAATACAGAATTTTGAATCTTATATTTGTCATAATGACTTACATCCAAATAGCATTTTGGATTAGAATAATAAACTTAATTCCCACCCACCCAAATAATAACCTTGAAGGAAAGATATTATTTCATCCCCACAGTGAGGAAATTGAGACTGGAAAAGGTGAAGTAAATTTCCCACTAATATACTGGTATACCCAAGTTAAAATTTAGAACCAGGTCTTCTGACTCTATCACCTATGAGTTTATCATGCCCAAACTTCTGTGTGGTCAAATAACCCCTTTTGCCAGCTTAATCAAAACATGCATTTATTTTTTCACTCCAAAAAGATTTATGTTACAAATACCTTTGTCCTCAAAAAATATTCATATTCTAGCAAGAATACAATGCTGTAAACACAGGAGTGGTGTCGTATTCTACCTGGAATTACCAACTCCTAACACAGTATCTGGCATGAAGCATATTTACTGAATGGATTGATTGATTAATTAATTAATAGCATATGAATGACTATATTAAAAATTAAATTACCTTTTAAGGCAAATGTTAACAATGAGAAATTACTCTGAAAAAGCACAAGTGTTATAAATGTTAAGCAGTATAACTGTATTCAATTTTAGGTGGAATTTTAATTTCAATTAGAATGCCAGAGTGAGTTCTTAGATAATTTTAATAATGTCTTTTTTATCCTATTTAACATTATTTTCTTCATATTCAACATACCATTAGTAGGAAGACTGTTTTAAGTTCCTACTTCAAGTGTTCTTGAATTCTTTGACCTGATTGCAATCACTTCAGCAAATGCACACACACCCTGATGCTGTCATTGCCAAAATTCCCATATGGAAGGGGAGGAGCTCTCTCAGAGGACTTGGCACAAATCCTTATAATACACTCATCACATTCTATTATGATTATCTGTTGACATGTCATTTTCCCCCTCAAATCAATGCTACTTGATACTTCACCTACCAAAAGTTTTCAAGATTTTAAAACACAACTCACAACTTTTTAAGTAAAATTTTCTCTTTGAAAAATTAACCCAAAATAAAGTTCCTTTATATTTAGAAAATATTTAACAACACCTCCACTGTTCAGTTCAGTTTCCTTAATGCATCATCTCTTTCACTAAAGTTGTAAATCAATACATGAAATTGTAAAATGAATATTAAATTTCTGAAACACATCTAAGCTAATTTGAAAGGACAGTTTTGAGGTAGAGAGTCCTCTGTCTCCAGCTGATGGCAATGGTACCCAGGTTAACACATTTCATTATAAAAGGTTAGTCTACCCAGACGTTACCAAATTATTAGCTAAAACACAGTATTGTGTGTCTAAGAACTTCATGAGGAACTTTCAAACAGAAGTCGTGGACCTTGTGCTGATTTTTTATATAAGACAAATTTAAAGTAGTTTAAGGAAAATATTGAAAGACTAGGTAAACTCACTGTTTTAATAACAGAGTGTCACTACCTCAAATTCATTTTATTTTGTGTTAAACTTGCTTGTCATTTTATGTGATAGTTGTGTTCACATGCTTAGAGACTCCAGTGTCATTAGAATCTGATCATTAGCAATTCCTCAGAGAAGGAGAAGTACTAGCAGTATTTTGGAAGGTCAGTGTCTGAGATAGTTGAACTAGTTCTTGATGTAATCTGTTACTGAGACCCTTAGAAGGCCAAGATTTTCCTACTCTACTTACCCTGTTTTCCCAAAAGTAAGACATCCCCTGAAAATAAGACCTACTTCCAGTTTTATCTCTTGCTGTAATATAAGGCATCCCCCTGAAAATAAGACCTCCCTGGTAATATTTTTATTCTTGAAACTGAAAAAGCCTGGGCCACACAAGCAGTTATAAGGAAGTGAGTCAATGTAATGCTGCCGCTTGTTATGCAAAGGAGCCAAAGAGGTCTGCTAGTCTGGGATGCAGCCAGCCCTCACCGAGCTAAAGACATGAAGAAATTTCTTCACAAAAGAAAAATAGATCAAATAATGATTCCTGCAGGAATGACGGCCTATCTCCAGACTCTTGATATTGCAATAAACAAGCCATTCAAGGAAAGTTTGCGCATGGAAATTAATGACTACATTGAAAATAGAATGGAGGGAAATCAGCGTGGAAACTTTGGGAAACCTAAACTGCAAGAGGTTGTGACTTGGATAAAGAACTCATGGGAGAAAATAACTGACAGTTGCATTGCAAATGCACTATGAGCAGGCTACCTTGACAAGGACAGTGCTATTATTAAACATGAGAAATTTGGTCCACTAATTCTGAAAGAAATGAAGTCACAAGAAATTCACCAGGAAGTTCAGAGTTTGGATTGTTATGATGATGTTCCAGAAGATGATGACATGACTGTCATTGAATAAATCTTACTTTGTGTTCATACTGGTAAATATCAGTATCAGTAAATGTACCATAGATTGATGTACATGGAAATAATGGTAGTAACAAGAAATTCTTGATACCTGTAGGATTCACAGTTTGTCTGGTTATGCTGGTTTGTGATGACAACTACTACCATACTATATACAGGTAATAAATTTCATTTTTTTTGTTAAACAATAAATGTGTACCATATTCTTCTTCATGGAAAAATAAGACATCCCCTGAAAATAAGACTAGCGCATCTTTGGGAGCAAAAATTAATATAAGATACCGTCTTATTTTCGGGGAAACATGGTAAATATACCACACACAGGTGTTCAGAGTTTATGCTGTGTAGCAGCGTCAGCACGCATTTGGATTTGCTTCAGACTTCTGATAGGAACAAGACCAGAAACAGTATTTGACTCCCAGGACTCAGAATTAAGTTAACAAGAGTAGGTAGTTGATTTTAAGTAAAGTTTGGAACAAAACATCTAATAATAAAAGCATAATATGTTCATTAGACTGGACAGCCAAACGGCCTTCCAGATGAAGCAGGGGCTACATGGGCCAAGGTAAGTCACCGAGACTGCAAGGGCCGAGCCCTTTGTATGAATTCAGTACATCAAGCCTCTAGTATTATATAAATAGGATAGTATGTGGCATTCATCGTTTAGCTGTGTATTACCTATATACTATTCTTTATACAAATTCTAAAGCCCATCCTTTCAATTCCTTAATCCCCAAAATTATTTTCAAAACATAATTTCAGGCTATAATGGTCAGAAAGTTCATTTTAATGGTGAACACAACAGAAGTAAAAGACTCACAAACAAGTTATAGAGGAAGTTTGGAGAAGGAATATTCTGTCAGAAGAATTCCAGCCATATTGGCAATAGCTCAGTGACAGTGGTTATTCCTATAGTCTACTGTCGAAGGACTGACACATTTCATCAAAGCTTCCACTCACTGTCTCAGCCAACTGTCGCTGGTAAATGACTTAATCTTTGCTAAACTTTTATGCAGGAAAAGCAGAGTAGTTGAAATACACCCACATATAGACCTAAAACTCTAATGAGATCATTTAACATTCTGATTGATAGGAAATCTGCATTGAGTTTTGACTTGGCTGCCACCCTTGATATAGTGTATTTCCAGTCTGAAAGGTTCAATCGTGATAGTTACTTTACAGTGCATCCCAGTTGTAGCTGAGAAAGAAGAAATGTGGAAAAGAATGAGTTAATTGCCAGTTATTTGTTACAAGGTAAATTTTTAATCACATTTCATATGTATTATTTTTATTCTTAGTGAAAGTAATTGGTTAGGAGGACAGCGGGACATAAATATTTTATGTAATCTCCTAAAAATAAAGAGTTGTGTGGGTTCTTTCATGAATGTGTATTTATAAACCTTAGGTTGAGGGAATTTACTCATGAAGGCTGAAATGCAAGATAATACCAGTTGCAACATCTGCTTGAGTCCATTGTGGATTGGCCACTGCCAACCTAAGACACCCAAAACTTTACTAAAATTTTGGATTGATTTGTATTTTATGGTAAACCCATGCTTTCCAAAAGTGTTTGTATGGCATTTTTCTGCTTAATGCTGATCTTTCGTGTAAACCTTTCCTAGTGGAGGCACCCAGAACCACAATGAATTCTGAGTGCCTCCACAATACTGTATCACTAAATCAGGTAAGTGCTATTATTACATTTACATATGAGGTGGGCAGAGAGGTCTGGTATCTGCATTCATGTGCGTTCCTCCATTCCCACCACTGTTTTATCTGTTTGAAAAAGATAAATTGCTATTACCAGGAGAATTAAGAGGAAAAATGTTTGTCTAATGTCATCCAAAGCTTCTTTACCAGGGGAAATCGGCCTAAGCTTGTTAGTCACCCAACACTAAGGCTCTGGGATCAAAGGCAGCAACCTCCAAATTGCATTCTGACAATCACTGTTTTCCCTTCCACTTCTTAAAAAGATGTCAGTCCATCTGTTCCTGATTCTTTACAATTGAATCTGCACATTGGGTTTCTCTCTCTCTTTCTTTTTCCCACTCCCTCCATCTTTCAGAGTCTTAAGAACTGATTTTCTTTTAACTAGGAAGTTTTATCTTGCCAGCAATCAGAGCTCAGATACAGACATACACAAGTTTCAGTCAAAACTCTTAATACATAAAATTTTAATTGCTACAAGGTTTGGCAAAATGCCATACTTTTTCCAAATTCATAAGACAGATGAGACACAAGAGTGAGATAAATGATACTGCCTTGCTATTTCAAATGCCATATTGATATAGTCATTATGTGTGCCAATAAGGCTCACTGTCATCTAATTTTAACCTGTTTCTGTGTTGATATTGCTTAATTTTGGTCTTTTTTCTCTTTTGATATAGATTTTTCATTTAATAGAATCTAAGTTTGTGAAAAAATCTTTTAGACAACTTATTAAGTGCTTATTACATGCAAAACACTGTTTTTCTTATCTTGGGCAGAGGTTAGAGAATATAAACACTAAATATTCCTGACACACAATATGGACTCACTAAAATATGTGAAAAAAATAGACAGGAGGAATAAAAGGATAGCAAGACAGAAGAAAAAGACAGCAAGCATCTAATAATTCATTCGACTTAAGAAAATGTATACTTCATCCCATCATTCAGCCATAATTTCTTCATAGCAGATTTATTATCTAATATTTTCTTGATTACTTGCTGTTTATTGTCTTTCTCTTTCACCCAAAAATAATGACCATGGAAGCAATTGTAAAAAAAATGTAAAAAAATTTAAAGAATTTAAATTGTGAAAAATTTGTTTGAAAATTGTATAAAATTATTTTTAAAATTGTAAAAAAAAATGTGTTTTTGCCTAGAACCTGGGAAATGCCAAAGAAATGTGAAATCAAAGAAAAATGAATTAATCCCCTGACCTAGAAAAGAATACTTTTCCACATTCACCCCGAATGAGAAGCCTTCTTTTTGGAATCTTTACTCCCACCATGGCGAGGAAACCTGCTCTGAGTGGACCTTGCTCATCTAGTAGTCAATTGCTTGCAGAAAAGAATTAGAATCTGAATTTGTCCTCCTCAGGTGAAGAATTTTCTAATGAAATCCAGGTTGGGAATTGCTTTTCTTTTTTTTTTTTTTTAAACAACCTACATAGATCTTCTTGTTTTTTTAAAAAAAACTGAGGTAATGCCCTAACCAGTGTTGCTAAGTGGTTAGAGTGCCAGCCCGTGCACAGAAGGGTCATGGGCTTCCCAGTCAACAGCGTGTACCTGGGTTACAGGTTCGATCCCTGCTCCTAGTAGGAACATGTGCAGGAGTGTCTCTCTTACATCGATGTTTCTTTCTTTCTCCCCACCCTCCTTTCCACTCTCTCTAAAAAAAAAAAAAAATCAATGAAAAAATTATCTTCAGGTGACAATTAACAACCAAAAAAGATAAAAATTGAGGTAACATTGTTTTATCATATAAGTTTCAGATGTACAACATTATAATCTGACATCTGTATACACTACAGTGTGCTCACCACCACAGCAGCATTATTTATAATAGCCAAGATATGGAAACAACCTAAGTGTCCAACAATAGATGAATGGGAAATGAGATGAAATATATACATAATTGCCCACACACAGTGAGCTATTACTCAGCCATATGAAAGATGAAATCTTGAGATTTGGGGACAACATGAATGGACCTTGAGGGCATTATACTGTGAAATAAGTCAAAGACAAATACCATATACTTTAACTCAAGTGGAATTTTTAAAAATGAACACACAAAACAAAAACAAACTCACAGATGTGACCAAAGATTAGTGGTTACCAGAAGGGTAGGTGGAGGCAGGAGGGCAAATGGGTAAAGAGGGCCAATTGTATAGATGTATGGAAACTAAGTCTTTGGTAGTGAGCACTCTAAAGTGTGTACAAATGAATTATAATCTTGATTGCTTTTCATTCGACTTCCCCTAGCAGGTTAGAGATGTAGTCTCTGTACCTCCCTTTTAGTCCTGTTTCCTGCTTCTTGACCTACCCTT
The DNA here is from genome assembly GCA_027563665.1 of Antrozous pallidus. Lineage (NCBI taxonomy): Eukaryota > Metazoa > Chordata > Mammalia > Chiroptera > Vespertilionidae > Antrozous > Antrozous pallidus. The sequence goes on from CM050513.1 coordinate 91,780,060, forward strand.
ATTTCCATTTCATGTTTATTTGGGTTTTTCTTTCATTTAATTCTTATCCATTTAGCCTACAAAAGTTCTTCTACTTCTTCCTGACTCAGGAGTTCTTACAGTTACTTTCTTGAAGTCTTATCTTTCTTATTTCTTACTTTGTTATATGATTTTTTTTCTTTTTTTTTTTCATACACATCTGATTGACCACAATCAGTAAGCTATTTCCTCTTAGGAAAAGTATAGTTGCCTCAGTGAACACACTATTAAAATAATAAAAAGGTCATAGTTGATCATTGTACTGAATGATAGTTCAGATACTCCTGAAACTTCTTTGCAATTAAGTGTAGTAATTAGGAAACCTTACATTCCACTCTCCAGTTAACCTTTAAAAGTCCTCCTGTATCTGATGGTGGTGTAATCGGCTCTTTATTTTATACTAGGGGCCCAGTGCACGAAATTCTTGCACTGGGGGTGGGTGATCCCTCAGCCCAACCTGCCCCCTCACACATACTGGGAGCCCTCAGGGGATGTCCTACTGACCACTCACCCCCAGCCTGCCCAAGGCCTAAAGTCTCTGGCCAAGGCTTTAGGCCTTGGGCACCCAGCAATCACCCTGCAATGGGGCCAATGGCTGGCTCTGCCCCGGCCGCCTCAGCCCTGCCTACCTGGCCCTGGCCTTAGCCCCAGAAGATGGTGATTCCCATAGCCCTGGGGCACCAGTGCTTGCCGGACAACTCAGCCCCACCCCCCATTCCTGATTGGATGGTGGGTGTGGCTGAGAATGTGGCTGGTGGGTGTAGCAAAGGTACAGTCAATTTGCATATTACTCTTTTATTAGATAAGATTGCACTAGAAGCACAGTGCACAAAATTTGTGCACAGAGGTGGGGAGGGGATTCCCTCACCCTGGCCTACACCCTTTCCAACCTGGGACCCCTTGGGGGATGCCCAACTGCTGGTTTAGGCCTGATCTCTGTGGGCAGTGAGCACTCTAAAGTATATACAAATGTTGAATTATATTTGCCCCTGTGGGATTGGGCTTAAACTGACAGTTGAACATCTCTCTCGCAATCCAGGACTGCTGGCTCCTAACTGCTCACCTGCCTGCTGCCTGATTGCCCCTAATCACCTCTGCCTGCCTGCCTGATTGCCCCTAACCATCTCTGCCTCGGCCCCTATCACTGGCTTTGTCCAGAAGGACGTTTGGAAGGACACCCAAAAAACATCTGGTCTATCTGGTTTAATTAATCATATTACACTTTTATTAGTATAGATAGGTAGCTTAAAAGAGGCAGCTTACTTTTAAGAAATCTGATGAATAGGTTTTAATAAAAAAGGTGATAAGGAAATTAAGACCACACTGTCTGTCACCCCATTTGAATCTGGGGTCTCCTAAGGACTTGTAAATAAATAGCTCCAAACTAACCTTGAGCTAGTACCCTTAGTAGTGTTCCTGACTCTGCTAAGTTCATTAAGAACCACCTCATTTATAGTCCCTGGTAAAGAATAACTATTATTGGGGGAACACCAAGATGGCGGCATAGGTAAATACCTATTGTTCTGCCCTGCGCAACGATTTAAGAACTACAACATAACAGCAGAACAGACATCACCCAGAATCGCCAGAAAGCTGGCTGAGTGAAAACTCCACTAATAAGAGTAAAGGTGGGACACTGAGACTCAGAGGAATGGCGGGAGTGCAGCCTTGAAGACGGAAACAGGTTAGGAGCCATCCCGGTTGCGCGTGGGCTGGGGCTGGAGCAGCAACCCTGGCTGGATTTTGCCAACAGGGAGGGCGGAGATGTCCCACTACACAGATTTCCCAGCGCCAGGCAAGGTCCGAGGTCCGGGGTACGTGGAGACGTCCCACTGCACAGATTCAACAGTGCCAGGTGAGGTCCGAGGTCCGGGGGACGCACCCTGGAAGCAGGGCACGGCAGAGGCTCCTAGTCTGCAAGAAACCCGGAGGCGGGGAAAAGAAGTTTCCGCACAAAGGTCACACAAACCCGCGACTTGCCCCCTGGAAACTTGTCTCCTGGTTCTGGAAACCATCTATTTTACAACCCTGGGCTAGACTTTGGGTGTGCAGTCACATTTGGGGAGAGGCAGAGTTGTCTGGCAAGGGGAAGAGACTAGTGGCTTTCTCTTGGAGGTGTCTGCAGCCATCCCCATCCAACAGAGACCCGCGCGCGTGAGCGCCACATAGGACATAGCTGACACTGAGGCTGCCTGCACAGCTCAGAGACTCCGCCCATCCAACCTGAACACAGTCTCACTTCACAGCCAATTGGCCTGGAGGTCAAAACCCTCCTAGGGCTAACAACAACAAGCTGGGTTTAAATTCAAAAATACTGTACAACCCTTAAAGGATTGCAGTAAGAGTACCCATCTCAAATAGCTGGGGAGGCTGTGCCACTGACGCTTAGAGGATATCTACCACATAAAGCAGCCACCATGCAGAGATATGGAAAGAAATCAGGTGTGAAAGAAATGTAGGAAAAAAGACGACTAGACATAGAGTTCAAAACCACGGTTATAAGGCCTTTCAAGAGGCTCCTAGAAAAGGCCGATCAATTTAATGAGAACTACGAGGAAATAAACAAGACCAACCAGGAAATGAATGAGACTTACAAGGAAATGAATGAGACACTCAAGGAAATGAATGAGACCCTCAAGGAAATGAACAAGACCTCTGAGGATACGAACCAGACCCTCACAGATAAAAAAAAGGACCAACTAGAAATCAAGCATACACAGACTGAAATGAAAAATATTACACAAAGTCCTAAAAGCTGTCCAGAGGGCCACAAGAACCAAGTCAAAGATTTGAAATACAAAAAAGCAAAATCCACTCGGCTGGAAAAGCAAGAAACAAAAAGAATTCAGATAATTGAAGATAGCGTAAGGGCCTCTGGGACAACCTCAAGCATGCCAACATCTGAATTATTGGGGTGCCAGAAAAAGAGAGAGAGCAAGGTAATGAAAACCTACTTGAAGAAATAGTGACTGAAAACTTCCCCCACCTGGTGAAAGAAACTGACTTAAAAGCCCAAGAAGTACACAGAACCCCAAAATATAGGAATCTAAAGAGGACCACACCAAGACATATCATAATTAAAATGCCAAGAGCAAAAGATAAAGAGAGAATATTAAAAGCAGCAAGAGAAAAACAGTTGGTTACCTACAGGGGAGCACCCATAGGATTGTCAGCGGATTTCTCAACAGAAACGATGCAGGCCAGATGGGAGTGGCAAGAAATATTCAAAATAATGAATAGCAAGAATCTACAACCAAGATTACTGTATCCAGCAAAGCTATCATTCAGAATTGAAGGTCAAATAAAGTGGTTCGCAGATAAGAAAAAGCTAAAGGAGTTCATCACCACCAAACCAGAATTATATGAAATGCTGAAAGATTTTCTTTAAGAAGAGGAAGAAGAAAAAGGTAAAAATATAAATTATGAACAACAAATACACATCTATCAACAAATGAACATAAAAACCAAGTGAATTGATAGGCTGATGAACAAGATAAACTGGTGAATATGACAGAAACATGGACCTAGAGAGGGAATGGACTGACAATTCTTGGGGAGAAAAAGGTTGTGGGAAGTACAGCAAGAGATTGGATAAAAATCTTGCAACAATGGGAGAGGACATTGGGGAGGGGGAGGTGAGGGTGGAGGGTGGGATAGGTACAGGGTGGAGGGGAGATATAGGGGGATAAAAAAGGGGAAACAATGTAATTAATAAACCGAACAATAAAGATTTTTTTTTAAAAAGAATAACTATTATTGTTATTATTTTTTCACTCAAATAAGGTCGTATAACTTCGTGAAAAGTGTTATTTTGTATCCCTACCCAGTTTGGTCCAGTGAAGGATAGAGCACCAGCCTGTAGACCAAAGGGTCCCAGGTTCAATTCTGGTCAAGGGTTGCAGGCTCCTTCCTGGCCCAGGCCCTGGTTGTCTTGTACAGGAAGCAACCAATCGATATAATCATCTCACATCAATGTTTCTCTCTGTCTTTCCCTTTCTCTTCCATTCTCCCTAAAAAATCAACGGAAAAATATCCTCATGTGAGAATTAACAAAAAATAAAACAGACAAAGAAAGTGTCATTTTGTAAAAATATTGCCATGGGCAGGACCCTACTAAGAAATATAAAACCTGTGCAATTCACACATCCTTTTGAAATGCAAGAGCCTGTGGACTCTGACAGGCTGTAATTAATGGCTGGCAGAGTTGACTGTCAGTTGCTAGTATGATTTTAGTGGGGTAAGATGCTTCACTACTGAGATTTCTTCCTGTGCGGCTTTTACCTGAAATTCCGCTATTAGACGTTTATGTGTTTAGGTCAATGATTCTCAAGGGAGTGGGAGGAGGGAGAGATGGAGGCAATGAAGGAGATGGGGAATATGAGAATTTTCATGTAGTTTAGAAAACATATTTAATACTTCATTATTTGGTTCTACAATTACTGGAACTAAATTTCTTGGTTTTATCTTTCTTAGCTTAGAAAATAAAGTAGGAAAGCACTGAAAGATGCCTGAGTTTTGCAATGTTGAATAATGATAGCTTAGGTGGAAATTTGCTTTTCCCATGGTCCTTACAGAAAATGGAAATGCCTTAGTGCGAATTAGGTCCTCAACAGGATCAATTTAGTAGAGTTTTATGGTGAATTTGAAAAGTGGCATAACAAGATCAAATTTGTTCATGTCTAGAACTTCCACCAACATTTCTTTGGTCCCACTGGGTCCTGCGGTGCATTCCAGGGCTTTGGCAAACAGTGGTACAACCGTGGAAGAGGGGGTTACAGTTTGGATGATTTGGTTGTTGATGACATGGTAAACCAAGATAGAGAGCACAGTAAGTAAAACAGGACTAGAGACAATGAACTCCATATTAAGGATAATTGGTCTGAGATGCCAGTAGGAATTTAATTATAGTTTGGGTCAAGGATATGAATCTCAGCTGGAGAAAGATATGAGTAGCATCTATCTGCATATGGCTGTATTTAAAAGTGGATTATCTCCCTCAGATAAAGTGTGTCACACAAAGACCAAGAAAGGTCTTAAGAAAATCTAACTTTTTACTGATATTGCTGCCAGACTAATGGTGTTCCCTGTATCTAAAAATACCTTTATTGTGGTATCACATTTATTTTAGATCTAACTCTGCCTCTGAAACCTAGATAATGTTCTACAATAGACAACATCTCTCAATTTTCACGTTAGTGGGAAGCAAAAAAGAAAAGTGTATCACATGAAATGATAGTTTTATATATGCACTAGTAGCCCTGTGCACAAATCCTTGTACCAATAGCTCTCCAGTCGCTTGTTGCTGCCCTCCTGTAGCTCCCACATCCTCCTCCCCTTTGCCCCCCATAGATTGCAGCCCCGTCCCCTCCCGTAGCTCTCCACTGCCCACCTGTAGCCAGTAGCTCACTGCTGCTCTCCTGGGTTGCTCCCTCCTCATAGCTTGCTGCCCTGCCCCCTCCTGTAGCTCTCCACCGCTTGCTTGTAGCTCATTGCCCCACCCTCCTGCTAATCCGTGATCTGGTCATTAAGTTTCACAGCATAACAACCATTTGCATATTGCATCTTTATTATATAGAATTGCTTTTGAGGTCAGCAGTTGTTTTCCCAGAAGTGAACTTTCTATTTTGTGAAGGGCTGGAAAGAAAAGTGATTGTCTTCCAATTGCTTTCATGTAAACATGAAGCACTAGGTCTTTCAGTGGAAAACTTAGTTTGCAATTTCTTATTCCATTTAAATCTGTGTCTTTAATCTTTGGAGGAACTGGGCTTTGTTGTCTCTTCAGGAAGCATGCAAAATCATGTACTGGGCTTTGTAATCTCAGCCATGCAGCATTCACTGCCCCCTGTGTGGTACCATTTCCTTTGCTTAAACTCCCTTTTCCACTCTCCTAGTACAGAATTCTGGCGCAGTTGCCTTCACTCCCCAGTGCTGAAAATGAGCATGTAACTCAGAAGAAAATTCCATCCTCCTAGCCACGGTGACTCATTTGGGGTTGAGACTAGGACCATAGCTGAGCTGATTAGACATAGTCCCAATACTTGTCCTAGGCTGTTTAGGGAATGGAGTTCTATTTGATCATGAGACATGAACCTTGGAAGATGTAGGGTTGGAGCTGCAAGTTTCCCACTTGCTACCAAGCAGAACCGTGAATAAAGAAGGCAGATGAAGAGATGACGAGAGAATTGGAGAATTGGTCCTGACTGCATCATTTTAGCTGGATCAAGGCACATCTGAAGTTACTTCTAGCCTGACATTTTGCAGTTCCCAAGCCAATGAACTCTTTTTTTCTTTCTTTACTGCTTAAGCAAATTTAAATTGGGTTTTCTGTCACTCGTAAATCAAAGAGTTTAATGTAAAGAAGATGGTTGGAGTTATGCTACCCATCGGAAGAAAATTCCAGATGACAATCTGCAATGATCTGTCAAGAGACAAAACCCATGCATCACTCCCATAGTCTCATCTGTATGAGGGATACCCATTCAGAAATCTGGCTCTCAATTTCTTTCTTTGTTAAGTTGATAGAGAAAGTCCATTTTATTGTCTTCAGCTGTACCTGGCATTTTTAAATCTGCCCCCACCTTGTAAAGGTGACATTTGTTCAGCTCTCACAATACCAGGGAATAGATGATAAAGATTTCCTTAGAGACTGTAAGAAAATTTGAGTCAGATTGTCTAGCTCTATTCTGCTCCTTAGAATATGTTATGGCTATGAGCAGTGGCACTGCAATTCTAAGACCTACCTAGGATTATTTATATAAACCTAATAAACTTGTCCCAGGTTTCCTGTTCTTCAGCTTGAGGGTTTGATTAGTGTCATAATTTATCAAGGATCCGGGGCCAAAGAGATTTTTATCTCAATATTATCCTTCTTCAGACTCCCCTCCCCCACCCCCCATTTAGGCAGAATCTTAACTAAGTGTGTTTAAAATAAATCTATTACCTTTTAACACAGATCAATGAATAGCAGGTCAACTGACTTTTCTATATCCACATGGCAAACTACAGAAAGAGGTAACCTTTTGTTTGTTCGGTTTGGTTTTTTTGAACGCAAAAGGAGTTGGCACTGCCTAATAAACCTTGTTCTTTTCATCCTCTGACAAGGATTCCCAAAGGAAGATTCTGTGGGACATTATCTATCCCAGCAGGAAAACAAACAAAAGCCCATTCTGCTTTTGAAGTTTATCACTTTAAAATATTGCTATTATGATGATAAGCCCTTTTGAGATTGACTTTTTATTTTCATGGATATTCTGATAGTGTTCAAATCAGAAGCAAAACAAAGTCACCTTTGGATTTCCTCTTTTGTGAAATGCACTTCACTGAAAACCTGAACGCCTAATTAACGGGGAGAGAAGAGGCCAACAAGGTAGAGAGGCCTTTAGTTCCAAAACTGGGTGCTCCTGGGTCAGAGGATGGGAGACTCCCTGTACAGGATGCCCAACATCTCTGAGTCCTTAGACACAGGATCCATGCATGGTCTCAGTGTACTGACAGTGATTCTTCTTCTACTTCTGCCATCTGGAAAAATGTTTGTTATAGCTCAGCCAGCTGACAAAATATTTTATCTTTGAACCCTTGTGACCAATTTGATATTCCATGCATTATTATTTATAACAAATTTAAAAATCCAATGATAAGAGAATAGTTGAACAAATCATGGTATGTTCATACAAAATGTAGGCATTAAAAATTGTGAGACTTTTTAGGAAATCTTAAGGCGCGGGGAAAAGTGTGATTCCTATTACTGGGCTTAATCTCTCTAAAACATGATTAATTGATGACTGATTCATATTTATACTCGCAAAGTTGTAGCACAATGCCTGCCATGTGATACGTGCACAATAAATATGTGTTGAATCATAAATAAATGAATAAATAAAACAGTGAATTTTGGCTTTGCTAAATTCCTTCTCATTTCCCCTAATGTTTTATGATTCTACATAAATTTTCTGTCAGAATATACACTTGCATTCTCTTTGAAAGTGTAAAGGTTAGATGGGAAGACAAGATAAACACATAAAACAATAATGAATGAAAGAAGACTCTGACATGAAGTACTCCTGACTTCACTGAAGTACTACTTTCCAGTTCTGCATGTAAGGATCTTAGAAGTCACCACTCCATGCTAACAAGTGAAAACCTGAACAGACTGAAACACCAACTCTCCTTGGATGTGTAAGAGAGGGAAGTACACAAGGCACACTGCTGCTCCCAATACTGGGAAGACAGGGGAGCAGAAGGAACCATGGCTTCCCAGAGAAGAAACTCACAAGCAGAAAGCACATGGGAACTGGGGCCCGGGGAAGGAAAACCTGAACTGAAATTGACATTTTGCTGGGGGCTCTGTGGGGTTGACCCTAAGAGTTATAACTAAGTTCTGAATTAGGTTCATGCGATGGGAGATGGGGGCTGGGGGGACAAGAAATCATAAATGTCCTGGTGAAAACTCATAACCCATATCCACTGCTTGGATAAACAGACCCAAGTATGTTAGCTACTAGCCTTTCAAGAGTTATATACTATTCGTGATCAAAGGATAGCACATTTTTTTCAAAAGTGCAATAAACATCTTTCACCCAGACTCCTACTCTCTCCAATACTTTGAAGAGACTAGCATAGTTATATAATCCATGAAGAATTCAGATTTATACCTGTTAGCCTATACAAAAGTCAATTTGTTCAGTTGTTAGTTTTAAAACCAAATTTCCAACAAAGCCCAGTCCTTATAAAATCACCTGGTTAAATACCTTCCAAAGTAATACTTTTGTGAAGGAAATTTTCAATAGTTAAAGCTGCCTATTATAATGTGAGATTAAAATAAAAGACAGTTAATGTATATCTCTTTATGTACCACAACTCTTTGGAGGGTCATAAATTAATAATTCTGTGCCCAGCCCCACCCCCAAAACAAATTTCTGCACTCATGGAGGCAATATCATCACCACTGAAAATGAATGGTCCACACTATTCTGATGGGGGGAAATGTTTAAATGCCATGCTCTTAAAATGCAATGCTGGATCTGCAGTATTATCTTTGTACATAAGCTTCACAACAGGTATAAAAGGCAGCACATTACTTTCTTAAACACTTGATCTAATCAGTTTGAATGTTCCCTTCTCCCCCAAAATGGTTTCTATATAGAGTCTTTGAAACAGGGATGAGAGAAGAGAGTGAGAAGAAAACTTTAAAAAGAAAACAAAACTTTGACAACAGAAAACCAACAAATGATTAGAGATAAAATTCACTGTCTAATCTAACATTCCTGACATTCCTTTGATAGATTGCTATTGGCAATTCTATACAGTGGCTTGCATTTCTCTTTTTATTCCCCTCCCCCATTCTCTCTCAATCATTCATTCTGTGTATAACACACACAGCCACATATCTATATCACTGAGAAAAGGATCAATCATTTTTCCCCCTATGCTGCTGAGACATACAATATTTATCACAGGTTATAGAAAAAGAAGAAAAGAAAACCTAAGAATGTTCCCTTCAGCTGTATTTCTGTTGTGGACCCAGGAGCGTCCCAGTCCTCCTCATTTTACTTGTTTGTCAGCTCAGCCCAGAACAATCTGTAGTGCAATGAGGCTGATAAAGTTAGGTACCCACTGGCCACTGGAAAGGAAAACAGACCTGGTTATTGGTGATCTTCCTCACTATATTAAACACAGCTCCCATTAGGCAAACTCCCTTCCATTTCTTTAAACCTCTCAATACCTTGTAAATCAAATATTTATCAACTGAGAACCTCTTTTCTAGCTGTCTGATGTTTCAGCTCTGACAAAGTTGGACACTAGCCAGTCGAAGAAATCTGTGAAAGAAAATCAGCCACAAGAAAAAAGAAAACTCTATTTCATTTTTATTTCACAGGAACAAACTGTCAGTAAATCCCCCTCCTTCTTTTTCCCTTTAAACTTGGCCTTGTAAAAAATGCTTACCTGGAATGAGCCAGTCTGGCCACTGACTTAGTCAACAAATAATTACTGGACATTCATCAGCTGGACCATATATCTTTGGGTCCTTGTAATGCACGTTAAAATGTTGTTGAATGGTGGAGATTGTGAATAATATGCAACTTATAGAAGTATGTGCATAAGATGCAGCAATTTACAAAGGTAGACCAGAATCCATTTGACAAACTGTATTCTTAAGGAGAATAGACAAAGCTGTTTATGGCAAGCTTTCTGAAGGAGAAAAGCCCTGAACCCTGACTTAGAACAAGAGAAGGAATCCATATGATGAGTGGGCAGTGAGGTGACAAATCCACAGGAAAGCACAAGTGGCATCTTCCCAGGAAAAGTAATTGCTCCAACAAAATTACCATATAGATGGGCCACGTTTTAAATGAGTCAACCCCAGCTTATGTGGCTCAGATGGTTGTGCATCCTCCCATACACTGAAATGTTGCCAGTTCCATTTCCTGCCAGGGCATATACCCTGTTGTGGGCTCCATCCCCAGTAGCAGGCAAGCAAGAGGCAACCATTGATGTTTCTCTCTCTCTCTCTTCTCTCTTCTCTCTCTCTCTCTCATCTATTTTAAAAAAATCTTAAAAGAATAAAAATTAAAAAGAACCATTTTCAGGACTGTTCTATACCAATCATATAGACCATGCCCTAAAGTAATACTACTGATGATTATCTACAGAATATTTTCAATTAAGAAACTTAAATGTTGATGGAGGATCCAAGATGGCAGCATTGGTAAACACCTATTTTGCTGTCCCACACAATTCCAAAACTACAATTTAACAACAAAACAAACATCATCCAGAATCACCAGAAAGCTGGCTGAGTGAAAATTCCACAAATAAAAGTAAAGATAGGACACTGTGACTCAGAGGAGCGGCAGAGCGCAGCCTTGAAGATACATGTGGAGAGAGGTTCAGAGCCGTGCGCGCACATGAGCTGTAAAGGGCAGGCGGCAGCAAACCCAGCTGGTTTTCTCCAAGGGGGAGGGCGGAGGTGTCCCACTGCATTGATTCCCCAGTTCCAGGTGAGGTCCAAGGTCCAGGGAAGGCACACTAAAAGCTGGGCACTGGAGAGGTCTGCAAGTTTGAGGAGAGTGCGCTAAACTTGGAACAGCAGTTTGCACGTAAACTTGAGGACAGAACTTCGCGACCACGCAGAGAGGACTCATGACTTGCTCCCTCGTTCGGGAGACCACCAGACTGCTTTGTTTTACAACCGTAGGCAAGACTTTGGGTATGCAGACTCATTTGGGGAGAGGCAGAGTTATCTGGTAACGGCTTTCTCTCGGAGGTGTGTGCAGCCATTACCACTCAGCACAGAGACCCACGGGTTGCATAGGGTGGAGCTGACGCTGCCAGCTCAGCCAAGAGACTCCGCCCATCTTACCTGAACACAACTTACCTTCACAACTAATTGGCCTGGAGGTCAAACCCTCCTAGTGCTAACAACAAATAACTGGGCTTAACTTCAACAATACTGTACAACCCATAAAGGATTGCAGTAAGAGTATCCACCTCAGGTAACTGGGGAGGCTGAGCCACTGTCCCTTAGAGGACATCTACCACACAAAGCTAAACGACCAACTCAGGAAAGCAGCCATAATGCAGATAAATGGAAGAAATCAGATAAATGTGAAAGAAATGGAGAAAAAAAGACGACTAGACATAGAGTTGAAAACCACAGTACTAAGGTTTTTCAAGAGGCTCCTAGAAAAGGCCTATGAAGTTAATGAGAACTATAAGGAAATGAACAAGACCTATGAGGAAATGAACAAGACCTATGAGAATATGAAAAAGGACCAACTAGAAATTAAGCATACACTAACTGAAATAAAAAATATTACACAAAGTCCTAAAAGCTGTCCAGAGGACTGCAAGAACAAAGTCAAAGATTTGAAATACAAAGAAGCAAAATCCATTCAGCTGGAAAAGCAAGAAGCAAAAAGAATCCAAATAATTGAAGATACTTTAAGGGGTCCCTGGGACAACCTCAAGCATACCAACATCCGAATTATAGGAGTGCCAGAAAAAGAGAGAGAGCAAGATAATGAAAACCTACTTGAAGAAATAGTGACTGAAAACTTCCCCCACCTGGTGAAAGAAATTGACTTAAAAGCCCAAGAAATACACAGAACCCCAAAATATAGGAATCTAAAAAGGACCACACTAAGACACATCATAATTAAAATGCCAAGAGCAAAAGATAAGAGAGAATATTAAAAGCAGCAAGAGAAAAACAGTTACCTATAAGGGAGCACCCATACAATTGTCAGCAGATTTCTCAACAGAAACGATGCAGGCCAGATGGGAGTGGCAAGAAATATTCAGAGTGATGAATAGCAAGAATCTACAACCAAGATTACTCTATCCAGCAAAGCTATCATTCAGAATTGAAGGTCAGATAAAGTGCTTCGCAGATGAGAAAAAGCTACAGGACTTCATCACCACCAAACCAATATTATATGAAATGCTGAAAGATATTCTTTAAGAAGAGGAAGAAGAAAAATGTAAAAATATAAATTATGAACAACAAATACACATCTATCAACAAATGAATCTAAAAATCAAGTGAATTAATAATCTGATGAACAGGATAAACTGGTGAATATAACAGAATCCTGGACATAGAGAGGGAATGGACTGACAATTCTTGGGGAGAAAAGGGGTGTGGGAAGTGCAGCAAGAGACTGGACAAAAATCATGCAACTATGGGAGAGGACAGTGGGGGAGAGGTGAGGGCGGAGGGTAGGATGGGTACCGGGGGGAGCTAAGGGGGGAAGAAAGGGGGGAACAATGTAATTAATAAACTGAACAATAAAGATTAAAAAGAAATAAAATAAAATAAAATAAAACAAAAGAAACTTAAATGTCATTGCTCAGCCAGTATTGCTCAGTAGTTGAGCACTGACCTATGCACCAAGAGGTCATCCATTCCATTCCTGATCAGGACATATGCCCAAGTTGGAGGCTCAATCCCCAGTAGTGGGCATGCAGGAGACAGCCAATAGGTCTTTCTCAGTGGTGTTTTTCTCTCTCTCTCTGATCTCTCTCCCTTCCTTTCTCAAAAATCAATGAAAACATGTTGTTGTTTTTTTAAGAAATTCAAATGTCATTGATAATCTGGTATTCATTGTAGTTACTGGTGTATTGATTTTCCAAAACCAAAGGTCATTCTCTATTTTGTTCTAAACACCAGTGGATCCAATGGGAGAGCCGGGACTTCAGAGCTTTTCAAAAACTCTGCAGATGATTCCAAGTTACCTACAAATTGTAAACTATGGCTCAGCACAGTTTCCTATTACAACCGATTCCAAAGTAACTGCTTCAGCTTATTACATGAGCACATCTATACATGGCTTTGAAAGTTGGTTCTTTATCTTACCATACATACTTCATTTTCAGAATCTACACTACCTTTTGGCAGAACTTTGTGACCACTACACTCCCAGGTGCTATATAGCTAATGATTTCTGCATAATTTACTAGTCCCTTCCTTATAACACTAAGATAAGAACTCTTATGTGGACTGAGTATGCAACAGTATTTGTAAAAGCCTAATGGTAGTCACGTGACCAAGAAGTGTTAGTAAAAATGTTGCTTATTCCTATCAGGGATGTGTGTGTGTGTATATGTGTGTGTAGCCTAAGAAGAAAATAAGAAAGATAAAAGTTCTGGTCCCAGCTCTAATATCAAGTTGCCTACACAGGGCCAGGCACCTTGCTAGGCTCTGGGTACTGGGGGATTCCTGGTTCCCTCACCAGCTTTGCCTTCCAGAGTCTTATGGTGGAAGAGGAAATGAATGAGGAAGTGCACAGCATGTCTTGTAAGGGAAGGGCAGAAAATCAATTAGGTATGTGATAGGGGAAGGACAGAGAGCCTTCCCAGACAAGAAAGTCAGAGAAGGTCTCTTTAAAGAGGTAAATTTTAACATTTAAGCTTTCAGCTAAGACATGAAGGAGAAGGCGACAACCATTTGAAGCATTTCAAGCATGTGAGAAAACCTGAAGCTGGAAAGAACTTAACCATCCTGGGCCATCTGTAAAATGATGAAATTGAGCTGCACAGTTTCAAATGCTATTTCCTGCTCTAAAAGTCTGTAAAAAAAAAAAAAACACAGACTCAAGTAATTAGTGGCTAAGTAAGAAAATGAAAAGCATTAAGCAAAGCATTTTATCCTAATCTGAAAGACATACTAAAGTTAGAGATGGAAAAGATGTTTGTCTCATTCCGATTCCACCAATTGGTTTAATGATGCAGAAATAAGCTTACATAGCCTTTCATATTAGTATAACCAGGAACCTCTGTTGACAGATCATCTATATGGCATTTCTTGAAAACATCACTCTAAAAGGGAACGCTTAATGGACAAAAATATATAAATGGATAATGTAAAAAGAAGACAGGAATCAATTATTTTCATTAGTCAAGAAGACAGAACAAAGACTAATGGCTTTTAAGCCTTAGTAGGAGAAACTCATGTTAAATAGAGCAGAATCTTGCTAATTCTCCCTTCAATAATTTCCAAACCCTATAATTTCCAGAAAGAAAACTAGTAGTCTTAGTTATATTTCAATAAGCATTTACTAATACAAGGTAGACAGAGAACTCTCATGAATTACTTTTGATTACTCTCCAAAATATGCCCCAAGAATGTCTTCTTGCCAGGGTCCCATGTTATATTACTAATAAATAAGCCCTTTGTCAAAAGTAACAAACTACATATACATTTGAGTTCTGTCCTTATAGGACTTTTCCTCTCATTGAGCTCTTATTCTCAAAGTCAATAAATCAGCAGGGGGTTTTCTATACAGCAGTGTGAATTAAAAATCAGACATCAAAGCATCTTTTTTCCACCAGCAAGGATAAGGTTTGTTTCATAAATTTTTTCATTGCATTTATTTTATATTGATATATACATCACATAGAAAGATGAAAATTCTCCTACAAAGTTATCTTTTCTATATACCAGGAATTCAAAGAAAGCACTACTTAAAACAAAACAAAAAACAAGAAACAAAATATTTAAAAAATGTAAATGATGTCAGGTATGTTTTAGCATTTAGGAAGTTAACCATTTGTCCTTTTAGCAAGTTCATGGCTATGCCTGGACATGGTGTTATTCAATACACACTAATAGATTGCAAACCCTCCACTGACATACCAGTAATTCAACCCACAACATGGGGTGATGGATGTTTAGCAGATTCTGGATTTGAAAGAGGATATCAAGAATCATGCATTCTCCTATAGTGACCCTGCCCAAGCCTTAGCACCATGCATGGCCCCTGAAACTCAATCTTGGCTCCAGCGGAAAGAAGATAAACCCCAAACTGATGGACATTAAGTGTCCAACATATTGGGAGAATATATAAATGGAAGTTTAGCAGAGTTATATTTTTTTCTTTCCTAGGTTATGAACAAATTCAGACACACTGCAGTATATTTAAGGATGGGTACAAAGTAATTTTGGAGCAAGAGAATAACAGGAAAATCAGACTAGGGGGGCTAGGAGTTATCTGTCAGGAGCAATGGCCTTGAGCTAAGCCCAACAGGAAGAGTAAGAATCGAATGCACACTGCTGTATAGAATGCACAGGAACAAGGGATAAGAAAAATGCAGAGACTTTCCTGGCAGAAAACAATGTGAGCTTAGGTCCAGAGGCAAGAAAGAATATTGGGGCACTGGAATTCTTTTAGTATCACCGATATAAAAGCTGTATGTGAAAAGGTAAAAGGAGATGGGGTTCGTGCAGTCACTGGAGCCAGTCATGCATGTCAGAAGGATGGCTCCTGCAGATAAGTGAAGAAGAGTGGAAAGTACTACTTCTCTTAACATTAACTTTTCCTGGACCTTTATGGTTAACCTTCATGGTTTATCTATAGCACTTAATACAGTAAATTTTTAAAAATTAAAAAATTGCTCCAAAAAATAGCCTCTGATTTAAGGTTAGGTACTTAGGTTTATTTCACTAAAATGTCTTCTCACGTTTTCTCTGAGGCTCATGCCCAGATTCTACTACTGGAAGTAGTTAAAGAAATAGATAAAGTAAATTCAGTGGCTATGCAAATGAAATGAAGTAACTTATACATACCCTATCCCTTCTCAATCTCAACAATCCAGATTTGGTGGTTGGTATCCAGTAAACTCATAAATACTGATGCATAAATGTCTTTAACATGCTACATTTTAAATTACTCAAATAATCACTAGGTTGTTCCCATTTGCAAACTCGGAGTTAAGGAAACATGTAACCTCTATCCATATATGAATTGATATTTCTCAGGCAGCTTCTGTGTGGTAGCAGGCTGTCACCTGGTTGTCTCCCACAGCATGTAGGTTTAAGAAATGGAAGGGATGCAGGGAAGGAGGAAGAGAAAAAGGGAAGAGGGAAGGGAGAAGGGAGCAAGGGCGGGAGGGAGGGAAAGAGGGAAGAAAGAAGGGAAGGGGGAGGGAAAGAAGGAAGGAAGAGAAGGAAGGGGGAAAACTTAGCTTTTATCTAAATACTCAGCATTGAATAAGTCATTTGAGAACTAGACAGCAGAGTCAAATCGCCTTTTTGTGTCTCGAAATAAATTATCAGCCTGGTACAGACCCTGGCTAAGACAGATATAGCATTTAACTTCACGGGTGGCTATAATTTCTGGATTTGTGGAAGAGTGATTCCTGCTTAGTATATTCCAAAAAGGACATGAAGTTTCTTAAAGGCCCTGTATAAATCAATTCACATTCATTCTGAGGTAGTTTGACTGTGACTCCAAAATGTCTGCATTTCATTTTCTCCCTGTTAGGGATGAAACCACTGACATTCATTTTTTATGGACATTTCCAGCTAAAGACATTTTGGTAAGTTAAAATTTGAAGAGCATGAAAGAGAAATTATTCTGATTTATGACGACTTCCAATCAGGACCAATTAAGAGAAAATGAACCAGGGAAATTGGAGTGGGGAAGGGAAATAAGATCCTGCAAAGTGAAAGTATTTAAACCTACATTTTCTTTCACTGGTGTTCCCCTGGGGAGAATCCAGCAAAGGCAGCTTCAGACTCAAGGGTCCCTGTGCCCTCCAGCCCTCACCCACATCCTGCTTTTTCACTGCTAATCTTACTCTGGCATTAGTCTACACTACCCTTTACTCAGGAGTCTACCAGATCCACAGAAATGCTCCTACTTTATTACAATAGTCAAGCTAAAGGAAAAGCGAATTCTTCCAATAGAACTATATGTTCAACTTATTTCTGACTTGGTTCCCACCTAAACACCTTCTGTGTTTCGAGCTTAAAGTCTGAGGCCTCAAATTCACACATTTTCCAACGGTATTTATGTCACCACTGCCCTTAGATCTGAGCACAAGGAACCTCTATGATGGATCCCCATAGCACTCTGCCCCTCCACCCCCGCCCCACACCACTACCACCACCACCACCGCCACACACACACACACAAATACATTGATTGAAGATGCATGGGTGTTACTGTCTCTCAGAATCTGCGCTGACACAGGACAACTTGTATTCTCAACATTCACCCTCATGACCAACCCTGTTAAGATCCCAGAGAAACACTCTTCATCTCTTGCCCCATATCCTCTACACAAAAGGTGACTTCATTCAATTGCTGTAAAAGTTTGTGGGTTGTGACAATGCTGATAAATGGGCGAAGGAGGCTTCAGTGGCAGAGGTATGAAAGAGACAAGACAAATTAATTAACCTGTCAAATCTTGCCTCTGAGGTAGCATGTGGATGCATGGATTACTGCATAACAAAGTACTGTTTCCCAGTCGTGCTAAATGTTTATTTGCTTTTCTCTGTGCTCCAGTTCATGGTTCCAGAGGTACCCACAAATTGGGACAATAGACGGGGGTGAACAAAAGTTGGTTTACAGTTGTTCATATGTTTTCCAGATAACTGACTGCATAAAAGCTCGAGTCTTTAAAGCTTAGATAAAGCTTGTAGAGATGAGCCACAAATGTGACTGCCTAGTGACCAAAACAAAGAGAGAGCCATTATTTGTTTCAAAATTCACAGAAGGCTTCAGAAAATAAAAACTAGTTGTTAAAAAATGTGCACCTTTTCCAGGAACTGGAAACCTGCAAAAATCTATTCCAGATTCCTGGAGCTAAAAATCATCTTTTGTATGGATCACACCTAACATTTATAGCAGGAGGTTTTCTACACCTACCATCAATGGGGAAGAAAAGGGGAGCGATGTAATACTTTCAACAAGATTTAAAAAAAGAGCCTGGCTGGTGTGGGTCAGTGGTTGAGCATCGACCTATGAACCAGGAGGTCATGGTTCAATTTCCAGTCAGAGCACATGCCCAGATTGTGGGCTCAATCCCCAGTAGGGGTGTGCTAGAGGCAGCTGATCAATAATTCTCTCTCATCATTGATGTTTCCATCTCCCTCTCCCTGAAATCAATAAAAACATACTTAAATAATAATAATCCTATATAATAAAAGGCTAATATGCAAATCAACAGAACAGCAGAATGATCGGTCATTATGATGCATACTGACCACCAGGGAAGCAGAAACTCAACAAAGGAGCTGCCCCCTGGTGGTCAGTGCACTCCCACAGGAGAAGTGCTACTCAGCCAGAAGCCGGGCTCATGGCTGATAAGTACAGCAGTGGTGGCAGGAGATTCTCCTGTTTCCATGGCAGCGCTAAGGATATTCTGACCGGCAGCTTAGGCCTGCTCCCCGCAAGGGCTCTCAAACTGCAAGAGGGTGCAGGCTGGGCTGAGGGACCTCCCTGAGTGCACAAATTCCATGCACTAGGTCTCTACTAATAATAGCAACGAAATATAACTAACAGGGTCTTTTCACATTATGCTTTCCTTCATAGGAATACAATGGAGCCCAAGGTAGTACATTTGTTCTTAACCTTGCTTATTGTCAGCACACTGGGCTTCCCAGATGGTTTCAGAGTGGGGAAGCAGGAGAGATACACCGAGGAAGGCACATCCATTCATGCATCCCCTAATCATCAGGAATGAACTTCAATGGCAGCATTGTCTGGGGCACCAGAAAATTTCTTTTGCAATAAATTCATCATACCCAATCTTTCTCTATCTTCCCCAGATTCTGGGCATAGAAAACTACCTGTATGTTGGCTTCTGGATAACAGGCATCTTATCACTGAACAAATGATATTATAGTCAGAAATTAGAGAGAAGCCATCACATTTACACATTTCAAGTTACACATTTTTGCTCAATAAAATTAAATGCTTCTATTATCTCTATAGCAAACCTCATGAAATAGTGAACTCAGCAAAGGGGAATGGGAGTGTGCATTACATGTACAAAAAGAACCATACTTTTTATAAAGAACTATAAACTCATTGCAGTTGAATAATCTAACAATTTTCACCAATGCACATTAAGTAACCACTTCAGTACAGTTTGGTTACAATGGCATTTGGATTATAAATGGCATTTCAAGTAGTGTATTGGGGAGGGGGGGCCTGACAAAGTTTTCCATCAAATGCATGGAACCCCAGCTCTCACTGGGGACTGGAGGGACTGGTGGAACCCAGTGCCATGTGCTTTCTTCCAGAACAGCTCATACAGGACCCTGCACTGAAAAGAAACTGCTGAGATATAATCATAATTGAACAGAATGGACCCAGTAGAGACAATAGAGAGGGAAAAAAAATAAAGATAAAAGTAAGGAGAGTAGAACCTGAAAGTCTTAGAAAACAACAGAAGAGAGAACTCTCTGAAGTTAGAGCAGCTACCCCAAACCACGCATCTACAATTTCAGAAGACTGACTCCACATAAAAATTAGCAGCATGAAAGTATCAGTCAAGCCCTTTGCAAAATGATCTATACTAATAAAGGGGTAATATGCTAATTAGACCAGATAAACTAAACATCTTCCAGACATCCTTCTGGACAAAGCCACAGTAGTGGGGCTGAGGCAGAGGTGGCTAGGAGTGATCAGGCAGGCAGGTGGAAGCGGTTAGGGACGATCAGGCTGGCAGGAGGTATCAGTCAGAGGCAATCAGGCTAGCAGAGGGGAGCAGTTAGGGGCAATCAGGCAGACAGGCAGCTAAGTGGTTAGGAGCCAACAGTCTTGGATTGTGAGAGGTATGTCCAACTGCCAGACAAACCAGCAATCGGACATCCCCCAAGGGATCCTGGATTGGAGAGGGTGCGGGTCGGGCTGAGGGACCTCCCCATCCCCATGCACAAATTTTGTGCACCAGGCCTCTAGTTAAAAAATAAAAGAGAATAAAGAGCAGAATAATATCACTATAGATAATAAAGGTATATCAGAAAGACAGGGGCAGATCAAAACTGTATGTAACATTTCAAAATGAGCTAAAAGGCATTAAGAAAATTATACAAGATGTAAAATAATAGTATAAATCAGAATTAGAAAAACTCAGGAATGAGATGATGAAGCATAAGGAAGAATTATAAATAAATAGAAAGACATTTCTGAGATAAAGACTAAATTAGAAGAAACACAAAAGTAAATAAACACAAAAGAATAGAAGGTGAAAAGGAGGAATATTTTTAAATAAGAAAAGAAATAAAACAGGTTTAAAGAGAAGTTAGAGAAGATTCAAATTATATAATATAGAAATCCCTGAGGGGAGTTAAAAAAAAAAAAGCAAGAAAGAAAACAAACACTAAAAACAGTAATTCAAAAAAACTTCCCTGAAATTAAAAGTTAATTGAAGCTTTATATTGAAAAATACACCTCACTTCTGGGATTATCAATTCAGAATGACCAATAGCAAAGAATACACTAATAAAATCATCGGATTTTAAAGAAAAAAAAATTCTTTGAGCATCCAGGGGGGAAAAAGGCAAGTAAATTATAAGAGGAAACAATAAAGTTGCCATCATACTTTACAAAAGCAATGTTTTGTGACAGAAAAAAAATAGAGCAACCTAATTAACATATGCAGTGAAAGAAATTTCTAAAGTAAATATTACAAAATGATTATTTTTATCCAGCAAAAGTCACTTTCATATATAAAGAGCACAAACAAGCCATTATCAACATGTAAGAATTCAAGGAATATCATTCCCATGAGCCCTTCCTGAGGAATATACTTAGAAGAGTGCTTCTTAGACAAGGACTGGTGGTGAGGACTAACTTCATAAAGCATATAGTTATTATAGAACTAAGACCAAATGAGCATTAAAGAGGAAAATATAGTATTAATGGCTATATGCTTATGCAATATA
Source organism: Antrozous pallidus (assembly GCA_027563665.1). Classification (NCBI taxonomy): domain Eukaryota; kingdom Metazoa; phylum Chordata; class Mammalia; order Chiroptera; family Vespertilionidae; genus Antrozous; species Antrozous pallidus. The sequence goes on from CM050513.1 coordinate 91,801,253, forward strand.
GATATAGTATAGTTGTAAAAATTAGTAGAAGATGTGGGAAAGCATATAAAAAATTAGTGATTTTTAGTGATTATATTGCTAGTGATAGTATTAGTATTTGTGTATGTAATACTGAAATTAAGTCAATATATAATGACAAAATATTCTGATTCTATCCTCCTCTGTGTTTTTGAACACTTGGATTTTATATAAAAGAAAAGAATTAGAGATATAATATAGAAGTTAAATAAAAAACCCTGTGTTGCTGAATCTAAATTAGAACTGTCAGATGTCCTGATTGGATAGCTCAGTTGAGTGACCCTAGGGTCACTCAATACTCCAAGATTGTGGGTTTAAGCCTCGATCAATTTTAACTACCATGTATTTGCTTTGTTTACCAATGTATGCATACATAAGTGGAAGAGCAAATCTCTATCAAAATCAATAAATTTTTAAAAATTATAATTGCTCCAAACTCATGAAGTAACTCAGTCCACTGAAGAGACCTAGAAAAAATGGCCATCCCTAGCAAACAGATTGCAGTTTTGAAATACCATTTTCCTGAAAGAACACTCAAGGCTTCTTAGAGAAATAGCCACTGGGGCATGGAATGTACCAGATGAGCCTGGAAAACCCTATCACACCAAATAGCAAAGACTTTATCAGAGAGTCACGTAGAAGAACTCAGAAGCCAACGTGAAGAGCCCACCTTGTACTACATGTGTTAGGAGCAATATCCTCTGTGTGAGAGCATAAAGACAGCTTAGTCTTCCTTGATTCTCTAGTTACCATTTTTAATGGGTGTCTGCATTGATGTGAAACCAAGGCCCTGCGCCCACTTTTTCCCTGGAGTGTTTTAGCTCTTAAAAGAGCACCTTCTCTTCTATCTAGAAATAGTGTGTAATGTAAAATGTCTCAAGTCATGCTCTACAGCAAACAAACTCTAAGAGAGAGAACTCCATGCATGAAGTTATAGGGAGTACCAATGGGGACCAACATCTGTGAATAAGTGAAGGAAGAACTGAGTCGAGGAAAGAATGGAACTGCAATGTAGGCAAAATATAGACCTCAGAAAAAAATATAGAGCTATCCAGAGTTGTCCCACCTTAGAGAAAGAGGCATGGGACTTTATTGTCACCAAGACCACTCCATTATTCAGAACATGGGCTGTTGGTGGGGAATCATTATGACCTTAAGCTAAATAGCTCTCTTCCCTTGAGAGTAATGCCCCTAAGGTCACTCAGCTAAGAGCTTTCAGCCACCAATATGCCCAGGTGTTAGGATGTGAGTGCCTCAGTCCTAAGGAGGATCTGGACAATGCACCACAGCATCTGCTACAGAGAGCAATTCCACCACCTCACTTTGCTTCATTCCATATCTCAGGCATATTTTGTCTTCAGAAGTTTCACCTTGTCTCTTCAATACCTTTGGTCTTATGTTCTAAAGTAGAGTGTTGCTTCAAAGTTCCAAAGATACCTAAGAGCTTGGCCTCTGAAGAATATTCTTTGCATATCAAAATTTAAGTGAGGACTTGAAACACATTCCTAAGATCACAATATTCTCATTCACTCATTCAACCAGCATATTTTTAAAGCACTCTAGGTGCCAAACCCTAGGAGCTAAGCAGTAGGAACACAGTGGCATATAATGATGACATTCTGCATATGTTAATTTTTCATTTTACTTCCATTCTGGGGTTGAATGCTGTAGAAGATAATTATGTTATTCTTGAAAAATCTATAACACTTCAAGATTTTTCTGTGACATTTTTTTCTCTGGTTCAAGTGGCTTCTTTGACTTGATATCTATGTGAAATTATAGCCAGAAAAAAATGGGCAAGGGATTAAGATAGCAATTCAAGATAGTGTCCTGATCAAGTTTCACACTCTGGGACAGTTAGAAAAAAAAATCACACTACCTGTGTTTGTAATCATTTTATATCATTCATTTTCTTGTATAAATCCATAGAACAGGTATCGAGATATAATTCTATGTGGATCACTCATATTTCTGAATGTTTAAAGCCTAACCCTAATTCTTGGACAAGGAGATATATTTATCACTTTATAATGATAGTTATTATTAGCATCAGGTTGCTTTCTTTCTAATTATTTGCATACAAACATCATTCCTTCCTGCCTTCCTCAATATTCTGCCCTATCAGTTATTTATTCTTCCCATTTGTCACTTCTATTACTTGCTCTTCATAAGTGCCTTTGTCTCAGCTAATAAATATCAAATTTTCTCTACCTTAAAAGAAATTTCCTCCTCAACTTATTTTCCTTCTGGATTTATTGATTTAGCTCTTCTCTTCATTTTGCAGTCAGCTTTCTTGAATGAGAAATCTTCACCTACTGTCTCTATTTACTAATTTATTGTTTATTTCTCAGTTCTTTGATAACTGAATATCACTAGAAGCATCAAAAGATATCCTCTTAATAAAGTAACTAGTGATTTTTCTCTGCTGTGATAGTAATTCTATGAATCAACTGGCCTGACCAATGGAGTGCCTAGATATTTGATTAAACATTATTCTGGGTATGTTTGTGAAGATATGTCTGGGTGAGGTTAACATTTGAATTGGTAGAATGAGTAAAGCAGATTTTCCACTCTAATGCGGGTTTGTCTTATCCAATTCATTGAGGGCCTGAATAAAATAAAAGGTGGGATAAGAGAGAATTCTGTCTCTCTGCCTGACTGGTTTTGACATCTGTCTTCTGCCTCTGGGCTCAGATTAGATAGATAGATAGATAGATAGATAGATAGATAGATAGATAGATAGATAGATAGATGATAGATAGAAAGATAGACGATAGATAGGTGATAGGTAGGTAGATGGACAACTAATGATAGGTAGATAGATAGGTAGTTGATAGATGAACAGATGATAGATGACAGATAGATAGATAGATAGATAGATAGATAGATAGATAGATAATAGGTAGTTGATAGATAAATAGATAGATGACAGATAGATGATAGATAGATAGATAGATAGATAGATAGATAGATAGATAGATAGATAGATAGATGATAGGTATAGGTACAGATCCTATTAGTTCTATATTTCTGGAGAATGCTAATATAATCACTATGTCCAAATTAATTCTACTTCACTTATGGCATATGATGTTGTTCATCAAACTCTTTCTCTTCAAACTCTTTCTGCCCCGCCTTAGCATTGTCACACCCCTCTCTTCTAGTTCTCTTCTTACTTTCTGACTATAGTTCATCAAAACTCCTCTCAACTATCCACTAAACTTATTAACCTAAAGTAATTTCTTTTTATTTATCCCCCAGAGGATTTTATCTACTCCTTCAATTTTAACTACCATGTATTTGCTTTGTTTACCAGGTCTTCATCTTTTGCAAGTTTTTATCCCCCTGATCCACACACATTCTAAGAAGTGCTTATCTGAATTCTAAGAGGTGTTTTTACTGGAATACTTGCGCGAGCTTCAGTCTCTACAGTCAAGACTAAGCACATTACTCATCATCATCATCATAATCATTAACTCAGTTATCTACCCTGAAATGCAAAGTGACTTCAACCCTTCTTTTCATTAGCAGTATCCTACAGGCATGGTTTACCAAATCCTCGATATTTTAACTAATTGGCACTATTTTGATTCATCTCTTCCTCACTCTTCTGTCTTATTTCTGGACCTTTATGAAAACAGTCTTCTAGTACCTCTTTCTACCTTCTGTCTCTCCCTCATCTATAGTCAACAATACTGCCAGCAGAGGTATTAGTCTGAGCAAAAACATGAGAGTGTCCCTCCTCTGCTTAAATTACTTTTAGGGTTCCCAATAGTCAAAAGAATAAAATATGCATTCTGACTCAAACCTATTTTTTCCAGCTCATCTCACTCACTCCACCAAACACACCATGTCCAGTTGAACCAGGAATTCATAGCTATTCCTCTTTCATGGTGACTCTGCTATCCCTCTGCCAAGTTATTCTCCATCTGGTGAATTTCTACTTACCTTTCAAAGTCCTCACTAAAATGTCACTGCATCCTAAGCAAATTTTTCTCAACACCATCAGGTATAATCAGTCACTGCTTCCACTAACTATCCATGGGGCTTGCTACATTCTCTAGCTCTTTGTCATGGTTGATTTACATGTTGATGTCCTCCACTCTATTAAGAACTCCTTCAGAGAAGAGACTACATTTTATCTGCCTTTTTGTCTCAAGCCATAATGAGGTCTCTTGAACATAGGAAAGACTCAAAAAGTATATTAAATATTAGTGTGTTAAATGAGTGTGTTAAAATGAATCAAACTTGAGAACATGAACTGCATTATAATAATATCTATAACATTTTATATCATTAACCCAGCAAGTGTTAATTAATTCTAAGAATTTATCCTAAATAATTTAAATTGTACACAAACATGTACCCAAAATTATATTTGAGTTTTTACTTTTATTTCTTTAATGCTTCTTGAAAACTTGGATGGTCTATGTCAGTGGTCGGCAAACTGTGGCTAGTGAGCCACATGCGGCTCTTTGGCCCCTTGCGTGTGGCTCTTCCACAAAATACCACATACAGTGCATGCACGTACAGTGCGATTGAAACTTCGTGGCCCATGCGCAGAAGCGGTTTTCAGCTCTCAAAAGAAATTTCAATCGTTGTACTGTTGATAGTTGGCTCTGTTGACTAATGAGTTTGCCAACCACTGGTCTATGTTATCTTTAGTCACTATACCTCCTATAATTGGGGGAATATATTTTATATAGAAAAAAAAGGTTCCCAGTATGCCTCAATTTTCATTTTCTGACCTTAAAAACATTTTTTTCTAAAAAACCTTTAGCCTTTAGCAAAAAGCTTATACATTTATTGAGGTTACCTATGTCTTTTAGCTATTATTAATACACAAAGATTTTAGGAATAGGTGACCTTGGCAACTATATTAAAAATGTAATGTTGACACAAGTTTTAGTTTCTCACCCTTCTTTGGCCTGTGTACCTATTGGAAGACATTTATTCTCTTAGATGAGAAGCAAAAATTTTTATCAGATTTTATAAAACTTAATGAAGTACAAGAGGTCACCTACAAATGTTCTGTGACACCACTTGACTGGAGCAAGATGACAGGGAGCGGAGCTTCAGGTTAGGGCTCCTCAGAGAGCTTCAGGGCCCTCATGAGGAAGAGATGGAAGATCTGGAGGAGTGGACAAGCTGGGATTCTTGATGGACTTGGTGGGCTGTGGGTACCTACGTGGCTGATTTCACTCTTCCAGCTATCATCTAACTATAGAAAAGATTCTCCTAAGAGTTCCTGAAACCATTTTCCTCCTCCCTCTGGACTTCTATCCAGACAATTGCCAACAGGGCTATCTCTAAATATTCTTGAACTTAAATCAGGTGAAATTGTCTATCAGTTCCAATCTCCACTAGAGCCACTAAGAATACTTACCTCCAGACCCAGCCTGCAGCAAAGGGAGCACTTGACATGCTATCTGCATGCCTATCTGTCATTGTAAGAGTGGTATTTAGTTTTAGAGTCATGAGCTACTTTCCGAAGAAAACCATGTCTCATTTAGTAATAGCAAATTGGTCCAAATTTGAACATGACTTTCTGTTGCAGGGAAGTAAAATTCTTTTAAGGGATTTATTTTAAAGCAGCGCTAATTAATCCCTGGAGCGACACAAGGGTGTTGTTTCATGCTATTCCTGAGAAAGAGCCTCTCTCAGGGCATTAGCATTTTTCTCCCAGCTTCAAAATGCAAAAGCTCTCTGGAGGAGGCCAGAAGAGTTGTACACTGTCTGCCACCACTAGGCAGAGACCACAGAAGTGTCCCTCTGTTTTCTTGAGAGACTTAGCAGATACCCCCAAGATGGATAGAAATGTAAGTAGAGTCAGGACAGGATGTGGATAGAGCAGTTCAAGAATTCCAGAACTTGATAAAACTGAACAATGATATAGGCTCTGAATGAATCAATATATGTATGCACAACTTTAATTCTCTTTTTGCTTTATCCCAGGGGATTAGAGGTACTTACAGAAAGCACCATACTTAGAGAATTTGCAAAATTTCAGTCATAGCCTTGGAGATGAATGCTTAAGTTTCCCTTATGTTTCAAAGTATTAAAGTATAAAGGTCACCTGTAACTGCAGAAATATTAAACTGCACTCTGTCCAAGGGCCTCTTTAGAGGAAGGGAGAAAAGATAGGAATCTACTAACAGATATTTATAGGAAAAGAAGGTGAAGGAAACTTAGGGACACAAAGTCATTTGCAAGTCAGGAGTTAGATTTTGAAAGATGAATAGGCACCAAGATGAGAAAGGGCATTTGAGACATAGAGAATAGCAAAAGGGAAGGTGGAGAATGGTGAATGAGCAGGCATTGTTCAGAACCTGGAGGGTGCATATTGGTGAACAGGGATGGTTTCCTGGGAATGAGGCTGGAGGGAAGAGGGAGGCCAGGCCAGTGAGGGCCTATTTGCCACACAAGACTTTCCTTTCTACTAGATGACTTAAGCAGTGGGAACTCAGGCCATGAGCAGCACCATATCATAGGAACTTGAAGTACAGAAGCACAATGTACTGTAATCAAGCAGGAGAGAGCCACTGCTTCTCAAGAGAGTACATGAAAATTCATCTTTCTACACTATAACCAGCCTTGTGTTCAGAGGTTCCAGTCCCAGCACTGACATTATTCACTAAGTGAGGAAGTAACCTCCATCTCTATGAAACTTTTTCATCCTTCAAAGGGGGGGTACTTTTATCTATTTCACAGAATTATAGTGGCAATTAAAAGAGTATCTAATGTGAGTGAAAGCACAAAATATAATGCTGGGCATGTAAATATTCAAGAAATGCTATTTTCTTTTTTTCCTTTCTTTCATATTTTTATGTGTTACCATAACCCTATTGAAATAATTTCTACCTCTCCACCCATTGAAAGCTTACTTTATTTGCTTATTTATTTATTCATTAATCCATTTATTCCACTATGATTAGGTGCTTGTGATAGGGGTTGAAGATACATACAGCAGTACCTGTTCTACAGAAAAGGAGAAAAAAAGCAACCCTATATAATAAAAGCCTAATATGCTAAGTGTCCAATTACCTATCTCCAGGAACTCTTAAAATCTTTTTATTATAACTGTGCTGGGAGGATATGTATGATATTGTCATTCAAGAGAAAATAAAAGTTGTTTATCGAAGAAACAATTCTTTTATTTTATTTATTTTTTTATCTTTATTGTTCAGTATATTAATTACATTGTTCCCTTTTTTTTCCCCCTATAGTTCCCCTCCACCTGGTACCCATCCCACCCTCCGCCCTCACCCTCCTCCACTGTCCTCTCCCATAGTTGCATGATTTTTGTCCAGTCTCTTGCTGCACTTCCCACACCCCCTTTCTCCCCAAGAGTTGTCAGTCCATTCCACCTCTATGTCCGTGATTCTGTTACATTCACCAGTTTATCCTGTCCATCAGCTTATTAATTCACTTGATTTTTAGATTGATTTGTTGATAGATGTGTATTTGTTGTTCATAATTTACACTTTTATCTTTTTCTTCTTCCTCTTCTTAAAGAATATCTTTCAGCATTTCATATAGTATTGGTTTGGTGGTGATGAACTCCTTTAGCTTTTTCTTATCTGCGAAGCACTTCATCTGACCTTCAATTCTGCATGATAGCTTTGCTGGATAGAATAATCTTGGTTGTAGATTCTTGCTATTCATCACTTTGAATATTTCTTGCCACTCCCGTCTGGCCTGCATCGTTTCTGTTGAGAAATCCGCTGACAATCGTATGGGTGCTCCCTTATAGGTAACCAACTGTTTCTCTCTTGCTGCTTTTAATATTCTCTCTCTGTCTTTTGCTCTTGGCATGTTAATTATGATGTCCCTTGGTGTGCTCCTCTTAGGGTTCCTATATATTGGGGTTCGGTGCGCTTCTTGGACTCCTAAGTCAATTTCTTTCACCAGGTGTGGGAAGTTTTCAGTCACTATTTCTTCAAATAGGTTTTCATTGTCTTGGCCTCTCTCTTTTTCTGGCACCCCTATAATTCGGATGTTGGTATGCTTGAGGTTGTCCCAGAGGCCCCTTACACTATCTTCAATTTTTTGGATTCTTTTGGTTTCTTGCTTTTTCAGCTGAGTGGATTTTACCTCTTTGTATTTCACATCTTTAGCTTGGTTCTTGGGGTGCTCCAGAGCACTTTTAGGTCTTTGTATAATATTTTTTATTTCAGTCAGTGTATGCTTAACTTCTGGTTGGTCCTTTTTCATATCCTTGAGAGTCTCCTTCATTTCCACGTTGGTCTTGATCATTTCCTTGCAGGTCTCATTCATTTCCCTGTAGGACTCATTCATTTCCTTGTCAGTCTCACTTATTTCCTTATAGGCCTCGACCTTTTGTTGGAGCCTCTTGAAAAACCCTATAACCGTGGTTTTGAATTCCATGTCCAGTTGTTTTTTTTCCTCCATTTCTTTCACATCTGATTTCTTTCCATGTCTCTGCATGGTGGCTGCTTCCCTGAGTTGGTCAATTATCTTTGTGTGGTAGACTTCCTACTAGGGACAGTGGCTCAACCTCCCCAGTTACCTGAGGTGGATATGGGTTGCACAGTCTTGCTGAAGTTAAGCTCAGGTTAATCGTTGTTAGCACTTGGAGGGGCTGACCTCCAGGCCAATTGTCTGTGAAGCTCAGCTGTGCTCAGGTTGGATGGGCAGAGTCTCCGGGCCAAGCAGACAGTGTCAGCTCTGCCCTATGCGGCCCCAGGGACTCTGTGCTGGGGGCAATGGCTGCCAGCACCTCTGAGAGAGAGCCACTGTGGAGCTCCACTGGCTGCCAGGGAATTCAGACTCTCCCCAAATGAGTCTGCACACCCAATGTCTCACCCAGGGTCATAAAACAAAGCAGTCTGACGGTTTTCTGAATGAGAAATCAAGTCGCAGAGTGCTCTCTGCGCGGTCACGCAGCTGAGCTGTTCGCGCAAGCTGCCTTCTCCACAAGCCGGGAGACACCTGCAGCACCCGAGCTTTGGCATGCCCTCCCACTGTTCAGTTTTCACCCTGTGTGATAGTGGGTTGGTTCCCTGGACTTCGCCCAGAGCTGGAGAATCAGTCCAGTGGGACATCTTTGTCTCCCCGTTCGAGGAAACTGGCCAGTTTTCAGCCGCCCGCCCTCTCCGCTGGCGCGCACTCCAAACCTCTCTCCGCGCAAATCTTTCAACGCTGTCCGCCGCCGCTACTCCGAGTCACAGTGTCTTATCTTCACTTTTATTTGTGGAATTTTCACTCGGCAAGCTTTCTGGTGATTCTGGAAGGTGTTTGTTCTTTCGTTAAGTTGTAGTATTAAAATTGTTGAGTATGACGGCAAGATAGGTGTTTTACCTATGCCGCCATCTTGGTTCCCCCCAGAAACAATTCTTTTAGATAAGAGAAAGGATATAAAAGAATAATTTGTTTACACTCAATAAATATTTGTTTAACTGAATAAATGAATGGATGATGGTATCACCATTCCTTAGCAAAATGCTGATGTGGGAGATATATCTTTGGTTCCTGTCTTCCTTTTCTGCAATTATTCTATTATTCCTGTCCCAATTTATGCAACATTTCGTGTTGACCAGTCTTCTTTTTAAAAGAGAAAATGTGATCTGCAAAAACTTCCAGTGTGAGATGAGGGAGACCTCTCCATTGAGAAGTCAATGGGGTTGCACAGTTTAATAAAAACAAATGAATGACAAGTGAGGATAAATGGGGATTCATCAAGGGTGTTTGCAACCATCTCATGCTGCCTGTGAAGAGAAGAAACAAAATTATCATGCTATAAAGGAACTATAAAGAAGTACTTGCTTTTTTTATTTGAAAAATACATTAGGGAGATTGCAGTGTTTATTATTCACTGTATAGAAACTGTGTTCTTAGCTCATCTTCTTGGTTGCAGACTTGATGACATGGGGTAAAAATGAGAAGTATTTTAATTGTCTAACATGGCCCTTGTGATACATGGTTTTTATGTCATAAGTCACATATTTTAACCTCAGAAACCATCATCTTTTATTCAAATGTTTAAAGGAGAAAGGAAATTTTTCAGACATGTCAATTCCATGGACAATTCTTGCATTCAGTCATTGAAGTCCTTTTTTAAAGCTTTTCGGGTATTTAAGTAGATTTAAAAGAAAAGTGCAGGACAGTTTATATTTACAGAATTACATAATACTGAGTTGGCTTCGTTCATGCTTCGTGGGGTTTTCTCCAAACTGGAAGTGGCCCTCAGCTTTAAATGGAGAATATCATGATCACAGTAATGCTGGTAGGCATAGCAGTGTCCCTTTTTCCCATGCGGCAGGATTCCTCATCCCACACGGCTAAGACAGTTAAGAGCCTGTCCTACACTCTGAGCTCTCCCCAAGGCTCACCACATTCATGCAATACATTATTTCATTGGCGAGGAAATAAGAAATTTCAGGGTGGGATCAGAATAGCAAGTGACTGGTCTTTGAAAGGCTGTGACATTATTTCACAAGCTTCACATCTCAACGCAAGAATATTTTACACCATGGATACTATAAATTACACCCAACTCATTTTTAGTATCTGCTAAAATGTGTTTTCTTTTATTCCTGTGAAGACATTAGCATGAAAAATTGAAGTGTTCCCATTCTGCTAAATAGCAATGCTTCATTTCACTGGCATCTACACCTGCCACTGTTACTTTCTAAACCAGTAATATCTGATGAATGACATCACTGAAAGCTGTTTCTGTTATCCCCACCAACAAGCTGTGGTATAAAGGAAGAAAACACAATTCTGCCTCTCTTCCTCCTCTGCATTTCTCCCCCAAAATATGTCTTCCAAACACAATTCTTCATCCATTTATTATCAATTGTAGGCAAGAAATTTATATTCTTCTAATCTCTGCCAGAGCCTTTTTTTTTTTTTTGTAATGGTGGTAGTAGTAAAATTCTAAGGGGTATGATATTCTAGTAGAGGCATTGACTTCCAACCAATGAATAGCAGTGACCAGACTTACCATCTACCTGCAATGACTTTTTAAAAATGCATTAAAGAAATCGTTTCTGAGAAAATGGACATCAGAAAATTAAGGGCAATGATTACTAAGAGACAAGAAAAATGAGATGAGCCTTACTACTGCCCTGGCTTCCTAACTGAGGAGTGTCCCGGCTACAGCACAGGAAAGAAGATTGCAGGGTGAGCCCACAGGCGGCCTTGAGTTGAGGAACCAGAGCTGGAGGTCTGAGTAGGCCACAGCAGCTAGAATTCATAGGGAAGAAAAGCCAGAAAGTACAGATAGAGCTCTGGAGATCTACAATGGGTCTTCCTGGAATATAAAACAATTATGCCCCATAATAGAATTCTGCCATAAATAGCATAGTTGATGGGATTAGTAGTAGACAAGTACATTGAAATAGTTATTATAATTATATCTTATGTTCACTAAGTTGGCGGCAAGATTGAACATGTAGAGACATAAAATATATGTATAAGATGCAAGTCAAACTTCTAGATTGAAAACTACAATGCCTCAGGATGAAAAGTGCACCATATGGGAAAAATACATCTGATGTTATAGATAAAAATGTTAATGAACTTTCAGACATACAATTAGAAACTATCCCAAAAGAAATACAGAAAGAAAAAAGACTAAAAAATAATGAACCTATCTTCCATGAGTTATGGAGCATCTGCAAGTGGCTAAATGTACACACAATTGGTTTCAACAAAATGAGAGGGCAGATAAATTAAAGGTATAATGATAAAATTATTCCAAATTTGGTAACTGACTGCTGGTTTATTTGTTCTGCCATTCATTTTTGGAGTAAAGCAATGTGAGCCTATAGCATGGAAAGAAACTTGACCACAAAAAGCACATGGAAAATATCTACCTGTTACTTTTCTAAGGGTTCATTAGTCTCTGTGTGCTTTTGTGTCTGTGTGTTTGAATACCCTCAATTAAATCTGCCTAAACTTGAAGAAAACTTATTTTCTAAATTTGATGAAAACTATAAATCTACAAACCCTAGAACTTCAAAAAAACCCAAAAATAATACATATGAAGAATACTACACCAAGAAACATAATTATACTACTTAAAATCAATCATAAAAAATTATTTTAAAGAAGCCAGAGATAACAAAGCACATAATATACAGAAGAGCAAAGAATAAGAAGGATAACAGACTTCTCACTGGAAACAAGACAAGTGAGAAGACAGTAGAGCAGGATCTTTTAAGTATTGAGAGAATAAATCTGTTAACATAGAATTTTATATCCAATAAAAATATCTTTCAAAAATGAAGCCAAAGTATTTTTTGAACACATAAGGTGAAATAATACATTAAAAACTATGTGGATAATATAAAAATTTTTATTATTATTTAATTTTCCCTGAAATATATAGCATTTAAACCAAAAGTAATAAGCATGCATTAAATGTATCTTAAACATCATTAGTAGTTAGGGAAATGCAAATCTATATCTCTATATGTAACAGCCTATGATCAATCGACCAGTTGCTATGATGTGTACTGGCCACCGGAGGGCAGCTGATCAATGCAGGAGCTGCCTCTTGGTGGTCAGTGTGCTCCCACAACCAACTTCCCGTGGTTGGCCAACTTCTTGCAGTCTCTCCTCACAGCCAGCTCTGAACAGCCCTTCTTGGGACTCGAAGAGGCAGCATCAATGGGCGCTGATTGCAAGCCAGGCAGAGAGACCCCATCCATGCATGAATTCATGTACTGAGCCCCTAGTTCTAGCTAGTAAAAGAGTAATATGCAAATTGACCAACACTCCAACACATAAGATGGCTACCCCCATGTGGACACAAGATGGCCACCACAAGTTGGCCAGCAAGGAAGGGCAGTTGGGAGTGACCAGGCCTGCAAGGGAGGGCAGTTGGGGGTGATCAGACCAGCAGGGGAGAGAAGTTGGGGGTGACTGGGCCTACAGGGAAGTGCAGTTCAGAGGGAAGGGGGGACCCTAGGCCTGCAGGGAAGAGCAGTTGGAAGGAACCAGGCCTGCAGGGGAGGGCAGTTAGGGGTGCCCAGGCCTGCAGGGGAGGGCAATTAGGGGCAATCAGGCTGGCAAGGGAGCAGTTAGTCATCAATCAACCTGGCAGGGAAGTGGTTAGGGAGTGATCAGGCTGGCAAGCAGAAGCAGTTCGGGGCAATCAGGCAGAGGCAGGCAAACAGTTGGGAGCCAACAGTCCTGGATTGTGAGAGGGATGTCCGACTGCCCATTTAGGCCCGATCCTGGTGGGCCTAAATGGGCAGTCGGACATCCCTCAAGGGATCCCAGATTGGAGAGGGTGCAGGCTGGGCTGAGGAACACACACTTCCATGCATGAATTTTGTGCACCAGGCCTCTAGTATATATATAAAAGTGTAATATGCAAATAGACCAGACAGTGGAATGACCAGTTGGCTATGATGCGCACTGATGACCAGGTGGCAAACACTCAACACAGGAACTGCCCCCAGCCCACATTCCCCGATCACACCGGAGGTGGGTGGCAGCAAATATAGGCAGCACTGGGGCCCTGATCACTCAGCTGGTCACCCCACACATAGAGAGTGACTGGCAATAGCAGGGAACAGGCGAGTAAGCAGGTAGGAACAGACAATATCTTGGACCCTCCTCCTGGCTGGCAGGCTCTGATCACCCAAAGGAAAACTAGGAACCAGGGGTAGGTGATGGTGAACACAGGCAGCACTGGGGCCCCAATTGCCCCACCAGTCACCCCACACATAGAGGGAAACAGGTGGCAGCTGTGCAGGGGGCAGGGTTGGCTGCCAGCAGCTGGGGAAGATCGGACCTCATTGCAGGCCAGGCCTAGGGACCCCACCTGTGCACGAATTTCATGTATCAGGCCTCTTGTTAAAATATACAATGAAATACCATTACACAGCTATTAAAACCTCTCATACTAAAAATTCTGATAGTGCCTTGGCTGGTGTGGCTCAGTTAGTTGAATATTGTCCCATACACTGAAAGGTTGCCATTTGGATTCATTTGTAATCATTTCAGGGTGTGCTCTATTGCTCCAGTAAACCATCACTTCCAGTGTTTTATCTAGAGAATAGTTTAGACCAGTGATGGGCAAACTTTTGAGCGTGGTGTGTCAAAATTCGCCAAAAAACTGAGCATAACTCAGGTGATGTGTCACTTTGTGAAAAAAATAACACCATAATTTTGCAATATTTATAGTTTAAAAAACAAAAATATGTAATTGTAATATATAACTGTATTTAATAAACCAAAAATTAATTATTTAACTTACTTGTTTAGTGACTTCTTTGTTCACCTGTAGTCATCAGTTTCTTTTGTTGGTCTTAATATTATTTAACTTGTGTGGGGTGCCGTGAACTAAGATAAGTGAGGAGGAGAGGGAATTCTTTAACTAACCTGCCTATTAGTGATTTTGTTGTTGCTAAATTTCATTGGCTAAACCATTTAATTCCAAAATACTGTAGACTACTACATCAGGATACTTAATTATTTTTATGGTCTATTCTAGGCTTCTAAGTTTATTAAATATATCACTGAACTGGTCAAGTAACGAGTCTAAAACATGCTGGTACTTTATATGCAAGGGTTCCATTTCATTTTGTACAGCTGCACAGGCCTTCTCAAAATACTTTGTTACTTGAGGAAAATACTGATAAGTTTTAGTTTCTACATCTTGCTTGGAAATTTTTAAGTTTACTTTCAAAAGTTTTTATGTATCCAAACATAATGTCAATACTTTTGCCAAAACCTTGTAACTTTAAGTTCAGTTCATTAATATGAACAGAGAGATCTGTAAAAAATATCAGGGTGTTGACCCACTTATCATCATTGAGCTGAGAAAAGTTTCCCAGATCCTTATCCTCAAGAAATAGCCTAATTTCTTCAAAGCACTCCACAAAGCGCTCAAGAACTTTGCCTCGGCTCAGCCATCTTACATTATTGTACATCAGCAGCCCACTGTAGGTGGAATCAACCTCCAGTAAAAGTGCAGAAAATTCTCGCTTGTGAAGGGACGAGCAGCTATTAAATGAACTATTTTTGTAACAACTGACATTAATTTGTTTAAGTCGGTAAATCCTAGCTTGGCACATAAAACCTCCTGATGGATAATATAATGAAAAGGCACAATCGAATGTCCAATAGCTTCCATAAACAATTTGACAAATCCGACTTTTTTCCCCACCAAGTTTGGTGCCCCATCTGCTATCACTGAGATATCAATTGCAGTAGCCGAGGATGAAATGTCCTTCTTGGCTTGCCGGCCCCACACTTCTCTGTATGTGACTGCATGTGACCACGTGTCAATGAAAGTGGCTACGCATGTCAGTGCTGACACGCATGTCATAGGTTCGCCATCATGGGTTTAGACCATGAGAAGCACTAGGCAAAAACGATCTCAGTACAACCCTAGCTGGTGTGGCTCCATTGGTTGAGGATTGTCTGGTGCACCAAAAGATCATCAGTTTGATTCCCAATCAGGCACATACCCAGGTTTTAGATTAAATCCATGGTTGGGGGGTGCATATGGAGGCTACTGGTCAAACATCAATGCTTCTCTCTCACTCTCTCTTTCTCTCTAAAATCAATTAAAACCTTTTTTTTAAAAAAAAAAAAGATCTCTGCATATCTAAATCTGCTCAAGGTAACCCAATTCTTTGATAAAGAAATGGTAGAAATTGACAAAAATGATCAGCTCAGATGATTCTAATTTCTTGCCATGAAAATATAACTGAAAACCAGTAAAATGGTTTTAAGTTTGTGCTGGTTTATTCTCCTAAGCAATGTGTCTTGCTTATCATTTGTTTTAATTATTTCTGATGTGTTGCCTATCACATCACAAGCTTCTTCAAAGAGAAAGGAATAAGCAGTTGTCATAACAACACAATTCTTCATTACCCTGGGAACCTTTGACAGCTTTATTTAAAATAAAGGGAAAAAAGAACCTTAACCAATTAGCTTTATCAGTCTGATTCATCTTCTTCTTAAACTGATAACAGTGTTTCCTGAAGAACTTACATTTTGATGGGGAATGTGTCATGAATATTTATGGTAACATAAAACTCAGAAAAAAAATTGGTAAGCTAATTATCACTCGGGGTGTTTCTGGTCAAATTCCTGCCCAATGATCCATTTGATTTTTTTAAGTAACTTTTATTAAACAAATCAAAGAATTAGTGGGACTTTTGACAGCATCTACCCATTGGTTCAAGAACAGCAATAAGAACTATTTAGGTCTAAACTTTAAAGCCCAGGCCTCACCCGCAGCTAATTTTATTTGCATTAACTTTGCTTGCATTCAGTTAAATCGGAAATGTTCTTGCCTACTTTGTGCCAGATACATCAAAAGTCCCTAGAGAATTTTAATTCTGCCCTTTTCTGCAGAATTAAAAAGGCAGATGTTTTCTTCTGGCTGCAGGAGATAAGACTGAGAAGTAATTATTGTTCTGGCCCCAAATCCCACAGGTGTTTTCATTCCTGCCCTGTGACCATAAGAAAACTAAACAGCAAATCTGAGAAGGTCTAGTTGGGGTACTCTTCAAGTTCAGTCTTGAATCCAAATATTTTTTAATATCTCCTGCAAGACAAAAACTATTCAGGAATCAGAAAACTTTTTCTGTGAAGAACTAGATATTACCTATTTTTTTAATGTGTGGGACTGACATGCAACTTTGCCTTTGTTGAGTGAAACAACCACAGGCAATATGTAGACCAATGGGACTGGCCTGGTTGGGTCCAGCTGACTCAAAAGGGTTTCTAAGAAATTAGATATCTACCACCAAAGGAACACATGCATAAATTCTTCAAATAAATAATAGTAAACCCTTGTAAAGCACATGCACAAAGGTTTTCACATATAATTTCACTTAATCCTGAGATGAGGATTACTCTAAGAGGCAGCCATACCATATTTTTTCTTCTATGCTTGAGAAAACTAGACTCGGGATACTCAAGTAAATTCTTTTAACAATCAAATAGCTGATTTCTTTTTTAAAAAAAAAATATTTTTTATTGATTTCACAGAGCAAGGGAGATGGAGGAAAAGACAGAAACATCAATGATGAGAGAGAATTACCGATCGCCCAGTTCCTGCATGCCACACATTGGGAATTGAGCCAGAAACGCAGGCATGTACCCTGATAGGGAATCAAACCATGACTTTCTGGTTCATAGGTCTACAGTCAACCACTGAGCCAGGCTGGCCAGGCTGAACAGTTTCAATTATCTTTCCACCACACATCCAACTGTCTCATAAACGATGCACTTCCTGTCGATCAAACAAAAGAACTACGAATAACAAATTTTAAACCATGTCTTATGGCTAGATAAATGTGGTTAGTGCTCAAGAGTTTTTAAAAATCTATCAACACACCTCAAGATCTGTTGAATAACACCCTGGCACTAACTCAAGCGGTGGAACAAGCATTTAGTAGCCATAAAGCCAGAAAATACTGCATCCTGAGTCCCAGGGTCATTTCAGAATTAACCATATTACCTAGTTCACATTGAACTAGCCAAAGTGAAACCAAGAAGGACTTCATCAATTGTTTGGGGTCAAAGAAGGAAATCTACTCCAAAATTGTCTGCACTGAATCAAATGCAGGATCAGTTAATCAACAGGATTGGCACATACTTAGAGCCCACATATAGGAAAAATTTTTCAGTTACCAAAGATTGAGCAGGCAACTACGACTTATGACAACTATACACAGTCAGGATACTGTATTAGGGAAGACAGATGCACCATCTGTTAAGGAAACATGATTTAACTGATTTTCCCCCACTAGACTTTAGACTTGTAAATATTAACTCTACATTGTTCAGCTCAAATGAGAGTCTCCATGAAAAACACTGCTGATGGGGTACCTGTAAATGATATCCTCCATATCCAATTCCATTCAATTCTCTAATATTTACTGAATGTCTCCTAGGTTTCAGACATAGTAAAATGATCCCTGCCTCCAGGGAATTTATACTGTGAAGAATAAGAATAAAACATTTATACGTAAGATACATGGCAGAAACATGGTGTAGGGAAGAGTTTAATATTACATGGATTCAGAGAAAAAAGAGATCTGGTGAAAGAGAAGGGAGGCCTCATGAAGAGGATCAGGGGAAGTTTCAGAGTGAATTCACAGTAAAAGAGGGAAGACAGCTGCCCTGGCCCAGGACTTAGCATGAACAAGGAGACTGGGGCAGAAAATTGAATAAGGGGTTGGTTTAGTTTGCCACAGAGGTTAAAGCTAGAAGTTCAAGAACAAGATTCATCCCAGAAACTTCATTTTCTTTTTGGGTTTAAATGGTGGTTGTGGTGGTGGTGGTGGTGGTGGTGGTGGTGGTGGTGGTGGTGGTGTGTGTGTGTGTGTATTTTTAAATTTTGAATCAATCCCACATTCAAAGGTTGAAAATTTCGCATAGGAGTTAGATTCCAATAGGTCACTGGTTTGATTCCTGGTCAAGGCCACATGCCCAGGTTGCAGGCTTGATCCCCAGTAGGAGGCATCTGATCCATGATTATCTCTCATTGTTGATGTTTCTATCTTTCTATCCCTCAGCCATCCTTTCTCTCTAAAATCAATAAAAATATTTTTTTAAAAGAGCTAGTAAACCAGAGGCACCATTACTGCATATCAACAATCAGAGTTGTGTAGGTGCTAACATTTAGACAGGGTGCCCTCTCTCATTTGTCTAGTCCCCTCCAGATCCACTGTACCTATTGATGTTACCTACATGCTCTTGATAGGCATTGGAACTTACAATAACCAGTCCAGAGAAACACATGAAGTATCTTCTAAGAACCTGAAACAATTTCAATCTGATTAGAAAGGTGCTTAAAGTTATTCTGTTCACTTCAAAAAGAAGTGACTATTAAGTTATAAGCCATCAAAAAATAAATTGAGTCATCTATACTGTGTAGAAGATAATTGAGTTATGATAAGCTGAAAAACTTTCATTTTATTCCATAAAAAATGGTGAGCAAGTGAAGGTTTTTGTACAGAGGAGTTATATGATTATAGCTAATTTTGGCTCTTTCAAATGATGTTAATTCTGAGTGAAGTAAATTTTAAAATTTATACACTTTGTTTCAGCAAGTGAACAGGTTACTTTATGAACTATGTTGGAAATAAATGTACTGTGAAATACATTTATATTTTGATTTATAACTTGGTTGACCTCAATATGAATCATTTGTCCTATAACTGTTTTTCAGTACTCTACATGAATTTCAAAACACTTCCCATAAACTCAAGCATAAATATCTGTGGAACCAAATCATTAAAATACTTTAGTATTATAAGTTGTATGTTTGCCTATAACTTTACTTTTCTTTATAGCACTTACAGATAATTATTTCCAAGTGAAAAATAATTTATCCTGAATTTATTCTAAAGACCATTTATAAGTAAAACACAATCATCTGAGATTTATGTATTCGAAAATTCTTCACTTTTGCTGTTGACTTTTTTTGCAGTTCACTATATAAAATGCCAAAATATCAGTTGATTACATAAATTTAAAGTTATTTCTTTTATAACATTTATATATGCATAGTCAGCCTTTTGAGTAAATAGTATCTACATTTAGAGCATTCATGTTTTCTTTATATATTCATATAATAAATTCAGTAATCTGTGACATAATATAAGTATCCTTTAAAATGAATTCATATAATAAATTCAGTAATCTGTGACATGATATAAGTAGCCTTTAAAATGAACAAAGGTAATTTTAAGCACCTTCCTGATGAAAATTAAATTAATTCCAGCTCTCTCACATTTTCAAAAAAACTATGTCACTGAGAGCACAGCTCATCCTTCAACCTTTTTTAAAATAATTTCTTCTTTTCATTCTATTACATCTTCTTTCCTAGGTTATTAGTCAACTGTTCTTTTAAGATATTATATTTATAAAATTTTAAACCCTGACTTGGGCTATTGGCCAAGAATAAGTCCAGCAACAACTACTAGTTATCTGTTAGCTGAGGTTATTTCTCATTTCTATTGCCACTAGTGCCATTTGTTTTTAGAAGTATAGTCTCTTTAGTTTATTACAAATGAGCTTGAATTTTACAACTGCCTGTGAGTTGTACATAATTGTATTTCTTGAATAGCACCTGCCTGATGACAAAGTTTAAAATAATCTCATCTTTCAGGCAAGGGATCTTACTTAAGCCAACACATGCTTATCCCAAGAATAGAACTGCAAAAGAAGACTATAATTATTTTGATAACCATTGGGTTTCTCTAAGAGATGTGCACATATATGCACATATTTAGGTGATTGCTGTGCCATTCATACCTCATAAATCAATCTGGCAGGTCCTTATAATCACTTGTGCTTTTCACATATGAATCTCCTTTGTTTTTCAATGTCTTCTTTGTGCTGCAATCCTGAGATCATGTGTATTATTCCAAAAGTGTTTCACCAAGGAGATATAAGCAGCCTTGCCTATATTTTTCTTGATTTATAATGTGATTTCTTTGCTTAGTCTACCAGAAGTTCATATTGCCTTTTTTCTGCGCCCCCTGGCATTATACGTTCATATGAATTTGCTACGAGTTATCACCCCAAGCCATTTAGCGTTACTACTTTCCAAATTTTTCCTCCATTATGAGTATCTGTGTTTCATACTACATTTTTCAAATACATTAGCTCCTTTTATCGAAACATCAATATTTAAAATAATTCTGTACGTTAGTCAGCAAAAAAATTCTCTTCACATTTTATGCTCATACAAACCCCAGTAGGAATTTGATGATGGTTTTGAGAGCCCCTCTAACAAATAATTACATCAATTTACAAAGATATTACTGATACTGAATTTCCTTCACTTAGATTTCTAACTTACTCCTGCTTAAGGTATTAAGTTCGTCTAGCATCATTGGAATAGGTAATATCTACCTCTTCATGATCTATAGAGTAATGCTATCTTTGTGTGAAAGAAGGAATCAAAAACTCTAAATTATTAACAGAGACAGAATGTGTGAAATGCTAAGTTGATAAGGAATATCATTGCTCACGTATCAAAAACAGCCTTAGTTCATGTCTTACAATAGTATCTTATATTGCCATTAACTCATATATTTAACTTTTTATATCTTGTCTCCTCAAATGGATTCTTAAATACTTGAGGGGAGAGAGAGAGAGAGAGAGAGAGAGAGAGAGAGAGAGAGAGAGAGAGAGAGAGGGCATTATTTGAGATTTCTACAGCTCCTACCACTACGCAGCATGTATTTTAGAGGGTTAGAAACATCTGAAGAAGGAAGGGAGCAAAAGAGGAGGGACTAAGCAATGGGAATAAATGCCCTTGAATAACACCAGGATGGGAAAGGCAGGGCTTAGTGACCATCCTGCCAACTCACTTGTAGTAAAATGTTTATAGGCAAGAAGAGCAACAGATTGGGAGAGGTAACCTAGTTATACAGTGTTCATGATTTTTCAAAGAAAAGTCATAGCTATTGTAAAGAAAAGGAAAATTAAAAGGGGCTGAAATCAACATAAAATATAAAGCATTGCTAGAAAGCTCTAGCTGACATTCAGATTTCCCACAGTCATTCAGTGCATAGCATGGACTCAGCATGTGTTTGCAGGATCCACTAATAGTGATATCTCACCACTCATATGAATTCAGTCATATGCCAGTCACTATGCAAAGAGCTTTCTGTGAGTTATCCATTTTGAAAAACTCATTAACTTTATATGAACAGGTAATTAATTTATTTTATGTAAATACTTATTTAATGTTTATTGAATTCTTGCTAAAGCTCTATGATGGAAGTACTATTATAAACCCTATTTGTACATTTATACAGACTAGAGGTCCAGTGCACAAATTTCATGCATGGGGGTAGGGGAAGGTTGTGTTCCTCAGCCCAGCCTACACCTTCTCCAATCTGGGACAACCCTCTCATAATCCAGGACTGCTGACTCCCAAACATTCACCTGCCTGCCTGCTTGATTACCCCTAACTGCTTCTGCCTGCCAGCCTGATTACCCCCCACCACTCCCTTGTCAGGCTGATTGACACCTAACTGCTCCCCTGCCAGCCTTATTGCCCTTAACTACCCTCCCCTGCTGGCCTTGTCACCCCCAACTGCTCTCCCCTGCTGGCCAGGTCACCCCCAACTTCCCTTCCTTGACATCCTGGTTACCCCTAACTTCCCCCCCTTGCAGGCCTGGTTCCCCCCCCCAACTGCCCTTCCCTGCAGGGCTGGTCCCACCCAACTGCTCTCCCCTGCAGGCCTAATCACCCCCAACTGCCTTCCTCTGCCAGCCCAGTCACCCCTAACTAGCTGCCCTCCCCTTAAGGCGTGATCACCCCTAACTGCCTTCCCTTTCAGGCCTGGTCCCTTCCAACTGCCTTCTCCTGTTGGCCTGAGAGCCCACAACTGCCCTCCCCTGCCAGCCATCTTGTGGTGGCTATCTTGTGTCCACATGGGGGTGGCCATCTTTGACCACATGGGGGCAGCCATCTTACATGTTGGAGTGATGATCAATTTGCATATTACTGCTTTATTATATAGGATGAGGAAGCTGAAGCAAAAATTAATGAATAACCAAACTGACCCAAGCTTCTACAACTGGTTGGGAAGTGACTGGCAGGGTTCAGACTCAGATGCTCTAACTCCAGAGCCTGCATTTAGGCACTACTCCAAAACCCCATGTTCCTTAGATAATATGTCTTTCTAAGAGGGATTTATGCGATTCTGTTGGCATGTTCTTGCCATGCTAGGCACCATATGTTAACTGTATTAGATGAATCTTATGTATAACAATATAAAAAAAATGAAATAGCCTTGGGACTTCATTAAGAGATTTCTGGGGAATGCTTGAATCCATACAGGAATGAGAACTACATCCATTTGGCTATTCTTAGGCCTAATCATAGACAATAAATGAGAAAAACTGTACAGTGAGGATGACATGCCAATTCCTGTTAGGAACCTTAAGCTATCATGAACAAAAGAAGAGCATATCTCTGCTTTATTCTAGTCTTGATTTTTTTTCTGAGTGGTGTCCCCATTCTCCTATACTTTTGTGTTCTGGGAATGCCTTTCTGGATTTTGAGGTCTCTGTGATTACTTCTTGTTCTTTTTATATGTAAATGCCTGTCGCCCTCTTCAAATAAACCTTTCTGAGGGCTTTCTTCCCTTCTAAGATGTAGAGTTCTAGATGCTTATTTTCCTCATTTCTTTTGTTTTGGGCTCAAACTAGTTTGTCCTAGGAGAGCCTTCTCAGACAATTAGTCTCTTAGACAAGGAGGATCACAGTGTAGATTTCAAAGTCCACTATCATTGGCAACAAGAACAGTTTCTGTTTTGCAAAGATATTTCCCAGTGTCCCACGCCATAATGATGTCTGTTGGTCTACACATTCTATGGGACAATGTGACTCAGAGACATTATTCTTCGATCCTTTCATACTCAGTATCATATGAGCTCCATTTCTATTTCCACACCCCCAATTCCTTCCCTGTGTTCCTTAGGACCAGCCTTTATTGCTAGTCATGTCAGGGTTCTTTGTGTCTTTTCCATCCTTTGAGATTTCCAGTTCTGTGGACCTGGCCAGAGAATACCCTTACTTAGATAAGCCTAAATTCCAACCCATGCACACCAGGGTGTCAATCTCTGCTGTCAGTGATTCTACCATGGTTCCAGGTCATCTTTCATGAATCTTTTGTTTATCACAGAAATAGGAAGTACCCCTGGTGCTTTATTCTGAACTGTGAGTGAGAATATTTGTGATCTGATCTAGAGAAGTTTCTGTCACTCAACAACAACCCCCCCCCAAAAAAAATTTAACAACTTCAATGTATTAGAGAAACAGCAGTAAACAAGACAAGCAAAGGCTCTGCTCTCGTGGAATATACAGTCTATGACTTAGTCATTAGTTAATGTTTATCAACTACATTTTATATGGAAAACATATGTTAGGTATTTAAGGTGGCCAATAAGTAAAATCTCTTTCTCCACTGAATTCAGAAACAATTTAGAGATGGGAGAGACAGACACATGGAGATCAAACCAACAGCTTTATTACTGTTAACGCTGATTGGACAATGTGGCTTTAGATCTTCCTTTATTGCTGAATTTAAAAGACTGGTTTCCTTATTCACTGGTATAGTTTGACAGCTGTGGGTCATTTTTCCCTAGAAACAGAGCCTTTACTACAGAGGGCTGACAAGAATGCATTAATCCAATGGACATGCTCGCTCTGAAAAAGAAAAGCCAGAAGAAGCTGAATCTGGCATGTTCCCTTTCTTTTAAACTCAAAAATCACAATAGCTTAAAGGAGAATCTACTGAGGAGTATTGTTCTAGCATAAATCCTATCACATGGAAATGTGAGAACAAAGTGACTGTTTATACAAATAACAAATTAGTAAATGAGTCTATGAAAACAAGTATAGTTGAATCAGAGAAAATTTGTCTTTGGAACACTGAAGTTTATTGAGACTCAACAAAAATTCTCCACAGATTAACTAACATTGATTTTGAGAGTTTGTGTCATGTAATAATTTCAGTAAATGGTCATAATATTAATGGTGATTTTATTTTGAAAGCAAAAGTTGTAGGTGAGGAAAGATACATAGATCAAGACTTGCAAGCTTTCCATTCACATCTTAAACAGCAGCTTAAAATACAGTCCATATAACAGTGAAGACTAATTAATGACAGTAATTGGAGGAAATATTTTTAACGAACCATTATATGCAGAGACAAATTGTTTGAGTAAGCCTATCATTGAAAACTTAGTATCACCTTCGTGTAGGGTTAGACTTAAACTCTTTTCCAATATAATTTACAAAGAAACAAATGGTTTTCTACCATGACCACGAGGGTAACCAGCAATAAGACTTCAAGTAACTCTGGACCTCACTCCGGAGGCTGCTGCACACACAAAACTCAGTCCTATTCCAAAGCTCTGTGCTTGTTTCTAGGAGATCAGGTCACACTATTGAATCCCCCAATTTATTAAAATCTGTTATTTTATTTCAAGTGCTAATTGTCTCTCACTACAAACAGACTTCTCTCAGATGCAATTATTGGTATTATATTAGATAATCAACAGGAAAGCCTGAACACAGGGAGGGAAGGGTTGCCTTGGTTACAAACCTGAGGTGCTTTTATTATTATAGTTCTAGCCATGTTTTGAAATTTCCCAAAACACCCCAAGAGCAAAGTATTGCTTTTTTTTTTTCTTTTCTTCTTTGTGGCCCATTCGAGAAGTTTTAATCAATGTGGAGGCCTGGCCTTCTACAGATATCTGCACAAGGTCTCTTCAATAAATAACCCTACATAACAGAGCTTTCATTTAGAACATTTGTATATGCATGTTCATATACTTCTATAATAATAATAAGGAACCATTGTTTCGTGCTAGAGAAGCATAGTATTATATTTGCTCAATCCACAATCACATAATGCAGTCATTACTCCACATATACTCTCATCTCTTTTTTTGCAAAGCAAACAGAAAAATAAATCCCATTTAGCCCATTACTATCCCAGTCCCCAAATTTATTTTCGCTTTTGAGTGCAGATTCAGTAGGGCTAGTAGGGCAGCCAAAAGGCATACCTCCCTCAAGACTCTATTAGTAATTTTATTTTGCTGCTTTCTCATTTATTTGGGAAGTTGAGGTTTTAAAAATTAAGATGGTTATGCAGATAATGACCCATTAATGTTACTAACCATGTAGGAAAATCCATGTTATCCTTCATAGAACATTTTGTTGTTTATTAGGCTGTATTAATGGCTGGTGTGATCTTCCCCATCGATCATTAATCTTGATTACATGAGATAGGTATTTTTATTTCCAAAATATCATGTGTACCCCCATGTGACTTACATTTCATCTGCCTCAGTAAAGATATTCAGAAGTGTAAATGATAGCTACTACTTATTAAGGACTTCATACCTGTCAAATCCTATATTAGAACCATTAACAAATACTCTACTATCTAAACATTACAACAATCTTATCATGCAAAAATTATTGTCACCATTTATAATAAGGAAATGAAGGATTATAATATGACTTGAAGAGATTATTTTAATCCAAAAATGTTTTTACTAAGGAGGTAGCATGAAATGCTTAAGAGTCAGATTACTGGATTAAAATCCTAGCTCTGCCACTTAGTGCTGTGTGATTTTTGGCAAGTTACTTAACTTCTCTCTGCCACAGTCATTTTATCAATAAACTATAGGCCCGATGCATGAAATTCGTGCAAGGGGGTTGGCCCCCGCGGCCCCAGCTTTGTTCAGAAGGTTGTTTGGCCTAATTAGAATATTATGCTTTTATTATTATAGAAGGGGAAATGATAGAAATTGGATTACAGTGAGGAATAGGAACTAAGTGAGTTAATACATATAAACACTTAAAACATTGCCAGACATATGGTAATTATCCAATGTTAATCCTTTAAATATTTTGAGTACTGTAAAATTTCCCAAAGTAATTACATCCTAATGTTTCAATTACATTACTATAGTTATTTCCTACATCTACAATAAGTTTAATTTTTTATTAGAGTCATTAAATATTATAAAATATTACTACGAGTATAAAGTATTTCTATACTATGCTTAGCAGAGTTAGATAGGCAATACAAATTTTAAACATAAATGTATATTATTATTTTGCTATTTAAATACTTACTAATAATTACAACTAGCTTAAACCCTTCTTTATTAACATTACCGAGAGATATAAAATACTTCAGACAAAGCTGACACTAATGCAAAACTGTCACAAGGATATCTCCTATTCTGCTGTCCACCCTCCTAGTAATTTTATGTATGCTCTCCTCTATTTCCATTAGAATCTATTTCCCCAGGTTTTCTCCTATATAGAACAGTTTTCAAATCTTTCCACTAAGCCCTGGCTGTGGTGGCTCAATTGGATGGGCAGCATTCTGTGCACCAAGAGGTTGCAAGTGCCAAACCGGTTTGGCTCAGTGGATGGAGCATCGGCCTGCAGATTGAAAGGTCCTAGGTTTGATTCCGGTCAAGGGCATGTACCTTAGTTGCAGGCAAATCCCCAGTAGGGGGTGTGAGCTGATTGAGGTTTCTCTCTTATCAATGTTTCTGACTTTCTATCCTTCTCCCTTCCTCTCTGTAAAAAATCAATAAAAATATTTTTTTAAAAAGAGATTGCAGGTTCAATTCCCGGCCAGGGCACATGTCCAGGTGGTGGGTGAGATCGAATCCTGCCAATTGATGTTTCACTCTCTCTCCCTTCTCTCTTCCCTCTCTCTAAGAAGTCAATTTAAAAAAATTAAAAATATAAGTGTGCTGGTTATTAAACTAGTATCTTTCAGATTGAAATGCATCCTTCAGTTCTTTCTGATGCTAGGGCTGGACTTGGCAAAAACTATTTTTCCTTTGCCTGTTAGGCATGACCAATAAGAGGACAGCAGAGAGAGGGAAGAAGGGCTTGATTTTTATCTTGGTTATTCTGTCTTGCCAGTACTGGATTACTGGTAACAGTAGTCCCAGACTCCAGCTTGCTTCATTATTCCAAATACTTTAGAAACACCAGCTCGTAAGTACCTCTCCTCAAGGTTCTGAGTCCTTACTTCATAGGGCCACTCTTTTGACCCTCTGAGGTACCAGAGATGCTAGACAGCTCCCCTTCACAGAGAAGGCAAATTCCAACTCTGCAAGGCTTCTTCCCTAAGTTACTAGATTTAGATAATTCCAACCTCTTCCCTTTTTTCTGGGGCCCTGAGTGGTGGCTACTCTGTAATTACTATTTCTGTGTGACTTATATGGTCACCTTTTGCTTTTTCATTCTTTCAACAATTTTTTAAGAATTTCTTTATTTTATATCCCCTCTCATGAAATACCTGTTCTTTCCAATTTCCTATCTGGATCCTAACTGATCCAGAAGTGCTATAAATAACTGTTTGAATGCTAAATTCTTGGAAGTCTTGGGAACATATTAAGAATTAAAAAAAAAAAAGAATGAAGAATTTTAGGCACCTTTCAGTAGGCAGAGAAGACTTTTGTGGGGGCAGAAAAATTTTAAATGACCCCCCTAGGTAATTACATTACTAGGCAGCCAGTTCTGCCCACAGGCAGGAGGAATTCTCTCTTCCTCAGGGAAGAGTCAGCCTTTTTGTTCTAGTCAAGCCTTCAACAGATTGAATGTGGCCCACCCAACTTAGGGAGGGCAATCTACTTTACTCAGTCTAACAATTTAAATATTAACCTCACCCAGAAACATCCTCAATAAAATATGAGGATGAAAATATGAATAATATTTAACCAAATATCTGGGCACCCCAAGGCCCAGTCACATTGACACATGAAATTAACTATCATGCTTGCCAACAAACCAAGTGACCAGTTAAAATTTGGTCCACAGTCAACTCAAATAGCAATAATTGAGAAAGAAAACATTGGGATAATTCAGCAATCCATCACAGTCTTTCCCTTCCATCCCATCCCTTCCTTGTGAACTCTCTTTGTCTTTCCCAGTTGGGAGTTTTACCGCTGTCAGCCAGGTTTCTTTTATCTTTCTAGGCTGCTGGAACGGTTCTCAGTCCTTGGGGCTCTGCAGATCACGAGCAGTACATGTCAGTAGCAAGGAACTGAGAAACTTATCGGGAACCAATGAATATATTGGGAAGAATAGACTGAATAGAAGGTATAAGGAACCAAGATAATCTCAAAAATAAAAATAAGATATTTTATTTATTTATATATATTTATACACACACTCACACACACACACTAGAGGCTCAGTGCATGAAATTCATGCACGGGGTTTGGGAGGAGGAGGCAGGTTGTCCCTCAGCCCCGCCTGCACTCTCTCCAATCTGAGACCCCTTGAGGGATGTCCAACTGACCATTTAGGCCCAATCCTGGTGGCGGTCAGACATCCTCTCACAATCAAGGACCGCTGGCTCCCAAAGGCTCACCTGCCTCTGCATGATTGCTCCTAACTGCTTTTGCCTGCCAGCCTGATCACCCCCTAACCACTCCCCTGCCAGCCTGATCGATGCCTAACTGATCCCCGACTGGCCTGATTGACTCTAATGGCCCTCCCCTGCCAGTTTGGTCATACCTAACTGTCCTCCCCTGCAGGCCTGGTCGCCCCAAACTGCACTCCCCTGCTGGCCCAGTCAACCCTAACTGCCCTCCCTTGCCAGCCTGGTTTTCCTCAACTGCCCTCCCCTGCAGGCCTGACCCCCCCCCAACTTCCCTCCCCTGCAGGCCTGGTCCTCCCCCCAACTGCCTTCCTCTGCTGGCCCAGTCACCCCTAACTGCCCTCCCTGATAGTCTGATTGCCCACAACTGCCCTCCCATGCAGGCCTGGTCCCCCTACCACTTGCCCTCCCCTGCAGGCCTGGTCCCTCCCAACTGTCCTCCCCTGAAAGCCTGGGTCCCACCCCCCAACTGCCCTCCTCTGATGGTCCAGTCACCCCTAACTGCCCTCCCTTGACAGCCTGTTCCCCTCCAACTGTCCTTCCCTGCAAGTCTGGTCCCCCTCCTACTGCCCTCCCCACAGGCCTGGTTCCCCCCCCAAATGCCTTCCCGTGCAGGCCTGACCCCCCAAAACTGCCCTATCCTACTGGCCTGGTCTCTCCCAACTGCTCTCCTCTGCTGATCTGACTCCCCTAACTGCCCTCCTATGTCAGCCCTATCACCCCTAATTGCCCTCCCTGCTGGCCTGGTTGCCCACAACTGCCCTCTCTTGCAGTCCTGATCCTCCCAAATGCTCTCTCCTGCAGGCTTAGGTCTCCCCCAACTGCCCTCCTCTGCCAACCTGCTCACCCCCAACTGCCCTCCTTTGCTGGCCTGTTCACCCCTAACTGCCCACAAGTGCCCTCCCCTGCAGGCCATCTTGTGGTGGCCATCTTGTGTCCACATGGGGGCAGCCATATTTGACCACATGGGGGTGGCCATCTTTTGTTTTAGAGTGATGGTCAATTTACATATTACTCTTTCATTAGATAGGATATATTATAGGCCCAGTGCACAAAATTTATGCACTTCAGGTGGTCCCTCAGCCCACTTTGTGCCTTCTTGCAGTCTGAGAGCCCTTGGGGGATGTCCAAATAACAGGGAGTGGGCCTAAGCCATCATTTGGACATCCTTAGTGCTGCTGCAGAGGCAGGAAAGGCTCCCGCCACCACCACTGCACTCTCCAGCTGTGAGCCCGGCTTCTGGCTGAGCAATGCTCCCCCTGTGGGAGCACATTAACCACCAGGGGGCATCTCCGGTGTTGAGGTTC
This sequence comes from Antrozous pallidus, assembly GCA_027563665.1. NCBI lineage: Eukaryota > Metazoa > Chordata > Mammalia > Chiroptera > Vespertilionidae > Antrozous > Antrozous pallidus. Next base: position 91,831,472 of record CM050513.1, read on the forward strand.
TGCCCCCTGGTGGTCAGTGTGCATCATAGCAACCAGTCATTCCACCATTCAATCGATTTGCATATTAGCCTTTTATTATATAGGATATTTTTAAACATATAGTGAATTTTAAAAGTGTACAGTCTTTCCTAAGATCTATACTAATACAGTTAAGGTACTTCTGGTAAAAACTTAAACCAGGAATCAACAATATGGATTTCCACTTCATTATGAGGTTTTTGTTGACTCTTCCCTTTGTTATCTGAATTATGTCAATAGCAAATAAAACACAGGGTCTAGTAGTATATGAAATTTTAAATTATTCAGAGACTGATTATATGGATTGTAAATTATTGTATCTCTTTTCATATCTCACACTTCCACAGACACTGGCATCTCCAATAAGAGTGTGGCTTTGAAATATGAAATTCATAAAATGGGATCTTCTCAATCTGAAAGAGACTTAAAAGTTAACCATGCCTACTCTTTAATTTTGTGAGTTAGCCAATTGTTTTTAGAGGCGAAAGTAAATTACCAAGGTACGTGAATGAGTTAGTGGAAGGGATTAAAATTAGGCAATTTACTGGTAAACCTACTAGCTTACAACTCTAAGGTGTTTTGATAGAAAATATGATAGTGTTAATAAAAGATTGGAGAATTATATAAAGATTTTAATTTTCTGCCTTATTCCTACTCCTTTGGAAAATTGGAAATTGACTTTAATGAATTTTTATGTTCCTGGAAGAGAGAGATAATGTTTTCTAATCCAGAGTCCAAGACCTAACTGATGTGTGATCTAGGACTCTCTCTCTCTCTCTCTCTCACACACACACACACACTACACACACACATATACACACATGTCTTTTGAAATGTTAATAGCATTATTTTTCTTGTTCATGATTAGAGCTGAAAAGACTAAAGCATCCCCAACAGATCTGCCACATTGAGACACGTAAAAATGTCCTTTCTGATTATGTCCCTTGACTCAAGCACTGTCACTGACTTAGGCTGGTATAACTTAGTCTGCTTTCAACCAGAGTCCCTGAAACAGCCACAGAGAGCTTTCAGGCCTCTACAGCAGACTTTCCAGGAATATTGGAAAAGCCTGGAACATAACTTGTCAATTCCCCGTGGCCATCCTCCTTGCATTTCAGATGTGTTTAAGGAGCAGAAAACTGAGAAAGGAAGAGAAGGCAGGGGGTGCACACTGAAGACATTTGACTGCTTTTGCAAAATGTTGGAAGTAAACACTGCACTAAGTGCACTAACTTTCAATGGCTCCCTTTTGAGATACTGATTAAAATCTGTCCATGGCCACCATTTTCCTCTAAGTAAAATGCCAGACAATGTTCTTTGTTATTTTACCTCCGACAATTTATTCAGCTTAATTTCTCACTGCATTTGCCCAGCACCACCCTCCTACCTCCAAAATCGTGAATCTTACAATTGATATTTAAACACTTTCCATTGCCCTTTTATCTTCCCAGGCCTTTTCACACACCAGTACCTTAGTTGGGAACATCCCTCTACTCTTTACTTGCTAATGGGGCCCAGCAGACTCACTCCACTGTTCTCTCCCAGGAAACTTTCCTCCCTCCAGTTTATCCTTACAGGGTCTGCAGTAGCCAGCTTTCATGGTGGCCCCCAATGAGCTTACCTCCTGATATTCAAACTCTTTTGGTCTCTTCCCACACTGAATAAGTTGACCTGTATAACCTAAGGAAATTGTCAAATTGTGACTTTTGAAGTTAGGTCATAATAAAAATAATAAATCCTCCCTTGCTCTCTCTTTTATCCCTTACTCGGGGGAAGGGGTGAGGGCAGAGCCATATCTTAAAATCATTCAATCAGCCCTCTGGAGAAATCAATGTTGTGAAGCCATGTGCCATCAGCAAGTGTCAACTCTCTAGTCATGTGAGTGAGCTGTCTCCAAAGCAGATACTCAGACCCACTGAGCCTTCAAATGACTGTAGTCCTGGATGACACCTTGACTTTAACCTCCTGAGGGCTCCCAAGCCAGTAAAATTCAGCTAAGCTACTCCCAAATTCCTGGTTGACAGAAGATGAGTATTTGTTGTTGTTTTAAGCCTCTATGCTTTGGAGTAAACTATTATGCATATACAAGTATAGGGTCTCTCTCCTCTATTTTTCCATAGCATTCTGTGTTTCCCTCCATCAAAACCTACTTCTCATTGTTTAAATACCAATCTGCCTTTTCCACTAGCCTGAGGTCATCTTGAGAGCAGAGACAAGGTCATCTTTTCATTATTATTACTACAGCCCAATGCATAAGATCCATGCAAGGGTAGGCTTTCCTTCCCCCGACTGCCAGCAGTGGCTTCCCTCTGGCTATCAGCACCCAGGCTTCCCTCTGGCCGTCAGCAGCCAGCCCCACCCCATGCTCACACCTGCCTTAGCCTGGCACTGCCTACATCCACCACCACCAATCCTTTCCTCAATTGATCGCCCCGCCAGCCAGTGGTCTTGACCTCCCTCTTTGGGGCAATTGTGGGGCAATGGCAGGATCCCTGACCAATGGCATCATACCCACCTTGGCTGGCCTGACACTAGTGCATGTCATAGCATGGTCGTCCAGAAGGTCATCTGGACAGTCATTCTGCTATTCAGTCATTTGGTCATTTTGCATATTATACTTTTATTATTATAGATTATTACTATTATTGATTTCATAGAGAGGAAGAGAGAGGAATAGAAGCATAGAAACATCAATGAGGAGAGAAAATCATCAATCAGCTGCCTCCTACATGCCCCCTACTGGGGATTGAACCCACAACCTGGGCATGTGGCCTCCCGGTTCATGGGTCGACGCTCAACCACTGAGCCAGACCGGCTTGGCACAATTCATCTTTCAATTTAATTTATAAAGCTTTAATGGTCCAGAGAAGAACTACTCCTAATGACTATACAGGTGGTACAAATGCTCAAAAGTGCCCGCCCGATGTGCTGAAACAATGGCGATCTAGCCCTTGCTCACTCAACAAGTCGAATGTCCTGGTGAAGGCTGCTGCCACTGGAAGAGAAAGGCACTCCTTTATTTATAAAAAGAAAGGCACTTTACTCACTAAATCTTGGCAAGGGGTCACCATTCTAGTTCATCCACTGTGTCATCAAGGTACATTCAGGAGACAGAAACCATACAGGGAAAGTTTTATAACAAGAATAATTATTGCCCAGACGCAGTGGCTTAGTGGTTGGGCATCGACCCATGCACAAGGAGGCCACAGTTAGATTCCTGCTCAGCATAGATGCCCGAGTTGCAGGCTTGATCCTCAGTATGCGGTTGTGCAGGAGGCAGCCAATCAATGATTATCTCTCTTCTTTCCCTCTCCTTTCCTCTCTGAAATCAATAAAAATGTATATATTTTTAAAAGAATAATTATCCACAACAGGGGATTGGAATACTAGGGTGTTAGCCACTAATACAAGAGTAACTGATATAAGGACCAGCCACTGCATCCACAACTAAGAAAAAGTACCCAAGTAAGGAATAAATGTAAGAGAAAAACCCCTGTCTCTCCAAGGCTTTTGCTGCAGAAAGCATGGTGGGGTTCGCTAAATGGCAGGGGAGTTTGCTGAGGTGCAGGAAGAGCAGAACTTGCTGTGAAGCCAACCTCTGGCAAACTAGAGGGAGATACCAATGGGGAGGTGGCACTTGTGTCAAAGGAGAACACACCCTGAAACCAGAGAGAGCCCCAGCTTCCTTCTATGTCCCTCCAGTGCCTTCTACCGACAGGCATAACTTAGTGCGAGTTGGCCTGGGAGAAATGTCCCAGCATCATTAGCAGGGCAATGGAGAGCGGATTTGTGGTGAGAGGCCATCCAGACTGATAACTGGCTCATCCAAGGAGAAAGCAGTCCTCTTTCGAATTTGTCACTCATAAGGGATGGTTGCTTCTCAGAGACAATGTGTGCTAGTATAATCTCTTGGTTATTTCTATTGACCGTGTCTTCAAACTGAATTTAGGAGCCTCTTGGCACTTCATGTCTCAGGCCTGACTGAGTTCATCTACATGATTCCCTATCCTGGTGGCTACATTTCCCACGACGCTGCAGCCTGTTACACCCTGAGCATTGATGCCAACAGAACACCTGCACACCTTCTTATTACAAATGTGGGCCTCGCAGTTGATGTCACATACAGTGAATAATGTGACAGATGGAAGATGAAATCTTCTCAATGCTGAATCTAATGAGGATACGGGACTTCTATCATTTTACAGTAAGGCTGCCTGGCTCTTAAAAACACTTTGGTTTATAATATCTGTCAGAAAGGAGTGATGCTTTGTGGCATCAAATCACAATAGAATCTTCACTAACAGGGATAGAGTAGTAATAGATACTCGCATAGTTACACAGCATGAAACTGTGGTTTATCATCTTTATTTGCATTATTTTTCTATAAAATGATATAGCATCAATATAAACACCTAGTAGTCTCTGTTAATCCTGCTGCTCTGAAGAAATATGCTAACTATATGTTGAAATAAAAGTTCTATTTCAAATGTACTAAGGGCAGAATTAATGTCAATTAGTTCAGTCAACATTTATTGAGTCTGGTGAAGTTACAAAGAAAGATTATATTCTTGCCTTAGAGTTACATGCAATCTAATATTTCCTGCCATGGCTTTCTGTGGGATGCTATATACTACACTTTTTTATAGTATTTAAGAAAGCATAACATATAGAATCCTCTTTTTATGGTACTTGATATTAAATGAAAGCAGAAAACTGGAGAGCTGCACCATATGACTATCTGGATTTTGTTGAGCATTCCTGTGAACAACCTCTACTTAATCTTGAGATGCACATCCTCACCTACTAAAGAATCTTGGAAAAGGTAAGCATTTGGAAAGTAAATTTAGCCTACTTCTATCAAAATGTCTTTGGCAAGCAATTTCCAAATAAGAGAGAAGTGTCACCCAGAACAAAATCTACACAGCAGCGGTGAGTGCTTCACAGTAGTTCTGGGAGACATCAAGAAAAAAAGGAAGATTTGCAAGCAATAAAAGGTAGTGGGCCTAATAACCATTACTTTTAAGAAAACAAACACGAGCAGCTACTGTAAATCAAACTTATTCAGCAAAGATGTCTTTCTACAGAATTTAGAAAATCAGCTTGATTAATACTACTTCAAAAAATGTAGAAATGATGCTGTTGAGAAAGGAAATGGATCAGAGGTACAATGATGATAATAAAAAAATCATTATAATGCTAACTAATACTCCCTGAACACTTTCAATGAGCTGGGCACTATTCTAAGCCCCTAGGTAGTGTATTAAGGCTCTCCAGAGAAATAGATCCAATCTGTGTCTCTGGAGAACCCTGACATATATATATATATACACACACACATACACATGCAACACATACATATATGAGATTTGTATGCATACATAGGTAACATGTATAAGTATACATGTACGATGTTTACATATAAGTAACAGTTACATTTATACATACATATGTGTATATATATGTGTGTGTGTGTATATATATATATATATATATATAGAGAGAGAGAGAGAGAGAGAGAGAGAGAGAGAGAGAGAGGGATTTCTTGCAGGAATTTAGCTCAAGCAAGTCTGGAAGTCAAAAAGTCCCATGCTCTGCTGTCTGCAAGCTGGAGACCCAGGAAAACTGGGGTGTAATTCAGTCCAAGTCCAAATACCTAAAAACCACGAGTAGCTCATGTCCAAGTGCAGGAGCAGATGGACATCTCAGTTCAAGCAGAGAGAGTGTATTTGCCCTTCCTCCACCTTTTTCTTTGATTCAGGCCCTCAGTGGGTTGAGAGATGCCTACACACATTTATGAGCTCTTTCTTCTTTACTCAACCCACCAATTTAAATACTAATCTCTTCTGGAAACACCCCACACCCAGAAATAACATTTTATTAGCTATCTGGGCATCCCTTAGCCCAGTGGAGTTCACATAAATTAACCATCAGGGGTGGATACTGTTTTTATCAACCAGCCTAACTCCCCTTTTAACCACACTGCTCCACTGCCTACTAGTATTTCCCCAATTGAAAACAGAAACACACTCTTTAATACGTGTTAACATATTTATGGAAAAGCATGAGATTTTCATCAGTACTAAACTATAAAATATATAACTCTTAGTTGCTGTAGTTTTTACTAAATAAATGGAAACAGAAAGAAAAAAATTTAAAAGACTGGGATTTGCCAAACACCATGGTAGGTGATTTGATATATACTATCTTGTTCATATGTATTCCTGATGTTGTGTGTGGAACTTGGCATCTTTGTTTTTATCCTTTGTCACCTTCTGATGACAGTATCAGTGCTGGGGGAATGACAACAGATGTCTTGGAAGCCCTTGAATAAACACATGTTGTGGTGTGGCAACTCAAGAGTGGTTTGGATGAAGCAGAACAGAAGCCCCTCAAAGAAGAATCATAGTTTTCTTAAGACTCTTTTGGGGTTTTTTTATAACAGGAACTCACACAAACATAGTTAAAAAAAATAAAAAGGGTTTTAGTAGAAAGTCATATGAGTTTCCAATGCAACCAATTGCAAGAAATGCATCCACGTCTCCTGCAGATAAGAACTGGGGAAGAACATGTTGCTAGAGTTTGCTCTTTCCTTCCCACCAACGGCCCCACTCATTCCCACTGCTCTCTACAGTGATTCTTCTCTGTGTCAGCCGGCTAGCCTCTTCTCTTTCCTCAGGTGTCTCAGTGACCCAACCCAAGATACTTTTAGAAACCTTGGGAGAAAGAAAATGTTTCACCTAAGTCAGCCTTTGAATGCTCCACCCTTAAATCCAATCGTGTATGACCTGAAAGGAAGGGTCAGAGTCATAAAATATAAATGTGCAGCTGTAATGGCTCAACTTAGGCCAGATGAGTGTATGGGGGAAAGAAGAGCTGGAGGCAATTTAATCAACATCTATTCTAAATCAGTACTAGAAGGTTACTGCCACACTACTTCCCATGGAACTTGAGTAAGATACTTGACCTCTGTGTACCTCGATTTCCTCAACTGTGAAATAGGGTAATTTTTGTGGGGATTATTAATTCATATGACATGTTGAGAATGCAATAAATATTATCTATTATTATTGTTGTTGTTTGCTGTTCTTGTCTGTGGTCAACTCCTAAAACTTGAAAATGCAATAACCTTGAGATTAAATACTATTCACCACACTCCTTATTTTACTGAGATAGTCTCTCCTTTCCTACATGAAAAATATAATAATCCATACATTTGAAAGATTCCAGAAAAGGAGGAATGGGAGGTATAACTCTTTTAGAAACACTGACTAACTCCCCAACTATTATTTGTCATATCAATGATAGTGACCTATCATTTTAAGTCACTCACACTTCTGCACTCTAGACATGAATTTAAAAATTTTGTGATTGATAAACAACGGAAACTTTTCAATTCCAAGGAGGAACATATAGAAAAATGAGTCTTGGGCAGTGGTCCTTGGGGCAATTGGCTGAACTACTGTAATGGAACTGTCTGTCCAGTCAATTAGTTCCATTTAATTGGCTGGTAGCTTGACCACTATATAGAAATGCTCTGAAATGTGGGCATTATTGAGCAAAGCAAAACAAAGTGATCCATTAAAATAGATTGCAATGAAAAAAATAAGGCCCTGCTGGGATTGGTGTTGAATACGCTGACCCGTTCTGAATAGCAGAGGCTTTTTTTTCAAATCTTCATTATTTGGAGTTATTTGTGATTTCTTGTATAGATATGATTCTGGAACCATTCTCTGTCCCTTGAAACAATCCCCTCTCTATCTCTAGACCTCTAACATAGTAGACAATTCTTCTAATTCTAGTCAGTGTCTTAATTCTTATTGTTTCTCTGAAATATAAAACTATACACTGAGTTTAAAGGATTTAAATTTTTTTCTGGTTTGTCCTATAAAAGGGAAAACAACTCCCCCCCTCCCCCCATCCCCCTCCTTCTCCTCCTCCCCTCCTCCTCCTCCTCCTCCTCCTCTCCTCCTCCTCCTCCTCCTCCTCCTCCTCCTCCTCCTCCTCCTTCTTCTTCTTTTCTAGATTGGTCTCCCTACCCCTCCACCTCCCTGTATTAACTTATTATTTAATTTGTTCTGCCTTCTCACTATAAAAAATAAAAAAGTTATTTGTTAGTTCTTTCCCTCTGTACTGTCACTTCAGATTCACAGTTGCTAAGTGTTCCAGGAGCCTACCAAAGGGACTTTCTCATGGTGTGATTTGCAAACTTTGAAATAACACCCACCAGCAGAAGCACCATATGCTATGAAGTTACACAGTAAACTGACAGGAGCATCTCATTTGTCATTTGAAATTCAGAAAATGTCAGCAATTTTCATACCCAGCCATTGCCTAAATGCCTCTCTGGTTAGCAAGGAGTAACATGTACTATAAATGCACATGAAATATGAAATTTTTATTGTGATTCTAGAGGAATAATAATAGCAATCCCAGAATTAAGACCTATACAACTTGATGAGCATATGGACAGACTTGTCAAATTTCTATAGTTATTTTATATTCTGTGCACATATTTCTAGATGAATGGTTTTAACTGTAAAGTTTATGGCATTTAGACTGTTTACATTCTATAACACTGGTGATTGAAATGTGCCTTTTTATGATAAAATAGAATACCAAAGAATATTTTTAATACATTAAAGGCAAATTTAACATAAAACACAAGCTGTTCCCTTTGTGCTGAAGCTGAATATTCACCCAGCTGCACTTTGCTACAACAGAGCCAAGAGAGAAATCTACTTGGTAATTCTTCCTAATTAAAGGATGTTAATTACTGCTAAATACTATACACTTCCCATGTTATAAAGTTTCACCTAAATCAATGTTATTACAATACTGAAGAAATTAATGATAATTTCAGGTCTAGTAAGTGTGGCCAAAGTACCCGTCAGTTCAGACTTTTAAGTGACTTCACAATGAAATTTTGGAATTGGCATTGTATAAAGACTGGAATGGCCTCACACATTCAGCACTTCTTGTGTGTATTAGTCACAGTACCTGATGGTGTCCCTTCTTTTGCAGAAGCAGAGGATGTGTGAAAATAAAGACTAGAACACACTCAGTCTCCAGGTGTTTACTTCACTCTGAATTTGCCTTTGGCCAGCACGGCCTCTTCAGAATAGAGGGTGTAAGACAGAGCTCTCCACTGTCTGTAGGACCAGTGGATCATGCCCAGTAAGAACAGGGAAAGTAACATTTATTGAGGCTTGGACGCTTTCTCATTTGATAAAACAGTCCTTCAGGGTACATATAAATACCCCTCTTTGCATATGATGATTTAAGGGCTTAGAAGTGAAAGCTGCAAAGTGTATTCAATTAATAGGTGGCAGAACTATGTTCCAAGCCCATTCTCTCCGACCTCAATTCACAGGTTCTTTCCATTTGTTCCCTGTTATAAAAGGGAAATATGAAAACATTTTTGCTTTATGAGACAATATTCTTCCTTGGCCACAAGCGCTACATGTCTGTTTGAATTCTGGCTCAAGAGGTGACTACAGACTTGGCTCTACCACTGATGGAAAGCATAACCTAGAAAAGTCACTTCATGCCTTTGAGCATCAATTTCCTCACTTAAACAATGAGTACTGACCCTTAGTCTCTCCTAAGATTTCAGTGATGATCAAAAAAGGTAATGTCTCAGGGGGGAAAAGGGTATTTATAAAACTATCTATAGTCATTATATACATATATATATTGAGAGAGAGAGAGAGAGAGAGAGAGAGAGAGAGAGAGAGCGAGCGAGCTACATTAACAACCTGCGACCAGAACACCATGGCCCCTCGGGTGCCCGGGGACAACGCAATGGGCTACAAGTTTGATGGGGGAAAGCTGAAGAAATAGACGGGAAGGTCTTAAGGGTCTGCGGGGTTGGGTGGCCAGCCTGGAGTAGGTTTGGGAAGGAAGAGGAAGATCTGATGGAAAACGGCTCAGCACAGTACCTTTCTCATTGCCGACCAGGACAGAGCCAGCCTGGACTGAAGGGCGGTTGTTTCATGAGTGCGCCTGGGACCGACATGCTCATGGCGGCAGCTGTGCTCCCGAAGCTTCGCTGATTCCAAATAGCAAACAGCTACCAACGTCAGAGAACAGAAACATCCTCTCCAGCTGGAGGCCCTGGACTCGCAATGGACCAAACGAAACACCGTTTAAAGAGGGGCTCGAACAACCGGAAGTGTGTGACCAGAGGACGGCGGGATTGTGGGGACGCCCGGGCGCCTCCTGCTGGAACGTGAGCCTGTTAGTGCGCATGTACGTAGTCAGCGCTACAGTCCTCAGTTTCCCAGGATTTGGACGTGATTTCCGGCGGGAAATTATCTCTATGGAGGTTTGCTGTTCCCTTGTGGCGAGGAGGAGCGGAATTAAAGGTTCCTTCGTGACCTTGGTCTGAAGCGGAGGGAGGACGGAAGCGGGGAGTACGGCCAGCTCCACACGCACACGCACCTCCCGGGGGCTGCGGAAGAAGCGCGCCGCAATCAAAGCCTTCCGTGAGCCGTCAGGGTCTTCAGAGAGCGGGGCCAGACTCGAGAGAAGTGCAGCAAGGAGCATCTGCTGCGCTTCTGGTGTGAGGGCAACGAAAAGAGATGAGAGGATCCTGCTGAACTCAGGACGGCTCACGTCTCCCATCTCCGAGATCCACGAGAGCTGCACAAAGCGGGAACAGGAGCTGCGGACCCAGGCCTCGCACAACCGTGAGTGAGATCCATAAGTGCGTGCACAGCCAGGCCTCATGCAGCTGCACAAGATCCGAGACCAGCACCTGGAATGGCTCACCCAGAAAGGCGTCCAGCAAAAGGAAATCAAGGTGTGGTTGGAGACCAGGCTGCACTGATGGAGGATGAGGATGACCTCCCCCACCTTGTGGAATGAACCTGGTATGTGGGCAAGATCAACCCCACGCAGGCTGAGGAAATGCTGAGCAGCAAGCGGGATGGGACCTTTCTCATCCATGAGAGCAGCCAGCAGGACTGCTATGCCCTCTCTGTGGTGGTGGACGGCAATACCAAGCACTGTGTCATCTACCGCACGGCCACTGGCTTGGGTTTTGTGGAGCCCTACAACCTGTGTGGGTCTCTGAAGGAGCTGGTGCTGCATTACCAGCACACCTCCCTCGTGCAACACAGCAATGCACTTACCATCACACTGGCACATCCTGTGCGACCCCCTCCCCCCCCACCAACCCAGCCCACTGACTCATACAGAGCAGGACTGCATCTTTCTGTCTGTCTATCTGTCTGTCTGTCTCTCTTCTTTGTGAATCTTTCTCTGTCTCAATCTCCTTCTTGCTTTCTCTGAGTCTTTCTCTTCCTGTCACTCTTTCTATCCCCATCTCTGTCCTCTCTGTCTCTATTAGTCTTTGTGCCTCTAAGTCTCTGTTAGAGGAGCATACCTCCTCCACCCCATGCCCCATGGGCACTGTCCTCCCTGGCTCTGGCTGCCTCACCAGTTCCTAGAGTTCCATGAGCTCCCCCTGCCTGTACCTGCCATGTTTATAAAGGCCCCTGGGGTCCTCAGCCCCAGCCTGGTGCCCTGATTTTTAAGCCATAGGTCTGGGGTCAGAGCAGTAAAAAAGCAGGAAGGAACTTCACTGGGCCACTCCCAGGAACTTAAACTGTGACATTTGGGGCCAGGTGGATCCTGCCCCACAGACCCAACAGACCCAACTTCCCCTCCAAACCCTGAATGAAACCCTCCCACTGGTTACTCCCATATGGAGCTGCTTTCTAGAAGCCCTCCTTCCCCAAAATTAAAATAATTAAAAACTAGAGGCCCAATGCATGAAGATTCGTGCAAGAATGGGCCTTCCTTCCCCTGGCTGCTGGCACCGCCTTCACTATGGCCAGAGCTGCCTTTCCACTCCAGCCCAGAGCCGCCTTTCCATCTTCCCATGCTGCCCAGGGGCCCAGAGCAGATAGGGTGGTGCAGAATGCCTGGGGTTGTGACCATGGTGACAACTCAAGTGTCCTGCCACACCCCTGGATGCTGGGCACCCACGAATGCAAATTAAGCTATCATCTTTGTTGGATTAATTTGCATGCTCACTCCTGATTGGCTGATGGGCATCACAAATGTATGGTCAATTAGCATGTTACTCTTTTATTAGGTAGACTAGAGACCCAGTGCATGAAACTCGTGCACGGGAGGCTAGGGGTGTGTCCCTCAACCCAACCTGCACCCTCTCCAATCTGGAACCTCTTGAGGGATGTCTGACTGCCCGTTTAAGCCCGATCCTACCAGGATCCTACCGATCTTACTCTTTTATTAGTGTAGATAACCTCAAGAGCTGGGCTCTATCTGATCCCAGGCTTCCCATGAACTGAGGCTGTTGCAGGTACTACTGGGCCAGCCAAGATGCACTGCTGCCTATAGAACCTCTGCTTGGTGCAGTTTTAAGGCTTCTCCTTGATCACATTGGGTTCTGATTTTGTTTCCTTGACTGGAAACCCATTTTCTCCTCTTTGGGGACAAGAACCCCAGTTTTCTATGCTGCTATGGAACCCCCTCTTGCCTTCCCAGCTAGATTGGCAGGTGGGTTTTGTATGGTACCTTGATACTGAATTGGATATAAAACATTGAACTCAAAAAAAAAAGTAAAATTGGATAGTAAGGAATAAGAAACTTCGGAGACAGTGAAGGACAGTTTGTCCAGGCTGTTGAGAGCTAAGAATTAGAGGTCAATTGGGATAGAAAACCTGCTAATAGCACCTGATGCCTAAAATCTAACCACTCTCTACTTTTAGGTTTTCCAGTTCAAGTTTTTGGAGGCTGCCTATTAAAACATTCCTGGTTGGAAAGTGTTTGTATAGAAGCTCAGAAGTATTAAGTATTTGATGTGTTTACCATGCTTAGCTCTCTGTAAGGAATATGGAATAATGTTTGACAACTCAGGTTCTCAAGAAGCTTGACTTTTAAAATAAAAAATAAAATATAAATATAAATATTAAAAATAAAAAAGAAGAAACTTGAGTTTTAGGGGAAAATCAGGCAGGCAGGCAAGTGGTTAGAAGCCAGCAGACCCAGTTTGTGAGAGGGATGTCCAACTGCCAGCTTAGGCCCAATCCAAGAGAGGTCCCGAAAGATCCCAGATTGTGAGAGGGTGCAGGCTTGGCTGAAGAACCCCTCCCCCTGTGCACAAATTTCATCCACCGGGCTTCTAGTAAAGTGTGATACAAGACAAGGTACTTTGGCCAAGTGCTCCACATAAGAATGAATAGGAAGGAAGAATAATCTGGACTCCTCATAACCCACAGATGATAATTATTTTTAGATGACTAAAATCCACCAATGATTACAGGCAGTTGCATAGCCAAGTAATTGCAATATTGAATCCTTAAGAATGATTAGTTCTTGGATCAGACAGACCTGAGTCCAAATCCAGGCTCTCCAATGTCTGTTTATCGAAGCTTAAGTATGTTACTTAACCTTTCCCCCATCAGTCTCATCTGAAAAACAAAAAAATAAGATACTATATCATAGCTAGGGCTGACTTTATAGACATGTAACCTGAGTACTTCCACAGGAACCCATACACTGAAGGGGTCCAACCATGGTTTAAATGCTCTGCTGCTCCTAACTTTAATTTCTTCATAGTTTTATCTTTGGACTTGTATTTTGTAAGTGAAGTCCAATGTGACAATGGAGCATGCATGTAAGAAGAGACATTTCTTGCTACCTGAATGCCTTGCTACTATGTCAGTGTATAACACGATGCCCCATGAGTGGACCCATCACACATGGGAGTTCAGTGAGATTTAAAGCAAGTGCATGCTAAGCATGTTAGGTCTAAAGGGAAGCACTGACAGCCTGAGAGGCTATTCTTGCCCTTTGAGCAAAAATTTCTTTGAAATAAAGAAGGCAAGTGCAGCCCGGCTGGTGTGGCTCAGTGGTTGAGTGTCAACTAATGATGCAGGAGGTCATGGTTCAGTTCCCAGTCAAGGCACACGCCAGGGTTGTGGGCTTGATCACCAGTAGGGAGCATGCAAGAGGCAGCCAAACAATGATTCTCTCTTATCATTGATGTTTCTGTCTCTTTCTGCCTCTCTCTCTCTGAAATCAACAAAATATATTGAAAACAAATTCATTTCATTTATATATTATTTTTTAAAGGCAAGTGCATTCATCCAAACAGAATAAAATCTGTGAAATCATTTGGCAGAGTGTCTGATACTTACTCATCACCCAGTAAAGGTTAGCTACTATTGTTGTGATTCGTCTTCCTGAAGTTGTATGCTGTTAAAGCTATAAAACGGGTACATGTAAAAAGTGTTAAAAATGCATGCTCTGGAGTTAGCCTATTTCTAGGTTAACATCTATGTTCTTTCACTTTGTAGCTGTGTGATCTTGAGCAAGTCCCTTAGTTCTTCTGAGCCTCAGAAAATGACAGTGCAGACGTCACAGAATTGTTGAGAGAATTAGTGAGTCAACATGCCTAGAATAGTATCTATAGAATATGTGCATGCTCATTACCTTTTTAATTTTGTTTTGTTTTGTTGCTGGAATATAGAAGAGGGAGAAATTAATTCCATTTTGGAGAAATCAAGGAGGGCTTCACAGAGGAGATAACACTGGCGCTGTCCCCTATGAACTTTGCATTCACACGTGAATGGTGGAAATGAAACGCCATCCGCATATAGACAGCTCTAAAGGGCCTACACCATTTACTGACTCAGGGCCAGGCCACATTCATCACAGGCTCTCCAAACTTTCAAATAACTTTTGTAAAACTATTTAGGCTACGAAGCTAGTCTCTATTGTTGATTTATGCTCTTAGGAAGACCATTATAAGAAAAAATAAAACTCCTTAAAAACCTATAGGTGTCAGAAACAGTCCAAGATTCCCTCCCTGGAAGACTGCATCAGAGAACCTCTCAGCAGAACAAAATTGCCCCTGGTGCTCAGGTGCAGGCAGGAATCCGTCAGCCCTTTCCCGCAGTTCTTGTCTGTTCGCTTTCTACAGTTGCCCAGTCTGACAAGACATCCAGAGAAGGGCTGAGGAGCGTTGTCAGCATGAGGATGGGAGAGAAGTGATGTACTCGATTCCAATAATTACAGGCTGTTGTTCCTTGTGATTAAGCTCCTCTAGGCTAACAAAAGGACTCACAAAGGTCCCTGAAGTCATAAATCCTTCTTGCGGCTTCTAAAATCTGTTTCCTTTGTAGGATTGTGATGATGGCACTCTGCCAGAGTGCCCTTTCCATCCTCTCCCCTGCACAGTGCGAACCCTGTGCTAAGTGTGTGGAGAGAAGACAAAATGCAATCTACCTTCCTGCCTGAACTGTTCTTCCCTCTCCATGAGGGTCTGGTGTAGCCTTGCTGATGCACGCCTATTTTTTCTGCCTGGGCGCCCTGCCCTCCCATTAATTCTGATGGTTGCCTCCTGCCCCGCGCACTCGGAGAACTACCTGATTCGCTCATAGGTCAGTCTACATCCTGGTACAAACCCTTAGTTTTTATTAAGTAGGTGGTTTTCTTCTTGGTTTCAAGTCAGGGTCTTCCGGGGAATCTGCCATCAGAAATATTGCGAATCACACACTGGATTTAGACTTACCACACATATGAACAGTATCTAAGAATTCTGCAAACAGTTCATCTCTGAGCATGAGCAAGGATCACCATGTTGGAGGAGGACATTGAGAAGATGTGACCTCCAGGTTTCCCGGAGAACTGGCCCGGACAGTAGGAGGCTCCTGACTCCATCCCCTGTCCTTGGGATGCACCTGCCACCCTCCGTGTTTATATCCAGCCATTTCAAGAAAGCAATCTTGGCTGAGTAGTGTTGTTGATATGGACAGTGTACGTGACTGAATCCAGTTAAGGCCTCTCTATAAACTTTTAAGATTTCGACTTGTATCACAGACACCCAAGACAAGGTCCCTTGCTTATTAAAACTGCCATCTAATGCTCAGTGTTGTTCAGTGTTGCTCAATGGCAGGAATCCAACCATTACCTCCTGGTTCATGGGTCGAGGTAATGAACCAGGAGATAATGGTTGAATTCCCATTAGGTCACATGCCTGGGTTTCGGGCTCGATCCCCACTGTGGGGTGTGCAGGAAGCAGTCGATGAATGATTCTCTCTCAACATTGATGTTTCTATCCCTGTCTCCTCTCCCTTCCTCTCTGAAATTAATAAAAAATATATTTTAAGAAAATACACAAAACAAACACACACAAAAACTGCCACCTACACATCAGGAGTGGCCTGCCTCTTTTTCTGTCTCTCCCTGCCCTCCATGGCTGGGTTATCAGCTTCCCCCAGGGGAACTCCTGAGGTTTCAAACCAACACACAGACACACTCAGCTGCCACATTTCTATATTTGGGATAATCTACTTTCCCCCAGTTGTAAAATACAACTGATGTTTATACGAATTCAGACACAATGCAATTAGGAATATAAATTGATGAATGCCACTATAAAAATGTACTATTCAAAAGAAAATACCAATATCTTTTTATTATTGGTGTTTTTATTACCTATACAACGGTTGGCAAAAATAGGTTTACAGTTGTGAATACAGGAAACAGTTTATTCTTGTGCTATTATTTATTGACTAGAGGCCTACTGCATGAGTTCGTGTACAGGTGGGGTCCTGCAGCCCCCAATATGAATATTTAAAACAGAGCCGAAATAAACCTAAATTATTTTCGCCTTCAACCATCTATGGCAAGCAATGCATTTATGCCAACGCTACTTCCAGTGCCCCAAACGTCTGTGAGTGTGTGGGTCACTGTCCCATACTGCCCTATCTGGACATAGTCCCAGAGTGACAGACCACCTGGGTAGATCCTAGCTGACCCAAATGGAAAGGGAGCAAGATGAGAATCTGCTGCATGTGAAAGTATCCTTCCCTGGTGCATGATGAGCAATTTGATGCAGCATTCAGGGCTATGGAAGAAATCTAGTCTCTCATTATTTTAAGGCTACTTTTTCATCCTTTGTTTTCCTTATGCAGCTTGAGCCTGCATGTCAGTCATGGGTAAATGACTTCAGGCTGTTTGAACAAATTAATTTTGCTCTTAGAGGGTGAGAATCACTGCCACTGAGTCTTTAGCCACTGCTCATGGGAATGATGGATGAGTGCACTGGGCGTGTAGTCATTTATCTGGGGGTTGGATGGGATCAAGCTGGACCAGGAGGGTGTCTGCCTGAGCTGCTTACATAGCACCTTAGGCAAGAGAAAACTCAGGATCATGGGTGAGAAGAGAAGCGAAGATTACAGCTGATAATTGTGGCGCTAATTGTCATGTCTGAATTATAAAATGAGTTGCAAATGGAAGATTATGGAATGAACTCAAAACACTAGGAGGATCAGAATGGAGTGAGGATATGAAGTAAGAAGAGACCCAGGATAAAAAGCCTAAGACTTAAGGCAATAAAATGGTGAGAGAATATCTGAAGCACATACACTCCCTCCCCACTCCTTTTTTCTATGGAGCCACAGAAGCCTGAAGATATTCAAAAGAATGTTCTGAAGACTTTGAAGGCAATTCCAGAATAGCAATTCCAAAAATGTTTTTATCAGTGACAAAGTGACATTGAAATGTATAAACATCCCAAGATGCCTACTTTGAGGGGGAAAAAAGCACTCATTTGGGTGTGTGAATTCTGGCATATTTGTTAAACATCAGACATATTACTTCAGAGTGACTCTTTAAATATGCAGTATGTTCGGATATAGGAAAAACCAACCTGGAACACTGTGTGTTTTATTCCTGTATTGCCAGAGGTCCCATACTTCTCTTTGTTGTTTTTCTCAAAACACAGTCTTCTCACTTGAAAGTAGTTATGTGTATATGAGAGGATAGGAAGTTTTTGTGCATTGTTCTTTGAAAACTTTTTGTTCCCTATATTACTGCATTCTCACACATCTTTTTCCGTGGGGCAGAATGACTCTGTTTTTCTTTGTAACAATCGGTTCATAAATCCACAGAGACCCTCCATGGCACAGCTCATGATAACTTTCTAGTTCTGAAAGATTTTGGGGGAAACTATATTAACTTTATATCAGTAGATGAAATAACTCGGCTTTGTCTGAAATCTTTATCAGCCTGACCCCGTAAGGAGAGGTACCTTGCTTTGCTAGGTTGCCGTAGGTCTGGTGACTGTGATTCAACCTACAATCTGAATTTCAGCATTTCCCTCTGAGATTTGGGCTCAGTCACTTCACCCTCTGGAATTTGTTTCTTCTCCCCATGCTCTCCACTCACTACACAAAGATGCTGTGAATATTAATGTCAAAAGGCTTTGAATACTCTTGAAGAAAGCCATACCTTCAAATACAAGGCATTAAGTAATCTGAAAGGCATCACGTCATGATTATCATATAAATAATCAGAAGGATTTTGCCCAGAGAGCAGTTACTTTGTACTAACTCTGGCTGAATAATATTTTTTTAAAAATCATGCAAGAGATAGAAAGTAATATAAGTCCTAAAGATGTATATACAACAATACTTTAATAGGGGTGAGAATAAAGATAAATCAATAAGCCAGCTGTTGGTAGGAAGTACTTGACACTGTCAATGTGCTTGATTTTAAGTTCTTGTCCTTCCTGTTTGATCAAGGACATAGAATTCAGTGCAGGGCACAAAAATCTGACAAAATGCTCACCATCATTAGTCCCTAGAGAAAACGCAAATTAAACCATAATGAGATAACTACACACCCAGATGAATGGATAAAAGTGAAAAGATGGACATTGCCAAAGGTTAGTGAAGATGTTAGGCAGTCAAAAAATAAATTACTTGTAGGAGTGCTAACCAAACTTCCTTTTAAAGTTAAACGGAACCTACACAACGACCCCACAATTGCATTTCTACGTATTTACCCAATCAAAATGAAAACCTATATCCACAAAAAGACTTGTACAAGAATGTTCATAGCAAATTTATTCATAATAGCTCTAACGTGGTTATGACCCAAATGTCTATCCACAGGTGAATAAACAAAAAATGGCATGGTCATACAATCAAATGCTATTCAGTAATAAAAATGTCAAAACTGCTTGGCCTGTGTGGTTCAGTGGTTGAGCATTGATCTGTGAACCAGGAGGTCAGAGTTCAGAGCACATGCCTGGGTTTTGGCATCTTTCCCCAGTAGAGAGCATGCAGGCAGCCGTGTATCAATGATTCTCTTTCACCATTGATGTTTCTATCTCTCTCTCCCTCTCCCATCCTCTCTGAAGTTAATAAAAATATATTGTTTAAATCAAGTGAATTAATAATCTGATGAACAGGATAAACTGGTGAATATAACAGAATCATGGATATAGAGAGGGAATGGACTGACAATTCTTGGGGAGAAAGGGGGTGTGGGAAGTACAGCAAGAGACTAGATAAAAATCTTGCAACAATGGGGGAGGACAGTGAGAAGGGGGAGGTGAGGGCAGATGGTGGGATGGGTACAGGGTGGAGGGGAGCTATAGGGGGATAAAAAAAGGGGGAACAATGTAATTAATAAACTGAACAATAAAGACTAAATATATATATATATATATATATATATATATATATATATATATATATTGTTTAAAAAAGAGAGAAAGAAAAAAAAAAAGGAGAAAACTCCTCATACAGCAGCAAGATGGATATAGTTTAGCACTGTTATGTGTGAAGGAAACCAGACAAAAAAAATTGTCAGATTGGCATTAACTATTCTGCTGTTACATCCACAAAGATTGTTGCCCATTTCTAGTCATAATACATATCTATTCACACACACACGTGCACACGCATGCAATTTGTGGCATGTTGAAAAGTAAAATCATTACATAAGTTTAAAGCAATTAATTTTAAATTTTTGAGTGCTTTCTATATGCCATTCACTATGTTAGGTGTTTCATTTGCATTGTAAAACTTAATGGATATGGTACTGTTATTATCCCCATTTTATAGACAAGAAAACCGAGGCTTAGTGAGCATAAGTGCTGCCATGCAGCTAAATATAGAACTGGAACTCAACTCAAATTCACATCCACCTGAGTCCAAAGCATGTAGGGAAAATCAATGTCCCCCCTCACCTGGTCCTCACTGTTTAGCACTAGCCTTATTTTTATAGAAATGCAGAGAACCTAACCTATAAGCCCTATCACCTATGTGGTATATCACATTGTGGTAGAGAGGAAATGAATCAGGGAGGGATTACGTATTTATATAACAGAGAAATATGCAAATTAGCCAGGACGCCATAACATCACAACCAAACAGGAGGAACCTGAGGCTGCATGGCACCTGACGGGGGTGAAGGACCTCAGGCTGTGACCCCCACCCTGAGGGGCTTGATGGGAGCCCTCAGGCCACACCCCTGCTCCAGTGCCAGGTCTGGGGACCTCAGGCTGTGCCCTCTTGCTCGACAGGGCTTGATGGGAGACCTCAGGCCACACCCCTGCCCCAGCACCAGGTCCAGGGACCTCAGGCCATGCCCCCTCACCCTGGTGCCAGTCCAGGGGACTTCAGGTCACACCTGGCAGGGCAGGGCTTGATGGGGGACCTCAGGCCATGGCCCCTGCCCAGCAGGGTTTACAGGAACCTCAGGCCATGCTCACCATCCCCACCCCATTGCTGGGCAGGGGGACGTCAGGCCACACATCCTGCCCAGCAGGGCTTGACAGGGGACTTTAGGTTGCACCCTCTACACTGGCACTGGGCTGGGGGACCTGAGGTTGTGCCCCCCACCTGGTGCCCAGCGGAGGACCTGAGTCTGCACCCCGCCTGAAGGGGCTTGACTAGGGTGGGATCAGCTGGGTCTGGGTCTCACCCAGTGGAGGTGGGGTTGACTGGGTCTGGGTCTCACCCAATGGAGGTGGGGTTGACTGGGTCTGGGTCTTCTGCGTTTTCCAAGTGTGTGCAGGTGGTGGGCAGAGACTTGACTCTAGGTCCTGCAGCACACCCCAGACTCTGACAGGAGGGAGATTTCTATATACATTTTACTAATTTTCTTTCATCTCTGACACTTCTACTATAGAGAAAAGGCAAATAGCAATATTAAAATATTTCCTCTCATTAATTTCCTTTTAATGTGCATGAATTTCATGCACTGGGCCACTAGTTTACTGATCAATATCTGCATTTATCAGGACCTAGTAGTCAAGAAGGGAGAGAAAGCCCTATTCAATCTGGAAACAAAAAACACAGGTTGCTTTCAGGAAAAGGTTCTGATATTGGTAGCATCCGAGAATGTACTGTGGTAGTTAAATATATGAACTGATTCAATCCATGGGCTGCCATTGCTAAGTTTCATTGCTTACTTTAGCTCCTCACTTTCTGCCTCCACTAGAAGCTCAAAGCGAAGTCTACTCATCTTCATTCTTACACCATACAGCTGAGTCAAAGGATCTTTGCTCCCACATTAGATGTAAAGACTCTTGACTTGGTTCCTCCAGGAATTAAGGCAAGATGTAATAAGTATTTAAATAGCTCCAACCCCGCTCCTACTACAATACACATACTTGTGTTTACATTCATCTATATGTACACACATATGTACATAAGTACATACAGACATGCATACATAAGGGGGCTTACTATCAGTCATTCTCCCATGTACTCTGATGCTGACCAGTGGGGGTCCCATGTCCATTAGCTAACCCTAAGTTCTGAGAACTGGTGGCCCAGGGACAACCACTAACATCCCCTATACTGCCTTGGGTGAAGCTCTCTTTGCCCACATGTGTGAAGTCTCAGGAATGGATTGTCACTTTGATTCTCCCTTCCACATTTTGTTCTTCCTGGTCCCCTTTCCTTGGGGACTAAAGCCTCTCCTCTTAGCCTTACAAAATGGCTCTTGCCCTGCCAAGACTGGTTTGGCTCAGTGGATAGAGCGTCAGGCTGCAGACGGAAGGGTCCCGGGTTTGATTCCAGCAAGGGCGTGTACCTTGGCTGCGGGCACATCCCCAGTGGGGGGTGCGCAGGAGGCAGCTGATTCATCGATGTTTCTGACTTTCTATCCCTCTCCTTTTTGCTCTGTAAAAAATCAATAAAATATATGTTTTTAAAAAATGGCTCGTGCCCTGCTGTACCATGGAGATACCCCTAATTAGCCATGTTTTCTGTCTACATGGCCATGAAACCCTACAAACCAGATTCCCTCCCATGAGTCTATGCATGGTAAGGTACTCTGTTTTTGAGAGCAGTGGTGTTCTGGTAATGTTTAAAAGTGGATTCTCTCACCCTGACCGATGTGGTTCAGTTGGTTGCAGTGTTGTGCAATGCACCAAAAGGTTAGGGTCGGATTTCTGGACAGTCAGGGCACATACAGTACTAGGTTTGGGGTTCAGTTCCAGGTCTGAGCACATATGGGAGGCAACTGATCAATGTCTCTCTCTCTCTGTCTCCCATATCGATGTTTCTCTCTGCCTCTTTTCTCCCTTCCTCTCTCTAAAATCAATTTTTGAAAATGTATAATAGATTGTCCCAGAAAAATGCCCTTTCATTTATTAATTTCTGTGATATAAATACTTCCACAATGAATAAATCCAAACTACCAACTTGACATTACTTATCATGAAGTTGGGAAAAGATGAGCAACTGCAATTATTATATAGTATTTCTGCTGTATAATATACAGATACAACAGAATAAAGAACCTCGAAAGCATCGGCGATGGTAAAATGTCATAAATGTGTTAGGAAGTAATGAGTTTTGAATGTTTATTCTGTTTCCAAACTTTCCAAGATATACTTCTTTTATCACCACAACTCTCTTTGGTGAAGGAAACTAACAATTACCGAATATATTCTGTAAACAGGTCATTTATGTATCTTATTCCATTTAATTCTCATTATAACTCAGATATTGTAGGTATTATTATCCCCATTTTTAGTTGAAAAAATGAAACTTTTTTAAAAAAATCAGCAAAGGTATGATTTAAGGCCAGATCTGTCTGACTGTCAAGTTCACATTCTTTTCTTCACACAGACTTCCTCTGAGCTCTCCTATGAAGCTCTCTTTAATTATATGCATGGGTAGGTGTGCCTACCATTTTTATAATAGCTTATACTGTAGCTTACAAGCTTTAAAAGTATAAAAGAGTATTGTTCCTGCACCATTTAGAATAATGGAAGTTTAATAAAATTGTTGACAGATTTTATAAAATCTGTTTTATTTATTGCTTTGGTTATAAAAATAATACATTTTTAAAAAGAATACTTAAATAGTCACAAAAAAGAAAATACATCATACATACTTCCCAGGGTTATCCAGTTTTTGCTATTTTGTTATTTCCATGTTTTACTCTTTATGTATAACCTTTGAAAATATATTTGGCATCATACTGTACATATACTGTACATCCATATTTTACTTTGATTTTTTATACTTGATGTCATTTTTCCTTGATATTTAATATTATTCTACAATGATACATCCTCATGTGTTTATCTAATCATTTTTCTATTATTGCTCCTTAAAATTTGTTATAAATAATGCTTGATTTAAATTTCTTTTTTTTAGATTTTTTTTAAACCTCATCTGAGGATATTTTTTCATTGATTTTTAGAGAGAGTGGAAGAAAGAGGAAAAGATAGAGAGAAATATCAATGTGAGAGAAACACATTAATTGGTTGCCTCCTGCATACACCCAACCAGGACTCAGGCTGGAGAGGAGCCTGCAACTCAAGTATATGGCCTTGACTGAAATTGAACCCAGGACCCTTCAGTCCACAGACCAACACTCTATCCATTGAACCAAACTGGCTAGGCTTGATTTACATGGTTATAGATACATTAGAGGCCTAGTGCATGAAATTCATGCAAGGAGGGGAGTGTCCCCAACCCACCCTTCACCCTCTCCAATCTGGGACCCCTCAAGAGATGTCCAACTGCCAGTGTAGGCCCAATCCCACAGGGCCTAAACCAGCAGTTAGACATCCTTCTCACAACTGGGACTGCTGGCTTCTAACCACTCATCTGCCTGCCTGCCTGCCTGCCTGATTGCCCCTAAACACTTCTACATTCTGGCCTGATCACCCCCTAACTGCTTCCTTGCTGACCTGGTCGCCCTCAACTGCCCTTCCCTGTAGGCCTGGTTGCCCCCAACTCCTCCCCTGGTGAACTAATCGCCCCAACTGTCCTTTCCCTTACTGGCCTATTTGCCCTCAACCATCTTCCCTTGCCAACCTGATCACCCACAACTGCCCTCCCCTGCAGGTCATCTTGTGGTGGCCATCTTGTGATGACACAGCACAAGGGTATCATGCAAGGGCATGACACCACCTAGACTTTTATTATATAGTATTTGTGCACATCCTTATTTCCTGACATAAATTCTTATATTTGAAATTGCAACTTTTGTTGACTTTGTGTGTTATCAAATTGGCTTCTTACTAAATTTTGCCAAATTACATTTCTACTAGAAGTACATGGAGTACCTACTTACCCACACACTTGGCAACATTTGGTATTATTATGTCCATTGTTAAATCATTGCCAAGCTGATAAATAGAAATTGATGCCTTCTATTTGTTGTTTCTTGACCACAAATGAGTTTGAACAACTTTTCGTAACTTTAGTACCTATGTTAGACAAAATACCTATTACATTTTTGTCTACTTTTCTACTATTTTTATTGATTGATAAACATTTTATATACCTACTAGAGGCCTGTTGCACAAAATTCATGCATGGGGGATGGTCCTCAGGTAGGCCTGCACTCTCTCCAATCTGGCATCCCTTGAGGGATGACTAAACTGGCAGTCGGACATTCCTCTTATAATCCAGGATGACTGGCTCCTAACCACTATCTTCCTGCCAGCCTGATACCCCTTTAACCACTCCCCTCCCAGTCTGATTGACACCTAACTTCTCCCCTGCCAGCCTGATCACCCCCAACTGCCCTCCCCTACCATGACCCACCTCCTCTGCAGGACCCCACCTCTGCTGTGAGCATGGCTATCCTGTGACAGCCGTCTTGCAATGACCATCTAGTGACAGCAATCTTGTGACATCCATCTTGTGATGACTTAGGGCAGTGGTCGACAAACTGCAGCTCACGAGCCACATGCAGCTCTTTGGCCCCTTGAGTGTGGCTCTTCCACAAAATATCATGTGCTGGCATGCACATATAGTGCAATTGAAACTTCATGGCCCATGTGCAGAAGTCGATTTTTTGCTCTCAAAAGAAATTTCGATTGTTGTACTGTTGATATTTGGTTCTGTTGACCAATGAGTTTGCTGACCACTGACTTAGGCTATTATTAGTATAGAAGCTTTGATTTTTTTTTATTCCCCTTGTGTTACAATTTTTTTCTAGATTATTTTACTTTAAAAAAACTTTATTTTAAATAGTTACAGATTCATAAGTTGCAAAATATAGAACAGAGTACACTGCTCATCAAGATTCCTGCATGAGACATCTTACATTACTGTAGTACATTATCAAAACCAAGAAATTGACATTGGTACACACTGGATATAGACTATAGATCTATATGGATTTTTTCATATATTTTTAAATATACTAATGGAGATTTTAGACAAATTTTAAAGCATTCATTCCTAAAAAACACAAAACTCTCCACCTCTGGTTCAACATGTAAGAAGTTTTGGAAGTGGCCACTCCATCTTGACAAGTAGAAAAAATGTAGAGACTAGAAGCTCAACACCTCTTCTTGGGTCCATAATACAGAGAAGTAGCCAAGGCAAACCGCTACTTGCAAGGTTGGAGGGATGGGGGAACAGAGTCGTAGCTTAGGAGAGCAAAGACTCACCAGCAGAAACCACTGTGGGCACCAGAGCTGGGGTGGGAAAATCTGAACTGTAATTGATGAATTGCTGGAGGTTCAGTACAGACAAGTCTTAGTTACAAGTGCCAACGTTTTCTACCTACAACACTCCTAGTCATCCTCAAACATTGCATATTGCATGCAGCTGTATTCATTCAACTTTCTGACATAGTCTTTCCTTTGCTTACATAACATTTTTGCACCTATAAGTAAATTCAACAAGTAATATTGACTATTACACGCAAGATACAACGGCAATATTTCTGCCTTCAGAAACTTGGGGTGATAATATCTATGACAGCATCTCTGATACAGCGCTCAGATTTTTAGCCTGAACATTTATTCTGTCAACAAATTTAGAAGCACTAATCACACAGGCACCCTTTTTCTGTGAAACAATTCACCTATGTCATCGCACCATCTGAAATCTGTCTAGATCATTTGACCCGCACAAATCTGTACTTGACTTTCACGATGCCTCTGAAATCTTTCCAAACTGCTCTCAAGATCTAACCAGACCAGAGCCTCCAGTAATTATCCTCCAAACCTAACAATTTATTTTTTTATCCATCCCATTTCCCTAGTAATTTTATACATGGGTGGGTGCCTTTGTGCGTTTGTGTTTTATATTTATAGCTATAATGGTAGAATTCTACAGTAACGCAGTTCATTATATAAGGATTTGGAAATAACATGGCCAAATCCCAGATGCTAAGATGCAGCAGTAAATATAATAAAATCCTAATATACCCTCTTTAACCTATAAGGAAGGCACTGTTTCAGTCCCTGAACAGCTCATTATAGAGTTCCCACAGCATTGCTATTTCCCCCCATGTCTGTGGGAGCCTGCAGACTGCTGGACAGCGTGACCAGGAGCAGGATGGCTAAATGACCACTGGGGACCTGTTTTTACCCCTAAAAGTCCATGTGTTTCCTTTTCTTGGAATTATGGCACAAAGGCTGCATTTTACCAAAGTGCCAGGCACATAGTATGTCACAGTAGTTAAAAGTACAGATGCTGGAGCCAAGAGTAACTAACCAGCCTCTAATCTCAGCTGTATGTGTGACCATGAATCCCTTTGTGGGTCTCTGCTTCCGTCAATTCATCTGTAAAAGGATAATAATCTTACCTAGCTTATAGGTACATTGTGAACATAAACTAGCTGATACCTATAAAGCACTTATAACATTGCCTGACATATACTGAGTTCAGTAAACTGTGAATTACTAGGGAGTACTATTAAATATGTGTACAAAAAACTGTACAAGTCCATGAATTCCCAGTAATTTAAAATATACATGTAATAAGAAACGCTGGAGAATAATATTTTGAATCTGAAATTTACAGACTTATCCAAATCCTTTTAAATACATTGTCTCATTAAATTGAAAAGATTTTTAAGTTAGAAAAGAAGATAGTCTTTTGTGAAAATGAATTCTCAGCATATATACCAGGCATATATATGTCAAGTTAACCAATAAAATCCTCTTATAAGACCATGTTTGCATAATTTTATTATATTAAAATATTAATATCCATATTTTAGAGTTCAAATCAAACATTTACAGAATTACAGTATCTCTTCTTTGCAAAAACTTTCCGTAGGAATATTAAATGTTCTAAACACTACACCAGGTGCACACACTGACTTGTCTAAGAGATACAATCAAACAGCATATTAAATAGTTCCAAACGCTTAGCCAGTGAAGCTAATTTCCAACCACAGAATGGCTTAGCAGTGGGTAAGTTTGGCACATTTGCTCTTAAGTCATTTAAAAAGCATTAAAACATATTTCAAAGATTTCAAACATCCAATTATTTTTGCTGCCACTCAAAACATAAAAATAAACATCACCTTAAAAATATGGGCTTTTTGATCTACCAAAACAAACAACTTAATGAATAAAAATTGTTTTCCCAAACCATTTTTCATACATTTGCAACTCATCCATCAAGTTGTAAGTCTGAAATCATAGAAACCATTGATAAAATATATCATTGTGCCCCCGAATTAAAATGAATTAAAACTCAAGGTGTGGTTATTTTAGGAAAAACTCCTCTGAAAATATGTATCATGCATTTATTTAGGAATTCCATTCACCAGCAAAGCTATATTTTGTCCACCTGGACAGCACTGAATTTTAGTGTTTATCTTGTGGATCAATCTTATTTTATAACCATATCTTCCTTGTATTTATCTAGAGTAATAAGTACCATTTAAATTAATTTAACTAATTAATCTGGAGCACCTGCTCTCTTTATGTTACTTTACTGGCTTTTTTAAGGGGTTTCAAGAGGTTACAACAGGCCTACCTATCAGAGTTCCCACTAAGGGTGGACATTCAGGCAGTGCAGACAGGTAGATTGAAGATTATATGCTCTTCCCTGCCATTTTACTAGCTCCAGACAAGGTGTCATCATGATGAAGAGAGAATACACAGGCCAGCCAGACTTTTGTCTTAGATCACCCCAGTTTTCAACCTGCCCCTAACTTCTCCTTCTGTGATCTCCTAGTTTAAAATCTATTTCCCTATACCCATCCCACATGTAGAGCCTCTTTGCTAACTCAGATTCCACTCTTAAGTTCCAGACTCACAAAGCTCCAGGTAAGAAATCTGTCTGCCAGTCCTGCTATATAAGTCTGGCACTACTGAATGAAGACCCCTTCCTTGTCCCATCTACCCACCTCCCTCCAAAAAAATTGACCTGCCATTAAAGAAAAATAAGAAAAAGGCAAAAGGCAATAATCCTATGTAATAAAAGAGTAATATGCAAATTGACCATCACTCCAACATACAAGATGGCTGTCCCTATGTGGTCAAAGATGGCTGCCCCCATGTGGACACAAGATGGCCACCACAAGATGGCCAGCAAGGAAGGGCAGTTGGGAGGAACCAAGCCTGCAAGGAGGGCAGTTGTGGGCAATCAGGCCAGCAGGGGAGGGCAGTTGGGAAGGACCAGGCCTGCAAGAGAGGGCAGTTGAGGGTGATCAAGCCTGCAGGGGAGGGCAGTTAGGGGTGACCAGACCTGCAGGGGAGAGCAGTTGGGGGGGGGCTAGGCCTGCAGAGGAGGGCAGTTAGGGTGATCAGGCCTGCAGGAAAGGGCAATTAGGGGCAAACAGGCTGGCAGGGGAGTGGTTAGGGGGTGATCAGACCGGCAGGCAGAAGCGGTTAGAGGCAATAAGGAAGGCAGGCAAGCAGTAGGAAGCCAGCAGTTCTGGATTGTGAAAGGGATGTCCCAGATTAGAGAAGGTGCAGGCTGGGCTGAGGGACACATACCCCCATGCACAAATTTCATGCACTGGGTCTGTAGAATCACCTAAAAAATGATAGGAACTAGCCACTACTATTAAGAGAGATAAGTGAGAGCAATAGCTTGTGATTTTGAATTCTCTTTTCTGACTCTGCTTAGTGATGGATGGACTTCCAGAATGCCCAATAAGAGAAACTGGAGCAGGAGGGGCATATTTATACTCATAAAAAGATTTGATTTATATTACCAAAATAGTATATTTTTATATGACTGATTTTTCCACCCTTTTTTTTTTTTGCAGTGTCATTATGGCAATGGAGAGAATAACTGGAATTTTTGAACAGCTTCTACATTGCAAACACTTTCCAAATTCAGTTTTACCTACTATCTGTCTCGATATTCCAATGGGAAGATGTCTTATCTGAGAGTGAGATATGAATCATGCCAAATGCCTCAGGCACTATAGTGTCAATCCCCATTTCTCAACTTGCTGTTGTTTCTACTCCTGGTTTCAAAGCGAACCAGAATTTATATTCATTCCAAACACAATTAACAACCCTTTCTATTGTAATGTAACATTTATGCAAATCCTAAATCCTTGGCCTCAGAAAAAGTCAACAAATCAAAGTAGGTGTCACACCCTGGGAAGGTGGACCAGTGACTTCTATGGATAAATAGGGACAGGTACATAGACTGGCAACAGGAGTTTCCCTGGACCTAGTGTGGCATCAAAGAGAAACAGAGGAATTATAGCTGGAAGAAAAATCTTACAGCAACCCCATATTTGCAGGAAGCAGCCTGTTATTGAGGCAGGGCCAGAGAACAGAATCACAATGTGAGTAGCCCTAAATCTATTCATCTCTCATAACTAGAGATAATGGAGACAAAATAATCCACTCAAACACACAATCTGTGTCATAAGGAACTATGTGTCTATCTATGAACAGTGAAAAACCTGCCGGACGAGGGCATAGACATGGCATCTCTCCCACACAAACCTCCTGCCAGTAGCTGATCCAGAAAAAAAAACTCATATCATCTATGCAAAGCTATGACAAGAAAATAAGAGAGGAGAAAAAGAAATAAAATGGAAGACAAAGAATACTTTCCAGGAAAAAAAAAAATGTGTCCATAGAGCAGATAAAAATTTGGGCTATACATATTGTCATAAACTTAAAAAAAGACCTAGCCGAAACCAGTTTGGCTCAGTAGCTACAGCGTTGGCCTGCAGACTGAAAGGTCCCAGGTTCGGTTCTGGTCAAGGGCATGTACCTTGTTTGTGGGCACATCCCAAGTAGGGGGTGTGCAGGAAGCAGCTGATTAATGTTTCTCTCTCACAAATGTTTCTGACTTTCTATCCTTCTCCCTTCCTCTCTGTAAAAAAATCAATAAAATATACATATTTTTTAAAAAGACC
The DNA here is from genome assembly GCA_027563665.1 of Antrozous pallidus. NCBI lineage: Eukaryota > Metazoa > Chordata > Mammalia > Chiroptera > Vespertilionidae > Antrozous > Antrozous pallidus. Next base: position 91,861,874 of record CM050513.1, read on the forward strand.
TAAACAAAGCTACTATATTTATAAAGCAAGAGTTCATATCAAATATACAAGAGCTTGGGGAAGATACTGTATGACAGTAAGAAATGAAAGATGATTTGCAGAGCCTAGGAAACATACATTTCACTGGCAGCAACCAGCTTCTGCGGAAAACAGAAAAAAAAAAAAAAACACAGAAATGTTAGAAATAGAAAAAGAGTGCAATGCAATGAACTAGAAAAAAAGAATTAGAAAAAAATAGTAGCTAGACAGACAGATTAAAAAGGCCTTATCATATGCAATAACCTGAACAACCTACCGTATCCTGAAGAAGAGGCAAAAAATAACAAAATAGAAAAAAAGTTAAAGATACATTTCAAAGTAACTTTTCAGAAATGTAAGTCATAACTCTATAAACTCAGAGGCTCACTAAATTCTAGGAAAAACTGATACAAAACATTCAACCCTATATCATGTTTCAGTAAAGTTATTGGAATTGAAAGGGAAAAAAAACCTGTTGTGCATTAGGACAAAAAGTTTAAATCAAAATGTTACTTCCCACAGCAATGGTCAACATTAGAAGACATTGGAGCAACAGGAAATAAAGTGTGTGATCCAAGAATTTTACCCAATCAAATATTTAAGAAAATATAATGAAAATATTTTTTGTGTTTGTGGAAACTCAGGGAATATCCCCCCCCAAACCTTTCCTGAAGAAACTACTATAAGCCACATTTTGAAAAACAAAGAGATAAATGGAGTACTAGTCCTCAGTGTCAACTTCATTTAACTGTAGGACTAAACCTAAAATGACTGTGGAGATTACGGTCACAGAACAAAATTACATGTTATAAACTCTAATGATGTAGAAATAATATAGCGAAGGTTTGGAGGGGAAGAGGACAGATGGTGGGTAGTAAGGTCAATATGCTGATTTTCTCATCTGGTAGAGCAGAGGATATAGAGGTTATTGAAGCTGATAAGTCATGTAATAAAGCTATAAATTCATATCAAAGTCTAAAGTGTATGATATGAAAAATTATATAATCATCAAGAATAAGTTGAGTTTGGGAGGAAGATGAAGGGAAGGATGTGGGGGTAAAAAAACAACCTCATTTTATCATGATTCCTGGTAGTAAGTCAACAGATATCTGTCTTGAGATATATTTAAGTATTCGATGGAAGGTGCACTGTCATACATTGCTGGTGCAAGTGTAAGGACTTCATGGGACTTCTCAAGAGACCAGGGGTGACTGCAGAATTCAGCTTTAGAGACTGACCAGAAGTGGAAATATAGCCAAGAGGGAATGGGTCTTTTTATACCACAAAGCATTGATAGGGGGAGTTATAATCTGATAGAGCACCTGAATTTATCTGAAAATAATCATACTATACAGTTATGTGAATAGGGGGTTACATTTTTCTTAAGTTTCCTTTCCAGGACCTGTGCAGTGATTAAGAAAGTGATTCAGCTGTGAATCCAGCCAGCGTAACCAGTAACCATGGTCAGATCAACCCACCAGGAGCCAAAATATCATCTCATCAACATCAGTTCTTCCCCTGAGGATTAAAGATGATAGCTGACATCTGTGGACCTTCAGGACTGCACATAGCTGCATTCCATTCCCAGCCTCATCCTAGCCCTTTCCCCTTTATAATCCTGTCCTCTGCACCCTGCTGTAAATCAGGATTTGAATGCTTGTTAGCACTCTGTCTTCTTAGTTGGCTGGCCTTCTCAATAAACACCTTGTGTGATTCAACCCTGCCAACTGAGCCCACCTGGAGTTTTCCCCGGGAACAGTAAGACTCATCTCCCCAGCACCACCTTGCTATATTGTGGTTGACAAGTGTCATGATTACTATGTGCCCTTTCTCCCAAGAAGGCCAAATGCACTTCCCAGCCTCCTTTTCAGTTAGAGTACAGACATGTGACTGAGGCTCCAACAAAGCAGACAACTGCATAGGGGTGTGTTATCCGGGACAGCAGTGAAGGAACCCATCTTTGGCCACTGTGGTCAAGGAGGGCTCCAGCTTTCGAGGGTGCCAAAGGCACAGATTGGGATATCAAGTGCCCAGAGGTGGTAGCATGGGGTCTTCACTAGATCAGTTCCAAATAGGGTTTGGGTGTTATTCCTAGCTGGCTGCCTCTCTGCCCAACAATCTGGCCTTCCTCTTCTGGAGGATACTCAATATGTTTTCAAAATAAATGTCTTTACTGCTTAAACTAGGAAGAGGGGAGTTCTGTTATTGCAACTAAGAACCATGCTTGCTCTATGTCTGGCAGAACACATACTAAAATAAAATAAAATACAATAAAATAAGCCCAGCTGGAATGGCTCAGTGGTTGAGCATTGTCCTATGAACCAAGAGGTCATGGTTCAATTTTCAGTCGGAGTACATGCCTGGGTTGCAGGACTTGGTCCCCAATGCCTGGTCAATGATTGTCTCTCTCATAACTTCTCTCTCTTTCTCCCCCCGCCAACCCCCCATTCATCTCTGAAATCAATAAATATATTTTTTAAAAGACAAAAATAAAAGTAAAACATTTGTTTATGTTAAAAAAGAAAATGACCTGCCGAGACCGGTTTGGCTCAGTGGATAGAGCGTCGGACTGCGGACTGCGGGGTCCCGGGTTCGATTCCGGCAAGGGCATGTACCTTGGCTGCGGGCACATCCCCAGTAGGGGGCGTGCAAGAGGTAGCTGATCAATGTCTCTCTCTCATCGATGTTTCTGACTTTCTATCCCTCTCCCTTCCTCTCTGTAAAAAATCAATAAAATATATTTTTTTAAAAATGACCTAATGTTTTCCTTACCCCCCCACTCCAGCCTAAAGATCACTTACATAGTAGCTTCTTATTAAGAAGTCAAGCATCTGAGGAAAGTTCCTTCCTTCTCTACAATATTTTATCTATTTCAAATATAAATTAAAGAATGGGCTCTGTTAAAATAGGTCTTGATTTTAAGTGCAATTATACTGGAATCACCAAAAGTTAGGGCATTCCAATAGGTAAAAATCACATACAGCTGACTCTGTCTCGGCTTGCAAAATCCCTTGGAAGATTTTGTGGATAATGATTCTAACCTCATCTAAAATGTTTATTCTGGGCTCCAAAGCTTGCTTTTAAGCCCAGAGTGTAATCAAGTTCACTGCCTACTGTGAAAGGATTAAGGGATAATGTCATTTCCATTGTTCTGTCTCCGGTTCTTGGCTATGAAAAGCAACAAAATACACACCTCTATCCTGGAGTTTCATGATTAAAAAGTGCTGCCACTCGTGGGTTTTACCACTCAAAGAGGCATTTACCTTGAAATCTAGGTGTTGAATACTGGCTTTCCAGTCAAGTGGTTTTCAAAGTGTGGTTCCCGGGTCATAGCATTAGTATCACCTCGGAACAGCTTGGAAATGCAAATTCTGGGGCCCCATAGCCAATTTACTGAAATGGAAATTCTGGGGACAGGGCTGGAATTCTATGTTTTATAAACTCTCCCAATATTCCTCATGTAAAACAGTTTGAGAATGGAGGAAACTGCTTTCTTTGGCAGCACAGCTAACCACTGCAATCAAAGAATTTACTTCTGAGAGGAGAATAGCAAATGTACCCTTTTAGTAACACACTTCAGAGCATTAAAGGAATCTTCCCTAAAACTAACCTAACTTCACATGTAGCATAAGCTCATTTCTTCTTCTCTAGAGGAAATCCAGGACTCTTGTCTACTAAGATCTAATGTAAAAGGACCCTTTCCTGGAACGGCTAGACATCAAGTACCCTCCATCTTCTCCCAGATCCCTTTGCCTCTGTTTATAATGACTTTTAAAAACTCTTCATCATCCTCGTCAAGCTCCAGAATAAAGTATAACTTCATTTTACTGTTCAAATGAATCACAACTCACTTCCTGTCACTGAACCATAGAAAATAATGCCGCAAAACCTAGGCTTCTTCTATTCCACCTACGTTTTATAGTATGTCTAAAAATTAAAAAATAAATTTTATGTCTGTTCTTTCTAGATACTCTGATTCCTCCTCCTCACCCCTGTTCTTCCTAAGGTCACTAACTATTTCACATATATTGCATTAAACATTCGATCCTCATTTGTCCTATTAACTGAGAATTGACCAGATGGCTATTCCTCTGACTCTCTCTCCTGAGCAGGTTTTAGTTAATTAAAAATGATTATTTTTACTACATATTTTATATATCAGCCAGATGTTACCTGTGGTCATTTCTGGAAAGGATCATTTGGTGGTGGTTATAAAATATCGATGTTCCTTTGGGAGGCAAGACTCTTGCTCATGATCAGGAAAAACAATTGTAGGAATTGAATTCACTCAGACCTTTTTCATGGTGTCCAAGTGGGCATGTTTCATTTCCTTAGGAAGTACAATCAAATCAAATTCTTTCTTCTTTCTATTTCTGCACTCTGGCCCTATTTATGTTGTATATAAAAAAAGTATCAAGTTGACAGAAGAAAAATTAATATTGATCTCCCTATGTAGTAGAAGAGCAAGCTGACTTTTTCCAAAGAAACTGACGTGGTATTTCTACACTGGGCTTAAGACACGGATGTAGGACAGAAAACTGCTCCGCTCCATCAGGACAGACACTGTATCACATTCTTGTGAGGATGCACTTCCAGGGAGATATCCAAAATGGTTCCCACTTTGCATAGGTCTCCTCAAATGCTGTACTTCATACAAACTAATATGCCTAAATTTCCCATTAATGCTTTAAATAATCCACAATGAGGCAACAATATTACAATTATGAAATTGTTTTGCAATTACACATCATATTCTCTCCATTTATAGACACACTAGAATCCAAACAAGCGCCCCCCCCCCTGTTTTTTTTTTTAATCAACATTGAACTACCTTTTAAAAAAATATATTCAGTTCTTGAGGTCACCAAAAATTCTGAAAGTCTAAGAAATGAAATTAACCACACCAGCACTTGGACTAGATTTAGATGGCTGATTATCTGCAAACACCATTTAGAAGACCCCTAAAGGCAAAAGTGAGTCCTTTGAAAGTTTAAAGATCACATGGTGACAAATGTAATAGTGGGTATGGTGGGATTTACAAACAATTACAAAATGTTCAATTCCAAAGCCCTGGCATTGACCTGTAGAATATGTCATGGTGCGATGTGGATCTCCTTGCTCTGTGACTTTGCATAAGTGACTTCCCACTTTGAGTTTCTCTTCTCACATAAAAAAAGGGGGGGAGGGGGAATAAAATTAGATAGTCCCTAAAGTCATTTTAAGCCTCTAAACTTTATGATTGGGTGCTTTACACTATTTTTAAAACCTAATATGATTGGCCCTTCTTGCCCTTTCTGCCAAGAGGGACCTTCTTCTTACTATCCAAATATACACAGCTGATGCCTGAGTTTTCAGTTCCAGCTCTGGCTGAAGCCTCTGGGCAGCTGGCACCATGGATCTGTATCTCGACCAATGGTGTGAGCTGGGCCCTCTCTGGAGAAGAAACCTGGGTCCCCCGAGATATGTGATCAGTACCGGGACCCCGCCAGCAGGCGAGGGGACCCCAAGGCAGGTACTGGACGTGGAGGCCACAGGGGCATAGACTACAAAGGAGACAGAACTGAACCTCACATCACCCTGTTTGGCCCCGGAGGATGGCTGGTTAGCCAGAGACGGGTAAGATTCCTCAGGGAAGGAACAACCTAAGACAGGCACAGTCGCAGAGGGGCCAACAGGAGAGAACTAAAAAGTCAACAGAGGTAGGGCACAGACCCTCATCCACAAACCTTTCAGGGGTTTGAATTCTCACCCCTCCTGAGGGAGGTCTCCTACCCCCATGGCTGCTTCGCCTCCCACGCACAACTCATACCGGGACCCAGGTGGCAGACAGAGACTCAGCCAGCAATAGCTGCTCTATATCTAAATTCAGCCTATTACCAGGAATGCTCAGGACCTACTCAAAATTGCAAATATTCCTTTCCACCAGTATTTACAGGGTAAACTAAGATTTCTGCTTGAGTATTAAAATTGACAAGAAAATAGTAATCAAGTTTTCAGATTAATTTAAATTGGCCAAGTGAAATAAGTGAATACTCAAGAAAATTTTAGTGTACTGGACAAAAAGCTTTTCCTAAAACATTAACTAAAATATCTATTAGTATTTCATCTCACTGTAAAATTGCCTAACATCCCAAGAACCTAAAGCAGTCATATTTGTGTACAAAAATTAAAGTTTAAAATTACCAAGACTGCAATATAAAATTTCCAAAAGTCCCCATTAATCAAAAAAGGGGAGGGGACAGTGGGGTAATATCATGTAAGGAAAAAAATATCGAGTAAGTAAAATACATCTAGAAAATTCTTACTCCAGTAAAGTAAATTCCATTTGTAAAACCAATTGCAGGACACCCATGAAAAAACACACATGGTGTCAAAATAAGCCAAAGGAAAATCATTTAGGCAAAAATTAAAAAGAATCCCAAGTCTATTTTGCATAGAGGATCCCTTTGTTAACTTTTGGTCGAGAATGTGTTTGTGTGTTTTCAGAGAACAACTCCAAGACCATGTGGGTTCCTGCGACTGTGAGGAACTGATGGATCTGTTCCAGTCACGAGGATGGTCCAGAGATGGGGGACATTGACGACACCTTGCCATGCTAGCAGTAGGCAGCTGTGCATGTCTGCAGGCAGCCCAGGACCAAACCAGAGAGGATGGATCTTGCATTGCCACGATGTGTCCACCATCTGGATACCATTGCTGTCATGTACACATAAAGAATTATTTGACACTGAAACTGGGACTCGGAACAGTTGGACATTGAAACTGAGACTGAAACATTTTTTGTTCTTATACATTTATTTCTAGTATGCAGAGGCAAGATATTTTTGAAGAAAAGAAACAGGGGAGAGTGATTGATATAGAGGCAGGGTGGCCTTGAACAGGCTGTCAAGCTACAGGGGAAGGCTTGGGTGGATGGGAGGCGGATGCGGGGGGAGATCAACTGAAGGACTTGTATGTATGCATATGAGCATAACCAATGAATGAAAGACACTGGGGCGGGGAGGGGGGAAGGTGGGGATATGTGCTGGGGGGTAGGGGAGGCTGGGGGGAGGATAAGGGGGAGGGGGGAAAGAAAACATGTACTACTATTAAAGTTATACACCAAAAAACTCAATAAAAATATATTTAAATAAATAAATAAAATAAAACCTAATATGATTTATTCAACAATTGTGACAATTTTTGGGGAGGTTGCTTTTATGAACGTAGAAGCTTTAAACACAACACAGCAAAACTCATTTTCTGATTGCATAAAGCATCTGCTCCCAGTGTTCTCAAGCAGACAAATCCGCTTGTAGTAAATCACAATCACCTCAGAAATGACCTCTTCCTCTTATGTCTTCATAGCAATCAACATTTACTGGGAGCTTCTATTAAAGGCATCCTTGTTATATTTGACTTCAAGAGCCAGGTAAGGGGCAGACATTTCTGATGAAGAGGCCAATAGTCCTTGGAATAAATTGTCCCCCCAAATACAAGATTATTTACCTTTAGAGCAGGCCATGCTCATCAGCCTCTAATAGGTCTGAGGGACTCACCAGTCTTAATTTCCTGTGTGAATCTATAATTGTCCGCAGAGGTCAATTTCCGTGGATGTCTCATATAAATTAGAATTGAAGATAATGATGCCTGTTCACTTGATCAACTAAAGTGACCAGCTGGGTTTAATGGGAGGAAAACAGAAACCCCTGTGACATTGGAATAGCTTCAAAGGTGACAGAGTGTAATTATTTTCTGCAGTTTCTTCTCCAAAGGTGACTGACCTTTGTGCTGGGGGACACCTGGGCCAGCCTGTCACGAAGGTGGAAGTGGCATTCAGAGTCACTGACCACGTCCAAAGACATAAGTCAAAAGCCAGCTTTCTGCTAAGGTGTTGGGGGAAAGCAGGATTCCCTCTCTGTACTTATTTTAGTCATTTCATTTACAGTTAGAGAGGTGCTTTGAGGGACTTGCCTAATTGACTCCTGAGAGGCTAATTCTAACTTAGATTGCTTCAATAAACTTCTTCTCTTTATAGCCGTAAAGCATCTTCTTGGATTTGTTATAGTTTATCCTTAGGGTATTGTAATGTTAGGGCTGAAAGCACCTTGATATCACCCGCCTCTATCCTTTTATTTCACAGATAAAGAAACTGAGGTCCGGAAATATGAACCTACCGGGCAAGGTCACAAAGCTAGACAGAGGAAGGAGCTGGGCCAGGATCCAGCAGATGAGAGTGGCAATTGCAACTGACTCCCAGTCCAGGGTTTCTCATTCATGAGTAGCTAGAGATTTATTCAGGAAGGAGAAGACTCCATAAAAATCACCATTTAAAAAAAAAATAGGGGCAAGAGTAGATAAATGGTGATGGGGAAAAAAAAAATTTAAAAATGAGAAATGCCCTGAAGCATCTCAGTTACTGTGTCTGAGTAACTGACTCCAATATGAACTAAGTAAATGTCTATTTGGAAATATAATCAGTTTCCTGATGCAGTTTTAGATTGAAAATTAATATTAATTAGTTGTATCAAAATAAATTAAATGCGTCCATTTTGGAAACCAAAAAATATATAAATAAAAAAGGAGAAAAAACGGGTTATATAATGTGGTAAAGGTGTTAGCAAACAAAACAGGTAGAGGTGTGAAGTTGGGAGAGACCTGGGCAAAGGAACCAGCTGACTAAAAAGAGACGATCATCCCGCCAAGCTGACAGTGAGCTGCTTGAGTGCCTGGATATGCTGAGGGACAGTTCCACACGGGAGTGACTGCGCAGGCTCGGGAGCCAGACTATCTGCCTGGGCTTGAGTCTTCACTGCTAATTTTTAAGCTCTGTGACTTTTGGCAAGTTACTTAAACTCTCTGTGCCTCAGTCCCGAATCTGAACAAAAGGATGATAATTGTAAGGATTTAAAACCTTAATGTAGTTACATAACTGTTAGAGAGATTAAAATAAGGAGTAAATAAAGTGATACATGTAAAGAATTTAGCACTGAGTTGTTTTGCCCCTACTCACTGTACTAGTAAATCTTAAGTTTCGGAATATAGACATAAGTTGTACTCATTAATAATGGACTGGGGGTGCTTCACCTGAGATAAGTACCTCTAGACTCTACCAGAGAGATTCAGGATTCAGAAAGTCATTGATAAAACCTCTTTATATGTTTCATGGATCCATTTTTGCAATGTGTATGGTGACAACTTGAAGTTAAAAAGATAAGTAAACATCTGCAGGGATTTTTATTATTTAAAAAAGTCAATGACATCCATAGTTTCACATTGCAATGACAGGCATTTCATCAACAAAACAATTAATAAAAGAGCATATCTGTTGCAAAAATTAAAGATGGATTTTCATGGCAGGAAGTCAGTGCTGAGCCAGTGCCTCCTGGGTCTTTGGAGGAGAGAAGCAGGTCAGTTTCTTCTGCACATTTCTTGGGCACTTGAACATTTTCTCCTTAGAATTTAATGTTGTCAAAGCTGTCATTAACGTGATGCTCAGAGTTTTAAAGGGAAAAACCTTCACACAATTAACAGTGCAGATCTAGTCATTTAAGAGCATTTCAGATGTGCCTGAAATGAGTTCCATGTGTGGATTGGCTGGCATTTTTCTTTCATTCTTGGAATTCAATTCAACAAAAATTTTAAGGGGAAAAAGTCAGTTACCTAGTCCCTCATTTTTTAATTAAGTAATTTTCCTAATTAGGTAGAGAAATGATTTTTACACGTTGTGGAAAACTTTTCTGGAATCCGTTGCAGGGTTAACACATTGGAAGATCATGATAAGCTGCATATCTTCCAGTCACGTGATGATAAATCTGAGAGGGAAGCAGTTTTTTAAATTAATAATTATTATATCATTACACATATTAATTAATAATTATACTATTATACAATAATTAATTATTTTAATTAACACTTCATTATAAAGCCCCATTGTTCAGCACTTCAGCAAAACCTCTATCCAACCTACTTCAGCGGCAGTTTTGCTTGGAAGAAGGCAGAGTTTGGGTATGATGACATAGGTCAGATGAGATTTGTTTTACTTTTTAAATATATTTATACTAGAGGCCCACTGCATGAAATTCGTGCATGGGGGAGGTGTCCCTCAGCCCAGCTTGCACCCTCTCCAATCTGGGACCCCTTGAGGGATGTCCGACTGCCCGTTTAGACCCGATTCTGGTGGGATCAAGCTTAAACGGGCAGTAGGACATGCCTCTCACAATCCAGGACTGCTTCCTCCCAACTGCTCGCCTATTTTCCTGTCTGATTGCCCCTAACTGCTTCTGCCTGCCAACCTTAACACCCCCTAACCACTCCCCTGCCAGCCTGATTGATATCTAACTGCTCCCCTGCCAGCCTGTTTGCCCCCAACTTCCCTCTTATACTGGCCTGGTCACCCTAACTGCCCTTCCCTGCAGGCCTGGTTACCCCTAACTGCTCTCCCCTGCAGGACTGGGTTCCTCCTCCCCCCGCAACTGCCCTTCCCTGCAGGCCTGGTCACCCCTAACTTCCCTCCTCTGTTGGCCTAGTCATCCCTAACTGCCCTCCCCTGCAGGCTTGATGGCCCACAACTGCCCTCCCTTGCAGGCCTAGTTTCTCCCAACTGCCCTCCCTTGCTGGCCATCTTGTGGTGGCCATCTTGCATCCACATGTGGGCAGGATCTTTGACCACATGGGGGCAGTGATCTTGTTGTTGGAGTGATGGTCAATCTGCATACTACTCTTTTATTAGATAGGTTTGATTTCAGAGAGGAAGTGAAAGGGAAAGAGAGATAGAAACATCAATGGTGAGAGAGAATCACTGATTGGCTGCCTCCTGCACATCCCACACTGGGGATCGAGTCCACAACCCGGGCATGTGCCCTGACCAGGAATCGAGCTGTGCCTCCTGGATCAGAGGCCAATGTTCAATCACTGAGCCATGCCGGCCAGGCAAGTCAAATGAGTTTTCATCTCTAGTTCTCACAGCCCTATAGCTGACTTTTCATCTCTCTCTCAAAAACACTTATCAGTTTGTTCCAAGGACAACTGGTTACTACTCACCTGCCTCTCGATATCGGAAAGCAGAGCACTGGCACCGATCCGAAAGAGCTCTGGCTTCAACCACTCATCTCCTAGCTCCTCCTTTATGAGGGAGAGCCAGGCAAGGGAATCCTTTGCACTGCGGATGCCTCCTGCCGGCTTAAAGCCTACCTACAAGGGAAGGTGGGAAAGACAAGGCTTATTGTCACTGGGTTACTTTTACAAATGCTGCTGCATTAATACAGGTCTCGATTCTCTCGCTCTTTTTTTAGTCTATTCCAGTTAACCTGAGCAAAAGAGCTTAGGTGACTGACTCATGCCCATTCACACTACAAAATGACTTTTCCAAGACTAATGAGAAGAATGTGCTTCTCAGGAGGCACTAATGAGAGTTAATAACCCTCGTTAACATTGCACTTATTGGAAAGGCATAAACCTCAACCACCTTGTCCTAGACTATAGCTGTGAACCTGGGATAAGCAAACCAGTATCAATCAAAAGGGAAACATATCACAAAAGCCCACTCATTCTACATTTCTACAAGTAAGCCTAGATAGATGCCTTTTAGCTTTTCATCTTGAGGTGCAAAAGACACACGTGTGTCTCTAAAACAAGAGCAAACCCGAGAGCCCACACACACCACACTCAGCAATCAGCAAGGAGCGCTGACAGTTGTTTTAATCAGCTTAAATTGCAGGGACGTTTCCCCCCGAGTTGTGAGTAGACAGTTAGATAAAGCAGCCGGCCTCATTCAAGAAGCACAGCAGAGGAATCAAGATGGCGGCATAGGTAAAACACCTATCTTGCCGTCATACTCAACAATTTTAATACTACAACTTAACGAAAGAACAAACACCTTCCAGAATCACCAAAAAGCTCACCGAGTGAAAATTCTACAAATAAAAGTGAAGATAAGACACTGTGACTCGGAGGAGCGGCGGCAGACAGTGTTGAAAGATTCGCGCGGAGAGAGGTTTGGAGTGCGCGCCTCGGAGAGGGCGGGTGGCTGAAAACTGGCCAGTTTTCTCGAACAGGGAGACAAAGACGTCCCACTGGACTGAATCTCCAGATCTGGTGAAGTCCAGGGAACCCACTATCATACGGGGTGAAAACTGGACAGAGGGAGGGCACGCTGAAGCTCAGGCGCTGCCAGGTCTCCCGGCTTGTGGAGACGGCAGCTTGCGCGAACAGCTCGGCTGTGTGACTGCGCAGAGAGCGCTCTGGGACTTGCTTTCTCCTTCGGAAAACCGTCAGTTTTTGTTTTACGACCCTGGGTGAGACATTGGGAGTGTAGATTCATTTGGGGACAGTCTGAATTCCCCGGCAGCCGGTGGAGCTCCACAGCGGCTCTCACTCAGAGGTGCTGGCAGCCATTGCCCCCAGCACAGAGTCCCTGGGGCCGCAGAGGGCGGAGCTAACGCTGTCTGCTTGGCCCTGAGACTCCGCCCATCCAACCTGAGCACAGCTGAGCTTCACAGACAATTGGCCTGGAGGTCAACCCCTCCAAGTGCTAACAACGATTAACTGAGCTTAACTTCAACAAGACTGTGCAACCCATATCCACCTCAGGTAACTGGGGAGGCTGAGCCACTGTCCCTAGTAGGAAGTCTATCACACAAAGCTAATTGACCAACTCAGGGAAGCAGCCACCATGCAGAGACATGGAAAGAAATCAGATGTGAAAGAAATGGAGGAAAAAAAACGACTGGACATGGAATTCAAAACCACAGTTATAGGGTTTTTCAAGAGGCTCCAACAAAAGGTCGAGGCCTATAAGGAAATAAGCGAGACCACAATGGAAATGATCAAGACCAACATGGAAATGAATGAGTCCTACAAGGAAATGAACAAGACCCTCAAGGATATGAATGAGACCTGCAAGGAAATGATCAAGACCAACGTGGAAATGAAGGAGACTCTCAAGGATATAAAGGAGACTCTCAAGGATATGAAAAAGGACCAACCAGAAATTAAGCATACACTGACTGAAATAAAAAATATTATACAAAGACCTGAAAGTGCTCTGGAGCACCCCAAGAACCAAGTTAAAGATTTGAAATACAAAGAAGCAAAATCCACTCAGCTGAAAAAGCAAGTAACCAAAAGAATCCAAAAAATTGAAGATAGTGTAAGGGGCCTCTGGGACAACCTCAAGCATACCAACATCCGAATTATAGGGGTGCCAGAAAAAGAGAGAGACCAAGACAATGAAAACCTATTTGAAGAAATAGTGACCAAAAACTTCCCACACCTGGTGAAAGAAATTGACTTAGAGGAGTCCAAGAAGCGCACTGAACCCCAATATATAGGAACCCTAAGAGGACACACCAAGGCACATCATAATTAAAATGCCAAGAGCAAAGGACAAAGAGAGAATATTAAAAGCAGCAAGAGAGAAAGAGTTGGTTACCTATAAGGAAGCACCCATACGATTGTCAGCGGATTTCTCAACTGAAACTATGCAGGCCAGACGGGAGTGGCAAGAAATATTCAAAGTGATGAATAGCAAGAATCTACAACCAAGATTACTCTATCCAGCAAAGCTATCATTCAAAATTGAAGGCCAGATAAAGTGCTTCGCAGATAAGAAAAAGCTAAAGGAGTTCATCACCACCAAACCAATATTATATGAAATCCTGAAAGATATTCTTTAAGAAGAGGAAGAAGAAAAAGATAAAAGTGCAAACTAGGAACAACAAATACACATCTATCAACAAATGAACCTAAAAATCAAGTGAATTAATAAGCTGATGAACAGGATAAACTGGTGAATGTAACAGAATCACGGACATAGAGAGGGAATGGACTGACAACTCTTGGGGAGAAAGGGGGTGTGTGAAGTGCAGCAAAAGACTGGACAAAAATCATGCAACTATGGGAGAGGACAGTGGAGGGGGGTGAGGGCGGAGGGTGGGATGGATACCAGGTGGAGGGGAACTATTGGGGGGAAAAAAAGGGAACAATGTAATTAATAAACTGAACAATAAAGATAAAAAAAATTAGCCTTAAAGGAAAAAAAATAAATAAAAATAAAAATAATAAAATAAAAAAGAAGCACAGCAGAAAAAGGCGTGTAGGGGCTCTTCGCACTTCAGTAGTCTGTGAGAGTGCCCATAAAACAGCACCATTTAGCCAATAACTGATATTTACAAATGATGTCCCTGAGCCCGTTGGGAAAGGACAAATGTGCTCTACACAGTAAAACCTGCTTATCTGGATTCACCTGTCTCAAGAACTAGACCAGTGGTCGGCAAACTCATTAGTCAACAGAGCCAAATATCAACAGTACAACGATTGAATTTCTTTTGAGAGCCAAATTTTTTAAACGTAAGCTTCTTCTAATGCCACTTCTTCAGAACAGACTCGCTCAGGCTGTGGTATTTTATGGAAGAGCCACACTCAAGGGGCCAAAGAGCTGCATGTGGCTCGCGAGCCGCAGTTTGCCGACCACTGGACTAGACTATCCAGTAGAGTAGAGACTCTCTAGATGGGAGCAATCAAGAAAACACCCCCTGGTCTGAATACTAACTCTCATGCACTTGACAACTCGAAGTTGTGGGTTTCCTAGGCACAACAGCAGCGGTGACAGTTAACAGAATACTAGAGAAGGGAAGCAATAATAAATGAACCCAAGCTAGAAACCTCATAGTTCACCAGGACTCCCAGGTTTTCCTCACCACACCACACCACACCCAATCAATCAACCACCAGGTCCCGCCAATCCTACCTTCTTCACTTCTCTATGCCCCCTGTGCACACTTTCCTATCTACTCTCACTTTCACTGCTTTCATTTGACCCTCATCACTTCTCACAAGGAATATCAGTAAAGGTCTCCCAACTGGTTTCCGTGCCTCAATCACACACGTAGCACAGCTAAGCAGCAGCTGTGTAGAGATTCTGACCACATCTGCCTATTGCTCTGGAACCCAAGTGACTCTATAAGAGTGAGCGGAGTTGGAGGAAGTGGGGCAGGCAGGTGCGATGTAGTTATTTATTAAAAAGAGGCCAACAAAATCTATTAGCTGATATTAGCATATATGTTAATCACAGGAGCACTTCTATCAATTAGGCAATGCTGCATATAGATTTTCCTATATGATTCAGTTGTGTCAGCAAGTCTGTTTGGCAATGCTTCTGAGGACAGGTTCTAGCATAAGTTTGCACCTTTTATAAGGCAGAGAATATGAAAAACATAAATCTTCGATGAAATCAGTTATGAAATATTAAACCTCTGCTTCTCAGGAGTGGCACTAAGCATGGTCTGGAAGGCAGCTGATCCCATTTCAAAACCGCTCTTAAATCAATGATGTAGAAACTTTACAGTCTAAGGGCTGTCCAGGCAACCTGTCAGCAACCTGAAAGGATGCACCTAATTTGCAAGACACACATACGAGCGCCTCCCTGTGTGAAACCAAATGTGATGAAAACGAATACGGTTTACCTTGTACCTGTCCCTATCTTAATGAAACTGGGGTGGACTTTGCTTACTAGCTGAGGAAAGGGTTAACACAATTCAAAAAGAAAGTGCTAAAAGACAGCAAAACATCCCCAGCTCTCTACTCTGGTCTAGAACATAGAGCATTTAAAACTTCTACTGACATTCTTTGCTTGTCTAAGGGATCTCCTGGGAAAAGACTTGCTCATTTTTGTGTCCCTAACATATAACAAAGGTTAACATGATACATAGTTAAGGACTCAATGAATGTTTGCTGAGACTAAAACAGGATTGGGTTCCCAATGGAGAGTTTTAATCCCAACTATGGCTTATGAGACGTGGACATGCCTGAGGACTCCCCCTGACGCACCCTGCAGGGATGCGTGCCCAGGCCTCTACAAGTAGAAAAAGCTTCCCACCTCTGTGTATGTTATTGGACTAAGAAAAAGACACGCTGACCTAGTAAGTGGTGGGCCCACTCACTCAAATGGGAGAGGGGGCATAAAGAGAGAGTCATCTCATTTTTAGAGCTTTCAACTTTTTAATTTGGATCACTACAGAAAGGCAGCCAACTAGAGGCTATTCAAGTTGGGTCAACTTTCATATGTAGGTCACAGTTGTTACTTAACCTATTTTGTACTCTTTTAAGATACAAAGTTATTCTTTTCTATGTATACTAAAGACCCGATGCACGAAATTTGTGCAAGGGGCTCAGCCCTCACAGCCCCAGCTTCCTCCGGAAGGTCATCCATCCGGTTTAATTAGCGTATTACGCTTTTATTCTTATAGATATATTGATTGGTTTTAGAGAGGAAGGGAGGAGGAAAGGATAGAAACATAAATGATGGGAGAGAATCACTGATTTGCTGCCTCTTGCACACCCCACACTGGAGACTGAGCCCACAATCCGGGCATGTGCCTTAACCAGGAACTGAACCCGGACCTCCTGGTTCCTAGGTTGACAATCAACCACAGAGCCGCACCAGCCAGTCAAGATAGGAAGTTATTCTGAAGGAGAAAATTCTGGAAGGACTGAATTGCTTCTCAAACCCAGTACATTCTCAAAAAGGTCTCAGATTCCAAAATAAACGGAAGCTACAGCCACATATAAAGTCATCACATCCAGTTGGCAAAGACCTTTTTCGGGGTTTCTATTCGGCAGAAATCACGAGATTGGTTTTACAGGATGTCTTCTGCAGAAGGGAAAGTCTCATTAAAAAAAAAAAAATTATCGTTCTTTCCAAGGATGTAAAAAAAAATTCCTTTGAGATAATTTGCAACTAAACAAGCAACTTGAAGTGAAAAGAAAAATGCAAACTCATTTTAAAAAACACCTCATGCGCATTTTTTCCTTTTAACTTCATGTTTCAAAAAATATGTATTATTTTTCGAAAAGCTGACAAAAGCTAGCATATACCCTCCTCAGCTTAACAGCCTTCCAAAGAGCACATCTAACTGCCATAAAACGCAAAAATGGATATTTAATTCAAGAGCTATATAACGTCTAGCTACCTTTTCCCTGCTGTTTCACAGCATTTCATTATTTTGTTTAATAAGTTCATCTCCTCAAGAATTTTCCCTTCACCTCATATTATTAAAAGTAATAAGTTTTTCTGGACCGGGGGTTTCCCACCAGAAAAACCAATTTATGTGTGTCCTTCAATAATGACAGGAAAAGATTATTTCCCATTATATTGCATACTTTTCATATCACCACCACAGCTTATCATTCAATAAATGTTACTCTGCAATTCTTTCCATTCCTCAAGGAAGTTTAATTTCTGCATTAACCTGTTTTCTCTGGCCAACACCTTACCAGAAAGCCTCTGTGTTGCAGCAGAATTAGTTCGTTAAAGAACCCATTTAGGAATTTCTTGTCAGTGATAAAATTGTCTTCGGTTAAGAAAAGGACATAAAGTAAGTTTACATCTTGATCACACATACTTACTCCCACACTCACACTCACTTTCTGTTCACTGTACATGTTTCTCCGGGCATGTGTGCTTTTGTAACGAGAAGTAAATTAAACATTTATCTTAATAAGGGTAACTCATTCACACCTTCTGCATATGAAGACAGTTATCGTGGCTGTAACACGTATTATAAATAGCATTAGCTTTGCTCTGAAGGAAGATGTGCTGGCAATAGCATACCTTGTTTCCAGTTTTCCAGAAGAAATCTCTAATGGCCCGTAGCATTACTATAGCTACCGGGAAGGTGGCATTTACTGTTTCTTTTCCAGTAGAAGTCTTAATAAAGTCTGATCCTAAAACACAAGGCAGAAACACTGTGTCAATTTAAACACTTATTTTTTTAGACTTTTGAGTCAGTGGAAGAAATGAGTTGTGTAAATTTCTTCTCCTGAACAACACAACTTTTTCAAGAATTAGTGGAAAAACTAAAAAAAATATATTATCTCTTTAAAATAATTATTTCCATGCTCTTTTTTCTCCTTACTATAAAATGAATTACATTAAGCACCAAATGAATTCTCACGAACCCCCGGGGCTCTTGCCTCTATATTTCCATATCACCAATTAAAATCAAGTTGGTTTATTTAATGCATAACTGAGATGAATAAAACAATTTTATTCCCTGTGCTTAGCATCACATAACACTTTACTACAAAAATGGATTGCCAACTCATTTTTCCCTCATTTCCTTATGCCTGATAGAAAGCACACAGAACAGCTGTGACAACACAAGATGAATCACCAATAGCTGATTTCCACTGCGTTGTTTGTTAATAAATGCACCGTCTTCCAACCAGATTAGGGTTTTTATGGAAATCCTATGTTAGTTCAAAACTTGCAAATATTTTAAATGACTTCTTGTCTCTGAGCATATATCTTCTACCTATTGATGCAGTTTAACAGAATAACATAAGGAGACAAAGAAATGATAATAACAGTTAAGATTCACCAAGGGCGATGCACCATGCACTATTCTAGGTGCTCTAAAAGTACTAACTCAGTTAATCCTCATGACAGCTGTAAAAGTTAGGTCCTAAAATGATCCACTTTTTTTTTTTTTGAGAGAGAGAGAGAGAGAGAGAGAGAGAGAGAGAGAGAGAGAGACATTGATGGGTTCCTTCAGTTGCCTTGCATACACTCCTCGACTGGGGATCAAACCACTAGCCTTTCGGTGCATGGGACAATGCTCAACCAACTGATCCACTCTGGCCGAGGCAAATGATCACCATTTTTAAAGAAGAAATTGAAGCACAAAATGTTAAGTAACTTGCTTGAGGTTACAGAGTAAGCAGAGGAGGTAGAATTTTAACCAAAGCAATATAGCTTACCCAATATGCTATCGTGTCTCCAAAAAACATACTTAGTTCACACAGACATATAGCCAAATAGAGATCCCATCTTTCATGTGGTTACCTATTCCTGAAATACTCAAAGTGTGGATAACAGACCAGTAGCATGGGTACCATCAGGGAACCTGTCAAAAGTGCAGACTTCTCAGGCCCTACACTAGACAAACTGAATCTAAATCTGAATATCATTGAGGTCCCTACATGATTCCTGTGCAAATTTACAGCCCTAGCCCATTGAATCCATGGATCCATAGGTAAAACAAATCTCTGAGAATCTCTCATGGTCTATCAAAAAAAAAAAAAATGGTCGATGGAAGTGGAGGGAAAAAGTGGCCAAACTTTCCCCTCTAGTTTCCATTGGAAAAGATACATCCACAACTATTTTGTATATGGAAAGGTTCAAAATGATATGCCTTTAGCAGGTGCACTGTGTGTAAAGCAGGGTGAAAAATATAAAAATATATATCCACACCCTTACCTTCAAAGCCATATACATTCTACATGCAAGTGGAGGTGAAACCTAGTCCTGCATAATCCCATGATGAGCTAGAAGTCAGCAGATCTGGTTTCCAGCTCTAGCTCTAAAATTTACCTTCAAATTCCATCTCCTAATCTCATTCATTTTTAAAATATATTTTTATTGATTTCATAGAGGAAGGGAGAGGGGGCGAGAAATAGAAACATCCAAGATGTGAGAGAAACATTGATCTGCGGCCTCCCACCAGGGATAGAGCCTGCAACCTAGTCATGTGCCCTGACCAGGAATCTAACTGTGACCTCCGGCTTCATGAGCTGATGCTCAACCCTGAGCCACATCAGCTAGGCCCTAATCTCTCTTGTTTGTAAAACAGATCTGAAAATTCTTACTGGCTTCATAGTGCTATTTGGGGAATCAAAATAGACAGTCTATGTGAAAGCACTCTGAAACCTGTTAAGCATTTTACACATGCGAATGGAGCAAAGACCTAGGTAGGGCTGCAGTCTAGAAATACCATAAGAACTACGATTTATTGGAACAGGTCACTGGGAGCTTTCTTTTCTTTGGGTCTGGAGGTAGGCCCATGTGGGGAAAATGGAGACATAATTGCTATGCATGCACTCATTCAACGAATATTGACTAAGTGCTTACTATGCTCTAGAGCAGTAGTTCTCAACCTTTCTAATGCCTAGACCCTTTAATACAGTTCCTCATATGGTGACCCCCAACCATAAAATTATCTTCGTTGCTACTTCATAACTGTAATTTTGATACTGGTATGAATTGTAATGTAAATATCTGTGTTTTCTGATGGTCTTAGGTGACCCTGCTAGGCTGTAGAGCTAAGACCAAATAAGCTAATATTCACAGGTTCTGGGGATTAGGATGTGGACATATGTTTGGGAGCCATTATCAGTTTACCACACTTTCCAATCTGTATACCCTTGATCCCATTTTCTTGCCTTATTGCATCTGGTAGTACTTCCAGGACAATGTTGAACAGGAGTTGTGTGAGAGAACAGCCTTCCTTGTTCTTAAGTGGAACTTAGGGGAAAAGTATCTAGTTTCTCAACATAACTATGTTGGATGACGTTTGCTGCTACCTGTTCTTTATCAAGCTGAGAATGTTCCCCTCTATTCTAAGTTTGCTGAGAATTTTTATTATAAATTGGTATTGAAATTTATCAAATGCCTAATCTGTATCAACTCTATGATCATATGACTTTTCTTTCTTACATTTCTTACATTACATCAAGCCAGCCTTGAATCTCTATAAAGTAAATCCCATTTGGTTGTGGTATATAATCACTTTTATACACTGTTGGCCTCATTTTACTAATATGTTGTTGCAGATGTTTGCATCTATGTTCATGAGTAATATCCCATCTAATAAAAGAGTAATATGCAAATTGATCATCACTCCAACACACAAAATGGCTGCCCCCATGTGATCAAAGATGGCTGTCCCTATGTGGACACAAGATGGCCACCACAAGATAGCCAACAAGGGAGGGCAGTTAGGAGGGATCAGGCCACCAGGGGAGGGCAGTTAGGGGTGATCAGGCCAGCAGAGGAGGAAAATGGGGGCAACCAGGCCTGCAAGGAAGGGCAGTTGGTGACGGGGCAGACCTGTAGGGGAGAGTGGTTGGGGGGACCAGGCCTAAAGGGGAGGGCAGTTAGTGGTGACCAGGCCTGCCAGGGAGGGCAGTTAGTGACAATCAGACTGGCAGGGGAGCGTTTAGGCATCAATCAGGTTGGCAGGGGAGTGATTAGGAGGTGATCAGACTGGTAGGCAGAAGTGGTTGGGGGCAATCAGGAAGGCAGGCAGGCAAGCACTTGGGAGCCAGCAGTCCTGGATTGTAAGAGGAATGTCCAACTTCTCGTCTGATATCCCTTGAGGGGTCCCAGATTGGAGAGGGTACAGGCTGGGCTGAGGGACATCCACCCCCATGCACGAATTTCATGCACTGGGCCTCTAGTTGATCTATCGTTTTCCTTTCTTGTGATGCCTTTATCTGAATTTGATATTAGGGTAATGATGGTCTCACTTTTTCTGAAAGAGACTATAAAGAATTGGTATTTCTTCCTTAAATGTTTGGTAGAATTCACTAGTAAAATCATCTAGAGCTGAATTTCATTTTTGTAAAATTATTATCATCTTTATTTGTAAGGTTATATTATTTTTGTAAGGTCATATTATTTTTACTTAAATATTGATTTTAAACCATTCTTTTTAAAATAATTTATAAAGATATTAAATAAATAATTTTAAAATATTCTATAATTTAAATGTTTTATAAAATAGATTAAAATTAAAATAATTTCTTCAATAGTTATAGATTTATTTAGACCTTTTCTCTTCGTATGAATTTTGGTTGTTTATATCTTTGATCTATTTAATTGAAGTTCTTTAATTGTGGGCACACAGTATTCCTTTATTATTGTTTTAATGTTCGTAGGAAGAGTAATGATCCTCCTTTCATTTATAATATTAATTTATGTCTTTTATCTTTTATTCTTCAGGAGTCTGTCTAGAAGTTTATCAATTTTATTGACATTTTTTAAAAAAACAGCTTTTAGGGTTTTTTAATTTTCTGTTATTTTGTTTTCAATTTCATTGATTTCTGCTCTGATTATTTCTTTTGTTCTGCTTGCATTAGGCTTGCAATGTTGTTCTTTCTCTGTTTTCCAAAGATAAAAGGCTGAGATTATTGATTTTATACCATTCTCTTTTTTTTAAATATACATACCTAATGTTATAAATTTCTTTCTAGGCAATGTTTTTGCATTGTAGAGTCTGCTTTTTTGACAATCTTCTTTTCATTGCTAGATTTAGACTGTTATAATTTAAAGCTATTATTGATTTAGTTGAATTAATATCTACAATGTTTATCAATTTTCTATTTATTGTGTTTTTATCTTTATTAAATTTTACAACTCTTTTTCTGCCTGCTCTGACTTTAATTGAACATTTTATATAATCCCATTTTATGTCCTCACAGCATTTCAAATTTCTTTTATACATTTTTTATTGGTTGTCTTAAAGTTTCCAATATACATTTTTTAACAATCTAAGTCTACATTCAAATAACAATGTACCACCACACAGGTATTTAACAAAATATTTCTAATTCCTCCCTTCTGTCCCTTAGAATATTGCTGTTATTCACTTCACTCATCTATTTGGTATATTTATCCGATACATTGTTACTATTAATACTTTAAACAGTTATCTTTTAGATCAATTGAAGGAAAAAATATTTTTATTCTTCATTTATTCTTTCTCTGACATTCTTCATGTTTTAATATAGATTGGAGTTTCTGATTTACATCATTGTCCTACTCCTAACAGTTCTCATAGGGCAGATCTGCAGGCAACGAATTCCCTCAGTTTTTGTATGTCAGAGCTCCTTCACTTTTAAAGTATCATCTCACTGGACATATATTTCTAGGTTGGTGAGAGGTTTTCCACTCTCGATACTTTAAGTATTTCACTCTATTCACTTCTTGCTGACATGCTTTCTAATAAGAAGACAATTGTATTTCCATTTTTGTTTATAGGTAAAGTATTTTCTTTCTGTTTTTTAATTCAAGATTTTTTATTTGCCCTTGGTTTTCGTCCATTTGAATATGATACATTTCGGAGTAATTTTTTAAAATATTTATCCTGCTAGATGTTCACTCAACTTCCTGGATCTGTAGTTTGCATGTGTCATTAATTTTGGAAAATTCTTGACCATTACTACTTCAAATATGTTGTTTGCTTCATTTCTTAATTTTCTTCTTGTATTCCTGTATTCCAATTACACCTTTTGAAACATTTCGGAGTAATTTTTTAAAATATTTATCCTGCTAGATGTTCACTCAACTTCCTGGATCTGTAGTTTGCATGTGTCATTAATTTTGGAAAATTCTTGACCATTACTACTTCAAATATGTTGTTTGCTTCATTTCTTAATTTTCTTCTTGTATTCCTGTATTCCAATGTCACACCTTTTGAAACTGTCCCAAAACTTTTAGAAACTCTGTTCTGTATTTTTAGCCTTTTTTTTTCCCTTTCTCTTTTTATATTTCACTTTATGGGGCTTCCCTTGACTTATCTTCATGGTCACTGATTCTTTCCATAGTCTACTGGCGAATCCATCTACTAACGGGGTCAGTCTTCCCACTGATGAGCCCATAAGGAATTCTTCACTTTTGTTCATGTTTTGATTTCCAGCATCTCCTTTCGATTATTTCTTAAGGATTTCCATCACTCTGCTTGCATTGCCTTTCATTTTCTCGTGCTATTTTTTTTCACTAACATAACATATTAATCATAGATATTTTAAATTTCTCTTTCTGATAATTCCAACTTCTCCTTTACATTGGAATATGATTGTAATGCTTGCTTTGTCTCTAAAGATTGTGGGGGGTTTTGTAGTGTGTGTGCTTTGTTGTTGATAATCCTTACCTGAGGATATTTTTCCATTGATTTTCAGAGAAAGTGGGAGGGAGGAAGAGAGACACATCATTTGGTTGCCTCTGGCACATGCTCTGACTAGGACTTGGGATCAAGCCTGCAACCGAGGTACGTGTCTTTGACTGAGGGCCAATGCTCTATCCACTGAGCCAAACCGGCTAGAGCCAAACTGTACTTTTTCTTGCCTTTCAGCATCTCTTATAATTTTAGCTGAAAGCTTGACATGAAATATTGGGTAATAGGATACAACTATTATATAAACAGACCTGTGGTGTAAGAGTTTATGTTAATCTGGCTAGGAGTTGGGCTGTGTTTAATGTTTGCTGTAGCAATAGCTACCAGAGTATTTAAATCCTATAGTATCTTTGTTTTTTTTCTTCCCTGCTTCCTTAGGGCTTCCTAAGCATTCCTCCTCAGATAGTCTGTTTTCTCATTTAGCTCTCTCACTGTAATCCAAAGAATACCTGGAGCCCCATTACTGTGATAGTAATGGGCGAAAGGAAATCCAATATATAAAAGCCTAATATGCAAATTGTCCCTTGGGGAGTTCAACCGCTTGCTATTACATGCACTGACTACCAGGGGGCAGCAGAGAACATGGCGAGCGTGAGCAATGCGGCTCTGGCAGCAGGGGGCAGTGGAAGCACTGCCGGCCCCTATGGGCCCCAATGAGAGTGGGACTCCAATGGGATGGTGGAGCAGGTAAGTGAGCAGTGCCAGGCCAAGGCAGGTGTAAGTGGGGGATCGACTGCCCCACCAATAACCTGCAAATGGCTACCAATGGCAGTTGCAGAGGGCAGGGCTGCCACTTGGCTCCCAGGCATTGAAGGAGCTGGGCAGGGGGCCCAGCCCCAATCAACTGCCCCACAGGCAGGATGGTAAAGCCGGTGAGGGGGCAGCGCCAGGCCAAAGTGTCAGGTGGGGATGCAGAGCTGGGAGACTGGGGGCATGAGTTAGGGCCCAATCACCGAAGGCCACCCCAAAGCACCCTACTCATGCACGAATAGTGCACCGGGCCTCCAGTATTTTGTAATCTTATAGTTAAATATCGGTATTCTAGTGGGCCTGTATTGCTGGGCTGTAACCTTCACAAATGTGTCCTAGCTCTTCTCCCCTAGGAAGACTAGAAGACAAATGTCCTCCCAGGTAAGATAAGACTCCAGTAAAGATTTAGGCCTTTGTTAAGGAGAACACTCTAGACATATTTTGCAATGATTATCTTTCCCTTCCTTGTCAGAACCAAGTTCTTTTTTGGCTTTTCACTGTGAGAATCTGAGGCTCCTGGACGTAAAACCCACAAAAGTATTGGGGTTATACTCAGCTTCGAAAAATTTGTCAAATTTACCATTTAAGTCTTCCTACCAGTGTATGATTCTAGCAGGTAAGCAGATCTCGATTGTGACTTAGGATTTCCCTGTCCTTCCAGATTTCAAGGTGGCAGTTTACTATACTACCTAAGTTCTTTGACAGTTCTTAGAAAAGTCATTGATTTTCCATTTATTAGGCTTTTTCATGTTCTAAAGAATAGGAATAGCAACTTCCAAATTCTTTACATATAGAGGCTAAAAATAGGAGTCCTTAAATATTAAGTAAGAGCAGCCTGTATTATTTACAAGTCAGATATGAATAGAGACACAAATTATATATGGTATTTAAGGTATTTTAGATATATGCCAAGAAACCATTACAGCCAAGTAGAATTGGAAAGATTCAGAGAGATTTACTTTACCTAAAATGATATGGGACAGGTAGAATTTGGTACAAACCCTGAAGGAGAATAAAGAAGAGAGGAATAGAAGAACGATACCATTAGAAGAAACACAACAAACATAGAAAATATAAGACACATCCAAAGAATAACAAGTGGGTCCATCAAAGGAATCTCTATGAGGGGCAAGGAGCATAAGGGCTGGGGGATGGTGATATTTGGTGTGAGTGTGTCAATGTGTATTTTGGAACATCGTATGTAATAAAAGTATAATATGCAAATTGTCCCCTTGACCAGGAGTTTGACCAGGGGGTGGGGCCCGCCAGCCAACTGCCCTTGTCCCCTCGCCCTGGCCAGGCCACCCTGCTCATTGGTGACAGGTGGCCAGGGGAAGGGAGGCCCCAGCTGGCAGCCAGCAGCCACTAGGGACCCTACCTGTGCACAAATTTCATACACTGGGCCTCTAGTGTGAGTATAAAAATCCCTTGGGAAACATGAGGTCTGTTCCCTGAAATGAGTGTTTAAGATGCTAAATTTGGTGTCTCGTTAGATGGGGGAGGAAAGACAATGGAGAGTCAGAGATCACATAAAAGATTAACACAGTATGCAGGCACCACTGGCTATTTCTATAAACCCAGGAATAAGACTTAGCTTTCTTTACACAAAATACTATAGAAAGTACATTAGTATTATTCTACTGTCAAAAACAATGGACTTTCCCATGGGACTAAGTGGCACAAACTTTTGTTTTATTTCTCATTTGGCCCCTTGGCCCCTCTGCTAAAACAAAATTACCTTAGAGAAATAAATGCTAGCTTTAGAATATCCAACATCACAGAACACCATGGACTCTCCTCAGAGCTTATATAAATCCAACCTTAACCAAGCACATTTCTGCTCAGCTTGGGGAAAAAGAACTTGAGAAAATGTCTCACAATTAGAATAGATAACAATATAAATGTTCTCTCATCAGTGCCCACAATTTCAATGAAATGACTAACTTAGAAGATGAAAGGCCTGGAAGTCAAAAGTAACATTAAATAGACTAGTATTCAATTGTAATTAGTTGAAATTAAAATTAATAATAAATTTATAGTATTATATCAAATGCATTTTTTCTTTTCCTAATTTGAAATCTCTAGCACAATACTTTTTTTGTGGTCTAAAGCAACTCAAAGCTTTTCTAAGGCCCATAATTACAAGTCTCCATGGTACAGTTTCATTAAAAACTTTCATTAAACAACAGCTGCCCTTGTATATGGTCTTCTAATCAATTTGGTCAAACAGAATGACTTCTAATCAGCTGTTGATAAAAATAGAAGATGAAATTTTAATTCTAATAGATTAACCACAAACTCAAGACAGTCTTCAAAATCCATCTAGCTCTATTCTCCAGTGGATTTAATGACTATTCAGCAACTCATTACTAAATAGAACAAGATGAACATTTTCCAGTTCATTAAAGAAATGTACTATGTATTTTTGCATTGTTCTCATGATTCGTTACAGGGAGTCTTAATTACAAGATAATGGATAATGGTTATTAAATGCAGACTGCAGTAATGAAGCTCTATTCATTTGCGAACCTCAGAGACTGCAAAGGGAAGAAAATAAAATTACTAGCTTCAAAAGATTAACGGATCAAATTATTATTCAATTTTGAAAATCTCATTCAGACTTCATAGAAACAAGAAGAGATTAAAAACTAGTATTAAAACCAAAGTAGTACATTTAAAAAAATAATATCTTAAGGCTATTACTGCATAATAAGCTTCAGATGTGATTATTAGAAAAACATATAGCTAACAATGGGAAAACATACATTTTTATTTCCTGAACAACTCTTATTTATGAGATAGGACGTTACTAGTAGAATCTTAAAAGAGAGTCTTGGTGAACATGGGAAATATATGCTACTATGCTACAAAAGAACAGCACAATGGAAGGTATTATTAACATTTTATACCTCACTAATGAAAATAGGATTAAAATCAACTGCTGCGTGAGAAAGCTTGTCATTAAGTGGAATTCATGCCAACCCAATAATAAGAGCTTTTGGGCACATTACTTATTAGCACTATGTTTTCTATCATTCTCTAAAAAAAAAAATCCTGATTAAAGTTAGCAAGAGAGTTTTGTGTGGTAATTCTGATACTAATTTATACTTGCACTCTGCAATGGGACACCTTTTTTAATCCTCACCCGAGGATGTGTTTTTATTGAACCCACAACCCAAGTATGTACTCTGAAGGGGAATTGAACTGGCAATCTTTTGGTGCACAGGAGAATGCACAACCAACTGAGCCACTCTGGCTGGGCAAAAACTTTAAAAAAATTTTTTTAAAAATACACACACATACATACACACCACACACACACACACACACACACACACTGAGTGGCCAGATTATTTCAACCATCCATATTATTATGACCACTCCATCAGTACAATGAAATGAATTAGTTATGCAAATAATAATAATAATAGAACCTTAAGAGTATTATGTTTAGGAAGTTTTCAATATTTAGTACTTTTTGTAAGTGTCAATGAAGTACTGATAGGGTGGTCATAATAATCTGGCCACTCAGGCGTGTCTCTGTGTGTGTGTGTGTGTGTGTGTGTGTGTGTGTGTGTGTGTGTACTGAGTGGCCAGATTATTATGATCTCTGGACATACAATAATTTGTCCAATCAGTGTATATCCTATATAATAAAAGGCTAATATGAAAATTGTCCCCTCAACCAGGAGTTCAACCAGCAAGCAGGCCAGCCAACCGTCCATATCCCCTCCCCCTGGCCAGGGTGGTGGGACCCCACTCATGCATGAATTCATGCACCGGACCTCTAACACACACACACACACACACACTCTGAGTGGCCAGATTATTATGCATTCAGAGATCATAATAATCTGGCCCTCAGTGTATGTACATTGTACAAAAGTATGAAGCCCCAGCCCAGCAGTGTGGCTCAGTTGGTTGAATGTCATCCCATGCACCAGGAGGTTGTCAACTGAGGTTCAATTCCAGTTGGATTCCAGGTCAGGGCACATGCCTGGGTTGTGGGCCCGATCCCCAAATTAAAACATATTCTTGGATATATTCTTTCACTCAACAAAAGCCTGAAAATAATTTAGGGAGAGATAAGGACCCAGTGTTATGGTTTAAGAACTGGCCAAAAATGAAAGCAGAAGCCCCCTGAGGGAGATCAATATGATGCTGATACTCAGTCTAGAGACCAATTATACCACAAAGACATCCTTACTTGACCCAGAGATAATAGCTAACCTTGTAAAAAAGAGGGGAACATTTTCTAAAAGAGAGAGGGAAAAAATGTAAGAAGGAAAGAAAAAGAAAAAGAAAAACACCTGCTCTCTCAGTTCTTTCCTTCATCCTGAATAGTGAGCTCTGGAAATACTTCAGCTGGCCCAGTCTATCACATGAGAAAGGCAACAGCACAGCATAATTAAGCAGCAAGGCATGTTCAAGCTCAATGGCAATCAGAAAGCAATCACAATCTCAGAGGCAGAAAATATCCCAAATACCCCTAGGGGAAGATTAGCTCATGATAACCGCATTCCTTGTAGTTGCCTTTGCCTCAATAAAAATAAAAATGTGGCCAGTTAAAATAATGCAAAACAGTAGGATTCAAATGGAATACAAGGTGGGGACTCTGACAATATAATACTTGGTAATTGACAGTAATGTCCTGGGAGAATATCTTAACCAATTATGTTAACTATACAAAGATATATGGTGGAATCTCTTGCCACAAACAAGAGTCCTTGAGTTATGTCTAATGCTACAAGTTTCCTTTCACTTCTAAAATATAGCTTATTTAAAATGAGTGTCAGAGCTGAAACCGGTTTGGCTCAGTGGATAGAGCGTCAGCCTGCGGAATGAAAGGTCCCGTTTTCGATTTCGGTCAAGGCATATACCTTGGCTGCGGGCACATCCCCAGTAGGGGGTGTGCAGGAGGCAGCTGATCAATGTTTCTCTCTCATTGATGTTTCTGACTTTCTATCCCTCTCCCTTCCTCTCTGTAATAAATCATAAAATATATTTTTAAAAAATAAAAATAAATAAAATGAGTGTCAGAACTGTAGTAATACCAGAGTTGAGTTACCCATCAATGCAAATATCTATTTTAGAGTGGATTTAAATATTTCAAACAACTCCAAAATGTTTGTTTGTTACAAATCTGGAAAAAGAAAAGAGTTATTTAACTCAAATGTTTACAAGGTTATACTGTCAGCATTTTGGACCAAGAGTCAAACTGGGAAATAACAGAATGTCTCCTAAACCAAGCTCTATATAGCCTCTAATTTTTAATATTGCATTGGTGCTCCTGAGTGTATTTACAAATATCTATAAATAGAGTTAACTGCTTAGAAATGGGTTCCCAAAATATCACACTGCACTTCTTGGTTCTCACCTCTCTCCCCATCCTCCTCCTTTTTTTGAGTAAGTATATACTTTCAAGGGTGAGTTTTATCCTGTGGCAATTATATCTCAATCCTATATAATAAAAGCCTAATATGTTAAGTGTCTGGTCGTCCGTTCAACCAATCAAAGCGTAATATGCTAATGACATGCTAAGGCTGCTCAACCGCTCACTAAGATGTGCACTGACCACTAGGGGGCAGACAGTAGACCAGTTAACTAGCTGCTATGATGTGCTCTGACCACCAGGGGGCAGATGCTCCAACGAGTAGGTTAGCTTGCTGCTGGGGTCTGGCCAATTTGGACTGAGTGAGAAGGGCCGCACACATCCTGCAACCCTCTCATGGTACCTCGCCAGCTAGCCAACTTCCCGCATCCCTCCCTGGCCCCAATCGTACACCGGTGCGGTTCCTTGGCCTGGCCTGCACCCTCTCGAAATCTGGGACCCCTCAGGGGATGCTGGAGAGCCAGTTTTGGCTCAATCCCACAGGTCAGGCTGAGGGACCCCACTGGTGCACAAATTTGTGTACTGAGCCTCTAGTTTATAATAAAAAAGGGAGTGTGTTCATGAGGGTGAAAGGGGGTAAAAACTAAGTCAAGCTACATTGTAGAAAACAGTATGGGGTTTCCTCAAAAATTTAAAATTGGAACTGCCATTTGACCCAGTAATAACACTTCTAGGAATATATTCCAAGAAAACAGAGACACCAATGAGAAAGGATATATGCACCCCTATGTTCATAACAGCACAATTTACAATAGCGAAGATTTGATCCATCCATCAGCAGATGGATGGATTAGAAAACTATGGTACATCTACACAATGGAATACTACGCTGCTATAAGAATGAAGGAATTCTTACCATTTGCAGCAACATGGATGGAACTAGAGAGCATTATGCTAAGTGAAATAAGCCAGGCAGTGAAAGAAAAATACCACATGATCTCCACATTTATGGATAATAAAGAACATTATAACTTGATGAATAAGAGGCAAAGAAGCATCAAACAGACTGTCAAATTACAGCAGGAAGGCTGGGGAGTATTGGGAGGGGGGTGGGAGGTAAGAGATCAACGGAAGGACTTGTATGCATGCATATAAGCATAACCAGTGGGCACAAGACACTGGGGTGGGGTGGGATGAGGGCATGTGCCCGTGGAAGGTCAATGGGGAAAAAATGGAGACTTATGTACTACTATTTGTAATACTTTAAACAACAAATTAAAATAATAAGTAAAGCTAACTCTGAGTAAAATTATCAATTAGTTAAAAATCAAGTATATATAAATCATCTAGACCTTCATCCCTTTTTCTGATCTCATTTCTAAAGGCTACTCCTAATTTTGATTGGCACTTCCCTAATAGCTAATGAAGTTGAACACTTTTTCATATATCTGCTGGCCACTTGTATGTCTTCTTGGATGGGTGTCTATTTAGGTCTTCTGCCCATTTTTTAATTGGGTTGTTTGTTTGGTGTTCAGTTGTATGAGTTCTACATATATTTTGGATAGTAACCCCTTGTCGGAGCTGTTGTTTGCAAATACCATCTCCCAGTCAGGTGGTTGCCTTTTTGTTTTGTTGGCAGTTTCTTTTGCTGTACAGAATCTTTTTAGTTTGATAGAGTCCCATTCATTTATTTTTGCCTTTACTTCCCTTGCCTTTGGGATCAAATTCATAAAATGCTCTTTAAAACCCAGGTCCATGAGTTTAGTACCTATGTCTTCTTCTATGTAATTTATTGCTTAAGGTCTTATATTTAGGTCTTTGATCCATTTTGAAATAATTTTTGTACATGGGGAGAAGATTCTCTCTTTAATTCATGACAAGATCTAGAACTGTGTCTTAGAAAACAGAAAAGGCAATAAATCTGGAGCCAGAAGACCTGGGTTCTAATAATGACAATATGTGATCTCTAATCATCATTAATGATTATAAGATAACATTTAGTCATCATTGGTGTAAACAAACATGGTTATTTATTGATAACTAGTAGCCCTGTGCACGAATCCATGCACCAGTAGGTCACTGCCACCCTCCTGTAGCTCTCCACCCGCTGCCCACCCTCCTGTAGCTCCTCCCGACTCCCCTCTTTCATAGCTTGCTGCCTGGCCCCCTCCTGTAGCTCTCTGCTTCCCACTTGCTTGCTGCCCTGTCCCCTCCTGTAGCTCTCCTCCTGCTGCCCCACACTCCTGCAGATCTGTGATCCAGTTGTTACATGGTCAGTAGTTACACCTCACAGCATAACAGATAATTAGCATATTCTTCTCTTATTATATAGGATGTTTTACTCTGGAAATAAGGTTAACCAAATTAAGAGCATTCATATCCAAGCATTAAACTACATAAAATACTACTTTTGAAGAAAAATACTCCAAGACATCTATCGTTATACTTTCTTAAAAAGATTTTTAGCCCTTGCTGGTTTGGCTCAGTGGCTAGTGTAGGCCCACAGACTGAAGAGTCCTAGTTTGATTCTGATCTCGGTTGCAGGCTCAATCCCCAGCCCCCATTGGGGTGGGTACAGGAAACAATCCATCTCACATAGATGTTTCTCTCTCTGTGTCTCTCCCTCTCCCTCTCTTCCACTCTAAAAAAAAAAAAAAAAAAAAAAAATGGGGGAAAAAAATCCTCTGGTGAGGATTAATGAACAACCAAAAAATATTTTTAAAGAGTGATATCAACAACTGAAAATTTCATGCTGTACAAAGAGATAATTTTTACTTAAGGGCCTTTTAGGACCAACGATGCCAGCTGGGAGTCACTGACTTTGCCTTGTGCACAGTCGAAGGCTATACTGTCTAATGTGGCAGTCACTCGCCACATTATACTGTCTAATGGGGCTACTGAGCACTTGAAAAGTGGTTCCTCCAAACTGGGATGTGCTATAAGTATGAAATACACAGAGTTTTGAAAACTTAGTACAAAAAAAAGAGAATATAAAATATCTCACTAATACTTTTTACATGGATTACAAACTGAAATGATATTGTGGATTTATTGGGCTGAATAAAATTTATTATTACAATTACTTTCAACCATTTCTTTATACTTTACTAAAGTGGCTATTAAAAAAAATTTTTTTAATTACATATCTCTGTTAGGCAGGAATGGTCCAGAGTGTCAATAAAACACTGAAATCTGTATTCACCCTGCCTAAGCTACAATTGGATGTCTTTTTAAACTAATATCCTTTAAGAGTTGGTTTTCATTTATTTAGGAAAAATGAAGAAGGCTCAAATCTGCTCAGAGGTAGAGTAAGAAGTTCCCTGGTGACAGTACTTAACTATTCTCTCTCATCCAAAGAATTCAGTTCTGTCCCCATATTTGAATACTTCGCTCAACAAACAAAAGCTCTGAAATTAACTGGACCTGCCCTCCTTAGAAAGCAGCCAATATCTGTTTGGAGAACATAAGAACACACCCCTATGTCTTATACCCAATTCTAATCATATACAGTAGAGGCTTTCTAGTAGACACAATTTTCTCTGTCTTGAACATTTTCATTGGTTTCAATGCCTCTTATGGATTAGCACCCTGGGAAACTGGCCAGCTGGCTGGCCCCTTAATCCTGTTTGGAATTGGCCTTGCTTTCCGTTTTCAAATGCACAGGAATAACTCTAAACCACACTTACAAACTCATGACTTGTGCTCACAGCTCTGTGCTCAAGCCAACTACCCTCTCTCCCAATCTTTCAATAGCCATTCAACTAATATTCACTGAGCACCTACTGTGTGCTAGTTCTATTGCATGAACTGGGGACACAACAGTATCTTACATAATAAAAGGCTAATATGCAAAGTGACCAAACAGGGGAAAGACCGGTCACTATGACATGCACTGACCACAACGGAGTAGATGCTCAACACAGCAGCTGCCCCTGGTGGTCAGTGTGCTCACATAGGGGGAGCGCCGCTCAGCCAGAAGCCAGGCTCATGGCTGGCAAGTGCAGTGATGGTGGCTGGAGCCTCTCCTGCCTCCATGGCAGTGCTAAGGATGTCCAACTGCTGGCTTAGGCCCGCAGGAAGTGGGCCTAAGCCAGCAGTTGGACATGCTCTGAGGGCTCCCAGACTGTGAGAGGGTGCAGGCCAGGCTGAGGGACCCCACCCCTCCCCCAACCCTGAGTGCACAAATATCATGCACTGGGCCTCTAGTACATGCTAAGAATTTCCTTAATGGGACCCTGTTACAGGCAGCACTCCCTTAATGGGCCTCTGTTAAAGGCAAGACTGACTCAGTTATAGAAGTTATTTGTTTTTACTCTGTCAGGCTACCGAAAGAAAAAAAATCTCTGTCTCCATCACATTACCCTCTGTTTTTCAGAGAGCTGGTGGCACTGTTGAAAAGGAAAAAATGAGATTCATGACATTAGACTGGTACCCGATGATCAAAAGAAAATGCCAGAAGTGCCCACCGGCACTGTTACTGCATAGGTATAATGGTTTGGATAAAATAGCAAAGGGTTTTAGAGTCAATATAAAATGAAAACATCAACCTGCAAATGAAGTTACTGATGCCAAATGCCTCAAAATCAAAATGCTTTTCTTTTTAGGTCAGCTTGTTACAGCTGAACTTACCGGTGTAGGAATTTATTATGTTAAAGCAAATGTCCTCTACTGATATGGTATTTTAAAGTCATCTTATCTTGAAATGACACAACCATATCTAACACATTCTTTTTTCCTTCTCATTTGCTAGGAGAAAAGAGGGAGATGGAACCTCAATAAGAGGTAAAATGTGATTTGGTATCACTATATACACTTTGGTGAATAAGAGTAAAATGAAGACGCATTTTAACAAAATAACAGGCTAGATATGCTTTAAACAACTGGATTTCATTTTGATTGTGCTTTCCATTGTCACAGGCAAGTTTGGAATATACAGTATACATTAACATTAAAAGTCAGGTATGCTTATGTGGAATCTATTAACTTGAGAGAAAATGACTCAAATTGAAGAAATAGCTGCTTAAAATGGATTTAGAAAGATATTTTACTGAACAAAGCAAGCTAGAAAATTAGGCTACTTTATCAGGATTAGAAAAGTGCTATGAATTTTAAACACAAAGCTTTTAAAAACAATGCAGAACACAGTTGAGATTATCCTGCCTCAATGTCATCATCAATCTTTTTTTCAAAAACTGATGATGTCTATAGAGTTACTTTTTACAATGACCTGTCTTTCATATTTTTTTTAAAAAAAAATCTGTGTTAATTTTTCTGCAGGGAGTTTTATCTCCCAGTGATTGTTTCACTGTACCTGCAGACGCATACACTTTCCATTAGCAGATCTCTAGATGGTGAACCTTGAAACGGCTCTGAATGGGAACTATTCACCACTATATGCTGCTCTCAGGGCTGGCCATGTGGGTTATTGCAGTCACCACTTACCAACCACTTATAAAGACAATGCTGCCACTCTCCTACTGTTCACAAACCACTGTCAAGTTAAAACCCTATATTTCTATTTCTCAACTAGTCAGGACTTCATTTTTATCTGTATTCCTCTGCACTCAGCCACCACCGGAGACCTTGATTCCTCAATAAAATTGGTACACGTTGGCCAAGGAGGCCCAGCAAATCAAATCTCCTCTATGGTAAGGGTCTGATCAGAGAGGGTCACCTCAAACTTTTGCAAAGTCATGTGTCTCACTGGGATATGAGAATCATTCACACATTCCTGAGAACACATGAGGCAAGGAGAAAGGATGAGAAAAATAAGTTTGTGAATTGGGCAGGAAGAGCGGTCCTGAGTGAGCCGCCGAAAGAGGTCTGAATTAATACAGCATGTCTACAAGCTGGATCCATTTTGTATATTCACTAGAAATCATCTAGGATTCTCTGGATATCAGACTGTCTGTTTTTGACAGATTTAAATAAAAATTATATGTAACCATAGGGTAATGATGTATATTTCAGAGAGATAGTTTACATTACACACTTAATACAGATGTTTTAACTGCCTCTCACAAAACTTCCTATTAGAAGATGAACAAGTTTGATTAAAGGCTATTCATTTTTAGATTTCCCTCATCAGAAAACAGAATATAAATAGTTTCTAAATATCTCTAGATATTTACCTACCTTCCTTTTAAACTCACATTTAAAAGTTCTAACACATGTTTAATGTTTTAATACCATCTGTATAATTGCTTTGAGTGTGCATTTATTTCCTCCCCCTAAAGTACATGTTATATCATAGGTATAATTTCTCCCAGGTATTTCAGGGGAGGTATTAAATGTCAAAATCTAAAGTGAATAGATATGTAACTTAAAAATGTAAAACCTCAGTCAAAAAAAATATTTTAGCTGTTAAGTTTATTACCAAAAATGGAAAATGAAATTCACAATGTTAATCTGTAAGGTAAAAAGGCCATTTAGAAAATGGAGTTAGAGATAGTCGCTGGCCATCCATTTACTTATGCTTCTGACAAATCATAAATTTGCTCTGGAGAAAGACGATTTTCTGGGTAGCCCAGCTTTATATATTTAATACAGGAAAACTAAAGAGCACAAAAAATGTTTAAGTGTGATGGGCTAAGAAGTGTTGAAATGACTAATGGAAAGATAAGACAGGTTTGCTTGTGGCATTTTTCATCTCAAAACCTTCAATTGTTTACAGAATAAAATTCTAGAATTTCTACTCTTCAGGACCTGAATTTAGCTAATATTCCATTGGTGCCTTTTCTACTCACCCTAAAGTATCTTGGGTTCTAGCAAATTCTGATGAAAAATAATAATAATGATAATAATAATAATCATCTTCATAAAACAAGCCCAGCTGGTGTGACTCAGAAGTTGAGGGTTGACCCAGGAACCAGAGGTCACAATCCGATTCCAGGTCAGGGCATATGTCTGGGTTGCAAGCTCGATCCCCAGTAAGGGGTGTGCAGGGGACAGCCAATGGATGATTCTCTCGTCACTGATGTGTCTAACTCTTTCTCCCTCTCTCTTCCTCTCTCTGAAAGCAATAAAAAGGGCATTTTAAAATTATGTATATATAAGAAATATGCTAATTAACTGGGACGCCGTAAGGGATTGACTGGACAGGAGGAGGTTGTGCATGCAGCACTGAGGGGCAGGGCAGCACGGGCCTCTGTGTGCCTGCATTGGGTTAGGGCCTGATCAGCTGTGTCTACAGCTGCTTCAAGGGCCAGAGAGGTAGGCAGGGCCAACTGGCAGCAGCCAAGGCCATGGTTGCTGCAGGACCAGGGAGCAAGGCAGAGCCAGACCAGCAACTTGAGGGTGGGCAGCACCGCGTGATATCAAATTGCATGCTGAGCTCCTAGTAATAATAATAATAATAAAATAATAATAATAATAATAATAATAATAATAATACAAAAACAACATTAATAGTAGTATAATGCTTCTCCTTTTTGAGAACTCACAGTGCTGGGCTCCAGCTAACCACTTTACTTATTTACTCTCATTTAATCGCCACAGTAACTTAAAAGACAGGAACTCTTATTGTCTCCATTTACAAACCAGGGGTGACAGATATTGAGGAACTCATCTAAGACTTCCTATCTAATAAAAGAGTAATATGCAAATTGACCATACCTCCGATCAAGCCACGCCCACAGTCATGCCCACCAGCCAATCAGGAGCAAATTATGCAAATAAATCCCAACCAAGATGGCTGCCACCACTGAGAGCAGGAGGGAGGCTTGGGTTTCCCTGGCAATGGAGAAAGCCAAACTTTCCACCTGCCCTTGCTGGCCTAGGCCTCCACTCAATGCTACACAGTTTCAACTACATAAGATACATAATCCCAACAGAAATGGTGGCAGCCACGGAGCTGGAGAGAGAACAGGCTAGAGTTGCCAAGGCAATGGAGGAAGCCAAACTTCTGCAACCCTACCCTAGGCCTCCACTCTAGGCTACAAAGTTTCAAACAGAAATGGCTGTCCCCATGCACTGAACAGAAGGCTTGGATCTGCTCCAGGCTACAAAGTTTCAATTGTAGAACATAAATTAATCGCACATCCCAGGGCCTCCCCTTGGGTCGCTGCGTGGCCAGCCTGCAAACCACCATAGGCCCCTCACCCAGGCCTCCCCACACCCCAAGGGAACCTCCACACTGATCCAGGACACCCTTCAGGGTAAGCCAGCCAGTCCCCACCCATGCACCATCCTATCTATTAAAAGGGTAATTTGCAGATTGACCATCACTCCAACACACAAGAGGGCTGCCCCAATGTGGTGAAAGATCCTGCCTCCATGTGGACACAAGATGGCCATCACAAGATGGCCAGCAGGGAAGGACAGTGGGAGGTTCCAGGACTGCAAGGGAGGGCAGTTGTGGGTGATCAGGCCAGCAGAGAAGGGCAGTTGGGATGGACCATGCCTGCAAGGGAGGGCAGTTGGGGGTGATCAAGCCTGCAGGGGAGGGCAGTTAGGGGTGACCAGGCCGGCAGAGGAGGGAAGTTGGGGGCAAACAGGCTGGCAGGGGAGCAGTTAGACATCAATTAGGCTGGCAGGGTAGTGGTTAGGGGGTAATCAGGCTGGCAGGCAGAAGCGGTTAGGGGCAATCAGGGAGGCAGGCAAGCATTTTGGAGCTAGCAGTCCTGGATTGTGAGAAGGATGTCCCAAATTGGAGAGAGTACAGGCTGGGCTCCAGGACACCCCCCTCCATCCCCATGCATGAATTTCATGCACCAGGCCTCTAGTAATTTAGTAATTTATAAACATCACACATGGAATTTAACACAGCTTTTTCTCAGTCAAAGTCCAGGTTTTTAATTACTACACTTCTGCCCCCTAAACCAGAGAATGTGTTATTTCACAGAAACTCCCTCTACCTTATCAAATTTGTATTCTTCATCCTTTCTCTCCCTGTCAAAATCCTACCTAGCCAGTTCAACCGTTTCCTTCACTATGAAGCAGCACAGACACTGCTTTCCTCCTGTTTGCAATGGAAACATGATGGCCGGAGCTGTGGCAGCCGCCTTTCAACCATGCGGAACATGCCAAGAGAATAACAGAGGCACCAAACCTGGCACCGATGATGAACCAGCAGCCGTGACTGACTACATCTCTGAACACTTTTTTAATGAGAAAAGTAATTCCTTATTTATTTAAGTCACTGTCCTTAAGTTTGTACTTTCTGTAGGCACACTCAATCCTAACAGATGAGGTTCCGGGACCTTGAGAAATCCTATGCTTCCTGGCCCAAGGGGCCTTTCCTTGACCTAGTCTGTCCTACCACCGGTATCTGTGAGTGACCACCATGCTCTAGGCTGTGAGCTGGGCATAGATTGATAAGCTTTTCCTGAAACTGCTTCCTGCTGAGAGAGAGGCTAAATGGAGAACCACGTGTTGGAGGCCAACCCGGGCACACAACCCGGAGTGCACAGGGTGGATGTGAGGACATGAACGGCTGACTTCCCTTTCTTTGGCGGGTGGGGTCGGCGGACCTGTGTGGAGAGAGCGCGGTTGATCTAGAACAGTGGTCAGCAAAATGCGGCTCTCGGGCCACGTGCAGCTCTTTTGGCCCCTTGAGTGTGGCTCTTCCACAAAATACCACAGCCTGAGGGAGTCCATTTTGAAGTGGTGTTAGAAGAAGTTTAAGTTTAAAAAAATCTGGCTCTCAAAAGAAATTTCAATCGTTGTCCTGTTGGTATTTGGCTCTGTTGGCTAATGAGTTTGCCGACCGCTGATCTAGGACACTATAAACGATGACTACTCGCTAAGTGGTAAAGTTTGGGTTTTGTGTTTCTGACTTTAGTCCTAGTTTCAGTCAGTTTAACCGAGATTTCTCTATTAAACTTCTCCGGTTTATTTAGTCAGAGCACTAATACAAAATATCTTGATTGGCAACACTGTTTTCAGCCTGAAGAGAAATTTTCTCTTTTCTTGAAGAGTTTCTGATCTTGGTTGAACAAATGTCCTGACCTCTTTCCCTGGAAAGGTCGGAGTGGGGGATCCAAGGTGAGAAAGGGATTCTAACCTTATGGTTTCAACTCAATGGGTTTTTTTTTAATCAAATATTTTCACAAAGTTTCACATGTAGTTCTCTGCATCTCTCAGCTAGTTTTGCTCAAGTAATGCTGCACAGTTATTAAACCCGTGTCTTCTTTTAAAATGCATTTAAATTTTAGGCTTAAACTAAAGAGTGAGGGTCAAACAGTGGAGTTTCAGACATTAGCCACAGGAACAAACAACAGGAAGGAGGCGGTGTTTGAGGAGACTGCAAGGGAGATTTTCTAAAATTGGACCACTTACCCCGGCAGGCTTACGCTCCCATAGTTACGTGTTCATTGTAATCTTGTCTGCTTAAAATGTATACTCCCACAGAGCATAAGCTTCTGTGTCTACAGGACCCGACAGAACCTAATATTCACTGACTCTAGTCATCGGTTCAATACTCAGAATGACACATGAGAAAACCTTTGCCATACATAAAAGTAAGTGCGGTCTGGTGGGCTTAAAACTACAGTCTTCCTTTCTGTAAACTTGCAGAATCTTTTCTAAGTGCACATGCACTGTGAATGGCTCGTAGGGGTACATGTTACACCGTGCCCCCAAAGTTGCCTGATCATGTGACCTCTTCTTCAGAGACGTTTTCATTGAAATATTGTATCGCAGAACGCAGTTTGGAAATCATTGTTTTAGCTGAAAATTATCCCCAAACACACACCTTTTCTTTATTCGTTTGGTTGGAAGAAAGCTGGTCTCTGGAATAACCTTTTCAGTTCTGACAGGACTTGTCTAGAACTCCAGATCATTCGAGGGCAAGTGTTATGGAGTTCATTACCTTGGCTAGCTCGTGGAAATGTGTTTTGAAGTAGACTGCAGGAGAAGAAAGAACCTTTTAAACTTCTAAAACTGTTGCTTAGCAAAATTTAATTTGAACTCTCTAGGGCATGAAACCAAATCCTCAGGTGCTGTTTCTTTATCTAGTTATTCATAGATTCTAATACTTAAAATAGGTTCATAGATCCCATTAACTTATCAAAAGATTTCTAACCCTTTGCATTAAGAAACACACATACGCAGATGATCTCTGCAATTTATAAATCAACACTTCCTAACCTGGTATTTCTATCTTAATCTATAATAAAAAAAGTTTTAATATATATTTTATCGATTTTTTTACAGAGAGGAAGAGAGAGGGATAGAAAGTCAGAAACATCGATGAGAGAGAAACATCGATCAGCTGCCTCTTGCACACCCCCTACTGGAGATGTGCCCGCAGCCAAGATACATGCCCTTGACCAGAATCGAACCCTTTCAGTCCAAAGGCCGACGCTCCACCACTGAGCCAAACCGGTTTCGGCTATAATAAAATTTTCTTTACATCTCAAAAAATTAATAAACGTAATCCACGTTACCTTTTGAAAAAAAACAAGAATGTAACAACAACAAAAAAGCCCCAGTAAGTAATTTGTTACCACTGCACAAAGGATACATTTGCCAATACCTTCTGGCTTTAAGAGGAGAGCATTTAATTTAATACACTAAAGAGATCACTAATAAAATTTTAAGAAGATGGCTGGTTCTTTCCTTTCTTATGTCAGAAAATACCCCTCTCCCCTTTCCACATTAGCTTCATTTTTTTTTCCGGTGCATTAACACAAATGAAGATTTGTTGCATTTAACATTAATCTTTTATGAAAATTATGAGATGCCTAGATTCATAAATCAAAGGAAAACACAGGCTGGTGGGGAAGTAGGTTTTTAGGCAGCAATTAGGCTTTTTTGTCTGGTTTTGTTTCATTTTGCTTTCTACAGTGGCTCCTTTGCAGTATGTAAGGTCTCTGGAGGATTATGTGGGCTTATTTTTTTCTCTGTATTTATTTATGTCTTTTGAATACTTAGTTTTAGATTCATGTTTAAATGATCTGTCTATGTTAAACTGCTAATTGACTACATAGATAAACCAGTTACATTTTCTACCTTTAATTATTAAATCGAGCAGTTTAATACGTAATTTTCACAAGCTAGAAGTGGAATGAATTCCAAAAGCTCATAAATTCACAGCAGGCTGGAAATTAAAATGTTCCTCTACAGATAAATACTATTTCAACCGATAGTAAGTCAGCCCTGGTAAGCATGTTTTACCTGCCCGGAACCCAAGTCCTACCAACCTCTCCTAAGCATAACAGTGTTTTCTTAGGAAACAGAGGAAGGCCAAGTAGTACATCTGTGACTGTCAGTCTCTACAACGCATCACTTCCATCATCTGCCAGGTTGGGAATGGGGTCACTCTGAGCTTTAAATTACCAAAGGAGTTTACACTTGCAAAGTGAAAAGGACTGAGTAACTAGGACTTGGGGGGAGTGAAGCTAAGGGGGTGAGGAGTTATAGGAGCTAATAACTTCTTAGTCACAAACCAGTAGAAATGTTCACTCATAAGCCATATCCTAGTCACTCTTGCCTCCTGATATTATCCTACCAACCAGAGCCTCACTTGCTTTTTTCCAACAACCCTAGAGTCTACATCCTCTCCAGGGTCACTTACAGATTGTTTTAGCTGGTGTGCAGCTCACCATAATAGAGAAATATAATCTCACACTCATTGCTTCTCTTCTACTTCAAAAAAGAACTCGCCTCTTAAGCACATGAGCAAAATGAGCAAAAAAGATCCTCCCTGAACTCTACTTGGCTTTCCTTCTTTAGAACTCTTGTTGTGAGTTGAATCGTGTCCTCCACTAATTTCATATGTTGAAGTCCTAATCCCCAGATGTTAGAGTGTGAGTTTATTTGGGTAAATAGGGTCACTGAAGATATAATTCGTAACTGGAGTAGGAAGGGTGGGCCCCCAATCCAATATGATTAGTGTCCTTATAAAAAGAATGCCATGTATAGAGATAAACATGCACACACACACACACACACACACACACACACACACACACACACAGTGTCATGTGAACATGAAGGCAGAGTTCAGAGTGATGCTTCTATAAGCCAACACACTACCAGGAGCCAGAGAAGAGGCCTGTAACAGATCCTCCCTCTGCCCTCAGAAGGAACCAACCCTGCCCAC
This sequence comes from Antrozous pallidus, assembly GCA_027563665.1. NCBI lineage: Eukaryota > Metazoa > Chordata > Mammalia > Chiroptera > Vespertilionidae > Antrozous > Antrozous pallidus. The sequence continues at coordinate 91,904,733 of CM050513.1, forward strand.
TTCCTGATCTCAGGCTTCTGGTCTCCAGAACTGGGAGGCAATTCATTAACAACTGTATAAATCACTCCATTTGGGGCACCGTTATGTCAGCCTTAGGGAACAATATAAGAATAAGTTTAAAAAGTTAAGCAGACATCATGCACATAGGTATTAAGAAGTGAGTCTTGTACAGTTCAAGATCAGGTCACTTATATTTCAAAACAAATCTAAACTCAACTTTACAGGGTATTTCACCACAGAGTTGGGGACTGATAAAGAGATGAGATGAGGAACAGCCAAGGAACTAGCACTGGGCCTGACAGAGCAACGGTTGTAGGAGAAGAGAAGAGAGCAATGGGACCACTGCCCTTCCCAGAGACACTGGTGGTGTGGCAGGAGAGGATAAGAAAACAGCAATAAGCAATGACTAGCTAAGGAAAAAGAGAAGAGGAAACTCCCACAGGGCATCTCTAAGGAACAGGACTATTATTCCCAAGCGCTCTTCCAATATTCCTGCTAGTTCCTGGTCATGTGTAAGTCAAGGTGATACACATTGCGTCCTAAACATCTGTGATTTCTCTAGTGAATATTTAGAGTTTATAACAGTGCCTGGCAACCATTATCCAACTTTATTTGAATGAACCTATTTGGGACAATAAAAAAAGAGACCATTTGACTGAAACGTCCACAATGGGATTTCCTTTAGAAGCACCTGAACTGTTGACAAGCTTCTAGCCGAATGCCTCCTTTCTAACTCTGGGGAGCGGGAGACAGATCCCTCAGTCTTATTATTCTCCCAGCTCATGACCGCACCCTCCTCAGGAAACTCTCCCTCTAATACCATTTCCTCTACTAACACTGTTTCCACCATCTAATAGGCATAAATTCAGGCAGGTCTGTGGAAATTGATGCAGTCTGGTAATCCCATCTACGTCTAAACTTACTCAAACAATGCACAGCCTTAAGAGCATCAAATACAACATCACTAAGATCCTGAGACTGTGGCTTCACATGAGTCTACATCTTTGTTTCTAAGCACAAATCTCTTTCCTATCTCTGTGTGAGTCACTTCTCCTCTGAGCCAACTGTCTTGAATGAAAACCCTGAACTTTTTTAGCCTGTTGAAGGAGCAATAGAAGAAAACAGTTAGTGGAAAGAGATGGATTTAACTAAGAAGTATATTCAGGTATAAAGGAATGCCTGATGACCTCTTGGGAGTATGGGCCCTGGTCAGTGTGGCTCAGTTAACTGAGCCTAGTCCCCTGCATGGAGTGGCTGCAGGCTCGATCCCCAGTAAGGGGGGGGGGGGGATGCAAGAGGCAGCCAATGGATATTTCTCTCTCTCATTGATGTTTCTCTCTCTTCCTCGTTCTCTAAAATCAATGAAAGTATATTTAAAAAATAAATAAATAAATAAAAGGAGTCAGAATTTTTTTTTTTAAAGCAGGGCAGGCAGAAACAGTATCAGCTATGCCTGGGTGCATACTTACGGACAGGAGATGAAAATGAAAAATGAACTTCAAAAATAATTTCAGCAGAAAAGTATATTTAATAACCACTCACTTTAGAAAATACCATCTCCAATGAGAATGCCTCAAAGTAGTTTTAAAGATTTTTATGTTTTTGAAAGGCCTTACACTAATGAAAACTGTAAAAGGAGGACGCTGCGGAAAGCAGACGACAATGTGCTTTTTAATTGTCTCACTTACCCAGCTACAATGCTAGTCAGAAGCCTCAAGATCTGTGAATGCAAATATAGGTAACATACACTCTGAGGAAATTTATATGCTTTTTTCTTTTTATTAAAAAATAAACAGGAATGTTTTAATTATTCACTAGAATATTAATATCAAACCAGTGTGATAGCAGCTAACATTCTACAAACAGCCTTTTGCTGGCTTTGTGTGACATGGATGATCTAAATTCTTCCCAATTTCATGGACTATTCAGTGCCTCCTCGGTTGTCCCTGCCCAATTTAGCAGCTTCGTAGCATAGGAAACATGCTTTTGGATGCCCCAGTTGATGATAAATTTTTTACAAAAGGCATACTATACCACTCATTTGTGGGTCACTAGAAGACAAAGAATCACCCCAATAATTCACGTAAAAGCATGCATTTCCTTTTCCTCCCAAATCACTAAAATAACTGTATTAGTTCTCCATTTTTCTTGACATGCCTTGTCTTGCTAATGTTTTCTAAACAGAAGGAGAACCTCTCTCTCTTTTATCTTCATAGCCTGAATCAGATCTCCTCAACAATGTTAAAAAAAATTTTTCTTATTAAAGAAGAAAAGAAAGGAGAGGGCAAGTGGTAAGACCGAGGGGCGTCCTGCAGTAAGCTAAAACAGAATGAACAGGTGGAGGAGGTCCCATACAGAGAAGCAGAGGCTTGGACTCCTGGCCTGGGAAATAGCCTGGCCTCTCATGATTTCCCTATGCTGACAAACGGCACCATTAGGAGCTGTTCTGTCCTCTCCCTCAAGCTTGGTATACAAATATTCACCAAAATGCATTCATTCTGCCGCTTTAATCCTTCCCATAGCTGTCCACTCCTCTCCATTACCACCACATTCACCACCACAATTCAGCTCCTCATCATGGTCAGCTGGGCTGTTACAACAGCTTCCTAAGGGGGTCCCTGTCTCCTGCTACCATCACTGCCCAAGGGTTATGTTTCCAATGAGAGAGACTCTGATCATCCTTCCTCTACCACAGAATGTTTGGAGTAAAGGTATTTTGTGGGTGACCTTCATCCCAGTGCCTGGCACAGAACAGACTTCACCAAATCCTTGTGAAGAAGCGGAGGGGGCATTTACAGTACGTCTTCACGGTGTCTTGGTTTTTCCACCTATCCAATGGAAGCTTTGTGGTTAATGAGACTTCTTTATGCTTTATGATCCTTTTTTAGTCTCAAAGCTTTTACAACTTTTATGAGTTAACTTTTGAATGTTTAGTTGCTCCATTTCTCTTGGCTGCTCTGACAATGTACAAATCAAGGGAAAACAGACATGAATTTGTAAAAACCTTTTAGTGACTTAGACAAAAGGACTGGCAGGCACAATTCCAACATGGAAAGTATGTTTCCCACATACTAACTAGCTCCTGGGAGGACAAAAGTAACATATACAATCACCAAATTTTATGGATAATTTTTGAAAGCCATTGTGTTAAATTTTTTAAAAGGGGGAAAAAGTTCCATACTATTTCACTCCCTCAGATGTGTAGTTTCATCATTCTAACAATGACTTTTTTGCATATGCTTCCATTAAAGTCACAAGCTGATGATTTCAATAACGCCCCCTCACTTCTTAAGTCGTTTCCCAGCGTGGCTTGCTGAGCAATTTAACATACAAGGTCCCTCATTTCTTTATGCTAGTGACGCCAATACAACCTTTGTCTAGCTTCCACCAATTTTTCCCTGTGTTAACACATATTTCCAAGTTTAAAAAAATACTTTTGCATTTATTTGGCTTGTAAACTAAACCCAGAAACCTGCAAATATTTTTTTAAAGCAAATAAAGAAATATTCAGCCATGCAGAAGGAGAACACAGGAGAATTGCTGGCTCCATTTTATAATATTATGGCACATTGTGTAGTGTTCTGTCAGTATTTATTATCAGTCATTTAGTTTATGATAGAGAATAACTTTTGATTACTGATGCTTGTAGCATTACTCACTCTGTCTTGGACTGTTTGAAGATCTGTATTTTTATTACAAAGTCTAATAAAAATAAAGTGAAAAACCCATAGGTCCCCAAACGGATTCCTGGCTTGGGTTGTATGTCACTCCTTTCCAATCTAAAAAGTATTTCTTTCTGCTGTTAGTCTCTGTCTCTTGCTCATAAGCAAATTTATCTCCTAATGCCTCATTCTTTATTTTAGCCATTAATCTCCAATTGAGATCCTTACCAAATGCTTTTTGCAGATAAAAATATTTAATATCTACTAGATTTCCCCTACCTACAAAACCATCCAACATTGTTTACAGAAGGGAAAAAAATCAATCTTTTGTACCTGAATTTAACTTTGCTGGTTTGACTCAGAGTCTTTTTTTCTGACTTCTTCAGGTCTTTTGTGGGAAATAATAGATCCACAATACAAGAAACCTATTTCTTGCATTGAATTGAATTGTGCCACCACTAAAACCCCAGTTCCAACCCCCAGTCACTCAGGAAGTGACCTTGGAAATAGAGACACTGCAGATGTAATTAATTAATTAAACATACGGTCTTACTACATTGGGTGAGAAATGATACAACTGGTCTCCTTGTGAGAAAAGGGGAGAAGATGGCATATGTGTGTGTGTGTGTGTGTGTGTTACAAATATTTGAACACAACATCACAACCCCAATTAGTGCTCTCTTCCCAAATAAGACATTCACTTTCCTTTCAATCACTCTTCATGGGAAGGTTTCCATTTTCCCATTCCATGAAGAAGAATTCCTCTGCATATGCTCCAATACTATTCCTCTCTCCCATCCCCTTTAATCTCACCCCTTACGTTTCTTCATCCTCACACTGCCCTCAGCTTTGACATCTCTCCTCCTCCTTCATCAGATGGACAAGAGGAAGAAATGTCCACTTTTACTGTCACTCCCTAACTGTTCTCTCAGTACAGTTCCCAGGTGGGGGAATCTGAAAACAGTACAGAACTCAAGGGCAGCTGTTAAGTCATGACCTTGCTAATATTCCCAGTGCATCACCATGGCACCATCTGAGGAACAGGTAAATGCACACACACAAAACAATGGAAGTGTCTGAGGTGAAGGTGTTCTTGGCATCCTTTCCCTTCATTTCAACAAGGATTTACTGTGGGCCTATCATGGGCTGGCTTTTATTTTTATGTTTATTTAGGTCTATCACCAACTAAGTGTTTCTCCAAACACAGTGTCTCCCTCTTGTCTTACTTTCCTTGTCCTTGATAGAAAAGTACAATTCAATATATAAATCTCATTCAGTGACTAGAAATACATCTGTCCCTCCAAAGGTTAAACACAGCTTATATGCAACTTTACATACAGATCAATTGCAAGGTGGAGAACAGGTTTGTGCAGTAACTGAAGCATGGGATTTGCAGTCAAGAGTACTTCAGAATTCTGCACATCTGCAATGTATAGCCTTGATCTAGTCGCTTAACTCCGGAGCATCAAGGGTTCATCTACTAAAAGAGAAGGTACTTCCTTTATTGCCCTTTTAGGACAACTGCAAAAGGAATATGCAAACTTCACCTGATTTATTAACCATTATTTCCTAATTCAACAAATATGTATATCAAGTATATCCATTGAAGAATTCTAATTTCCCAGCATTTAAGAGTTTGCTAGTAGATCAGTAACCTAGCACAGACAATAATAACCAAAGTTCATGTGTCAAGAATTAAAGGCAAATGAATAAATAGCACAATGTCAGAGACATGAGCAAATGTCTACAGGTTTAACATCTATGTCATGTATCACAATTTCACTGAGAAAAAAAATTGCGTAAGGTTTGTTTTAATGGGAAAATACTAATTTATTTAAAATTTTAATTTTATACATGTGTTTACAAATATACTTATTAATGCACCTTTACCTAATAACTGAACCCATCAGCAAGCATTTCCTAGGTCCTTATGATGTATTAGCTTGTGTACCCATGAACTTCTTTAGGCAAGCCAGGTCTAGAGAAGGCAGTTACCTGATTTTGAAATAAGGTAGACTGCCCAAACCAGCATGGCTCAGTGGATGAGTGTCAACCTATGAACCAGAAAGTCACAGATCAATTCCCAGTCAGGGCAGATGCCTGAGTTTTGGGCTCAATCCCAGAGTAGGCCATGCAGGAGGCAGCCGATCATTGACTCTTTCTCATCACTGATGTTTCTATCTCTCAATTCCTCTTCATTCCACTATGAAAACAATTTTAAAAATCTATAATTTTTTTAAAAAATAAGGTAGATTACATTTTTTTTAATTTTCACACAGTGAAATTTTACACAGGCTAGTATCCTATCTAATAAAAGAGTAATATGCAAATTTGACCATACCTTCATCACACCCACAAGCCACGCCCACAGCCATGCCTGCCAGCCAATCAGGAGCAGATTATGCAAATAAACCCCAACCAAGATGGCTGCCGCCACTGAGAGCAGGAGGAAGGCTTGGGTTTCCCTGGCAACAGAGGAAAGCAAGCTTTCCGCCTGCCATTGCCTGCCTAGGCCTCCACTCAATGTTACAAAGTTTCAGTTATAAAAGATACACAAATGGCAGTAGCCACTGAGCTGGAGACAACAGGGGCTTGAGTTTCCCTGGCAACGGAGAAAGCCATGCATTCAGCCTGCCTTGCTAGGCGTCCACTCTAGGCAACAAAGTTTCAAACAGAAATGGCGGCCGCCACAGAGCAAGCAGAAGGCTTGGTTCTGTTCCAGGCTACAAAGTTTCAATTATAAACATAGATTAATCCTAGATCCCAGGGCCTCCCCTTGGGTCGCTGGGGGTGTGGCCGGCCTGTAAACCTCCACAGGCCCCTTGACCAGGCTGCCCCTCACCCCAATGGAACCCCCCACCCTGATCTGGGACACTCTTCAGGGCAAACCAGCTGGCCCTCACCCATGCATTAGGCTTCTATCCTATCTAATAAAAGAGTAATTTGCAGATTGACCATCACTCCAACACACAAGAGGGCTGCCCCCATGTGGTCAAAGATTCTGCCCCCATGTAGACACAAGATGGCCACTAAAAGATGGCCAGCAGAGGAGGGCTATTGGGAGGTTCCAGGACTGCAAGGGAGGGCAGTTGTGGGTGATCAGACCAGCAGGGGAGGGCAGTTGAGAGGGACCAGGCCTGCAATGGAGGGCAGTTGGGGGCGATCAAGCCTGCAGGGGAGGGCAGTTAGGGGTGACCAGGCCTGCAGAGGAGGAAAGTTGGGGGCAAACAGGCTGGCATGGGAGCAGTTAGACATCAATCAGGCTGGCAGGGTAGTGGTTAGTGAGTGATCAGGCTGGGAGGCAGAAGCGGTTAGGGGCAATCAGGAGGCAGGCAAGTGAGCAGTTTGGAGCCAGCAGTCCTGGATTGTGAGAAGGATGTCCGACTGCCCGTTTGGGATCGGGCCTAAATGGGCAGTCAGACATCCCTGGAGGGGTCCCAGATTGGAGAGGGTGCAGGCTGGGCTAAGGGACATCCCCCGCCCACCCACCCCCATGCACAAATTTTGTGCACCGGACCTCTAGTACACCACATAAAAAACTAAGCTTACAATCTTTTTCTTTCCTTTTTTCTTTTTCAAGCCCAGAAGCCCAGCCACAAGGAGGTAAAGAAAGTGCTTCCTGTGTAAATGTATAAGCTTACCCTTTTCTTTCACATAATATGCATATACCTGATTCACTATCAGTAGCACCTGCAGTGCTGGGAGGCCAGGGAATATAGCCTCCCTTCCACAGAGCTCCTGATCTCGCACTCCGCAGAGGATGGGGAGGGCATGGGTGCATGGGGGTAAACTTTCTAAAATTTTTCCCTGGGGATCTGAATTTAAATTTAATTTCTGAATGAGATGTCATGGTAATTAGTGTTTGCCCTATTAAGCGCTGTCATTTTCAGGGCTAGTTTAAGAAACTGCAAATAAACTTACACTTTAAATCCTTATCTCTTAAGCTAACACATGTCTCTAGTCTTATGCTTTCCCCATTGATGAACTTTTCATTGCAGCACACTTTTTCATTTCATGCTTTTCCCATGAAAAGCAAATCTTATTTTTAAAAAGAGAGAGAGAGAGAGAGAGAGAGAGAGAGAGCGCTGGAATACCAGAGAGGCCTAGATGTGCCATCTGGATCAATACTCCTTGAGTATACAAAGATTGGCAAGCCTAAAACAAAGGACTTGGTGTGACTTGTGACAATCTTTAGAAATACAAAGCTACACTGTCATTTACGCCACTATCGGATTCATATTTAAATTTCTGTAACTGTCTTTTTAATTCTTAGATGTTAATTTGGTATTAATCCCAGCATCTTTATAGGGTTTTAGTTTCCTTCCGTCATAGCGAGTTTTCCACTATTTTTTCCCTTTACTTTAGTATTTTTTGTAATGACCTCCCTTATATATTATTACTCTGCTTCATCTCATTGTTCCTGTATGATTTTGATCTTATTGGGTTAAATTTCAAATATTTCCTCCCCTGGTTCCTAGTTTTGTGGTGCTGTTTTTCTCCTACACATTACAAAATCCCAGCCAAGTTCCAAACTCATTTTGCATTCCTTCAAGGTCTGCGTTTCTCAACCCCCATATTTTCGTATTAGTACTCTTCCCACAGATCTTCATCAGCAATTCAAACCTGATGACATTATGATTGCATCCTCAGTGTTTTTCTCCTCCAACCTTATTTATTAGGCCTGCATTATTTCCAAAGATAAGGTCTAGAATAACTTCAGAGCAGAGCTTGTTAACTGTTGCTTGTGTGCAAACAGCCCACCATAAAGATAAAGATATAGCCACTTTTCTACATCCTAGAATTATTCTCAACTTGTGCACTTGCCATGCTGAAATCCCTTAGCAGAGACTGATCTGCTTTTAGACTTCTCTTTTCTGTAAGCATGTTTCCCTTCCTATCTTACTTCCCATCACCTTGTTCTTGCATAATTCAATGAAAAAATATATGGCTCTCCTTTCTCCTCTCTGATTATATTCCCTTCAAATGGTTTCCTCCTGCCTCACCTCCTCCTTTATTTGTCTCTTTCTCACCACATTTCCACTAATGCAAATCGGAGATCCAGTTTTTTTTTACAAAAAGCGAAAGCAAAAGGGTTTCCTCAGTACTTTCTTGCCTCCATAGCTACTTCAAAATCCTCACAAATCTTTAATATAATTAAATTGAATCCCCTAAACCAGTGGTCGGCAAACTGATTAATCAACAGAGCTAAATATCAACAGTGCAATGATTGAAATTTCTTTTGAGAGCCAAATTTTTTAAACTTAAACATCTTCTAATGCCACTTCTTCAAAACAGACTCGGCCAGGCCGTGGTATTTTGTGGAAGAGCCACACTCAAGGGGCCAAAGAACCACATGTGGCTCGCGAGCCCTGGTTTGCCAACAACTGACTTAAACTAGTAGTCGCCAACCAGTGGTTTGCAGACCACTGGTGGTCTGTCAGGTCCAAAAGGTTGGCAACCACTGGCCTAAACAATGCCATCCTATATAATAAAAGGATAATATGCAAATCAACTGTACCAGCAGGACAACCACTCACTATGACATGTACTGACCACCAGGGTACAGATGCTCAACTCAAGAGCTGCCCCCAACCCACAAGGCCCTGGTCACCCAATGGGGAATGGGGAACATGGGGAGCGTGGTGGTAGATGTGAGCGATGCCAGGCCAAGACCCAAGCCCCGCCAGTCACCCCACACACAGAGGGCGACTGGTTTCAGAGGGTGAGTCTGGCAAGCAGGTGGAACGGCCAAGCTTTTCGTCCCTTCCCCCATCCAGTAGGCACCAATCACCTAATGGCAAATGGGGAACCAAACTGGTAACCTGGGGTAGGTGTTGATGGGGGGGGGGAGGGAGAGGGCAGGGCCAGCTGCTGGGGAAGATGCACCTGATCACAGGCCAGGCCTAGGGACCATACCAGTGCACAAATTTCGTGCACTGGGCCTCTAGTGGATGTATAATCTCCTGCTCAAGGTTTACTCTCAAAATAACATGTCCAGGAGAAACCAAGATGGCAGCAAAGGTATACTATACTGCTGCCTCGCACAATCTCAAAACTACTAAAAGACAAAACAGACATCATAGAGAACCACAGGAAAGCTGGCTGAGTGGAAATCCTACAACTAGAAAGAAAGAAAAAAAGACACTGAGACTCAGGTGCCGCGGAGGGCAGAGGTGCTGAGATGCAGAGACGTGCGAGCGTGAGAGGAAAGGCTGTGCTGGCTTCCTCAAACCTGAGGGAAACAAAGGCTCCCCACTGCACTGAAATCCAGCTCTGGCCGAGACTCAGGGAACCCAGACTCATACGGGGAGAAACTAGACCGTCTGGCAGTGGGCAAAACCTGAGAGCAGCTTTCTCTCAGAGGTGTGTGTAGCCAATCCCACACAGCACTGAGACCCAGGGGAACTGCAGAAGACAGAGGTGAGGAGGTATGAGTGCAGGGAGGGCTTGGGCAGCTGAGCAATACCTGGTTTTTTCATTCAGGAGGGAAACAAAACCTCCTGGCTGCACCGTACTCAAGTTTCAGGCAAGATTTTGGGTATCCACACTCATTCGGGGAGAAACTGGACAGCTGATCCTCACAGCCAATTGGCCTGGAGGTCAACTCCACCCAGTGATACCAACAACAATCTAGGCTTAACTACAACAAGAATGTGCACACAGCCCATAAAGGGGTGCACCTAGAGTATCCACCTCAGGTAACTGGGGAGGCTAAGCCACTGGGTCCAAAGAACACCTCAGACACAAAGCCACTCTGTCAACTCAGGGAAGCAGCTAATATGCAGAAACACAGAAGTAGGTCACAAATGAAAGAAATGGAGAAAAGCAAACAACTAGATATAGAGTTCAAAGCCACAGTTATAAGGTTTTTCAAGAGGTTCCTAGAAAAGGCCGATAAAGTAGCAAGACCCTTGAGGATATGAAAAAGGACCAACTAGAAATTAAGCATACACAGACCGAAATAAAAAATATTACACAGAGACCTAACAGCAGACTAGAGTATCACAAGAATCAAGTCAAAGATTTTAAATACACAGAAGCAAAAAACACTCAACCAGAAAAGCAAAAAGAAAAAAGAATCCAAAAATTTAAAGATAGTGTAAGAAGCTCTGGGACAATTTCAAGCACACCAACATCAGAATTATGGGGGTGCCAGAAGAAGAGAGAGAAAATACTGAAAACCTATTTGAAGAAATAGTGACTGAAAAACTTCCCACACCTGGTGAAAGAAATAGACTTACAAGTCCAGGAAGCGCAAAGAACACCAAACTATAGGAATCCAACAAGGACCACACCAAGATACATCATAATTAAAATGCCAAGAGCAAAAGACAAAAAGAGAATATTAAAAGTAGCAAGAGAAAAACACCTATAAGAGAGCACCCATACAACTGTCAGCGGATTTCTCAACAGAAACTATGCAGGCCAAATGGGAGTGACAAGAAATATTCAAAGTGATGAATAGCAAGAACCTACAACCAAGATTACTTTACCCAGCAAAGCTATCATTAAGAATTAAAGGTCAGATAAAGTGCTTCACAGATAGGAAAAAGCTAAAGGAGTTCATCACTGCCAAACAAGTATTATATGAAATGCTAAAAGGCATTCTTTAAGAAGAGGAAGAAAAAAAGGTAAAGATAAAAATTATGAACAACAGATACACATCTATAAACAAGTGAATCTAAAAATCAAGTGAATTAAAAATCTGATCAACAGAATAAACTAGTGAATACAATAGAATCAAGGGCATGGTAAGGGAATGAACTGACAATTCTTGGGGGGAAAGGGGTGTGGGATGTGCAGAAAGAGACTGGACAAAAAATCGTACACCTATGGATGAGGATAGTTGTGGGGGGAGTAAGGGCAGAGGGTTAGGTGGGAACCAGGTGGAAGGGAGCTTTGGGGAGAAAAAAGAGAAACAATTGTAATCATCTGAACAATAAAGATTTATTTTCAAAAAAAATAACATGTCAAAACCCGCAAAGCTGTTTCACATGTGGAAAGATGAATCTAGATCTTCACATTTCACTTCCCTGTTTTCACTTTCCTTATATAACTATCTTTCTTTCCCATTCATTCATATATTCTGAAATATTGTCTCAGGCTCTCCTAGATCACAAGCACATAATAATCACAAGAAATACTGATAAGTAAGATTTAGTCCTTTGTCTCAGGGAGGTTCACAGTTTTGCAAAGAAGATCTAAAAAAGTAGAACAACTAGTGGTAAGACTATCTGACAATGCTACTGGTATTTACAACTGTTCTTGGAACACAACAGTATGAACAATTAATTAATTCAGCTTTTAGAGGATCATAGAGAGATTTGACAGAGTTTAGAAATTTTATTAAAAGCTTTAAAAACCGTTCAGGGGAGGAAGGGGGAAAGCCATAACAGACAGAGAAAATAATAACTAACAAAGACAGAAATATCTGGAATATTTCCAAATATCAATAATGACCATATGGAATAGAAGCAAAAATATCCTTTGGTCTGCTGTTCTTGTTTTACCACAGGAGAGCACCTACCTCATAGAATTGTTGTAAAGAGCAAATATAAACATACATAAATCCCCTAAGTCACTGGCATATGGTAAATGCTCAAAAAATGTGAGCTGCTATTGTTTTAGTCCAGATTACATTTTTAATATGACATCTTTCTTTTTCCCCCTGGTTCATGGCTTGGTTTTGGATCATTGTGGCTGCTGAGTAAGTGATTTCCAGTTAAGTGACATTTTATTTGGATACACATCTAAAGGACGGAGGTGGATGCTATAGCCTCCAGAGTAAAAGAATGAAGAGAGATAATAAACATAGCTGAGATGTGTACCATAAAAAATGTAGCTGAACCACATCTAATTGTCATTGTCAACTAATCAGACTCTTTTACACTTTTCTTTTTCAAGACAGAGTCCAGGGTTGACAAAACGAGTTCCTATCTAAAATTCATTGAACAATCCTACCAATGCAGTAAGCTTTGGGATAAGTACAGAATGAAATACAGCTCAATATCTTACATTTCCTAAAGCTACACCAAATGACTTTGAAAAACTGAGGTTCTGAATAATGCCTTGTAATAGTCTAGCGGGGAAAAAAGATTTAATTATGTCCCTTCCTTATTGAGGTGGGATGGGATAGGAAGGTATACTAATATTTTTTAGTAACTTGCAAAGTATTTAATTTATAGTTTATAATATAGTCATATAAATTACTTTATTTCAACTGATAATCAGATTAATATATTTTCTCAAGGTCACAAAACGTGCAAGACAAAACAAGAGTGCAGGTCTTTGTACTCCGATGATCATGCTGCTTCCCCTAAGACAGTGGTCGGCAAACTCATTAGTCAACAGAGCCAAATATCAACAGTACAATTGAAATTTCTTTTGAGAGCTGAAAATTGACTTCTGCACATGGGCCACGAAGTTTCAATCACACTGTATGTGCGCGCCCACACATTGTATTTTGTGAAAGAGCCACACTAAAGGGGCCAAAGAGTTGCATGTGGCTCACAAGCCACAGTTTGCAGACCACTGCCCTAAGACATTTTAAAGATGCCTAAACAAGATTAAAGGAAAAGTAGGATATTAATCAGTTATTTAACTGAAAATGCAAATACAGTTAGCAAGTTTTTATACTTACAATGATGTATATAATACCAGATAATATCTCTATCTCCAGAGAATTATTTTTGCAATAATCAAAAATAGCTATCAAAATTAGAAGATAAATTATGAATGTAAATAATAATGCTCCTTTAATATTTTGAAACTAAAATAATTTTTTTAAAAAGCAATAAAAAGAATTCCAGACATGACAGTGTTACCAAGACTTGCCATTTTGCTATAGATAACTTTACAAGTGAACAGAATATATAAGGCAACTATTTGCAGGAACTGGAAAGTTGGCAGCTTAAGATCCATTCTAAGATAATCCAGATATATATTAGCAGTTTGAGGACTTAAAGGAAAAGATAATCTCAATGAGTGAATAAACAGAAAAGTGCAGCAGGGAAATGAAAATTATATTAAATAATTAAATGGATACTCTAAAACTGAAACATGGGAGGAACTAAGATGGCGGCATAGGTAAACACCTATTGTTCTGCCCCGCGCAACGATTTAAGAACTACAACATAACAACAAAACAAAAATCACCCAGATCGCCAGAAAGCTGGCTGAGTGAAAACTCCACAAATAAGAGTAAAGGTGGGACACTGAGACTCAGAGGAGCGGCGGGAGCGCAGATTTGAAGACGGAAACAGGTTAGGAGCCGTCCTGGTCGCGCGCGGTCTGGGGCTGGAGCAGCAACCACGGATGGATTTCGCCAACGGAGAGGGCAGAGACGTCCCACTACATGGATTCCCCAGCGCCAGGCGAGGTCCGAGATCCGGAGTACGTGGAGACGTCCCACTGCACAGATTCCCCAGTGCCAGGCGAGGTCCGAGGTCTGGGGGACACACCCTGGAAGCGGGGCGCGGCAGAGATCTCCTAGTCTGCGAGAAACCCGGAGGCGGGGAAAAGAAGTTTGGGCGCAAGTGTCGCACAAACCCACAAGTTGCCCCCTGGAAACTTGTCTCCTGGTTCCGGAAATCATCTATTTTACAACTCTGGGCTAGACTTTGGGGGTGCAGACTCATTTGGGGAGAGGCAGAGTTGTCTGGCAAGGGGAAGAGACTAGTGGCTTTCTCTTGGAGGTGTCTGCAGCCACCCCCATCTAACAGAGATGCGCGCACGCGAGCGCCGCATAGGACATAGCTGACACTGAGGCTGCCTGCGCAGCTCAGAGATTCCGCCCATCCAACCTGAACACAGTGTCCCTTCACAGCCAATTGGCCTGGAGGTCAAACCCTCCTAGGGCTAACAACAACAAGCTGGGTTTAAACTCAAAAATACTGTACAACCCATAAAGGATTGCAGTAAGAGTACCCACCTCAGGTAACTGGGGAGGCTGACCCACTGTCCCTTTGAGGATATCTACCACATAAAGCAGCCACCATGCAGAGATATGGAAAGAAATCAAGGGTGAAAGAAATGGAGGAGAAAAGACAACAAGACATAGAGTTCAAAACCTCGGTTATAAGGCTTTTCAAGAGGCTACTAGAAAAGGCCGATGAACTTAATGAGAATTATGAGCAAATAAACAAGACCAACCAGGAAATAAATGAGACTTACAAGGAAATGAATGAGACCCTCAGGGAAATGAACAAGACCTCTGAGGATATAAACCAGACCCTCACGGATATGAAAAAGGACCAACTAGAAATCAAGCATATACAGACTGAAATAAAAAATATTACACAAAGTCCTAAAAGCAGTCCAGAGGGCCACAAGAACCAAGTCAAAGATTTGAAATACAAAGAAGCAAAATCCACTCGGCTGGAAAAACAAGAAACAAAAAGAATTCAGAAAATTGAAGATAGTGTAAGAGGCCTCTGGGACAACCTCAAGCATGCCAACATCCGAATTACTGAGGTGCCAGAAAAAGAGAGAGAGCAAGTTAAGGAAAACCTACTTGAAGAAATAGTGACTGAAAACATCCCCCACCTGGTGAAATATAGAAATCTAAAGAGGACCACACCAAGATAAAGAGAGAATATTAAAAGCAGCAAGAGAAAAACAGCTGGTTACCTACAGGGGAGCACCCATACGATTGTCAGCAGATTTCTCAACAGAAACGATGCAGGCCAGACGCGAGCGGCAAGAAATATTCAAAATAATGAATAGCAAGAATCTACAACCAAGATTACTCTATCCAGCAAAGCTATCATTCAGAATTGAAGATCAGATAAAGTGCTTCGCAGATAAGAAAAAGCTAAAGGAGTTCATCACCACCAAACCAGTATTATATGAAATGCTGAAAGATATTCTTTAAGAAGAGGAAGAAGAAAAAGGTAAAAATATAAATTATGAACAACAAATACACATCTATCAACAAATGAACATAAAAATCAAGTGAATTGATAGGCTGATGAACAGGATAAACTGGTGAATATAACAGAAACATGGACATAGAGAGGGAATGGACTGACAATTCTTGGGGAGAAAAGGGTTGTGGGAAGTACAGCAAGAGACTTGACAAAAATCTTGCAACAGTGGGAGAGGACAGTGGGGAGGGGGAGGTGGGGTTGGAGGGTGGGATAGGTACAGGGTGGAGGGGAGCTATAGGGGATAAAAAAGGGGAAACAATGTAATTAATAAACTGAACAATAAAGATAGATAGATAGATAGATAGATAGATAGATAGATAGATATGAAAATAAAAATAATAATAAAATAAAATAAAATAAAACTGAAACATGTACAATAGCCCCGGCTCAGTTAGTCGGGTATCATCCCAGGTTCGAGTCCCAGTCAGGGCCCATGCCCAGGTGGTGGCATGATTTCCACTAGGGGTCATGTTTTCACATTGTTGTTTCTGGTCCTCCCTTCCCCTTTCTCTAAAAATTAATTTTAAAAATAAAATAAAATATGTACAATAGCATCAATTTCACTGAATGGGCTGAAAATTTGAGATAGAAAATAAAGGGAAATTACAAAGTATTATAAACCAAATAATTGCAAAATGAAGCAAAAAATTGGCTCTTTGAACAGATCAATAGAACTGGCAGCCTCCTAGCAAGATTCATTTTCTACAAAAACTAAAAATTAAAAAAAAACAGTAATAATAGCAACAATGACCAATCTATCGTAAGAAAAGCATAATATGCTAATTAGACTAAACGTCCTTCGGGACAACTTTCCAGGTGATGCCAGGGCTGCGAGGGAGGCCCGAGTTCCATGTGCCAGAGGGAAGCTAGTGCTGGCAGCCGGGGAAAAGAAGGCCACTCTTGTATGAATTTCGTATATCAGGCTTCTAGTATCCTATCTATTAAAAGAGTAATATGCAAATTGACCACACCCCCACTACACCCACCAGCCAATCAGGAGCAAGTATGCAAAAAAAACCCATCTAAGATGGCTGTCCACCACAGAGAGCAGGAGGGTGGCTTGGGTTTCCCCAGCGATGGAGGAAGTCAAGTTTTCCGCCTGCCCTTGCCAGCTCAGGCCTCCACTTAAGGCAACAAAGTTTCAGTTATAGAATCCCAACAGAAATGGCAGCAGCCATGGAGGGAGCAGAAGGCTTGGCTCTGCTCCAGGCTACAAAGTTTCAATTGTAGACATAGATTAATCCCAGATACCAGGACCTCAGCTTGGGTCACCAGAGGGTGTGGACTGCCTGCAAACCACCAGAGGCCCCTCGCCCAGGCCACCCCATGCCCCAAGGGAACCCCCACCCTGATCCAGGACACCCTTCAGGGCAAACCAGCTTGCCCCCAACCATGCACCAGGCCCCTATCCTATCTAATAAAAGAGTAATATGCAGATTGATCATCACTCCAACACACAAGAGGGCTGCCCCCAGGTGGTCAAAGATCCTGCCCCCATGTGGACACAACATGGCTATCAGAAGATGGCCAGCAGGAGAGGTCAGTTGAGAGATATCAGGCCTGCAAGGGAGGGCACTTGGGGTCAATTAAGCCTGCAAGGGAGGGCAGTTAGGGGTGACCAGGCCAGCAGAGGAGGGAAGTTGGGGGTGACGGGGCCTGCAGAGAAGGGCAGTTGGGGGGGACCCAGGCCTGCAGGGGAGAGCAGTTGCAGAGGAGACCAGGCCTACAGGGGAAGGCAGTTAGGGGTAACCAGGCCTGCAGGGCAGGGCAGTTAAGGGCAAACAGGCTGGCAGGAAAGTGGTTAGGGGGTGATCAGGCTGGCAGGCAGAAGTGGTTAGGGGCAATCAGGAAGGCAGGCAGGTGAGCAGTTGGGAGCCAGCAGTCTTAGATTGTGAGAGGGATGTTCAACTGCCAGCTGAGGCCCACTCCCTCGGGCCTAAGTGGACAGTTGGACATCCCTCGAGGGGTCCCAGATTGGAGAGGGTGCAGGCTGGGCTGAGGGACACCCCCTGGGCCCCCTTGCACAAATTTCGTGCACCGGGCCTCTAGTAAGTAATAAAGAAGTATATATAACTACAGATCCTGTAGACATCAGACTAATAAAATAATTTTATATCAATAAATTTATCGAGGGAGAACTAAGATGGCGGCAAAGGTAAAACACCTATCTTGCCGTCATACTCAACAATTTTAATACTACAACTTAACGAAAGAACAAACACCTTCCAGAATCACCAGAAAGCTCACCGAGTGAAAATTCCACAAATAAAAGTGAAAATAAGACACTGTGACTCAGAGGAGCAGCGGCGAACAGCGTTGAAAGATTCGCGCGGAGAGAGGTTTGGAGCGCGTGCCGCGGAGAGGGAGGGCGGCTGAAAACCGGCTAGTTTTCTCGAACGGGGGAGACAAAGACGTCCCACTGGACTGATTCTCCAGCTCTGGGCGAAGTCCAGAGAACCCACTATCATATGGGGTGAAAACTGGACAGTGGGAGGGCACGCCAAAGCTCGGGTGCTGCCGGGTCTGCTGGCTTGTGGAGAAGGCAGCTTGCGCGCGAACAGCTCAGCTGCGTGACCGTACAGAGAGCACTCTGCGACTTGTCTCTCATTCGGAAAACCGTCAGACTGCTTTGTTTTACGACCCTGGGTGAGACATTGCGCATGCAAAGTCATTTGGGGAGAGTCTGAATTCCCTGGCAGCCAGTGGAGCTTGGCAGCGGCTCTCTCTCTCAGAGGTGCTGGCAGCCATTGCCCCCGGCACAGAGTCCCCAGGGCCGCATAGGGCAGAGCTAACGCTGTCTGCTTGGCCCGGAGACTCCGCCCATCCAACCTGAGCACAGCTGAGCTTCACAGACAATTGGCCTGGAGGTCAACCCCTCCAAGTGCTAACAACGATTAACTGAGCTTAACTTCAGCAAGACTGTGCAACCCATATCCACCTCAAGTAACCGGGGAGGCTGAGCCACTGTCCCTAGTAGGAAGTCTACCACACAAAGCTAATTGACCAACTCAGGGAAGCAGCCACCATGCAGCGACATGGAAAGAAATCAGATGTGAAAGAAATGGAGGGAAAAAAACGACTGGACATAGAATTCAAAACCACGGTTATAGGGTTTTTCAAGAGGCTCCAACAAAAGGTCGAGGCCTATAAGGAAATAAGCAAGACCACAAAGGAAATGAATGAGTCCTACAAGGAAATGAACAAGACCTTCAAGGATATAAACGAGACCTGCAAGGAAATGATCAAGACCAATGTGAAAATGAATAAGTCCTACAAGGAAATGACGGAGACCCTCAAGGATATAAAGGAGACTCTCAAGGATATGAAAAAGGACCAACCAGAAATTAAGCATACACTGACTGACACAAAAAACATTATACAAAGACCTAAAAGTGCTCTGGAGCACCCCAAGAACCAAGTTAAAGATTTGAAATACAAAGAGGTAAAATCCACTCAGCTGAAAAAGCAAGAAACCAAATGAATCCAAAAAATTGAAAATAGTGTAAGGGACCTCTGGGACAACCTCAAGCATACCAACATCCGAATTATAGGGGTGCCAGAAAAAGAGAGAGGCCAAGACAATGAAAACCTATTTGAAGAAATAGTGACTGAAAACTTCCCACACCTGGTGAAAGAAATTGACTTAGGAGTCCAAGAAGTGCACCGAACCCCAATATATAGGAACCCTAAGAGGACCACACCAAGGCACATCATAATTAAAATGCCAAAAGCAAAAGACAAAGAGAGAATAATAAAAGCAGCAAGAAAGAAACAGTTGGTTACCTATAAGGGAGCACCCATACGATTGTCAACGGATTTCTCAACAGAAACGATGCAGGCCAGACGGGAGTGGCAAGAAATATTCAAAGTGATGAATAGCAAGAATCTACAACCAAGATTACTCTATCCAGCAAAGCTATCATTCAGAATTGAAGGTCAGATGAAGTGCTTCGCAGATAAGAAAAAGCTAAAGGAGTTCATCACCACCAAACCAACATTATATGAAATGCTGAAAGATATTCTTTAAGAAGAGGAAGAAGAAAAAGGTAAAGATGAAAATTATGAACAACAAATACACATCTATCAACAAATGAACATAAAAATCAAGTGAATTGATAGGCTGTTGAACAAGATAGAATTGATAGGCTGTGAATATAACAGAGACATGGACATAGAGAGGGAATGGACTGACAATTCTTGGAGAGAAAAGGGTTGTGGGAAGTGCAGCAAGAGACTGGACAAAAATCTTGCAACAATGGGGGAGGACAGTGAGGAGGGGGAGGTGAGGGTGGAGGGTGGGATAGGTATAGGGTGGAGGGGAGCTATAGGGGGATAAAAAGGGAAACAATGTAATTAATAAACTGAACAATAAAAATTAAAAAAATAATAATAAATTTAAAAAATTAAAAAATATAATAAATTTATCAACTCAGTATATTTGTACAATGAAAAACTTCTAAGCAAACTCATACACAGAACAACATGGATACACCTCAACCCTATTATCTTTGATGGGAGGAGACAAGCACAAAAGTCCCTATGGTATTCTAAAACTAGCAGAGCTAATTTACGGTGGGTGATAAAATCTGATCAGTGCTTCATATGGGGCAGAATTCATTGTCAAAACTCATCACATTGTACATTTAAACACCTGAACTTTATTCAATATAAATTTACTTCAATGAAATTGATTTTTAAGAAAAAAATGTTAAATATCACAAAAATGGGAAGCATTGTGAATTTATTTCGATTTTTTTTAATTCCTCAAATTTTTTAAATTACTTCATTTCTACTCTATACTTTTTTAACATAGTAGGAAGCACAATTGTGGGCTAGCAAGTATGCGGGATGCTTCCACCTGGGCCACTTTACAAGACTGTGTCTTTAATTCATGCCAAGATCTAGCACAGTGCCTTGAGAGACAAAAAAAACAACAACAAAAAAGCCAGAACCAGAAGGCCTGGACTCAAACAATGACTTCGTTTCATGACTGTGGCTATGAGACTTAATTTTAAACTTCATCAATTAAAGGAATGATGTGAAGATTAAGAAACATTAATTTAAAGCAGAAAGTAGACAACGGTTAAATGAAGGGCATAAACAACAACATGGACAGGGAAGGAGTAGGCGGGAAGATACAGGGGAGAGCTTGTTTCAAGTCAGGTATTTGTCTGTGGACGGGTAGAGGAAAGGGTGGAATAGAGACGTCCAAGTGCAATGACTTAATACCATGTTCCTGTCATGAGCAGTAGGTGCAGTGATTAGGATAGGGTTGGCTGGTGTCCCAGAATGAATATACTTTCATTATGTCCTGAATGATAGCATTCTGGGCTAGCAAAGCCTTGTCCTGACAAGGAGCATGAAAAGGGAGGCTCCTTGTCCACTTAAGACTCCAAGGGTAGTTTCCTAAGAGTTGCAGACAGTCTTCCATTACTACACATCTTTTAAATGCCAACATGATTGATGACCACCCATTCATTCTCATCCTTAGGTTTTCAGAGATTCTGCTCCAAATGAGAAGAGATCTGGACACAGCAGCAGTGACCAGAGCATCATTAATGCTCATTAGGCTGACCTTCAGCAGAGTTCCAGGGAACAGAGTATTCTAAAAGTACATGAGTATAAAAATCTGGAGAGTGACTTCAAAGACACCCAGATTTAAGACCTAAAAAGTCTCGTATTGCCCTAACTGGTTTGGCTCAGTAGATAGACCATCGGCCTGTGACTGAAGAGTCCCAGGTTCAATTCTGGTCAAGGGTTCCTTGGTGCGGGCACATCCCCAGGAGGGGGTATTTAGGAAGCAGCTGATGGATGTTTCTCTCTCATCGATGTTTCTAATTCTCTATTCTTCTTTCTTCCTCTCTGTAAAAACTCAATAAAATATATATATATTTTTTTAAAAGTCTTGTGTTTTCACCCAAATACGTAGCCATTTTTAGGACACCTAGGAATTCAATACTTGATCACAGAACAGTGCGACAAGTTATTTGACAGAGGTTTTAACAGAATGCAATGGGGGCACACAGAAGCGATAATGAACCAAGTGATGGGGGAAGAAGCAGTACTGGGACCCATTCTCGAGAAGAGTGACACCGGTGCTGAATCCAAAGATGCTGTGAAGTTATTTGGGCAACACATATTTCAAGACAAGGGGCACAGCACAAACAAAGACTCAAAAGGGCCGGATGGTGATATTCACCGAAAATTGCAAGCAATTCCTCAGAACTGGAGCAGATGGTGTGAAGGCAGAATGGGGAGATGGCAGAGACCCAGGCTGGGTCTTGGGAAGGACCACTTTAAAAATCAGGCTGGAGGAACTTACAGTTTACCTTGAAGATGAAGGAAAGTCTCTGCTGGATTTTAAGCAAGGAGTACCACAATCAAATATGTCATTTCTCAGATATCATTCTGGCAACAGTGTGGAGAACAGACTGGAAGGGGACGAACGTAGACATGGGAACACTGGTTAGGAGACTGCTGAGGAGACCCCTGTGGGAATGACAGTGGCCTACCACAGCAGCACACAGAATGGAGAGGAGATGTAATAGATACAGAAAAGAGGTCGAACTCCCAAGACTTATTCACTGATTCATGTGAAGGTGAGGAAGAGAAGGAATCAAGCAGGTCTCAAGCTCAGATAGACAGGCCTCCTGTCCACCGAAAGAAGGAATATGCCAACTTCTATTTGAAAATATCAAAAACAATGATTCGGCACTAAATTTTAGAAAAAAAAATTAACACAAAAGTACAGGTTTCCTTAGACAGTATGGAGACTTCTATCTCCAGGAAAAATCAAACACTAAATTCACAGAGAGGAATAAGGTAGAGTTAAAGAAGTTCCTAACATGTTGATGAATGAATAATCAAAGAATAACGCAGTAGGCAATTCACTGACAAGAGCGCCATCTACTGCCATATCAGGATAGTGCAGCAATGAAATGCCAACAAAGAGTGTAGAAGGAACCCAAGCGCTTGGACACTTCACAATGTACATGTAGTCCCTAAATATCTGACACCCTCTCCCCGCCCCAAAATTCAAGTGGTTAGCACGTTTAGCTAATAGCCAAATGTTTTCACTTACTTGTTTCACCTGAAAACATCAATTCCATTGATATGATCATTTGAATAGAATACGCTTACCTGCCATCATTGCTATCATGCTGGCTTTATAGACATTAGTGAGCGATCCAAGCTCTCCTGTTGCTAAGATGGTTTTGAGATGAGCCTTCCCACAGGCCTTGCGAAACTGACGGATCTCATCATACAGGGCTGGGGGAGGAAATAATTGAGGCCGTTACAAAGCAGGCAAGTGATAACATGACTTGGCAGCCGCTGAGAGCTGGTAGAGCCCATCTCAGATTCAGGAAATATAAAACATTTGTCACTTTCTAAAAATCGCCCTAATTTAATATCGCCTAGAGCATGCTGTTACGGTTCACATTCTGTTACGGTTCACATTCTGTCACAAGGAATGCTTAGTTTGCTACCATGAAACAGTTTCCAAGCCCTGGCCCGAGGTCCAGAGACATGAAGACTAAAAAAAAATATATCATTCTAATGACATGCAAATTGCAAATAATTTCTACCTCTTCCAGATGAAGGTTACTTATAAGAAGAAAGAAATTCACCGGCCACACATACAGGGGTGTACCACTTTGCAAACTAAAGAAAAAAAAAAAAGTCCGCGGGTCCCTAATAACTCTTCCATTCACACATAAAGAGTTCTCTCGGAATATAAAGCAGGCCTTTCCTGAGAGCCCCGCTAACGACAATGAAGACATAACAGCTTGTCGCACTACCTGCCAGGACGTGTGTCTATAACTCTGATGAAAAAGTGTCGAGGTGGCATTGGATGTATGTGTGCAGAACCAGCCGTGGAGGGATTTACCGATGCGACCTTGAACCTACGAACCCCTGACCTTAGAACCACGTCTGGCTTTCTCGGGCTCCACACAGCACCCTGAAAGCAGCTCGATCATATGCATATAAAGCTGTACACAACAAAATAAAGCCAAGAGGAAAAGCAATTCCTATTTAAAGTAACAGAATTTTGGTAAACAAAATCAGTAGAGTAAGTATAAAATTTTTGAAAAGAAATTATTTTACAGTCTTTTGTCCTGACACCAGTGGATTTGGGCTCTCACCCTGCATCAGCTTGGCCATATTCCTTCCCTGAACTTGAGCTATGGCAAATTATCAGGACTAAGGACAGGGCTTTTTCTTTCTTCTGTATGTGTGTTTCATACGAAGTAGTTTTGTAAAAGCATGCAGACTAAACTGAACAAGAAACAGTCCCAAGCATTTTTAATACAATAATGAGCTCTGTAATTCACAGGTTTCCTGAAGTACATATAAAGTACTTAAACGTCAGCCAACTCAGTCAAGTC
The DNA here is from genome assembly GCA_027563665.1 of Antrozous pallidus. Classification (NCBI taxonomy): domain Eukaryota; kingdom Metazoa; phylum Chordata; class Mammalia; order Chiroptera; family Vespertilionidae; genus Antrozous; species Antrozous pallidus. Next base: position 91,928,709 of record CM050513.1, read on the forward strand.
CATGAAAGTTATAACAAGAGGCACAAAACTTGTCTTCCAAATCCTAGAAAACTTAACTTGAAGATAGAAAGTGAAAACTGGATACGAATAAAGTCAAATATTCTATCACAAGATGCTTGGTAAAGTTCAGTGTTTACTGCCACCAGACATGGTCTCATAGGTTTTTTAAGAAAAGACTGAATATTTTCACAAATCCCTAAAAATCTGTAGTTTTGAGTACTAGAGATGATCTGAGATGCCACACCACCTACTGTACCCTATCCATCCTTACTAAACTGTGATAAAATGATCACTCATACATCCAGTCTGACAACATGGGAGAATGGATGGTATGAACAGTACAAGACTATGTGATATTCTTTTAAGTCAGAGAATGAGTTACTGAATCTAAAGAGAGAAAGTTGTTCTCAAAGAAGTAGTGAAAAGGAAACTTTTTTTTCCCTCTTTTAATTTTTTTATTATTAAGTTTTTAAACATCGAGAAAAGTGCACAGGTGAGCAAAAGTAGTAGGTTTATAGTTAGAACACAATAAGTAATACAAATAAGTAATACAATAATTAACTCTTTCATGTACTCACAACTGTAAACATACTTTTATCCACCCCTGTATAATAAATCCCTATAAACCCATCATCATCTACCTCTCTGCAATCCATTTACCCCCTCAAGTCCTTCCCCCCCTTCCCCTGCCATTCTGGCTTCTTCCTCCACCATGCCATTGAAGCTCATCAAGACTCCCAATGACCTCCTTGAATTATAGTCCAATGGATGTTTTCCAACCCTTAATGTCATTCTTCTAACCCAGTGGTCAGCAAACTGTGGCTCATGAGCCACATGTGGATCTTTGGCCCCTTGAGTGTGGCTCTTCCACAAAATAGCATGTGTGGGTGCACATGTACAGTGCAATGGAAACTTCGTGGCCCATGTGCAGAAGTCGGTTTTCGGCTCTCAAAAGAAATTTCAATCACTGTACTGTTGATATTTGGCTCTGTTGACTAAAGAGTTTGCTGACCACTGTTCTAACCTATCTGAATCTCCTGATACTCTTGAAGAGACACTTTTAATATCATATTAATATGAAAGCTACATTCTTTAAGAACTTTCTCTGAGTCACGCACAGTCCTGAGCTCAGACTGTGGAAAATGAGGAAACAGAAGCTAAGTAAATTTGATATGGATAAAAAGGAAACTTCTTGATTTAAAAAACTGAAGAATGCTAATCCAGAGTTAACTTGTAATCTAATCAATGACTATTCTTCCACAATACAGTGTTGCCATCAAAAGCAAGCTGGAGAGTCAGACAAACATGGATTTATTTTTTTAACTTCTTTTTTTAAAGAAAGAGGAAGAGAGAAATATCGATGTAAGATGAAACATGAACCAGTTGTCTCCTGCACAACTCCCACTGGGCTCTGAGCCTGCGACTTGAGCATATGCCCTAACCAGGAATCAAACTGGCAACCTTTCAGTGCATGAGCCATCACCAGCCAGGGATAGAAAAATGTGGATTTAAAATCCAACTCCAGCCGAGACCGGTTTGGCTCAGTGGATAGAGCATTGGACTGTGGACTGAAGGGTCCCGGGTTCAATTCCGGCAAAGGCATGTACCTTGGCTGTGGGCACATCCCCAGTAGGGGGCGTGCAAAAGGCAGCTGATCGATGTCTCTCTCATCGATGTTTCTTTCTATCCCTCTCCCTTTCGCTCTGTAAAAAATCAATAAAATATATTAAAATCCAACTCCACCACACACTGTAGGACCCTGGGCATGCTCTTAGCCTCAATACCATCCAAAAAGTGTCAACAAGAACATTTATTGTATAGGGTTATTATGAGGATTAAAAAATAAATATATATGTAAAGTACTTTGCATATTGCCTGGCTTATTATAAGCACTCAAATCATGTATTCGTTATTAAGCTCGGAATTCTAGTAAAATGAGTTTCCATTAAGTACTGTGTAATGAAAGCCAGATCTTATTTTTTGGCCTGATCTAACTCCTTGTACTGCACTAAGAGTTATTATATGGATTAGTGCTTACAATCAACGAGCCATCAGATAAAGCTTGAAAATATTTTATTACAGCATTTGTTAAGCTGAACTTTGGCCTATATAGCAAAGTTCTGGAAACTCTGGTCCTGATCATAGCTTTGCCATCCTTTTCCTAAAGAATATCACCTTTTGATATCCAGTGAATTTCTTCACCTAGAGTTTAAACTCAACCAGGAAACCCAAATATATTTTATGACTCAATTATCAGCTACCTAGGCGTAATGGTCTTTAATCTATAATCCAAACAGAATGAAACAAAAATAATCACTGAGAAATTAACTGGATTTAGCTAGTATGCAACCAGTGCATTCTTAGTCTTTATCTGCCAACTCTGCAAAGCATTCTACTGACCGTTTCAACATATTAGGAGGGTCACGTTTTTCTGAGCAAATATATTAATTAATAAGCTCAACACTGGGAAAGTTGTTGCTTCTTTCTTTTACTATTCTGCCCAGAGTATACCAGCAAAACTAAATTAAAAAGTATATCAAATACGGCCTTTTAAAAATGTGGCCTGAAGGCCCACAGCCCGGCACACCCACCACACACCACAGCTACCGCACACGCTGACCACAGGGGCTCCACAGAGCGCCCCGCCACTGATTCCAAAAATAACCTCCTGCCCTAGCTGGTATGGCTCAGTGAATAGAGCGTCAGCCTGCGGACTGAAGGATCCTGGGTTGATTCCGGTGAAGGGCACGTGCCTCGGTTGCGGGTTCCCCGGCCCTGGTCTGGGTGCATGCAGGAGGCAACCTATCGACATGTCTCTCTCACATCAATGTTTCTCTCTGTCTCTCCCTGTCCCTTCCATTCTCTCTAAAAATCAACAGAAAATGATCCTCAATAGGGATTAACCCAGATAGATAGATAGATAGATAGATAGATAGATAGATAGACAAATAAATAAAAATAAAAAATATGGCCTGAGCCCTGGTGGTTTGGCTCAGTGGATAGACTGTCCACCTGTACATTGAAGGTTCCCAGATTTGATTGCCGGTCAGGACACATGCCCAGGTTCTGGGCTTGATCGACAGTGTGGGATGTGCAGAAGGCAGTCAATCGATGATTCTCTCTCACTCCCTCTCCTTTCCTCTCTGAAATCAATAAAAATATGTTTTAAAAAAATTTAAGTGGCCTGAGCCCCCTAGCTGGTTTGGCTCCATGGATAGAGCATCAGCCTGTGTACTGAAAGGTCCTGAGTTAGATTCTGGTCAAGGGCACATCCCCGGGTTGTGGACTTGATCCCCAGTAGGCGGAGTGCAGGAGGCAGCTGATCAATGATTCTCTCTTATCACTGATGTTCCTATCCCTCTCTCCCTCTCTCTTTCTCTCTGAAATCAATAAAAAAATATATTTTTTAAGAAGAGTTTAAAAATAAATAAAGAATACATGTGGGCTGGGCTACATCAAGTGAATACTTCAACCTGGGCCTTTGAATCTCAGCGAGTGATACAAAGATGAAAGAAAAGTTAGAGATTTTTATCAGCATTCCAGCATCAGCCATGGCAGCAGATGCAAGAGTCCAGCGGCCACCAGCCAGCAGTATGTTACTGTATTGGCCAGTGGTGGTGGCAGCAGCAGTGGCCCTGCGACCAAGCTCTTCCCAGGGCTCAGTCTGGCTGTATCCTCCACTCCCCAGTCCTTCATGATCCTACTTGTTTTCCAGGCCTGGTTTTTCAAGCTTCCCACAGATGCAATGAGTTACTATATATCCTCCTAATAAAGCTCTTTAGCTTAACTTAATCAGAATTGGTTTTTATTTGTTTTCAACTCATAATAATAAATATTTACTGAGAAAGGATGGTAAAGCAGCCAATAGTGGGTGCCCTGGCTGCATAGGCTCATCCAGTCTAATAAAAAAGTAATATGCAGCCAAACCGGTTTGGCTCAGTGGATAGAGCGTCGGCCTCTGGACTGAAGGGTCCCAGGTTCGACTCCAGTCAAGGGCATGTACCTTGGCTGCAGGCACATCCCCAGTGGGGGATGTGCAGGAGGCAGCTGATCGATGTTTCTCTCTCATCAATGTTTCTGACTTTCTGTCCATCTCCTTTCCTCTCTGTGAAAAATCAATAAAATATATTTTTTAAAGTAATATGCAAATTGACCATACTTTTGATATACCCAATAAGTCACGCCCACAAGCCAATCAGGCAATATGCAAATTAGCATCTAACCTAGATGGCTGCTGCCCAAAGCCTTTGGCGAGGCTTTTTCCGGCCTTGGGAAGGCTGGGGCTGGGACAGAGCCAGCCAGCAATCGGCCCCATGGCAGGACAATCGCTGGATGCCCAAGACTGGAAAGCCTCACCAAGAGGGCAAAGCCGGGACTGGGACAGAGCCAGCAGTCGGCCCCATGGCAGGGTAATAGCTGGCTGGGGCAAGGCTGGGGCTGGGGCAGAGACAGCCATCATTGGCTGGATTGGCCCCATGGCAGGGTGCCCAAGGCCTAAAGCCTTGGCCAGAGGCTTTAGGCCTTGGGCCAGCCAGGGGTGAGCGTTCAGTAGGACATCTCCTGAGGGCTCCCAGTATGTGTGAGGGGGCAAGCGGGGCTGAGAGATCGCCCATCCACCCCTAGTATCCTATATAATAAAAGGCTAATATGCAAACAGACTGAACAGCAGAATGACTGATCGCTATGATGTGCACTGACCACCAGGGGGCAGACAATCGGCACAGGAATTGCCCCCTAATAGTCAGTGCACTTCCACAGGGAAAGCACAGCTCAGCTAGAAGCTGGGCTCACGGCTGGTGAGCACAGTGGCGGTGGCAGGAGCCTCTCCTACCTCTGCTGCAGCATTAAGGATGTCCAACTGATGGCTTAGGCCTGCTCCCTTAATATGGCAGTCAGACATCCCCAAGGGCTCCCAGACTGTGGGAGGGCGCAGGCCAGCTAAGGGACCCTCTACCCCCCAGTGCACAAATTTTGTGCACTGGGCCTCTAGTATTCTAACTATAAAACCAGCTTGTTGTTTGATTTGGGCAAGTTACTTAACCTTTGTCTGTTTCCTCATCTACAAAATGGGGATAATAGAGGTCTGAGCCACTCATGGAGTTATTTCAAGCATCAGACAGGTTACGACATATAAAATGCAAAGGACAGTATTTGTCACATAGTTAACACCAAGGAATGGCAGCCACTTGTTTTCCTGTTGCTGGCAGCAGCGGTGGTGCTGTTACTGTGACTGCTTAGTGCTTGTTAGATTCAGAGCAGAGGGGCTGATAAAGGCAGAGGACACCATGGCCTGTGTATACCACCTCTTTGGGGCACTGAAAGAGCAGTCTGGAAACACGTTTACTACATCACAGACATTTTTTTAACACTCAGAGCCCATGCTCCTTTGGATAGCACAGACTCTTGGGATAATAAGACCATTGGGATACTTACCAGCTTTGTAAACTTGTAGGAATTACTCAATTTTTTCTAAGCCTAATTACTCAGGAGCTGCAGTTTGCTCACGTATTTTTGAGAAGAATAAATATAATAATACATGTGACTAGAACAGCACCAGGCATATAGTAAGCATTTAATCATTCAGTACTAGCTTTCTGTATTTTTTCCTTATATACATACTTCCGGGAATTTCAAAAACTTAAAAAAAAAACACAAAATGAAGCAAGCCCTGCCCTAATACTTATGAAAGTATAATTAGAACTTATAGATCTCACATATAAGAAAAATAGACCACCCCATCCCAGCACAAGCCACAGAAACCAGGAGAAGCACTACTAGAGGTGTCTAGACAGTTCTGGGCACCTTGGCATCACAGTGATAAACAGACGACAGCGATAAATGCAAATCCAACCACTTGATGACTGAAATGTAACCCAGTCTATCTCAAATCAGAATGTCCTTTAACATACTCAGCTGTCACTTTCAAGATAAAGAAGCAGCCGAACCGGTTTGGCTCAGTGGATAGAGCGTCGGCCTGCGGACTGAAGGGTCCCAGGTTCGATTCTGGTCAAGGGCATGTACCTTGGCTGCGGGCACATCCCCAGTTGGAGGTGTGCAAGAGGCAGCTGATCGATGTTTCTCTCCCATCGATGTTTCTGACTTTCTATCCCTCTCCCTCCCTCTCTGTGAAAAATCAATAAAATATATTTTTTTTAAAAAAGATAAAGAAGCAAAACAATGCAAAAGCTAATGGGTGGCTTTTCTCTACATTAGCAGGAAAGGATAGCAGGATGTAGCTTTACATAACTGTAACTGAACTATATATGTGGAGAGAATTATAAGTGAAGTATAAGAGCAAGAGATCCTTCTTCCAAAAAATTCTTCACTCAAAAGAATGAAAAGCCCCCTCCGTCTCAAAGCATCTTCCTTTAGTAAGTCGCAAATTGTTTTCTGTGCGTGGAGGGACACTCGTTACCAGTGAGGGTGGGGAATTCTGGAGGACTTGGGAGAACAGCCTGAGCACACCAAACTGGGTGAGGGAGACAGCCCACAGGAAAAAGAGATTGTTATATACAAGGAAATTGAGCAAATAAGTAAATATACTCAGAATAATTGGAGCAAGATTTCTCAATGAGAAGAAAGAGGGACATAAATATAGAAAGGGAGAAGCAAAAATAAAACATGTGATGTTGGCTTATGGTAAAAGTTGTCTGTGTGAATGCATGGTTTCTGGAATAGATAGACAAATGATGGAGAGAGAGAGAGAGAGAGAGAGAGAGAGAGAGAGAGAGAGAGAGAGAGAGAGAGAGAGAGGTGTTTACATGGATGCATTGTGTATATGTGAATATTCACATATTTCCTAGAACTGTCCTCTAAGAAGGCCTAGAAACAATAACATCCCTTACCATCTTCCACTGCATGGTCATAAATAATTTATTCAATCATTTTTCTATGATTGGCTATTTAAGGTTTCAGATCTTTTGCTCTTATAAACAATAGTTTAGTACCGTAAATATCCTTACTGTTAAATCTATATATACATCATGACCTTATTCCCTAGAGTACTTATTAACTTTTCTGCTCACATATTCACAAAATACATATTCATTGTTAAAATCTCAAACATTACAAAAACTGAAAATTCCCCATTAAAAACAAAGGAAGAAAAAAACAATTCTCGCACGTACCAGAAAAATAATAATTTGGAAGGCTATTATAAAAGATGACTGACAAATGAAAATGGAATTCAAACACCACGATCGCAAATTAGACAGAATAATGCAAAATTTAACAAAACACATTCGCCAGAGAAGTGGCTGGCACAGTGATGTCACATCAAAAACCTGATAATAAATGTTTTGACTTATAATGAGGTTCTCAGGAGTAGCGAGAGTGGGTGTACTAGAAACCCAAGCTATATTACATTGCAGATGCTTAATCAATACAGTGTCTCAACCAGCAGAAAGGGTTGTCTCCTCTCTGTCCCCCCTCATCCCTCCTACTACTGCCACACTGATGAGGAGAGATGAAGTTAAGACCTGACCTTCTAAGTTCACCGTTCCCAGATTGAAAAACAGGGCGGGTGGAGTGCTCACTGACAGGGATCAGAGAACTTAGCCGCTTTGGGAAAGGGCTCATGCAGGCCCTTGTGGATCCAAGTTGTGGAGTGGGTCATCCTTCCTGCACCTGTCTTAAATTTGTTTTAAGTTTATTTGGGGGGGGGGGTGGGAGAGAGAAATCAGTTTGTTGTCCCATTTATTATGCACCCATTGGTTGCTTCTTTTATGTGCCCTGACTGGGGATCGAACCTGAAACACTGGTGTATTGAGATGACACTAACCAACTGAGCTACCCAGCCAGGGCCATCCCACACCTGTTTTAAAGAGCATTCGAAATAGGTGGAAACTGACTACCTTCTGCTCCCCAGGTCAGCAGGAACTTGCATCTATAGCATTTTATTTTCTTGATTTAAAATTATCTGTTCCTCTCCAGCTGCCACCTTAAAGGAAAATATATTCTTAATCTTCAGGCTGCTGACAGCGAGTTAAGTTTTCTGGAAAAAGCACTGTTACAGACATAGAAAATTATGTTAGTAAAGCTTTCCTGTACAGAAATTATGATTTAAGGGAGAACCTAAGTGGTTAAAGACTGTATTTCCTATCTAAAAGTCGTAAACTGGATTTCCTTTTATAGTTCGTGCTATTCAAGAGCACTTAAAAAATAACTGTTAACGAACATATCTAAGCAATTATTTTTTGAGTACTGGAAAGATGTTCAACACTGCACAAGAATGGCCTGAAAATAACTCTTATGATAATTATATGTACAGTAAAACACTTAATATAAATTATATGTACAGTAAAACACTTAAACCTGTTTTAAACTAAAGAAGTCACAAAATGTTCAAAAACAGTTTTCTACCATCAAGGCGTCTAATTAATCTTATCTGATGAGTAAAACAGAGGTGAACTCAGACACCAGGCAGTAAAATAACCTACAGGAAATAAAGCGCAGATTTTGGTCAATAGTATTTGAAGTTTTGAGCATAAAAACAAAAACCATAAAAGCATACAGCTGCCAGAAGTATCTCTAGCATTTTCTGTTATAAACAACTCCCAAAACTGAGAAAGCACAGATTACAGCTGATGTGATTCTTCCCCAGAAAGTGTCTAGAGATGTAGAGATTGCTTTTCTCGTTGATATTATGATTAACAGCTCTACAAAACAAAGAAAAACACCAATTTCTCTTAAGGGATGTTCTTTCTACCATCCCTCTTGTGTAAAAATAAGTAAACAAGAAAAAATCAATCGGTGCCCAGATTCGAGATCTTCAGGATCCACTAGCGTATGACACAACGACAGACACTGTAGCTTTGGCCCGAATATTTCATTCTCTCACCCTAAAACTCCTGATGGCCAGGAGGCATGTACTCCACAGACCAAGTTTAGAAGAGCAACTCGGGGCTGTGGAACTGAGGCGGGAGAAAGGCACATGAGGCTCTGGAAGCAGGAGACAAATAATAATTGCAGTTGCTGCACTGAACATACAATTCTAGAAAATGTCACAGATGAGACCCCCCTTGAGGTCATTTTTGCTGATGTTCCAGGGCCAAATGGGTTTCCGGACACTAGGAAAGACAGCTCCAGGTCTGGGACTCAAGGAACTAGAAGGCTGTTGAGCAAGGCAGAATCTGACAGCATTTCTATGTCCCTGGTAATAGAGTAGGTTAAGGATATGCAGCAGAGAGAGGTCATAAAAAGGTAAAAAATGAGCACCTCTGTATATTTACAGAGCATGGAATGCACTTCATTTTCAATACCTGCTTGGCAAGATTTGAGATGATGAATCCCTTCTGGGATTCATCAAAGAATGGTTTAAGAATGCACCTTAGATGTCAACTTCAATATCGTCATTTAAAAACACAGTATTGCAAGCGCTTTTCATGGGAATGATACCCACAGTCAATGAAACGCCAAATATAAATTCACAGGCCATTAATGCTCTGAAGGGCTGTGGAAATCCTTAAGTCTTAACCCATCCCCCCCCCATCCCCCTGCACTGGTAGCTTATTTAAATGCAGACAGAGAAGTGTTTGTCCAAAGTCTAGGTGTAAATTAACAAAATTACAAAGACCAAAGCCAAACCCTTAGAGTTCCACTGCAGTGACTCAGTCAGCCTGGCCACATACTCTTCTCAGCAGGAGGAAGAGGGTTTCGGGAAAGCGAAGAAAATGCAGTTGGTCAGGAGGGAGTCATCTGGGCTGAGCAACAGGATGATCAACTCACACACATAATCTCATTTAATCCCTGTTATGACCCTGTGAAGGAGATGTCATTGTTGCTGCTTTACAAAAAGAACAGAAGGCACAGAGAAGGAACTTGCCCAAGAGAAAAGAGCTACCAACGGTAGTGCCTGGATTACAACCAAGGTCTGTCTAATGCAAAGACCCAGCTCTCAGTTCTTCTGTCTCCCAGTTCCACCTTCCTTTCCTGCTCCGCAGGAAACACGTTCTGGGTCTGACCGAGTCCCAGGATGCCTGGCCATGAGAATGAGCAAGTAGAGGGAGGCTAAAGAAACAGGAGGGGAAAAAAGGCCAAGTAATGGAGTAAGGCCTCTAAAAATGTGGAAGAAAATGAAAGCCCCGTCATAGCAAAGGGACTGGGTTGAGAGAGGGGAGTACAAAGGGAAGCAGATCTGATGCAAGGACCTGAGGGAGTTCCTGTCTAATGTTTTCTTTCTTCTCTGAGAAGTAGCAGGTAGGTCGTCTGCTAAGAGTGAAGGAGCCTCCAGGGAGGCAGAAGGGTAAAAAGTCGGAGAACAGTAAAGATTTTAAATCAACACTATGGAGAATCCAAGAGGAGGAAGACGAGGCCCCTCCCGTCTCCCCTTTGAATTTATATCCTAAGCTGTGGACCCTTGTGACCATGAAAATGGTTAAGATACATTCTGAATGCCAGATTTTTAAAAATGGGATTCTTTCTTTCTTTAACCAGGTCTTACATACCCTCAGTACACAGAGAAAGACCCAGATTTGAATGTGTAATAGCCCGACAGACATCTCCATCAGCAAATTCCAAGAAATCAATTTTAGACTCACATTTTAATAAACGGCTAATATTAAAACATAACACTGAAAACATACAATATGTAATCAAAATTGAGAAGCAAAAGACAAAATACTGCAATGGAAAAAGTCCTAAGTCATTGCTGATTTCTATTTAGAATTACATTTCTAATATTAAATGCTCCTTTTCCATTTGTTTTGGGTCAAGAGGTTATTAACACCATAAAAAAGGGTTAATAGAAAAATATGGTCTAGGACAAAAATGTGTTATTATATTTTGCATGAATGCCTGTTATTTGGAAATTACCAGTTCTTAAAAACAACCATTCCTAGCCCATTAAGGGACTGCCAATTGCATCAAAACCCATTTCCTACTTGATTTTATTTTCCAATTAGTAGTATTCTAGAGACAAAAGCACAGGTTACCATATAAACTATATTTCTATATCTACAACTATTTTTTAATTTTAAAAAACCTTTATTAATTAAAAGATATTACATCCACAAAACAGAGAGAATGCAATAAAAGGAGAATAATATGTAAACAAAAAACATCATAAAATTACAAATATAAGAGTAGAGATAATTTTTTAAATCAATTAAATAATTGGAAGATAAAGTTGATAAGATCTTGCAGCAAACAGTACAAAAACCTAATGATGAGAAATTAAAAAGTAGAGGATCCACACCATTAAAAAATGCCTCAATAAAAAGGACAGAGAAAAATCCTAAAAACTTCCAGAGAAAAACATAAGGAATCACAATGGTGGCGGATTTCTTTCTTTTTTTTTTTTTTTAACATATTTTATTGATTTTTTACAGAGAGGAAGGGAGAGGGATAGAAAGCTAGAAACATCGATGAGAGAGAAACATAGGTCAGCTGCCTCCTGCACACCCTCTACTGGGGATGGGCCCGAAACCAAAGTACATACCCCTGACCGGAATCGAACCTGAGACTCTTCAGTCTGAAGGCCGACGTCCTATCCACTGAGCCAAACCAGTTTTGGTAATGGTGGCAGATTTTTTAAAAGTAACACTGGAAGCTTAAAGACAATGGAGAAATGACTTCAAGATTTCAAAGAAATCAAACCTAGACTCCAACACCTGGAAACACTTTCATGTCCATGTGACACTAGAACAGAGGTACTGCCAAGTGTGTGAAGTACAGTAGACATGACTTATACCAATATTTGTTTTTCCTTTCCTTCCTAGTATCCAGAAGACTCACTTCCCAGATTTCTCCAAGTTAGGCAAGGCCATGTCTTCTGATCAAGTGTCTGTGGGCAGAAGTGGCATGTGCCATTCCTAAGCAATAAAGAGAGGTGTGAGTGCCACATGTTCTCAAGAGGCCTCATGTTGAGACGGTAGAGCCACAAGATTGAAGCAGTTTGGATCAGAGAGGCCACAGGAAAGACAGCTGCCCTGGAGAGGTCAAATCTATTTCTTTACTATTTATAATAATAAAAGCATAATATGCTAATTAGACCGACGTCCTTCCAGAAGCTGGGGCTGTGAGAGAAACCTGCGTCCTGGGTGCCAGAGGGAAGCCAGTGCCGACAGCTGGTGGTAAGAAAGGCCTATTCTTGCATGAATTTCGTGCATTGGACCTCTAGTCTAATTATAAAAGACAATAGTGTGTTACTGGAATAGGCAACATTCTATTGTAATCAGAGTGAAAGTAAATCATGAATCTCAAAAGTGAATATGAAATAATATTCATAGGAACTATGTCAAGAACAGAAGTAAATATAGACTTAGCAGACATTAATAATTTCACATCCTAAAAATCCACAAAGATTAACATATAAAAGGGAAATTTCCTCCATCATATTAAAATACACTTTGCATAGAAGAATTGCCTTGGAGTGATTATTGCACTGATTAACAAAACAATATAGAGCCCTGGCTGGTTTGGCTCAGTGGATAGAGCATCGGCCCGTGGACTCACGGGTCCTGGGTTCAATTCCAGTCAGGGGCACGTGCCTTGGTTGCAGGCACATACCCAGTGGATGTGCAGGAGGCAGCTAATCGATGTTTCTCTCATTACTGTTTCTGACTTTCTATCCCTCTCCCTTCCTCCCTGTAAAAAATCAATAAAATATATATTTTTAAAAAACAATATAGAATAGAATAAAAGTTAATAATCTACTGCATGGAAATAACTATTCACCTAAGCACTCAAAAGGATATAAAGCTCATGCAGGTAAGCAAATTCCAGGATTTATCAGGGGCACCAGGATGAGTGATCTTAGCCATGGCTTCTACTAGATTCACCCTCCAATCCAATCTCTTGTGATGTGGAGCAATAATTTCCAACACATGCTGTCTCTGACCAGATCCCCACCATTTCGTCCACCAGGGAAGAACTGTATCTCTCTTGTAGGTTAGGACATGCACCTACCTTCCCACTGGCCTGTCAGCACCAAGGTCCTATTAATTACCACGTCGATCTCCGTAGCTCCATCTTCCACAGCCAATTTGATCTCTTCTAATCGTGTTTTTAAATGAGTCTGTGCAGCTGGGAAGCCAGTGGCCACTAGTAGAGAATGGAAAAAAAGAAAAGGAAAGAAGGAACTTCATTTGATCAACAAAAAATTTCATACAAAATAAATCAGCATTTAAAGACCAAAGCATTAATGCCACTTTAAGAACTTCATGAATATCCTGATAAGTTAAGTGTGAAGAAACAGAATGTTATCTCATATAGCACTGGCATTAGGACAGACATTAGCATTATATCCTCTTGTCTAGAAGACCTGAAATCAAGTTGCTTCAGAGATGCTCATGAGGGTACTCTGAGCAAATAGCAATTAAAAAAATGTCATCATCACACTGATGCTCATAAAATAGTAGCTGTATTCCTATCTTGATATCAGGACTATAATTACATGTATGCATCCTACTCAAATGGCCCTCAATATATTTTTTATATACCATTCACATTTTTGGCCATTGAAACCAAATTGTAAGATAGGTTCTTCCCAATGCTTATTTTAAAACAACCAGCTAAGCAGATAAGGATAAAGGAAAGAGAATAAAGAAAAAGTACCTGACCAGTACACAAAACTGTGGCAGGGACAGAGCTGAGAAGAGCAGGGCCAAGCATAAAGAAAATGAAAATACAAACTACAGTTTTGAAAAAGTATTAAACATTTTGACATATGCATCATTAATTCCATTTTGATACCTATAGATAATCCCTTGTGTTACCTTGATGTTATTAAATTCCCTGGGTCTTCTCCCTTAGAGAAAAGCACATTTCTCCGTTGCATAGAGGAAAAGCTGAATTGACTGAGAAATTAACATCAATAAAGGTGTAGCTGCCAAACACTTTGGGAATCTTCACAAATGAGCTATATATAGATACTGTATATAATGTTTCTTTTGATGTATTTTGAATAAAATAAATTAACAATCTTTATAGACACTTTTTTAAACCACCAGGATATTCTTCCAACATCTTTTTTTATAAATAAAATTTTATTAATTTCAGAGCAAGATGAAGGGAGAGGGATAAAGAGAAACATCAATGAGGGAGAAACACCAATCAGTTGCCTCCTGCATGCCTGCTACTGGGGATTGAGCCCTAACCGGGAATTGAACCAATGACCTCCTGGTTCATAGGCCAATGCTCAACCACTGAGCCACACTGGTCAGGCTCTCCAACATCTTTTTAAAATAAATTTAATTTTACATCCATTCATCCATCCATCCATCCATCCATCCATGTGTAAGAGGCAGTTGCTTCAGAGATGTCTGAAGAGCATCTGTCCACACACACACTATACTGAAGCTTTTAAAAAGACTTTTCTTTCCCTTATGCCAAGTCCTAAGCATCTGTCTTAAGTCAGTAACTCTTGAACATGCCCTCTTTTCTTTATCTTTCAGGCTTTGGGGTGTCTCTCATCATCTCTCACAGGGACAGGGAGAGTCTATCTAAGTCCAGCTCACCCTTTCTCATTTGCCAGCTATCATGCCCTAACTCAGGACATCATGAAGTGGATCAGGGTCTGCCACTGCTTAAAACCTTTCGGTGCCTTCCCCATCAGCTGAACACAGCCCAAATGGCCCAGCCCATCACGGTCTCCGGTAAGATCTCCAGCTCCAACTCCCACAGCCCCAACTCTGTCCCACCTTAGGATCCAACAATTGCAAACCACCTGCAGTTAGTTCTCAGAGCATGCTTCTGCCTGCACCCACATGTTCTTCTGTCTAAATGCCATTCCCTATGTTATCAACACTGAGAACTCCCTTACCCTTTTAGACCCAGTGCAATTATTGTTTGTCTCTATGAAGCGTTCCCTTACTGTCACCCACCACTGCAAAATAAATCAGTCCCCGCTTAGAGTTACAACTACCTTTTACATGTCTTTATGACCATACTTTACATTTACATAATACTAGTTGCCTGGTGCACGAAATTTGTGCACGGAGGGGGCGGGGGTTCCCTCAGCCCAGCCTGCACCCTCTCCAATAGGGAACCCTTAGGGGATGTCTGACTATTGGCAGTCAGAGATGTCTGACGGTTGGCAGTGGGACATCCCTCTTGCAATCTAGGAACACTGGCTCCTAACTGCTCACTGGCCTGCCTGACTGATTGCCCCTAACCCCTCTGCCTGCCTGCGTGATCACTGCTAACCACCTCTGCCTGCCTGCCTGATTACCCCTAACTGCTCCCCTACCAGCCTGATCACCCCTAAGTGCCCCACTGCTGGCCTAATTGCTCCTGACTGCCTCTGCCTTGCCCCACACCTGGGACCCAGGCTTCCCTCCCTCTGGCCGGCTATTGGCATCCAGGACCTGGGCCAGCTTCACTTAGGCTGGCCGCAGCCACAGGCAGCCACAGGCACCCAGGACCACAGGGCATGCTGCCTAACCCCAGGGCCGGAAAGGACCCCAGCCCCTCTATGTGTCTGCCTGGCCGAGTCCCACTACTCTGATCACTGTGGCTTAAAGAACTTTGCCAAATATGTTCTCCCCAGCCTCCTGGGGAGAGGGCACGAGCTGAGAAACTGGAGATGCTGCAGCCCCGCTGAGGGCGCACCTTCCTCAGCATCTCCAGAAGCCAGAGCGCCTGGCTGGTGGGTGTAGTGGTTGGAGGGCTCCCGGCTCCAATCCTGGCCCAATCACCGGCCCTGGTCCAGGCGCATGTGGGAGGCAACCAATCCACGCGTCTCTCTGACGTGGGTGCTCCTCTCTCTATTTCTCCCCTTTTTTCCACTCGCTCTGAACATCAAAGGAGAAAATGTCCTCCGGTGAGGCCTCACAGCCACAGAAGGACAGCAGCCCTGACACCGGTGAGGAGGCGGGGAGCTGCAGAGTGTGTGTGGTGCTTGGGGAAAGGGTGACCATACTGGACTCGCACACACTGCCATGACAAAGGCGTGAGGTCATGAAGACATACCACTTGAAGGAGCAGAGAAACGCATCCAGAACTGGGTGGTCCTGCGCCAACCCAGCAGGCGGGCGCCTCTCTGACAGCACACCCTGCAGACAGCGTGTCCCGCAGCCCCAGGTGGGCCTCCCGCAGCTGCACGGTGACTCTGTGGTCACCGGGCCATACATGTTTTCTACCTTGTCTGTACTCATATCAAGGCATCCACTCACGTCTTTCATCTGTCCCATCCCTTCAGATAAAGTAATTTGGTACCAAAATAAAAAAAAAAAGGGGGGGGGGGCCCTACCCCTGGCGCTACCACTGCTCCTCGCAGCTCCGAACGGGCACCGTGTGGTCTGGGGAACGGGTGTTGCGTGGCCTGGGGAACAGATGTCGCGAGGCCTGGGGAACGGGTGCGGGCCTGCTGGGACCGCCAGCACAGCATCCGCTTCCCAGGCCCGTGGCACCCATTCCCCATGCCGCGCAGAGGCGGTGCCACTTGGCGGGGCCCCAGCCTGGGGAGCAGACACTGCGCTGGCGGTCCCAGCTGGCCCGCAGCGCCCGTTCCATTCCTCCACGGGGCCCCACCCCTTGCACCGCCGCCGCTCGCACCACTCGGCCCTGCCCCCCTGCTCCTGATTGGCTGGTAGTGTAGTGAAGGTACGGTCAAATTTGCATATCACTCTTTTATTAGATAGGCTACTACACATCTGGCATTACAACTTTTTAAAGTTGCTTATTCCTCCGAAACAACTAAGTTGTCTGAAGGACAGGGATACAGTTCTATATTTGTGGGAATTAATACAACTCCCTTTTGATTAAAGGAATTAGTAATTAGTTAATGTTAACTGCTCCTTAGGAAGACAATTAATAAATACTAAAAGAATAAATGCAACCGATCAAATACATAAAACTGATTAAAATCATTGCATACACTATATGCCATACCCCAACATGTCTGAGTGGAAGAACTGGAAACATGTGGAAAGACAGCAACAAAAGCCACATCGGTCTTACCTGAGGCCACGGGAATATTGCAGCCGGCAGCCTTCAGCGCTTTCACGGCATCACACACGCGGGCAGGGTAGACACAAACGGCAGCCGTGGTGATGCCTGTGAAGAAAGACACCACAGCAGCCTTCTGAATGTGAAATTCAGTATGCTTTTAATTATTATCTCTACCACAATAGCAGCAGAAATCAAAATGAGAGGAAAAAAGAATCCCCCCACCATGTGGCAAAAATTAAAAGGTTTTCATTTCCACATTCCAGTTCTTGATAACATGGACCATTTTCTCGATGTTACAGTCATAGAATAAAACAACTGTGATACATTGTTCTTCAAAGTTACATAACACGACTTTTTAGAAATTCTTAGTAAGTATGGTGGTCTTGGGTCAATAAAAGTATCCTATGTCATGTTATTAACAAAATCCAGATTTGTCCAGCATTCAGAAAGTGGATTAAGAAAAATATAAGCGAACCTTACAGGATAATAGGGCAAAATGGCATTTAATTAATACTACCCCCTCTTTTATAAGAAGTAATCAATATATATATAAAAGCCCAGCGACCAGAATGGCAGAACAACCAGAATGACTGCAATGACTGGTGGCTATGTTGTGCACTACAGCAGCCAACCAGCTTGATCCGGGCCTCAATCACCCTCCCACCCCCAGCTAGCCTGGCCCCCAATCAGCCCCTCCCATCCCAAATGGGGTTGGGGCCAGCCAGCCAACTACCTGCAGCCCCTACCCCTGCTGGCCCAGCCCAATGGGACCCCATCAGGATGACCAGCAAGATCCTACCTGTGCACAAATTCATGCACCAGAACTCTAGTAAAATATAAATCTAGAACCTCCACTTTGAAGAATTAAGCACTTTCAAAAATAAAAATTAAATTAGACCCTGTAAAACAAAACAATAACATAAAGCATACAGAGTTGTTACGTTTTTTAACCCCTCTCCCCCAAAGCTGTTACCATTAAGTGTTACTAGTAGGTGCTGTTTTTATTGTCAATTCAAGAAAAACATCATAAATATTTTTCAAAAGCTGCCCAGTTTTTAGGTCTACAGCTTATCTACATCTCCATTGCACTCATTACAGACACCCTTCATGGGAAGATCTGGTTCCTGACACCAGTCCAGTGAACAACAGGGCATGTCCTCCTAGAAAGAGCACTTAGCAGTCCAGGTCTTGGTCTCCTCGTTTAGAAATATGAGAGCCCGGCCAGCGTGGTCAGTTGAGCATTGACCTATGAACCAGGAGGTCACAGTTCGATTCCCAGTCAGGGCCCATGCCAGGACTGTGGGCTCGATCCCCAGCGTAGGGCATACAGGAGGCAGCTGATCAATGATTCTCTCTCATCATTGATGCTTTATGTCTCTCTCTCTCCCTTCCTCTCTGAAATTAATAAAAATATATATATTTTAAAAGAAACATTAGAAATAAGGAGACTGATTCTCAAAGGTCTCTTCCCTTTCTAAAATATTAAAGTTTTGAACTTATAGCAACTTTCTAAAGTTGCTGTAAGTTCTTTCATGTATACTAAGAGAGCGAAGATAACTTTTCTCAAAAGATCGAACCTAATATACAAGCATGTAATATTTCCCATTTGCATTTTATTCTCAAAAGTATTTCATTTGCTCACAGAAAATACTTTATGTATGAAATGTGATTATTAAGTAATGAGACTGGCTTTTTCACATGTGGCTGGGGAATCAGAATCAGTATTTTAGAGTCTCTAGATAGAAAATTTCCAAAACTGAAGAAATGAAAAGAAAAATCAAGAAGTTCTTTTCCATCCATAATGGAAAGAACAGACTTACACGTAAGATTCAGATTCTCTCCCTGCTGTTTTTCAGAGAAGAATCTAATTAGCTGTGTGTGTACACAATTCTATTACTTGGGTTTTACTGTTGCTGTTGTTTTAGCAGCTGCATCTTGTCTTAAGTCCTGTGGATTTAGTCATCAGTATTGTAAAAAGGGGGGAAAGACAGACAGATTATACACCATACATTACCTTTATCCTGCATATTTAAAGCTTCTAAGAGATCTTCCCGGATTGGATACTTGGCTTTATAACAGAGCCTTTGAATGTTGGCAAATGTGTCATCGCCTGCAAGTGTAGTAAGATCTATAAAGGTAACAGCTTTCAGGAGCCAAGCAGCCTGGTTTGAAGAAAAATAAAAATAAGATTAAGAAAAATCAATCTCCAACTCAGTTAGTAAAGAATCACTAGACAAACATGAATGCTAAAAGCTGACATCTATACTATTCAAAGCACATCATTCTGTTATAATGTAAACATTGCTGAGTGACCGACAACCTGAGCATTACAAAGAATAAAATAAAATACTTTTTTTTTCTCCCACAGATATCCCGATTTGAAATCCCTAATAGATTAAGTCTCCCCATATCTAACTTCTCCATCTCATCCACAAGGAGACCCTCACAGCTACCCCACCGGGGAGAATTTAGGAACAAGAGCATTTCTGCCTTACCTTTCACCTCCAGCCCTGGGATCTAGGTAAGATATAAAAAGACTCCATGCCTTGGTTTCTCGGTGGTTAGGGCATCAGCCCTCCGACTAAAGAGTCCCAGGTTCAATTCCAGGCAAGGGCACATACCTCAGTTGCAGGCGTAATCCCAGTAGGGCATGTGCAGGAAGCAACCGATCAATGTGTGTCTCTCAGATCAATATTTCTCTCTCTCTCTGCCTCTCCACTCTCTCTAACAATCAATGGAAAAAACAGCCTCGGGTGAGGATTAACAACAATAAAAAAAAAGACTCCCTAGCTTCTTTGTTTGTTTCAATTTAATCCAATTCCATTTTTAAATAATATTCATATTTCACAACTCGTTGACTAGTTTCCTTTTAACTTTTCAATCAGCATATTTCCAAAGATGAACAAAATATGAGATGTCACCCAAAAGGACTCGATCACAATACTTTGCGCCCTTGTAAAATGGACTCTCGATTCCTGTTAGCCCTGTGAGGCATAGCACGTCTTTGGTTGGTATCCACAGGAGAATATGCTAACCACAAGTACTCCACGCAACATCATTTTTCTGGATTTTGAAACATGGTTTATGAAAATTAATACGAAGGAAAACACGATGGTCAAAGGAGGTCACCTAAGGGCCTCAACAGTGGGCACACCAGGTTTGGATGTTACGGTTTGAAAATTAAAATAGAAGACATCCAAAGAAGGTATGTCTAAGAAACTGAATAAATGTGTTGAGAAAAGATGCCACTGAACGCACTCATGAATAAAGATGTCCCAAAATCATTTGCGGCTTTGCCACTCAAGAGTGATAACAATTTTAACTTGTTTGGATAAATGTGTTATCTTTCTCCCACCCATCATCATCATATATGAATTATTAAAATAAGTCGTGGACAGCTGCAATCTTTTAAGGTTAGATGCATCTTGAGCGAAATTCAATACTGCGACCTTGAGGGAAGAGGCGGGCCCTGGAAAGGGCAGGCACAGAAGAAGCCTTACTTGCCACTCCTTCTTCACGGTCCTGCGGGCCTGGATCTGTTGAGCGCGTCTCAGGACCGCCGGCTGATTCACTTGTATTTTGGAGATCCAGCTGAGGTCTAAAGGGGAATGCAGAATACCTTTTAAAACTTAAAAAGTTGTATCAAATAGTCACCCCTTTTTTTTTTGTTTTGTTTTTTTAAGCTCGGTCCTTGAAAGGATCTATTTATTATCTGGCACCAAAGCTCTTGTAGAGCTTATGTTTCTTTTTTGCACAATTACAAAATAAATAACCTTGTTGAAAGAAGCCCAGTCATGATAAGGCATGCTTCGTGGAAAGGTAAGTACATTTGGAACCGGAAGACCCTGTATTGATTCATTACACAGACGTGCCTAACAATGGGGGGAAATACCGAGCTGCTGGGGCCACGTGCCTCACTTCTGACAGCAAAGACTTATGTGCGAGTGCCCAGGCCAGGAGAGCAAATGATTAAAACATACGTAAGTGAATTGATGTTGGGCCTTAAAGGAATCCTCAATCACTACCCCCTTACTGACAAGATTAATATCTACTACATGCTGACATGATACAACCCATTCTTTCCTCAAAGGGGAATTTTTCAGAATGCATTAGAAATTACAACATTGATATAACAGAGGTTAGGAAAAGGAAAAAGAAACAAGCTGCTCAAAATTCCAGGAGAAACATCTTTGTTGCTTCGGTTTTGCGATGCTCTTTCCGACTCCATCCCACCCGCCATTCTCTGCTAGTCGAGGGAAATTTCTACATTCAGACCCAGCCTACTTGGTTTTCTTTGTGAAAACACTGCCAGCTCCCCAGACAGAGCCAACATTTGGATCTATCTCTCTTGGGGAACTGTGTTAGTTCATATTGGAGTTGGGGTAGAATTGTCTCTTGTTTTTCCTGTGGTGTGAGTCATGACCTTACTCATCTCTGGTGTCCACACCAAACACAGTGCCGGGTGCACATGCGGTGCTCCTGCGCCCACCGACACTCTGGAACACGGGTGGCCACACCCATTTACCTTCCATAACCACCTCATTCTATCCCTCGAGCAGCCTCGTGTTTTTAAAGGAGCTGCTCAGAAGAGCCTTGAAGGACTAGTGCAGAAAAGGTGACGCACTAGGAAACGTGCCACAATTCAAGGATTATTGATAAAGTGATGGGGAAAACTGCTGATTGCATACTAGACAATGTAACAACACAAATAATAAATTATTGGCATCTACCACAAAAATAAAACTACAGAGATAGTGTCTACAAAAGACTCTCTATTTCTCTCTTTCTCTCATTTCCATTCGATGGTGTAGAAATTGCAAGTTAGCATTTGAATGATAAGTAATGATATTCTTATTTTAAATACCACTGAAGAAGGAACATAGTCTGGGTGCTTTTCTTCCTAATTAAGTTATTGTGTTAGCAGAAATCATTTAATGAACAGATTTCTAACATTTCAATCCATCTGTTCCGCAAAGATATTGTATGTTTTCCTGCTTGTCTGCTGAACCAACTTCACAGAGAACTGGAGTCTAAGGTCAGGCACATGAAATCTGCCTCTTCCTCCCCACCCCAAAACGAATGTGGTTCTCAGTAGACCCAAGGGAATAAAATCAGACTGACACACTGGACTCATCCAGTTTTTCTGAGACCTATAAGAACTTCTCTCTAACCAAAGGTAGGGGGCCTTTTTCTTTTTTTTTTTACTACTACTAATGGTGATCAAATTCATGGAAAAGAATGTTTCAGGCAGAGAGTAAAAATGAGTGAAGGCAAGCAGCTGAGTGACACAATATTCACCACCAGGCAGCCATGGACAGTAGTCAAGAGGGAAGGAAGCCTATGACATTGGGGCACACTTTGAGGGGTTGTCCTTTATTTTCATGTGACACTTCCTGGAAGCACCTCTCCACTTCTTCTCTACTCCCCACCCACTCTGGCTACAGCTGCCAGAGAGAAATCTTAGGCAACCCCAAACTTCATTATCTGTCTTCCTCCTCCCCGTCATGCCATCTTCTCTCTACCAACTGAGCTCTGTGGCACAGCCTTTCCAAAGCACTGGGAGTTCGCTGACATATCCCATCATGTTCTGTCTCTGGGCCTGTGCAGGTTGCCGGTGCCTTCTGCCTAGAATGCCAGTCCTTATCTTGCCTGGACAGTGAGCCCTTCCTCAACCT
Source organism: Antrozous pallidus (assembly GCA_027563665.1). Taxonomy (NCBI): domain Eukaryota; kingdom Metazoa; phylum Chordata; class Mammalia; order Chiroptera; family Vespertilionidae; genus Antrozous; species Antrozous pallidus. The sequence goes on from CM050513.1 coordinate 91,951,274, forward strand.
CTAAGACTCACTTCAAGGACCTGAATAGACATTTTTCCAAAGAAGACATACAGATGGCCACAGGTACATGAAAAGATTCTACACTTCACTAATCATGAGGGAGATGCAAATCAAAACCACCATGAGCTATCACCTCACACATTTAAAAACATGACAAATAAGTGTTAGTGAGGATATAAAGAAAAGAGAACCCTTGTGCATTGTTGGTGGGAATGTAAATCAGTGCAGCCACTATGAAAAACAGGATGAAGGTTACTCAAAAAAATGAAAAACAGAACTACCAAGTGATCCAGCAATTCTACCTGGATTTTTTTTTTTTCCTAAAGGAAACAAAATCACTAAATCAAAAAGACATTGGCAACCCCATTTTCACTGCAGCGTTATTTTACAGGAGCCAAGATATGGAAACAACCTAACTGCCCACTGACACATGAACTGATCAAGAATGAAATGGAATATTATATTATTTAGTCATGGAAAAGGAAATGTTGACATTAGTAACACCATAGATGGACCTTGAGGGCATTACCCTAAGTGAAATAATTCATTCAAAGAAAGATTTCACTTAGATGTGGAAGCTAAAAGAAAAACCCAAAATTTTAAAAAGCTGAACTCAGCCCTAGCCAGTTTGGCTCAATGGACAGGGTGTAGGTCTGTGGACTGAAAGGTCCTGGGTTCGATTCTGCTCAACATGTACTATGGTTGCAGGCTCCTCCCCAGTCCAAGCCCTGGTCAGGGCACATGCAGGAGGCAACCAATCAATGTTTGCCTCTCACACTGATATTTCTCTCTGTCTTTCCCTCTCCCTTCTACTCTCTTTAAAAATCAATGGACAAATATCCTCCAGTGAGGATTTAAAAAAAAAAAAAAGGCTGAACTCAGAGATGCATAGAACAGATGGGTGGTTGCCAGAGGCAGAGGGTGGAGGGTTGGATGTGAAATGGGTGAAGGTGGGGACAGAAGGCACAAACGTTTACAGTGGTTCCAAAATCAATGTCATAAGGAGGTACAGTACAGTATGGTGACCGCATTAATAATGCTATATTGCATATTTAAAATCACTTAAAAATTCTCCTCACAAGGAAAAAAATTATAACTACATGGTGATGAAGGTTAACTAATTTTATTGTGGCAATTATTTCACAACAATACATTTATCAACCCATTATATTGTACACATAGAAACTATGACAGTGTTATATGTCAATTATATATCAATAAAAAATTCTCAATCCAAGTGTCACCTTCTCCGTGAACCCTCTCTGAACCAAAGGTTGAGCTATTTTGGCTTCTTTTTTCTTCCATGGGCTCCTTTACAGTCTGCCTTCAGTACCCTCCCCTTCGTTCTGAATGGCACTAATGTTTCTACATGCTCATTCTCCCAACAGATTTTTAAAATGCACGCAATGAGCTTAATATATGGATAGCATTCAATAAATTAGCTAAATGGCTCCCAAAGTCCAGAAATGATCTATTCTAGAAGTCTTTGCCAGTTGCTTTTTATTTTTAATGTTTATCTTTTCCCTCCCAGCTTTATTGAGGTATAATTGATCAACAAAAACTATATATATTTAATGTATACTACTTAAATATATTGTTTGTTTTTGTATGTGGAATATTTTTTTTTTATTGACTTTAGAGAGAGAGGAAATAAGAGAGAAACATCGATTGGCTACCTCTACGTGTGTTGGGCTGGGGAACCAGGGTATGTGCCCTGACCGGTCATCAAACCCACCACCTTCTAATGTATAGGACAACCAACACTCCAAGCCACACCAGCCAGGGCTACAACTTAATGTGCTGATATACATTTTATATATACTGTAAATTAGTCACCATAATCAAGGTAATTAATATATCCATCGTCTCACACACCTACCTTTCTTGGGTGTGTACTCAGAACATGCAAGATATACCTCATAGCACATTTCCAGTATACAATACAGAGTGGTTAATTTTAGTCACATTACTATATAACAGATCTCCAAGACTTAGCAACTGAGATAATGAAACTCTATACTCTGATTGCTTCTGATTAGAGAGGACTTTTGGATCTCCACAAGAGAAGTAGGGACTGAGCGCAAATGGAATCCCTGAAGACATTCACCTTAAAAACTAATTTTTAGTACAATTCCCCACCAAAGGTCAGAACCCGTGAGGCCTACTCTCACACTTCTCAGATACCACTTGCCAGAGGTCCCTGAAAACCATCTCTTGGAGAATGTAATAGGATTACCTCGCTCACAATATCAGCCTCCACTGCTAAAAATATCACTAGTGGTCATAAAATTACCCAGCCCCGTGTTTAATCTAGCCACAGAATTTGCCTCTGTGACCTCCCATGGTAATGAATTATAAGTGACTATCTCATTTTATTAGCACTTAATTTGCTACTCTTTAATTTCATCAAATAACCCTTGTTCTCATATTATGGGGTCTGGGGAAAAGAAAGAACTGATTGGCCTTTGTTATGTCCTTCATAATTTTTAATATTTTACTCGAGTACCCTTTAGCGTCTCCTTTCCAGGAGAAGTAATTCTATTGCACACAATCTCATCAGGACCATAGAATCCACTCTTATGGGGCCAGGAGGGGTTTCAAGTACATGTGTCTTTGGGGAGAATAGATATGAAATCATAATTGGAAGGCGGTAATACTCTTTTCTAACACTCTCCAGTGAAGAAAATCCCACGGTTTCCCTTAATGTGTCATTTGGTGCCTTTCAGGCTCTCTGTCATTTATAAATTTGTTCTCCAAGACTCTTCTCACAATTCTTTATTATTACTATTTTTCCTGTTCCAGTCTCAGTGGAGAGAGATCATTTTCCCCCAAAATCTACTTTGTAGCCTTTCCATCACTCCCATTTGTGTTTCTATGGCTATTTGTGAACTTCTTCACAATATAAAACATGTAACACCAAATAACTGTATAAAAGAAGGTTTATTTTGTATTTTGATTTTACCTTTGTGCCTAATGGAGAACAAAAGAAATTGTGATACTTTATTAGAGACTTTTTCCCAAAAAACTTTGAAAGAGTAAGAAAGATTCAATTTCCCATGTTTTCTCTTTTCATTCTTCCTGGGTTTTTATATGGAACTAGAGGCTCGGTGCACGAAATCGTGCACTGGGGGGTGGGGGTTCCTCAGCCCGGCCTGAACCCTCTCGCAGTCTGAGTCCCCTCGCTCCTTACCACCCACCTGCTCACTGCTCCTTATCGCTCCAGGTGCTGCTCCTTAGTGCTGCCACGGAGGTGGGAGAGGCTCCTGCCGCTGCCACTGTGCTTGCCAGCCATGGCAGCTGTGAGCCTGGCTTCTGGCTGAGTGGCGCTCCCCCTGTGGGAGCGCACTGACCACCAGGGGGCAGTTCCTCCATTGAGCATCTGTCCCCTGGTGGTCAGTGTGCATCATAGCAACTGGTCATTCTGGTCACTCTGCTGTAATGGTCGCTTAGTCTTTTATTACAGGCAGTCCTCGGGTTACGTCGGACTCAACTTTAACGTGGGACTCAATTTATGTCGTTTTGTGGTTACGTCGCCATCTCCCACTTACAGTATTTAAAATAAACAGTTCCGTCATTTCGACATATGTTCATATGTGCTTTATGTTTTTTATTATTTGCTTACCACAAGTAAAGGTCAAGAATTATTTTCTTTTTAATTTTTTTTTTTTTTTTTTTTTTTTTTTTTTTTTTTTACTGTTTCACTTCATTACTACTATGTATGTGCTCCATGTAAGTGATGTAGGTGCTTATGTAGGTGGGTTCCAACTTATGGTGAAAATCATGTTTACATTATGCCATAGGAACAGACCTGCCTGTACCACCCAAATTTGTTCCCTTCTGGTTTATAGGTTGAAGCTCAACCATTGAGCCACACTGGCTGGGCCATCTGCTGAGCTTTCAGTCTTCACTACGGTGACCACGTCATCTAGTTGGGCATTTGTCTGGTATATTTCATTTTAAACAAACTTAAACCAGTCTGGGTTTGGTAGACCCCAGCTTCTACCATGGTCGCCAATAACAGTGTTAAAGGGGGAGCAGCGAGCAGCGCTCTTTCCTGTACATGTGGTTCACTCTAAGAAACCACAATGTGAGTCGGGCTTTGTGTGCGGGCTGCTGGTCACTCGTGTTCTATTAGCTCCCTTTTGCCTGGGTTTTTCAGGGCCATCTCTCAAGCCCTCACGCGCCAGTTTCCTAGTTTTATCCTCCTCGCTCTTTTCCTCTCTCCTTCCTTCGCAGCTCAACATGCAGAAAAAAGACGCCTCCCCACACGGTTTCCTGCCTCACTTCCAGCATTTCGACACACAGGCCATCCATGTGGGCCAGGAACCGGAGCAATGGAGCTCTCAGGCTGTAGTGACCCCCATCTCCATGTCCACCACTATAGATACAGATTTTGAGTAAGAACAATTCTGGGCATGTTTTCGTGAACCCCTGCATGCAGGGCTGTTCCTGGGAACAAGGTCCGGGGCGTTCTGACTCAATCCTTTGACCTCGGTAAATTATCCTTCTTGACATTTCATGGTCTGTGAAGAATTGTTTATCGCCTGGTAGACTGTGGGTCAGGGCAAGCAGGAGTGAGGAAGTTTTAGAGGGAAAAGATTTGTCCTTGTGATTAGATCAGCTTGCTTTACTCCAGGTGACTGTGATTAGATAAACAGAATAAAAGACAGGAGATAGCAACTGTTCAGGGCCAGTTGCTGATTGCAGCTGGTCCTCCATTACCGCCCCTCTTTATGCATCTTTCCTAACTCTGGCTGTGTTGTTCCCTGTCTTCGACATTGATCACCAACACACCACGTTCAAGCAGGGGGCTCCCGGCAAGCACTCGGGTTTCGAATATAGCCGTTCTGGCAACCCCACCAGGAATTGCTTGGAAAAAGCAGTGGCAGCATTGGATGGGGCCAAGTACAGTTTGGCATTTGCTTCAGGTTTAGCAGCCGCTATTGACTATTACCCATCTCTTAAAATCAGGAGACCAAATTATTTGTATGGATGATGTATATGGAGGTACAAACAGGTACTTCAGGCGGGTAGCATCTGAATTTGGATTAAAGATTTCTTTTGTTGATTGTTCCAAAACTAAATTACTAAAGGAGGTCATCACCCCAGAAACCAAGCTTATTTGGATTTAAACCCCCACAAACCCTAGCTTGAAGATGATTGATCCCTGTGCACATACTGTCCATAAACATGGAGACATCATTTTGGTCATGGATAACACTTTTATGTCGGCATATTTCCAGCGACCTTTGGCTCTGGGAGCTGATATTGGTATGCATTCAGCAACAAAATATATAAATGGCCACAGCAATGTTGCAATGGGCTTGGTGTCTGTCAATTCTGAGAGCCTCCATGAGAAGCTCCGAGTCCTGCAGAATTCAATTGGGGCAGTCCCTTGTCCTTTTGACCGTTACCTATGCAATCAAGGTCTGAAGACACTACAAGTCCGAATGCAGAAGCATTTTGAAAATGGAATGGCAGTTGCTCAGTTTCTGGAATCACATCCGCTGGTGGGAAAGGTTATTTATCCTGGGCTGCCCTCTCATCCTCAGCATGAGCTGGCAAAGCGTCAGTGCACAGGTTGCCCGGGGATGATCACCTTTTATATTAAGGGCCTTCTTCACGCTGAGGCTTTCCTCAAGAACCTACAGGTATTTACTCTGGCTGAGAGCTTGGGAGGATATGAGAGTCTTGCTGAGCTTCTGGCAATTATGACCTATGCATCAGTGCCTAAGAGCCACAGAGATGCCCTTGGAATTAGTGACATGCTGATCCGACTCTCTGTGGGCTTAGAGAATAAAGAAGACCTACTGGGAGATTTAGATCAAGCTTTGAAGGAGGCACACCTTCCAAATGCACGTTGAACTTAGCATACCAGAACTGCTATTAGACGTGACTTCCTGAGAGATCAAATATTCTGAATGATCAAATGAACCATTAATGAACTTTTATAGATTTTCAAGTGAAAATTTTAAGGTACCTCATTACCTTTCATACAACTGTAATTTTCCAGGGATCATCCCTGTTTTCCACAGTTTACTTTTTCCCTTATTGTCATTGACAGGTCAATTCTGTTAATATCTTTTTGTTAATTTTGTCATACATTTGCCTTTGAAGGAGGTGAAATTTGTGTTGCTTTTTGGGATTATTCTCTTTTTTCATAGCTTAAGAATTACATTGATCGTGTTTACAATATGGTGATAATTCACTTTTGATGTTTTCTGAAGAACTTAAATTATTAAATGAATGTTTTTAAATCAAGCGTGATTTTTCATATCGCTGACAATAACACTTAAAACAATGGTTTACACTTAATTACCATAAGCCCAAAATCACATGCCTGTAAAGTTACTGTGAAATTCTACTGATTTAAGATGGTGTTTACTATTTAAAAGAAAAAAATCTAATTATCAAATCCAAAAAAAGAAAAAGAAAAAGAAACCAAAACTTGACTTTTCCACCTTCCCAAACATAACAGAAACAACATTCCCAGTACGCAGGGCATTCACTGTGGGCTCAGGGCACCAGAAGTGTTTGTGGCTAGCATCAGCTGAGTCCTTCCAGCCTTGAGTGTGGACGAAAGGGGCCACCTGCTGGCCTGACAAGCTCAGGGGAGGCCTGCATGGCAGTCTTGCAAACTCCGAGGCTTAAAGTAACCACAGAGGATGGTCTGAAATTAAACTTTAACTAAATGCAGTTATGGCGGGCAGTTACCTTCTAGGCCGGTATCTTCACTGACAAGGTCAACCTTTACCTTAACTGAGCCTATTTTATCTGTCTTTTTGCATCTATGATAATATACCCTTCAGATGTCTGAGTAACTTGTAACTTCCCTTTTTCTGGAGTCCCTAGGGCACAATCAAATGTGGTGGACACCAGGACAGATACCACAAATTCCTTCATTAGCATGTTAATTGTTCCTGGACCCACCTAAGTAGGTGTCTATCATTCTACTTTTTATCCAATCCCAGGGGTTTCCCACCGCTTTGCTTTATCCCACCTCCTTAATTTATCACCACTGAATTTCTTGTAACCCACCTAAGACCCTCCTTTGATCGCAATGTATAAATACAAAGGTAACCTGCCATTCTCCAGAGCATTATCTCAATTCATTGAAGTTCTGCTTCCCACAGTTTGGCTCAAATAAACCCACAAAAATTCTTTACAGGTCTCAATGGTTTTTTTACATTAACATGAGTGATGATAAAAGTAAGCAACATTGTCCTTTCTCTGTAGCCATCTGCTATAGCAGTCAGCTGTGTGTCCCCTGGCCTGAGCCCCAAACTGCAGGAGATACAGCCACACCATGCCAGGCATCAGTAGGGACATGAGAAGTGCTTGAATGGGTAGATTAGATGAACATGGAATATGCCAGGGAATCTCTAGATTCCTTGAGGAGAGCAGACTGAAAGCAATGCTTTGGTCATTTTTATATTCAATAAATCTAAAATTATTTATTTGGGGTTGGGTTTTGAAAAAAAATCCATCAGCAGCAGTGAACTCAAAAATGTACTACATTTAATGAAAAATTAGATTCTGAATTTCCATTTCTCAGTGAAGTTGGTGATCTGTAATCTGCACAAAACGTTCTTCAGCATTTATCATGTGTCAACATCGCTCTACAGAGATATCACGGGCACTAAGAAGACCCAAACTTGCTTAAAAAGCATATGTAGATACTCCAAAAATTAGCTGTTGTGTTAAGAATCCAGGGCCTAAAGAAGTCAATTTAATACAGCCTCAAGAGATAGTCACATAAAACCCTGAAGCATGGCTTTCCCTTCAGATAAAATGTGTGCTCTAAATATTGCTTGTTTTACATCCCAATTTCCTGATGTGTATAAAGGGGGGAAAAAGCAGCTATTCATTTTTTGTTTCCAGAAGCAGAATTTCACAAACAAGCAGGAAATAACAGTTTTATATCAGAATCAAACCAAGATTCATCACATAGCTACTATGTGACAAGGAAATGTAAGGAAGGGACATCTGGGGACAAGGAAGGAGGATTCATAAACAGCAACGATATTGGAGGAAGTGTTGGCATCAAAGGAAAAGGGAGAAAAAAGTGGGTGATTTAACGACACAAAGAATCAACTGAAAGCAACTACTTTATTTCCCTACCCTTACTGAAATAATTGATACAGGCAAGCATTATCAATGGATGCGAAAGACACTGAGTGATAAGTTCATGGGTCAACTGGATATGCACATGGTATAGAAGTACTGCCTCCTACATTACTTGCAGGTCAAACAGTTGAATGGGAACAGTACAATTGGCAGATGTAGCTGCAATCTTCTGAGACATGTGACCAAAGTTAACATCAAGCAGACACTCACTGTATGCCACATGACATGATGCAGTTGAACTACACAGCATCACTACTGAAGTGCTCTGACCAGACCTGTTTAATCTGAATCTAATCAAGTTTTAGATATGGGATGGTTAATTTTGATTTTATGTGCCAACTGCACTGGCTCACGGAGTGCCCAGGTATTTTTTTAAACATTATTTCTGGGTATATCTTGTGAGGGTGTTTCAGACAGGATCAACCCCTGACTCCTAAAGCAGACTGACCTCTCCAATGTGGGTGGGTCTCATCCAATCCCTTGAAGGCCAGAATAGAACAAAAGGCCGAGTAAGAAAGAACTCTTAGTGTCTGCCTCACCCAGCAGGGACTCTGGTCTAGCCTTGCCTTCAGACTTGCACTCAAAAGGGAACTTACACCATTGACTCTTCTGGTTCTCAGGCCCTAAGGCTTAGACTGGGACTCACACCATCTGCTCTCCTGGGTCTCCAGCTCACCAACTGCAGGTCTTGGACTTCTCAGCCTCCAGAATCACATGAGCTAGTTTTTATACTAAATCTCTTTATTTACATCTACATCTATTTATTAACTAGGGGCCCAGTGCACAAAATTCGTGCACTGGGGGTGGGTGATTCGTGCACTGAGGGCAGCCCAATCTACCCCCTCACACATACTGGAAGCCCTCAGGGGATGTCCTACTGACTGCTCACCGCAGACCTTGGGTACCCAGCCACCACCCTGCTCGGCTCCATATCCCCGGCCCTGGCCTTAGCCCTTGGCCTCCTGATTGGCTGGTGGGTATGGCCTAATAGGAGGTACAGTCAATTTGCATATTACTCTTTTATTAGATAGGATGATTCTAGAAAAACCAGACCAAGGCAAGATACAACTTCCAAATTAAAGGAAATACAGAAGATGAAGAAATAAGTTAAATGACATCATGAGGAAATAACCAGATAATCCCCAACTTGGGGCAATCTATAGATCAGATAACCCAACAGCAGCAAACTCAGTAAAAAAAAGGGATTCTATTTCAGGTTAAAGGAAACAAATACAATTGAATATAATGCACAGTCCTTATTTGGAACCGGGCTTAAACAAACCAGTGATAAAATACATTTGGGGGCCAACTGAAGAAATTGAAATATGGAATTGGTATTAGATTATATGTAAGAATTATTTCAAATTTGGTTAATGTAACAATGGTATTAATAAGAAAATATTTTTATTCCTTAAAAATGCTAAAAGTATTTAGGAGTAAAATGTCTTGATGACTATAATTTTAATTTTAAATATTTAATACCCTGGCCGGCTCAGTTGATTAGGCATTGCCCATGCACCAAAAGGTTGCCAGTTCTATTCCTGGTCAGGTATATGCCCAGGTTCTGGGTTCGATCCCTGAGAGGAGGCATGAAGGAGGCAGCTGGTCCATGTTCCATTCTCTCATCCATGTTTCTCTTTCTCTCTCCCTCTCCCTTCCTCTCTCTCATCTAAATTATTAGGAATAAACAATAGCTAATCTAAATTTCAGTATCTGCTTAATATTACTCTTTTGCCCTAGCTGTGTGACTCAGTTGGTTGGGCATTGTACCATGCACCAAGAGGTCACCATTCCATTCCCTTCCCAGTCAGGGCACATGCCCGGGTTACAGCCTGGTCCCCAGTGGTGAGCATGCCGGAGAAAGCCAATAGATGTTGCACTCTCACTTTGATGTTTCTCTCTCTCTCACCTCCCTCCCTCTCTAAAATCAACATTAAAAAAAAACATATTTAAAGTAAAGAAAATGGTCAGAATAGCATTACCAAAGAAAACCTCAAAAGTCATTTGGAGCCCTAGCCAGTTTGGCTCAGTGGATGGAGAGTCGGCCTGCAGACTGAGGGGGTTCCAGGTTCAATTCTGACCAAGGACACGTGCCTGGGTTGTGAGCTTGATCCCTAGTAGGGGGCATGCAGGAGGCAGTCAGTTAAAGATTCTGCCTCATCATTGATGTTTCTATCTCTCTCTTCCTTCCTCTCTGAAATCAATAAAGAAATATATATATATATATTTTTAAAAGCCATTTGGAGGGCAAAGTCAACAAAGGACTTCAGACAAATTAACAACAAATATATGACTAATGTAAACATTTAACTCTCCTACCCAATGTGGTAATTTGAAATCCTGACTCTTAAGCAAAAATTTCATTTAGAACCTCACTGCTTTTATTTACTTATCTGTAAATGACATGGTATTAATTAGTTAATATAATTAACCACCAACAGCCTTTAGTATTATATCTCTGGTGCTATTTTTCTAATTATATGGACCTTTATAACAAACTGACAGCTGACTTGATCCACTTCCCCAAGTAAAACTGACACATCTAGTCAAGTAAATGGATAAGCCTCATGCCTAGAATACTATTCCCTCCATTCTCACTGGGGAGCTCCCTCTCCTCCTTCAGGTATCAGTTTAAACATTCTCTAGGAAGCTTTCCCGACGCCTCATCCAGAGGGTGGCCCTGTTAACGAGTGACCTCCACACCCTGTACTGCTCTGCTGTCGAGATTATCACAGAGAACAATAGGACTCAGGGAAAGTGGATATTCAGTACCATCACCAGTGCCCTTCGACTGCTCAACTCCGAGAACACTAGCAATCAGGCTCATGTTCCCCCAGGCAAAACATGGGAGGATTCATCTCTAGATGGGTTAGTAGGCCAGGACAAGTGGAATAGGGACAAGTGGAACTGAGACAGACAGCTAAATGGCCCAGCTGTTCTTGCCACCTAGTAAATTACAAGTCCTATATTCCCTAACTAAGAACTCTTGAGAGTAAATGGTTTACACTTCTCCTCCCAGAGAGCAAATGGCTTAAACCACCCTACTAAGGAGATAGATAACAGAAATTCAATCAGTGCCATTTGTGCCAATCACACCCAAGAATGGATGAAGTCAGGGCAATAAATCTCATTTTGGTGCATCAGCATAAAGCTGATGAATATTCTATTGAGATTCTCCCCTAAAAGTCCTGCCTTTAGAAAACAGAAAAGAACCCTCGAGACAAAGACCCACACCTTCCGTCCCGCTCAGGCGTGTACCCTTACTTTTCTCCTTTACACTCAAAGGGTCCCCACTTTGCAGGAATGATTAGTGGCAGCTCGTCCTGGGCTTATTACCCCCTGTACTTGTCTCCAATACCCCCTTTTTTCTGGTTTTTCATTGAACTAACCGCAGCCCCATTTGGCTCACTTCTGTCACTGTGACTTTTACTTCTCAGTGAGGCCACACAGCCCAGAGTGGCTCACTTCTCTCCTATAGCAGAGCATCACCTAGTCTCTCTCCTGTTGCTTCTTCTACCCTAAGCCCTTCCTTTGTTTCACTGTCCCCAGCTTTAAGAAACATACTCTCAAAATCACCTGGACTCGTCTTGTGAAATCTTTCCTGCACAAAGTCAAGAACCCAAACACTATCAGCTGGCCTGAGGCAGACCGACTCTGGGCCCAGGTGCCCTCCTATGACAATCTCTGCCAAATGTGACCAAGCCAAGAAAAAGACCCACAGATATTGAACAACTGGGAGTCTTTCAATGAAATGGCCCAGCAAGATCAGCCTATGTTGATGACTCCCATTGGTGCCCAGAAAGCTTTTAAGGTGCTTAATACTGCTCCTAAGTTTAGAGGAATTCCCAAGACAACCCTCACTTCTGATACCAATTGTCAGCTGAGGGAGGGAGGTCCCCAAGACCACTGTCAGGTTCGATAATTTACTAGAAAAACTTCTAGAACTCAGTGAAAGCAAGAAAGCTGTTATAATTGCAGTTATAGTTTGTCACAGAAAAAGGATATGGATTGAAATCAGCCAAAGAAAGACACGCAGGAGGCAGAGTCCAGGTGGGTTCCAAGCACAGAACCTCCAACTGTCCTCTCTCAACAGAGCAATGAACAGTGCTGACCCCTCCTTGCAGTGTGGCAATGCGCACAGAGTACTGCCAACCAAGGAAGGTCACCCAAGCTTTGTTGTCCAGAGTATTTAGTGGGTCTTGGTCACAAAGACAGTTAACCCCCATGTGGCTGACTTCAGTTCCCAACCTCCGGAGGCCAAGCTAATACCACATGACCCAAAGCAGTCACCAGGAAACACACTGTCAGACTATCCATGGTGGCCAAAGCCCCAAGGAAACAAAGACACTCTTACCAGGCAGGACAGTCCAAGTGTTTAAAGACCGTCTCCCAAGAACCAAGGATAAAAGTCAGACCTGTCTTTGGACATGACTAAATTCTTTACTACATAAATGCCTCATTCTTAAATATGAAGGGACAACAAAGGATTGCCTGATATAAAAGGAAAGCTTCTAACAGAGTAAAAACAACTGGACAGGAAAGAGTGGAGGGCACTAAGAGGCAACAGAACACTGTAGGAAGCAGAAGAAAACTTGAGCATGAGTATAAATAATATCCTCATCCATAAAACAAGAGGAGAAAGTTATAGTGGACAGAAAGAAAAAGGGGGTTCTATGGAAAGTAACCTCATGGGTGATCTGATCATAAATTTCTAAATGGGCAGCTCAAGATGGGTAGTCATGCCCCAGGCATATAACTTCTTTAGTAAAAGGCTAATCTTTGCCTTAAGCAAGTCCTATCCATTGTTTCTGTGCATCTAACTAAACTCATCTTTCAGACAACCATCCTCAAGAGAGAACATAATCTTACCTGGTAACTATCCCATAACCTAATTACCACCTTCTCCCTCCACCTCCCTGTAATCTCCCTTACTTTTCCTTCTTATTTCACATGCATAAAAGACGCTGCAAAACACTTATTCTCCTCAGCATTGCAGATATTGCTCCTAGGCATATGTTGTCAGTTTAGCTCAATCAAACTATTATAAAAATTCTCTACAGGTCTGGACATTTCGAAGGTGGACACTATTAAGAAAAAGAAACAAAAGAGCTCTTAAAATTAAAAACGTGATAGAAATGAGAAGTCCAATGGAAAACTTGGAAGATGATTTTGGGGGAAACCTATTCTCCCATCCTCCAAGGAAGAGGAGGGACGAATGAGATAGGAAACAGGAGAGAGAGAAAAGATAAACCCAAAGGTTCAATCAAAAAATTCCAACATCCAAGAAGTAGGGATTCCAGGACAAAATTAAGAAAGTGAAAGGGAAAAAATTAACCAGAGAAACAATTCGAGAAAAAAGAAAGGTCACATTACAAAATGGGGATAAGAAGAGCTTCAAATCTGTGAAGAGGAACACTGGATAGAAGCCAAATACAGTGGAAGACTGCCTTGAAATTCCTAAGGAAACAGAATTTTGAATATAGGATTCTATTCTCAGCTGAAATATCGACAAAATATGACTGAAAAGTAAAAGCATGTTTTGACATTCAAAGCCTTTATTTTCAGGAAGTCTTGCTGATAATCGCACTCCACCAAATCAGGAAGAAAACCATGAAAGGAAGACATAGAATCCGGAAAACAGGGCCATAATAATAGAGTGAAAAGAAAGCCTTGGATGAAGGTGGGGGGAGAGCCCATCTACCAGGATGCAGCAGTTTCCCGAGAAGCTGGATTCAAACAGGAGAGTTGAGGACACTAGGGGTGATGTCTCCTAGAAAAATACAAGCCTCATGAATGACATCATCGCTTTGAATGTACCAAAAAAGCAGTTTCATTACTGACAGCTGGTGTAGGGTTGAATTAGTAATAACCACATTGAAAACTGAACAAATGAGACAATTCCAGAGAAAATAAAAATTTATTCAAAAAATAAAATGTAATCACAGTGTACCATATGGCTTATAAATGAATATTGACACAATCTTAATAATAGAAACACTGAAAATGTATCTAACTAAAATGATATTGCCATAATGAGAGGATGGAAGAGGGGCCCTAGGAGGGGAGGGGGAGATACAGTGCAAGAGAGCTAAATCTTTATCTTCCACAGCAGAACATCAGTGCATAAAATTTAAAACTGAAAAATTAAGGCTCCCAGTACAAGGGTGTTATTTTGAAATATGGAGGGAAACACTAGAAGAAAAGGCTCCCTGTGAGGAGCAGGAATAGGGATGTAGAAGGGTGGGACAGGAGTTTGCTGTATTAACTCTTACAGACATGCCTTTCTAAAGAGTATAGTATATATTCAATAAAAATTAAAATAACATGTGAAAAGAGAGGAAAGAAGCATTTGCTAATTAATCAGGATGAATACTAGCAGGCCTTATACAGTACAATAAAAGGAGCTGGGAAGCACTCTACTTTTTTTGTTTTCTTAAAGAGATCCCCAAAGATTACTTGGTTAAAAGTGAGAGTCTGAACCCAAGACTGACACTGAAGAACCCACTTCACCTCAGTGTTTATAAACTGCTTCGTATTTGTGAATTATTTTATCCTTCTCACAATTCTCCCAAGAGATTTGCCTCCAGGCATACATCCAGGGGTCAGATTATCTCCCAGGAATTCTCTAAGTTCCATTCAGCTATTTCACTTCCCCTCTATTTCATAAATTTCATTAGAAAGTACACCATTATATTCCTAAAAGATGCAGCTTCTTCTTTCCTACAGGCCATCAGGACTTACATTCTGGACTCCACATACACACTTACAGTATGATTAAAATCTCAGTGTATCCCAGAGATTTTGATTTGTATAGCTAGAAGCAAATATCTCGAGGGGGATGTAAATGAAATGTCCTTTACAGGTTGTTCTATACCTAGCCAATCCTTCACTTCTATGAAATGAATTAAATTCTACCAGTTTAAATCAAATGTTGGTTCTTCAGCCTCTATCTATACCTGTTACTTCACCAGGCAAAGTTAAGGGTCTTTATGAGTTCATAAATGCTTGTCAAATATGGAAAACATACACACACACACACACACACACATACACACACACACACCAAACAATATTGTGAATTAATTCTTGAATTGACAATACTTTGAAAACTGTTACTTAAAAATTAGTTCTTTCATGTTTTTCAGTCAAATTAAGATCTTAAATAAATTTGCTAATAGACAAAAATTCCCATCTCACAGGACATATTACCCAGATCTCAATTTTACTACTATACATTCTCTTGAAAATACACCATTAGACTTAATAAACCAAACTTTGATTTCCAGGAAAATTTCAGATCCGTTTCTCCAAGCCCCTCCATATACCCAGAGTTCAGAAAGAATCATTAGACCTTGAAGAAATTCATCAAGAAGCTGGAAAACTTTGGCACCCTGCTCAGTAAAGATCCAACTCAGCCCTTTGAGACGATTTGATCAATTATTCTAGGAGCTTCAGAGAAAACCTCTCAATGAGGCACTTGATGACAGACTTTCCTAAATTAAAATATGAGAATGTCCAAAAATGCCCTGTTATTTATTGATTTCACATGATAAGTCCATAGAAAATATTATTCATAAAGCTGCTACCCATGCAGGAAGTTGTGCTAGTCACACAAATTAGAGTCTGCAAGGATACATACATAAGAAAACAGACCTGCACACAATTAATCCTGTCAAAATATCATACACATAATTTAAATATTACAGAATAGAACTAAAAATAATGATTATTATTTTGTTTAAATTTAATTATGTTCAGCTCCGGGGGAAAGAAGAAATATGTTATTGGAACTTAGTGGTTCTATATAGCCTGTACCTATTTTTCCTGAAAACTATTTCCCCATTACCACTCCTGTACTCAATGTACTCTGCTCTCAGCACACACACACACACTATCCCACTTAAATCTCATTCCAGGAAAAATCTATTACCAGTCATTTTTACTATACCCATGGATTTAAGGTAATATATGACCTCTTCCAGGAACATTTACTTTTATGTTTGACCTTTAAGGTAAGATATAGTAAATAATGAAGGACGTATTTTATGAGGGATGTTAACTTATTTCCAAAAGTTTGTGAGTTCATATTATTGCCCAACCTTTTGGGCAAATACTTTGTAAATGACCTACTAAGACTCACTTCATATTTGTGATTAAAATTTGTATATTTAAATTTTGAACCCAATGTCATAGTTTTACCAAAAAAATATTGCTAGTTCTCAAGCAATAGCATAGAGCATGTGTCTGGGCTCATATATCTACAATAGTCATAGGATGGCACCAATAAATCTTATCAAATGAACGCTTGCTCTATAGTCTTGTTATTTATCGATTTCAAAGACATGATCACAAAAATAAGTTAGAAAAATAAAAGAACTTGGGATGGATAAATTCCTATGGGGGAGGAGGGTCCCCAATGATAAATAACTTTAACATATTCCCATATGAAGAAAAACATATCATTAGAAAGATACTGAGTACCTATCTAGTTTCAACCACCACTGCATTCCAGCATGCACTGCAGCTCCAACTGCTCTAGACTCTTGGAAATTCTCCTCACAATTTTATGTCATACTAGAGGCCAGTGCATTAAATTCATGCACAAGTAGGGTCCTTGCCCTGCCAGTGATCAGGGCTGATTGGGGCCTTCTGGTTGCCACCAGGGCCTTCCTTCATTCCACACCACCCCCTAGTGGTCAATGCACATAATAGCGAGTGATAGAACCCTGGGTCTCCCTGTCAAACTCCCATGGGGACACTGTATATTAGTCTTTTATATATATAGACTAGGGGCTCAGTGCACGAAATTCATGCACTGGGGGTGGGTGGTCCCTCAACCCAACCTGCCCCCTCTTACATACTGGGAGCCCTCAGAGGATGTCCAACTGATGGCTCACCCCAAGCCTGGTGAGGCTTTAGACCTTGGGCACCCAGCCTTTGCCCTGCTCAGCTCAGCCCCATCTGCCTGAGACCACCTGGCCCCGGGGGCTGGGCGCTCGCCGCCACTTCTGCTCACAGCGCCCAGGGGGTGGGCACTCGCCGCCCCTGCTGTTTCATCTCCACCCCCGGGGCCCAGCACTCATGCCACTTGGCCCCACCCCCACTCCTGATTGGCTGGTAGCATAGCCAATCAGGAGCAAAGGTACGGTCAAATTTGCATGTTTTCCTTTTATTATATAGGATCCCACTCAGCAAACACCTTTGTTCACAACCAGTTATTCTTTAGTTTTAAGTTTAGAACTTCTCCACATTCCTATACTTTGTGAAAGGGGTGGGTAAGGAATTCTTATTGTGGCTCACTACCTTTCAGGCACCATGCCAGTTGCTCTACTTGTCATATCTCTTTTTTTTAATATATTTTATTGATTTTTTTATAGAAAGGGCGGGAGAGGGATAGAGAGTTAGAAACATCGAGCACACCTCCTCCTGGAGATGTGCCCACAACCACAATACATGCCCGTGACCAAAACCAAACCTGGCAGCCTTCAGTCCGCAGGCCGACACTCTATTCACTGAGCCAAACTGGTCAGGGCTGCCACATCTCTTTTAATCTTCACAATTGCTCTATGACTGAGCTTTTGTTAATCCCATTTTTAAGTGTGAAAACTCAAGAGACAACAGGTAGAAGAATCAGGATTTGAATCCCACAGATTCAGAATTCAAAGTCCAATTTCCTTTCAAAAAAAGAAGCTATCCTATCTAATAAAAGTAATATGCAAATTTAGCCGTACCTTCGCCACAGTCACAAGCTACGCCCACATCCATGCCCACCAGCCAATCAGGAGCAGATTATACAAATAAACCCCAACCAAGATGGCTGCCGCCACTGAGAACAGGAGGAAGGCTTTCCACCTGTCATTGCCTGCCTAAGCCTCCACTCAATATTACAAAGTTTCAATTATAAAAGATACAGAAATGGCGGCAGTCACTGAACTGGAGAGAACAGAGGCTTGGGTTTCCCTGGCAACTGAGGAAGCCAAGCTTACAGCCTGCCATTGCCAGCCTAGGCCTCCACTCTAGGCTACAAAGTTTCAAACAGAAATGGCTGGCACCCAGAGCGAGCAGAAGGCTTGGCTCTGCTCCAGGCTACAAAGTTTCAATGGTAGACATAGATTAATCCCAGATACCAGGGCCTCCATTTGGGTCATTGGGGGGCGTGGCCGGCCTGCAAAACTCCACAGGCCCCTCGCCCAGGCCACCCCTCATCCCAAGGGAACCCCCACCCTGATCTGGGACACTCTTCAGGGCAAACCAGCTGGCCCCCAACCATGCACCAGGCCTCTGTCCTATCTAATAAAACAGTAATTTGCAGATTGACCATCACTCCAACACATAAGAGGGCTGCTCCATGTGGTCAAAGATCCTGCCCCCATGTGGACACAAGATGGCCAGCAGGGGAGGGCCGTTGGGAGGTTCCAGGCCCTGCAAGGGAGGGCATTTGTGGGCAATCATGCCAGCAGGGGAGGGCAGTTGGGAGGGACTAGGCCTGCAAGGGAGGGCAGTTGGAGGCGATCAAGCCTGCAGGGGAGGGCAGTTAGGGGTGACCAGGCTGGCAGCAGAGGGAAGTTGGGGGAAAACAGGCTGGCAGGGGAGCAGTTAGACATCAATTAGGCTGGCAGGGTAGAGGTTAGCGGGTGATCAGGCTGGCAGGCAGAAGCGGTTAGGGCAATCAGGGAGGCAGGCAGGTGAGCAGTTTGGAGCCAGCAGTCCTGGATTGTGAGAAGGATGTCCGACTGCCTGTTTAGGCCTAAATGGGCAGTTGGACATCCCTTGAGGGGCCCCAGATTGCAGAGGGTACAGGCTGGGCTTAGGGACATTCCCCAAACCCCCCCCATGCACGAATTTCGTGCACCAGGCCTCTAGTATTTAATAAAATGGGTAACCATCCCAACATATATATTAATTTGCACAAAATTTTAATCTGGGTAGTCTAGGACTAAATAACTAAATTCTCAATCTTGAACATGCAATTCTGGTTTGAAACCAAAGTAAACTAAGTTTTGAAAGCAAAGGAAAAAATTTTTTAAAGAAACATGCATTGTGTTGCCGAGTCCGGTTTGGCTCAGTGGATAGAGCGTTGGACTGCGGACTGAAGGGTCCCGGGTTCGATTCCGGCAAGGGCATGTACCTTGGCTGCAGGCACATCCCCAGTAGGGGGTGTGCAAGAGGCAGCTGATCGATGTCTCTCTCTCATCGATGTTTCTGACTTTCTATCCCTCTCCCTTCCTCTCTGTGAAAAATCAATAAAATATATTTTTTAAAAAAAAGAAAGAAAGAAAGAAACATGCATTGTGTAGCTGGTATATGTATTATCCATATTTTGTGTCACCTTCTTATTATCCTTTGATTTGCAGAAAATATCAAATGCTTTCCAATCCCACTTACCACACAGTCTCAAGCTCTCCCATACTGCCTTTATCTGTGTTTAAATATATTTTTAAGCACACACAGAAGGAGCTTGGAATGTAGGTGTACCCCGTAAGACAGCAGGCATCTAACATGTGCTAAAATACCCTGACTGTAAGCAGACAGGGCTGGAGTTGATATTGTCTCCCAAAACAAACAAACAAACCCCCGTTACATTATGGAGCACAGTGATTGCCAACACTGTCTGAGAACATCTGTTCAAAACTGAACTTGAGTGGAAATCGCCACCTGCTGGGTGCTGACTCAAAACACCGCCTCCCACCGCACCTGATCGCCTGCCGCAACTTCTACGCAGGGAGAAGTTCTTTTATGGCACAGCGTTTGACAAGGTGACTGGCTTTCCTTGTGTTCTCAGATGCTCTGTGACAAGCCATCAAAAATGTTAGAGCAACCACCACCCTACTTTAAAAAAGAAGCCATCAGATGTGCCAACTCTGAAGTCAGTCTTAGTTAGCTTTACAGTAACACCTCCTGGCCAAGTTGGTCTGGAAGGACTCCCCCTAGTGGAGCAGAACAGAAACACAGGCTTCCCACTGTCTGCTCCAGGGAGCCAGGTGAACCAGTCCCACAGAGCAGGTAAAGGAAGCCTTCCCGGAGGAGATGAAATCATGAAGGCAGCATTAGGGACAGTTCTGGAATAGTGACTGCCATTCATCAGTTAAGGGTGATTTAGCTATATTCTCACTGAGTTTTCACACTAACTCTACCACGGGGGCTTTAGGTTCTTTTACAGATGAGAAAACTGAAGCTCAAAGAGGTCAAATTATTTGTCCAAGGTCACACGATTGATGTCAGAGTTAGGATTCAAACAGGTCTCTATGATTCCAAATCTAAGTTATTTCCAAAATGCTTACATGCAATTTTCAGAGTGAAACACGTATTTACTTAATTTATCTATTTGACATACAATTTTACAAGGGTTTAACAGACGTCTGTTTCCAGCCTAGTGAGACTTTTACCTGACAAACCTGTTCATCACTTCCTCACAGCACTGACTGTCCCCACCAAGCCAATCGTTACTTTCTACTGAAGACAGAGATGACATTAATCTGATTCAGATTACATATAGTTTTTATGAAATGGAAGTACGTTCTAAAGTAACCAAATAGTCAACATAGCAAATCTGAAAAGATAAATACAATGTGTACTATTTGAACAAACAACAAGAAAGAAGTTAACCAAATATGGATTTTTCTGAGGCAGATGAGAAAGACCAGAGGCAGAGAGATGAGCTCTGTAGGAGGCCACCATCATGACTTAGGTGTGTGAAGGAATGAGGCAAGGATAGGAATAGAAGGAAAGAGGAAGAGGTGAGTCCAGGAGATATTTTTTTCTTTTAGTTTAAGAAACATTAAGACTATACTCAGTATTCTGTGATGCAGAAGAATAAATACAAAATAAAAGCTCTGCATCCATAAAGAGTTACGAAGTCAAGACATGCACTACTGAAACACCTAGAGAGAAAATCTTACCTAATAATAGCAAAACATGTAAATTGACCGTACCTCCGCTATGCCCACAGCCAATCAGAGGGGGTATGCAAATTAACCCAGCAAAGATGGTGGGTTAATTTGCATATCCAGGTACAGAGGGGCCTGGAGGGGCAGCATGCCTGCTATGAGGGGGAGGGGATGCGGCGGAGGGAGCTACAGGAGTGGTGCTCCAGACAGAAGCAAGGACGTGCTGGCTCCTGGGTGGGGTGGGAGCGGGGACATGCTGGCTCTCAGGCAGCTGGGAGTGAAGCCAAGGGAAGGAAGGCCTATTCTTGCATGAATATCATGCAATGGGCCTCTAGTATATAATAATGTATTCGATCATGTTCAATCACCAGAGAAAGGGGGAGAATGTGAATTGAGCACTGGAGCTTACAGCCTTGAAAGCCAGGGAAGACTGCAATGGCCAGAGAAGGACAAGGTCTGAAGTCAAGCACAGAAACAACCCACAAATCCAAATGGTAATAACGCTAAGTAATAATCAGAAAAGTTCAGAACTAAAAGGATCCTCAGGGATCATGTGTCTGTTTTCTGTTTTGTTTTTCTAAAGAGACCTCATTTTTTGAGAAATTTTAGGTTCATAACAAAATTGAACAGAAGGTACAGAGATTTCCCATTTACCCCTTGCTCCCCCCTAACACCACAACACATGTATACTGCTTCCCTCACTATCAACATCCCTCACTGGAGCAGGTGATATATCGCGTGTCTGTTTCAGATTTGAAAGGTACAAACCAGTACAAAGAAGCCCCTGCCTATGGTCACATGTCCAGATGCTATCAAAGCTAGGACCAAAGTACTCAGGTCCCCATCCTACATAGCAAATCCTCCCCAGATAAACCCCAAGGCATTAAGTGAAGCATACAGGGACAAATACAGGTTCTCTGGCATTCCTCTGTGGGGTGCCAAATTTCAACTTCTTCTGTAAATGTACCTACTGTCAAGCAACAACACAACTGAACTTTCTGAAAAGGACTAGAGAAAGCTTTGCTATCCAGAGCTTGAACTCCTTCACAGCTACAAATTCTATATAATAAAAGGCTAATATGTAAATCAACCAAACAGCAGAATTACTGGTCGCTATGACCCACACTGACCACCAGAGGGCAGACACGCAATGCAGGAGCCCTGGTGGTCAGTGGGCTCCCACGGGGTAGTGCCACTCAACCAGAAGTCAGGCTCACAGTTGGTGAGTGCAGCAGTGGTGGCAGGAGCCTCTCTTGCCTCTGCAGCAGTCAGACATCCCCCAGGACTCCCAGACTGCGAGAGGGTGCAGACCAGACTAAGGGATCCCCCCCCCCCCGGGTGCACAAATTTCGTGCACTGGGCCTCTGTACTAGTATAATGAGCACCACCATAACCTACCTTCCTCCAGACTACAAACTTAATAATCTCCAAGGAAACATAAATGTTCCTCTTTCCATGAGAAAATTAACTGGATTTTCTGATAGGTAATCTCAGATCTTCAGGTAATGAGAGATCTTTAGGGTCTGTCCCCTCTGGTCTCTGAGACCATGGAGAAGACAGGCTCATGTCAATTTCCAAACTCATCATGAAGAACACCGGTTATGCTTTTCCATCTGCCCCTGGCATCATCTGAATACAATATGCTCATTTTCAGACATAATACACCTTTCAGATATATGCACCTGCTTAACCACCTTACCCTCCTGGGTTTTCCAACTTCTCACACTCATTTTAACACATTTCTTCACTTAATTTATTTTATTTTTTATATTTTATTGATTTTTTACAGAGCGGAAGGGAGAGGGATAGAAAGTCAGAAACATCGATGAGAGAGAGACATCGATCAGCCGCCTCTTGCACGCCCACTACTGGGGATGTGCCCACAGCCAAGGTACATGCCCTTGCCGGAATCGAACCTGGGACCCTTCAGTCCGCAGTCCGACGCTCTATCCACTGAGCCAAACCGGTCTCGGCTCTTCACTCAATTTAATAAAAAAAAAAAATGAAAGGCTAATATCTCTACAATTTCCTTGTCAAAGCTTTTCTAACCAAGTATTTAAAAAATATAATAAACATATTGATATAAAGGTAAAAGTGACTGAGAGGATTCATCAAGAAATAATATATAGTAATTTAAGGTTCTCTGAATCTCTAATTAATCTAAGAAACTCTATAGCTTACTGCAGGGTTCCTCTGAATTGGCGGTGTTCCTGAGAGCCACGTGGGGAGACTGTGAAAATGCGGGTTCCTGGGCCCCTACATGGACAGCAAAAACTATTGTGGGGCTCAGGGATGTGCATTCGTAACAAGCTTTGGGGTGGTACTAGCTCAGGGTCACAGCCCAGGGAGCTTCTATAAAGCTAATGGCAGGAGAAGCAAAGCAAAGTATTGAAATAAACCTGCAGAGAGAGAGCTGGAATTTCAATTCCAGGACTGCCTCTAACCAGCCACATGACCACACGTTTAATTTCCCTGTGCCTCAATCCACTCGTCTGTGACAGAAGGGTGTTGGACTGGTAGCTACGATATCTTCCTGCTATGAAATTGTGATATATTTTTTAAAAGTAACTATAAATGTGGACACTAATTAATTTTTCCAGAAAATAGGGTTTGAAATATTCATACGTAATGTTTACATAAGGATCTCTACATTAAAGAGTCTGAATACCTTAAGCTTGCCAGATACCTAGTTGAATGTCATGTTAGACATTTTAATGAAAATACACACACACACACACACACACACACACACACACACACACACTATCCCTTATCTTGTGGCCCTGAGGTAAGGAGCGTGACCACCATGTGTTCAGTAGAAAAGTTTATCTGAATATGGATTACAAGGGAAGTTGATTTAGCCACTTTTTTAACAATATGTTTTGTTCCTTTTTTATGGAATGTATTGGTGTTGACTTTCAATTGCACGGGTCTTAGGGGTTCAATTCTATAACACATCGTCTGTAGATTATGCCGTGTGTTCACCTCCCCAAATCCAGTCTCTCTCCATCACCACTTTGGCTACTGTTACCAGACTTGGAAGTGTCACCACGTTGACACTATTAACCACATTCCGCATTCCGAGGGAAGCACAGCGCCACTTAAGTGACACCTTTTCCGGAAGTAATTACCAGGGCTCCTCATCTGAGACTCTGCTTTAGGGAGGAAGGCCTGACTGTACAAAGAGAGTCGGGAGCTGCAGCCAGAGCGTCTCAACGTCTTTAAAAACTCTGTACCAACTGCAGCGGAGATGAAACAGTTATCCTTCTCTTGCAACCACTTTGGTTCCCAGGGAACTGGCTGTGGCGGCTGAGGCAGGCGGAAGAGAGGCACCTCCGCAGCCACACACACAGCACACACCAAAGTTAACAGGAAAACTTCAAAGTGCCTTTTTATGCCTTTAACTCAAAGATGAACACATTTCAAGGTGACCCAATCCTCAAATGACAGTGTTTTAAAAGGGCCAGAACTCTCCACTTAAACCATCTCTGTGACACGCACACAGCGCGTCCTCAAGGGCTCCCTCTGCTGTCTCGTTGACTCGTCTTGCTTTCCTGGCACAGGAACCCCATCCCGTCTTCCTTCCTAACAACTGAAATCCAAAGGGCTTAGGTACTTTAAAAACATGTTTGCTTTTTAACTTAGCGGACACCACGGGAGGACTTTTAATTACTGCATTCTACAACAAGCCCACATTATTACTTTGTAGTTTTTTTTTTCCTCTCTATTTATCAAAACCAGAACCAGAATAATAAAACACAGCCTCCTCTGTCATGCGTGTAAGCCAATAGTGGAAGACTTCTAAGGTAAAATCAAAGGCAGTGTTCACAAAAGAACTCCCAGTTTAGAAATCTGAAAAGGTCCACGATCATCGTGTTGACTTGGTGCATGTATTTCACACACGGAATATGATTTTCCCTTCTCTCGTCACTGAAATATTACTCTTTGTCATGATAGCAAAATGAGATGATTTACAACAGAAACCCGGACACGGGGTTCCTACGGCTAATGACACATGCCAGGCTGGTTTTGCTCAGTTCCTTTGGAGAAACTACACCCTGTCAAGGATGTCCTTTCCCAGAAAACCTCCCCTGGACTCTGGAGCTCCTCTTTCTCACCTGATTGTTGTTAATAATCCTCACCCAAGGATATTTTTTCCACTGATTTTGAGAGAGAGTGGACAAGGAGGGGAGAGAAACATTGATGAGAGACACATCTATTGGCTGCCTCCCGAACATGCCCTGGTTGAACCCAGGTAAATGCCCTTGATCTGGAATCGAACCAAAGAGCCTTCGGAGCGTGAGGCTGAGCAACACCAGCGAGAGGCCCTCGGGTGGTTTTTATCTTACTGTAAGGATTTCCATGACTGTCTCCCTTAGTTGGCCGTGAGCTCTGGGAAAGCAGCGATAAGGAAGCTTATCTATGTGGACGTGCCCCGGCCATTAGCACGTGCAATGCAAGTTAAGTGCCGGGAAAGTGGGCACTCCACTTGTTTATTTTAATTTTGTATAAATGTATACGACACGACAGTAGATTTAAAATTTTATTCTGGTCCCCTGAACAACTGTTCTAAATGGGGAAGAGGGGGTGGGGGTGGGGAACATGAGCAAGGTAGACTGATGGGGGGAGCCACTATGGCCCATAGCAGGGTATCGGAGCCTAAACAAGTGAGGGGGGCATTCAGATGACTGGCCCAGAGTCCAATCACAACATGGAGGGTACCTGCACAAAGGGGCAGCCACATACGGGAAGTTAAGACAAGCATGACAAGGAAGCTATCTACGTGCAGGGGCAGCCTGACTGACTGCCACAGGCCTGCTGGGGGACCACAGGCCAGGGTTCTCCAAGTTGGGTGTGTCGCAGAACCACCCAGAATACTTGTTAAGACTCGGAATGCCGTCCTAACCAATTTGGCTCAGTGGATAGAGTGTCTCCTTTTGGACTGAAGGGTCCCAGATTCTATTCCAGTCAAGGGCATGCACCTTGGTTGTGGGTACATCCCCAATGGGGTAAGAGGCAGCTGATCAATGTTTCTAATTCTCTATCCCTATCCCTTCCTCTCTGTAAAAAAAAAAAAATCAATAAAATATATTTCAAAAAAAGACTCGGAATGCCAGACCTCAAGACAGCCACTCTGATTCATGAAGACCTCGCGGCGCCTGCATCTTTAATGAGCTCCCCAATAATGTCAATGCTGCTGGTCCAAGGGCCATATTTCTGGTTCAAAGAAATCAAGCGGCTTGGCCGGAGCTATAGCTACTGAACAGGGGGGCCAGATCTGGGTTCATTTGTTTTTCTTCCTTCTGACTCAACCTAGTCAAGCCTTCTCTCTACATCTGCCCACATAGGACTACCACTGCCCAAAGAAAAACATTCCTTTAGGTTATGTTTATTTGAAGAAAATCAGAATTGAACATGTTAAGTAAAAAATATCTTTAGCAGATAGCACTCATCACTAAACACTGACATAAAAGTTAACCTTAAAGTTAGAGGTTTCTCCTTCTTTCCCATATCCAAATGCTATCCTAAAAGAACATTTTCCTTGAAGGGTTTTAACCTGAGGGTCAGTCTTAAATGAACCTATTTTTTTTTTTAAGTCTATTAACTAGAAGTATATACATTAAAATATAAATACTTAGGACTGGATTAGTAATAATTTCCGTTTTTTTGTGCTAATTACATTTTCTAAAACTTTTACAATAAACTTGAATTCCTCCTGTAATAAGGAAAAGAGCGCAGCTGGTGTGGTTCAGTGGTGGAGCGATGACCTATGAACCAAGAGATCACCGACT
The DNA here is from genome assembly GCA_027563665.1 of Antrozous pallidus. Lineage (NCBI taxonomy): Eukaryota > Metazoa > Chordata > Mammalia > Chiroptera > Vespertilionidae > Antrozous > Antrozous pallidus. Next base: position 91,978,080 of record CM050513.1, read on the forward strand.
GATGTCCAGTCAGGGCATATGCTCTGGTTGCAGGCTCGATCCCCAGTAGAGGGCGGGCAGGAGGCAGCAGATCAATGATTCTCATCACTGATGAAATGTTTCTACCTCTCTCTTCCTCTCTGAAATCAATAAAAATGTTTTTTAAAAAGAAAAAGAAGCCGAGCCGAGACCGGATTGGCTCAGTGGATAGAGCGTCAGACTGCGGACTGAAGGGTCCCGGGTTCGATTCCAGCAAGGGCATGTACCTTGGCTGCGGGCACATCCCCAGTCGGGGGCGTGCAAGAGGCAGCTGATCGATATTTCTCTCTCATCGATGTTTCTGACTTTCTATCCCTCTCCCTTCCGCTCTGTAAAAAACCAATAAAATATATTAAAAAGAAAATGAAGCCGAAACCGGTTTGGCTCAGTGGATAGAGCGTCGGCCTGTGGACTGAAAGGTCCCAGGTTCAATTCCGGTCAAGGGCATGTACCGTGGCTGCAGGCACATCCCCAGCAGGGGGTGTGCAAGAGGCAGCTGATGGATGTTTCTCTCTCATCGATGTTTCTGACTTTCTATTCGTCTCCCTTCCTCTCTGTGAAAAATCAATAAAATATTTTTTTTAAAAAAAGAAAAGTAAAAATTAACTTCTTTTAAAAAGTTACAATATGTATTTTAAAAGACTTAATTAAAAAACTCTATGGAAGACACTGCATGAATTAATAGTGAAGTATTTTTTTTCCAGTACATAAATAATTCAAGAAAATTTTTAGGCTAAACCTGTCTAGATTAATGATTAATACCAGTGAAGGAAAAACACTCTTGTGTATCTGATTTTAATTAAACAAAGAAAATAAAAACAAAACTATGATCATTGAAATCACTGCATAAAAATCACACTTACTATTATTCTACATAGCAACTGTTTTTGTCTGTTCCTTTTCAACAAATGGAAGTGATTCTAATTCTTGCAAACTAAGAAAGCAAAAATGTTATATGTCAAAAAGTGGCCAGGTGATTCGTGCACATTGAAAGGGAATTAATTAGAAGAAAGATTCGTGTGGTAATTAAGTTACAGCAAAAAATTACATGGCTCAGTGGATAGAGCGTCGGCCTGTGGACTGAAGGGTCCCGGGTTCGATTTCGGTCAAGGGCATGTACCTTGGCTGCGGGCACATCCCCAGTTGGAGGTGTGCAGGAGGCAGCGGATCGATGTTTCTCACCCATCGATGATTCTGACTTTGTATCCCTCTCCCTTCCGCTCTGTGAAAAATCAATAAAATATATATTTTTTTAAATTACATGTCAAAATAGTACATATAGTATAGTATTATAAAATTAAAACAAGCATGCGATTGGCGGCAGCGAGAGTTTTATATGTATTGCACATGTGCAAATCAATGTTTATTTTTAAATTACCAGTGCGTGTCATTAGTACCCGCTGGCCAGTTGGTCAGATGTACATGTATGGTCGGTCACTTAGCCTTTTATATATATAGATTATATCTCAACTTTAAAAAATAAAGTAAAAATAGTTGAACTGTATTTCTTGAAGGAACAAAATTAAGCCTCTAGGTTTAGGGAAAATAAAGGTTCATCTTCCATGGGCACAAAGCCAGAGTTACATCCCTGAAGACACCGAGGAAAGACCTGCACCCCATCCATATCCCCATCCCCTATCTTTCAGGATCTTCCCAATCTAGGGAATATTCTTTTATTACTAAAGTTCACACTCCACAGGAAGAGCTCGAGTTTAAAACATAATCTCCCAAAAGGCAGTGACTAAAGGGGAATCAATTTGGTGAGGAAATCAACTGTCATTATAAAAATTCACTCTTACCGTTCCACCAAAATTCTAGACTACCTCTAGACCATTTAGTTATAAAAGATATTTTTAAAGAAAAAATAAAGCACCTCTGTGTTATACATCATTTACAGCTAATGCTCTCAAAATTAGCTCCTAAAAACAGAACTCTATATAATATTTTTATTACGCCCACTAGGTATCCACAATGTATTACACTTTACATCCTCTCATTTGATCTCCAAACCAGTTTACGAGGCAAACAATATTCGTGCAAGAATAGGCCTTTCTTCCCCTGGCTTCACTCCCAGCCGCCCGGGAGTGGGCAAGTCCTCCCTTCTGTCCAGAGCACTGCTCCTATAGCACCCTCCACCATAGCAGGCAACCCGTCACTCCGGTCTGCCCTGTGCCTGCATATACAAATTAACCTGCCATCTTTGTTGGGTTAATTTGCATACTCATTCTGATTGGCTGTGGGCATAGCAGAGGTGCAATCAATTTACATGTTTGCCTATTACTAGGTAAGATACTATTATAAACATTTTACATATTAATAAACTTAAGCACTGTCCTCGCTGGTTGGCTCAGTGAATAGAGCGTCGGCCTGTGGAATGAAGGGTCCCAGGTTCCATTCCGGCCAAGGGCACATACCTGGGCTTCGGGCTCAATCCCCAGAAGGGGGCAGGCAAGAGGCAGCTTATCGTTGATGTTTCTATCCCTCTCCCTTCCTCTCTAAAATCAATAAAAATATTTTTTTTTAAAGAAAGAAACTTAAGCACTGAATGGTTAAGGAATGTGGGCAAAGTCACACAGCTAAATTCAAGATCCACCATACAGATAGCCAAGTTACTCAGCTTAACCTGAGATCCTTAACCTTTGGCCGATCATGGTTTGTGCTATGTTTGAATTGCACACTTTTCACACTTTCTGGGAATCCCAATCAAGTTTCCTAGCAATGACATTTTCTGAAATAGTGAAGCCATTCGTTGGGCATGTTTACAAATCTTCGTACCTCTAAAATCATACTCAATTCTCCCTAAGTGTCACAGTGCCCGGGCCTGCCAACTCCTCCCCCCCGCAAGGCCACTGCTGGGGACAGCTGCGTTACACCCTCCGTGGGAATCCAGCTCTGGGTCACACAGGGATTCCACACAACGTGGGCCAGGGAGGTTTTCAACTAGTTTTACTTGTTTGGGGTTCGGGGTCCTGTTCTTTGCAATCAAGGGGCTAGGAGGAAATCAGTGGGAGGCTGGAAGTCGAATCCTTTCCTATGCCCCCCGTTTAGAAAAAGCAGGCTGGGGTGTCCGGGGCGGCGGGAACGTGCCCGAGAGTCAGGTCTCCCCGGCTCGGCCTCGGGGTGGGGGCGGCGGGCGCCCCCGCTTCCCCGGCCGACGAGCACCCGCGTGGGACCAGGGCCCCGGGCGGCGGCGAGCCCCACGCCGGCCAGGAGGCGGCAGGACGCGGGAGGCGGACGCGCGGGAGGCGGGGAGGGGCCCTTACCGAGCTCCGTGCCCGGGTTGTGCGGCGACATGGTGCGGGGCGCTGCAGCGGTAGCCGAGTCCTCCGCCCGGGTTCACCTCCGCCCAGCCCTTCCTCCTTCCTGTCCGCCTCGCGACTCCGCGGCGATCGCCCCGCCCCGCGCCGCGCCCTGGGGGCCTCCGGGCGGAGCGGTGCACCGCGGCCGCTCGGTGAGGCCCCGGGCTGGGGCTCCGCCGGGAAAGCCTGCGCCCCTCGCCGTTGTCATCTCCGCGAGGGGCGCCAACTCCAGCACCAGCTCCCGGAAGGAACACTAGCAAAACCCGTTGGAAATCCTGAAGTTGCGGACTGCACCACGGAGCACCAACGTTTAGAAACTCTTACTAGTAACGGAGAGATTGTAAACCAAGAGGGGCGGCAGCACTGAGGCCAGAAAAAGAAGGGGGCGCGGGAGTTAGGACACCTGGTTTCTCAGTCTCGCGTCACATGCCCAGCCAAGCTTCATGTTCCTCATCTGTGAGACATGACCTTGACAACTCCCTCATCTGTAAGAATGACCTTGATAGCTTCTTGGAGCTCTAAACTCTGAATGTGTGACCCTAAGATTTATATATATTTTTTAATTGATTTTTTACAGAGCAGAAGGGAGAGGGGTAGAAAGTCAGAAACATCAATCAGCCGCCTCTTGCACGCCCCCTACTGGGGATGTGCCCGCAGCCAAGGTACATGCCCTTGACCAGAATCAAACCCGGGACCCTTCAGTCTGCAGTCCGCTGCTCTATCCACTGAGCCAAACCGGTCTGGGCAGATTTTTTTTTATTTTTTTATTTTCAGTCTGACTTTTGTGATCAGAAGTTTAAAATAGCCTGAAGTCGCTCAACATCGGCTACTAGTCAGTCCATCTGTACTCACAATCCTGGAAGAAAACTTAGTGATGGCTTGTCTGCCATGACCCGGTGACTGCTTTCAGATGTAAGCTGGCATTTGCAACTAGAACAGTCCTGCCAAGAAGGTGTGATATCTCCACAGCTCTACCTACAACCACCAGATTTCTGAATAGAGCTAAGGCCTCCTGCGGTGTTGGAATCTGAGCAGGCTCAGAATGCATAAAACCCCCAATATACCAGCAATTCCACTTAATAACTATGTGATTCTAGGAATGTTATTGTCTACCTGTCTGAGAAATGGGGATCAAAACGTACTGGCCTATAAAGTTGTTGTGTGTATGTGTAAAGCATGAAGTAGGTGTGCAGCAAACGGAAGCCGTTAATGTTAGTGTCAGATTCACAGAGCAGTTTGGGGATTAAATAGGAAAAGTAATCCCAGTCCTTTTTCCTTATACTGAGCTGCCTCTCAGCCTTGTCAACACAGAACTATTGTGAGTATTTTGGGTGCATCTAGATTCTATTCATACATATAATAACACTAGAGGCCCGGTGCACGACATTCGTGCATTGGGGGGGGGGGGGGGTGTTCCTCAACCCAGCCTGCATCCTCTCCAATCTGGGACCCCTCGAGGGATGTCCAACTGCCCGTTTAGGCCTGATTGGGATCGGGCCTAAACAGGCAGTAGGACATCCTTCTCACAATCCAGGTCTGCTGGCTCCAAACTGCTCGCCTGTCTGCCTCCCTGATTGCCCCTAACCACTTCTGCCTGCCAGCCTGATCACCCCCTGACCACTACCCTGCTAGCTTGATTGATGTCTAACTGCTCCCCTGCCAACCTGTTTGTCCCCGACTTCCATCCTCTGCCAGCCTGGTCACCCCTAACTGCCCTCCCTGCAGGCTTGATCGCCCCCAACTGCCCTCCTTTGCAGGCCTGGACCCTCCCAACAGCCCTCCCCTGCTGGCCATCTTGTGGTGGCCATCTTGTGTCCACATGGGGGAAGGGTCTTTGACCACATGGGGGCAGCCCTCTTGTGTGTTAAGCTGATGGTCAATCTGTGTATTATTCTTTTATTAGATAGGACAGAGGCCTGGTGTATGGGTGGGGGCCAGCTGGTATGTCTTGAAGGGTGTCCTGGATCAGGGTGGGGTTCCCCTAGGTCGTGGGGCGGCCTGGATGAGGGGCCTGTGGTGGTTTGCAGGCTGGCCATGCCCCCCAGTGACCCAAGTGGAGGCCCTGGGATCTGGGATTAGTTTATGTTCTACAATTGAAACTTTGTAGTCTAGAGCGGAGCCAAGCCTTCTGCTCGCTCCATGGCAACAGCCATTTCTGTTTGAAACTTTATAGCCTAGAGTGGAGGCCTAGGCGCTAGGGCTGCAGAAGTTTAGCGTCTTCCATCGCCCTGGCAACCCTAGCCTCTTCTCTCTTCAGCTCCATGGCTGCCTTCAGATTATGTATCTTTTATAATTGAAACTTTGTAGAATTGGAGGCCTAGCCCAGCAAAGGCAGGCAGAAAGCTTGGCTTCCTCTGTTACCGGTGAAACCCAAGCCTCCCCTCCTGCTCTCAGTGGCGGCAGCCATCTTGGTTGGGATTTATTTGCATAATCTGCTCCTGATTGGCTGATGGGCATGACTGCTAGGTGTAGCGAAGGTATGGTCAAATTTGCATATTACTCTTTTATTAGATAGTATGTCCCCTTTATTTTTAGTTTAAAGGTAAACTAAATATAAAAAAGCAGGTCCTAAAAGCCTGGAGCGGGCCGAGCACAGCTACATCACCATGCTTTCCAGTTAACATCAACAGCTTCACAAAACCCCAACCTCAGCCAAGGCCATTGTGACCATGATGAATCAACAAAAACAAGACCACTCATACCCGTGTCTGAACACAGAAAAAAAAAAGAAAAAGAAAGAAAAAAATGCGCATTGCCTAAACCACAAACATGGCCTAACAGCCTCTTCCTATCCTGCCTAATATAAGTGACTGTCACTTCATTACCCATCAGTTTTAGCCTCATTCCATTCTTCCTGTGTTTTAGATAATAACTAAGTTGCCTTGTCATATAATTATCACTGGTTCCTCCCAGCAATCCAATCCAGAGCAATGGCCCAATTCCTTGAACTTTCCCCAAATCACCAAGCATAAGGTCAAATCCCGTGTCATTTCTAACATCCTCACAATTCCCTACAATGAGCATTCTCCCTTGTTGCATCAAGTCAACGAACCCAAATTTATCCTACTGCTGGTGTGTTCCTGTGGTCTTCAAATGGAAAGCACTGACATCCTTAAAAGATACAAAGACAACAAATAGAATGCAATTTAAGGGGAAGGTACAACTCTAAGCCAAATTCCAAACTATTCATTATACATTCATGTATAGCGTAAACTTATTAAAACTAAAACAAAAAGTTGTGAGAATCCCAACTTAGCTGAAAACCAGAATCAGGGCAGCCTCTTACAGCAAGCATGTTAGCAATATGTCTAAAAAGAATTTCTCAAGGACTTTTTTCCAAAATTGACTTGTTACACAGTATTCATCAAGAATTCATCTCTAGAGTTTGAAAGTATATTAAATTGACAGCATTCTGAGAGATAGTGGTGATAGAATGCAATAAATAAATAAAATGAAAATGAGTATACTTAATGGAGAAATGTTGCCAAGGTTCACTTTGTGAGTTCCCCTTTTAAACATACTGCCTCGCCAAAACTGGTTTGGCTCAGTGGATAGAGTGTCGGCCTGTGGACTGAAAGGTCCCAGGTTCGATTCCGGTCAAGGGCATGTACCTTGGTTGCAGGCACATCCCCAGTAGGGGGTGTGCAAGAGGCAGCTGGTCGATGTTTCTCTCTCATCGATGTTTCTGACTTTCTATCCCTCTCCCTTCCTCTCTGTAAAAAATCAATAAAATATATTAAAAAAATAAAAATAAAATAATAAACATACTGCCTCCCGAAACTCCTGAAGAGCCTCTAAGGCCAGGCCTCTCAAAGGAAGATCTGCAGACCACCATCACTACGTTGGAATCCCCCAAGCGTTTTTATCTAAAGTCAATTCTGGGCTTCACAACAGCCCTGCTGAATCTGAATCTCTAGGGCCCTGGAATCTGTATTTTAACAAGTTCCCTCAAATGAAATTCATGTGAGCTAAATACAGAAAATCATTAACCTAGATGCACAGGAGAGCAAACTATGCATACCCATCTTGTACTATACCCAAACTGGTTCTTTTTTCAAAAAATATATTGATTTTTACAGAGAGGAAGGGAGAGGAATAGAGAGTTAGAAACATCCATCAGCTGCCTCCTGCACACCCCACACTGGGAATGTGCCCGCAACCAAGGTACATGCCCTTGCCTGAAATCGAACCTGCGACCCTTTAGTTCCCAGGGCAACGCTCTATCCACTGAGCTAACCCAGTCAGGGTCGAATTAGCTAGCTGTTGTTAACCTATTTTATTCTTTTTATCCATAAAGATTTTGCATAGCATTCTTTTTTGTGGATGTGTTTAATAAAATTTTAAATTGCCATGAAAATTTTCTGTCTTCCCATCCACACCCCTTCTTCAATTAAAATTGAAGCTCCGGGAATGTATCATATTTATCTTGAAGCCTGAAGAACTTACCTGGCCTGGGAGATAGGTATTCCAAGGGCATTGACTATTTGCTGGTTTGTCATAAGCATAGCGTTTAGTACAGTACTTGGCACATAGTAGGCTATGAATATTTTATAGATAAATGATTGCATATTACTCTATTTTCTTAGAGTGCCCATTGTGTTATCCAGCCCAATTTCATTTGACTGGTCTCATTTCTCAGATCAGTCATTCCACTTAGTCGATCCACTTAGACAGGATATAAACCAGTATTTCTAAATTAAAATGGGAAAGTATAGAAGCAAGAAGGACTAGGGAGGAGTGTGAATATTAGAACTGAATTATTTCACAACTGGAGGGAGATTTATAAACCACCTAATTCCTACTTCATGGTGAAATAAGAAAAATAAGAATTATACTGAGTCTTTTATGAAGCTAAATTTATTCAATTTAAAGAACAGTTCTTCAATCTGAGACTACATCCTTCACTACAACTTGGATTTTAAAATGTCCTATTTTAAATAAAGATTGTAGTAGCAATTTTTTTTCTTTTTTAATAGCTTCACTTGGCAGTACTAGAAGCAGACATTCTATTGTGCCCACCTCCATTTTTCTAACCTATTAGTCCACCAAATCCCAAAGTTAGAGAATTACTGAAAAAATAAATATATATTAGCTAATATTATTATGAGGTAAACCCTTTACGTCAATTATTTGATATTTCCCTCTAAAAGAATCTATGTGTGAGAACTATCATTTTCCTTTTCAGATAAAGAAGGTGAGTCTTAGAGAGTTTAGAGTATAAGTGTTAGAGGATGATTCAACCCAAGCCTATCTAACCCTTCAAACCACACCTACTAGCCCACTCTCCCTCTCTCTCTGAAGCCAAACTCCTTAGACAAACCATTTAGGCCCTCTGAAATCAGGTTTTGCATTACATTCATGTGCCACTTAGCAACAGGGATACATTCTACAAAGAGCATTGTTAGGTGATTTCATCACTGTGTGAACATCACTGAGTGCACTTACACAAAACTAGATAGGATAGCTTGCTACACTCCTAGGCTATATGGTGCAGCCTACTGTTCCCAGGCTGCACACCTGTACAGCATGCTACTGTACTGTATACTGTAATTGTGACACAATGGTATTTGTGCAACTAAACATATCTAAACATATGACAAGTATGTTGTAAAAGTTAAGTGCCTCTGTATAGGGCACTTACCATGAATACAGCTTGCAGTACTGGAAATTGCTCTGGGTGAGTGGCAATGTGAAGGTCTAGGACATTCCTGTTCACTGCTGTGGATTTTATAACACTGCACTTAGGCTATACTCAACTTATAAAACACAATATTAAATCTAGCACAAGAGAAAATGATGCAACTAAGATATGCGGTAAACACAAGATGAGGCTGCTGCCGGCGTTACGTGGCACACTGTTTTATAGCAAATGTTTTGAAAAGTAGAAATAAACTGGAAAATGATAAAAAGCATATTATAGTAAATACATAAACCAGGAACATAGTGTATTATTATGATGTATTATATGTTGTACATAGCTATCTGTGCTATAACTGTATGACTGGCTGTGCAGATTTGTTAACACCAGCATCACCACAAAAGTGAGTAATGCATGTTCTACAATAGATAAGACAGCAATGATGTCACTGGGCGATGACTTTTTCAGCTCCATTATAATCTTACTAGAGGCTTGGTGCACAAAAATTTGTGTACTGGAGAGGAGGGATCCCTCAGTCCAGACTTCACCCTCTTGAAGTCCAGGACTCCTCGGGGGATGTCCACCTGTCGGCTTAGGCCCACTCCCTGGGGGATCCAGCCTAAGCTGGCAGTCAGTCATCCCTCTGGCAGCCCAGGAGCCCTCAGGGAGATGTCCAACTGATGGCTTAGGCCTGCTCCCTAAGCATAAGCCATCAGTTGGACACCCTTCGTGCTGCGGAGGACCACGGCTGCGTTCGCTTCTTGCTGAGTGGAGCTCCCCTACGGGAGCGCACTGACCACCAGGGGGCAGCTCCTGCGTTGAGCATCTGCCCCCTGGTGGTCAGTGCATGTCATAGCAACTGGTCATTCCACCATTAGGGTCAATTTGTATATCACCCTTTTATTATATAGGATGGGACTACCATTGTATAAGCAATCTTGTAAACTCAGTTATTTTCCACTACACCAAGTTCCATTTTATCATTAGCTGTGTAAAGTGATTCAACCTATAAATATTGCCCATTAGCTATCAGCTGCATACTTTGACCTTGCTGCCATAGGTAAATTAGTCAGATGCTGCATTTATTTCTTCAGGACTTCTATTGGTTTTAAAGTACACTGAGTAGCCGAGACCGGTTTGGCTCAGTGGATAGAGCGTCGGACTGTGGACTGAAGGGTCCCGGGTTTGATTCTGGTCAAGGGCATGTACCGTGGCTGCGGGTACATCCCCAGTAGGGGGCGTGCAAGAGGCAGCTGATCAATGATTCTCTTTCATCACTGATGTTTCTCTCCCCCTTCTTCTCTGAAACCAATAAAAAGGTATTAAAAAAAAAAAAACACAATAAGGAACCTACTAAAGATATAGTCTCTTGGTCTGCATTTTCAACTCATTTTATTATTGCTGCTTTCTGAAAAGTTACATCCCTTTCCCCACCTTCCACCTCAACCTCAAATAAAAGGCAGGCTAAATAATATTCCATTGAACTTAAACTATTAAAAATGTAACCTACAAGTTAATATGAATTATGGTACACCTTTATTATACTGTTTTGTAGCCAATGACTGGCATTGTTGAACTTTATTTATGGACAGGAAAAACACGTAAGAGAATTGATGGACCACACTCAACCTGGTTTCTCTGAAGAAACCGCTGGATGACACTAAAACTGAAAATTAATGATTCATAAGGTAAATTACTAAAAATGAGGCAGGATTTGGGGTTATCAGACATCCTATCTAATAAAAGAGTAATATGCAAATTGACTGTACCTCCGATCAAGCCATCAGGAGCAAATCAGGAGCAAATTACTCAAATAAACCTCAACCAAGATGGCTGCAGCCACTGAGAGCAGGAGGGGGGCTTGGGTTTCCTTGGCAATGGAGGAAGCTAAGCTTTCCAAATGCCCTTGCTGGCCTAGGCCTCCACTCAATGCTACAAAGTTTCAATTATAGAAGATACATAAATCCAACAGAAATGGTGGCAGTCACGGAGCTGGAGAGAGAAGAGGCTAGGGTTGCCAGGGCAATGGAGGAAGCTAGGCTACAAAGTTTAAAACAGAAATGGCTGTCGCCACAGAGCGTGAAGGTTTGGCTCCGCTCCAGGCTACAAAGTTTCAATTGTAGAACATAAATTAATCCCAGATACCAGGGCCTCCACTTGGGTCACTGAGGGGCATGGCTGGCCTGCAAACCACCACAGGCCCCTCACCCAGGCTGCCCCATGCCCCAAGGGAACCCCCACCCTGATCCAGGACACCCTTCAGGGCAAACCAGCTGGCCCCCACCCATGCACCAGGCCTCTATCCTATCTAATAAAAGAGTAATACACAGATTGTCCATCACTCCAACACACAAGAGAGCTGCCCCATGTGGTCAAAGATCCTGCTCCCATGTGAACACAAGATGGCCAGCAGGGGAGAGCCGTTGGGAGGTTCCAGGCCTGCAAGGGAGGGCAGTTGTGGGTGATCAGGCCAGCAGGGAGGACAGTTGGAAGGGAGCAGGCCTTCAAGGAAGGGCAGTTGGGGACTATCAAGCCTGCAGGGGAGGGCAGTTAGGGGTGACCAGGCTGGCAGAGGAGGGAAGTTGGGGGCAAACAGGCTGGCAGGGGAGCAGTTAGACATCAATTAGACTGGCAGGGTAGTGGTTAGGGGGTGATCAGGCTGACAGGCAGAAGCAGTTTGGGACAATCAGGGAGGCAGGCAGGTGAGCAGTTTGAAGCCAGCAGTCCTGGATTGTGAGAAGGATGTTCGACTGCCCGTTTAGGCCCGATCCTTCCAGGAAGGATTTGCGCCCCTCCTCCCCATCCCCCCACATGAATTTCATACCCTAGGCCTCTAGTCCTATGTAATAAAAGAGAAACATGCAAATTTGACAGTACCTTCACTACACTGCCAGCCAATCAGGAGCAGGGGGCGTGGCCAATCAGTGTGAGTGCCTGATCCCAGGGGCTGAGTGGAAGCACCTGCCCCTGGGGATAGAGACAATGTGGTGGCAGCATGGCACTCTGGCCAGAGCAGAGAAGACTGAAGGTTCCGGCTGGAGTGAAGCCTCCAGCTGGCCAAAGCAAAAACGGAAGGCAACAGCCAGAGGGAAGGCCTGGGTCCCAGGTTCCAGAGGAAAACTGGTCCTGGCAGCCAGGGGAAGGAAAGCTTATTGCATGAATCTTCATACAACTGGCCTCTAGTTAAAATATAAAAAGGAATGCCGAAACTGGTTTGGCTCAGTGGATAGAGCATCGGCCTGCGGATTAAAAGGTTCTGCGTTCAAAAAAAAAAAAAAAAATCTGGGTTCGATTCCAGTCAAGGTCATGTACCTTGGCTGCAGGCACATCCTCAGTAGGAGGTGTGCAAGAGGCAGCTAATCAATGTTTCTCTCTCATCAATATTTCTATCCCTCTCCCTTCCTCTCTGTAAAAAGATCAATAAAAACATATTTAAAAAAGAAGAATATAAAAAGGAAGCCCCAGAGCAAGCATGCAATGGGAAGAAAAGTTGTGGAGATGAAGGGAGTAGATCAGTGGTCTGCAAACTCATTACTCAACAGAGCGGCAAACTGCAGCTCTCGAGCCACAGTTTTTCCGACCACTGGACTAGATCATACAAGTGGGACTCCTCCTATGTAACTAATTGGGTCTCAGGTTGGCTGAGGCTGCCCAGGGGTTCACAGGACAAGGAGGGGCCTTGAGCAGGATCCTCGCAGGCCTGACTCTTCACAGGAGGGTGGTCTGCTACACGGGGGGGTCGATAACTAGAAAATAATCGTCCTGGTCTGATAAGATTTGGCGCTAATTTCGGGCCTTGTTTTAACAACTTTTGGGTACTTATAACATACCAGCCCCCTTCCAACAAAGGTAGTATTAGTGAAGACAAAAAATATACAATGTAACTTCAGACAGTGCTAAGAACTCTGAGTAAAATGGGACAGAATAACAGTGACAAAAGAAGACATTCAGAACTTGAGACCTGGATCACAAAAGGGTTAGCCATAGAAATATTTAGGAAAGATTGGACCAAATAGCAGAAACAGCACACCAAGTAAAAAGGCCTTTAGATGGAATAAAGTAACTGTGGCTAAAGCAGTGTAAGCAAGGGACAAAAATAAAGATCGCAGAAGGCTAGAATCAGATCATAGAAAAATATGGTATAATGGGAAGTCACTATGGATTAAACAAGGCAGTCAATTGGCCTCTTCAAATCCTAAAGCAATTACCCTTCCTACTACACTGAGTATGGAAGAGATCAGGCAAAGTGGAGAAGGGGCAAAAACAGCTAGGAAGACACCGTAAGTCTAAATGAGAAATAAAGATAGCATGGCCTTGCTGGCAACAAAGGTGAGACAAGATACAGCTTCGCAAGAGCCACAGGACTCCCCTGTGGACTAGATAGGGGGATTATAGAGAATGAAGTTGAGCACTTTTTTGTCTTTTTAGTTTGAACTAATGAACATCAGGTGGTGCCAGTTACTGGCATGGGTAACAAGTTGAGAAAGAAACAGGTTCGGTTGAAAAACAAAAGTGTTTTAATAGGGAACTCTGAGATGCTTATGAAAGGTTAAGGTGGAACATTTAAATGTGCCATTAAACTGGTGCTCAGGAAGGCGGGGTATACAAATTTGGAAGATACCAAAGATAAGGAATCCCATAATAATGAATGATTTTTATCTTCCTTCAGAGAAAGCACAACTAGAAGGTACAGCCCAAACCTAAGATCAAGTAGAAAAGGAACCAGCAAATAGAGCAGTCAGAAAGGGATAAGAAAGACCATGAGTATGGTTTCATAGAAGCAAAATAAAGTATTTCAAAAACAGCAAAAACTACTGAATGCTGAAGGTTTTAGTAAGACGAGGACAGAAAAGTAATAGCTGGATTAGGAACATGCAGGACATTGGAGACTTTTACAAGTCCAATTATAGTAGATACATACTTGAACTTTTTGCTAAAATAAATTGCACTGTAGGACCCATTACTAAGTGTGGTATGCAGACTACTGACCCTCCAAAGATATCCATGTCCCAACCCGTGAATGTTAGCTTACATGGCAAGAGGGACTCTGCAGCTGTGATTAAATTGGCATCTTGAACGTGGATATTCTCCAGGTGGGTCAAATGTAATTCAGAATACTTTTAAATGAAAGAGGGTAACAGAAAATCAAATTTGAAGATACTATGCTGCTGGCTTGGAAGACAGAGAGAAGGATCATCAGCCCAGGAACGCTGGTGGTCTCTAGAAGCTGGGAAAGGGAAGGAAACAGATTCTCCTCTACAGTCCAGAGGAATGCAACCCTGCCGACATCTTAATTTCAGCCTCGTAAAACTAGTTCCGGACTTCTGGCCGCCTTAACTTACTCAGTAACACAAGGCTATGAAGAAAACCAAGGTTACCCTTATGAGCTAAACTAGTAGAGTTCCTACAAACATATCCTGTTGTTAAAACAAAAGTAGGTATTAATTATAAGCAAGTCTATTACTACTTGGCAAAATGAAACCAAAAAGGACTTAATGGGGAAACCAGTGCCTTAACCTGTGCTAAAAGCGCAAGAACTTGACAGCTTATCCAACACATCAAAGATCTGACCAACCTGAACATTCTAGTCATAGAAGAAGGCGGCCTATCAGGACAGAGCTTCATGGCCCGAAATTCAACTTACAATGAAAATTTTTGTCGATTTCAAGCTATATGCCACCCAGTGGTGGTGTCAGCATGTACCTGTATAGGATCTTCAGTTTTACAAAAATCTAAGTTAGAAGACATTCCCTGGGATCATAAATACCAAGGTACTTCATGAGTCTCACCTAGTGCATATAAATCTTAATTTTACGTAGCATACAGTAAGTATCTAGGATTAGAGCCTGTCACACACTGATACTACTGTTTCTATAAAGCAGAGGCCCAAACATGTAGTACGTTGGCTTTCCCTCCGACAAACCTCTCTTGACCTTCTAAGGTGGTCATAACCCACAGTGCTTTCTTCTAGTTACCACCAATCAATAACTTACATTCTTTGGTTGAAGAGAAAAAGCATTTTGGTAGAGATGTTATTCCTTGTTCAAAAGTATTTCCAAAGCACATTAATATCCCCTTCCTATTTAAAAAAAAAAAAAAAACAAATCTAAATTCCATTCATCCATTATTTTGGAAGGTTGGTAACAAGGCTTTCTGAATGCCATCTGAATCTAGAAAAATAAGCATTGCAGGTCTACAATTACCCCATTTTAATAAAACCTTTTCTGTCTACGTCTATATGCACAAGGATGCACTATTGTGCATTAATGTTCACTGAATTTCAATAGATTTTCCAGGTGGTGGGATTTTGAGTGATTTTTCTGCTTATTTCTAATTTTTCATTGTTTTTCTCATAACGACCATGTATCATTTAAATAAGTTATTATTCTGAAAGTTTGTTTTTAAGGCAGGTCAAGCGTTTCTAAGAACGTGTTAAGTGCAACATGAGCGAATTTCAAAAATTCAGTACAAGTAATTAAATCTCAAAATCAGGAAACAATGTTTACTTCAGATTCTTTAGATACAGTTGTGATGTCGGTCATTTCCTTTTACAAAACTCAAATCTATCAATTTTACCCAAGAAACAAACATTGTTTTGTTTTAGAGGCATTTTATTTAGACAACTAAAAACAATTAGGTGTTCAGAAGCAGTGTACAATGAACAAGAAATCAAGCCAGTTACTTTATCATGAATTCCCCCTCTTCTTTACAATGAAAGACACACACACAAAAAGGCTTTCTGCTGTAAGGGAAAAGTCAGAAAAATAGGCCAATATATTTTTTTCTCCGTAATAACATAAACAGCTACAGTAAATCTAACTGTAATAAGAGAAATTGGATGTTGGCTTGTACATATTCATTGAAAAGACAACAGGCCATCGAATTACAAGAGCATAACGCCCCCTGTCTTCACCTGATACTCTTGCAAGTTCACTTACAGGTGACACCAAGTTTGTTAGTTCCACATTGGAGCTAATTCATATTCCTCATAATTTACTGCTCCATGTTTGTCTTATGTAGAGACCAACTCTGGAAGGCTGATGCTTTTCTCTGCTTGTCTTAGTCCGTAGTTGTATACTGTTTGGCATGTGCATGATACTCAGGCCTTCACTTCAGGAGTTGAACTATAGATGGAATCTGAATTCTCTGAAGCAATTTCTTCTACAATTATAAAACAAAAAAATCGCATTAATTAACTTTATAAAGAAAAGAAGCAAATTTACATTTCTGTGCAATGAAGGAGTTAACAAAGTTTCTTTTAGTGTTCTGGTGAGGGAAGTAAGAGAGTAAGTGCATATGCCACTAATGACTAGACTCATGTCACTGAGGAAGAATTCATGTGTTTTATCCCTTAACTCTTTTACTCCGTAACTTTACCTCTAAAGGGCCCCTCTCCTCAGTTAAACTGTCAACGAATGTGTCATATCTCCGAAAAAGCTAACTCTTCCTTTATTTCTTTGAACTCCAAACAATATGATATAATCAGAGCATATACAATTTGAAATTTTAGATTTGGTAAAGAACACTTAACATTTCATAAGCACTTAATCAATGTTAAATAACAATTACAACTGTAACAATTTACTTATTTAAATTATCATAGCATCTGCCTCCTAAGTTAGACTTATAAGTTCAATAAAAATAACCACATCTGTGTCTCCATAGTATACCCCTGTGCCTATGAGGGATGTACTAGTAGGTATTTAAATATTTGTTTTATAAATGTGTTAGATATCTACTTAAATATGTTCATATTTCATAAAATTCCTTTTGTACCTAAGTAAGACTCACATGACACTTCAAGTTAATTCATTAGTATTTACCTAGCTCCTCTTCCGTTGACTCTGGAAAACTGATCTTTGGCTTTGCCAGCTCACCACTATCTTCTTCTATAAAAGAAAAGCAATAATGATGATTATGTGAATTATAATATTACCAGTAATAAAATTATTTAATATTCAGGAAGAGTAAGCCAAGACTATTCCAAGCAATGAGATACAAAACATAATAGGAACAACAACTTTCTTAGTAATTATAATAGTATGTCTTTCCTCAAAAATTATATTGGGACCAAAAACTAAGTATTTTGATTAAAAAACATATCTGCTTTATTAGTAAGGAACAGGGAGTAATGCCCCTCAGAGATTTAAATATATTTACTTACAAACTTCTTATATTGCTCTCTAACAAATTTTGAATAAGATCTATTCCGTTCACCAAATTACCCAGTGTACAAATTCAGAAATAGAACAGACTATACAACAAATTTAAAAAACAAAAGAACACAGTAACCAATTTATAATCACAGGCTTCTCTTTGCTTAAACCACGTTATACACTAAAATCTATTGAAACACAGAAACATTGTAATAAAATGATTAAAAATGACACAAATTCATAAAGTTTAATTTAATAGCACTGAATATAATTTCTTACCAGGAAGCACACATTTCCAAAGGCCATATGTTTTTCCTACTACAGTTTGCCATAGTCTCAAAGTTCCATCTTCAGAACCACTGGCATAGAGTTCGCCATCAGGACTAAATCTCACGCAGTGAATAGGACCGAAGTGGCCCTTGTAGGATTCTGAAAGAGGAGAAGGGCTATTAGATAATTTAATAAATATCGGTTAGGTATGGATATACTTAAGAAAATACTGTCTAAATTATTGGGAAAATACAAAATTCATAAAAAGAAATACGAAGAACTATAATTAATTAAAAATAAAATTATTCTCATTACCAAATGGTATATCATGCCCACCATTTTTTCCTAAGATTATCCCTTTCCAATTCTAGCACACATTCTAGTTTCAGATGGTCTCTTCCTCTAAAATAAAAATGAGGCTTTGTGTCCTAATAAAAATGAGAAAGGGAATAAATGCAAACCTCCCTAAATTTTACAGAAAGTAAATCTAAAGTCTATCAATTCAATCCCATATCCTAAACTTACTCCCTCTTTACCAGAGAACCAATTCTTAATTATTATTACAGAAAGCCACTAGATGGAGCTCTTTGACACACTCACACTTTAATTTCCTACCAGACTATGTGAGTCCACTAGTCCTTCTGTCACAGAACACTGAGATACAGGATCAATACTGATCCTTACATATTTTAGTCTATAAAATTTAATGAGAAAATGCACATATTAGTTGTGGTAGTGATCTGTTTAAGTAATATCCTTACTTATGAACTTTTCTCACTTACTTTCCAATGCCTCCTCACCTTATTAGTTTTCAAAGCTTTTTGCTAGACCAATGTTCTGTCTCCCTATCTATTTAGCTCAAGGACTCTAAAGAGTCCTTGAGCACCATCTTCTCCCATCTCTGTCCTATCAGAAAATATCATGAGAGGATTTATCATGAGTAAAAATTTTATCATGAGAATGGAGATAAGAAGTTTGGAATGAGAATGGCTGGACCCAAGGTCTGTTTGTTATTCACTATGATCTCAAATATCAGGCAAATAATTTACTTCTCTTTTTTGAAAGAGAATAATACATGTGGCCACACATTCTAAAACTTTGAAAATTGCTATTAAATAAAAACAAAAAAGAAACTCTTACTTAAAAGTCACTTATATTCAAGTAATAAAGGGTAAACCTTAAGTAATTAAAGCAGATTCTATATGATCCATCTGCCACGGTCTGACTTTATCCTACTCAAATTTACCAGTTTTCCCAAAGAAATAAAACGTAAAATTGTCTTTTGTTCTTTGTGTATCATACAACCACGCTTAGGTCACTGAGTGATAAAGTAGGATAGCTAGAAACAAAGTGGCAACTTACAGACAAAAAAAAAAAGTATACAAACTAAATACATTAGTTCAAAAAGCAAAAACTATTTGGGATGGCTAAAGTAGATTTTGAGAACCACACTATAAAATACCTAGTCCATCAGATAAATGTAAAGTTAGGATGAGCATTAACTTCAAATTAATCCTACATGTCTTTTTCCCTTTCCTTTATTAAGGAGTATTATGAAAATGGAAGCAAAGTAAAGACTCTAATACCAAAGTACCCCTCGCTCCAATTCAGATCCCTAAGATTTCCCAATAACGAGCTATAGTTGTTTCCCCCCCATACTATTCATTATAGAGCCTTAGGGATCCCTATGCTGGTAAAGAGAGGGGGAGCTAGATAAACGGAGCCACATACATACATGCACTAGACCTCAGAAAGAACTCTCCTTGCATCTGTTTAATATAACTTTGACATAAGCTTGCCCTCCTTCCAATAAATATACTGCACTATTGTATACAATGTCAGAGAATGATGAACTTTAAAGGAAAGGTAAACTGAGTTCAGCATACTCTGTTCATAGTTCTATTAGCACTTCTACCCAAAATGGATTACTTTTTCACTTGGAAGCCATCAGCTTTAGTTAGCTGAAAAAATTTGCTGCATTACTCATCAATGAAACCTAAAATTTGATAAAGGTAACTACATAATTTTATGGGAGAAAAAGAAGACAACTCACCTAATTCTTCGCCACTATTATAATCATACTTATAAAGTTTAAAGTCTTCACCACCTGCAACAAGAAATTCTTTTTCAGGATGAAGAGATGCAGAATTGATGGTTGCAGGAGCTTCAAAGGATTTAATTGGCTCCAAACTGGGGGAAAATTGAAATAATAAAGACTTACAAATTTTGAATATTGCATAAATCATACAGGAAATAATTAGTTAAATTTAACTGGCCCTAAATTCTGAAATCCAAAGAACAAGTAAATATTCATTTAGTCAAATACAGTGATGATAAAAACAAACAAACAAAAAAACCTCTAAATAACATTAGCAAAAAGTTCAGAAGGATACTATGCCCAAGTGAAGTTCATCTCAGAATACAAAAACATTTCAATAGAGGAATATCCACGTTTTGTGCATTCCTAGAAATATGTGCTGGCTAATTAAAACAATATGTCTAATGTACTGGAATTTTTTGCTTTGAAAAAATTTAATTCTGTATTTTTTTATTTTCCCATGACAAGCATACATTATCTTTATATATATATATGTAATTGATTTTTTTTACAGAGAGCAAGGAAGAGGGATAGAGATTTAGAAACATCAATGAGAGAGAAACATTGATCAGCTGCCTCCTGCACACCTCCTACATGCCCTTGACTGGAACTGAACCTGGGACCTTTCAGTCCGCAGGCCGATGCTCCACTCACCGAGCCAAACCGGCTAGGGCAGCATACATTATCTTTGTAACAGAAAAAGTTTTTTACAATAGGTAATTACATTAATGAACTATTTACACATTAGGTACTCTCAATTGCTAAGAATTTATAAAGCTTCTGTAACAGGATAAGCCTACAATCCCATTCTATAAAAGGCTAATATGCAAATAGACTGAATGGTGAAAAATCGGTCACTATGACATGCACTGACCAGCAGGGGGGCATGTGCAGAACATGGCAGGTATAGGCCACAGAGGGATGGTGGAGTAGGTGAGTGGAGGTGCCAGACCAAGGCAGGGCGCCCATTGCTGTCATCGGGGCAAGCCTCTGGTGGTTACTGAAAATTCTTTGCTCCTATGCACCGTAGTCCCACCCGGCATGGGTCCCAATTGCTTGGTGCCATCAGCCATTGTGAGAGGCAGCTGCCAGCCCTAATTGCCCCTGAGGGCTTCTCCACCTCCCCCTGGTCCTGAGGGGGGGATGAGGGAAGCAGCCACTGTTCACACCTGCTGATGCCACTTGCACCACTGCTGGAGCCAGCCCCAACTGCTCTGCACCATCAGCGGCAGGAGCAGGTTTAACAGCAGACATGGGACTAGAAGCTGCAATGGGAGGGGCCGGGCAGGGGCATGGAGGATGGTTCGATAATGGCCCTTGTGCCTACCACAGCCTTGTGGCCCACAGTTCCTTTCAAGGTGCACAAATTTGTGCACCAGGCCCCTAGTCCTATATAATAAAAGAGAAACATGCAAATTTGGCTGTACCTTCGCTCCTGATTGGCTATGCTACCAGCCAATCAGGAGTGGGGTCAGGGCCAAGTGGCACGAGTGCCGGGCCCCCGGGGGTGGAAAAGAAACAATGGTGGTGGCAGCAGCGGCGACAAGCACCCAGCCCCAAGCGCTGTGCGGGGAAGCTGAGGCGGCAGCAGCAGCAGTGATGGTGGCAGCAGGGAGCACCTGGCCCCAGGGCACTGTGAGGGGAAGTAGTGACGAGAGCCCAGTCCCTGGGGCCGGGTGATCGCAGGTAGTCGGGGCTGAGCTGAGCAGGGCGATGGCTGGGTGCCCAAGGCCTAAAGCCTTGGGTGAGCCATCAGTTGGACATCCCGAGGGCTCCCAGTATGTGAGAGGGGGCAGGTTGGGTTGAGGGACCACCCATCCCCAGTGCCCAAATTTTTTGCACCGGGCCCCTAGTAAAATATAAAACTGGTAAAATTGGCTCAGTTTTTATTATCAGGCAATAAAGGAATAACTAAATTTGAGGCTATAGCTATATAATAAAAATCAATGCATAAATCAGCTTTGCCTGAATACCAATGAGTTTTAACACTGGCTCTCTTCCAGTCCAACCTTAAAATTCCTGAAAGGCCTCCAATAGAAAACATTAGTGCATTCCACCTCCCAAATGCCACCATCCTATTCCACAATCACACTTCAAAGCATGAAAAGTAAAGTTAGTCATGATGTAAATGGTATCATCATAGAGTAAAACTTTACGGTTTAAATGTTAGAATATTCAATAGGCCAGCAAAGCCTCTGCCACCAACATGTGACTAGGCAATGGTCTATAGTAGGACTTCATGTAGCCCAAATCCAGAAGTGATCAATTAACACAGTTGTGCAATTTAAGGGCTCTGGGCAATAGCACTCTATTTTTATCAATTCACTGTGTTATGAAGTCCTTTATATTCTTAATTGCTCTCTTCCATTTTCACTACTTTCTCTTTCCTTCTGCCATTCAGTGAAGCTTAGCTGTGCCAAGTGGCCCTTTTGACAAAAGTTTAGGACTGCTGATCCCAATATAATGTAGTATAATCTTTACAGAAATCAATTAAATAACATGTATACTAAGAACTTTAAATTCGTACCCTTTGTACTCTACTTATAGATTTCTATTGTAAGGAAACACTCAGATGTACCATAATACTCACTGCAGTTGAAAGTATGGAAAGTGACACATAATTTAGTGCAACCTATAATGCAACAATACCTAGTAAAAAAGTTTTCCAAGTAATGGCTAAGAATATTTTAAAATAAAAAATAACAACCACACTCATTAGGGTTCTAGTAACCAAAGGGGGGAGGGAGAAGAACCCCACAAATATACACATATAAAAATACAGCTACCATTAACATTCTAGAATGTATGGGTACATTTTTTAAAATTGTATTTTCCAAATTTTCAACAAGAACATTTACTATATTTACAGTAACAACAGTTCTGCTAGAAAAAAAAAAAAAAAAAGAAAGAAAGAAAAGAAATCATTTCCAAGTATGTAGGTCTACACATACTTGGAAATGGAGGGAATCACTATTTTTCCAAAACTTTAAAATAGGAGAATCAAGTTCATATCAGTTTTATATAATAATGAAAATATTAAGTATAGCACCAGCCCAGTAATCCTTAAATTGACTAATTCCTTTGATTAAAATATTCCATACTCTTTAAAAATACATTAATGGTATGAAAACATTTCCCTCCATATTATATAGCAGTAGTTTTCAACTTTCTATGCCACAGAAGTTTAAAAACATACAGTACCTGACTATTTAGCCAGGGTCACTGACCTCTTTTCCCTTAGATTGTAAAAAAGAAAAAGAAAAAAGAAAAGATAGCAGCCAACACAACAACAGCCATCCATTGTACATGAATCAAAAGTATACCTATTTTTTTGGTCTGACTGGTAAAAAAACATATTTTTGGTGTGCCACAGAATTTTAGTTATTAGTTTATGTATGCCATGAGGAAAAGAGTTGAAATTGCTGTTTATTGTATAGGTCAAAATTTGCCTTTTAATAAGTTAACCTTTTCACATATATATACCTTCTAATTTTTAAGTACTCTAGGTTTTCCTTTGTTAGAAAAAAAAAGAGAGAGAGAGAGAGAGAGAGAGAGAGAGAGAGAGGGAGAGAGGGTATTGCTTGGACATACCTTACTGCACTATGAAAAGCAATAGATCGTCCATAAGTTATTACCAAGATCTCTCCCTCAGGAATATATTCCATACTGCTAACAGACATATTAAAATTTAGAGATTTCACTTCTGTCATAGTGGCATGATCCCAAAGGCTGCAAGAAAGAAAAGAAAATATGATTTACTTACTTAAGAAAAAAGTTTAAATCCTAATTACACCTGAAAATTAACCAATAATCACAATTGTAAAAAACCTCCATTCCAACTCATAAATTACAAATGATACATAGAGAAGTTTTGGGTTACAATAATACATCAAGTTATTTGGCAGTCTGTTGGTAAAGTCAACTATCATATTTAAATACATTTCCCATGCAGTTAAGATACATAGGTCCCAATCTAATTAATTTTAGTGGGGCTCTAAATAATGTTCTTACATTTTTGTGAATTTAATGATGGCTTTTACTTTCCACAGAAGACTGCATCAGATGTCAGCACAAAAAATTGTGTATAGAATTTCAGGGGTTTCACAGACTCCCTATAGCCAGCCTGTCTCTGACCCAGGTTAAGAGAACTTGCCTATAAATGTGTAGTTTTAATTAAGTGTCTTGTGAATACTGCTGTTTGTAATAGTAAATGGATAGCTCCAAGAAGAATGTGACCTATATGCTGTGGAAGTTTTAATGTTCAAAGATAATTCTTCCTACATAATAGTTATAAAAATATTTTAAATATAAGTTCTACGGACAAATATTTTTCTCCTTTTTAAAAATTTTTATTTATGGATTTTAGAGAATGGGATGGATGGAGGGAGACATTGATTTATTGTTCCACTTAGCTATGCATTCATTGGTTGATTATTGTACATACCCTACCCAGGGATCCAACCCACAACCTTGGTATATCAAGACTGTGGACAGACACTCTATTGAGCTACCTAGCCGGGGAAAGGTCAAATATTTTTCAAATTAAAAATTATTCAATAAAAATCACTTACCGGACAGTTTTATCATCAGCTGAAAGAATTTGTTTATCCTCACTGCACCACAGAGCCTTTTTAATACCAGAGGTATGACCACTGATTTCCTTAGGTTCTTAAGATGAAATAATTTAAAATACATTTGTTAACATTTAATCTCTAAAACTCAGCATTGGAACAATTCAATATGTAAAAAGGAAAGAAAAACGTATTTTAAATTAGACTGCAACTTTATAAAGCCCAACACAATTCAAGCTTGCCGTCAACATAGAATCCAATTAATTTTTCAATATTGGAACAAAAAATGTTTCTGCGTGACAACACACCCAGGAACTATGATTTTTGTAGCAAAAGTAAATACAACACACCCTCCAGGCTATGTTTCTGCTTTCAAAAGCGTTACTGTATCAGAATAAAGGAATAATGAACGTGGCACAGTTTAATAAGAACATGGACCGAGGAACAAGACAACCTGAGCAAATTCTAGTGCTGTCACTAATCACGGAGTCCATACCCAAGCCAGGCAGCAGTGACAGAAAGAAAAAGAAGAAATAAAAATGGGGGCAGTTTTAAGGAATGTAGAGGCTGGAAAAGGCGAATTAAAAAAAAAAAAATGCAGTGTTCTCAAGAATATAGGGTGGGGCAAAAGTAGGTTTACAGTTTTGAGTATGCATAATATAGTAAGTCAATACTCAAAAATATAGCTGTACAGAAAAAATTAGAAGAATATGGACCAAAAACTAAAGATAGTAACAGTGATTAATGGATAATGGATCAGGTTTTCATTTTTTCCCACATCCTTGTACTGGACATGAATATGAATTACTCAGGAAAAGGCATTTTAATTTAAAGGAAATAAAACCATAAACACATTTAAATTATGCTTACCTGCTTCAGGTTTGTTCATGTCATATATGCGTAAGAGTTTATCTTGTCCCGCAGTTAACAAGTAATTACTATCCTGAAAACACAAACAAGTAATATGTTACCAGATTAACCATTTTAATGGTTATCTATCTTTGAAACTTTTTCAACACCAAATAAAATGCAAACAAAACTCAAAGATGTCAAAAAGATGCAACACAGGCCAAATAGTTCTGAGAAGACACTGTAGAGCATTTATCTTTTTCATAATGCCAAAGCCCTTTAAACTTCACAGCCCAAATGTGTTACACCACCTATCATGTGAATTTGCCCATCTGCCCTTATCCTGCTCCCCAGCCTCCTGAGTAGCAATTCTTCAATGATATCAAATTTATCCTTTCCCTTCTGAAAATAGTTGGGACACATTATTTGGGTATTTTAGATGTTTGCTGCTATTGATGGAGGATTGATACAAGAGTGCCAGGAATTTTAAAAGCCTCATACAATAATTTAAAAAAATTAATTGGTATAGCTTAACCTACAATCAAATAAAATATATGCCGATATACACAAAATATTCCCCCCCAAACCAAATATATAAGTAGAAATTTAACTCCTTAAGAAAACTCCATTTTCTAATACCTGTGTGAAATCCACAGACTTGACAATGTGCTTGTGAGCCAGGGTCATCAACTCATCTCCTGAGACAGCATCCCACACTTTGCTAAAAATGGAAAGTAAAATTTAATATAATAATTGCCAAATCATTTAGATATTTGAAATGTTATAAAAATGCACTACAGATCTCCATTATTTCTACTATTCCACCACTGATAGTTAATTTGATAACATATTTAAATGAGTCTAAGGAAAAGAAATTTCTCTATAAAAGCTATATAACCAATCTAATTTTGATAGCAAAAAAATCTATGAATTTAAGTAAATAAGATCCATGAACCAACACATTCTTACTTTTATTTTAGCCTATAGCTATATTTTAGCAAGACTACAAAACATTTTAACCAATTTTTAGTTTCAACTTTCCATTTTTTTCTCTATTCTCTACTCTCATATATATGCAAAACAAAAATTGACAAGAAGAAATCTTTTTAAATAGTACCAGAGAATAAATGACCCTGATACAAGTTGCATAAAATTTTAAGTCAACAATAGAAAGTATTTTCCCCAACTCTTCCTTCAAGTTGACTTTTAAATTTTCAAATCCTAATCCCATCAACTTCCTCCCGAAATACTAGCCTTTGCTTATGTAATACTAACACTCAGGATTATTAATCTCAACTCTGTTTCCCTCACCCATCTCAACCAAAAATATATGTGGTTTTGTCTATAATGATAAATTATGTCTGTGTATGTCAGGAGATAATAGTTAAATAATACTTTACAAATATGACATATGGGATTCCCTCCACATAGAAATGCTTAAACTTTGCATACAGAGAAGAGAACTTTTAAAAGTGAATAACTATGTTCAATAAAGCTTTCCATTTCAATGTAACTGACATTTATTTTCAGGAGTAATGTGAAAAACAAACAGTAGAAAAAAAAGTGTTATCTTTCCTTCATTTACTCAGTAAGCGTACAATAAATATATCCAGTTATCTATTTTATATCATTCTAGACTTGATGCTAGCGTGCAGGGAGAAAATAAATGATCCCAAAGAAAGTTCTTGCCTTAGAAGAACTATAGCTGAGGAGAAAAACATTCATTAAACAAATATAATTAAAATACAAACATATGTGGCTACAGAAACAGAAAAAAAGACACCACTAACTACACCAGAAAGTCTGAAAAATCTAAGCAGTGGAAGTCAATACTCTTAAAGAGCAAGCAGAAATACACTATGAACAAAAAATAGGGTAGTGTAGATAAGCATTAATAGTATGTACAAAGGTTAAAAAAAAAAAAAACCCACCAATGACCATCTAATAGTAATTACTACTAATCCTATATAATAAAAGCCTTATATGCTAAGTGTCTGATCATCTGTTCAACCAATCAAAGGATAATATGCTAATGATATATTAAAGTCGCTCACTGCTCACTATGACGTGCATTGACCACCAGGGGTGAGATGCACCAACTGGTAGGTTAGCTTGCTGGGGTCTGGCCAATTGAGATTGAGCAACATGGACTGAACACGCCATAGAGCCATCCCGTGGTCCCTCCTCAGCCCCAATCATGCACTGGTCGGGTTCCTTGGCCTGGCCTCTGCCCTCTCGCAATCTAGGACCCCTCAGGGGATGTCAGAGAGCCGGTTTCAGCCTCTCGCAGGTCAGGCTGAGGGACCCCACTGGTGCACGATTTCGAGCACTGGGCCTCTAGTGATATAGTATAAATCTTGCCTATTACATAATTGAGCCATGAGTGGCTAAATAAATATATTCTGAAATAAAGTCAACGAGTTTAGTACTACTAAATTTTCAAGTATTCATTTCTGTTTGGAACAAAAATCCACTTTAATCTCTCCCATTTCCAATTTAATTCTGGCCCAAACCTACTTTCCCAACCTCATTTTATATTATTTATTGGAATCTAGTCATACCAGATTATAAACCATTTCCCAAACAAGCCATGTTCAGAAATGAATACTTGACACTACGGACATTAGCATTAAAAAAGCTTTTGAATTGCAGTTTTGGAAAGATCCATTTTTGTTAACCTCAATTCTGTGTTATCTGGCCCTAACAATATTCATTACTTAAGCAAAATCTTTAGTCACCTCCTGCTTGATGATCTTGCTCTGATCTTTAAGAGATCTGTGCAAAAGCTTGGTAGGAAAGATGCCCACCTGACTCTATAAAATCTGTGAAGATCTCAGCTTGTATATTTGGCCAAATTGTAATGCCAATCCTCAGGAAAAGAAATAGAACATTACATAGATATTGCTATTCATGTGATAATCACTCTGAAATGGAGAGAGAAAAGGGCTTGAAAAATGGCACTTGAAATATTTAAGAGAGTCATGAAAAGAGTAGTCAGGATTTTATCTTGCTGCCAGAAGAACAGTTATCAATCTGGGACCCCTCAAGGGACATCCTTCTCACAATCCAGGACTGCTGGCTCCAAACTGCTCACCTGCCTGCCTCCCTGACCGCTTCTGCCTGCCAGCCCAATCACCCGCTAACCATTACCCTGCCAGCCTAATTGATGTCTAACTGCTCCCCTGCCAGCCTGTTTAACCCCCAACTTCCCTCCTATGCCGGGCTGGTCACCCCTAGCTGCCCTCCCCTGCAGGCTTGATCGCCCCCAACTGCCCTCCCTTGCAGGCCTGATCCCTCCCAACTGCCCTCCCTTGCAGGCCTGATCCCTCCCAACTGCCCTCCCCTGCTGGCATGATGGCCCACAACTGCCCTCCCTTGCAGGGCCTGGAATCTCCCAACAGCCCTCCCCTGTGGCCAACTTGTGTGGTCATCTTGTATCCACATGGGGGCAGCCCTCCTGTGTGTTGGAGTGATGGTCAATCTGCATATTACTCTTTTATTAGATAGGATAGAGACCTGATGCATGGGCGGGAGCCAGCTGGTTTGTCCTGAAGAGTGTCCCAGATCAGGGTGGGGGTTTCCTTGGGGTGAGGGGCGGCCTGGGTGAGGGGCCTATGGAGGTTTGCAGGCTGGCCACACCCCCCAGCGACCCAAGCGGAGGCCCTGGGATCTGGGATTAATTTATGTCTGCAATTGAAACTTTGTAGTCCAGAGCAGAGCCAAGCCTTCTGCTCACTCCATGGCGGCAGCCATTTCTGTTTGAAACTTTGTAGCCTAGAGTGGAGGCCTAGGCCAGCAAGGGCAGGCGGAAAGCTTGGCTTCCTCCATTGCCAGGGAAACCCAAGCCTCTGTTCTCTCCAGCTCAGTGGCTACCGCCATTTCTGTATTTTTTATAATTGAAACTTTATAGCATTGAGTGGAGGCCTAGGCCAGCACAGCAGGTGGAAAGCTTGGCTTCCTCTGTTGCCAGGGAAACCCAAGCCTTCCTCCTGCTCTCAGTGGTGGCAGCCATCTTGGTTGGGGTTTATTGGCTTGTGGGTGTGGCAAAGGTACAGTCAAATATTACTCTTTTATTAGATAGGATTCCTGGGCCCAACCCCAGGTCTACACAAACATTCTGTGGAACAGAGCACAGGATTTTTCTCTGCTTTTGGCACTCGGTCCAAATGACTCCTGATGGGAGGAAAGAGGTGGTGACAAGTAATGCTAGCATTAGCTTTATGAATTAAAAAATATATAGAGGATGGTGTTTCAGGGAAAGTGTACTCATCATCTGACTTGACTACCCAAATCACCTAAGCCACTAAGAGGAGACTATAGACAATGAATGCATACACTCCCACACCTCACAGACACATAACAAATGAGGGTAAGTTTCATTTACCACTTACTGAGCATGCATTATGTTAACACGCTATACTAGACTTCAGGGATGTAAGTAGAGAAAGATCCCTGTGATTCTCCCATAACTACTTTGGCCTTACACCCATTTTACAGATACAAAAACTACAGTTTAAGCATCCCATGATCAAACTGGAAACACAAAGTGTAGCCTGCATGAGAACTCAGCTTACATCTTTTCCACTGTAAGATGGCACCCGAAAGCCGTAACTGAGGGAAAAAAATAGTATTTCTTCTTGATATTTATATCTACTCAAACTCATCTGCATGAAATCTAAAGGTTTCTTGGCTTTACCCATGTGAGTTACAAAATAACACATATGATTTTAGTCTAGTGGGGCTGGTAGCTATCATTGTTACCTTACACAAGCAACACTTATAATATATATAACTATTAGACTTAGGCAATGCTCTAAATATTAGGGACATATAAACTCATATTTCATATTCACAATCGACATATGAGGTAAGCATTACTACTACTCTCATTTTTACAGATGATAAACTGAGAAAAAGAGAGGTTAAAGTTCCCAAGTTGTTACATGATGGAGCCAGAATTTTAAGTACAGAATCAAGTTTCCATTAGCATTCATGCTTTTAATATCACTTGTGAAAAACTTAAAATGTTAAGGAAGCACAGAAATAACACAGTATCTATCCACAGGCATATCTACAGATGTGTCATTTTGGTTATTAATGCTCTGTAACCTAAACAAAGATAACTGTTCCGGCAGCGAGATAAAATCCTGACTACTCTTTTCGTGACTCTTAAATATTTCAAGTGCCATTTTTCAAGCCCTTTTCTCTCTCCATTTCAGAGTAATTATCACATGAATAGCAATATCTATGTAATGCTCTATTTCTTTTCCTGAGGATTGGCATTACAATTTGGCCAAATATATAAGCTGAGATCTTCACAGATTTTAGAGTCAGGTGGGCATCTTTCCTACCAAGCTTTTGCACAGATCTCTTAAAGATCAGAGCAAGATCATCAAGCAGGAGGTGACTAAAGATTTTGCTTAAGTAATTAATATTGTTAGGGCCAGATAACACAGAACTGAGGTTAACAAAAATGGATCTTTTCAAAACTGCAATTCAAAAACTTGTCTCTTTTAATGCTAACGTCCGTAGTGTCTAAAATCTTCTTATAACTATAAACTTAATTATATTTAATTTAAAATAGTTTGAGCCGAAACCGGCTTGGCTCAGTGGATAGAGCGTCGGCCTACGGACTGAAAGGTCCCAGGTTCGATTCCAGTCAAAGGCATGCACCTTGGTTACAGGCACATCCCCAGTGGGGGGTGTGCAGGAGGCAGCTGATTGATGTTTTTTTCTCATCGATGTTTCTAACTCTCTATCCCTCTCCCTTCCTCTCTGTGAAAAAAATCAGTAAGATAAAATAGTTTGAAATACCATTTTACTAAACATTAACTTATCACCATCAGACTTAGTTTCAGTAATGACATTTTAAAAATCCACTTGACAAATATCTGAAATCTAAAGTTATTTAATCCCAATTTTCTACCATTGGTATAAAAATCAATGACATTCATTCCAAAGACAATGTTATGTTCCACGATTTAGCCTTGGCCAGCCTGGCTCAGTTCATTGGAACACTGTCCCGTATACCAAAAAGTGGCGGACTCAATTCTCCGGCAGGCACACACCCAGGTTTCGGGCTTGATCCCAATCGGCGCACCTATGGAAGGCAATCGATTGATGTTTCTCAGAGCAATCTCTCTCCCTTCCTCTCTACAATCAATAAAAAAAAAAAAAAAGAAAAGAAAAAGAAAAAGAAAGAAAGAAAAAAAAAGTACCACGTTTACTCTCTAGACTCTTAAACAAAAGCTATTAGACATAATAGCTCTTGACATTGCCTTCATTAATTTAAATATTTCAGTGTCTGTTAAGTCACAAACACAGTTAGGAACTAGAGATACCAAGATTATGTAAAATACGATACATGCCCAGAGGGGAAAGTGGGTCAATGCAAGCCACTCTAACTACAATACACAAAAGCCAAAGATCAAGATAGGTAAGATGTATTCTGGCAACAAATAATATAGCTGGACTGTAGCACATATGGTGTGCAGTGCCAGATGATGGTGATGAACTGAGATGAGGCCAAATTTTAAAGCATCAGCAAATGAAATTTAACCTCTAGGCCAGTGGTTCTGAGGCCAAACATCAGAATCACCAAGAACAACTTTAGGGAAGAAAAAAAGATGATGGGCACTCCATCCCCACACCAAATCGGAATTTCTTGGATACATGCATCTGAATATTTTAAATGTTTCTTGGATTATTCTAAGTACATCCAAGGTCATGAACCATTAAAATTGCAGAAGAAAGACAGGAAGATTACTGGATGGAGAAGTGACATGATGAAATTTGTGCTTAGGAAGACAAGTGGCAATGGAAGATTAACAGGAAGAGAGTAGAGGCAGCGATATGAACTAAGGCAGTGGTAGAAGCTAAGAAGCACTGTAGTCAGGAGTCATTCTGCTGACAGAAATAACAAAGATGAAGAAATATGAGTGTTAAGGAAAAATCATAAAGAGAAAGAAACAGACAGGACCGGGGTGGAATTCTGGTGAGGACAAACATCAGGTGGTCTACATGGCACTGAATGAGAATTGTTATGAGTAACTACGGTTAAAGTTTGATTATTCCAGAACACAACTCACAGAGACCTCCAAAATTGGCCATTTTGGCTATACTTACGCTGTGAAATCCGCAGCTGCTGTAGCTGCTTTGGTGGCATCCTTATTCAATGTTGCACCCCAAACAGCACCCTTATGACCCAAAAAAGTTCCAATCCAGTCTCCTGTATCCCCCTGGCGTAGCATAGGTTTGCCGTCTAAAAAATATTTTAAAAGACATGTGATTTAGAGGATTAGGTGATTTTAAACCTTAGATTCAAACATAAAATGATCACGCTCAATAACAAAGTGGAAAGCTGTGTTTGCTATCTACCTATTCCTTCTCACTGAGGTCACTAAAGAATGCCCAGATGTAAATTACCTTATAGCTAACTATTAAAGGGGGGGGGTGTGTGTGGAGAGGGTAGGGCAAAAATAGGTTTGCATTAACAATAATGCAAATATAAGCCGTGTTTCATGTACTCAACAACTGTATACACATTGGTTAACTAAATAAGCCATTACCTTAGGAACTGAGCTCTCTGGGAAGCATTTGTAATTTGGTAAGAGAATACTGATCCGCATCAAAATCTAGAACTGAGTTACATTTTGGACAAACTTGCTAGTCTAAACCTCAGTGTCTATTTGCAAAATGGGGCCAATACCCCAAAGGAACATCCAATGAGATAATGGGAGTGATGAGCCTTTGTAAAACAAACTATTACTGAGTCTGGCCTGTTTTCTCCATTTCCCAACCCCCTGAAAGACATTTCCAGTCTTCACGAGTGAGCAGTCCCACTTCTCCAGAAACAGTAACAAAAGTACAAGGAGAAGCCTTCGTTGGAGAAAAGCTGCTCTAGGATCCGGCTGCGGGATCCCCCACACCTCTGCCGTGGTCCCCGCCCCCACGGCTGAGACTCCCCTCCCCCAACCTCCCCTCGGGCACAGGGGTGCCGGCTCCACTCCCTTTGGCCCGGCCCCAGCCCTCCGGAAACCCGGATCGGGGCCCTGCTCACCTTTGCACGCGCTGATTAAGAAATAGCCGTACGGCGTGATGCCACTGAAGGCCAGGTCCACCACGGGCCGCGTGTGGCCGGAGCAGGTGAGCGGAGTCTGCCTCATCGCCATGGCGGCGCGGACCCAGCGAGCGGGATGGGGAGCTGAGGGTCGTCGTCTGGTTCTTTTCTCTCAGCCGCAGTGCCTCCCTCCGGCTCCGCAAGGCCCGGCCCTGACACCGGGGAAACGGGCGAAGGAGGCCAATCCGGCAGCCCCGAGGTCAGGAGAGGGTTAGGGACGGGGCAGGGAGTCGGCGACCGGCGACCGACCGCCTCCGAGGGAGGGAAAGGGAAGGAGGGAGGAAAGTAGGGGAAGGGGAGAACCAGAGATCCGGCAGCCAAGACCCACACCGTCCACACTGCCACCGGCCGGAAGTGACGTTCACTGTCGCTCCGCGTCCGCCGGAAGTGCCCTCTCGGTGGGAAGGCGGGTGTGCTTGGTAGCGAGGGAGACAGTGGGATAGCAGCGCGCAGGCGCGAGTCCCGCACACGTGGGTCACGTGATGCTGGTCCCGCGCCGTCTGGGTTTGGCACCTGGGGGCGCTCCAGGCTCTTGGGTGCAGTCCGCGCTGATCGCCAACCTGAAACCTCCTCCTGGTTGTTTTTCCTGGGCCGCGTTCGCCAGGTGCCGCCACGTGGTTCAGCTCCGCGCGGACCCTGTACCTGGCGGGTCCCGTGGGGGACGTGCCGAGCCCCGCCATCAGGACTGCGGTCGGTAGCAGGACCTACAGACAGTAAAACCAGACTTGTTCTCGGTGGCGCTCCAGATCAGCAAAGAGCGTCTGAGAACTTTTTTTTTTCTGCCCCAATTTGTATTAACTAAATAGGTAGCTCCTCTGGCATTGTTTACAAGGAAAGCCCTTAAGAAAAGTAATTTCCCCAGCCACCCCTTCTGTTAATGTAACATTCCTGTGTTGCTCCTGTTTTAGGGATTGAAGGTTACGTGGCTTTAAATGCAGTGAAATTCAAGTTATTTTTCTTTTGAGGAATTCAGAGAACTCGAGAACAGTGGTCTGCAAAGATTTTTTTTAAAAAATATATTTTATTGATTTTTCACGGAGAGGAAGGGAGAGGGATAGAAAGTCAGAAACATTGATGAGAGAGAAACATTGATCAGCTGCCTCTTGCACACCCCCTGCTGGGGTTGTGCCTGCAGCCACAGAACATGCTCTTGACAGGAATCGAACCCGGGACCTTCCAGTCCACAGGCCGACGCTCTATCCCCTGAGCCAGACCCGTTTCGGCTGCAAAAATTTTTGATGAAATACTCGGGTTAGTAAAATTGGACCCTGCACTCCCAATATACAGATAATGTGTAAATTACATACTAAACTAAATTATAAAAAGTGAAAACTCTGGTATTGTCTTCCTGTTGGCAGCCCATTTTGGGTATCAATGTTCTGTGTATCAACCAGAACTGTTGATTAATAGCTCATGCAAAAGCTTTCCTAAGCAGGAATGGCCCTTTGGGCAAGTTGTTTCTTTCCGTTGATGACAGAATTTAAACCAAAAACAGCAGACATTTTTGTGACTTATTCACTCTTTTATCCCCAAGGCCATAATGTCATGGCACATACCAATACATATTCACCCAGCACAAATCTCCTTAATATTGCCTTATCCACCATCATCTCTATTTTTTTGTGTGTGATAAACATGTATTGCCATTCAAGAATCAAGCCTGAAAGACTTGAATGGGGACTTGAAGTACTTCCCTATTGTATGTCCTTAGCATGTTGTTCAACACTTTCTATATATTTTTCCATTATCTTTTGGTCTACTCCCTCTCTGTGCCAACCTCACCCCAAGGTCCAACACACACCCATACACACACTCCATGCACCCACTGCATACACACACCTAAGAGCTTCTTAATGGCAATGGTTATGACTTTGTCATGTTTGTACTCTACTATCAGAAGAGTAAATGGCATTTATTCATGGATAGAGAATGCTCAACCAATTCTTGTTTAGTGATTATGTAAATAACTGCATTACTGATGGAGGTAAAGAAAGAAAGATACAACTCAAGTTAAAACAACTACTTAGTAGCCCAAACTGTTGGGCTCAGTGGATAGAGCGTTGCATCAACTGTAATAGTTGTTAACCGAAAGATCCCAGGTTTGATTCCAGTCAAGGGCATGGACCTTGGTTGCGGGCACATCCCCAGTTGGGTGTGTGCAGGAGGCAGCTGGTCAATGATTCTCTCTCATCGATGTTTATGACTTTCTATCTCTCTCCCTTCCTTTCTGTAAAAAAAAAAAATCAATAAAATATATTTGAAAAACAACTATTTAGTAAAATATTAAGACCCACATACTGCTCATTTTGTGTAGGTAAATATGTAACTGATAATTCCTTTGTCTCTAAAGAATATATGTCTCCTGCTCATTTGTGTTCTGATGTGTAAAAGTGTTGTCATGATCAAGCCTTCAAAGTTGGTTTAATATTAGAAGACAGGTGAATGCAGTTAATATGATCCACCACATTAAAAGTCTAAAGGAGAAAATTGATATCAATAGATGTATAAAAAGTGTTAGTAACAATTTAACATTCGTGATAAAAACTTCTAGAAATAGAAGTTTAGGATATCTTAAAGAAACATAACACCTGATGATGAAACGGAAAGCATTCCCTATTACATTGGGTACATGGGAGTAGGCAGGGAGAGACTTCTGGTGGAAATACTGGCCTGATACTTCTGAAAGGAGAGTGGAAAGTAAAGAGGATTGCATAGAAACAGACTTAGACTACAGTGCAAATTGGAAAAAAGTCTTGTCCAAGCAAGTAGCTGGCACAACTCACTTTCATTCACAACACGTTGATGAGATCTGGGACAGGTGGCCACACATGGAGCCACAAGAGGGTCTGGACAGTACAGTCTGGCTGGGCATTCATGTGCTCAGGAAGACAGGGAGTAAATGTGAGTGTGCAGGAAAAAGGCTCAGGCAGTTACTTATTTCAATGTGCTTTCTTCCCTTCGAGTTATGTCTTTTCTGCTGCTCTCTGTGTGCTTTCTATATTTTACTTTGTTTTGAGTCAATTATCTTTCATACTGCTTCAAATGTAGTTTTTATATATCATTTGTTAACCTAAAAATAAAAGCTTAAAGTTAGAGGCAGCAAGTACTTACTTGAAATTAAAAAAAAAATTCAAGTTATTGGAAGCACTTATTCAGGCAAAAACCCAAATATTCATTTAGGAGGTGAATTTATGACAAAGGGAGGGGAATAATTACATGAATAAAAGAAAGGAATTTTTATTCTTGTTAATAAGCCAAGGAAGCAACTTCTATAGGTGCAAATAAGCTAAGCTATTCTTTAGGTATACATGGTAGTGGTACTTCTAAAGGATGTCTTTGATATTCATTCTGGTAGGCAGGATGCATGTGTTCCTGTTAGCTTTGCAAATAGCTGCTTAGAATACACTGTTGCTTTGACCCAGTTTAAAGGTTATTTTGTTCCTTTCAAACATTTCAAAAGTTTGAAGAGTAGAAGATGCAAAGCAGTTTCTTTGAGATGGCAGCTCCAACTCTATTTTGAAGTGGCTCCGTTTATGTTATTTTTTGCATATTCATGGTGTGTTTTTAAAAATATATATTTTTCTTGATTTCAGAGAAGAGAGGAGAAAGAGACAGAAACATCAATGATGAGAGAATAATTAACCAGCTGTCTCCTGCATGCCCCACATTGGGGATCGAGTCCACAACCTGGGCACGTACCCTGACTGGGAATCTAACCGTAACACTCAACCACTGAGCCACACCAGCTGGGCTATTCGTGTTTGTTTTTTTTTTTTATATGTTTTTATTGATTTTTAGAAAGAGAGGAAGGGAGAGAGCGATAGAAACATCAATGAGAGAGAAAAATTGATTTCCTGCCTCCTGCATGCCCCCTACTGGGGATCGACCCTACAACCTGGGCATGTGACCTGACCAAGAATTGAGTCAGCCAAACCAGTTTGGCTCAGTGGATAGAGCGTCGGCCTGCGGACTGAAGGGTCCCGGGTGTGATTCCGGTGGTTGCGGGGGATGTGCAGGAGGCAGCTGATCGATGATTCTCTCTCATCGATGTTTCTGGCTTTCTATCCCTCTCTCTTCCTCTCTGTGAAAAATCAATAAAATATATATTTTTAAAAAATAAAATAAAAACAAAAACAATATCCTTTTCAATGCAGAGATCCCATACCACTCATTGTTCAACAGTGACCGTTGCATTTATTTAGTCTGTTATTTGTACAAAAACAGTGAAAGTGTACTCTTTTTTATTCTCCCTCCTCTTTTATTGGAAATTGTTTTGTTTATATACTTAGAACTTTAGCTAGAAGAATGAAGGTTAGTTTATGATTTTGAAATGAAATCAGCTGCTTGTAGGATGAAAAATCTCAAATTATATGTTAAGTGAAAAAAAGGGAAACTCCATTTGAATATATTGGGTACTGCTTCAACCTTAGGGTTTTGAACAATAAGACCAGCTGTTACAGTTTTATAGATAGAGATAGACATGGAGGCAGAAGTAGAGGCAGAGGCAGAGGCAGAGGATAGTTTGATTGGATAAAATGAGACTGCCCTCCCCTCACCATCACCTACACATTTTTTTAAATCTTTATTGTTCAGTTTATTAATTACATTGTTCCCTTTTTTTCCCCCTATAGCTCCCCTCCACCTGGTACCCATCCCACCCTCCGCCCTCACCTCCCTCTACTGTCCTCTCCCATAGTTACATGATTTTTGTCCAGTCTCTTGCTGCACTTCCCACACCCCTTTTCTCCCCAAGAATTGTCAGTCCATTCCCTCTCTATGTCCATGATTCTGTTATATTCACCAGTTTATCCTGTTCATCAGTTTATTAATTCACTTGATTTTTAGATTCATTTGTTGATAGATGTGTATTTGTTGTTCCTAATTTACACTTTTATCTTTTTCTTCTTCCTCTTCTTAAAGAATATCTTTCAGCATTTCATATAATATTGGTTTGGTGGTGATGAACTCCTTTAGCTTTTTCTTATCTGCAAAGCACTTTATCTGACCTTCAATTCTGAATGATAGCTTTGCTGGATAGAGTAATCTTGGTTGTAGATTCTTGCTATTCATCACTTTGAATATTTCTTGCCACTCCCATCTAGCCTGCATCGTTTCTGTTGAGAAATCCGCTGACAATCGTATGGGTGCTCCCTTATAGGTAACTAACTGTTTTTCTCTTGCTGCTTTTAATATTCTCTCTTTGTCTTTTGCTCTTGGCATTTTAATTATGATGTGCCTTGGTGTGGTCCTCTTAGGGTTCCTATATATTGGGGTTCGGACCATCACCTATACTTTTCCGTGAGGTGATATTATCTCGTCCGAAAGAATCCATTTGGAGCTGGCACTGGTTTCCCTAAATGATTTATAAAGAGTGATTCCAAACTAAAGTTAGAGTTCTAGTAATATGGACATGCTCAGGGGGAAAAACAGAAGATGCATATCCAGAAATTCAAGGATTACTTTTTCCCAAAAGGATAGAGTCCAAGTCACATCAGTGTGAAGATTATGTCTTCCTCATATCCCACTAGATCATGTGGTGCTAAGAAGAAAATGAATACTCATGGAAGTGAGTTGTTCTTACAGGTGGAAGTGTCTGTCAGTAGCCCTCACTGAGGAAGAGACAGATAATTAGATCACTCACCTTCTTTTCTCACAAAACAGAGCCCACAAGGCCCCTGGAAAATCCCTGTGTTCCTCTGGCAAACCCCAGGCCCAGGGGAAACTCCATCACCATCTGGCCTGTGTAGTTTAACACACACAATGATGTAGCTCCTTTCGCAGTGGGGACTTTAGGGGGTGAAGTCTTGAGCACCTTCTGCAGGAAGAAGGTTGGAGTTTGAGGAAATAGAGTTCAGAAACAAGTGGTGGCCATTTGAAGGCCTGAATGCTGAGGCCTTTCCCTCCTTCCTTTCTTCCTGGTGTGGTACAAGAAAAAGAATTAAAGTCACCACTCCAGGGATCTTCTATTGTGTAGTTATTGGGAGTATTTACTTAACTCTTCTATAAAAATAGCTGCTTAAGTGGCCATCACCACTCAAGCAGATAGGAAGTCTCCAAGAAACCAGCTGTAAAGCAAATCCCTTCTTCCTCGCCAGGGTTGCAGTTTTTCTCTGACGCCTCCTGCTGGAAGTGCCTAATACAGCACCCTGAGAAGTAGTATTTCTGTCTCTAGTTGCATCTCTCTTTGGTGATCCTCACTCCAAGCTGTATGATATAATACCATCCAGGCCACTTGGTAAAATAGCTCATTTTTAAGGATCCTGATTTAATTTTTTGGACCAGAGTCTGGGGATCAGCAGTTTCAAAGCTATCCTTGTAGTTCTAAAAAGACTCATTATTTTAGACTGCCTTCCATATTAGTATCAAATTATTTTATTATTATTTTGTGGTGTGCAAATCCAATAATGTCAATTGATTGCCTAAAGGTTGATTATAAAAGGGCCACAGCTTGTCTCATCCTGGGGGTAGGAGTCCTTGTGAGCAGCTTAGTGGGGGTAGGGGTATCTTCCTGTAAGCTTTGAGGTGACAAAGCCCATCTTACCCCACGATGGCCCTCGTGTGCTACATCAAACACAGGAAACTGACACCTGTTGTTTTCAGGCCCTACACCTGGGGGCACTTGTCACACAGCAATAGTTAACTAATGCAGCATGCACAAGAGCTTAGTGTAGGGGGTTGGTGTGGATGCCCCCTTTCTGTACTCTGTTCAGCTGTTGCAGGGACCCTGCCGCGTTCTAGCTGATCTCTGGTGTGTGGACTAATGTGGACCTGTGGTGGCCTCCCATGCACCTCACATTCCCAGGGCTTCCCACTGCCTCTGTCCTCCTCAGGCCCTGTGCTGGCCTTCACCACATGCTGGGTCAACTGAGGCATCAACTGCCTTCTAATCTGGACAGGGAAGCTGGAACTTGGTGTGACCCTAGGTCTGGCATCCCCCACATTCCCATGGCTTCCCAGGCCCCTACAGAGCTGCCTAAGGATCATCCGATTTTAGGCCCATTTAACACTGAATCCTGGGCACCAATCCGCACCCTGGGCAAATATGTTTGTAGCAACTAAAGTCTCACCAGAATGAAGCCCATAAAAGACTTATCACAGCCTTTAGCACAGACTGGTGCAGGAAGGAGAGTAGGCGTGGGATGGAGGGAGTGGAGTGTCCCAGGCCCCTGAGCCATGGAGAAAGCAATGTACTGAGACTGGGTTTCTTGGAAGTGCACAGCAAAAATGTCCCACCTGGCAGGAGGCCACGGTGAAGGTGCTTTGAACATCTGTCCCCTGTGCAAAGGGTATGACGAGCCTGGTGCTCGAGCTGGGCCAGCGACTTCTGCTGGCATAGGATGTGTCCTGATGCCTGGGTCTCTGTGTGCTGATGGCCCGATAACAGAGGCCAAGGCGATTGCACGGGTATACAGCCTGGCAGCACCTTCATCTGTACCAGGTTGTGGTCTGGAAAGACACGGGAAGGCAGCTCTCAGTGAGGCCCAAGGCAGTGCATGGCCTCTTGGGTAGGCTGAGCAGACTTCTCAGCCTGCCAGCAGCTCTGGACCATGCGCTCGCTCAGCCTCGGGGCACAGTGTGGCCACCCTGCCCTAGGACAGTGGTGGAAAGAGGGTGGGGTATGGTCACCTGGAGCCCCTGGGAACCCTACAGGCCTTTCCTGTTGGCACCAACCCCAGGAAGAGCTGAGGTAACTGAGGAATGTCCTGTGGGAACCTCAGTGACATGGACTAAGAGGCCAGGAGGGAGCCTGATCTTCAGGGCACAGCAGCTGAGCTGGAATGGACCCCCAGTGCTGGCCCTTGGTTGGTCAATGCTAATCCAGGACTCATGCCTGAATTCCAGTGAGGACACCTGCTGCCCAGCCCTCAGGCTGCCCCAGGCAAAGAGGCCTGTCCTCTTGCTAAACCCCTAGGAATCTCCAAGTGCAGGTTCAAGAATCAGGGCCAGTGAAGACTTGTTCCCTCTGCTCTCTAGGTGCGGGGCCTGCAGTCAGGGTGCTTGGAGGCAACACGGCACCATGGGGCCCAACCCACACTCCTCTGGAGAGCTGGCCATCTAGGGAGTGACAAGCCTAGATGTCCCTCACCTGTCAAAAGACAATCCTCAAGTTCCCTGGTCCAAGTATAAAGCATACAGCTGCCCTCAAGCCAGCAAATGCCCATTGCAAGTCCTAGAGCTGATCCTTATGCTGATCCTTACACAGGCTGCTGTCCGTGAGGAGATGGGGGGGGGGGGGGGTGGAGGCACAGCTGTGGAGAGACTGAAAGAGCCCACAGTTCTGATGTAGAGCAGGGTCCCCTCAGCCACTCTGGAGTATTGACTGCCGGGTGTGTGTGTGTGTGTGTGTGTGTGTGTGTGTGTGTGTGTGTCCCAGTGTCTCCAGAGGGCAGCACCAAGGGGGCCAAGGATGTAAGGATGCAGCCAGCCTGCAGAGACTACGGGACTGGCCCTCAGTCCCTGCTGCAG
Source organism: Antrozous pallidus (assembly GCA_027563665.1). NCBI lineage: Eukaryota > Metazoa > Chordata > Mammalia > Chiroptera > Vespertilionidae > Antrozous > Antrozous pallidus. The sequence goes on from CM050513.1 coordinate 92,019,564, forward strand.
GCTGATGTGTGGTGAGTAACCAGCTTCCTTGTGGCTCATCTGTGAACTCAGTGTAAACGAGAAACACAGGTGTGGCCGTCACCTGCCTGGGGTGCTGGCTCTCTGACCTCATCCCTGGAATTCTAATCAGAAATAGAGAATAAGGTGCTCACCCAACACCCTGTTCCGGGCAGATAGTATGCTGATGGCAGCTATGTGGCCAGACCATATCGTGACAAGCATGTTCAAGGCTGGATAATATTGCAAAGAGAGCTACAGGCCTCTCAATATCACAGCAGGCCAGACAATATCACACCAGCAGCTACATGGCCATGTCTGTGAAGACAATAATGGGGGAGGGGGGAGGGAAAGAATACAATATGGTCTTGAATGGAAAGAACTTACTTGATTTTTAACCCAATATTTACATTTTTAAGTTATATTTACTGTATCGATGCATAGCAAAGAGTTTGTAAGGAAACGGCAGTGGTGTATTAGAGGTGGGTCAGCACTGGAATCCTTTTACCACCCTACAGTGGGTGACTAGTGGTGAACTAGTGCTCTGCCTCCCACCGCCTGGCTCACTGCCCAGTGACCCCGTTGGCAAACCTGGGAATTACCAACCACTTTTGAGAGCTGGTGCCTCGAGCCAGAGCCTGCAGAGCGCCTCCCCCCAGGGCTGACCAAGCTGGCCGTCTCTAAGGAGACATTACCTGGACTGCCACATGTGCTTTCTGGAGGCAGCTAAGGGCTGGGGGCGGCTTGTTCCTTTCTCGGCTCCTCAGGCTGCACCTTGACAGCCTGACCGCTACTGGCAAGGGCGCCTCCCTGTTTGTCAGATGGAGCTGGGGATTGTCAGGGATTCCGGCCCAGGGGCTCCTGGCAGCCACATTTCATTTCAGAAGAAAAAGCCCCTTTGTCAGCTCTCCAGAGTGAAGCCACCACAAAGCCTCCGCCCTCATAGTTTCCCTACCCCGCCCTGCCCTGTCGTCTTTGAGGCCACCACCTCAGTGCACCTGACACGAGGCCTGCAACCAGGGCAACAATGAGAGGCAATGGCAGTTCATCCCAGGCAAATCTCCTGAACCTGCCCCCAAGGTCCTCTTGTCTCTGACTTAGTGACCCAAAGTAGACCAGCCTCGGCTAATCTCCCCAGCCCTTTTCTTGTTTCACTGTCCCCAGTTTTAACAAACATCTAAAAGTCACCTGGTCTCAGCCAAAACCAGTTTGGCTCAGTGGATAGGGCGTCAGCCTGCAGACTGAAGGGTCCTGGGTTCGATTCTGGTCAAGGGCACCTACCTTAGTTGTGGGCACATCCCCAGTAGGAGGTGTGTGGGAGGCTGCTGATCGATGTTTCTCTCATTGATATTTCTAACTCTCTAACTCTCTTCCTTCTTCTCTGTAAAAAAGCAAACAATAAAATATATTTTTTAAAAGGAAAAAAGAAAAAGAAAAGTCACCTGGTCTTGTGTTGCAAAATGGTTTGCCTGCACAAAGTCAAGAATCCATACACAACCAGCCATCCCTCCTCAGACCCACCAAGCATCAGGCCCCTTTTCCAGTGACAGTATCATGCCACCCAATTCTATTTTACTTAGGCCTACCTCAGTACTTAAAATGTGGCCGAAATTCCCTTCAGCCTTTAATTTCCTTTTGCTTTGATATTTGAGTTAGACTTTTTAAGCTTGCAGATGATAACCACAGGGATTCCTTAGCCTACCTACGGTGCTCAAGGCTGAGGAGATGGCCATCCTCCCATGTATATAAATCCTGCATAGGCAGAGACCTAAGAACTGGGTCAAATGGAATCAAATTCCCCACAGTCAGAGAGAGGGAGGAGAGGGGGCTACTCCTGTGGGGGACTACCCTGATGACATATCTGAGTAAGAATAGTTTTAAATTTTGTCCGAAATAATATACTCAGGGATAGTAATAAGTACTTCTAAGATTTTGGAGAAAAATAGATATTTAGGCAAGATTTCAAAAATTACTATAGCCCATTTATCGCCACTGTTTGCATATAGTGTATTATACCAGTACACATCAAAGAAATCTGAAACCCTCCCTAGTTTTCTCTTTCTATACTTCTTCCTTTCCAAAGTCAGATTGCTTCTCAAAAATTATTCCTCTCTGTTTCCCTTCAGTTAGATGATGACTTGTTCTCCTGGCAGTACACTTTCAATTTACAATAAACAGTTCCCAGGAATGAGTCAAATCGGGTAGGCTCAAAGCCGTTTTTCTGCCAGTTCAACTGGGCCTTTTGCTCACAGACACGTGAGGCACATTTCTAATGTCTAAATTTAAGGACTGAACATTATATTCAGGGAGGGTTACTACCTATTAGAAAAAAAAATATTAGCACATTGTAATTTTTCATGGTTTTTCTGATTTAAAAATATGTTACTTGTTTTAAAAAATTAAAGAGTCTAAAAGCTCAAAGGAGAAAACTTAAAATCACACATAATTTCTACACTCAAGGCAAGTATCATGCAAGTGGCTATAAAACCAATTATATAGGATTGTACTTGGAGAAATCTAGTATTTTTGCATTTTCATCATTTCTTCTGGTGAAGTTTTATTATTTGGAGTTCTATTACTACTGATGATGAGTTCAAAGATAGTAGCAAAAAAAAAAAAATAGTGTGTTTTGGTTTTAAACCAGATGTCAACGTATTTTAAAAACAAACCACTTTCATAAATTAACATTTTATTTTCTTTACTTGATGGTTAGGTTAAATATTTTTCTTAAATATGTTAACACTTAGGGCTACAAATGAACCCCGAGGCATAAACCGTGGCCATTTGACTGCATCGATCTTCCCTAGGATAACAGAATCTCCGAATGCTGTGCTTGCTACTCTCCAGTTTTCTGTGGGGCCTCAGCAAGTTAATTATCTGCTTTGTGTGCTTAATCCTCTTAGAGTGCAGCCCTCATCACTTCTGCTCGAGTCGCCATTCCATGAGGATGAATGTTTCTCTTTATACTCTGGGTATAGAAATGGGGGGAAAGTAATCAAAATAAGAGAACAGGGAACCTATTTTGCCTCAAGCTAATAAGTAGGTCTTGGATGTCTACAGAATGCAAAATGTCTGCTTCAGTTCTTTAGTACATTTTAGGGCATAATTTGAATTTTAAAATAAATATTCAAATGAAATTGTTTTTCAGTTATTTCCCTCATCTACTCAAAAATAGCACCATCTGTGCCTATTAATTGCTGTTTGGTGTGAGTATAAAGTGAATTTTAAAATAAATGGAATTATATACATTTTTTCAAATCATTTCACATTCATTCATTCAAAGAACATTTGTGGAAGACTGCGATAGATTAACAAGACACAGCTTTTATATAGAGTCTAGTGAAGGAGACCAAAGAAGATATAATTATAATGTATCTAAAAATAATTTATTTAGTGTTACTGTGATCCAGGAAGTGTCTTAAAGGTTAGGCATAGAGCAATAAACAAAGCATATAAGCATTCTGCTTTCATGGGGCTTCCATTGTAGTGGGAACAAAGAAAAGATAAATAATCAAGTCATATACATGGTGCAGAACAGTGATGGACAATCTTTTGAGCTTGATGTGTCAAAATTCGCCAGAAAACGAGCATAACTCGGGTGGTGTGTCACTTCGAGGAAAAAAAAACATAATTTCGCTATATTTATAGTTTAAATAACAAAAATGTATAATTGTAATGTATAACTGTATTTAATAAACCAAAAATTAATTATTTAACTTACCTTCTTAGTGACTTCTTTGTTCATTTATCAGTCAGTTTCTTTTGTTGGTCTTGATGTTATTTAACTTGTGTGGGATGCCATGCACTAAGATAAGTGAGAGGGAGGGGGAATTCTTCAACTAACCTGCCTATTAGTGACTTTTTGTTGCTGAATTTCATTGGCCAAACCTTCAATGGAAGGTTCGTATTTTGTATACTTCAAGCCCAAGCAAGTGCTACTAACTTTATCTGTCAATCTGTTTCTTTTGTTGGTTTTGATATTATTTAATGCTGAGAATAAGGTCTCACAAAAGTACGTAGAGGGAAAAATTGTGAGTAAAGCCATTGCTATATTTTTCAGGGTGATAAAAGTGTCTGGTAATTGGTTCCAGGCACTCCAAATTTCCTGTTCATAGTGGCACCCCTCTTGATTCTCCAAGTGGCACCTTTCCAGATTCTCAAGCTTTGACCTCAAGTAGACAAACACCTGAGCCCAGATGCTGTCTTGAAATTCTGCAAGTTGCATCTCCAAGCCATCAATTTGCATCCATTGGAAACCATTTAATTACTATAGACTACTACATTAGGATACTTAATTATTTTTATGGTCTGTTCTACGCTTCTAAATTGATTAAATCTACCACTGAACTGGTCAAATAACAAGTCTAAAACATGCAGTACTTTACATGCAAGGGTTCCATTACATTTTGTACAACTGCACTGGCCTTCTCAAAATACTTTGTTACTAGAGGAAAATACTTATAAGTTTTAGTTTCTACATCTCACTTGAAATTTTTAAATTTACTTTCAAAAGCTTTTATATATCCAAACATAATGTCAATACTTTTGCCAAAACCTTGTAACTTTAAGTTCAGTTCATTAATATGAACTGTAAAAAATACAGTTCTGTAAAAAATATCAGGGTATTGACCCACTTATTATCATTAAGCTGAGAAAAGTTTCCCAGAGCCTTATCCTCAAGAAATACCTTAATTTCTTCAAAGCACTCCACAAAGCACTCAAGAACTTTGCCATGGCTCAGCCATTTTACATTATTGAACATCAGCAGTCCACTGTAGGTGGAATCAACCTCCAATAAAAGTGCAGAAAATTCTCACTTGTGAAGGGGGCGAGCAGCTATTAAATTAACTATTTTTGTAAAAACTGACAGTAAGTCCTTTAAGTCAGTGAATCCTGCCTTGGCACATAAAACTTACTGATGGATAATATAATGAAAAGGCACAATAGGATGTCTAATAGCTTCCATAAACAATTTGACAAATTCGGCTTTTTCCCCATCATGTTTGATGGCCCATCTGTTATCATTGACACAACTTTAAAAATATCAATGCTTAGGTCACGGAATTTTTGTATAACAACCTTACATATTTTGCTTCCTGATGTACTTGTTGGCACTGATACTAACTTTATCAACTCTTCTCTCATTGTGAGACCATCAGAATACCAACCAATAATGGCTAACTGAGCATGTGATGTGACATCAGTAGTTTCATCAAGAGAGATCAAAAAATATTTACAATTACATATGTCTCTCTTTAATTGATGTTGTACGTTTGTGTTCAGTCTCATTATTTGGTCTTTTATTTCTACTGAGTGGTAACTCAGATATTCTCTTAATAATTGCATCTTTATTGTGCATATTGTGAAATAGAACTGGTGCACATCTTGGGAGAGTTTCTTTAATAAATTCTCCCTCAATGAGTGCTTTTCCATGCTGAGCTATGAAGTTAGCAATGCTCAAACTTGCAGATGTTAAATTTGTAGAGCCTTTTATAAATTTAAGGATGGAATTAGATTGGCTCTTATAAAGGTGTAGCTGCCTGGAAATGTATTCCTTCCTTTTATCCTCACCTTTTTTCAAGAGCTGGGAATGATCAGTTTCAAAATGTCTATTTATATTCCACATTTTTCTTACTACCGTTTCAGTACATAGAACGCAAAATGATTTGCCATTTTTTCTATAATACCATATATCTTGGTCCATGTCTCTTGAAATGGTCAGTTTCTGCTACTACCATTCCTTTACTTAACCTTGGTTTTTTATTTTTTTTGGTTCTCTATCAGGGGGGCAGTGACAGAAGGTAGAATTATAGATAGCCTGTTAACCCTACAGGCAATTAGGGATTAACTAGCCTAATTGACCACAAGATGGCACATGTAACTAACTGTCCTTTAGGAAAGGGCAGGGTTAATAAGCAGAAATAGAGGTTAATAAGGATGCACAACAGTAATAGTGGTGAAATGGAGACTGTACTATCCTTCAAAATTACATTCGTTATATAAATTAAGATGGCTGCCGCTATTTCTAATGGCGGGAAATGGCACCCATAGCACAGGCCCTCACCTCTCCCAACCCCCCCCTCACTTATCTCAGTAATGATGATCAATTAGAAATCCACGACACCCCAGAACAGTAAATTAGATGATGGTTGCTGTGGTTATGTGGTTGCTGGTAATGGTGATCATAGAACCCCCAGAGATGAGTTTCCTGCAGCAATCTGCTGCTCCCTGTTCCGTCGCTGGAAGTGAGGTCAAAGATCTCCTAACGGCCTAACTGGAAGTCCCAGAACTAGACGCTCTGTGCCAGAGTTCTGTTGTTTCGGCCTACAGAACTCCAGCACATAGTGTGTACAGTACACTACACTACAGCAAATGTTTCATCCTTGGCTACTGTACCTGGCCGTGCAGTAGCTGAGGATAAAACGTCCTTCTCAGCATGCGGCCCCATACCTCTCTGTATGCAACCGCATGCGGCCGTGTGTCATTGAAAATGGCTACGTGTGTCAGTGCTGATACATGTGTCATAGGTTCACCATCACAGGTGTAGAACGTGGTGATGAGCTCTGTTGGGGGGATGATGGGATATAGGGAGTGCCATTGATAAAGTCACATCTTAGCAAAGTCTTGAAGGGAAAATAAAGGAGTAAGCCATGTGGATGCCTGCATGAACATTTCATGAGAAGGGAAAAGCAAGCTCTCCAGAGCTTGAGTGGAGATATCATGATTGAGATTGGTAGGAAATGCCGCAAGAGAGGTAATGGCGGGGCTGCTGGGAAGTCATATACTATGAGGTCTGTGGACATTGTAAGGATTTAGACTATTAACCTAAAGCAGTGCTGGCAAACTCATTAGTCAACAGAGCCAAATATCAACAGTACAACGATTGAAATTTCTTTTGAGAGCCAAATATTTTAAACTTAAACTTCTTCTAACGCCACTTCTTCAAAATAGACTCACCCAGGCTGTGGTATTTTATGGAGGAGCCACGCTCAAGGGGCCAAAGAGCTGCTGCCTTTGGCTCGTGAACTGCAGTTTGCTGACCACTGCCCTAGAATGAGATAAAGGCCAAGTGGACTCAAGCTCAGGGCATATTGCAGCAATCCTCAGGACAGAGATAGGAATTCGTACTAGAGAGTATCAGTGCAGGTGACCAGATTCTAGATATGTTTTGAAGGAAAAGCTGATGAAATATGCTGACAGATTGGATGGAGGCTGTGAGAGAATCATGTTCGGTTTATTTTTTAAATGAAAACACATTTATTAAATGCCATTATTACGTTGTGTGAAATACAGCTCCCATTTTGCTTTGACTAGTGATTGTTCCAGCAAGTTCTTCTGAGGTTGGTTTTTAGTTTTCCAAAACCTACTTACTTAGAGCTTTATGTTCCTTTGGCATCTGTTTTATCTATTATATGTCCTGCTAATTCTTCATCCTACATAAAAACTTTGTCATTCCAATGGAATGCAATTGAGAACATAGGGATCTAGCTTTAGTCAGAGAAAGCAATAGAATGTAAAGTCCGTACTCATCAAATTCTCTCTTGAAAGAAAATAAATCAAGCATTTTTATTTTATATCTACCATTATAGTAAAACTGGAAGCCTTTCTTTACACACTTATTTCTACAAATTTCACAGAGAGATCATGCCTTGATGCATTCTTCTTGAATCTTATCACACGAAGCCATCACAACTGAAAATGCATTCAATCATTCTCCAATAAGAGATAATCCAGCCACTACAAAAAAAAAAAAATCCTCTGAGAACTAAGCCACTTTTGTGCTTCTTTCCCTGTGAAGTGAGTGCTTTGCTCAGAGGAAGATTTTGTTACTATATTATTGATCCACAAGTAGGCATGGCAGCAGGTGAAGGAACATGTACTGATTTCTTTGGGCTGCCTAACAAGGTACCACAAACCGGGGGGCTTTAAACAACAGAAATGCGTTCTCTCACAGTGCCGGGGGCTAAAAGTCCCAAATCAAATGCTGGCAAGGGCCAAGTTCTCTTTGAAGTTTTTAGAGAATTTTTTTTTTTTTTAAACAAACTGATACCTGAGTCCTACCACTGGAGAGTATGGTATAATTGGTTTGGAATGAACTAGGTATCAGGGTTTTTCTTTTTCTCATAATGTGTGTGTTTTTTTTTTTTTATTGATCTCTTTAGAGAGAGAGGAAGAAAGAGGGAAAGAGAGATATAAATACCTATGAGAGAGAGACATCAAACAGCTGCCTCCGGCAAGCCCTCTACTGGGGGTGGAGCCAGAAACCCTGGCATGTTCCCGGACTGAAAATTGAACCTGGTGAGTTCTTGGTTCATGGGTCCATGCTCAACTATTGAGCTACACCAGCCGGGCATTTTTGTCCTTGTCTTAGCTTCCGGTATTATCAGCAATCCTTGGCATTCCTTAGGTGCAAATGCATCACTCTAATCTCTGCCTGTGTATTTACGTGCTGTTCTCTCGGTGTCTCTCGTGTTTTAGATTGCAGGTTTACTATAAAAGAATATAACTCAGGAACAGCCAGGTGGGAAGATGTGCAAGTGAGGTGTGTGGGAAGGGCTGCGGAGTTTCCATGCCCTTGCCGGGTTGCCACTCTCCCCAGCACCCCCATATGTCCACCAACCTGGAAGATCAAGAGTCACGATCTTTGGTCTAAGTAATAACATCATTAGTTAATGAAAAACCGAGTTGATAATTTTATACTGTGACCTGGCCCAAATAATTTCTTTGACACCTATGTCATCGATTTCTGCCAAATAGCATTTATGTCCTCTCCAAGCCCCCGTATATGCACACTCCATATAACCGGTAAAGGCTTCTGTAATCTTTAGGAAAAGGACGAGACGCCCTTGTTCTGTAGTCACTATCAGGCTTCAACACTGTTTCCACCACGGATCCACCAGACCTTTTGGGTAACTTTTCACCCACCGGACCCTTATACAGATTTGGATATGAGCCACGTGGAAGACCGTCTCCACCTACTACATTTAACCAAGGTAATTCAAAGCTTTGGTGGCCTCATTCAAAGGGCGCAGTGTCCTAGCTATTTCCTACTGAGCCAGAACGAGTCTTTCATCGCCTACACTAAGAGACAGTGCTTGCGTGGTATTACTCGGCAGACCCTTCCATGTAAAGCAAACCTTGCCTAACCCATACAGGCATGCCTGAGTCCTACTAATTCTCTTTTAATTGCCTGCCATAAGGTTCTATATACTAACTCTAAAATCATTTCTCGTGAGAATTTTCAACTGAAAATATTCAAGAACATCTGAATTGTGATATATATACACACACATATGTATATGATTATATATATATATATATAAAATTCATTAAGAATTGATTTTTTTAGAATTAAATTCAAAATATCGTGGCGTGTTGGAATGGTTTCCGTTTTGGACACGTAGCAGTTAATTGGTTCCAGAGCTGCTTAAAGCTTTCTTGTTTGGGATTTATCTGGGCTTAAACCTGCAGGTGGCGCTCTCTGTGAGCAGAGGTAGCTGGGGGTGGCAGAGGCAAAGGAAGTGAGGCAGGACAGACACATGATTCACGGTTGTTCCTGAATATCACCTTTTTAAATATTCAGAAATCGTCACCAACTTGTTGGTTAAACGAGAAAACTAGGACACATCAGGGCTACTGTCAGTCATTTCTGGGCCCTAGGACCTGTCACAATTCATTTAAGGAATACTTCCTGAGTCCTTACACTGGTGCTTACTGTCCTGGGGCTAAGGATTCAGTGATAAACAAGGGCTCCACTATCATAGTGCTTACATTCTGCCAGGAGGGACAAACCATAAACAGGTATGTATGTTGAATAATATCTCAAAATGATAAGGACTGTGAACAAAATAAACAGGGTGATGTAATTGAGTTTCTTTGGTGGGGGCTGAGGAGAATGGCGAGGCTTCTTTAGAATGAGTCAACAGAGGTAACACTTGACATGAAACCTGAAGAGTGAGAAAGAAACTGTCATCTTACATTCATTTAAAGTCCAGTGTGTAGACACCTGGTAGTAGGTATTGGGAAAGGTACACTAGAGAAAAATGTGAAGAAGATATGATCCTAGCTAACGGACTAGTATCTAATGTGGAAGGCAGACATATCATATTTAATGAAAGCCTAATATACAAATTGACCATCACAACAACACACAAGAGGGCTGCCCCCAGGTGGTCAAAGATGGCTGCCACAAGATGGCCAGCATGGGGAGGGCAGTTGTGGGCAATCAAGCCTGCAAGGGAGGGCAGTTTGGAGGGACAAGGCCAGCAGCGGAGGGGAGTTGGGGGAGACTAGGCCTGCAGGAGAGGGCAGTTGGAGGGAACCAGACCTGCAGAGGAGGGCAGTTAGAGGGGACCAGACCTGCAGAGGAGTGCAGTTGGGGGTAACCAAGCTGACAAGGAAGGGCAGTTAGGAGTGACTGGCCAGCAGTAGAGTGCAGTTGGGGGAAACAAGCCTGCAGGGGAGGGCAGTTAGCGGTGACTGGGCTGGCAAAGAAGCGCCGTTAGGGGTGACTGGGCCAGCAGGAGAGGACAGTTAGGGGCAACCAGGCCGGCAAGGGAGGGCAGTTAGGGGTGGCCAGGCTGGCAGGGAAGGGCAGTTGGGGGCAATTGGGCCAGCAGGGTAGCAGTTAGGCATCAATCAGGCTGGGCAGGGGAGTGGTTAGGGGGTGATTAGGCTGGTAGGCAGAAGCGGTTAGGGGCAATCAAGCAGGAAGGCAAGCGGTTGGGAGCCAACAGTCCTGGATTGTGAGAAGGATGTCCCAGATTGGAGAGGGTGCAGGTTGGGCTGAGGGACACCCTCCCCCATGCATGAATTTTGTGCACCAGGCCTCTAGTCTATTAATAACCAGAATTCACAATAGAAGTGCTGTGAGAAGGAGGTCAACAAAATGCCAAGGTAGTGCAGGAAGTGAGAGGCAATTTTCTTTATTTTATTTTATTTTTTAATTTTTTTAATCTTTATTGTTCAGTTTATTAATTACATTGTTCCCTTTTTTCCCCCCCTATAGTTCCCCTCCACCTGGTACCCATCCCAACCTCCACCCTCACCCCCTCCACTGTCCTCTCCCATAGTTGCATGATTTTTGTCCAGTCTCTTGCTGCACTTCCCACACCCCCTTTCTCCCCAAGAGTTGTCAGTCCATTCCCTCTCTATGTCCGTGATTCTGTTACATTCACCAGTTTATCCTGTTCATCAGTTTATTAATTCACTTGAATTTTAGATTCATTTGTTGATAGATGTGTATTTGTTGTTCCTAATTTACACTTTTATCTTTTTCTTCTTCCTCTTCTTAAAGAATATCTTTCAGCATTTCAAATAATATTGGTTTGGTGGTGATGAACTCCTTTAGCTTTTTCTTATCTGCAAAGCACTTTATCTGGCCTTCAATTCTGAATGATAGCTTTGCTGGATAGAGTAATCTTGGTTGTAGATTCTTGCTACTCATCACTTTGAATATTTCTTGCTACTCCCGTCTGGCCTGCATTGTTTCTGTTGAGAAATCCGCTGACAATCGTATGGGTGCTCCCTTATAGGTAACCAACTGTTTCTCTCTTGCTGCTTTTAATATTCTCTCTTTGTCTTTTGCTCTTGGCATTTGCTCTTGGTGCTCCAGTCGTTTTTTTTTCCTGATTTCTTTCCATGTCTCTGCATGGTGGCTGCTTCCCTGAGTTGGTCAATTAGCTTTGTGTGGTAGACTTCCTACTAGGGACAGTGGCTCAACCTCCCCAGTTACCTGAGGTGGATATGGGTTGCACAGTCTTGCTGAAGTTAAGCTCAGGTTAATCGTTGTTAGCACTTGGAGGGGTTGACCTCCAGGCCAATTGTCTGTGAAGTTCAACTGTGCTCTGGTTGGATGGGCGGAGTCTCCGGGCCAAGCAGACAGCGTTAGCTCCACCCTATGCGGCCCCAGGGACTCTGTGCCAGGGGCAATGGCTGCCAGCACCTCTGAGAGAGCCGCTGTGGAACTCCACCGGCTGCCAGGGAATTCAGACTCTCCCCAAATGAGACTGCACACCCAATGTCTCACCCAGGGTCGTAAAACAAAGCAGACTGACAGTTTTCCGAATGAGAAAGCAAGTCGCAGAGCGCGCTCTGTGCGGTCACGCAGCCGAGCTGTTCGCGCAAGCTGCCTTCTCCACAAGCCGGGAGACCCCTGCAGCACCCGAGCTTCGGCGTGCCCTCCCACTGTCCAGTTTTCACCCCATATGATAGTGGGTTCCCTGGACTTCGCCCAAAGCTGGAGAATCAGTCCAGTGGGACGTCTTTGTCTCCCTGTTCAAGAAAACTGGCCGGTTTTCAGCCGCCCGCCCTCTCTGCTGGCGCGCGCTCCAAACCTCTCCGCACGAATCTTTCAAAGCTGTCCGCCGCCGCTCCTCCGAGTCACAGTGTCTTATCTTCACTTTTATTTGTGGAATTTTCACTCGGCCAGCTTTCTGGTGATTCTGGAAGGTGTTTGTTCTTTCGTTAAGTTATAGTATTAAAATTGTTGAGTATGACGGCAAGATAGGTGTTTTACCTATGCTGCCATCTTGGTTCTCGAGAGACAATTTTCATTGGGAAGATTTGAACGATGAGGTGACAGTTGAGGTTGGCGATAATAATAATGGCTCATAGTCATCATGTCCTATGTGTCAGCCACGATGCTAATGGATTTACAGGAATTCTTTCATTTAATCCTGCTATCCCTAAAAGGCAGCTGCTATTAATCATTCTCATGGTACAATAAATATGTGAACTGGAATTTGAACTAAGTATAGAACTCATTCTTATACAGTTACTATGTTCCTAAATAAGATAATCAGTTGGTTAGCTATGTTTTTCTCTTTGTAACATTCTTTTTGATGTTGTGTATTATCCTAACACCTCTCACTACATAATTCTGACTCATAGCAATCTTCCAAAATATATGCACATAATAAAAATATTTAAAACTATGAGGAAACTCTTATAACTTCTCAAACTCAAGAATGTACAAGGTATTAAAATAAAGTGCATCACATGTATCTTGGTTTGTTTTCTTTCTTTTTTGACACTGTTCTTATTTTTTATGAAAGAAAAAGAACCAATAGGCAGTTTTCTATTTTCTAAACAATTTATTATTTTTTATTGATTTCTCCTGAAATTTGTATCATAAATGCATATGTATTATGTATAGAAAAGAGAAAGTGAATCAATTTTTAAATTATTTCCCTGTAAACCCATAAAGCCACCAAAATGTTTAAACCTGAGTATAGTGCTGGCTGAGAGAATTGGGATTCTTACTGAAAACCTAATGTGTGAGCTTCAGACTCCGGCCAATGCTTTCCTGGGAAAACAATATGATGGTTTGTATAATTTGTACTTGGAAGGAAATAACACTGGCACATATTATCTCTTTCTTTCCTTTTGCCTTTTATGAAACAGTAATATATTTGTGACCCTGGAGATGTAAGAATGTCAGATGTTGATTTATTTGTTATTTTCTGCCTGCGATAAATGAGAGATGATCCTAAGAGTTACATTCTGCTATATTTTAGGCCGTGATGCTGAGTCAGTGATAACACTAGCTGAAATTTTGAAAGTGAGACATTGAGTATTAATGTTGAGGTTCTCTGGTTTAAGTTTACTTCAGTGCTGGTTGTAATTTTTTTGACCCTTTTAAAATTTATGTTCTAGCAGCAATACATTGAGAAGCGTAAACTGAATAGCATTGTCTATTTGACTATCTCACTTTGGTAAGACTTATTCTTTAAACATGTATTGGGGAGTTTTAGTTTGCGCATTTCACTTTCTTTGGCCTTCAAAAATTGGGCGGAAGAGATGACACTGAGAGGGGGTGTAGATTTCTCAATTAGTCTTTAACCTAGAAACTGCTATGGGACATAATTTGATATTGTAATGAATGAAATTGTATACATGGTATGCATTATTACATTATGTATATAGTCATGGTGTAATATAGTGTACTAGTATACATACTAGAGGCCCCATGCACAAAATCCATGCATGCAGGGTTGGGGAGGGGGGTTGCACCAGCCAGGCCTGCACCCTCTTGCAGTCCGGGAGCCCTTGGGGGATATCTGACTGCCATGGAGGCTGGAGAGACTCCCGCCACTGCTGCTGCACTCACCAGCCGAGAGCTTGGCTTTTGGCTGAGCAGCGCTCCCCCTGTGAGAGCACAATGACCACCCTGGGGCAGCTCCTGCATTGAATGTCTGCTCCCTGGTGGTCTGCGCATCACAGTGACTGGTTGATCTGCATGTGGACACAAGATGGCCACCACAAGATGGCCAGCAGGGTAAGGCAGTTGACGGAGGGCAGTTAGGGTGATCAAGACTGCAGGGCAGGGCAGTTAGGGTGACCAGGCTGGCAGAGGAGGGAAGTTGGGGGCAAACAGGCTGGCAGGGGAGAAGTTAGACATCAACCAGGCTGGCAAGGTAGTGGTTAAGGGGTGATCAGGCTGGCAAACAGAAGCAGTTAGGGGTAATCAGGAAGTCAGGCAGGTGAGCAGTTGGAAAGGCAGGCAGGTGAGCAGTTGGGAGCCTGGATTGTGAGAGGAATCCAGACCTAAACAGGCAGTCGGACATCCCTTGAGGGATCCCAGATTGGAGAGGGTGCAGGCTGGGCTGAGGGACACCCCTCCCCTCCGCACGAATATCATGCATGGGAACTCTAGTAATGTATAAAAGCAATTTCCTCCTATCTTTAAACATCTGAGGAAAGAGAGACAACAAATTGCACTGATTAGAACTGGAGAGACATCTGGTTGGCGTTCGGATTATGTGGATGATCCAGAATTAACCTACAGATATTTACTTGGTACTTTAGTCCCTGTAACAGACTGTGAATTTTAAAGACAATTGCAATGGTATCTTTTTTAAAATATATATGTTATTGATTTTTTACAGAGAGGAAGGGAGAGGGATAGAAAGTCAGAAACATCAATGAGAGAAACATCTATCATTTGCCTCTTGCACACCCCCTACTGGGGATGTGCCCACAACCAAGTTACATGCCCTTGACCAGAATAGAACCTGGGAACTTTCAGTCCTCAGGCCAATGCTCTATCCACTGAGCCAAACTGGTTTTGGCTGCAATGGTATCTTCTATGTACGTGTTCCTCAAGTACCCAAAAAGTGGTGTCTAGGTTCCTTCATTTTGAACTTGAAAAGCCATTGTAACTATGCTATGAAATGGTCCAAGAAGGCCACAGAAGAACCCATGTGAAGAAGAACAGAGGCCTCAGACCATAGCCACAGCTGAGGTCCCAGCTGATAGCCAGCACCAATTCGAACCAGATTGAAATTGAATCCTCCACCCGCCAGGAAGGCCACCCCAGGTGTCACTATATGGAGTACAGAGGTGTCACCCAGCTAAGTCCTGCCCAGATTGAATATTCGTGAGCAAGCTAGTTGATTGTTGTTTTAATCCATAGTGGGTTTTGGTATGGTTTGTTATGAGGCAATAGAGAACTGATGTAGCCACCTCACAGTTATGAGACGGTATGACCCTGGACTCCATCTTGATGGAAAGATCTCCATCTTAGAGGTGTGACTATGATTCCTTGCTTTCAGTAAAATTCCATAGTTGAAGTTAACCTAACCATACCCTTAAAGGAAAACATGACATCCTTTCTTAACATCATGTTCTGAAAAATAGTTGTTTTGTCAATTAAATGGTAATTAGAATGTTTGTTCAAGTATCCTATATAATAAAAGAGAAACATGCAAATTTGACCATACCTTCGCTCCTGATTGGCTATGCTACCAGCCAATCAGGAGTTGGGGTGGGGCCAAGTGGTGTGAGCACTGGCCTGGGGGTGGAGAAGAAACAGCAGTGGTGGCGAGCGCCCAACCCCCGGGCGCTGTGAGCGGAAGTGGCGGTGAGCGCCCAGCCCCTGGGGCCAGGTGGTCGCAGGCAGCCAGGGCTGAGCTGAGCAGGGCGATGGCTGGGTGCCCAAGGCCTAAAGCCTCACCAGAAGCTTTAGGCCTTGGGCAGGCTGGGGGTGAGCCATCAGTTGGACATCCCCTGAGGGCTCCCAGTATGTGAGAGGGGGCAGGTTGGGTTGAGGGACCACCCACCCCCAGTGCACAAATTTCGTGCACCAGGCCCCTAGTTATTTTATAATCTGCAACTCTGCCCTCCGAGCTCCTCTGAGTCTCAGTCCTTTTATCTTTCTTTCTATGTGTAGAATTTCCACTCAGCCAGCGTTCCAGTGGTTCTTGATGATGTCTGTTTTGTCTTTTAGTTGTAGTTCAGAAATTGTTGTGTGGGACAGCAGTATAGGCGTTTACCTATGCCGCCATATTGGCTCCTCTTTTAGTTGTAGTTTTAAAGTGGTTGTGTGAGGCAGCAAGTTTAGGTGTTACCTATGCTACCATCTTCATTTCTCCCAAAAAGATAATTAGAAAATGTTGCATATTATTAAGATGAGGATAAAGTCAAATTAATTTTACAGATGAAGGAGGTAAAAGAATAGCCTATATATCAGCCCTTTAAAAGTTTACAAGTAAAATTGAAAAAGAAGCCATATATATAAAGGAGAATATCAGTGGATTTGCAAATATATGCTAGTTCAAAGACACTTAAGAATTATCTTAGTTGGAGGGGGACTCATGTGCATGAAATGCATAGAGATAAATAGAAATTGGGCCAAGGGAACTCATATCACCAAATATCAATAGAATGGGAATAAAGATTTGCAGGAAATTGAAGAACCTGTAGAAGATCATCTAATGGAAGATCTTCAAAGACATGATAGCTTTCTGGTTGAGAAGCGAAAGGATTAAAAAAATCTGAAAAGAATTGAAACCTGAAATTTTACAAAGACATAATCTATAATATTCAAAGATAGTCTCATTAGTGAAAAATGCATTATTTCTAGAAACTATTTTAAGCATTTTAACATTAAATGTTTATTAATAATTCTATTGCTAATGAACCATCCATTTGAGCAGTACCAGGCCAATTAGTGTTCTTTTTTCATAGCAAGATATTAAATGATCCACACTTTTTATGAATCATTCAACCCTTAATTTTAATAGTGCACATATAAGTGTTTTACAACTTTTCTAGCTAACTTTCCATTCATTTTAACTGTGGAAAAAATAAGAGAATATTAATTTTTCTAAGTCTAGCGTTTTCCCATGTGTTCCATTCTTTTTCTAAATGTCAGAACTAATCTTATTGTCCTTACACTTAGCTCAGGACTGGACTATGATCCCATGACTTGTCTGGCCAAGGAAACGCCAACTTCTTTGGCTGCCTTTCAAAAGATCAACAGATGTTCCTGCTAACATTGCTAATTTCCTGAGTCAAAAGGCATCTAATAGAGACAGAATTAACAACATACTAGCTTTCTATAACAATGCATCAAGCAATTCCCAAGACTGTAAAGAAACACAAGTCCTTTGAGTAAAGGCTTATCCTTTTATTTTCTTTAAAGTTAAATTCTAACATCTGAAGAGATACTCTACCATACTTATAGCAACCAAAACAACAATTCTCAATTTACATTGACCTTTATAATACATCAATAAACCTGGAAACCCTATTGCTTGAATGACACAGATGCTAGCCTATTATTATATTGATTAAGCCATCTTGTTTTGATTTGAAACTATACACTTTTAGAGAGCATGAATTTTCTTTTGAAATAACAGTAAGAGAAACCTTTGATTACTTGCTGCCTAATCAAAAAGACCTTCAGTGTTTGCTAAATTATAATAATCAATAGTAGATGGTCAGTCAGTTTTAAAAAATGTATTTTCTATTTTGTTTATAAAATACATATATTATTAGAATTTATATTTTAATATTAGAAGTAATAATATTACTCAAAAAAGTTAAAAAGTCGCAGAAGGATGACAAAGAGCAATATATATGGACCCACATATTTCTAAATAGCTGGAAAATAGAAGATATTAGTTACTTAGGGTGTTGTATCACTTCAAAGATCACTCTTATCGGTGACTCCAACTCAGTGATTCATAACTTTAGGATCTTTATTGGAGGTTAATACAGCCACCCACCGCAATTTCTTATAATGATTCCACCTTTTCACTTAAAATAGTCTTTTAAAATATAAATGCAGAATATCATCACCAGAAGACACACTTTTATACTTTATGAGTTAAATTAAATGATTTACTATTGCTTTAGTGAGTCAATATTTTCTACTTGAACAAAATGGCCTATGGGATACTTATCATCTCTTTCAAATAACTATTTAGGTACTCTGAGAAGCAGATGCCAAAACAACATTAAATAGGGAAAGATTTTTCTGCTGGTGTGAAATGGCTGTGCTAAAGAAAGTGGAAGAGAGAGCCACCACCAAAGGCTGCCAAATAGATTAGACCTGATGCAGATCTAATGTCAAGTGAAGGAGAGAGAGAGGAAAGACTGGGAAGAAATAAGTTTGGGTGGGAACTTTGTAGTCAAAGGAGGGTCCAGAAAAGCTGTTTGTGAATCCTTGAGCCACAGCTGGCTGACAAAGGAGTCTTTTGTTTTCCTGGGCTGATCTGCTTCACTATTTCCTCTGCACCTACTCAGTGGCTGGAAGCCACCTGTGAGGTGCATGGCCTCTGTTCAAACACCAAGGTGAGTTTAAAGTGCAATAGCTGAGGACCTCACTTTCCCAGTAGTGGGAAATTTGTCAGGCACATTATCATGGTGACCACAACCACCAAATCAGCATCTCCGAACCTGGTTTCTTTCCTGATTTCTGCTCCTAAATTGTGAACAGCTTTCTGGAAAGCTCAATGCAAATTATCTGCTCATACCTAAAATTCAGTGACTCGGTGCATTCCAAAATGGACATTTCAATTGTTCTAACTCATACCACCCTTCTCCTGAGTATGGAGGGCAACCTCCTTTGCCTTCCAGAGCAAAATAATTCATGAATTCTGTTGATCTAATCTCCACCCCATTTTTTTTCCTCTGTCCTTCTGCAGGCTCCCAATGTCACTGCTCTAATTTTGACCTCATTATCTTTATGATCCACTGTCTGCACTGACGGCTTCCCTGCAGGCACCCCCCACCTCCCGGCTCTTCTCTCTATAATCTACTTAACGTTCTGCTGCCAGGTTAATCTTCTTGAAGGGCAGCCTTGCTTCTATTACTTCTGCTCTTAAAAAGCAAAACCATATCAAAACAAAACCCTTCAGTGGCTCCTAATTTCTTATAAAATGAACTTCTATGTCCATAGCCTGTCATTCATGGGCCTCCATGATTAAACTCCAATCTAACTTTTCAACTTTACCTCCTAAAAGTTTCCTGTGTTATAGCAGGGTCAAAGTTTTGCTCTTAACTTCCCTACCATCATGAAATTTCCTCAAAGAATTGCTTCTATTTTCTCAGTCAGTCCTGTCTGTATTGCTTCCAAACTATCCATCACATCCCAGTTCAAATTTTACTTCCTCCAGGGATCTTTCACCAAGTCCCTTAGCTGGAAGTACTCTATTTGTTGACATTTGCTGGAATATAAAATGTACCTGTAGTTTACAATGAAATTTGTGTTGTGGGAGATGGGGTTGAGTGCACATTATAAAAATTTTATTGAAATAGTTTTTGTGAAGAAAAATATATTATTTGGTTCATGCAAATACTGAATAATGTATTTGCATGAATACTGTAAGGAAGACAAATTCTGGGTATACAGAATTCTTAATCTTTAACCATAAAAACAGAAATTACAAACTTCAAAATAAATGTTTTGATGTCATGAAATATTGGGATATAGCACGCAATTATATAGCAAGTTTACTGCTTAATCGAAGATCACGTAGTACAGTATATCAAATTCCACTACAGTATTTCAGTGAGTACTCTAACTTAACACCAAGCCACAATATAAAGTAAATGTGGCTGAGTTATTGTACAGATAACTGAAGTACCTTTAGGAAACATATTCTATTAAGAACCAAAACAGAATATAAAGCACAATAACAAACCTGAACAAATTTCAATATCATGTTTATACATGAACTGCTTGTTGAAAACTAGTACCTAGCAAAAGTTAGTAAAGAACAAAAAAAAGTAAATACATTAGCTTGTTCATGGCATTATAGCAATACCTTTGTTGTATTTAGCTATGGTTATGTTAGTAATACATTTAAATATGAGATGTTTGTGGAATAACTGAATCACTATACTGGATTGTGGTTTTTAAAATTTTTCAAGAAAGATGCATGAGATGAACTAAATAGGCAATCAGAAGAAATAGAAAGAAAAGTAGCAGTTGACCAGACAGACAGGGGAGAAAAGGGAATTGTAGGCAGAGAGAAGACCATGTGGGAAAGGCATTGAAGTGGGAGACATATGTTCTGTATGTGGAGGAACTGTGAGAAAGGAAGCTGAGCTAGCAGCCAAACCATGAGAACTTCACATGCCATGCTAGAGTTTGGACTTCATTCTTTAGGCAATGGGAAATAATTCCAGCAAATGCAAAGATAAGACTTGTATTTCAGAAAGATCATTCTGGCAGAGTAAAGGTTAGCTGGGAGTGTGGGAGCCGGACAGCTCCTGTGACAGTGGGGGCAGCAGAGGCTGTCACAGTGTTTCAGAACCAGGACCACTTGAGAGAGTTTGTTCTAAAGCCAGAGCCAGGGGAAAGAAGCGAAGGGGGGGAGGGGGGGAGTGGGGGGGGATCTGATAAACATCCAGATGCTTTAAGAACAGGACTGGATGGAGTTACACAGGCCTCGGCAGAGAGAGTCTAGGAAACTCTTAGACATGGTGGTGCCAGCCATGACAGCAGTGCTCTAGGAAAGAGGATGAATTCTGTCCGGGGATCTGAGATGTGGGAAATTAAGGGGGCTCATAAAACAAACGGAATAAATTTGATTCAAGAGGTACCTGAAGAATCAAGAAAGACTTGTTTGTAATACTGTGCTTTGTGCTATATCTTTCATTAACTTGGGCCATCATTCTTCCCTTCCAGTAATTTTTTCAGGTTTTCCGAATCTCTTAATAGTCACATTGTATGTGGAAGAGCCCTTCCAGGATCCTCTATTCCTCCCCCTCACACACACCCCTCCCATCTATAAAGGCCCCTTGATCTGGTACATGTTCCTTGTATTTACTGAACCTACAGAACCCATCCTGCCCCCTCTGCTCCAAGTATAAAATTTTTAAAAATATATTTTTATTGGCCCCCGCCCAGGTCCAAATGGCGGCGACCGATAGGCGGGGATGACCGGCGGGCCCCGCCCCGGCTGTAGCCCTGGCTGCCGAGCGGTCCGAGACTCTGCCGCCGCGCCGTGGCCATAGCCGGTGCCTCCGCGGCTGCGGGTCCCGGAGCGCCCGGCATAGGTTTAGACCCAGTGTGCCTGCTGGGCTGTGCCCAGGTTCAGAGCCATGCCAGTCGGTGGGTGAAGCACTTGAGGCCCTGATGGAACCGCTGCAGCAGCAGCCACCGCAGCAGCAGCCACCAAACCTAGCGCCTCTGGGCATGGATGCCAGAGAAAAGCAGGGACAGCAGATAAGAGAAGCCCAGTTCTTAGTTGCCCAGAAGCTGGTCACACAGACTCTCCTTTCTGCCACACCTGGGCGGCCTTCTGGCAGCCCTTCCCTGGGTCCCTTAGCCAGAGTTCCTCCAGCCACAGCAATGACCCGAGTTTTTGAACGGAGCAACCGCGAACTCAGAGCCTAAGGAAGAGGAGGGAGGCTTGGAAGATGAGGATGGGGATGATGACATTGTAGAGGTGGCTGAGAAAGAGGCCCAAGCCGCTTCAAAATATTTCCATGGGCAGAAAGTTGTTCGTCAAGATCCCAGAGTGGCACCCAAATCTGGTCTCCTTCCAGCACCAGGGCTCCCACCAGATGGACAGCAAGCTCGAGAAGACCATACCAAAGATGCTGCCAAGGCGCCACCTTCAGTCTCCACAGCTGGGCAGCCAGGCTGGAATCAGGATGAGCATCTCAAGCAGAATGATGGTTTGGCTTGGAGTGATGATGCAGATGGAGGCCGAGGAAGAGAGATCTCTCGAGATTTTGCCAAGCTGTATGAACTGGACGGTGACCCGGAAAGAATTCCTGGATGACCTCTTCATCTTTATGCAGAGGAGGAGGACCCCTATCAACCGAATTCCTATCATGGCCAAGCAGATCCTAGACCTGTATATGCTGTACAAGCTGGTGACAGAGGAGGGTGGCCTGGTGGGGATCATCACCAAGAAGGTACGGAGGGAGATCACCAAAGGCCCGAACCTGCCCACGTCCATCACCAGTGCTGCCTTTACTCTGAGGACCCAGTACATGAAGTACCTCTATGCTTACGAGTGTGAGAAGAAAGCCTTGAGCTCCCCAGCTGAGTTCCAGGCAGCCATGGATGGTAACCGGCGGGAGGGCCACCGGCCCAGCTACAGCTCCTCCCTCTTTGGCTACTCACGCACTGCCACAGCTGCTGCCACCAGGGCCCTGCCCTTCTCTCCACACCCAAGATTCGCTTCCCTGCCCTTGGGCTGGGCTTCAGCAGTGGTACCAGTGCCAGCAGCCCTTGGATATCCCCAGCAACTACTCTCAGGAAAGGTGATGGAGTCCCAGTGACAACAGTACCTGTGCCAGATCTTCTGGCTGTGCCCATGACCTTGACAGGCCAGCAGGTTAGCACCCGGGTGGTCACGCTGGAGCCGCTGCGGGAAGGGCTGGAGTCAGGAGAGCCCCCTGAGAAGAAGGTTTCCAGGCTGTCGGAGGAGGAGCCGCGCCTAGTACAGCAGGCCTTCCAGGGCAGCTTTTTCAGCATGGCCCGGCAGCTACCCGTGAAGATCCGGGTCACCGGCAGGGAAGACAGATCAGAGGCCTCGGCTACAGCACTGAATCTGACCTCGGGCAGCGTTGGGAGCATTAACATGTCTGTGGATATCGATGGCACCAGCTATGCAGGTGTGCTGTTTGCCCAGAAGCCTGTGCTCCATCTCATTGCAGGGTCTGCGCCCCAGAACATCAGCAGCAGCAGCAGCAGCAGTTCCCAATGCTCACCAAGTCTTACCTCATCATGGGGCACCCCCAAGGCAGAGCCCTCCACCAGTTGGTCGCTTTGAGGGGCAGGACCCAGCTTCCACTTCCCACTCTTCTGTCAAGAGTGAAGGAAGTCAATGCACAAAATTTACCTCATCTCACAGATCCCGCGTCAAATACCAGATGTTGCGAGTTTGGACATGTTGACTTGTCCAGGCCCCATTTAGATCCTGTTGTACTTGGGGGCCAGACAGAGGCTGGAGGGGCAGAACAGGGCAGCGTTGTCCAATCAGGGATTGTCCTGGAGAAGAGGGTGGGGTCTGTGGGCAACCAGTTTCCTGGGATTCCCAGGCCACCTCCCATCCTGGGCACAGTGTATTGACAATCTGTAAGCCAACACAAGGCTGGAGACCCTCCATATCCTTTCTCCTTTTAATTTATTTTCCTTCCCCTGCATTCTGCCATGAACCCAGGGTCATTGGTCCCTTCGCCTGCTCAGTGCCTCAATCTTTAACTCTCATGTGGGTCTGCTAGGAGCCAAGCGCATGCCTTCCTATCCCTATCTGCTGATCCTGAGATGGGGTTTTCCTTACCTAACATATTGGTTCCTGGAGCAAAGGTCCCTCCAATTCAAGTCTTGAAGTAGTCCTCAGGTCCGAAGGCCCATTGGACATCTGCTAAGGGAGAGGCAGAGTCTTATAGGGCTGCCCAGGCAGTCTCCAGCACCCTCTTCAAACTGACCCTTTTCTGACCCTCTTGGACCCTACGCTTTCCACTTGCCCTTGTTGGTCAGCTATGCCAAGAATAGCTCACTTGCCCCTTGGCCAGTCTTCTCTTGGGGCCATCTTAGCCCTAACATCCCCAAGCCTGCTAACGTCAGGTTCATTGAAATACCTCAAATTTGTAATTGTTGATGTTTGATTCTTCAGAAGTATTTGCATCTCTGAAGTCTTTTTATATGTGTTTTGCTGACTTAATTTTTTATTTAAAATTTTTTATTGTTATAGCACCAAAGATATGAGAGCAGATCACCCCAAAGCCAAACAAATGATTTGGTACCCCAGCCCCTCTGGCCCTTCCTTGCAACCTTGGTGAGGAAGCAGAAGGCAGGCAGGAGAGATGACTCAGGGATCTGAGCGGCAGGGAGGAGGTGGAGTGGAAGCCGGGCTGGGTCCTGAAACCATACCAGTTCTGAGGATGGTCCTCCAATCAATTCCTACCATAGCAGGGCTAGTCCCAACCCCTAACCCCTACTCTCCAGTGGGGGTGGGCTGTCTCCCCATCACACTCCTACCTCATGACAGGCAGGCCATGGCCCTTAGAAGATGAGAAAGCTTTATCTTCTCTTGAACCCTAGAGTGGTGCAGGCTGCTCCAGTGTTGCAAAAAAGAGCTGGTTCTCACACAAGGCTCTCCTGGAAATGGATAAGCCCCTATGGTATGCCGTAGACAACACACGCTGTGATGTTGCTGGACTGTATGAGCCCATACCTGGCTAACATTCAATCCTGTCTAGGAAAGGAAAGAGAATTCCAGAGCTTGAGCACAAAATGTGCCTCAGCTCTGCTGGACCTTGTCTTCTCTCACCCCTCCTCTCGCCCCCTACCAGAGTTGACCCTCTCACCAGGCAAGTGCAGGGTGTGGGCAGAGAAGGGCATCTGGGACCTGGTGCCTGGGAGGAACCCAATTGGCTGGCACTGGCCCCATCTCAAGGTGTTAAAGACATTTGCCAGTGTGTTTCTCAGGGGTTTGGTCACAGAGGATGGACTCTTCCCACCTAGACAACACAGGGACAGCACACTGTCTTTCTGGTCATTGGATTTGGTTCCTTAGGCAGCTGGCCCGGCCTTCCATCTCAGTTAACCCTTGCTGTCCTCAGGACAACAGCAGGGTCTCACCAATAGGTGTCTCTAGGAACAGGGCCTGGGCCACGAGGAATCCTGAAGGCTGCACAAGCAGGCAGCCCGTGCAGCTTTGTCCCACTCCCTCTCCATCTTATGTGTATTCTAGATAGGAAAAACGTGATAGCACATGGGTAGCCCAGGCAGTGGATAAATACCTCAGACGTCTTCTTACAGCAAGTGTCTATATATGTTGTGATTATTTTCTATCTTACATGTTCTTGAATGTTTATATTTCAATAAACCTCTACCTCTTCACACACATACACACACACACACACTATACATACACACACACATATATATATATATATATATATATATATATATATATATATATATATTTCAGAGAGAAAGGGAGATGAAGAGCAAGATAGAAACATCAATGATAAGAGAGAACCATTGATTAGCTGCCTCCTGCATGATACCCCCTGCTCCTCCTCCCTGTTCCCTCCACACACACCTCCCCCCCTGTCCCGCCCCCCCCCTCCCCCCCCCCGAGGATTGAGCCTACAACCTGGGCATGTGCCCTGACCAGGAATCGAACCATGACCACCTGGTTCATAGATCAAACCTCAATTTCTGAACCACACCTGCCTGGCTAAATTTTAGAAAAAGGCCATTAGGTCATTCTAATAGGAGATTATTTTTCAAACATATATTGAGAACACGTGGACATTTCAGAACCCTCCAAGAGTAACATGTTTCCTATATTTTTTGTATTAAATTGTGATCTAGCCTTTTTGGTGTTGAATCAGTATAAAATTTTACAAAATTGAGTTTTTAATTTTCTAGATCCCAAACAGAATCTCTGAAGATCTTCACTAGCAAAAGATGCCATGCCCTATGAAAAAACAATGAATCTCCACCTTCCAAAAGCAGTACATTATATTTCAGAACAGAGAGTTATTTCTAAGGGTAGAACTAGAGGTTTGAAGAGCAAAGGTAGTAGATATTTAAAATTTGAAAGAAATATTCTTGTTTAACTGAATATCGAACGATTCTCCATTCAAAAGCAACTGTGCCTGCTTAAAAAAAAACACACCATGAGCTATTATAAACTTACAAACAATATAAAACAGCTCATTGTTTCAAAAACTTAACTTTATTTATAAAGTATAAACTTATATCTATGAGGGTCATAAGTAAACTTTTTACATGAGTAAAATTTGGGACATCTGACTTCATCTTGTCCCTTACCAGTACAAACTTGAAAAAGTACCTCAGTTCATTGTTCAAATGTGCTTCTAATGAAAAAGAACTCTTTTTTTTACAAGGTGACTTTCTGTAATGCTCAAATATCAACTGTAACCCTGTTGAAAGCAGCACATAGAGTGCTGAATCTTTCTTCGCAGTCAAAGAGTAAAATGTAAAATGCACTTGTTTCATTCATAATTCTTGGGATCCTGAAATGGTCAAGATCACTTACAAATTTTTTAAACCAAGGGGCTCACATGGCTCATAAACATGTATGTGAGAATCATTTATTTTTTATTTTTTTAATAGATATTTTTATTGATTTCAGAGAGGGAGAGGAAGAGAGAGATAGAAACATCAATGATGAGAGAGAATTATTGATTGGCTGCCTCCTGCACACCCCCTACTGGTAATGAGCCTGCAACCTAGCATGTGTCCTTGACCGGAATCAAACTCAGGACCCTTTAGCCCACAGGCCACACTCTATTCACTGAGTCAAACCGGCTAGTGTGAGAGTCATGGACTTTTAACAGTAATATGAAACCACCTCTGGGACTGTGCAAACAAATCCTTTATAATAAAAGCCTAATATGCAAATTTTCCCCTCAGGCATTCAGTGGGGACACCAGGAGTTTGACCTCTCGCTATGACATGCACTGACCACCAGGGAGCGGTGTGGAACATGGTGGGTATTGGCGACATGGCGCTGGCAGCAGGCGGCAGTGGAGGCACTGCCAGCCCCAATAGGCCCCGATGAGAACGGGATCGCAGCAGGATGGTGGAGCGGGTGAGCAGGTGGCACCAGGACAAGGCAGGGTGCTGGAGGGCGGGGGGGCTGCGGGGCTGCAAAGCTGGGGGCACAAGCTTGTGCCTGATCTCCACAGGCCACCCCGAGGGATCCCACCCATGCATGAATTCATGCGCCGGGCCTCTCATCTTGAATAAATATCTTGATTTATAACTTCTCTGAAAGCAGAAAATGAGAAGCTTTAAACTATAAGAGAAAGCCTAAATTTCAGACAACACTTATTTACTTTGGAATGTATCCCAAACCCTTGGAACTGATACTCCCATTATCTATGACACATAAGCCAGAATTTAAGCATCTGAATTCTCAATACAGAGATCATCTTATATAGATGACAAACAAATTCATAGCTGCCAAGCTTTATGATTCAGTCAGGAGACAATTTACTGAAACCTTTTCCATGATCTCAGCATCCTTGGACTTTAGTAAGTGCAAGGCTGGGAAGTTGAAAAAACAATAAGTTATGGAATATCTTAAACTATGAAATATCAAATTCTACCTTTAAATATTAAATTCTACATGTCCCATCTGAGAATGTAGGTAAAGTTTGCAGACTTTCATTCTCTTTGTTTTTGTTCCTGGATAATCACAGATGTCTGAAGAATAGTTGGGCTGAGCACTGTTTCAATAGACTATTGCATGGTACTTTTCATGTGTTCGAGAGCGGGAACAAATTTTGTTGTTGTTGTTGTTGCTTTTTGCAAATGTCACTGATCACTTTGGAAACGATGGAAAAAATTCTGTATTTCAGAGGATTATTTAAAAAAAAAAGTCTCACAAATATTTAGCATCTCATGTGCTCTAAGTATTATCCTGGGTAATTTCACTCTTACTTAATTGAAATGACTCAATTTACATCAACTCCAAATGTGAAAGTGTATTAGTTTTCTATCACTGTGTAATAAATAAATTACCACAAATTTAGCAGCTTAGAACACCTTCCATATATTACCTCATTGT
Source organism: Antrozous pallidus (assembly GCA_027563665.1). NCBI lineage: Eukaryota > Metazoa > Chordata > Mammalia > Chiroptera > Vespertilionidae > Antrozous > Antrozous pallidus. The sequence continues at coordinate 92,047,364 of CM050513.1, forward strand.
TCTGTAGGTCAGAAATCTGGGCATAATGTGACTGGGACATCACATGGCCAAAATCAAAGTGTCAGCCAGGCTGTGTTGTCATCTGGACTTCAGGGTCCTGTTGCAAGCAGAATCCAGTTCCTGTGGCAATAAAAAAGAGGCTCTCATTTTCTTCCTGGCTGTCAGCAGGGAGCTGCTCTCAGCTTATAGAAACCTCCTGCATTCTTTGCCACATGGCCCCTCCATCTTCCAAGCCAGCCATGGAGAATCTTCCTTGTTCTGAATACTCATGTTTCAAAATTCTCAAGGAAGGTCCTAGTCCCTTTTGCAGGTTCACCTGAGTACAAGGTAGAAACTAACTTGCTGCTAAACAAAAGAGTATGACAAAAGTAATAGGATGTCCATCAAACCAGTATACTATACCTGACACCATGATAATCTCCTATTTTAAAGCCAACTGATTTGAGATTTTACTTGTATGTGCAAAATCCCTTCATGGTGGCACCTAGAGTAATGTTTGGCTTAATATTAATACAAACATTGTGGGAAAATGTGTACACACTGGGGGCTGGGGAATTCGGGGACAAGCTTAGACTTCTGCTTATCACTCTTACATGTCTGTAACTAAAGTATCAGCTAAGCTATGTTATCATCTGAAAGTCTGACTGGGGAGGTATGTGCTTCTGAGCTGAATCAAGTGTTGACAGAATTCACTTCCTTGTGGATGTATGACTGAGGATCTTGGGTTTCTGTTGGCTGTTGGGTTGGAGCCACTCACTGGTCCCAGAGGTTACCATGTAAGCCTCTCCATAGCTACTTCATAACATGGCTATTTGTTTCTTGGAAGTTAGTAAGAAAGTTTCTTTCTCTAGTCTGCTAAGACAGAATCTTATGTTACATGAACTAATCACAAGGGTGACATCCTATTACTTTGGTCATATTCTTTTATTTAGCAGCAAGTTAGTTTATATCTTCTATTCAAGTGGAGGAGATTATAAAAAGACTAGAGGTCCAGTGCACAACCTTTGTTCACTTGGGGTGGGGGGCGGTCCCTCAGCCAAGCCTGTGCTCTCTTACAGTACAGGAGCCCTTGGGGGATGTCCGATTGATGGCTTAGGCCCGCTCCCTCTCTGGGAGTGGCTCTAACCCAACACCATATATATATATATATATATATATATATATATATATATATATATATATATATAGTAGTTTTCTTTTGAATGCAATCTAATCTTAGTCTCAGGGAGTGGGCCTAAGCCAGCAGTCAGAAATCCTTAGTGCTGCAGAGGCGAGAGAGGCTCCTGCCACCGCCGCTGTGCTCGCCAGCTGTGAGCCCAGCTCAGGGCTTCTGGCTGAACAGTGCTCCCTCTGTGGGAGCGCACTGAACACCAGGGGGCAGCTCCTGTGTTGAGCATCTACCCCCTGATGGTCAGTGTGTGTCATAGTGACCAGTCATTCTGCCGTTCAGTAGATTTGCATATTAGCCTTTTATTATATAGGATGTGGCCTTAAAGTGAGTCTTCCCCAAAAGTCTATGCTCAGAGCAACTATGAAAGAAGTTCAGATCAAAGTGGTTTTGTTTTTTTTAAACGTTCAGTGAACAGTGCTGGGAGATATGTTAGCTGTTCAGTAGTTGTCACCTGAATGTCAGTTCAAATAATTAAAAGGGTATTCTATGTTCAAACTGAAGATCTGATATCAAATTGCATGGGCCTGAATCCCAAATTCATCTCAAATGAACTGTGGAACTTTGCCTATCTAAGCCTCAATTTCCTCCTCTGCAAAAGGAGAAGACACTATTCTTCTCAAGGAGACATCATTTAAAATAAGGCCTGACATGAGTGAAAAGGTGAAGGGATTAAGACGTACAATTGGCAGTTTCAAAATAGTCATGAGGAAGTAATTGGAGGAGGAGTCACTTCTTAAGTTATATAAATATCTAACTACTATGCTATACCTAAAACTAATATAATATTGAATATCAACTGTTATTGAGAAAATAAAAATTTTTTTGAGAAATTAAATGGAGCCTGGCATAGTAAGTACCCAGTAAACATTAGACATTATTATACTAGTATATTCTTTATTTCTCTCTTGAAGATCTATATTGCATGTCATTCATAACTTTATCAAAGTCTATTCTTAAACATGTGTACTTTTCTTCTTTTTAAAAAAAATATGTTTTTATTCATTTCAGAGAGAGGGAGAGGGAGAAAGGGATGGAAACATTAATGATGAGAGAAGCATTGATTGGCTGTTTCCTGACATCCATACTGGGGATCCAGCCCATGAGCCCACAACCCGGGCATGTCCCTGACCAGGAATGGAACCATGACCTCCTGGTTCATAGGTTGATGCTCACCCACTGAGCCACGCCAGCTGGGCTATGTATTTTTCTTGAGGTAATTATTTTGGTATATCTTATCTAGTCTTCTCAACTTTAACAGCACCTCCTTACTTCTTTTCAAGGATTTGGTGAGGAAGTCCACATTTATTCTTCTGTTTACATATTATGTTGCTGATTTCACTTTCACAAACACCTTTTTTTATATTTAAAGCATATATTTATAAAATAGCTCTCTTCTGAATGCAATCTAATCTTAGCAGTTTGAATCCACACAGGACAAGTTGCTCTGTTGCGTGGGATCAGGTTGTATCTGGACAAGTCAGCGGCTCATCCAGGAAATCTATGTAATAGGAACCAGACACTCTGGCTGGATAGCTCAGCCAGTGTCACATAGGGCCCGATGCTGCGAGGAGTTCTTAAAAGTTCAAGTTCTCAAGAATTTTCTGCACTCCAGAGTCAAAAGAGGAACTCCCACTTCTGACGGGAACCCTGGTATTACTCACCAGAGACCTGCTCCCCAGGAAGTCTGACTGTACTATGACTGGTGAGGATGCTGGAGTCCTCACCTAAGTAGGGATTCCAGGGCTAGGGGAGGGGCCACCAGTACCTCCCCATCTTCAGACCCTCCAGGGCCCACTTTTAATTTTCAAACTATTCATAAGTTGAGGGAAATAAATCTTAATATAGTATAAAAATTTTAACATATTTTAATTATATGTGTGTTGTTCTTTAGCTGAGGTTGAGTGGTAGACTGTGGCTAAAGGGTAATAAAATGTGGTGAGAGTTGATGGTAAAATAATACACACACACACACACACACACGTGTGTGTGTGTGTGTGTGTGTGTGTGTATAGTCCCCAAAATGTATACACATACTTTGAATAATTATAAAGACAGTGTTTATTAAAATACATTTCATTTGCAAAACTGAGCTATTAGTTAGTAAGTGTATATAGATTTTGGGGGACATCCTGTATATCGTGGATGAGGAGTTGTGTGTGGGAGTGGGCATTGATCGCATAACCAAACATCCATAGTCTGCATGTCAGAGGGAAGCTGGATCAAATTCACTGAACTGAATTGAGTAGGACCAATTCTGTGCTCAGCTCTACACCAAGCTCTATACAGAACAAAAATGAGAAACACTCCATTTTCTATTCCGGGGCTTTCAGTGTTGTTAAGGAAACAAAGCTCATACATATTAGACAGACATGATATAAGATGGCATAGGATTGCATTACAATTAGATAAATGAGAATAGGGTATATGTGATGTAGGCTGTCACAGAAGGGAACAAGAGGGCTTGCTAAAGGGACTTGAGAAAGGTTTGGATTTTAAGTAGAATCTAGAGATTTAGAGAGAAATGAAACACGCATTCAAATATGAGAAATATTCTGAACACTAATTAGCTGTAGGAACTGATTCTAACCTCTTTGCAAGACAGCAAGAACAGAGTGAAGGTTTTATGTTAGGGAGAGCGTGGAAAAACATTTATTCAATTTAATTCTTATAAGGTTATCACTGCTCTCACTTTGTCACAGTAGACCTGAGGGTAATGGACAACATTTGAAACATGGAAAACAAAATGTCAAAATGTGAATTGACATGACTGGTGTCAAGGTTATACTGCAATGTGTTCACATAGGATCCAGTTATCCAGTATTTTTTGTTTTAAACAAAAAAAACCTACCATGATTTTTTCAGTAATATGCAAACTTTTTAAAAAAATTGTGACTAGCCTTACATGTAATTGCAAATGATTATCAGAGAAAACGAAACAGTATATTAATTTCTTATCTAATAAAAAATATAACAAAGTGTAAAATTCTTCATATTGTCTTCCAGTTATGTAGGTTGAAAAAGTACTTTTGGGCCATTGCCGGTGTGGCTCAGTTGGTTGGGGTTTGTCCTATGGGTTGTGGGCTCAATTTCTGGTAGGGGTCAAGGCGATCAAAATTTCACTCTAACATCTATGTTTCTCTCTCTCTCTCTAAAAATCAATAAAAAATATTAAAAAAAATACTTTGGGTCTATACTTCCTTTAGGTTCCCACAACAAATCTTTGAATAAAAGGCAAAGTTTATAGATACATTCTGTTGTAACAACCTAACCACAAAGTTATATTTCATTGTATATAAGGAGAATGTATTTTAAGTAGCTATTTAAAAAATTGCATTAAATCATACAGGCAATATTATTAGTTGAGAAAGCTAGTAACTCTATGTTATTATCCAATTGTTTATAACCTTATCATTTTTCAGAGTGTCTTGTAAACTGGTTTCTACAATGAGCTATTGGAGTAAGTGGATAGTTAGAAATTCTTAAAAGCTGGGATTTACTTCTCCCAACTATAAATTCTTTATCTAGTAGATAAAAGCTCATCTTGTTCTCATAAAGTAGGATACTGCAGTTCTTTTCAGCTATTTTAGTACATCTTGAATGTGCTCTCTTTCTAACTGAACTAAGAATTGTGCTCATAAATTCTCTCTGAACTCCTGAAAGCCATAGTGAGCAGTGCCTACAGAGAATCTATTCCATTGAATAGTCCTGGGATCAGTATGCTCTGACACTGAATAAATAGATTTGATCTTCCCTTTTAAACATTCAAGGCTACAAGTAATGCAATCTCAAGAAAACAGAGGATAAAAAATCCGGTGGGGAGGGTGAGGAATCCAAGCTTATATGTCTCACTGGGCCAGAAAATAGACTAATTGTCCTTTAAAACCTCTACCTGTTTTCAAGTCAGATAGAGGAGAGGGATGGGTCTCCCATGTTCACTTTACGTGTAGCTGGAGCCTGACTTTTCAGTGCAGGCTATGCACTACCCAAGGTTAACTGGCTATGGGGACAAGCAGGGTTAAATTTAGCTCTCACTTGGTTTGCCTATCTATGTGCCTGCATGAGAATATATCTGCTTGAATGATGGAGCATATTTTTATTATTCACACAAAAGCGGTATTATCTGGCACTGGTCCTACTCAATATCACCCTATGGGTCCCCCAAACAAATGTATTAATTGTGTCTGGGGAATCCTGAACCACTGTTAGAGATGTTTTCGTTCTGACTGTCCTAATTAGCATTGGACCTCCTTTTTGTGTGTAAAGACCATGTGGAAAAGCTGCACGTTCTCAATTCGCGTTTAAGACAATTCTCAACTTTCATCAAAAGAGAAGAAAAATAGTTCAGCTTCCTAAAAGAGTATTGTTTATGTTCATTCTCCCTTTCTGTCATGAAATAAAATAAAATATTTAGCTCCAAGACAAACAGTGTCATCAGTTCCTTACATGAATCCTCTTCACCTGCTAAGAATTCTGGACATGACTTGCAAACATACTTTGTAATTCCATAGTCAACATTTTCATTCTCACTCAGAAAGCTCTCCTTTGTCTTCTCTGTCTTTTAAATCTTCCTCCTTCACTTTCAAAGCTCAGGACAAATTATATCTTCTATGATCGCATATTCCTCCATCCTATTCTCATTTCCATAACCCACTATTGGGTTGATGCAGCCCAGGGACCAGGCTCTAGCCCAAGGCCACATAGCTTTAAGCAGATTAGCTTGGGTGTAGTAGGAAGAAGCAGCAGCAGCCCCAGTAGGAAGAGAACTTGGGAGAAGCGGCCAACTTGGTGGCAGCAGCAGTGTTAGGACAACACCATGGAGATGAGGAGATGAAGCTTTTATCATAGAGAACAGCATTGCTTCAGTCCTTAGGCTTCCAGCAGAGATTACTGCCATTAGTGGTGCCCATGGAGAGTTCTTGACTCAACTGGTACTGCCTGGGAAGGGAAAGACATTCAGGGCAGTTAGGAGGACAATGTTCACCTTGTGGGTACTCATCCACAAACTCTTTAAAATATCTACTATTATATTATTCTGTTATTCATAACTCCTTGATTGTTCTGCCTCCAGCTAATGAATGGGGAATCACGGCACATATCATCATCATCATCAACATGCCGAAATTGCCTTTGAATAACTCTGCTACCCCCTCAAGCTCCTTTTTGCTTTATTTTACTGCATATTTACTTCTATTTCCATCTTTGTACTTCTTTTTTTTCCCTAGGATGATATTATTCATTTTTTTCTAATACCAGGAACCAAGCAGGCCAAACACACCAAAATACTCTATTGACTCCTTTTGAAATATGCCGTTTGGTTTTCTCTGATATCTTTGTTCATATTTATTATCCTTTACCTTAATTAATTTTCAAATTCTATTATTATATTAAATCAAACTCATCTTTTGATATGTAAGTCAAATTCTAATGCTTACAGTATTTACTGAAATAAGAGTTTTTACTTCTTCACAGTATACCACTTACATATTTAGAAGCAATCTGAGGCATGATGAGAACATTAAAGGCCAAATATAAGAGCCAGAACACCAAAGTTCCTGGCCAGCAGTAGGGGTCTAGACGTTGGAGAGATACATGATGTTAAAGCTAAGAATGTAAAGCAAGTGGGAAAGCAGGTCAGATCCAGGATTTATAGCCAAAATTTTGAATACCATTAGGACATTGAGGTTAATATAAAGGATCAGTGGATGATCCAAGAGGTAAACATGGAGCCTAGTACCTTGGAGAATTTTTTTTTTTTGAAGTTCATGTCTAGCTCTAGATAAAACTTCCTTGTTTCCCACAGAGTACTCATCATGCTATACTTCAAAAGTGCTCACCTCCCTTACTAGACATTGTGTTTTGCTTTTCTTCATTTCACTTGTGTGGTCTAGCATAGTGTTTTTTTACAAAGGGATATATTTTATTTTATTTTTTAATCCTCACCAGAGAATTTTTTCCATTGATTTTTAGAGAGAGTGGAAGAGAGAGGAAAAGGCAGAGAGAAATATTTTTTTAAAATATATTTTATTTATTTATTTATTTATTTATTTATTTATTTATTTATTTATCTATGTATTACAGAGAAGAAGGGAAAGAAATAGTGAGAAACATCGATGAGAGAGAAACATCAATCAGCTGCCTCCTGCATGCCCTTTACTGGGGATGTGCCCACAACCAAGGTCCGTGCCCTTGAATGGAATTGAACCTGGAACCCTTCAGTCCACAGGCCGATGCTCTATCTACTGAGCCAAAATAGTTAGGGCTAGAGAGAAATATTGATGTGAGAGAAGCATATTGATTGGTTACCTTCTGTACCAGCCCTGACCAGGGCCTAGTAGACCAGGAAGGAGCCTGCAGCTGAGGTACATTCCCTTGACAGAATCAAACCTGAGAACCTTCAGTTCATAGGCCAATAATCTAGCCACTGAGCCAAACCAGCTAGGGCCACAGAGATATCTTTTAAATTGTAGTTTTGAAGAAGAGTTGAACTTGTGCATACTATCAAGAATTCAATTTTACACATGTTATGATTATAGACTTGGAAGGCATCCAGAGGGAAATATCTGGCAATCAGTTGTATCTGAAAGACTCAAGATCCAGAATGAGTAAATGGATAGACAGATACATTTGGATGATTTCCATCTATAGATGAAAACCAAAATAGTATGCGTAGAGATAAAAGAAATCTAAGTTAAGGATTGAATATAGAAGATACATATTTATTTATTCAACCAACATTTATGAATTATTTAAAATGCTCCAAGCACTTAGCTACAAAAAATTATATAAATATATTTAAAGGAGTAAAAAATATTATCTACCACCAAAGATCTTTGGTCCTGTCATGATTATGCAGACCAGTTAAGAAGATGATTGCAATATGTATATATATTAAGTGGAGAAAAAAAATAAATTTAAGGAAGTGGATGTGATAAGCAATGGTCTAAAATGCTTAAAAAATGAAGTGAAAAGAAAGACAATTTTATTTGCCTATAATGAGAAGATTAGTCACCTTTGAATATTCTGTTTTAGAGCAGAAGTGAGGCAATGTATATGATGTTTGTCATATTGATTAAGTGATGACATAGAAGATACATATACATTTTAGTAAATCTTGCATTGTTATTAGGTATACTTATTTGGTAAATTGTCATATCTGTGTGTTTCTTTTCCTTCAAACAGTATTATTTTTCAGCAAAATGTGATGATGTGAATAATCTAAATGTTTTGACATTCATTTTTAAAGATTGGCTTTAGTGGTCATATTAGTTCAAATCCTCTGGCTCCAGAATCCAATGTGAGTGAATTGCTTGGAGAAAAATGTAATGAGGTCATATCTACAGGGTCCCATTTTATTCTTTCTGTATAATAACATACTTTTCATCTTCAATATAGTTTTAGACATCTAGAGAAGATCATTCACTGAGACCATTTCAAGGTAATCACTGTTTTTAAAGATTTGAATTAAATGTTGATGATCCATTTTGTTTGCTGAAATTTTGTTCCAGTGTTATTTTGTTATTTGTAAGCTACCCCTAGCAGCTTACAGTTTCACATTATTTAAAATGAGGATGAAAACCACACTTTACCACATCTCACCAGGAAAAGAAAGTCACCTTTCCTAATTACTAAGTATTTAGAAAAATGTGGAGTCCACATGCAAAAATTTCACAACATGTTGAGAAAAATACAATGAATGAGTTGTAGAGAAGTAACAACAGCCATGCATTGCTAAGAGATTATGCATCACTTCTGAAAGTATATAGTTCAGAGTCTGGGCATAACCTGCAAATGTTAGTTCAACTGTTTTATTCTTTAGAATATAAATTGATAAAGATTCTTCCGAAAGATATGATTAATCAGTGGTTATTTTATTAATACATCAATTATAGACACAAGTGAGAGACTATCCCTGAGGTCTTAATGGAAACAGCCTCAGAGGATCTGAGACCAATGCTTTCCTTAGGGTAAAGGAGAAAATTAAGTTGTTTACTTTAGCACAGCTTCCTCATCTGGATTCTGATCTGGTACACTGAAAAATTAATGATAACTCTTTTTTAAAAATTCCTTTATTAATTGTTATTTACTCTTCATTAAATGTTCATTTATATTACACAGGTGGATTTAAATATAATTTGAGATTTTGATGTTTTTTTCTCAAATGCTCCATGATACATGTGATTTGACAAATATTCAGAAACTACTGGATGCAAAAAAAAAAAAAAAGAAAGAAAGAAATTACTGGACGCATTTCTTAATGAAAGTCCCATTAACTTCATTTTCAAAAATAATTTGGGTAGTGAATACCTAGCATGAACTTTTAATCTGGAATAAATAATATATGTTTTCACAAGTACATATTGACTAATTTAATGCTTCTAAATGAGGTTAATAACAAGGTAAATCAAATTCAAATATTTATTAAGTAAGGAATTCATTTAATCAATTGAATGACCCACCTTTGCTGGATATTATTCTAGGTATTGAGCATAGCACTGTGAGGAATTGTGAAGTCTATGGAATTTTATTCTACTTTCAAGCTAACAAACCAGCCCATTACTGCATCATGGATGCTGGCAAAAGATATGAGGATGAGTCAGAGATAAAAGACTTTATTACTCATGGCAAAGGAGGCAGCCTGAGCTTCATGTTTGCTTGTGTCAATTTCTCATGACCTCCAAATTCCACAGGATGCCACAGTGGAGCCTACATGGATGCCTACACAAGAATTGAGTTGTGTTGCAGGAGAGAAACACTGTGCTATTTTGTCTTAGGGAGGATATTACCTTTTCCCTCCCTGGTTGTTTGCTATAGAGTTAACCCTGAAAAAGGGCCCATGTAAAGACCAGTAAGGGGCTTATAATCTTAGCATACCTAGCAAGACTCTGCAAGAAGTCTTAGGACCCATTAGCAGATTGCCTAAATCTTCAGATCCTTATCCCTACAGAGTTTACATTCTTATATTAAGATTCTTATTGGTTTAAGGGATTTCATTTTAGGTTGTTCTACTCTTTCTGAACAGTTGTCAACATTATCTTGAAGTTTATATTGGTCTCTTCCCCATTTTTAGTTTTTATATGCATTGATGCTTTATCTTCCATTGCTATTTATATCTTCTTTGTAAGTCAAGTTTTGTCTATATCCTAGAAGCCACACTGCTATCCTCAAGGCTGGACTGGTCCCTCAAGACATTGTCAGTCAAATTCCTCAAAGCTTCATTACCCATTCAGGGTATCTCTCATGCCTAAAGCAACTGTCCTATGTAGGCCTGAACATTCAGGTCAGTCAGTTTCCCCCCAGCCATTATTTAGCCTGGGTCCCCCTGACTTGGGCCTCAAAACTCTGGGCCTGTAATACTTTTGTGATCAAAGAAGGTTGTCTGTTTTCTTTATCCCTTTATTTCTTTTATGCTTAGCTCTGGCTCTTTACAGCATGGTTGAGCACTGAAATTTTGCTCTGAGTGGAGCAGTATTAGAAAGAGAAAGGTTTGATGATATGACATAAAAACAAATATTTTGCACTATCCTCTGAAGTCCTCTTATAAAGCACTTCATCTGAATGCTGTTCCAAATAGCATTGGGCACAATAGCGAGGTTACTCATCAGTACACTATGGTCCTGATGGTGATGAACACAGTCAAGAAAGAGGAGAGAGGGAGAAAGTATAAGAGGCTGCAGCTGTGTGGGTAGGCCTGCATTGTATGTTTCCATCAGCAACAGTTAATTTTTGATGTGACTTTGTATATGCATGCATGAGTCTATACATGACTCATGTTTAGAGGAGTTATGTTTTGTAAGTACGTCTATGCATACACACATATCTACGACTGAAATAACTCACTCATGGTATATTAGGTCCAAGATATTTTCATGGCTTTAGAAAGCTGAATTGAATTGGTCAGTTCCGTACCAGTTTCATTGTCATACAGAAATATATGTTGTGTGTGGGAAAAAGACAATATTGAATAGGCAAAGGAATTTGTATGGGAAAGAAACAACAATTTTGAAAGATACTTAAGATCTGTGACTAAATGAGAGAAGGAAATGACATTTTGAATACAATGCCCTTGTCAGGATACAAATTTATGTCACTGACAAGCTAAAGAAAGAAGTATTTGTATGCTACTAACAGTTAGTACAATTTAAGTGTGGGGGGAAGAAAAGTAAAGAGAAAACTGAAAGAGAACATACTATATAGAAAGAACAACCAATAGAAAAAAATTAAATGTTTAGCCATATGTAATGATTCTTAAATATTGGATCTGTGCTGATGTAGTGTCTGGAATTCAGACCAAGTACTCATATTCACCTTGTGTTAAAATCATTATTCCAGATTTGAGCCAAGAATTTACCTTCCTCATGGCAACACAGCTATGAGCATTATAAAATATAGAAGAGTGTAAGTTGATCAGGCAGACGAACTATTAGTTTTAGAATAAAATGCTCAAGTTATGGAGGCCTCACAGAGATGATGCTGCAGTCAGAATTGCAAATATTGGCTCCATAGATGGTTTTGACACAGGGTTTCAAGCAGGGAACCTGACTAAGTGCTATGATGAGTTAACATAAGTTAAGGAAATCTAAAAATGTTTCATAAAGTTGCATGAAGAGAACTAATTTTTTTACTACCTTCCACAAATGTCCAGTTTCTTAAGAAATTGCTTTTCTTTTGTCAAATTAGCCACCTATAGAATTCATTCAAGCAGCTGCCTTACTCACCAGCTGAAGCTGACTCCTCTGGGGACATGCCTGCAATTAGTAGAGGGAACTCCCTCCCAGAATCCAGATAAATTCAAGAGGGATCAGAAAACTCTGAGTCATGCTTGGCACATACCAAAAAGTGCTTTAGGAAGGTGGGTTTTAGAGGCCAAGAAATGAAGGAGATTAAGTGAGAATTGACATATTCCAGCATTGGGGACTATTTGGCTAAGATATACTGAGCTCAAGTAGGCTTTTAATAAATACTTGATTGATGAACACATCCATCAAATTCTCATGAATTGTGGAAGCTAAAACTGGATTTGTATGTTAATGTCATTACCATTTAGGTATTATAAGATGGAGCAAACGAGTAAGTAACTTTTGTTGGTAATAAAAATGAGACATAAGTAACATTGATAAATAAATAATCAGAAATGACCCTGTAATTAAGGGTTTATACCTTGGGAGATAAGACACATCCATGAAGGGAGAAATACTAAGGCAAGAGAGTACCAGATTACTTCTGAACACATTTGTTTGCCTACTCTCTCCAGAGATTTGAACTAGATTCTCTTTTCCTTTACTCTCTTTTATAATACCTTTAACATCCTCAATTCTTAGTATTGAGTTGGAAAATTTACAACATTTGTAAATTCTCATCATAATTTAATTTGAGAAGTACAGGGTAGGCAGAAATTGTGGGGGCAGAAGAATTGTGGTTAGTAACTGTGGAGGATGGTATTTTTCAGGCTTATAGAAAGAGGACTCAGATAACTAGATATATGTGGAAAGAAGGAAGAGCCTGAGTCAGCCATGTTTTAGGAATGAATGAGTAGCCCTGTTTTGCTGAAGTCAGTAGAAAAAGAAAACATTGGGAAAGAAAAAAATGTTAGAGAGATATAGGGCAGTGGACAGAATTAAACAATCATACACAGAAATTTATTTAACCTGTAAGCAATGAAAAGCCAATGTAAGTTTCTACATAAGTGTATAAGTTATACCAAGCAGTTTTTATAAATAATTCTGGGTTGATGTATATAGGATGGATGGAAAATGTGAGGAGATAAGAGGCAGTCAGACTACACAGAAGCCCCAACAAGAGCTAGAAATTAATTACATAATCATCTTATTCAGCCAACTCCATTTCTGATCACATAAGTGTGTGTGTGTGTGTGTGTGTGTGTGTGTGTGTGTGTGTGTGTGTGTTGGGGTAGAAGGTGTGGACATTTTGCATAGTGGTTTCTTCAGGTCACAAGCTAATCAATGTAGAGGCAGTCTAAAACTCAGGTATCCTCACTCACAATTTGGCACTATTTCCCCTATATTGATAGGAATCTATTGCAATGTCCAGAGCTAACAAGTGAAGCCCTGAAGCAGAGACTGCCATTGAAATTAAGATGAAAGACACTTAAGAGGAACTGTAAAGTAAGAACCAATGATGACATGATTGGTGATTGGCTAGTAGGTTCAGTTCCTATTGCTGCTCTAACAAATTACCACCAACTTGATAATTTAGGACAATAACAGATTTACTATCTTACTATTTTGGAAATTCAGAAGTCTGCAGTGGATTCCCCTGGCTTGAAATCATAGCCGGGCTGAATTCCATCTGAAGGATCTAGGGGAAGATCTGTTTGAATTTTTCAGGTTCTAGAGGTTGTCCACTTTTCTTGGCCTGTGGCTCCTTTCCATCTTCCAAGCCAGAAATGGCTTGACGACTCTATCTGAAGCTATCACTCTAACACTGACGCCTCTATTTCCCTCTTCAACCCTTAAAGTATTCTTGTGGTTACACTGGGCCCCTATATAAACTATAATTTTGTTCTTTTAAGGTCAGCTGATTAGCATCCTTAATTCCATTTGCAGCTCTAATGTCTCCTTGTCATGTAACAATATATTCACAGTTTCTTGGATTAGAAGATGGTTGTCTATGGGGGTTGGAGGAGAGAGGTGTCATTATTCTGCCTACCATGGATAGATTATACTAAAGTAAAATAAGTGAAGGATAACTTTAAGATTTTGAACTTGGGAACCTATAAAGACAATGACACCAATGACAGAAATAAGGAAGCTGAGAGGGAAAACTGGTATGTCTTGAGAAATGTTGTTTTAATTACTGTGTTATATTCAGATGAAATTTCCCAATAGACAATTTTTGAGAAGTCAGTGTTAGGATAGTTGCTATTTGACTAGTGCCAATTGCTACTATGTTCTTAATTTTTCTATTAGTATATTTTAGTATATTCAATAATTTCTGCAATGACACTTAAAGATAAAGTACATAAGGGTGTTTGTTGTGCACTGTAGAAACTCACATTATGATTAATATATTTCATTATTCCATAATTTTGTTATTTTACCTTTAAAATATTTTCCCATGCACAGTTTTATGTTACATATTAAAAACTGAAAACACAGCTCTAAAGTATTAGCATCAGTGTTTCAATGGAGTTCTATGCAACTTTAGATGAAAATCTTTCTATGTAGCACATAATATATTCAAAGTACAGAGGCATTTTATTTTGTAAGGCAAAATCATAGCAATTGGCCATGATTCAAAAAATTTTCAGATAATCACACATATCACTAACAGGCACCAATGTGTGTTATTCCAAATAACATTCCAGAACCAATGCCAAATTTATTTCACCTAGTATATTGCTTCACAAGTTTATTTCGTGATCAATCAAAGCAATGCTAATAGTGTACAAAAAAAAACTAGCAAGATAGCAAAACTTATATGATACAGTAATTAAAAGAGTATTGTAGTAACACATAAAAGACAAATAAATTAAGACAAATATATCCATAAATAGACAAAATCTATACAGAGAACTTGATGTTTAATAGTTATGATGTATAATAGCTATTAATCAGCAGGGGAAGGGTTCTGGATCATTTAAGGAAAAGGGTAACAGTATTTCTCTATGTCACAGGAGAGAAAAACTAAATTTCAGGTGGATAAAGATCTGTAGATGGCAAGAGAAACCTCCAAATGTTTAGAAAAATGAAGCAGAATATATTCATGTCACTCGAAGCAATGGCCATAAGAAAATAGTTAAATTTAATAATATAAAAATGTAAAATCTATGTCTGACAAAGTTGTTATTTAAAAACTTAAAATCAAAGTCAAAATTGGGAAATATTTTGGAACTACATGTAACTAATAGAAGACTACAATCCAGAATACATGAGGAGTTTCTGAATTCAGTAGAATAAGATAAATAAGGCAATAGGAAAATAAGTAATATATAGGGGAAAATGGTATAGAAATAACTTCCAAAAGGCAATAAACAAGCAAAAAATGCTCAATCTCACTTGAATATATATATATAATGAAAAAATATATTTTTCATATATATATAATGAAAATATCATGATATATTATTTCACCACCATTACATTGGCAAAAATTTGAAATGGTGGTAATATCAACTAATGGACGGTGTAAGTGGAAATAACATTATCAACCACTGTGGATGGGCAAGAATGTAAATTGGTACAGATGCTCAGGAAATTAGCTTATACTTTGTTTAAACTGATCATGACCACTAATCCAGAAATTTTCAACTTCAGGTATACACATCTAGACAAACATTTGAACATAATCAAAGACATAGAAGTATAATCAAGGACATTTTTTCTAGTACTTTTTTGTGGTAGTGAAAGTTTGGAAACAATTTGAATTTTCATTACTAGAGTAATGGATAAATTAGTTGCTCTATTTAACACAGTGGAATACTATACAGAATTTAATGTACAATCTTTACATATGTTTATGTGGACACATTTATATATCTTATACACCATACTCAGTGTAAAAAGCAAGATATAAAAACTATTTTTACTATACCATTTATGTAAAATGTTAAAAAATTTTAAAACATTTATGTTTTGTTTATGGATATACATATAAAGAGTAAATGAATCAAAAATGCACATGGGAACAATGTGCATTAACTTTACAATAGTGGTTATTTCTAAGGCAAAGTGGAAAATGTGAAGAGCAGGAATTTCAACTTGTAGCCTTTTGTTTTCTAAAAATATTGGCACACAAATGGCAAAGCAATATATATTCAAATGTTGAAGTTAAGTTAATGGGTGTCTACTACATATCCTCGCAGCAATATCTAGGCTTTTTCGTTCCATATATTTTTTAGTAGTTTTATTGAAATATAATTCACATACCATATTTTTTACAAATGTAAATTGTACAATTCAATGGCTTTTAGTATATTCACAGGTTGCATATATGGCCATGTGCAACTACCACCATAATCAATTTTAGAACATTTCATCACTCCAAAAACAGACCATGTACCCATTAGCAGTCACTCCTCATTTCCTTCCAAACCTCTGTAGTCCTAGGCAAATACTAATTTACTTTCTGTCTATAGATTTGCCTCTTCTGGATATTTCATAAAAATTGAATTATATATGTTCTTTTGTGATTACCTTCTTTCACTTAATGTTTTCAAGGTTCATCCTTTTTTTGTTGTTGTTTAAAGTATTACATATATATCCTTTCCCTCATATACCTTCCCCAAGGTTCATCCTTGTTGTAGCACTTCATTTCTTTTTATGGCCAAATATATTCCATTGATTGGGTATGTCACGTTTTACTTACTCATTCATCTGTTGATGGACATTTGAATTGCTTTACACTTTTTAGCCATTATGAATAATCCTGGTATGAACATTTGTATACAGTTCTTATGTGGAGATATGTTCATATTACCTAGGCGTGGAATAGGCTGGTCCTATGCTAACTCTATGTTTAACTCTAAGGACCTGCCAAATATTTTCCAAAGGAGCTGCATCATTCCCATTCCCATGAGTAATGTGTGATGATTTTCATTTCTTCACATATTCACCAGCCCATTATTGTCTTTTTTATTACAGCGGAACCTTGGTTCTCAAACTTAATTCATTCTGGAAGGCTGTTGGGAAAGTGATTTGTTCAAAAACGGAATCATTTTTCCCCATTAGAAATAATATAAATTGAATTAATTCATTCTAGACCCCCCAAAATGATTCCCTATTGTATGTACATGTCTAATGTACTCTTTAATCTATAAACAAACACTTCTTTTCTTAAATTTATTGAACCACCTCCTACTGAGCTAATCATTTTCAGCACTAGTCACAAGGATCTCTTTCAGGGAGGTCAGTATGCAACATCTTCCCTTTTTCACATATCACTGCCTCTAAAATGCTGTCACCATTTGTTAATCCAAATCAATAGCAGTTTTCATACCTCTTCAATTGTCTATGATCATTGTTTCTTTCACACCAGTAGCAACATTAACATTCTTTATGGCCTCTTTATGTTTTAAAATTGTGCTAATTATTTCTCCAGGAACAAAAACAAAAAACAAAAACAAAACAAAACAAAAAAAAACAATCCACACAACAACAACAACAACAACAACAACAACAACAATTTACAGTACAATCTCCTAAGATGTTAACAACACAAAATTTAAGGCTAAACTGACTCATATTGGTGCATTCTCTCCTTTGTCTGTAGCCTGAGAGACTTTTTGTCATGCTGAGGTATTAACATGAAGGGATTGTCAGGTCTAGAAATGAAGTTTCATTGGACATTTTTTCTGTGAACAACTTAGTAAGGAAGCAAATTGTTCGAGATGGGAGATGTTCAAGAACCGAGGTTTGACTGTATAGTTATTCTATTGAATATGAAGTGGTGCTTGATACATTATGCAAATTAAATCTTGACATGGATGCCGATAGCATGTAGAATCTGTTAACAATGAATTGGGTATGTATTGAAAAAGAATAATATTTAAAAAAATTTTTTCAGATAAACATTTGGGGCAAAACTGCACAGGAAGTTAATGGTAGAAAGAAAAGCTGTTAGTAGATTGTTAATGTAATTACATAAAAATATAAAACCTCCACTTTTTATATTTATTACTTACCTCAATTAGCAGGAAGAGGTAAGTAAGGGTGTCAGCATCACTGATGAGTCATTACCCATATCTATTTTTATGCAATGAAATACTAACAAAATAGTAGAACTGGAACACAGTGAAACAGAAAGGCTAGCTGGTGCTTCCCGATAATTTAAAATAAAGAGAAAATCTGGGACAGAAACTTCTAGCAAAAATAGTCTGCTTAGCGGGAAGGTTAGGGAGAGGTGGGGGAGATAAGAGATCAACCAAAGGACTTGTATGCATGTATATAAGCATAACCAATGGACACAAGACGGGGTGGGGGGAGGTAAGGGCATGTATGGGAGTGGAGGAGGGGGGCAATGGGAAGATATGTACACAAGTAATACCTTAATAAAAAAATAGTCTGCTTAGTAAATATTAAGTTAATTTAGGAAATATTAACTTAAACAGCAAATTTGTTTATCTATTACAGACTGTTGTAATTCAAATTCATTTAAAAGTTTAATGAAGTTTGAATATTAGGTCAAGAATCAGATCAATACATTCTCTTCATGGATAGAATAACAGTGATAGAAAATAACATGATGGTGAAAGACTTATTGACAATAAGCTGGGAAGTCATAGTTGATATGAGTTAGGAGAATGAATCAAGTCTTAGTTTCCTGAATTACTCTCATTTTGAATATCACATATTGTTTAAAGAGTGTGTTGTTTTTCTTTTTAAAAAAGAAAGGAGCATTAGAAAAGTGTTCATTATGAGAAAATCCACTTAGTGAGTGCATACAAATATAGATATGCCTCCTTTAGTAGTCATGTTGGAAAAAAAATAAGTAACATCTATATTTTAAGCAATTTGATATGTTTTATTTTAAGTATCATTTTTAATTCGTATAGTACATGAAAATCAGTAACAACTTTAATGAATATAACTAAGGTAGGAAAGAAAATATTGCCAAATTTTCTTAAGTGTTTTTCTGCCTTCTTCACTAATTTTAATTTTGGTCGAATTTATTTGCAAATGAAAGGAAGAACACTCCCCACTCCTTCCAGCCTACAGGACTTTACAAAAGAAAGGCCACATGCAAACCTCCTAGGACTAGAGCAGTGGCTATACATGATGAGAAGATTACTGGCCATTCATTCACTCAATAAATATCATTGCATCTTACCATAGGCCAGGTATTCTAGGAGCTGCTTGGTATAAAAAAGAAAGCAGATAAGTAAACATCATCACAATACAGAGTGATAATGTGTAAAGTTTTAGTTTCTATAGACTTTTAAGAGGGACTAGAGAAGGGTACCTAAGATGAATTCTAACCAGGAAAGGCTTCTTAGAAAAGAGAACTCTTCAGCTGGGACCCAAGAATAAATTTCGGTAACAGAACCAGCTAAAGAGTTTGGAGAAGTAAATTACATATAAAGATGGTATCATGTGTCCAGAAGCAAAAGAGAGAACGGTATATTTGGGAAAATGCTCATAATAAAGTGTATTTGAACTTGAGGGCCTGTGTGTGATGGCAGAAGACACATCAGCAATAGGGTAATCATCAGTTACCTTGTTTGGGCCATGCTAAGGAAGTTGAGCTTTTGTTTGAATAGCAGAGAGGTACTTAAGATCTTAAAGCCGGGTAATAATATGATTATTGTAATTTAAAGGTCAAGGCTCTACAGCCTATGATTAAAAATAAGATCCTATATACTTTCAATGGTCAAATTATATTGATCAGAATGACATAGGAGGATGGTTCTAATTTGGGACTAATGAGTTTGAGATCTCTTAGGATGAGCAGAGAGAAATGATAGCTTTATGGGTATGGAATTCAGTAGGCAGTTTGGGCTAGAGGTAAAAATATTAGGAGCTGTGATACAGAATTATAATAGAAGAGGCCCAAGAACAACATTGCAGACAGTGACACTATCCAGGTAGAAAGAGAACAGAGGACTGTTGAACACTGTGAAGAAGCCATTGAAGAGGTACAATAAAGCCCAGGGGAGAAACAAAGTAGTACCATCAAAATTTTCAAGGAAAAAGTGGTCCTCTGAACAGCTTATCCTTGGAAGGAAAGATGCTACCACTACAAACAAATAGTTCCTCATTTTTATTACTACCTCACTTTATTGCTTTGACTGTTCATGCCTAGCCTTGCACATTGTTTTGAACAATAAGTGGCAAACAATTAATGATGCTTGTAAAACTAAAGGACACCATTTTCTCACAAATCAAATGCATAAAATGGCATCCTTCTTTACAGCACTAAAATGACAAATAGAAAAAAAAATCACAAGACTTATCATTTACTGTGTCATGAAATTCAAGCATAAAAATAAAAAGTTAATTGAAAACTGCCTTAGGGGGCCTTGTGCATTATATTGAATCACACTATTTTTAAGTATACTGTATAATAATTGTTTATCATCAGAAATTGTCTGCCAAGTTCCATTTAACTCATACTTTCCAAGAAGGACTTGGAAAGTATGTGTGTGTGTGTGTGTGTATGTGTGTGTGTGTGTGTGTACACACGTGTGCAATTTAACAGAATGACACAATAATTACCATATTTTCTGGCAGTTTTATTTCTGTTTTCACTTTTGGACCCCACCATTGAATACTATAAATCTATAAAAAATAGTTAAAGTCATTTGTGATATCAACTAAGATTCCTTTTAGGATAGAGAGTAGAGGTCAGCCTAGTTTTACTGGAGGTCAGCAACCAGATTCCTGCTGAAATGCTGCCCTAAACATCTTGTCAGACTGGTTTATTTATTTATATATTTACTAGGGGCCCTGGCCACCTTAGCCCCACCCCCCAGGGCCCTGGCCGACTTGACCTTGCCCCCTGCAGCCTTGGCTGCCTCGGCCCAGACCCAGCTCCTCATTGGATGGTGGGCATGGCTGGTGGGCATGGCTTGTGGGTATAGTGAAGGTATGGTCAATTTGCATATTACTCTTTTATTAGACAGGATTGGCAATTCTTTTGTGGGTTGTCAACAATGGTTTCCACAATGATGATTATGACACAGTTGTAACACAACCCAAGTACAAATTGTTATCTAAGAAGATGAGGGGTGGTTTCCAGTGAAGAACAGAACAACAGATCAGATTATGACATTGATCTTTTTAATTTAGTTTATTTTGTGACATTAGTTAATACCATTACATAGGTTTCAAGTGTAAAATTATCTAATGCATCATCTATATATTGCATTATGTGCTCACTACCCAAGTCTAGTCTCCTGTCAGCATATATTAGACCTTCTTTCTTCTTCAACTGCTCCCCTACTCCTTTTCCCTTCAGTAAGTAACTACCATACACTGCTGTCTATTTAGACCAATTTAAACTTGCTGCATATATCTATATATATATATATCTATATCTATATATATATATATATATATATATATATGATATGTTTTTATTAATTTTAGAGAGAAAGGAAGGGAGAGTGAGAGAAAAAAACATTGATGTGAGAAAAACATCGATTGGTTGCCTCCCACATGCAACCTGACTGGCGATTGAACCTGCAACCTGAGTTTTCCCTGACCAGGAATTGAACCAATGGCCTTTCAGTACACAGGACAACATTCAACCAACTGAGCCACACGAGCCAGGGCTAAATTCATTGCTTTTAGTTATAGTAATTGCAGTAATTTCCTAGACAGTTTGGCCATAAAATCGTGACCAGGTAATTCTAGACTCTCCTAGCTTTTTAATATTGGAAAAGAATAGTGACCTGATAAGCAATTTTTCAATTTCAGAATCTTGTATTATGGAGCAATGAGATGCAAGATTTGATAAAGGAAAATCAGACTTTAGTATGGCTGAGGACAGCTGGAGATATAGCCAAGGCACGTTTGTCCTAGATGAAAGAAGGAGTGTCCACAGCAGAAGTTTTGGGGGTTGGTTGGGATGGGTAAATCAAAGGGTTTTGGCAACAAGAGTTAGGTCATGAAGGGAAAGAAAAGAACTAGTCAATTCTGTTTTTAAAGCTTTCCTTAGGAAAATCCACAGAGAGGGAAATGGGAAAGAAAGGCATTTGTATGGGTCATGTTTATCTTTCAGGCTATTCAAAGAGGCTAAATAGTTTGGAGCTAAATAGTTTGCAACTTTCTACCTGTTGTAAATTTGGATATATTACTTTTCTCTTTTCCTGATTTTCTGCTTCTTAAATTCAAAAATGGAGATAATAATACTTTCCAAAGATCTTGAGAAGATTACATGAAATATACTATATATGTGTGTGTGTATGTGTGTATAAAATTACTTAACATAGGGCCCAGAGATATACACACACACACCTCCCCCTATCCCAAGCAAATGTTAGATTTATTTAACAGTTGGTGACTGAAGCTCTACCAGAAGCTCTTCTTTAGGCACTGGTAAGACAAAGGTGAACAAGATGAAGCCTAATTCTAGGGGATACATAAAAAAATGGTTATTGGAAATGACCAACTATAGCATAAAAGAATACTCAATATGTTGGTTCCTAATGTTTGAGAACTTATGCTTAATGTGATATAAACATGTCAAAAGTTGGCACATATTTATAAGGGAAAATACATACAGAATTTTAATACATAATAGGTTTGTTCTGTTTATTTAGAATTTACTTTTAAAAAGTGGACATGAGGATTTTTTAAATGAGGAAGGGGGACATTAACTAGAACACATAAAAGAAATGAAAACAGATTTAAATCCAAACAGGGTTAGGAAAAATAGTACAGAGTGAAGTCAGTAGGTGTAATGAGGCAAGAAAGAAAGAAAGAAAGAAAGAAAGAAAGAAAGAAAGAAAGGAAGGAAGAAAGAAAGAAAGAAAAATATTGTATTGTTTGGCAGTTGATCATGGTTTTTTAGCAAATCGGTTTTTGAACCAGAACACATCAGAAAGGCTGCAGTTGTTTAGCACTTTCAAAACCTCTGGAAAGTTATTCTATAAATAGAACAAAAAATAGTGTCTTTTAAATTATACAAATAATGAACAAATGAACAACGAACAGCCAATACCAACAACACAGAAACCTGGAGGCTAACTAGGAAGAAATAGCCAGGGTAGAAGCTAAAGGAGGATGAACAATAGTTAATGCAAAACACTTTTCATGTTTTTTAGGTGTCCTTAAAGAAAGATGGATCAAATATATGCTGAACATGCTTATATCTTACCAGTTATCATTTACTGAAAATCAATAAAAAAGCTGGGAAAATGACAAAGGAGCATGAATAGTCTCACTTTAACCATTAGCTGTATTAAGAGAGTAGGATTAATTTTCTATTCAGATTCAAATCCTTTCCAAGACACTATGTGTATTCATGTCTTAGAAAGAAAAACAATCAATCCAAGGTCATGTCTAAAATATCCTGGTATTATGGATTGGTTAAGAGAAAAACTTTTGTTTTCATTTATGTCCCGGACTTACATGTTTTCTTAGCAAATCAATTTTTGAACCAGAGCAGATCAGAAAGGCTGCAGTTGTTTAGAGGTTTCAAAACATCTGTAAAGTTATTCTGCAAGTGGAGTCAAATCCATTTGCAAAACAGATGTTTTCCTCTGTGGCGGGAAAACACATCTTTTCTATATGTCTTGCATATGGTCCAAATCCACTTCAGAAATAAGATTCCACCTCTTAAAGGGTCTTGGGACCAGAGTGTGCTCCTAGACTCCGCCAACGAAAGCGTGGCCAAGGCCATTTAGGTGTTTGAAAGTTATCATTTTACAATTATCTTTTTATCTCATGTTTTGTAAAACAAGAGAAGGACATTATAAAAATCTGGGTTGCCTCTCCAAGGCCTCTGTTAAAAAGTTGGAGTTGGGGTAAAACCAACTGGTAATCTTTGGCAAGGCCCCTGGGAGCTAGGAGTGGGGGAGGACATAAGGTCACTAGAGACAACAGTGGCCTGAGCATTGTTCTGGCCTTTTTTTTTCCAGAAAAAGGCAAAGAAAGCTTCTTCCCACTGACCATTAGGAAAAAGTGTCAGAAGCACTAGCACGAGGTGTGTTTTTTTTTTTTAATATTCATTTTAAAATGTTTTACTGAATTTATTGGGGTGACATTGGTTAATAAAATTATATAGGTTTCAGATGTGCACTTTTATAACATATCTGTATATTGTGTTGTGTGTTCACCACCCAAAGTACTAGCAGATGGGTTTCATCAAAAAGCCAGAAATTTTTGATTCCCAGGAATACAGGAAATGGGTCCATTCAAACACTCATTTAGAGGTGTGCTAGCTCTCCTTCTGGGGAGCATACTCCCGCCTTCCCCTTCCCCATTTTCTTCCCCCACAGGCCTTTATCTCCTAAACTCTAAGCCTCCCCACGAGGCTTACTCCAGGGGAGCAATGGGCAGTGGCAGCTCTTCCCAGTCTAATTCATTGAACCTGTTCCCAAGCCCCCCCTTTCTCTCACTCTCTAGTGAGCTGACAGCAGCCCTGCCTTGGCTCACTTTCCCATAACGTTTCTACAGAGCCAAAGCAGCCCCACCTCATCTCTTTTGTCCTTTCTTCTATTCTAGACTCTTCTGTGTTTCTCTGTCCCCAGCAAAAACAACAACACAAAAACAAAAAAACAAAAAAACTCAGATGAATATGGATGTATTCTCATTATTGGAAGGTATAAATCACAACCTCGCTGTTTTTAGCCTTTGTAAAAATAGATATAAAATTTTAATATACAGAAAACATTTGCATCAGGCATTTGCAAATTAATTGTTTCAAGCTGAAAAGTTCCCTATTCTTAGTGAATGGAACACTTTCCTAGTTTAAAAATTAGATTTTTAACAAAGAAAAAGCATAAATAGAGAAAAATAGAAAGAAGGAATTATTTTTTATTGATTCAAATAGTTCAAAAATAATTTTTACCAACAGTAAAGTGAAACATTTGCTTGACTAAGCTGCTTAAAATGGTTTGGAACCATTGGGGTTGCCAATATTTGAAAATGTTGCTCAACTATATGGAGAAGAACTTGGATTACCCCAGATCACTGCTGAGAGGTCTAAGTTTTTAGTTTCAAAACACAGCCTGGAAAGATAAAGGATGCAAATCATTGATTGGATGCAGAAGTATGGAAATTTCTATTATTTCTAGAGAAGAATCGTAGATGCCACAAAATGTTTTAGGTCTCTTTATAATGAGGTGCTATCAAGGTATAGCACAACGCTGATGGGTTTTTTTTCTTCCTTTTCTTTTGTTCATCTTTGCTTGGTGCACATGCCAGCCAAAATAATAACTATTATGAACAATGGGATTTGGATTCACATCTGTCAGGGAAAATGAGAATAGAGTAAATTATTGACATTAAGCAGATGTCTTATTTTCAACTTTTCATTAACGTAACCTGATTCACTTATGATATCATCACCAGCTCTGTTTTACACTCATTCCTATCTGAAGCTAGCTCATTAGAAATTTTAGAGCGAATGACTTTGAGTCTGAAACACTTTAATTATCACTTTGCTCCTTGGAATTGTGAGCTAGAATGACACCATGTTCTAGAAAAGAGAATAAAAATCTCTCTATGAAGATTGTTTGCATTTGTCTAAGTCTTAGACTCTAAGAGATCACCATATTCGTCTATTGCATGGAGAGGTGCCCAAAAGAGAAATGAGCAAGGAGCAAAGATTTATTAAGTAGATAACTTTCTAATTCCTTTTGAGAAACGTTTCCAAGGATAGCTTTACTGAGAAGTGTTGTAATATTCCAAAACTGGGTATATACCAATTTTGGTTAAGTGTGAAACCTATCTCAAAGGCAGAAAAGAAATGAGTTTTCCATTTTCTGCAGCCAATATCCTGCTTACAGGAAAACTAGTGGATAATTGAAAACTGACATTGTGTGGCTAGAAAAAAGAAAGTTCTTCAAAGGCATTAAAAAAAAAGAATATGTGTAAATGACGGGCGTGTGCTGAGAAGGGACTTTATGCAGTGAGTATGGAGGTAAAATAAAGTTATAGTGTAATTTCTGAGGTTGATTGGTGTTCATTGGAGCGACCAGAGGGAGAGGAGGAAATATATATATCTTATGCTAAACTTCTTTCCTCCTCTCCCTCTGGAAGAAAAGCTGAGGTGCTTTATGGTATATTTAGTAGAGAGAAAATTGCAGGAAACAACACTAGTAATTACATTAGTTTAGGACATCTTGTGAAAGAAACATTATGGTGTTTTTATAACTGCCTGCACTTTATTTTTTTCTGTGGAAGGAGAGTGAGAATATAAAAGAGAAAAGGCAACATGAACCCAGACAACTTTGACTACTTAGAATACAAAAGAGAGAGAGAGAGAGAGAGAGAGAGAGAGAGAGAGAGAGAGAGAAGAAAAAAAAAAAAAAAATAGCACTAACCGGTTTGGCCCAGTGGATAGAGTGTTGGCCTGCGGACTGAAGGGTTCCAGGTTGGATTCAGGTCAAGGGCACGTGCTCAAGTTGTAGGCTGAATCCCGAGTAGCGGGTATGCAGGAGGCAGCCATTCAATGATTATCTCTTATCATTGATGTTTCTATCTCTCTCCCTCTCCCTTCCTCTCTGAAATCAAATAAAATCTTTTTTCAACAAACAAATAAATAAATAAATCATATCTGTTTAAAAAAAGAAAGGAAGAAAGAAAGAAAAGAAAAAAAATTAGGCCAAGTCTAAATAGATAGCAGCAACTCTAAGTTTCTCATAAGGATGAGAAATGTCACAGACTGGGATGGGAAAAAATTAAAAGCTTATGAATTATAAGGAAACTAGAATAAACAAGCCCTTAGGCTTCTATTTAAATGCCTCTTAAACAAGTGGGTTAAATTGTTTTTCCAACTATTTTTATTGATGACATCTTCCATCTGGCTGCACTGACAAAGAATTCAAAGTTGTGGAATTCCAGAATCAAAGCTGGAAGTAATCTGTCTTTTCACCCAACCCCCTCCTTTTTCTTTGAGCAATTCTAGAGTGTGATGTAAACAGAATCTACTGACTCCACATGCTCCAGACTTGCTCCTTAAAAACACAAAACAGCTTCTGTTGCTCTTGGGTTTCCTTCCAGCAGCTAGTGTCTCCCTTTTGCTTTCTACCTAAGCTCCAAACAACAATTTGCTGTCTCTGCTTCCTCGCCCTCTTTTTACCTCTCCAGGCCAAGTTCCCCCACAAAGCACACTCTGTGTAAACGTGGGCTTCCCAGTAGGATGTCTGGACTTAAAATCTTGCCTTTGTCATTTACTTCCTGTGTAATACTGGGCAAGTGTGCCTCATTTCCTCATCCATAAGGTGGAAATAATAATTATAATGCCTACTTTACAAGGTTGTGAAAACTCAATGAGTTAAGCCATGTAAACTGCTTAAAATGGTCTCTTGGATGTTATAATCCTTTAATAATATAAAATTGAGTTCTTAGCTATCATTATGTTTCTTTTTTAAAATTGTTATCTTAGAAAAATATTTTTATTGTTGATAGTATTACAGATATTTCCCATATCTCCCTTTCCCTCCCTCCTCACAGCTCCTACCCACCCTCCAGGTCTTTACTACCCTACTGCCTGTGTCCATGGGCTATGGATATCTATATACTATGTAATAAAATAGTAATATGCAAATTGACTGTACCTCCCATCAAGCCACACCCACAGCCATACCCACCAGCCAATCAGGTGCAAATTGTGCAAATAAACCCCAACCAAGATGGCTGCCACCATTGAGAGCAGGAGGAAGGCTTGGGCTTCCCCGGCAACCAAGGAAGCCAAGCTTTCCACCTGCTGTTGCAGGCCTAGGCCTCCACTCAATGCTACAAAGTTTCAATTATAGAAGATACATAATCCCAACAGAAATGGTGGCAAGCCACAGAGTTGGAGAGAACAGAGGCTAGGGTTGCTGGGATGATGGAGGAAGCCAAACGTCTGCATTCCTAGCCTAGACATCCACTCTAGGCTACAAAGTTTCAAACAGAAATGGCTGTCACCACGAAGTGAGCAGAAGGCTTGGCTCTGGTCCAGGCTACAAAGTTTCAATTGTAGAACATAAATTAATCCCAGATCCCAGGGCCTCCACTTGGGTCACCGGGGTGTGTGGCTCGCCTGCAAATGACCATAGGCCCCTCGCCCAGGCCTCCCCACACCCCAAGGGAACCCCCACCCTGATCTGGGACACCCTTCAGGGCAAACCAGCCGGTTCCCACCCATGTACCAGGCCTCTATCCTATCTAATAAAGGAATAATATGCAGATTGACCATCACTCCAACACACAAGAGGGCTGCCCCATGTGGTCAAAGATCCTGCCCCCATGTGGACACAAGATGGCTACCACAAGATGGCCAGCAGGGGAGGACAGTGGGGGTTCCAGGCCTAAAAGGAAGGGCAGTGGTGGGCCATCAGGCCAGAAGGAGAGGGCAGTTGGGAGGGACCAGGCTTGCAAGGGAGAGCAGTTGGGGGCAATCAGGATTGTGAGAAGAATGTCCAACTGCCCATTTAGACCCGATCCTACTGGGATCGGGCCTAAACGGGCAGTCAGACATCCCTTGAGGAGTCCCAGATTGGAGACAGTGCAGGCTTGGCTGAGGGATACCCCTCACCCCCTCATGCATGAATTTTGTGCACTGGGCCTCTAGTACATATATAAAAGGCTAAGTGATCAACGGCCCGTGTGACCATCCGACTGGCAGGTACATATGACTTGCATTGACCGCCAGGTGGGGCGGGGGGGCGCGGGCAGATGCTTAATGCAGGAGCTGCTGAGCTTCGTTGACTTGGCAGCAGCAGTTCTTGGGTGATGTACCCTGGAACCAGAGAGGAGAGAGCCTGATTCCTCACAGGGCCACACAATTCCACTGGCTGTGGGTTATGTTATTAATGGGGCACTGTTGGCCCCAAATCTGGTTTATTGCTGAGCTGTGGTTATTCTCATTAATTTCCTTTCAATGTGCACAAATCCAGGCACTGGGCCACTAGTAAGTATATACATTCTTTGGTCTATTTCTTTTTATCCCCCAACCCCACATCAATCATTATCTTTCTTGATACCTTTGCAGTATTGTTAACCAATTTTCTCCTCCCATGTTTCCTTCCATAGCTCCTTATTTCTCTTGTTTCCCAATATCATTTTTTTTACAAGTATTCAAGTCTCTACTCTGCCAGGACACTGGGGCTATAATAGTGAGCAAGCTAACATGTGTTTGTTCCCATGGAACTCATACTCCTAGTTTTCCTATTAACTCTTTATTAGATGCTTTTCAGTTTTCTGTGGAGGCTCCTTTTCTTTCTCTCTGCATCTTGACTCTTTGCATTATTAATAAACTAGAGACCCATTGCAGGAAAATTTCTGCAAGAATAAAGCTTCCTGTGGCCTGAGCAAAGCTCCCTCCCTTCTCTGCTGCCTCACTTCCTTCTCTGCTACCTCCCTTCTTCTCATCTCCGCTGCCTTGCTCCCCCCTTCTCCCTCGCCCCACTTGCTTACTTCTCGACAGCTTTGCTCCCTCCTGCTGTGTTTGGCTTCCTTCTACGCTGCTGTCTTCTGCGTGCAAATTAACCACCATCTTTGTTGGGGGTTAATTTGCATACTCGCTCTGATTGACTGGTGGGCATGGCTTGATCAGAGGTACAGTCAATTTACATATTACTCTTTTGTTAGATAGGATTTTGTTCTTATTTGAATATATTTTCTTAAAGATAAAGGCATCCATCCTATTTCAAACCTGTCTTATGTCTTGACTTTACTCCAGGTCTACACTTTCAACTACACATCAGTTGTCTCCACCTGTTACAAAAGCCTTCAACCCCAAGATGTCTAATGCAAAAGACTGATTCCCCAATGCTCTCCACTGATTAGGCTTGGTTTTACCATATGGTCAGTGGCATAACCTCCTGTCCATCTACCCACAGCAGAATCTTCTTCCACATTAAATCATATGACAATTCTACTTGCTTCTCAAATGTGGTCTCTCTTTATTCTCACTTGCTTAGTTCAGGCCTTCATTATTTTTCTATTTGTAGAAGACTAGACTTCTAAGCTATATTCACAGCCTATCTTCTGTTCCACTAATCTATACTCAAGATTTTCTAAAACACAAATCTGGCTATTAATCCAATCATGCATTCATTAACACTCACACACTTGCTCACTTATTTACTTAATAACATTTCATGAAAACCTCACTGTGTGCCAAGCATTGTATTTTCCTAAATAGTTCTTCAAAGGTATTATTTTTGTGCCTGTGTCTGCCCCACTCCCCTCCTTATTCCCTTGACAAACTGCTGTATATGGTCTTCATAACTCAGCTCAAATTTCTCTTTATTCATACATTTCACTCTGTCTAGCCCTGGGGATATAGAGATGAATACGACTGACAATTTCCTGCTCTTACAAGATTTAAATGAGAGAAACAGACACCAAATAACTGAGCAAGATGATTTTATATTGAGATATTAGTGCTGTGAAAAAAAAAAAGGAAAAAGGAGGGTGGTGGTGAGAGAGAGAGAGAGAAAGAGAGAGAGAGGAGAGAGAGAGGAGTTTGTGTGTGTGTGTTGTGGGAGGGGAGTGCAGTTTTAAACAGGGACCTATCAGAGAATTATTTTCTGATGTAACATTTGAGCTGAGACCTGAATGAAGTGGAAAGTGAGCTGTGTAGTATCTGGAAGAAGAGCATTCCAGGGGAAGGGAACAGCAAGTGCTAAGGTGCTATGCTGGAAGCATGTCAGCGTACTCCAGGAACAGCATGGAAGGTGGAAGGCATAGTGACAGGCAGTAGGGCACATCTCCATAATGCCAGCCTGCTTTTGCACAGCAGAGTTGGGCATTCATTTTCCTGTGCTCAGATAGTGCCTGGTATTACCTTGTGCTGTCACAACGCGCCATATGGCTGTCACCGTGTCTTTCTGCCTAATTACTAACACTGCAAGTCCTGAAGGATGGGGACCATTTGTCTCCTTCCTGTATCCCCTGGGCAAGGCAGGTACTTGGACCTCAGCCGAATGGACGAGTCAGAGATGCTTTCTTATGCTTGAGTCACCAGATAGGGTGTCTGGGCTCCCACTACTGTCAATAATGTTCTTTCATCACCTTTCTCTCTTAGCACCTGTTATTACTCCTTTACCAGCTTTGGCCACTTCTTTCCTAGAACCTTGATTCACAGCATTCCTGTGCTGATTTCCAGCTGTGATGCTCCACTCTTCCCTGGATTTCCTATGTGTTGCAAAGGTTAAGTGAGGCCTGCGTGGGCAACAGGCTTTATGTATTGGAGCTGTGGGAAGGCTCTCACCAGAAGCACTAATAAATGAAGATAAATGTGTAGGGTGGGGGCAGAATATACGAGGACATGCAAAATGAGCAGAGAAAAAAAAATAGTGACAACTAACTGAGATTATTTACTAATGTCATCCTGAGATTGCACTTTAAGGTTTTATAAATACTTCAACATTTATTGTCGTAACCTATTTTTTTTGTGGAAGAGTAAATAAACTTTAGACGTTAGCTTATTTTCATGTGACCAAAAAGTCATATATGCTTATATTAGAACTAGAGGCCCAGTGCATGAATTCATGCATGGGTGGGGTCTGACCAGCCTGCCTGGATTGGGGTGGGGGGGGTGACTAATTGAGAGGAGGGGCTGGCCAGGGGAAGGGGTCGCAGGCCATTGGCCATCTGGTCTCGCTCCCTAGTCAAACTCCCAGTTGAGGGGACAATTTGCTTATTAGCCTTTTATTATATAGGATAACATGGCTTCACAAAATGCAAGTTCTGAAATTAGGTGACATCTATAAAATGAGATACTCTTTTCTTTTTTTTTAAGAGCAAGAAGTTTAAGTTTTTAAAAAAATGTACTTTGCTGTTAAAAGTATTACAGATGTCCCCTTTGATGATTTTTTTCCCATTGACCCCGTCCACCCTGCACCTGCCTCTCCTAAACCTTCACCACATTATTGTCTGTGTCCCTGGGCTATGCATACAATTCATATAAATTCCCTGGTTAATCTCTTCCCATCCACACCCACCCTTATCCCTACTCTCTCTGAAATTCCCATTTTAAAGGATAACAATCTCAAAATTGTGAACACAGGTGATAGTCATTTGTGAACTAGAAAGGTTTCTACTTGTTGCAATAGATGCTATAAAGGATGTGAACAAAATTTACATATCTTGTCATAAAATAGCTGTTAGGTCCCTTATATAAAACCTGCTTACTCCATGCCCTAACCAGTTTGGCTCACTGGATAGAGGATAAGCCTGCGGACTGAAGGGTTCCAGGTTTGATTCAGGTCAAGGGCATGTTCCTTGGTTATGGCACAATCCCAGTAGGGGGTGTGCAGGAGGCAGCTGATTGATGTTTATCTCTCATCGATGTTTCTAACTCTCTATCCCTTTCCCTTCCTCTCTGTAAAAAATCAATAAAATATATATTTTAAAAACCCTGCTTACTCTAATTTCATACATGATTATAATAATTTGGTTATCTACTATCTTAAGTCCCAGCAGAGCAAAAGTAATAAATTATAAGAGAGGAAGTAACAGTAACACAATGGGTGGAAGGTGCCTGGCTGCATGGAAGAGGCAGAAGACTTACAGGAGCAGATGGGGAATATTCAACATGTGAGCCTTTTAGGGCCCTAAAGCCAGAGCAAACAAGGCAGTTAGTTACTCCTCTGGCACTACTATACATGTGCATAAAGCTTTATCTGCAATGTCATGTGAAAGAACTCAGAGTTTTTAAAAAAGTTGTTGCTTTTCAAATTGCATTTGGTGACAAAGCCTGACCTGATTTTGTCTTGTATCACAGCAAATCTGATCTGAACTGCTACAAGGCTACTGACGAACTGCAGTCTAATCTGTGTAAATATGTTTTAGCGCAGAAATGATGTGTTAATTAAAGATCCTGCTGAGGGTCTTCACAAAACCCTATCATCTAGTTGCATGGGTTTGGGATAAAGGGCTGTGCACCTGTGTAGTACAGTCATGAATGCACCTAGCAATAATCACAGTTGCTAAGAAATGCTATGCTTAATAAGATAAGAAAGTGTGGAAAATGCTTTGCAAGCTTTGCATTTTTAAAAAGTGTTCATTAAAGGAAAAGAAAGTTGTAATGTTATTTGGAACGTGAACAAGTATTTATGGTACACTTTAGAGATTTTCTGTGTGTGTGTGTGTGTGTGTGTGTGTGTGTGTGTGTGTGTGTGTGTGTTTCCTTACTTTAAGATGAAATTAGACTTGAAATCTAGGGCATATTTTTGCTCTTGTCTTGCCATGACTTAGAATTATGCATTGTTATCAGGGAAATTATCTTTAAGATTCTTGGAGTTTTCTTGAGCACCAGGGATAGTTGAGTGAGAAAATTATTCAGAGATATGAATTTGTTTTTTAAAGCCTGCCAATTTTGTAATAGAAGGTTGTTTTTTTTTTTTTTTTTGCTTTATTTTGTTTCCTCTGAGGATTCTGCTGTCAGTGAATAAAAAAATTTGGATGCCAACTTAAGGAAACAAAGTCTGTGTTTGCAATGCCAATGAGTATCCCCAGAGAGAATTGTTAAATAGGCTGAGGGTTATTCTAGCTTAGTAAACCTAAAGACACAAAAAAGCAACTATAGACATAAAGATTAACATTTTTAAAATCTAGCTGCGTTCTAGCAGGAGTAAAGGATTTAGAAATACACATATTTCACAGTTGATGATAAAATGTTACTATTTAATTTTCTCAGCTACAAAATAATACAGGTCCATGGTTAAAAATTTTAAAAATATAGAACTATAATAACTGAATAGTGAAAATAATTACCAGTGATGTCACGGACCCTCCTCTTAAAAATACTGTTAAAAACTTGGCTTATATTTGTCTAGCTGTTATTCCTTTTTACATAAGTACATCATACCACATCATCTTTTGCAACTCACCTTTTCCTCTCCACTTAACAGCTTATATGATGTCCATTCATATCAGTGGTTAATATAATCACCTCATTCTTTTTAATGAGATAGAATTTCATTTTACAGCTATACTAAAATTTAAAATTGATGATTTTTTGGAGGTTCACTTTTTCCCATGGTTATTTTCTTTTTCTCTTTTAAGTCTCATTTGCTTTCTTGCCTAGACACAAGTAGAAAAATAAAAAGCCTAGATTTGATTTAAAAAATCTGCAAATAATGAGACAACTGCTGTTTTTAAATGCCAAATTTTCAGTTCTGTGGTATGAGCAGTTTAGTTGTCGCAAAAAGATAAAATATATAAATGTCTCTTTTGTATCTTATAGAATATTCAGGTGTTACTAGTAAATGAATCAATAACTCTGATTTAAATATCAACTTTCCCTCAATTATATAGAAGCATTAGATTTTCTGGGGAAAATAAATCTTGTAAAAATAAACTTTCACATATAAAAGTAGGAACAAAGTATCTGTGGTCCTGCTCAGAAGGACATGTTTGTTTTTTCCTTAATCTTTATTGTTGAAAGTATTACATATGTCTCCTTTTACTCTCATTGACCTCTCCCATCCCACCAACACCTTCCACCCCAGGCTTTCACCATCCTATTGTCTGTGTCCATGGGTTATGCACATACACATATGAGTTCACTGGTTGATCTCTTTCTGCTTTCTCGCCCAACACCCAATCTCTCCTACCGTCCCTCTGAGGTTGGATGGTCTGTTTGATGCTTCTATGTCTCTGGGCCTATTTTTTGTCCATCAATTTATGTTGTTCATTAGATTCCACATATGAGTGAAATCATGTAATAATTATCTTTCTCTGACTGGCTTATTTCACTTAGCATAATGCTCTTGAGGTCTATCCATGCTGTTGCAAGCGGTAATAATTTTTTCATTTCTTTTTTTTTTTTTTTTACAGATGCATAGTATTCATTGTATACCACAATTTTAATCTACTCATCTGCTGATCCATTTAGGCTGTTACCAAATTTTAGCTATTGTAAATTTCTCTGCTATGAACTTAGAAGTTTATATATTCTTTCTGATGAGTGTTTCTGATATTCTTAGGATATATTCCTAAAAGTGGGTTCACTGGGTCAAATGGGAGTTCCATTTTTAATTTTTATTTAATTAAAATATTATAATTAAATATTTAATTAAAATATTAATGACTTATTTTACAGGCCTAGAACAAATATTCCAAAAATTTATATGGAATAAAAAAAGACTCCGAATAGCCACAGCAATCTTGAGAAAGAACAAAGTTGGAGGGATCACAATACCAGATAGCAAGTTATACTACAAAGCCACTGTAATCAAAACAACCTGGTATTGGCACAAGAACAGGCATATAGATCAATGGAACAGAACAGAGAACCCAGAAATTGACCCAAGTCCATTATGCTCAATTAATATTTGACAAAGGATGCAAGAGCATACAATGGAATCAAGACAATCTCTTCAATAAATGGTGCTGGGAAAATTGGACAGATACATGCAAAAAAAAAAAATGAAACTAGACCACCAGCTTACACCATACACAGGAATAAACTCAAAGTAGATAAAGGACTTAAATGTAACTCAGAAAACCGTAGAAGAAACAATTGGCAGCAAAATCTCAGACATCTCTCATAGCAATATGTTTATGAATACATCTATGACAATGGAAACTAAGGATAAAACAAACAAAAGAAGGATGTTTTATCTACAGAGCTTAAAGCTCAGTGATGGCAGGCAATTTGGCATTCCAATCACCTGTGTTCAGGTAAACAAGAGAATGTGATGCCACCACCTTCACCAAAAATTAAAGCGATGATCGCTATTCTGTCTTATCTCTTTCAGCCTTTCCTTATCTATGGCTAACTCCATGATGTCTGCAATTCAACATTCTTTTCCTCCTGTAAGTGCAAGAATAGTAGCTAAGATGAACACCATGACCCACCCTACAAGAAATACCATTGCAACTTGTTTGTTAGCTTCCCGTTCCATTTGTTTCCTACTCCTTAGAGGTAATCACTATCGTGAGTTTTATGATAAACATTGCTTTGTTTACATTCTAGATTTTAGCAAATATGTATGTATTCCTAAATAATATATTATTTAGTTTTGCTTGTTTCTGAGCTTTGTAAAAAGGGTGACTTATTGTACATAATCTTCTGGGACCTTGACTCAACTTGAAGTTTCTAGGAATAATTTACATAGCTATGAAATATTTTATGATCTGAATATACAAAAATTTATTTATTTTTCAGTTCTAAGTAGTATTTAAAATTTTTCATTATGAATTGTTCTTTGATCCATGAGTTATTTGGTAGTCTATACTTTTGTTGTTGTTGCTAACCCTCACCTGAGTATATTTTTTCCATTGCTTTTCAGAGATAATGGAAAGAAGGAAGGGAGGGAGAGCAAGACAAGGAGAAACATGGATGTGAGTGAGACACATTGATTGGTTGCCTCCTGAATAAGCCCCAACCAGGTCCTGGGATTGAACCTGCAACCCAGGTATGTGCCTTTGACTGGGAATCAAACCCTGGGTGATCCTCCAGTGTGAGGGCCAAGTCTCTAACCACGTACAACACCAGCCAGGGCAATTGGTAGTCTATTTTTAAATCCCACTTATTTAAGTCAATTTTTAGAAATTAAAATGTGCTGTTTTTTAAAATTTAAGTTAAATTTAAATATTTAAAAAATTAGTCTGATATTGGTTTTTAAATGTGTGACTTTTTAGGCAGGGAGATTGTGGTTTATACCAGGAGTCAGCAAAACCAACCTGTCATATGTGTTTCTGTAGCTGGTGAACTGAAAATGGTTGGCAAATTGTCAGTGGTTAAAAAACCCAAAAGAAGAATAATATTTAAAAAATATATATTTTATTGATTTTTTTTACAGAGAGAAAGGGAGAGGTATAGAAAGTCAGAAACATCCATCAGCTGCCTCCTGGACACCCTCCAGCGGGGATTTGCTCGAAACCAAGGGACATGCCCCCAACTGGAATCAAACGCGGGACCCTTCAGTCTGAAGGCCGATGCTCTATCCACTGAATCATCCTGGTCACTCCTAACTGCCCTCCCCTGCTGGTTTGGTCACCTCTGCCTCAGCCCCCACCACCATGGCGGTGTCCAGAAAGACCTCTGGATGGTTGTCTGGAAAATGTCTTGTCTAATTAGCACATTACCCTTTTATTAGTATAGATACATGGAGTTACAATGACTTCAAGAGGTGAGAAGGTGGTGAAATATCCCCACTATGATGGTGGACTTATCAATATCTTCTTGTGGGTTTTGTCATTATATGATGCTCCTCTCTATTCCCAATAATGCTTTTTCACCTTAAAATCCAGGGGTTGAAATCAATATAATTACACCAATCTTCTTTGTGTTATTATATGTCTAACATACTTTATGTTTTCCTTGTGTTTACACTTGTAAATAGCATATAGCTTATATTTTTGAAAACTACTTTGACTCTTTAAAAAATATATATTTTTATTGATTTCAGACAGGAAGGGAGAGAGAGATAGAAATATCAATGATGAGAGTTGCACACCCCACACTGGGGATCAAGCCCTCAACCCAGAATTGAACCATGACCTCCAGGTTCATAGGTCAATGCTCAACCACTGAACTATACCAGTTGGGCTTGATTCTGTCTTTTAACTAGAGAGTTTAGTCCATTATGTTATGATTACTTACATATTTGAATGTTTTTCCCTGCAGTCTTTACTTTCTATCTTCTACTTGATTGCCCTTTTCTTGTTTTTAATTATTGTTCAGCTTATTAATTACCTTGTTTCCCCCTTTCCCCCCCTATAGCTCCCCTCCACTCGGCACCCATCCCACCCTCTGCCCTCACCTGCCCCGCACTGTCCCCTCCCATAGTTGTATGATTTTTGTCCAGTCTCTTGCTGCACCTCCCACATCCCTTTTCTCCCCAAAAATTGTCAGTCCATTCCCTCTCTATGCCCATGATTCTGTTATATTCACCAGTTTATCCTGTTCATCAGATTTTTAATTCACTTGACTTTAAGATTCATTTGTTGATAGATGTGTATTTGTTGTTCATAATTTTTATTTTTACTTTTGTGAGACCTTATTCTCAGCGTTAAATAATATCAAAACCAAAAGAAACAGATTGACAGATGAAGTTAGTAGTGCTTGCTTGGGCTTGAAGTGTACAAAATACCAACCTTCAATTGAAGGTTTAGCCAATGAAATTCAGCAACAAAAAAGTCACTAATAGGCAGGTTAGTTAAAGAATTACCCCTCCCTCTCACTTATCTTAGTTCATGGCACCCCACACAAGTTAAATTATATCAAGACCAACAAAAGAAACCAACTGACAGATGAACAAAGAAGTCACTAAGCAGGTAAGTTAAATAATTAGTTTTTTGGTTTATTAAATAAGTTATGTATTACAATTATACATTTTTTAAACTATAAATATCGCGAAATTACATTTTTTTCTCGAAGTGACACACCACCCGAGTTATGTTCAGTTTTTTGGCGAATTTTGACACACCAAGCTCAAAAGG
The DNA here is from genome assembly GCA_027563665.1 of Antrozous pallidus. Lineage (NCBI taxonomy): Eukaryota > Metazoa > Chordata > Mammalia > Chiroptera > Vespertilionidae > Antrozous > Antrozous pallidus. The sequence continues at coordinate 92,085,545 of CM050513.1, forward strand.
TTGCCCATCACTGTATTAGAAGATCTTCTGGTAGTTAATAGTTTGCTTCCAATAGTTCAAGGCTTGCAATGTCTGTAAAGAATGATGTTGATTTTGTGCAATTCCTAGGGCAGCACCAGTACAAGTTGTGTAAGGTGAGGGAAGTTGATTTGATGATCACAAATCATATGATACAGGCTTTAGAGTTAAGCAGACCTGGATTTTAATTCTGGCATCAGCATTGGCGTTGGCAAAAAGGAATGACTTTTGCACTTCATTTTCCTAATGTGCTAAATAGGTATAATAAGCCTATCTCATTTTAAGGATTAGACATAATATATAAATGTGCTTAGTTCCTGGCATAGGTTAGCGTTTAATAAATAATCATGATTATACATAAATGGATAATAGAGATCTCTAACACTGGAAACATTGAAGCGTATGGTAGTGTGGTGGGAATATTGGAGAGAGGATTCCTACTTAAGACAGGGGACTCCATTTAAGATCTCTTCCAACCTTTAGCACAATGCCTTTATTTTCCACCTTGGTCTGAAATCTTTCCTCTGGCTGCTTTTTCCTTGCTGCGCAAAGCAATCCGGTGCAATCTATTTTCATCAAGTTGATAATCTGTGGTTGACTTCTTTCTGGAAGTCAGCTTGCAAGAAGTCAGAACAGGTTGTGGGCGTAGCTATGACAAATGAGGTCTGAGAGTAAGAACATGCAATGTTCACGGGCGAGGGTCTTCTCATTTGGTGTCTCCACTTGCTACTCGAGGAGCAGGCGAAGGTTGCAGGATTGATTATATTAAACTAGCGGCACTAACTGAAAGAATCCTCACCACTGCACACCACATCAAACTCTTGGCAAGAGGGAAGCGAAAAATGTGATCCAGGTCAGGCGTGAAAAGCGGGTCTGGACTTGCTGGCTGGCACTAAGGGCAGGCAGTGTAGAAAGTCCCAGGGGACCGAATGAAGGCCCTTAGAAGCCATCAATTTACAGCGAAAGTTGAGGAGACCCAAAACAGGAAAGCGACCCAAGTGGGGAAATAGGTTGGAGGGCTCCCGAAGGAAGAAGGCTGACGACAGGTCATGGACTACTAGAGTTGGGAACCAGAACCTTGCCGGGGGCGAACCTCTACCGAGTCTCTCCGCTGCTAGTCAGTCCAGCTAGGTCACTTCTGCAAACCTGTCTGTGGCCGGCAATCTCGGTCCGGCTTTCGATCGTAGCCTTGATAACTTCCCTGCGGTCCCTCTCCCGCCCACTGCGTCCCGCCCGCCTATTTGCCTTCAGCGCTGGGGGTCGACCAGATACTCCGAGGCTCGGCTGCAGGCAAGACCCGGAGAGCGGATTTCGCTCCGGGCCGGACGCGGGTGCGCGCGCGCGCGCGCGCGCTCCTCAGGAGGATACTGGGCATGCGCAGCGCGCGGCTGGCCAGGCGGCGAGTGGAGAGCGGGCGGGCAGATCCCGACTTCGCTGGCAGCGGCTGGCGAGGCGGTGTCTGCGAGGTCCGCGCGGCGCTGGTCCGGGAGATCGTTTCTCTGCAGCTGGGCTCAGACAGCGGCTGGGCGGCTCGCGGAGGACCGGGAGGGCGCCGTCCAGGTCGGAAGCTTCCTCTTGGCCACCTCCTGCCTCGTCCGGGCTGGAGGCGCCTCCGGGGAAAGCCGCGGCCCCGAAGGCAGATCCGAGGTAAGAACCCCTTTGGTGAGAGGCGCTCGCCGGGGTCCGACGGTGGGAACTCTCCCTGGATTTTAAAAACCCGCCCTTTGTGTGCTTGGAGGGAGCGGTGCCGGGCGTCGCGTCCGCCTTCATTCACTTTCACTGCTTTCAACTGGTGTCGGGAGCCAGGTGAGCGCGCCCGCGCGTCGGTCCTGGTGCGCCCGGGAGCCCGAGTCCACCCCGGCCGCCTGCCCCGCGCCGCCCGCCGCACCCGGGCTCCGGGGAGGTGAGCGGGGAAGATCCACTGTGTCCCTGCAATATTTCCTGGTAACCCGAGCTTCCGCAGATCCACCTGCGCTTCTCTGGGCGGCGGGGCGACTACAGAACGGCTGTTCTTCTCTGGGTTCATCTTAGACTTGGGGTTCGCAGAGCTCCTCTTCCCACCTCCAAACGGGGAGGGGGTCTTTTCAGATTGACATTTTGGGACAAGGTCTCGCCAGCGACTGTCTCCTCAAATGAATCTAGCTTATTATATTCGAGGAGTTGTCACCTCTAATTCCTGTTGCCTCCCTCCCTCCCTCCCTCCCTCTCTCCCTCTCTCCCTCTCTCCCTCTCTAAAGCTTGCTCCGCTGTACTCATCATTTTACTTTTGGGAAGATGGCCTTCCTGGTGCTTGTCAATTAATGCCTTGGGAGTGGATTTCCCACCTGTGCAGACCCTGCTGGCTCCTCACATGCTCACTGTCTTTCCAGGACTACCTGTATGCAGAATCTTTGCACCAATTGTTCTCTTCCTTTGCATTGCTTCTTAAATTCTTCTTTTCCTATGCATAGTACTGCTGGAATCTCTAGGGGCAGGATGCTGCGGTACTGGGATTTGAAATGCATAGCTGTTGAAAGCGGTAGAGCATTAGGGATCGGAATCCTCCTTTTATAAATATATTTCAATGACGTGCATTATGGCTTTTCTTTGAAAGGTTTCAGTTCTTGCCTGAGATGATAAGAAGAACAGCTAATATCTTAAGAGTTCAGATAAAACTTGGTTCTAGAGCCATGTGAATAGCTTGATTTTGTCTTTGTTATTCCTGGGAGAGAGGAGAAAGGATTTCCAGAAGATTGCTTTATATATGTATTAACAACAGAGCAACTGTGTGTGTATTGCTTCCAATTTATTTCCATTGAAAGGATACCATTATTCTTTCTCCAGCGACTTGGGTTTTGCAAAGTGTGCACTAGTAATTTACATCATGTGGTCTTTGAAATTCAAGTCAGTGTCATCCTCTCTCACCTAGTATGGATTTTCAATTTAAGTTGTAGTTTTCTGGACATATTGCTATAGTTTTTAAGTTGCTGGTCTGGGAAATTTTGGGTCATGGGTTCACACTTATACTTACAATTTGAAAAATAATGCACTTTATAAATTTGCCATATAAAGGGTAAGTAAGGCTATATCTCAAATGTCATGTGATACCACAAATGACATTTTATAGAATGCCTTTAGTGCAGAATTCATAGATTAAGACTTTTTAAAATTCCACAAGCCATTCATTTCACAGCAGAAAAAAAGAAAACTTGCTTTTTAATTCCGCTAATCTGAGAGATAACATTTTTTATAATATTTGATACATTCTCTTTGAAATCTTTTTTGTCTTCCATCTTCCAATGTCATTCATATGATTATATAGTGATTTTCAGTGTTTTAGTGTGGGAATACTTTAAATTGTATTTAGGGTGATTCTTTTTCCCCCAAAATGGCTTATTCTTGTTCCCTATCAGGAATCTAATGTCTAAATAAAAGCAACATTTCCTTTTGCTTTAATTTTTAGCTTTTCTTGCTTTAAAGTTTTTAATCTATGCTGATACTTTTTTGGATAGCAGTCCTTTTCTATGCTATGACATAGTTTTCTATTCTTTGCTTTCAACATTTTTATTTGATACATTTTAAGTCCTAGTTTTATCTACTTTTTCTTCTTCCTCTACTGTTTTCTTCATTTACCTCTAATAATTTTGTGCCAGCTCACTTGAACCATGGTTTATATAAGAAAATATTCAGATATAAGATGATAGTTTTTCTCAAGTCTCTCTTCAGATGCTTGAAGTTTTGGTGGGTGAATATTTTAGCACTGATTTGATTTATATAACATTTAGATTAGCTTTTCTGAGTTGTGTGGCTCAAGCATATTTCGTAGTTATTTAGATCATCAGAAATCAACACAAGTGAATGATTGATAGGTTACAAACTTTCAGACATCTGCAATAGTCTGTAAAGGGAAAAAGTGGAATTTTCGTTAAAGTACTTCAGCTATAATACATCCCTTCTGGGAATTACTGCATGAAATTGTTTGCAGCTGTTAGTGATTGAAAAATATTTTCTTAAAAAGAAAGTCCTGTAACAGAATAGTTGTAAACATTTTAAATTTAATATATGCAGGAAAGTTGTGAAGTTCTTCAGTGTTTCACTACAACACCTTCAATATTTTCTAGATACACTCTTAAATGAGATTTTTAAAATATATTTTATTTTTATATCAGTTTCATATTTACAGAAAAAATTATAAAGTTAGTGATTTCTCATGTATCCCTCTATCCAATTTCTCCTCTTATTAACATCTCACATTGGTTTTTATTATACTACATTATTATTAACTAAAGTTTGTACTTTATTTAGATTTCCTTAGTTTTTATCTAATCACCCCCGCCAGCCTGATCACCTCTAACTGTCTGTGCCTGCCAGCCTGATCGCCCCTAACTGCCTACCCTGCTGGACTGGTTGCCTCCAACTGACCCCCTAGCCCCACCAGCCTGGTTGCTCCCAACTGCCCCCCACCCCCACTGGCCTGGTTGCCCCCAACTGCTCCCACTGCCAAGCCTGGTCACCCCCAGCTGCTCACTGCTGTGCCGCTGGACTGGTTGCCTCTAACTGCCCTCCTTTTTCTGTTCTAGGATTCTATCATCTAGGCTATTACACTTAATAATCACGTCTCCTTAAACTCCTCTTGGCTGTGACAGTCTTTCCTTGTTTTTGATGACCTTCATAGTTGTGAGGAGTATTGGTCAGGTATTTTTTAGAATCCTCCCTCCCCCACATTGGAATTAGCTTAATGTTTCTCTGATGATCAGACTGAGGTTTTAGGTTTTGTGGAGGAAGATAACAGATGTAAAGTGCTCTTTTTTTAAAAAAAATATTTTATTGATTTTTTTTTTTTTTTACAGAGAGGAAGGGAGAGGGATAGAGAGTTAGAAACACCAATGAGAGAGAAACATCGATCAGCTGCCTCCTGCACACCCCCTACTGGGATGTGCTGTCAACCCATGGTACATGCCCTCGACTGGACTCGAACCTCGGGCCCTTGAGTCTGAAGGCCGAAGTGCTATCCACTGAGCCAAACTGGTTAGGGCTAAAGTGCTCTTTTTATTACATTATACAAAGGCTACATACCATCAGCATGATTTATCACTGTTGATATTGATCTTGATCATTTAACTGAGATAGTGTTCGTTAGGTTTCTGCACTGAAGAGTGGTTTCTTTTCAGGCGGAACTCTTATAAGGAAATCACTGTGCACAGCCCATACTTAAGAAGTGGAGAGTTATGTGTCTCTTCCTCAAGGGTGGAGGATCTATATAAATTACTTGGAATTCTTCTGCATGTCAGATTTGTCTGGTTTTCCCATTTATGTATATACTCAGTTATTAGTTATATTCATCTGGAATACACACACACACACTAGCGGCCCAATACATGAAATTCATGCACGAGAAGGGGGGGCAGTCCCCTCAGCTCAGCCTGCACCCTCTCCAATCTGGGACATCCCTTTCACAATCTGGGACTGCTGACTCCTAACTGCTCACCTTCCTGCCTGCCTGACCGCCCTTAACTGCCTCCCACCCCCGCCAGCCTGATCACCTCTAACTGTCTGTGCCTGCCAGCCTGATCGCCCCTAACTGCCTACCCTGCTGGACTGGTTGCCTCCAACTGACCCCCTAGTCCCACCAGCCTGGTTGCTCCCAACTGCCTCCCCCTCCCACTGGCCTGGTTGCCCCCAACTGCTCCCACTGCCAGCCTGGTCACCCCCAGCTGCTCACCGCCGTGCCGCTGGACTGGTTGCCCCTAACTGCCCTCCTTACCGGCCTTGTTACCCCACGCAGATTGCTGTTTGGTCGTTACTGTGACAGCATCCTGGACAATTTGCATATTCCTCTATTATTCACACACACACACACACACACACACACACACACACACACACACACACTAGAGGCCTGGTGCACGAAATTTGTGCACAGGGGGGCGAGGGGTGTTCCTCAGCACAGCCTATACCTTCTCCAATCTGGGACCCCCCCCCCCAAGGGATGTTCGATTGCCCATTTAGGCCCGATCCTAGTAGGGCAGTCGGACATCGTTCTCACAATCCAGGACTGCTGGCTCTAAACTGGTCACCTGCCTGCCTCCCTGACTGCCTCTGAATGCTTCTGCCTGCCAGCCTGATCACCCCCTAACCACTACCCTGCCAGCCTGATTGATGCTTCACTGCTCCCCTGCCAGCCTGTTTGCCCCCAACTTCCCTTCTCTGCCGGCCTGGTCATCCCTAACTGCCCTCCCCTGCAGGCTTGATCGCCCCCAACTGCCCTCCCATGTAGGCCTGGTCCCTCCTAACTGCCCTCTCCTGCTGGCCTGATTGCCCACAACTGCCCTCCCTTCCAGGCCTGGAACCTCCCAATGGCCCTCCCCTGATGGCCTTCTTGTGTCCACATGGGGGCAGGATCTTTGACCACATGGGGCAGCCCTCTTGTGTGTTGGAGTGATGGTCAATCTGTGTATTACTCTTTTATTAGATAGGATAGAGGCCTGGTGCATGGGTGGGGGCCAGCTGGTTTGTCCTGAAGGTTGTCCAGGATCAGGGTGGGGGTTTCCTTGGGGTGAGGGGTGGCCTGGTCGAGGGGCTGTGGAGGTTTGCAGGCTGGCCACACCCCCCAGCAACCCAAGCGGAGGCCCTGGGATCTGGGATTAATTTATGTTCTACAGTTGAAACTTTGTAGCCTGGAGAGGAGCCAAGCCTTCTGCTTGTTCCGTGGCAACAGCCATTTCTGTTTGAATTTATTTAAATTCTATAATTGAAATTTTGTAGCCTAGAGTGTAGGCCTACATGCTGCAGAAGCTTGGCTTCCTCCATCACATGGGCAACTGTAGCCTCTGCTCTCTCCAGCTCCGTGGCTGCTACCATGTATCTTCTATAATTGAAACTTTGTAGCATTGAGTGGAGACCTAGGCTGGCAAGGGCAGGTAGAAACCCAAGCCTCACTCCTGCTCTCAGTGGCCTGCAGCCATCTTGGTTGGGGTTTATTTGCATAATTTGCTCCTGATTAGCTGGTGGGAATGGTTGTGGGCATGGCTTGATCGGAGGTATGGTCAATTTGCATATTACTCTTTTATTAGCTAGGATATGATGGAGCCAACTGTTATATATATGTAGACATATATATATATATATATATGTACAGTAGCCTATCGTGCGATATTGTGCTCAGTAGGCTGCCTGCCACTTCTGCAGGAGCCACAGTGCACCACTGGGAGCTGTACTGCTTCCATGGAAGCGGGCCCACCGTCTCCTCTCTGGGCTTGCTCTCAGCTGTGGTGGCAGCAGGCTGGGTTCCCTGTCCTCCAGAGGCCCTCTGTAGCCAGGCATTGGCATGGTGATGAAGCAACTGTCCCATCTCAGCCACTCTGTGCCCTGCTGCCCAGAGGCTCTCCATCACCATGGCGACAAAGCAAGCATTCCACCAGGCCACTCATGCTGCCCAGTCTCAGGACTGGGGGACTCTGGCAAGGCTGAGTGGACTAGGAACCACCATCTTTTGGCTATAGGCACCACCGTCTTTGTGATGGAGTCATGGTTAATTTACATATTACCCTTTTATTAGAGAGGATGTATGTATAGAACATGTATTCCACAATTACACTTGGGCTATAATCTATTACTACTTTATTTTGTTGCTCAAATTTTTTCAGCTTTGACCATTGGGAGCTCTTTCAGTTGCCTCCATTATTTTAAAAAAATTACTTATTTACTTTGTAGCATTAAAAGTTGATCTAAGCTTATATTGTATACTAGTTGTCCATTGCACAAAATTTGTGCACAGTGGAGGGGGTGCCCTTCAGCCCAGCCTGCACCCTTTCCAATCTGGGACTCCAACCTTTGTTTAGGCCTGATCCCACAGGCAGTCAGACATCCCTCTTGCAATCCAGGACTGCTGGCTACTAACTGCTCACCTGCCTGCCCCTAACCACTCTGCCTGCCAGCCTGCTTGCCCCTACCTACCCCCCATCCAGCCTCCTAAAATGCTGTCAGAAAAACTCACCTCCAACTGCCAGCCTCCTGAAATGCTGTCAGCCTCCTCACCCCCAACTGCTCTCCCCTCCTTGCCTGATTGCCCCTAACCACCTCTGCCTTGGTCCTGTCACATGACTTTGTCCAGAAGGACATCTGAAAGGTCTCCCAATCTAATTAGCATATTACCATTTTATTAGTATAGATTTCTATTTCCTGCCCCGGTACTAGATTCAGCCAGAAGGAATCTGGTTCATTTTCTTGGGAAATGGTATTAGAAACTAAGATGTGGTGCTCAGTGTTCTTGTGTCTACTGGTGTGTCATTTCTTCTAGGCCCTCGCATTTGACACAGCAGGAATAACGTGTGTGTATACAAACCCATTACATACACTTATCTATACATATTTCTCTGTGTCACCATGTGTATCATATTAAGCTAATAATGAGTTCATATGGATGTCTCTTACTCTACCTAATCCATTACTAGCTATATCATTCTGGCCTTTTCCCCTTGCTTATCTGTAAACTCGGTCCAACAGTGAGAAGAAAGCTGGCTCCCACCATTTGCCATCCATTTACTTAATTGTTCAATTCCATTATATATGTACAGCAGTATTGAAATTGTTAGCCTGTACTCCCTTTACAGAAAGTGGAAAACACTTTATCAATTAGAGTGCAGTTCCTTTTGCTTTTAGTCTTACAGGCTCCTTCTCCTCCTATATCCTTTAGTGAGGTTGCTATAGAAATGTACTAGTATAATACAGTTTGACCCTTTTGTCACAATCTGCATTCCATCATGGGATCTTCTGACCTTCTAAATTATTATTTTTAATTTGAATTAAGGTTCTGTAAAGTTCTATGGATTTTGACAAATGCATAATTTCTTTTTTATATATATTTTATTGATTTTTCACAGAGAGGAAGGGAGAGGGATAGAAAGTCAGAAACATCAATGGGAGAGAAACATCGATCAGCTGCCTCTTGTACACTTCCAACTGGGGATGTGCCCGCAGCCAAGGTACATGCCCCTGACCGGAATCAAACCTGGGACCCTTCAGTCGCAGGCCGAGGCTCTATCCACTGAGCCAAACCGGTTCGGCGACAAATGCATAATTTCAAGTGTCCATCATTACAATACAGAATAATTTCAACATAGTAAACATCTCCTGTGCTTTACCTATCACTTCCTTATCCTTGGCAAACAGTGATTTTTTTATTTTTTATTTTTTTTACTGTCTCTATTATTTTGCCTTTCTAGATGTCATATAATTGGAATTACACAGCCTTGCCAGACTGGCTTCTTTCACTTAGTGATATGCATTTAAGGTTTATTTATATATATTATTGCAGTTTGATAGAGTTCCTGTTGCTTCTTCATCCTTGTTAGCATTTGGTATTTTCAGTTTTTTTATATTATGCATTAAAATAGATACGTAGTAATTTTTATTCCTACTTTAATTTGCCATTCCTTAATGATATTTGATGTTAAATATCTTTTCATACTCCATTTCCATATGCATATTTTTTATGTGATATGTCTGTTTTGAAATTTTTTTAATGGGGTTGTCTGATTTTTATTGCTGAGTTTTAAGAATTCTTTATACATTCTTGATACAAGCACTCTGTCAGATATGTGTTTTGTAAATATCTTCTTTCAGTCTGGCTTGTTCAGTATAGATGCAACCATCCTAAGTTTAACTATATAGTACACATCAGCAACAACTTTAACCTCCCCGCCTCGAGTATTTTTTGATCATCTGTTGGTTGAATATATGTATATAGAACCTATGAATATTGAGGACAAACTTATTTTCCTCTTCCACACTAACCCAGCGATTCTTCTTTGTGGAAAATGGAATTGTTAATATGAATAATATCTGTCAGTTCTTTTAGACCTAGCCATAGGAAATAATTAAGTTTTCTTTTTTCACAAAGAGGATCTGAAACAATGGATTTGCAGGGTGTATGCTGAGAAGAAACAGATAATGTATGTATTATCTAGCAACTTGATACTTAGCAATATCGTCTTTAATGTTACCTATGCCACTACTCTTGCAACAAAGGGCTTTTTTTTCAAGTACCTTCCTTTTAATAAACACTTTGTGTTATTGGGACCAGAAGTATTTATATTATAATACCACAGTTAGAATCAGCCTTCAAGAAGCATCTAGAGAGATCTGATATATAAAACCTAGTTTTATAACTGTTCAGTCATATTGATCTTTTTTAATTCTTACAAGAGCTCTTTAAGGCAAGTCTCCTTATTTCCATATTGCAGGTAATAAATAGGATTATAATCTAGATGGGAATCCTGATCTTTCTGACTCCAAAACCCATGCTCTTTTTACTTGGCTATGCTGTGTCTCATAAAATAGAAATGTCAGGATAATATCAGGATGTCCTAGATTTAAAAAAGAGAGAGAAAAAAATTATTGACACATACTATAATGTGATGATTTCTAGAGGGAGGGGGAGAAAGAGGGTATAAGGGGAAGGAAGAGGGTATAAAGGGGATAAGTCGTGATGATTGGAGACTTGACTTGGGGTGGTGAATACACAATGAAGTGTACAGATGATGTGTTGTGGAATTGTGCACCTGAAATCCGTATAATTTTGTTAACTAGTCACCCAATCTATATCTATACTAATACAAGGGTAATATGCAAATTGGTCAGGATGCCCTCACAGTAACAACTAATAGCAGGCTGTGTGGGGCAACAAAACTGGCAGGGAAGTTAATGAAGGACTACTACATGACTGAACTGCAGGCTGCGTGGGGCAACCAGGCCAGCAGGGGGATTAGTGAGGGATGACCAAATGACCGAACAGCAGGCTGCATGGGGTGACCAGGCTAGCAGGGTGGGAGCAGTTAGGGGTGACCAGGCTGGTGGGGGGGAGGAGGCTGTTAGGGGTGATCAGGCCAGCATCAGAGGCAGTTAGGGGTGATCAGGCTGGCAGGGGGGGCAGTTAGGGGCAGCCAGGCAGGCAGGCAAGTAAGCAGTTAGGAGCCAGTGGTCCTAGTCTGGGATCGGGCCAAATGGCAGTCAGACAACCTCTGAGGGGTCCTGGATTGGAGAGGGTGCAGGCTGGGCTTGAGGGAATGCTCCCCCTCCCCATGCATCAATTTTGTGCACTGCTCCTCTAGCCCTATCTAATAAAAGAGTAGTATGCAAATTGACTGTACCTTCATAACACCCACAAGCCACACCTATCAGCCAATCAGAAGCGAGTATGCAAATCAACCTAACCAAGGTGATTTCTTTGGCAATGGAGGTAGTCAACCTTTCTGCCAGCCCTGGGCTGCCTTGGCCTCCACTTAAGGCTACAAAGTTTCAATTATAGAAGATAAATAAATCCCAACAAAAATGGCTGTGGCCATGGAGCAAGCAGGAGGGTTGGCTCTGCTCAAGGCTACAAAGTTTCAATTTAGAAGATAAATAAGTTCCAGGTACCAAGGCCTCTACTTGGTCACCAGGATTGGGGTGTGTGACTAGCCTGCAAACCACCATAGGCCCTTCACCCAGGCCACCCCACACCCCAAGAGAACCTGCACCCTGATCTGGGACACCCTTCAGGGCAAACCAGCCAGCCCTGACCCATGCACCAAGCCTCTATCCTATCTACTCCTATATAAGAAAAGAATAATATGCAAATTGACCATCACTCCAACACAATATGGCTGCCCCCAGGTGTTCAAAGATGACTGCCCCCATGTGGGACACAAGATGGCTACCACAAGATGGCCAGCAGAGGAGGGAAGTTGGGGGTGACCAGGCCTGCAGGGAAGGGCATTTGGGGGGGCCCAGGCATGCAGGGGAGAGCACTTGGAGGGGACCAGGCCTGCAGTGGAGGGCAGTTAGGGGCAAATAGGCTGGCAGGGGAGCAGTAAGGCATCAATGTGGGAGTGGTTAGGGGTTGGTTAGGCTGGCAGGCAGAAGTGGTTAGGGGCAATCAGGAAGGCAGGCAGGTGAGCAGTTGGGAGCCAGCAGTCCTGAAATGTGAGAGGGATGTCTAACTGCCTGTTTAGGTAGGAATGGGCATAAACAGGCAGTGGGACATTTCTTGAGGGGTTCTAGATTGGAGAGGATGCAGGCTAGTCTGAGAGACACCCCTCCCCCCATGCACGAATTTCATGCACTGCACCTCTAGTCTATATATATACAAGGCTGAGCAACCGGCCAGCTGGCCAGTAGGTATGATGTGCACTGACCACCATGGGGCAGACGCTCAACACAGGAGCTGCTAAGTGACAGCAACTTTGCAGAATGCCCTCTTGCACTCTAGGACCCCTTGGGGGATGTTGGACTGTCAGCTTTGGTCTGATCCCCGCAGGCCAGGCCCGTGGGACCCCCACCTGCAAGAGGGATCCCCACTCACTCCACAGATGCCCTTCGAGCCCTGGCACCACTCTAGGTGTGGCTGGCCAGGGAGGGACCCTGGGAGGTTGGTTCCAGAGCATGTCTGGCCTGTCTTACCCAGTCCTGCCCCACCAGCCACCTTCTATTTAATTTCCTTTTAGTGTGCATGAATCCGTGCACCAGGCCTCTAGTAAATTCAGTAAAAGGCAACAACAATGAAATGTATAGAACATCAGCATCATCACTAGAAAGCAGAGGGTGAACAGTTCTAACTTATGTGCCTTGAGACATATCTACTTAGATACCCAAGTACCTTGAATCACCTGCCCCTCAAATGGGGCATAAAACCTTTTTATTTTTCTCCTTCAAATAGTTTTGGACCTACTTTTATTCCAATCCTCAAACACACATCTCATTTTAATCCCTGTTGATGGAGATTCAGGTTAGAAAAAACAAAAGAAAGAAAAAGAATAAGTTTCCTTGAAAGAGAGGAATTGAGGAAATTGTGGGGGATTAAGAGAAATAAAACAAATATTGGTAGTATTAGGTAGTTGTTTTTCCTTTTGCCCCACTGAATTATAAGTTTCTTAAGGGCAGGAACTAAGTCTCAGTTTTCTAAAGCATAGCACATCACACATGAGACATATTCACAAAACGTTTGTTGAATGATATTAGCACTATCACTTTTAGCATATGTTTTGAATAGTTAGAAGGGGATGAGTTTTTCCTCACAGAGGAAGTTGAACTTACTACATTTACCTTCCTTCTTTTTCCCTCCCACCCACCCTCCCCCCTCTTCTTCCTTTCTGTCTTCCTGCCTTCCTTCTTTCCTTCCACATTTGGTGAGCATCTGTTCTGTGCCAGACACTGAGACTATAAAGATGAATAAGACAGGATTCCTTTATTCTGTCATCAGGGAACCCAGAAAATGGAGGGAAACAGGCATTTCGGTAGAGTGTAGAACTAAATGGAGTATATATTAAACAAAAACAAGGTAGTAACGGATTTTGAAATCAGAGAGATCTTATCTGCCTTAGTTTTCATATCTAAGAAGTGGAAGCTATAATACTACCTACTTTGACACAGTTGTTGAGGGTTAGGTTAAATGAGAAAAATAAAATGTATATCCCAGCACATTAATGAAAAGAGAGGCTCACTGTGGCTGAAGCAGTCAGAAAAGTCTTTACTGTAGGAGGTGACATTTGAGTTTTATAGGATGGATTTTTGAGACCCAGAATGAGAGTAGGAGTTGGGATTCTAGGGCATTTCAGGCAGAAAGATGAATATGTTTGATGTGTGCACAATGAGGGGAGGGACATGATGGGAGTGGTGGGAAATTCTGTACTTTTTCACATACAGAGTCTACAGGGTTATTATAAAGAACAGAATTACCAGTTATTCTTCATTTTTATTAGTAACAATACAATAGAGTATTCACTACATTGTAGTAGGAGAGAATAAAGATACCAAACCCGTTTCAAGAACTGCGTGAGTCTCTGAATATTATGAGAGACTACATATAGTCCTTATGTAGTAGATAAAGTCTTGTGTTCTTTTTCAGTCCTGTGATACTCATGTGATTTTATTCAGGAAGACAACTTGTGTGGTTTGGGGTGAAACCAGAGGTCCTGTCCCAAACCATTGTTATATTTAGTAACTTACAAAATTAGAATGTAACATCACACAAAGGCATCATCTAGTCCTATTCTAACCAACTAAGAATTCTAATAACCATGAACAGTTTTGGATCTCAACCTGAAACCTAATACTGATGAATGTGCTAAAATAATGGGTTTGTGAATGAATTATGTGCCTGATAAGAGGTCAGTGTTCTATAGTTGAAAATTGTATTTTTAATATAAGAAGAGAAGAAAAAAAAGATGAAGATCAATAGAAGGAAAAAATTAAACTTAAAGAAATATTTTTAAAATCCTTTATTGGAGGCTGTCCTAATAAAGAGGCAATATGCAAATTGACCATCATTCCAACACACAAGATGGCCACCCTCATGTGGACACAAGATGGCCACCACAAGATGGCCAGCAGGGGAGGGCTGTTGTGGGTGATCAGGCCAGCAGGGAAGGGCAGTTGGGAGGAAACAGGCCTGTAGGGGAGGGCAGTTAGGGGTGACCAGGCTTGCAGGGGAGGGCAGTTAGGAGCAATTGGGCTGGCAGGGGAGCATTTAGGCAGAAGCGGTTAAGGGCAATCAGGTAGGCAGGCAGGCGAGCTGTTGGGATCTAGAAGTCCTGGATTGTGAGAAGGATGTCTGACTGCCCATTTAGGTCCGATCCCACCAGTTGGACATCTCTCGAGGGGTCCCAGATTGGTGAGGGTGCAGCTTGGCTGAGGGACACTCCCCACCCCCATGCACGAATTTTGTGCACTGGGCCTCTAGTTAATATATAAATTTCATTTTATTTAGAACATTTTATTAGCAACATTAGAATATTACCTCTCTGTATGAATATTACTTCTTATTATAGAAATACATATGCATTATTGATGTATTTATTGGTTTAGTACAACAATACAATGTCTCTAAATATTTGTGATCATTAAACACTAACTTGTTTCTGTTGATTCTTATAGTTCTAATGTTTTGTGATATTGTTTCTGTTTTTCTCTAGAAAATAATGTGTTTAAAAGTACAGGTGGCAAAACAATTCTATAAAGAAAAGTGTGTGTGAAATTTGTTACATTTGAAGAGACTTTTAATACATTGAATACAGTTTATTTAATATTCTACAACAGTTTTTACATTTGAAGTTGAATAGTAATTTTAGACTTGAGAAAGAAGATGGTTTTTAGTAGACAATATGGTGGTTTCAATTTTAGATATGAAGAGACAATAAGATACTATTAAATGTGAAGATATACTTGTTATAGAAAGGAAAGATACATTTAACTTTCATAAATGGAAGAAAAATAGAACATTTTTACATGTAGATACCCCCATCCTGCCCCATAATAGCTTGCTCAGTTTGTTTGTAATCTCCAATTTCTCTTTGGAGACTGTTTTCAAAACTTTAACTGTTTTATGACGAAGTGCATAACGGGATTTTAAAATATTACTCTTTAATTTAGAAATATTATCTCAAGGTTGACTTGCCTTATTATTTTAGTGTGTTTATGTACATTATCAGAAGTTCTAAAGTATAGTGTGTTTATTTTCAGTATTGTGTACTACAACTAGTGTTAAAAGTTTTTTATACCTCAGGATCTTTTTAGTCTAGAGACATTAATTTTAATATTCTTTTATTAACTCTTTTGTGGGGCCTTGTTAGATCCTGAATAATTTAAAAGCAATGGAATTCTTCCTGTGATAAAAATCTAGTCATTGGGCCAAATCTTGTAGCATTATTCACATGATACTCATGCATGTAAAGGTTTAGAATTAATATATATGCCTGAAGAATGTATGTTAAAAATGGTGTTTTTAATTATTGAGGAAAACACCTTACAAAAACTTTAATGGTCATTAATTCACAGATTTGCTTCAAGTTTCATCTTCTATTTTATTTATTATCAGAGGCCCAGTGCATGAAATTTATGCACTGGTAGGGTCCCTAGCAGCTGCCGGGCACTAGCCAAGGCCTCCCTCCCTTCCTCTGGTGGCTGCCACTGGCCTGGGCTTCCCTCTCTTCTCCCACTGGCCCCGCCCCCTGGTTGGACTCCTGAACAACCTCCCAGTTGAGGGGACAATTTGCATTCTATGCTTTTATTATATAGGATAGGACTAGAAGCCCGGTGCATGGATTCATGCACTGTTGAGGTACCTCAGCCTGGCCCACAAGGATTGGGCTGAAACCAGTTCTCCAACATCCCCCAAGGGGTCCTAGATTGCAAGAGGGCACAGGTCAGGCCAAGGGACCCCACCAGGGCACAATCAGGGCTGGGGAGGGACTACAGGAGGGCATGCCCGGCCTGCTTGCCCAGTCCCAATCAGCTGGACCCCAGTAGCAAGCTAACGTACTCGTCGGAGCGTCTGCCCCTTGGTGGTCAGTGCCTGTCACAGTAGCTGGTCGAATAAATGGTTGGACATAGCATATTAGGCTTTTACTAGTATTATATAGGATTATTATTGTTAGTTTGGGTTAATGCTCACCTGAGGATATTTTTTCCATTGCTTTTTCAGAGAAAGTTGAAGGGAGAGGGGAGAGAGAAGGAAATTGAGGATGGAGGGCGGGGAAGGTGGAGAGAGAGAGAGAGAGAGAGAGAGAGAGAGAGAGAGAGAGAGAGAGAGAGAGAGAGAAAGGGAAAGGGAGAGAGGGAGAGATAGATGTGAGAGAGGCACACTGGTTGGTTGCCTCCTGCACAACTTCTATTGGGGATCTAGCCCACAACCTGGGCATGTTCCCTGAATGGGACTCGAATCTTGGGTCATATGTGGAAGCTCAACCACTGAGCCACTCGGGCCTGGCTTATCTTCTATTTTAAAATGAGCAACCCGTGATAGCCAAACTTGAAAAACATGTATAAAAATGATATAGCCTTAGCTGGTTTGGATCACTGGATAGAGCATCAGCCTGCAGACTGAAAGGTCCCAGGTTCAATTCTGGTCAAGGGCACATACCTGGGTTGCAGGCTCCATCCCCAGTACGTTGGAGGCAGCCACTCAATGATTCTCTCTCATCATTGATGTTTCTCTCTCTCCCCCTCTCCCTTCCTCTCTGAAATCCATAAAAATATATTAAAAAAAGAATGATACAAAGAATGATCAGTTCTATATTTTATGTATCAGTATATCTGCTATCTTTGTAGAAAAGATATATCATCTTTTCATATTATTTTACTTTTCTATGTTTTTATCCAAATTATTGAAACAAAAGGTTTAAGCACCATTTTGCTACAACTCATGTTCTTGGCTGTATTTCTCATTTCTCCACACTATCTTAAGACTTGTTACTTCATGGTCTCATATAGAAAATAGATTTACAAAAATCTTGAAGCAGATAAATGATCATGTGGATTTTCCTTTGACACTCATTCTCCATCCTGCTTCTCTCCTGCCTGCTTATCCCATTCTTTAGCCCCAGTGTCTGAGAACTTTTTTCAGTCCTCAGACAACTTGAGTTGCAAATGTATCTTTCACAACTTTGCTATCTTTCATTTACTGTTCTCTTTCTGACTGCCTGTGAGACCTCAGTGATGGGGAGGGAAAGCAGAATAAAAGAGACATTCATGGTGGTTATGACAGTGGAGGTTAAGTTTAGGCTGCTAGAGGGTGTGAAACAAAGGAATGATTGAAGCTCTCATCACCTTCCATTTTATTTGGGTAGTAAATAAATTATTTTGGAAGTAGTAAAGTCTCATGAAGATAATAAAATCTTGATTTGTCTGGAGTAAATATACATTAGCAGTGATTAACTTTACCTGGAATACATCTTAACACCATTCAGTTTTTGTGCTAATTAGGAAAGATCTACCATGGTTTTATTTTTATATTAGAATTTATGATACTGACTTTTTGTTAACATTGTTTTGTAGGAGCCCCCAACAATGTAGGGAATTTTAGAATTTGAATTATACGTATCTCACATGAAATCATATAAAAATAATTGTAGGTGGAGTACTTCATGACCGTAAGGGGTCTTTGAATAGGAACAAAAGTCTCATCTTACTTCCAAGGCCTCCCCTCCCCTCTACTTATATCTGTTACATATAGTTATTTCCATTTTCTCTCTCTGCTAGGTAGTTACTAGAATATTTGAAGAGTGAAGTCATGAGCTGTCCCTGTACTACAGAATAGAAGATGTGAGAATACTGCATAATTTAACTCAATGGCTACCAATTGTATTTTGTGTTCTGTTTATTCTTTTCAAAGGCATTTTTATAATCAAAAGATCCCAAACTAATGGATAAAATGGTAAAGTGATGGGGAAACTAGTTGTGATAGTATATGATAGATAATGGCAATAGTTTGGTATTAACCAAAGGACAAACTCATATACTTCTCAGGAAATCTATAAGCCATTTTAATCACTGCTATGCCATTCATGAGCTATATATAAGGAAATTTGATTATAAATACTGAGGAGTAATATATTATTCAATAGAGTATATATTAAATGTTTATTCAACAATTAGATACAAAATAAAAGCTTTGGGTTCCAAACATGGATAGTCTTATTGTAAGATTTAGCAGCCAGATCTTTCTAACTAACATTGATTTCATTAAGATAATGTGGACACTAATAGAATTTTAGACATTAAATGAAACGAATGCTAGCTCTTATTGGAGGCTGGTCTAGCTAAGTGAGAGAGAGCAGATGTGAGTTTGGGGAAGCATTTCAGAATGGGCAGCTGATCTGAGCCTGCTGAGTTTTCCTCAGGAGTCTGTAGAACTTTGCAAGGGGTGGATTGGAGAAAATGGCTTCATTTTTAAGACCAAAGAAACTAATTCAGCCAACAGTATGCTTTTTCTCAAAAATAACTTTTTAAAGCTTCTAGCTGTGATTATGTCAGCTTCCTATTCCCCCCTTTCTAATACTGTTACCAAATTTTTGCTACTGTTGTCAACCATAGCAGTGGCTGGAATGAATAAAGTTTCTTTAAAAGAAAACAGTGGAAGAGGCTGTGTACACACATGCATATGAATACAATAAAATATATATTGAACTGTCCTTTGTATATGAAGGTGTGTTTTTTGTTTGTTATAGTGGTGATAGATCTTGTTTTGATCCATTTTTAGCTTCTTTAGTGATTCTTCTTGTGACCTGAGATAGTTGTATGAGATTAGAGATTTGGTTAAACCAAAGCAGGCCCATTGGCTTTATTTAGCCCACTCTGATTTCTTGATCTAACAGTCCTGGACAAATACAGCTTTATTTAATATAAATTTTTTTCAGTTAGTGAAATTGATCTCTTAGTAAAAAAATATTAAATAAGTGCTGAGTAACTACTAGACATATTACTAAATCATGAAATACTGTAATTAACCAGACAAGATTCATATCCTTATTGAGTATACCATGTCAGAAACATAAATTAAAAGAAGCGTAAAAACGTAAAAGAAGCATCAAATTCTAGGTAAACAATTAAAAATGTGTAAAATAAAGAATAACCTTTCTGGCCTTTCCTTCCTTTCCTAACTCCTGGCCTCCCTCCTTCCTTCTCTTTAACTTCTAAGAGAGTGAAGATATTCACATTCTGTATTATAATTTTTACATGTACTGTGTAGATTTTTATAAGACCATTTCTAAATTAAGTATAATTTTATAATAATTCCACAAAGGAGTATTTGCTATTTAGGAACAGCTTTGGGAACTATTCTAGTTTACCAGGACTCCTTTTGAAGGATTTCAGCCCTTAAGGTCAACTTATGATCAGGTCAGACAGGAAACTTAGGAATGAAGAAGCCATTATTCATAACACGGGATCATACTGGAGATCTCAGGCTGCTCGTAAAATGTTCATCTGTAGAGATGGGGAACTATCTCTTATCTTGAATTTGGTATGTGGATAACTTTAAGACTGCCATATGAAGCAACACTGCACTGTACAGAACTTACAAGAAAGAAAAATGTAGATGAGTCCTCCCTTAGTGGACCAAGTGCTTCCTAACACACCTCTCAGATTACACACCTTTGAAATGATCCCCACAATGTATTGGCTCATGTGTTTCTAGTGAGCTGCTATGAATGAAAGATTCATAACTATCTATTTCAAAAAACTTCTTTATTTGCATTGCAAAGAGATTAATTGTTTGGAAACAAAACCAAGAATTGCTTTTAAATCATAAGTATATATGGATTGGACCATGATTGGCACTGAACTAAAAAAATATTTCTCTGCACAAAGAAGGTTCTGAATTAATATTTATCAAATCATCGATAACTATGTTGACTATAGAAGGATAACAGTTCCTGAGTTGTTCCACATTCTTAGTGATTTGGACCAAATATTTTTGTAGCTTTTATAGAAAGCCCTTGGAACCTTTTCCTTATCTTGCCTATTGGACAGTGTATAATAGGATCACAGGAAGGAGGGAGTCATACAAACTTGCCAGACAGATGATTTGGAGTCCCAGTGACAAACTTGTGACCTAATTTTCCAAGCTCTGTCTACTTAACCAGAGAGTTATAGTTATATGCTATTAGCTTAAATAATACAGGGCTTGTATACAAGTTGAGGAGTTGGGGAAAGAGGGAAGGGGTAGATATATAAATCCATTTCTGCAGTTTTGCCAAATCCATAGCATAGAAGCACTTTTGTTCCAAAAGCAAACTTAATTTATTTTTTCTCATTTTGGCTATTCTTTCTTACATGTGTCTCAAATAAATCATTGCCAGAGGATCAGATGTAAAAAAATGATAGCATACTAAAAGTTATTTTTGAAGACTTTTTTCTTTTCTTTCTTTTTTTAAAGGTAGTATGTGAATTGTTTCCACCAGTTCTTGTACAGTAAATTAGTTTGTTCATTTCTACTATTCATATAAGCTGAGGCTGTTTTTCTCTCGTTAAGTGAATATTAATGAATACATGTAGTTAATTATATTTATTAAAGTCACATAAGATTTCAGCCTTTGTTATAAATTTTACAAATTGTTACTGCAAAAATGAGAATTTTAGATACCTGTATGAATCATTTAGTTTTGTTTGGTCATACATTAATGTCTAATTGCCACTTTGCCTCTATATATGCTAGCTAAACATGGATAGGAACTTCTTCTCTTGTATGTAACGCATATGATAACGTTGAAATATGTTGTACCAAGATTATTAGCTGCAATAATTAAGCTGACACAGACTTCTGTCAGCTAGACTTAAACCACACTCTTTTTTCTAATTAGGACTTGTACTTGGGGTACTTACTTGCTCCTATATCTCTCTCTCTTTCCTTATTCCCAACACTTAACCTCTCTAGCATTTCTTTAAGGGGCTCATAAACCCAGTTCTAAAATATTTTAGGTATCTCCCTTTAAGAGATAATCAGTCCCATGTATATCTTTTCAAAACTATATGTTTAATTGATATTAGAGAGGATGGAAGGGAGAGGGAGAGAGAGAAACATTGATGTGAGAGCAGAAATCTATTGGCTGCTTCTTGCATGCCCCTGAGCATGTGCCTTGACTGAAATAGAACCAGTGCCGTTTTGGTGATCGGGACAATCCACAACCAATTGAGCCACACCCGGCACATGCATATCTTTATTGCCAAACTGCATCAAGGTATCTCATTCATTTTCTTCTTTCTCTGAGGATGATCCAAGTTCTTTGGCCTGGTGATTCCCTTCTAATTTTCAATTTGACTTAAACTAAGTTGAACTTAGAGAATCATTAATATTTAAAAAATCAATAACATAGGAAAGCAATTTTAATAATTTAGGCTTTTGTCTCATACAGTGTATTTTGGAGTCTAAAATGTAATCCCCCCTCTTACATGTACCTGTCTATGTCAAAGTGTTTATATAATAAGTAAGTCTTGGAGTTCCTGTGTCTCTTGGTGTGGTATTACACATATCTGGAAACTGTTCTCTTAATGTCCTCTTGCTGCTGCTTACTTATGTCTTGTTAGCTGAGCTAAGATTCTTGGCAAGAATCTTAGGCCTGTTTCTTTTCCCTCAACTGTCCTACATTATTCAACCCACTGTAGCCTAGTGCCTGAGCTCATGACTCACTGTAGCCAAAACAAAAGGAAGATAATTTTTATCTTTCTTGATTTTTTTTTTTTGTAGCATTTACCTATCAGCTCTTAGAGGACATGGACTGTGTTGTTTTGTTCACTGTTGAATTTTTATTGCCTAGAGTTTCTAGTGCTTTGTAGATTGTCTATTTGCTGAATGGATACATGTTTATAATGACCATTTTTTTCTTTTTTAAAGAATGTTCTCTTCCTTTGGCTTCCATGGTGCTATCCTTCTCTGGTTTACATCAACCTGCACTTGATGTTAATTCAGAAACTCTGCTTGTTGGAGTTGAACAGGTATCTAAAAGGTGTCCAATGTGTTCTTCTCAAGGAAGTTCTAGCACCATCTGTTGGTAGCAGGGAGAGACAGTATTTTTTTTTTTTGGCCTTAATTCATAATGTGAGCACTCACAAGTTGAGATGTTTCTGAATTTTCCACAATTCTTTTCTTAGCCTTCGAATCATTTTATGTTTCATTATCTTCCAAGGTGACTTCGAGCACTCACATTGTTTCACAGATTCTTTATTTCTAGCTGATGCTGTTGTTCTCCTGAGCTCTAACCCTTTATTTCTGACTATACCTGAATATTGCACAGATTTCTTACACTTTATTTGTCCAATAATATATGATACCCAGAAAGACCTGTGCACTGAGAAGTATAAGACATTGATGAAGGAAACTGAAGAAGACACAATAAGTGGAAAGAATCCTATGTTTATGGATTGGAAGAATTAATGTTATTAAAATGCCCTTACTACCCAAAGCAATTTATAGATTCAGTACAATTTCTATTAAAATTCCAATAGCATTTTTCACAGAAATAGAACAATTGTAAAATCCATATGAACCACAAAGACCAGAAAAGCTAAAGCAATCCTCTAAAAGAAGAAGCAAGAGGCATCATATTTCCTGATTTCAAACTATTACAAAGCTACAGTTATCCAAAAGCATAATTTCGGCATGAAAACAAACACATAGATCAGTGGAATAGGACATTTGTTAGAATGGCTATCATAAAAAAAAAGACAAGAGGTAAGTGTTGGTGAGGATGTGGAGAAAAGGGAACCAATCCTTGTATATTGTTGGAAGAATATTGATTGGTAGAGCCATTGTGGAAAATATGGAGGTTCCTCAAAAAAAAAAAAAAAAAGAACTAATATACAATCTAGCAATCACGCTATTGAATATACTAGAATTAATATAAATTTAGGGTCTCAAAGAAATATTTGCATCCCCATGTTCACTATAGCATTATTCACAATAGGTAAGACTTGGAAAATAGAATTATTCACAATAGTTAAGATTTGGAAATAACCTAAGTGTTCTTGACTGATGAATGGATAAAGAAAATGTGATATATCTATGCATTTATAGAAACAGTGGTTGTCTGGGGCTGGGAGTGGATAGAGAAAATTGGTCAAGGAATACAAACTTCCAGTTATAAGATGAATAAATTGTAGGGATCTAATAATGTATAGCATTGTGAATATAGTTAACAATATGTCTTATACATGCCTAAGTAGGTTTATAGTTGTGAGTATGTGAAAATACAGTTGTATTATTATTTATTTATATTACAACTGTAAACCTAGTTTTGCCTACCCCTGTATAGTTAAAATTTGCTGAGAGAGTAAATGTTCTGACCATATAAACAAAAAAATATATATGTGAGGTCATGAAGTTGTTAACTAAAGTTATTGTGGTAACCATTTCACAATATATATGTATCAAATTATCACATTGTACACCTTAAACTAACAATGTTATATATTAATTATATCTCAATAAACCTGGACAAAAAAGAGAAATGGTTATGCTATATTCAACCTTATATAGAAAGGTTGGCAAATAAAGGCATTAATAAGATCATTTAAGTGATTAAGTAAGAAATATCTTATAAAATACTATACAAATATATATGTAATTACATTAATATATTTTAAATTTGTATTAAAATGGAAATAAAAGTAATCAAAATAATTAGAGCCTTTTTCTTTTAAGAGCTGCCATATTTTCTGGCATATAATATGACTTTTTAACCCAGAAAAATCTCAAAAGCCGGGTGTAAAAATACCATAGCTTGCAGTTATGATGGGCATTGCTAACTTGCCAGGGACTTGCCTGGCGCTTGCTTTCTCTCTATTGTTTGTTATCTTCCTCCTACCATCATCAGTTCCAGTCATCTTATATGCCAGAAAATATGGTACTCTATTATGTGGGAAAATCATTTATGTGCAAAAGCTGCATGCTATAACAAATGGATTGAAGAGTGATCTAATAGATCATTTCTGACACTAAGAAGCTATTTTTAATTTATTTTTATATTTCACTAGAGGTATACATGTAAAATTTTGAAGAGTAATAACTTTAAAAATACTTTTTTTGTTCAATGCCAAAGGTCTAGCTTATTGTAGAGATACTGTAACAGTGTTGACTGAGTTGAAGAAGTCTTATGCTTAAAATTGTTTTTCCAAACATTGTAAAAAGTTATATTTTCAGGTGAGTTTTCAGAAATGTTTTTAACCCTCAATAGAGCTGAATTATAGTGACTAAAGTTTTCTATTTTCATAATGGGAGCAAGAATCATAAAATCTATCTGGGAATATGAGAAACATATCCCACTCTTATTGTTGCCAAAAACTCTTGAATAATATTCTCTCTAGCCTTTTTCATGTGCTGAAACAATCTTTGTTTTCCCTGTGAGAGGAGTTTTCATCTCTCTTCTCCATTGTTGATTCAGGGGTAAAAGAACAACTCCCTTTGCCAAAAGAAGATTTGCTTTTCTCTATGATAAAGTGATTAAGTTGGTTTATGTCATTTCAGCTAGCTTGCTATTAAACTGTGTTTCTTCCATTTAAGTTGTGTTGCGTCAGTATTATTTTTATTATCTTTAACTATTCCCCAAAGTCTTAACATGCTGATAAATTGATTCCTTTTTCATATCATCTACTAAAGTGATATCACTGAAATTAAACTGAGTTAGAGACTGGTGGTAAAATATTCTAAAATTAAAACAAGAAGGCAGAAAACATGAAGGACAAAAGTTCACTCAGTCATGGTTCATGGGAGAGTTTTGCTCTTTCTGGTGACAAAGTGTTACTGTGGAATGCTTCGCTTAGGACTTGCATGTTGATCGGTGTCCAAAAGTCAAGTTCCCTTGTATTCGGTATAGAGTGGATTGGATCCACAACTCTCTA
Organism: Antrozous pallidus; assembly: GCA_027563665.1. Taxonomy (NCBI): domain Eukaryota; kingdom Metazoa; phylum Chordata; class Mammalia; order Chiroptera; family Vespertilionidae; genus Antrozous; species Antrozous pallidus. The sequence continues at coordinate 92,110,691 of CM050513.1, forward strand.
GAGAGCAAAGCTTTCCCATTCCAGAGTGCTACCCCTGTACTTGTTCCAACCCTCACTTGATGTTTGGGCAAAGCTTACTCTTCTTATATTCAGTGGCTTATTGCCTGGGGTTCAAAAAGAAAGTTATGATCGATGATACTTGAGTTTTGTGTTCTCTTTGTCACTAGGATGACTTGTATGTTCCCCCTAATTCATATCCAAAGGTTTAAAGAAAAAGTAAGGAAGAGTGAAGGGACTTTGGGATAACTTCTTTATGATATCTCATTTGAGTTCATGATTAAATAATACAAAATGGGGTTCTTTTCATTTGTATTTTGAAACTAGCTCTCAGTAATGATACAGATAGTCTTTACAGTAAGTTAGATTCAGAAATAGTTCAATGCTAGGGAAAATTTCTAGTCCCTTAGAAGAACACATCTTTGACCCCTTCTCCTTTAACTGCCATATCCAATTTGTTGCCAAATCCTGCTAGTTTTACATTAAAGCGAATCCTTGCCTTTGTTCTATCTGCCCCATGCTCACTATTTTCAGGCCACATAACTATTTTCTTAGACAGTTATCTCCTAAATGGTCTCTACAGTTGCCTTGCTCTTACTTCAATTTATTTTAATTACTACTTCCACTTCAGTTTTGTTAACCGAGCTCAGATCATGTCAGTCTGTTACTTAAGAAACTGCCACGGAAGATTCAATTTAGGTCTCCATAACCTGGTTATTTCTTTCCACTTTAAGTTTAGTCCCACTGCTCTCTTTCTGTAAATGGTCAGTTAGCCAAAGTGAAGTACTATATATACATTTCACCCCAAATACTTCAGTCTTTCCAATTTCTCTGCCTTTAATTTTTCTCCTCCCTCCCTTACTTTACATTGAAAGCCTTTCAACCTTATCTGCGTATACAAATCTAACCTATCATTTGACAAATTTATTTTATGCCATCATGGAATAATCTTTACCTCCCTCTCCTGAAAATATTTTCTCAGGATCTTTTGGAACTTCTTTCTACCATGTAATATATATATATATATATATATATATATATATATATATATACACACACACACACACACACACATATATATATATACACACACACACACACACACACACACACACATACACATATACACATATATACACTGAGTGGCCAGATTATTATGATCTTTGAATGTATAATAATCTGGCCACTCAGTGTGTGGGTGTGTATATATAGATATATAGATATATTAGAGACCTGGTGTATGAATTCGTGCATGGGTGGGGTCTGGCCACCCTGGCCAGGGGGAGGGAACATGGGCGGTTGGCCAGCCTGCCTGCTGGTGAAACTCCTGGTTGAGGGGACAATTTGCATATTAGCCTTTTATTATATAGAATATACACTGAGCAGCCAGATTATTATGCATTCAGAGATCATAATAATCTGGCCACTCAGTGTAATTATACACACATATACATATACCTATATATCTATATCTATATCTATATCTATATCTATCTATCTATCTATCTATATTTTTTTTATATAAAAGGCCTGTGGCCCATACACCGTAATGCTGTCACAACCAAATGAGCAGAACTCTTGTAGTGGGAAAGGGGTGAGGCGGGGCAGGAGCTACTAGCTGAGATCTATGAGCCTCAAAGGGCAGGGCAGCGAGCTACTAGCTGCAATGGGCAGGGCGGCCAGCTGAGGCAAGTGGAAGTGAGTGGGGCCTCTAGTATATACATGTATCTGGTGGCATATATCTGCCACCAGATATTACACTTCTCCAAGGTAGGCTCCATATCTGGTTTTTCCTTATGGACAGGCCACAAGGCATAGAGTGTGATTTTATGTGCGACATAAATATGTTTGTTAAATGATGAAGTAAATGAGTTTCTGTCTTGTATCATGAGTTTTGTATCAATGACACCTCAATTCTCAATCTGAATTGATAAAGGGAAAATTATAATACTGCCCATAGTTTTTACTGAGCCTAAATTGAAATACTCTGAAAGAGTTTAATGAGAGAGACAATTGGAATGTACTCTGTTATTTAGGATAAAACCTCTGGCAAATGTGCCTGTTTTTCAAGTTCTTCTTAGTCTTTTAAATGTGGACTATGATTATTCCCTTTAAACTTCGTACAGGTTTAATAAGTGAGCTATTGTTTTAAAGTGTTTTATAGCTTACTCTGTTAAGAAACTGAACTCTTGAAATAAAAGGCGAGTAAAGGTGAGAGCATTTTGATTTCACACTTTTCTTTTCCATTAATTCCTGTCATGAAAATACAATTTTCAAGATTTGTGCAGAACACCAACCTATTAGTAAGACAACGAAATTTTTCCAATACTTTAACCAAACCCTCATGAAAAGGTCTCAAAAGGCTTGCTGCAGCACATCGTTTTTAGCAAGTTGTGTGGTAGTTATGAATATTTTAAAAGATGTGGATAATGCTATCCATTCTTTTCCAGGCTTTTTTTCTAATTTATTTTGCACTTTTTTTGAGGGTAAAAATTTGATTTAGTGTTGCTTGTTAGGGTATTATTTTTTAAGTGGTTATTTAGGTTTTTATAATGAATAAAATCCAATTAAAACATGAAAATTACAAATAATTATGATACTGGAACTATTTTGGGTTTTCAGCGGCTGAGAATAAAATAACTGTAACTGCAAAAATCATCTGAAAAATAATGAAACATGGCTTTGGGCAGAATACTCAGGATATTTTTGTATTGTGTTCAATTTACTTTGCTCTGGATTGAGATTCTGGTGTATGCTAGTGTTAGACAAAGAGCTGAAAGTATGGTTACTATTTAGAGATGTTCATTGTTTGAGAGAAATTCAACAGAATCTTGAATATTTTTATCATTTTATAGAAACTACTTTAAATCATAAATGTGTTTTGTGTATGTTAATATCTTAAAGTGTGTCTTGATTTCTAGATACGATACTTAAAATTTTCTTTGGAAATGTTTTATTATAATTTTTGCCGACAACAATATCTTATACCATATTTTAGAAAACATTTGAATGTTATTTGATAACCATGACACTAGTTTTCTTATTTTACTTAGAATTCTGAACAGTTTTCTTACACATTTCCATAAAAATTCATTTTCATTTATTTCTTCCTTGTTTTATGTATACATCAGTTGTGGCAATTATTTTAATAAGAAAATCTGTCAATAAATTCACAGAAGTAGAGTTCCTATTTTGTATTAGTGATGTAAGAATGACTTGTAACATTTTTCTAATTGTATCTCTTATTTTGTGTTCTTTTTGATAAGCACAGTCAATTAATTTTGCCAAGATTTTTCTGTGGAAAGAGAACTCCTGTCCTTTTCTTAGTAGTTAGTTCATGCAAATTTGGTTAAGGGAAAGTAAAGTGAGATCTCATTGGAGTGACAAAGAGTTTGGTTTACTTTGGGGGCGTCGGGAAAAAGAAATGGGATATCTTTTCACAAGGAATTTAAATATCTCATGGAGAACTGTTTGTCACTGTAATTATGAACAGCCATAGTTGTGTCTAATATATATTTTATTTTTTACATGCCCAAGTAATTTTAATTTCATCTATAGAGTGTTATAAGTATAGTTGGATTAAAATAGTATGTGTCTAATAAATGTGTTTTTGGTTCCTTTAGTGTTTCCTTTATTTTCTACTGAATCAAAAAATGTGTAAACCTAGAGAATCTGCAGAGAGTGCCAAGCCTTCTTATTCTATCTTTCTCATTTGGATTATATTTTCTCTGCTATCATCTGTAAGATAACTCCATGAGACAACTGCCATTATTGTTTAATGTCAGCCACCCACCTAAAAGGGTTAGGAAAAAAGTTATTTTCTGTATGGATGTTCGTAGTTAGCCAAATCATTACTGTGATGGAAGGAGATTAAATCTATTTGCTTGATATTAATATTGAAAACCTATTTTTCTCCCCTTTTAAAAAATTGGCTTCTGATAATTTTGAGACTTAAAGTATCAAGAACCCAACTCTTTTTTTTTTTAATATTTTTTATTTTGATTTTTTACAGAGAGGAAAGGAAAGGGATAGCAATTTAGAAACATCAATGAGAGAGAAAAATCAATCAGCTGCCTTCTGCACACCCGCCACCAGAAATGTGCCCGCAACCAAGGTACATGGCCTTGACTGGAATCAAACCCGGGACCTTTCAGTCCACAGGCCGATGCTCTATCCACTGAGCCAAACAGGTCAGGGCAAGAACCCAACTCTTAATATTTGGTAAATATTAATTAAATACTACCCATCAACTTTGTTTAACTTAGTGGGAAACTTTTGTTTTACCTCTACTTTTAAAATTCATAAAACCAATTATCTTCACTTTCCCAGGATTATATAATAAATAATTGTGTAATCCAAAACAGTCTTTAAAAAAATAGCTATCCCAAAGGCTCTTTCCAATTCTAATATTATATAAGTCCTTGATTTTAAGTTAGGTTTGTGCTCAGCTATAAAAGGAGAATCCTTTTCTAATTTTTAGAATCCTGATTCTAAATAATTAGAATCCTGATTCTAATTTTTAAGGCAGTAATTCCAATTTCTTTAAATTATCTTAAACTGGATAGAAGACTTTATTTGTAAAATAACAATGAAAAAAATAGCTGGCTTTTAGTCTCTGGGGAAAGATGATTCCATCTTTTTGCACTTGAAATGTTTTTACATTGGGAAATTTTTTGGGGAAAACAGATTTCCAGATAGCTTAAAACTGACAAATGGGTATTTTGATAGATATTGCTGGAAGGAGAGCTATAGCCATCAGCCATTTAAATTTCTTTAGTATAACAACTTTTTCAGCAAACTCTCATTGCAAATTGTATGTTGGGATTTTCTCAGAGTAAAAACACTTTCTGTAAGCCCTTCAGTAAGGATTGGTTTCTGCTATTTATTGCTTTAATGTTCTTAATTTATAATTACAGGTCTACTTATGCTATTTCATTGTTGTCTCTTTCTGGTGAAACTCTGTTGGTTAGACTAGGTTGTTAATGTCATCAAGGGCATTTTCTTCCATGTAACTTGGTTGCAGGAAAAATTCCATATGAAAGTGAAGAGGTCAATCAACAATTTAGAAGAGTAAATCGGAGTACACCTCTTGCTAAGAGGCATGGTGTTGTATCTTCATACAGATGAGGGATGTGATTACAGCTGCTTCAGAATCATACAAAAATATACAAGTAATGCTATCTAGCTGGGGAAAGAGCAATAAAAATATAAATGAGTTCTGGAAAGTGTAAATGTCTAAGAGACATGTGGTAGTAAGAAGGCCTATGTGTTGAACTCTGGGAGTGTGAGATAAATGTGAAAGAATATGGGGCTATTTAAGAAATGGAGCAGAACTGAGTACACAGTCAGTGGAGGGGCAAGGAGGGACTACATGGGAAAGCTTGAATGCTGCCAGATGGGAAGGGGGAGAGGGTAGAGTAAGCTTGTTGAATTCTGAAGTGGAGGTTTGGGCTTAGGTGCTTAGGAAGAGCTAGTTTAAGGAGGTACTGAGCAGGAAACGCTGAAAGAGACGTCACTGCTTTCGGTGGTTTCAAGATGAATACTTCTAAGAGTGAAGGAGAAAGGACTTGTTTTCCAACATCTTGAGACAGAGAGCATTGGCTGAAAGATGAAAGGCTGTGAAAGGGTTTCATGTGAGTGATGGCATCTACATATACCTTTGATAGATGTCCTCTGTATGCAGTTGCTCTCCAGGCATCTTTAACTGGCAAGATGAATCAGACTTGACCCATGGACAGCTCTCTGAGTATGTGCACTTCAGGCTAGTGTGTTGTTTTGTTGGAAACGTTATTCAAAGAGAGGAGCTGCAGTCCCAAAAGCTTAGGCTTTAGAGAGGGAGCAGCACTCCCTCCTTTTATACCTTGGAGAGGTGGAGTAGAAAGTAACTGAGTGGTAGAAAGGCCCATCATTATCACATGTTGCTCAACCAGCCTACATCCGTGACTTTAATGCTTCTGGGAAAATAAACCAGTATTGTTGCTCATAGAGATTTTTGGGAAGTTCTTTCACATATTTCATTCACAGTTTTTTAAAAAATTGTATAGACAGTTTGCCTAAAATGCATGGGTTGTATGGTCAGAAAGAAATGATAATTTCCAGTTATGGGAAAAGGGCCTGAGAATTATTTGGATTGTTTTGACTGTGTTAGCATACATGACTGTTGGTCTGTTTGCCCAGGATCTAAAGAAGAACACCTATTCACTTATTTCCCATTTACTACCAAGCCATGCCAACTACTGTATCCTCAGATCAGCTACTAAGTAAGACAGGGATATGTTATTATGTGACTCATCCTTATTGAGTGGTTTCCCCTGTATTTCCGATTTCTATGTGTGGTGTGAAGAGATTCAGGATTTCCATTCCTGCTTTTCCCTTTCCTGCCAAGCTCATGACCCTTGCCAACTGCATCTTTTCCTCTGCCTGCAATTTTGGTTAGGGTTCTGGACTCTTTGGGAATTTACAGAACAAAATTCATTTAAACTCTTTTATTTATTTATTTTTTAAACAAATGGGACCAGTATCTTAAATGAGGTCAGTCCAACACCTACTGTGACAGAATCTCCCCCTCATCCTCCTGGCACAGGGAGGGAATTCATACAGTAGAAGAATGGTATGAAACTGTGTACCCGCAGTGTCCATTGGGATAAAGCTAATGCCCAAGTGGAGGCACAACACAGTGACTCCTTTGCCCAGCTCTGTTGTTCTGCTTGGTCCCAAGCCAGATGGCGACCAGGTGGGTGAGCCATTGCCCTGGCCTTTCCCCAACCCCCTCAGGTGGAGGATAAAATGCCCAGCTGTCCCTTCCCTTGCAGGATTTACCCTGTAGAAACAGTAAATGGCCTCACTGTTGTTTGATATTTATATAATGTTTAAAAACTTGTTATTATAGTACTATCAATATGGTTTTATTGGTGGTATGAAAGCTTCAAATGCTTGATAAAACTCAAGAATAGAATCAATTTAACATGAGACTGTTTTAGTATTAAAAGATCTTCTGGAGTGAGCATGGGAGAGGAAGTGGAAGATTTGAACTAGACTGAACTAATGCAGTTCATGTACTATATATAGAGTTATTTTGATCGCTAGAAGCACTTCTAATGAGGCTTGTAGTAATTAGTTGCAGTACCTTTTATCTTTTAGCCACATTCTGACATCTGTAAGGCAGAAATGAACATCCAAGGTCTTCCTCAAATAGAAACATATCCACTGCATCTGATAGTACTTACACATTTGTGCCTGGATTATACATAGTATTAAGTGTGCCTTATCGGAATAATGGGTATAGAATTTACGGCTGTTATGATTTGTTTTCAGGTCTCAGATGTAGTTGGAGGTATATGAAGAAGTAGAGAAGGAATTCCGAAAAACAACAACAACAAAAACAAAAAATGCAAAACAAAAAACACAACCTCTTTCTCTCCCCCCCTTCCCCCCATACCTGGTCATTTTATAGAGCTTCATCTGTACAGATCCTTTATTTTAACACTAGCTTTGCTTTCTATGATTATTATACTTTCCTAGTGGCATTCTTATAATTGCATTTTATTTAATTTTTGCTTGTTTTTAAATTAAAAAAAAAACAACAGAAAAATCCAAGAACTTTGTTGATGATGTTTCTGAAACATATACATGTTTCTTAAACCTAAATAATTCTGGTAAGTTGTGGGGGTGAACATTTTTTCCTGCTGTCCCAGCCTGGGGTTTCTTGTTCACCACTGGATTTGCAGCTTGAGAAAATACCCTGATTTCTTAAGGACCCAGTTACAGCCTGAGTCACATTTCTATAAGACATAATGCCATAAATAAATGATAGTTAGTCTACAAATGCCTTTTGCATCATAATGTAATTGGAATGATACAATGAATATTGTTGATGTCGTTAGAAAAGTAATGATTGCCTTGTCTTCCTTTCCTTTATCAATGAAATGATATAGTAGATTGAGAAGTATTTTTTAAAATGTTAGGTGATCAATAAAGAGACATCATGATTATTACTATTATTACAGTTAGCTTTTATCTGATTACTTTTATCACTACCAACATCACCATTGTTACTTCTTTGCTATTGGAGTATCATTTCTTTGACCCATCTTCTCTACTTCCTGACTAACTTACTAGGAAAGGGAAGAGAAATCATATAAATTAGTATTTGGAATTTGTTAATTAGAAACCTAAAAAATTTTGTCTTTCTTGGGAAATCTGATGCCTCAATATAATATTCCTTACTTTGGGCCCCTAAACTTCTTCCCTCTTGTCCCAAATTTCATTTAGGTGTAATTAAAAAATAAAAATGGTATAATATTTAATATGTACAATATGATGATTTGATATACATATACATTGTGAAATAATTACCACAATCAAGTTATTTAACACATTCATCCCCTCACATAGTTACTTGTGTATGTGTGTGTGTATCACATTTTCTTTATCCACTTATCCATTGATGGACACTTAAGTTCTTTCCATATCTTGGCTATTGTGAATAATGCTACAAAAAAAAATGTGGGTGTGTCTCTATGAGATACTGATTTTATTGCCTTTGGATATATACCCAGAAGTGATATTGCTGGATTGTATGGTAGTTTCATTTAAACATTTTGACGAGCTTCCATACTATTTTCCATAATGGCTGTACCAATTTACATTCCCACCCACAGTGAATAAGGGTTCTCTTATCTCTACCTCCTAGCCAACACTTGTTATCTCTCTCTTTTGTTTTGTTTTGGTAATAGCCATTCTGACAGGTGTAAGGTGATATCGCATAGTGGTTTTTATTTGCATTTCCCTGATGATTAATGATGCTGAATATCTTTTCATGTATTTGTTGGCTGTTTGCATGTCTCCTTTGGAAAAATGTCTATTCAAGTCCTCTGCTAATTTTTATAATCTGGTTATTTATTTTTGCTATTCAATGGTATGTATCTCTTATTCATTTTTTATATTAACCACATTATCAAATATATCATTTGGAAAGATAAATTTATTTTAATTCCATTGTTGAGAGAGTTGATCTAAGATTAAAGGCTCAGAACAGTCCAGAAGAGCCAGCTCTGCTCTTTGAAGAATTTCGAGAGCCCTGATTCATTAGCTTCTTACTTGATATCAAGCACCATTACTGCTGGTTCTGTAGTAACTTTGAGTCTCAGTCTAGTAACTGGATTTCCGTGTTGCTTGTTTGATAAAATCCTCTACTGCACTCCAGGCCTCATCACTGATTTCCTGTCCAGAACCCCTTAATTCTCTTTGATTTTCTAAATGTAGCTGACTCTCCTTCTCTCTCAGTACTTCCCATCATCCCACACTCCAGATTTAAGTCTTTCTTGAATCTCATTTTCTTCACCAGCAATTTAGTTACCATCTAACATGTTATCTGAACTATGGTGTAAGTGGAATTTGGTAGGACTGCTACTAAGGAAAAGAGAAGGTATTGAAAGGTAAAGTGAGAGAGGGGAAACTGACACAAACATAACATAAAAGTGCAAAGGGACAGAGACATGTTTTCTTTATTTACAAGGTTGTGAATTTTGTAAAGGCAAGAAATCTTGTCCCTTTGTTTACTCAAGTGTCTGAAAATGTGCACAGTATTTAACCTATCCAGTAAATATTTGTTGAATGAGTGTTTAGGGAACACACCAAATTGACTGGCTTGCTTGGAGGATACTTAATTGTGATGTTTGAAGGACTAGGATCATAGCTTGGTTTATTGCTATAGCTGGTTTAATTCATATATTATATATATGAATTTTTAAAATGTATTTTATTGGTTTTTTACAGAGAGGAAGGGAGAGGGATAGAGAGTTAGAAACATCACTGAGAGAGAAACATCCATCAGCTATCTCCCACACACCCTCTACTGGGGGAATGCCCACAACCAAGGAACATGTTGACCCGACTTGAACCTGGGACCAGTTAGTCTGTAGGCCGACACTCTATCCACTGTAGCTCCATATATTTTTTCTGAATGACTGAATAAGCAATGGGATTAGTGGAGTAGAGGCCAGAATGTTGAAATTGATGATACAGAATCTTGAATGCTAACTTAAGGATTTGAATCTTAATTGTGACATAGAAGTAGAGTTCTGGATCTTATTATTTACTTTTACTCTTTAATGTAATAAGAGACATGGTCTTTTTAAAAAAAAATTAAAATATATTTTATTGATTTTTTTACAGAGAAGAAGGGGGAGGGATAGAAAGTCAGAAACATCGATGAGAGAGAAACATCAATCAGCCGCTTCCTGCACACCCTCTACTGGGGATTTGCCTGCAGCCAAGATACATGCCCTTGACTGGGACCGAACTTAGACCCTTCAGTCCACAGGATGATGCTCTAGTCTCTGAACCAAACTGGTTTCGTCAAGAGTGTTGGTCTTTTATTTGAATAGAGGATTCAGGAAAAGAAGTCATTATTTTTTTCTTAAGATGTTCCTTTTTGAGTTAAGTCCAATATCTAAGTAGGTAGGTATGGCGAGGCTTTAGGCCTTGGGCAGGCTAGGGGTGAGTCATCAGTTGGACATCCCTTGAGGGCTCCCAGTATGTGAGAGGGGGAAGGTTGGGTTGAGGGACCACCCACCCCCCAGTGCATGAATTTCATGCACCGGGCCCCTAGTGTACTCAGAATAGAGATAAAGGGCATTCACTGTTCATTCTTGCTGGTCTTTTTTGGGAATTGTGTAGTGTTAAGCAATTATTCACAGACACTCTTCAAATCTGGGCATCAGAATGAGTGTTTCTAGGTGTCGGATTCATCTCTTCATCTACCTTTATCTCTGACTTTGTCTTGGACCTTTTTAGGCCATAGGATATATGTTTTGTAAACATGAGTACTCAGGGAAGTGAAACCTATCCAGAGTACAAACCAATTGATCAAATGAGGAGAAATTATCTTGATAGATACACTTAGAGGCATTTCTTCTTGAAGTGTTATCTTTATTGAGTGCTTGAACTGCTTATGGAATCAAATCACCTCTCCATTGTGATACACATAGTTTCAGATATAAATAGGAGATTTTATTTTGGTGGGGAAAGTTCATGAGTGTTTGCCAGAGGATAGAATGTAAAGCCAGGCTTGCCCATCAAGGCAGTTGCTTCTGCCAGCTATGAACTAACCCTGGAATTGGAATTAGGGCAGGGCCATGGCAGTCACATGCTGAGCACCAGAGTGGCAGGTGTGTCCTCTACAGGATGGGAGATCATTGTCACTCTTGGGTCCTTGCTTTCTCTTTCTTTTCATCCAAGCACCCAACAGGCTCAGAAAGATAGAGTCCAGTTCTCCAGGAAGTCATCCTCAGCAGGAGGAAACAGAGGAAAGTTAATCAGCTGAAATTATGCAGATTGAGGTTTCTGAAACATATATATCCTCCAGTAGGAGATTCATTTTTCTTTGAATTACTGGAGTCAGTCTAGATTTTGTTTGTATTAGGAACTCATTTGTTAGGCTTACTTAAATATGCAAAACTAATATTTCCTAACCAATATTGGAAAACTTAGAAAATAGACTAAAAGAACCATCCATAATCTCAACATACAAAGATAATCACTTAATATTTTGTATTTGAGTTTAATGATGAGTAATATGCCATATGTCGTTTTGATGAGGATAATTTGTCTTCCTACCACTTCTATGTCATTGGTATTGTTTCCATGATCATCATCATTATAATAATAAAATATTTATTAATTCCTTTCTCTGAGCAAAGCTAGTTCCAGGAAGAGTGTAGAAGATAAATAAATGGAAGATGTGAGATAAGGTGATAATTTTCTATGCAGGGCTCAATATATGTCAGGGGAGGTGATAGACAAGCAAATAAGAATTTCAATAAATTATAATTTGTGAATTGTCAATGAAGTGCCGCAGATAGTAAGTGCTGTAGGAAGATATTGTATTAAAATATATATTGAATAATGTATAGGATAGTGTTGGAAACCAGGATAAAAACATTGTTTCAATTCTTATTTTTTATGCTGGCCTTCACTGAGAAGACACAACTTAAAATAGTTAAGAACTAAGTACATTCTGGTAACAATGAAAATAATACAGTTCAGGTGCACTATATTCAAGATCTTCCAGAAGACTGGATCTTGTGAAATTTGGTTAAATGAAATTTGGTTCATTTCTCTGTAGTATTAATTGCTTTAAGATTAGCTTTTGTCAAGAGTCTAACATTAACATTTGATAAGTGCATGAAATGCTGACGTTCCATAGTGTGGATTGAATGGAAGATCATATGTTTTATATTCTAGATTGGCAGGTGTCAAGGTTAGTATTCCATTATGAAATCTGGGAAATCTGACCTGAATTTTTGTTCTTTCACCAAGGCAATTGTCTCCATGTCTGCCAGGAAGAAATCTGAAAGAGCTTAGGTCCATTATACTTTGGATATTTTGTCCTTACCTACCATAAAATTTGCTGCAGAATAGAATTTTAAACCAATTGGTACATTTTTTTTTATATCAGATGAAAGAAATGAGAACCTACTTGTTCATGCCTCACTTGAGTCGTTCTGTTCCAAGTGAAAAATGCCAAGAGAGCTGTGAAATTTCTGTCCCTAGAGAGCCTTAAGAAAAGGTGTTCAGACACTTAACTGCCTGAAATTGTGTTTGTAGAGTTTTGTGTGTCCTACTTCAAAAAAGCAAAATGTATAAAAACCCAAACTTAGAAAATAATATTATTAAGGATGATTCTTCTCTTTTCTCATCTTAGTTATTTAGTTTTCCTGCTAAGTGAATTTGACAATAAACAAACACTTAAAATTAGTGAGCATTTGACTTATGAATATTACTTACGTAATATATTAATTTGTGTTTGTGAAGCACTTGTCAATTATCAAAACACTTAAATGATACCACTTGAGCCTCAGTAGTCTTATATATAGTAGTCAAGGCTGGTGCAATGATTATCTTAACTTTGCTGACGAGGAATCTGAGGATGAGAGTTTATGAGACTTGACTTGTAGCTGTGAGACATGGGATTTGGCTCAGGCCTTTTGAAAGCAAATTCTTTGATCTTTTTAGTATGTGTGAGGCCCTCATTATTTTCTTAAAAGAGTTTTGTTCTGTTTTAAGTCAAAATTAGATCAGTGCTGATTCTGGAGAACTGGATCATATTTGGGCCATGACTTCTTCCTGCAAGCCGAGTGACCGGTGGGGGAAGAAAATGTATTTGGGGCTCCCCCGAATTATTATTTCATCAGGTGCCATTCTCTTACCAATGAAATGTTGTAGATGGCAATTGGGGGTTCTCAGATCAGTTAAAAAATAATTATACTTATAAAATGATCAAATAGATATTATTGGAATTAACTTGCTGCTTAAAATAATATGGTTTGATATTTAAAAGTAGGTTGAGTTTTTAGGAAACAGAAACAATAGCATGTTTGTTCATGTACTTTCACATAACCATATTAGCTAAATAAATACAATACTCCCTTTTTTGAGCATTAATAAATTAGACTGTACATTTAAGAGAACCAACATAAAATTATTAATTATTGAGTCATTACATTGGAGCCACAGTTTACATAGATTAATTTTTGAAGTTAATGGGACCAAATGTTTATATAAAATCTCTAGGGAGAAAAAGAGGATATATTAGTGAGAATTACTAGGTTAGACTTCATATGTTGAGATAATTTTACCTTGTACTACTGGCTTAGGAAATTTATTATTATTTTTTTTCTGAACATTTACTAGTACCGACATAGTGACTGTAGAAATGTCAGAAAAGAACAAAAAAGAAAATAATTCCTTGTAACCCTTCTGTTTGAGAACTTTTTTGGTGAAAGAAGAAAGATGAAGTCATTTGGAAGAAGAAATTAGTGTGGCACTAGAATGACTTAGCAAATTCAGGAGCAAGCAGAGTGGAGCTAGGAGCAGGAGCATGTGCACGGTGGATAGTTACATGTGAGTTTGCGTGGCTAGCTTATGTGGACCATGAATTCCCAGAAAAGGGATTTGTTGTTCTCAGAATAAAGGCTTATAGAGCTCTTCCAGCCTAGGACTCGTGTCTTCCAGGTAAGGAAACAAATTGAGTTACTCCAGCTTCTTGATTATTATGTCGCCATTGCATCTGTTTTATTATCTCTTATTAGGGGTCCAGTGCATGAATTCATGAACCTTGAAAGGAACTGTAGGCCATGAGGCTGTGGTAGGCACAGGGGTGAGTCTTGAACCCTCCTCTTTGCCCCTACTCGGCCCCTACCACCCCTGGCCCCTATCTGCTGGCAGCCCCACTCCCACCATCTTGGCTCCCATGCACTGATGGCGCTAGTACCCGCTCGTACCAGCTGACAGTGCAGAACAATTGAGCTGGTGCCAAGCGGCAGCTCCAGCAGCAGGTGTGAGAGGGGTTAGTGCCAACAGCTGTGAGCTCCAGGAACTACCAGAGGCTTGCCCTGATGACAGTGACTGGCGTCCCTCCTTGGTCTGCAGCCCACTCTCCTGCTCCACCATCCCACCATGGCCAACACCCACCATGTTCTGTGCTCTGCCACCTGCTACCAGCGTTGCCATGCTCCTTGCACATCCCCTGGTGGTCGGCACACATCATAGCAACTGGTCTGCCATTCGGTCTATTTGTATATTAGCTTTTTATTATATAGGATGTTGCCATTGTTGGTACTGGGACTGAGGACAGCAAAGTAAAAACAGAGCTTTTTAAAAATATTAAATTTATTGTGGTGACATTCCATGATACATCATCTGGATACTACATTGTGTGTTTACCACCCAAAGTCAAATCTCCTTCTGTCACCATATATTTGATCCCCTTTCCCCTTTACTACCCCTTCCCTTCCCTCTGGTACCTTTATACTGTTCCTGTGTCTATGCATTTTTTGTCTTGTTTGTTCATTTGTTGATTTCAGTTTTATATCCTACATAAAAGTGAAATCATGGTGTTTGACTTTTTCTGTCTGACTTGTTTCACTTAACATGACATTCTCAAGGTCCATTCTTGTTGCAAGTGGCAGTATTTCATCTTTTCTTGATTGACAGCATTCTGTTGTACTTATGTACCACATCTTCTTTATCCAATCATCTATTGAGGAACATTTTGGTTGTTTCCATGTCTTGGCCACTGTGAATAATGCTCCAGTGAAACTAGGGGTACATATATCTTTGTGAATAAAAAGCAGTGCTTTTTAAGAGTAAAATTTTAGTGTGAGGAAAAGGATTAGAATGTGAAGTTATTTGAAATAGGAAAACCAGTTAAACTTATTTAGATAACTCAGAGTGAAAAAGATGGAGGAATCAATCATGACTGGAGTTGCAAGTTGAACGATAAGGAGGAAGGAAGTGCCATTAAAATAAATGAGTTCATTTGGCAAGTAAACTTGTTTTGTGAAGATCAAGTTCAGTTCTGAATAAATAAGGACATCAAGGAGAAATGTTTTATTAGGCAGACAAGGAGGTAGGGCTGATATTATAGATGTTAAATTATACTTTGCAAATAATGAGGATTGACTAGTAGGACAGCATGTAATATAGGACTGATTTCTTTATACAGTGCAACTGAGGGCAGTTTGATTCTGGAAAAGTCTCCCTAACACTGTTGCTGCAGGAAAAATACATGTTATCTATTACATGTGTCACTGAATGAAACATCTGGTTAATTAATGGTA
Organism: Antrozous pallidus; assembly: GCA_027563665.1. Classification (NCBI taxonomy): domain Eukaryota; kingdom Metazoa; phylum Chordata; class Mammalia; order Chiroptera; family Vespertilionidae; genus Antrozous; species Antrozous pallidus. The sequence goes on from CM050513.1 coordinate 92,126,311, forward strand.
TGGGCACACTCACCTCAGAAAGTCCTTTACTGGCCCAGGATGCTTCTTTTTCTACAGTTAAAGTTCTGTAAAATCTGTGTGTTACACAAAGTGGTGTTACCCTTCCGCCATTGCAGAGTGGCTTTGTGATAGTTTATGATGTGATAACATGTGATTGTAATTAAGTTTAATGACGTTAACTAGTTTCATTTGGGCAATATATTTGCTCTAGTCACTCATCAGTTGTGGTTTTTAAACTTATGTGTATGGGTGAAACCAATATAACAGCTGTTGACGTTTCTGAGAGGTGGTGAATCAGAGTTATTGTCCGTATGGTCTATGAAAATTTTAAAGATGTGGCCATTGTCTTTGTTCACCTCCTCTTTGTGGATTTCTATGACTTTTAAACATATAGGGTGGGGCAAAACTAGATTTACAGTTGTTTGTTTGAAAATAATACAATAATCTTATATAATAAAGAGCTAATATGTTAATTAGACTGGACAGTGAGACAACCTTCTGGGACAACCTTCCGGAATCACCAGTAGGCGAGGGGCAGGGCCGTGGGACCACTAGGCAGCTGGGGGGCCACGAGGGCCGAGGTAGCTGGAGCTGTGAGGGCCTACCCTTGCATGAATTTCCTGCATTGGGCCTCTAGTTAATAAATAATAATGCAAGAATAAATTCTGTGTTCTGCATGCTCACAATTGTAAACCAACTTTTGCCTCACCCTGTATTTATTAATTTTATTTATTATTAACCAGTTTACTTAAATTGTTGGTCCTAGATGTTCCCATAACCTGTGTTCTAGTTTTTATAACATTATGTTGTCATCATCTGCCTAGGTTTCAATCCAAAGTTAAGTGATTAGTAGCTGCTTGAATTTGAAAGTTACTAAAATTCTTCATGTTTCAATTTCCTCATCTCTAAGACAAGACAGTATTTCTTCTTACCTCTTGGGCCTGTTATGAGAATGAAATTATTAAATATGGCAAGCACTTGCAAAAGAATCCGGCACATAGCAAGCACGCAGGTATTATTGCTGTTATTGCTGATCTGCTTCTCACTCTCCTCTTCATGGTTCACCCTTGTATACCTTGGACCTAGATAAATGTCTGCACTTAGTAAATAACTTTTAAGACTAATTGAGTAAGGAAGGTAGCAAAGGAAGGTCTCACAGCGTCTCACAGGATAAAACAAGAAGAGGCCAGCTCTTTTATTTTACAAGTGCTATTTATTTCCATTCTTGCTGAGCTGTACTGTAGGTGAAACTTTCCTTAGTCTCTGAGATTTAATGTTACTGATTCCAATATGGTGTCATAAAGAAAACAGTTTGGTCTAATCTGAGTTGGGAGTGGGTAATAATTTCCCAGTGGCTTAAAAAATGTGCTAACCAAACAGCTTTCTTGTTGATAGTTTTTTTGTTGCCATCATAAAGTGAAGGATAAGAAGGCCAGATAATTTGCAGGGCCTGGAGCAAAATGAAAAGGTGGAGGGGGAAGTCCAGCTTGGGTGGGAAAGTAAATTTTCTTTCCCCATGGGCTGCCTCCCCAAACTGCAGTGGTTGACCTCCAAGTGCCGGAATTTGCTTGGTACCTGAATTGGAGGTGAGCAAGAGGGTCCTGCTGAGTCGCCCACCTGGTGGACTGTTGTGCTGCCAGCTCAGCATGGGGATGGCCAAGGCCTCTCCAGCCCCTCCCTGCAATCCAGTGACTGCAGCCCACTTCTGATCCTGATGGGGAGGCGATGGGCCTGGGCCTGCGCATGAACCAAGGCCCTGAGCCATGCTCATAGTCATATTAGACTTCATATACGAAGCATAAATTCAAATATTCTGTTATTAAGAATTTCAAAGACTGTTACTTTTCATTTATTATTACCAATCATTATAGATGTGCTGTACTTAATGGTTTGGGACAACCTGAGGCTTTAACTATTTTCTCAAAGTTTGCTACTACCAGTAGGTATTATTTCTATTTTACATACGTGGAAACGGAGGCTTAGAGGGGTTGATAAAAACCATGCATGAATTGGCCAAGCTGAGATTTAAACCTGGAAAAGACGGTCCTATTCATCAGCCTGTACTGTTTCCATGTGCTCTAATGAAAATTTTAGTGTCTAATCTACATGACACGTTAGTATCAGCTTCCTGGTGCCTAAGGAACTTCCCATTTAGTGAATTAGTATATTTCTAAGTGCTCTGTGGGTTTTAAACTTTATAAAATTTTTAGTTATTGGTAAGTATCTAGTCTTCTTTGCAGTAAGATTGTGTATCTACCAATTTGGTATCTTTCCCAAGTCTTCTGTTCACAGGATTTCTATACAGCTCAGATGTCCTTCTTTGAGCATGATTTCCAGCCTCAAGTCTGTCTGCTGTCATCTCTGAGTAGCTTCTGTTGGTTATTGTTCTCTGCATTGATGGGTCCCTGTGTGTGAGAACATAAGAGGAAAAAGAGGACAGACTCTCAAAGGGAAACTAACGTCACCATTTATATAAGCTCATTAAAAAACATCTAAAGTGACCTCAAGGGACTTTTAGAGTCTTTTTGGAAAAGCCTTGTTTACTAGTAGCCTTCTCTGTTCAGGGACTCAGTGACTAAGAGCATAGACTGCAGTCAGGCAGACCTGCCTCAAATGCTGCCTCTGCTCTGGGACTTGGGGACTTTGGACATGTATCTTAACCTCGTTTAGCCTTAACATCTTCACCTGAAATGGGAGTAATATTAATACTTCCAGATTACTTTAAGATTACATGAACTCAGGTATGTACTGTGTTTAATGTAGTACTTGGCACATGGAGTGCAATAAGTAAATGCTAGCTAGCATTATACATTGAAGACTAGGCTAGGAAGAGTAAACCAGGGATATAGTCTGTGTTGAATTAGAGTGATCTGCAGTAATACACCCTTTTCAGACTAAAGGGATCCTGACAAGACCACAGTGGAAGTCTCTTGAGCTCTTAGTCCCAGGTTTGGTCAACTCAGCTTCATCACAAATGTTTAACTATGGGATACTTAATGATTTGATTCAGTAGTTCTTGGAGTGAAGGTGTATATACTCATATGTGAATTCACTATTTACTAAGCACCTGCAACTGCAAGGCACTATGCAGATGCTGGTAATATAGAAAAAAATATGTGCCTCTGTCTTTTTTGGAGCTCACATTTAACTGTGGACATATAGGTAAACAAATGGTTGATAAAACATGATGTCCTTTAAGTTTTATACAAGATGCTCTAGGGTAGGGGTAGGAACATCCAGCCCTTAGGGCCATATAAGGCCTGTGAAATCATTTAGTCTGGCCCTGCCAAGGCATTAGGGGTGAGTTAATTAAATGTTTGACCAAATATAGCAGGCTAAGTTTTAAGTTGATAGTTTTGTATGGCCCTCAAATGATGTTATAAATATCCAAATGGTCCTTGGTAGAAAAAGGTTCTCTACCCCTGTTCTAGGGCATCAGGTGAGTTGGGTAGAAGCCTATCTTTGTTGATACTTTATCTTCAAGAGTATGAATTTTCTTACAGTAAAAGCATTATCAGTAAGTCTAACCAATTGTTTTTTATTAATTTTTTTCAATTACAGTTTATATTCAGTATTATTTTGTATTGGTTTTAGGTGTACAACATAGTGGTTAGACAATCATATACTTTACAAAGTGTTCCCCATGATATTTTCAGTACCCAGCTAGCACCATGCATAGTTATTAAAATATGATTGACCATATTTTCTATGCTGTATTTTATATCCCCATGATTGTTTTGTAACTACCAATCCATACTTCTTAATTCCTTCACATTTTTTGTCTAGTCACCCAGCCCCTCTCCCCCTGGAAACCATCAGTCTGTTCTCTGAATCTATGAGTCTGTTTCTGTTTGTTTATATTGTTCCTTAGATTCCTCATATAAGTGAAATCATATGGTATTAGTCTTTCTCTGAATGACTTATTTTACTTAGCATAATATTTTCTAGATCCATCCATGCTGTTACAAATGTTAAGATTTTGTTCTTTTATGGCTGCATTATATATATATATATATATATATATATATATATATACCCCACAGCTTTTGTTTATTGATGTGCACTTGTTTATTGATGTGCACTTGGGTTGCTTCCATAGCTTTGCTCTTGTAAATAATGCTTCAGTGAACATAAGGGTGCATATATTCTTTAGAATTTAATGAATTATTTTGATAGTTTTAAATGTAATTGATCTTTCACCATATTTAAGTTACATATTTAAAATGTAACTTAACTTTGGCTCTTTAACTGAAAACATCCTATCTGTAAACTTTTCTAATAATTTTATGTATCCAAAATCTTTATAGCTTAGGTAAAAAGGAGTTACAGGCAAGTTTTTGTCCTGCTGATTACATAATGAAACTCATAGTTTTAATGTATATAAGGTTTCTTAGCCCAACAGAGTGGATGTGTATTACAAATGAACATTTACACTCATGGGGAATATTGTTGGCATTTGAGGAGAAGTGAGTCTATTAAAAGCTAGCATAACAATATTAACGAGCAGAATAATGACTAGACATTGACAATTAAGAATATTAGCTATGTTGTATTAAATCTAATAGGAACAATGCTAAGGAAAGGTATGCACTTCTATAGCATATATAAAAGATTACAATATATTGAATATATCGTGTATATAATAATTCAAATTGAATCATAACATTGTATGCAATAAATTTTTTCCTCATTTTAAAGATGAAGGAACTAGAACTTGCTTAAAATAATATAAAATTGTGTGATAGAACTAAAATTAAATTTTAGAGCCTTTGTTCTTTTCATCTTTTTATGTTGAATAGGACTCTTTCTCACTTAACAAAATTCATTGTACAATAATTTAAATTACAAAAGCATTATCCAAACTTGAAAGGTTTGAGCCAAAATCCATGCTACCATTTTAGCTCATCATGAGCCTCCCAGAATTTTGGAAGTAAAAGTATATATAGTCTGTCAGTTTGCTTATATTTGTAAATAGTCATTACTTTTACGTTTTTCAAATAAGTTGCTGTTTTCAGCGTACTAGCAATACTTAGTAAAGAGCTCAGCCATTACTTATTCTTCAAATAAAACATGACATTTTAGGTAAGCAATTGAGAGAAATATTTACTAGTTGAGATATTAGTAGTATTAGTTACTCAAAAATTTTTTTCCTATGATAACATGCAGTTAAAATATAAGTTCTTAAAAGTACTTCTGTTATAGCACTTGAAGTACCATTTTTGATGTTCTATTTTTCAGGTGAAAAATTTGTGTTATGGAAATTTTGAATATACAAAGTAGACAGTATAGTATAATAAATCTTCACATGTCCATTATCTAGCTTCAACAGTTACCAACTCTTGGCTAATCTTGTTTCATCCATCTCCCCTTTTTCTTCTCTCTCTGTGAAGCAAAGCAGATCTTAGACATAGTTCGCTTGTAAATATTTCAGTATGTAATTCTAAAAGATAGAAACATGTTTTAAAAGATACAACCATAATTTAATTATCATACCTGAAACTAAAAGCTAATAATTCTTTAATATTATTAAATATTCAGTTAATGTTCCATTGGCCAGTGGTTTTATAAAAGTCTTATTTTTACATTTTGTGTGAATCAGGGCCCAGATAATGCCCTTTACATTTGGCTAATATGTATTTTATCACCTCTTTTAATGTATAGATACTAGAGACCCAATGCATGAAATTCGTGCAAGAGTAGGTCTTGGAAACTATGGCAGCTGCCTGGATCCCTCCCTCGCGGCCATGGTGGCTGCCTCGCTCCTGCGGCTACAGCCCTGGCTTCGACCGGAAGGTTGTCCAGAAGGATGTCCAGTCTAATTAGCATATTATGCTTTTATTATTATAGATTCCCCTCCATCTTTTTTTCTCCTTATAATTTATTTGTTGAAGAAACTGGGTTGGTTATTTTCCCTGTAGAATTTCCCACAGCTAGATATTGCTGATTATTCTATGGTGTTGTTTGACATGTTCCTCTATACTGTGCATTTTTTAAATAAAATGGTAGAAGGATCTAGAGGCTTAATCAAATTGAGCTCATCTTCCTCCTTCTTTACCCTTGCCTTACTTTCTCTCTCCTCCCCTTCCGTCTTTTCTCCTTTTCAATTTCTTTTACTCTCTCCATCCTCCTCACTTCCTATTATATGAATGGTATAGCTTTATTCTTCAAGAGACATATAATACAAGCTTCTTTTTCTTTCTTTGCTGCTAGCAGCTGTTATACCTAGATATTTTGATTCATTATGGGTTGCAAAGTATATTTTAATTATCACTATATCTCAATTTATTATGTGGACTGCTTCTACAAAGAGGAATTTCTCATCTGCTGTTTGTTTAGCTAATTGTACAGTTTGTATTAAAATTTGGATAAATGCTTGATTCTTTCTCAGTTTTTGAATTTTTTTAATGGTAAAAGTAATTGGGGAGATATTGATGTATTTACAAAAAAAACCTAGAGAATATAGAATAGTTATAGAACCAAATCCTAAACATGTATTAATAAACCAGCAAAAAAGGGAAAATAATTCGTTTGAAAGGACAATGAAGCAGCTTTAATGATGTAGCTTAAAAAAACAACAAACCAACATGCAATGCTTTGAGCAACAGACCTTCCATATGACATTTAGTTAATCAGTAGGCATTCAGTGGTGAAGAACATGGGCTCTGGAGCCAGACTTCCTCTATTAGAATTTTGGTTCTTCACCGACCAGTTTAACTTTGGCAACTTATTTAATGTGTGTGTGCCTCAATTTTCTCATCTTTTAAAACTGGATAATAATAGAACCTCTCTCAAAGGGTCTTTGTTGAGGATTGGATGAGTTTATACATGTTAGACACTTAGAGTAGAGCCTAAGTGTAAGCTCTCAATATATGTTAATTGTTGGCTGTGGTCATTATTTTTCTTTCTCTTATAGCAGAAAGGAGGAGGAAGGGAGCTTCCAATGCTTATTTTTATCCAAGTCAGAGTCTTTTGATATGTATTTTTTCTCATTCATTTTATATATTCTGGACCTCTTAAAGTCACATTTACTAAATAAAAGTGTCAAGCATTGCACATTAATCAATAGTTGGTATCATCATAAAAATAGAAACAATAAAACATATGTTCCTTGCTTTTACTACTGCTATGCAGCTAAATAGGATTAAAAATTTGTTCAGATATGTGGTGGTGTTTTCTATTAAATTGTGAGCTTTTAGAAGGGAGGGACTTAACTTTATACTGTTACATCTAATGCAGTGCTGGTATTAGTTATGAGATATAGGCCTCTAATATTTGTTTTATTAACTATACTAACATCTCATTTATTAGATTTGCCTCGTAATATGCTTTTCACATTCACAAACAAGTGAGTTTCCTAGCTATATATTACTTAGGAGTTAAAGTATAATTAATCCTTTGAATTTAGTATTTTTTAAATTTATTTTTAAGTTATTATAATGATAGTATTTTTACAAGCACCAGGTATTTTCCATCCTTCTTAAACAAAATATAGTTTATCATTCTGCATACTATTTATTTGGGTTATAATATAGTATATTCTTGGAGGCATGGTTATTTGGTGCTATATCATATGTTCTCAGGATAGTTTAATTTAATGCTTCTGACCAGTGCTTCTAAACTGCTAGAAAATGATTTGATTACTGACTTCATTAGAACTTTTTAAAAACTAGGATTAAACAAGATCTAAACCAAGCTTGAGGGCATCTTCTCAGCAGTTTAGCACATAGACCATGTGGCATCTTTTTAACTAGCTCTATACCTTTTTAAATCACTTTATCACATTGCTGAGGTTGATGTGTAGCCTTCAGGCAAGTGAGATTTTATTATATTTGGATCTAAACAGAATGAAATGCGGAGCTCCAGTCTTTCCATACTTGATTGAAAGTAAGGTAGCCCTAACCAAATTCTTACTACTCCAGAGTCCATTTCCATTGCTGCTCGACTCGTGTGATGAAGTCAATACTGTTAATATTACAGTTTATACAAATTATGTTGTATTAGTGACAGTCTATTAATTTCAAACATAAAATCTTTATCTTTGTCTTATTTTTGGCATTTTTTCTATCATATGAAATCTTTAAGCATCTAACAGATAGGTTTATATTCAAAATGTATTTTATAACATTGTAAGTTATATAGAGTAACAGGTCATTTAATATGTGCTTTTAGTGGGTCCACATTTAATATCTTGGTTACTATGCCTTTTTTTTTATGGGCCATGAAATGAATATACAAGTTCATTCACGTATAGGCAGTGATTGAATGTGCCTCTTTTATTTACAGATTGTAAAATGATAGAAAACAGTTTAAAATGTTTGAGGGACTTAGGGTTAGACATGGATTCACTTCTAGTTTGTCTTAGAATCTTAGTTTGTTCACAACTGTAAGGATTAAATCAGATACTGTGTTAACCTATCACAATATTTGATTCTTATGATCTCCTTTCTCATTATCTTTTCCATCTATATCTGAATCCCCAGGCTGTCTGGAGCTCCCCTTCCCCATCCCCCAACACTTGACTCTGTTGCGGGTGCCCTTGGTTTTATGACTATGAGGCCCCAATTACTCCTGACTTCTTTGTGTTAGTTTGTTTATTTTTTTTTTAAATGAGAATGATGTGGCTATTGGCTCTGCTTCTCTTCCAAGTTACATGTTGTGAAAATAAATTGAGGTCATGAATATGAGTGTTTTATTTAAAAAAAAAAAAAAGTAAGGTAGCCCTAACCGGTTTAGCTCAGTGGATAGAGTGTTGGCCTGCGGACTGAAGGGTCTCAGGTTCGATTCCTGTCAAGGGCATATACCTTGGTTGCAGGCACATCCCCAATAGGGGGCTTTCAGGAGGCAGCTGATCAATGTCTCTCTTTCACCAGTGTTCCTAACTGTCCCTCTCCCTCTCTGTAAAACATCAATAAAATATATTTTAAAAACATAAGGTAGAAGTATTAATATTGTGAACTATCAAAGGGTATTAAATGGAAATCTTTATAAGAATGAAAAATTTGAATGTGATTATAGCTAAATACTTCTAGAACAGTAGTAAGACATAGCCATCTTATATATTGTTTCTGAAAAATGGCAAGCAAAAAAGAAGTAGAATCACAAGAAAAGAGGAAAAAGAAGTGGTGGAGGAAAGAAAATAAAACAAAACCAATTAGATATTCTTGAAAGCATTGGAGTTTCTGGCACTATAGATTTTTTTTCCTGAAAATATTTAAAAGAATTATTAATCTATGGATTACTTAGAATGTAGCTTCTATTAAAAGTATTTTTATACCCCAAATTTTATATTCTTGCTGTGGAAAAGAAAATCTAGTTCTGATTTTTCCTTTCTCTAGAATTTTAGCCATTCATCTGGATGCCTTGGTGTGTGTGCTGCGAGGCTTAGGAAAACTGAAAGAGTGTTTCTTCTAACTCCATCAAGTTGGTTGGTTTTCTTTTTAACGCTCTTGCTCTTCAACCCACCAAATACCTGTCATCGTCTTATCTCTGTTTGGGCTGAGATTTTTATTCTTGGTCTCTCAAAATGTGTGCCTTGGCTTTTTATAAGTGCTAGGACAGTATTGAGCCAGTGTGGTTACTATATCTCTTGCTAGTAATTATGTTTTGAGAGTATTTTCCTATATCTTGAAAGAGAAATAAATACTGGTTAGGTGATAGTAAACTTACTATTTTTATGTCCATACTGTTGTTGTAGGTCTTATCTGCTTCTAGTGTGGTGGTGGTTATCTGTAATTAGATGATTCGGTCATCTTTTGTCCAATTTTGCAGCTGCCTACTGCCTTTGTGTCTTAGTCTAGAGGAACATGTTATATTTTCCTCGCACAATTTACTTATTCATTATTCAGTTTCTGCCTAAGTGACTGAGGGGCTGTGTTCATGGCCTTTCACAATGATTAGTGACCTGTCCTTTAATCTTTAGTGCTAGCTCAATAGTTTTAATTCTCTGGCAGCCACTTTAACCTCTCATTTATTGCTTGGCTGAGTCATCTGGAAACTGCTTTTGTGTTCTCTTTAAGAATTGCAAATTATATTCTTTTGTATCTTTAAAAAATGTTACTTTTTACTTTGTAAACAATTGGCTTATTTAATTTCACCTATAAATAATTTCTTTGATTTCCCAAAAAAGGAATTGACCAGTCGATCCAAAGAATAGCTGTAAGGGGCATTTACCATTGTTTTTTCTTTTTTAAGATATTGAGTGTAGGATGTAGCAGAAAGACCTGGGTTCATAGTCTTCACCATCTAATTGTAAAATTTTGGACATGTATCCTCTCTGTGCCTCAGACCTCACAGTTATAAAATGACTTTAGTACTACCTATGTTAGAATTAAATGAGAACATATAGAAAGTGCCTAGTATAGTATGAAGTATAAATATAGCAAGTCCTTGAATAACCTCATTTCATTAGTATAATGTTGACAAGATTTCTTAGGAACTTACCAGTTAGCCTATAGTAAAATTGGTTTTGTTTTATGTTGTTTCACTTGAACTGATAGAACCTACCAACAATATTAAGTGAGGACTTACTGTATGTGCTTAGGCAACTATTCTTATTGCTGAGTTCTTCTCCTTCACTTTATTGTCATCAATGTTACAATTATGTGGTGAAGCCCAAAGGAAGTTTGTACAAGTGAGCTCAAACAGAGTGTAGTATTGATAAGGTCCCTTGGTGTTCATGTAAAAGGACCACCTTAATAAATTGTGTGTAACTCATAGGTTCTTTGAAACACCATCCCTTTTCATTAAGATGAGAAAATCCAGGCTTAGAGACAGGTAATCTCTAACTGAGATTACACAGATTTATGGAAATAGATTATGGTAAGCTATTTCTGGGAGTATTGTTAGAGGTTTATGGAATACACAGTTTAACTTCAGACTTAATTGCTATCAGACGTAGACATTTATTTATCTCTGCAAAAAACCCCAACATAAAATCTTAACCACTTAATTTTTTTTATTGTTTAAAGTATTAAAAATAGTAGTACATATGTTTCCTCCCCCCCCCCCCCCATTGAGCTCCTCCCGGCCTCCCCTACCCCCCAGCACATGCCCTCACCTGGTCTCTTGTATCCTTGGTTATGCTTATGTGCATGCATACAAGTCCTTCGGTTGATCTCTCACAGCCCCTGGCTTCCCACTGTAGTTTGACAGTCTGTTCAATGCTTCTTTGCCTCTATCTATTCCCCCCCGTTTCTTTTCTTTAAAAAAATCTTGCATCTGTATACTAGAAATAAACATATAAGAACAACAAAAAAAAATGTTTGAGTCTCAGTTTCAATGTCCAACAGTTCTGAGTCCCATTTTCAATGTCAAATAGTTCCTTATGTGTACATATCAGCAATGGTATCTGGATGGTGGATAAATAGTGGCAATGCAGGTTCCACCCTCTCTGGTTTGGTCCTGGGCAGCCTGCAGTGACGCACCACTCACTGCTGACTGCTAGCATGGCAAGGAGTAGTCAGCGTCTTCCATCTTTGGACTGTCTTCCTGGTTGGAAAAGAACTCTCAGTTCTTCTTTGTTACAGGAATCCATATGGTCTTGGAGTTGTTTTCTGAAAATATACAAACATATTCTCGACCAAAAGTTAATAACAGAATCTTTTCTGTAAATTAGACTTGAGATTTTCATTTTTGCCCAAATGATTTTACTTTGGCTTATTTTGACACCATGTGTGTTTTTCATGGGTGTCCTGCTGTTAGCATTACAAATGGAAATTAATTTTCTGAAGTAAGAATTTTCTAGAAGTAATTTACTTACAGGATATTTTTGCTTACATGATATTACCCCGCTATGCCTCTCCCTCCCCTTTTTTTTAATTAAAGGAGGCTTTGGGGAATTTTATATTGCAGTCTTGGTAACTTTAAATTTTAATTTTTGCACAAAAATATGACTGCTTTAGATTCTTTGCATATTAGGCAATTTTACGATGAGATGAACTACTAATAGAAATTTTAGTTAATATTTTAGGAACAGCTTTTTGTCCAGTACACTTAAATTTTCTTGAGTATTGACTTATTTCAATTGGCCAATTTAAATTAATCTGAAAACGTGACTACTATTTTACTATCGAACTTAATACTCAAACAATAATCTTAGTTTACCCTGTAAATATTAGTGGAAAGGATTATTTGCATTATTGAATAGGCCCTCAGCATTCCTGGTGCTAGACTGGATTTAGATATAGGGCAACTGTTGCTGGCCAAGTCTCTGTCTGTAACCTGGGTCCCGGTCTGATCTGTGCATGGAAGGAGAAACAGCCATGGGGGAAGGAGACCTCCCTTGGGGTGAGAGTTCAGGCCCCTGCAAGGTTAGGGGGGTGAGGGTTTGTGAGCCACCTCTGTTGACCTTCAAGTTCTCTCCTTATGGCCCCTCTGTGACTATGCCTGTCTTAGGTTGTTCCTTCCCTGAGGAATCTAACTGTCTCTGGCTAACCAGCCATCCTCCGGGGCCAAGCAAGGTGATGTGAGGTTTAGTTCTGTCTCCTTGGTAGTCTATGCCCCCATGGCCTCCACTCCTAGCACCTGCCTTGGGATCCCCTCACCTGCTTGCGGGGTCCCGGCACTGATCACATATTTCAGAGGACTCAGGTTTCTTCTCCAGGGAGGGCTCAGCTCTCACCATTGGGTGAGAGACAGATCCATTGTGCCGGCCACCCAGAGGCTTCAACCACAGCTTGAACTCAAAGCTCAGGCAAGAGCTGTGTGCACTTGGATTGTGATAAGAGAGTCCCTCTTGGCTGAAAGGGCAAGAGGGGCCAGTATAGAATGCTTCAAGTGCCTTCCCAGTGCCTTAATTCCTTCCAAAAGGGAATAATTCCTTTCCTGTCCTTTTTTTAAATTGCTGCCAAACATTCAAAAATTAGTTTGTAAGTTTCTTTGGGCTGATTGTACAATATGCTATTGTCAAATATCAAAAATTATAATGACATTGTAGAATAATATCATGCAAGGAAATTATGGTGTCACAGGGGATGGGGGGGGGGGGCTGGCCTAAGGACTGGTTGGTGTCCATAGGCAATGATAATGCTCTAGGCCATGGCAATTCAAATTCAAACTAGCTGTGATTTTTTTTATAACTTTATATAAACTTTGTCAGGGAGTTAAAAATACAAGTTGCTTACCTTAGTTCTAGAGGTCAAATATATTGACTTTCCCTCTTACTCCCGCCACCTCCCACTTACCCTGAGGTTTGACATTCTAATGGACGTTTCTCTGTCTCTGGATCCATTCTTGTTCATCAGTTTATGCCGTTCATTATATTCCACAAATGAGTGAGATCATGTGATATTTATCTTTCTCTGCCTGGCTAATTTTACTTAGCATAATGCTCTCCAGTTCCATCCATGCTGTTGCAAATGTTAAGAATTCCTTCGTTTTTATAACACCATAGTATTCCATTGTGCAGATGGACCACAGTTTTTTAATCCACTCATCTGTTGATGGGCACTTAGGCTGTTTACAAATCTTAGCTATGGTAAATTGTGCTGCTATGAACATAGGGGTGCATATATCCTTTCTAATTAGTGTTTCTAGTTTCTTGGGATATATTCCTAGAAGTGGGATCACTGAATCAAATGGGAGCTCTATTTTTAGTTTTTTGAGGAAACTCCATACTGTTCTCCACAGTGGCTGCACCAGTCTGCATTCCCACCAGCAGTGCACAAGGGTTCCTTTTTCTACACATCCTTGCCAGCACTTGTCATTTGTTGATTGGTTGATGAAAGCCATTCTGACAGGTGTGAGATGGTACCACATTGTCGTTTTGATTTGCATCTCTCGGATAATTAATGACTTTGAGCAGGTTTTCATATGTCTCTGGGCCTTCCTTTTATCTTCTTTCGTGAAGATTCTATTTAGGTCCATTGCCCATTTTTTTATTGGGTCATTTGTCTTCCTTTTATTAAGTTGTATAAGTTGCCTTTAAATGCTTGAGATTAAACCTTTATCAGTGATAACATTTGCAAATATGTTTTCCCATATAGTGGGTTTTCTTGTTGTTTTGTTGATGGTTTCCTTTGCTGTGCAAAAGCTTTTTATTTTGATATAGTCCCATTTGTTTATTTTCTTTTTAGCTTCCATTGCCCTAGGAGCAGTATCAGTGAAAAAGTTCTTTCGGCATATATTTGAGATTTCTCTGCCTGTTGATTCCTCTAGTATTTTTATGGATTCCTGTCTTATGTTTAAGTCCTGTATCCATTTTGAGTTTATTTTTGTGTATGGTGTAAGTTGGTGATCTAGTTTCATTTTTTTTGCATGTATCTGTCCAATTTTCCCAACACCATTTATTGAAGAGACTGTCTTGACTTCATTGTATGTTCATGCCTCCTTTGTCAAATATTAATTGAGCATAGTGGTTTGGGTAAATATCTGGATTCTCTATTCTATTCCATTGATCTATATGTCTGTTCTTGTGCCAGTACCAGGCTGCTTTGAGGACAGTGGCTTTGTAATACAGCTTGAAATCTGGTATTGATATCCCACCTACTTTGTGCTTCTTTCTCAGGATTGCTGTGGCTATTCAGGGTCTTTTCTTATTCCAGATGAATTTTTGGAGAGTTCTTTTTAGGTCTGTGAAATATGCTGTTGATATTTTAATGGGGAGTGCATTAAATTTATAGATTGCTTTGGGTAGTATGGACATTTTAATGATGTTATTCTCCCAATCCATGAACATGGTATGTTCTTTCACCTCTTTAGGTCTTCCTCTATCTCTTTTTTTTCAGTGACCTATAGTTTTCCGCAAATAGGTCTTTTACCTCCTTAGTTAAGTTTATTCCTAGGTATCTTAATTTTTTTGGTGCGATGGAAAATAGGATTGCTTTTTTAGCCTCTCTTTCTCTAAGTTCACTATTGGCATATAGAAATACCATAGATTTCTTGGCATTAATTTTGTATCCTGCTACGTTACTGAACTCATTAATTAACTCTATTAGTTTTTTTTATGGAGTCTTTCGGGTTTTTTTATGTACAATATAATGTCATCTGCAAATAGGGATAGCTTTACTTCTTCTTTTCCTATTTGGATGCCTTTTATTTCTTCTTGTTGTCTAATTGCAATGGCTAATATTTCCAGTACTATGTCGAACAGGAGTGTGAGAGTGGGCATCCCTGTCTTGTTCTTATTCTTTGCCCATTGAGTATGATGTTTGCTGTGGGTTTATCATATATAGCTTTTATTATGTTGAGGTATGATCCTTCTATTCCCACCTTATTGAGAGTTTTTATCAAGAAAGGGTGTTGGATTTTGTCAAATGCTTTTTCTGCATCAATAGTTATAACTATGTGATTTTTATCTCTCAATTTGTTTATGTGATGTATCACATTGATTTGCGTATATTGTACCATCCTTGCATTCCTGGGATAAATCCTACTTGGTCATGGTGTATGGTCTTTCTGATGTATTGCTGGATCCAATTTGCTAGAATGTTAAGAAGGATTTTGGCATCTATGTTCATGAGGGATATTGGCCTGTGATTCTCTTTCATTGTGTTATCTTTATCTGGTTTTGGCATTAGGATGATGCTGTCTTTATAGAAGGAACTTGGAAGTGTTCCATCCTCTTGAATTTTCTGGAATAGTCTGAGGAAGATAGGTGTTAGTTCTTCTTTGAATGTTTGGTAAAACTCCCCTGTGAAGCCGTCTGGCCCTGGGCTTTTGTTTGCTGGAAGCTTTTTGATGACTGCTTCAATTTCTTCCATAGTTATTGGCCTATTGAGCTGTTTAGATTCTTCCCAATTGAGTTTTGGGAGGTTATATTTTTCTAGGAATGTATCCATTTCCTCCAGATTGTCCAGTTTGTTGGAGTATAGTTGTCCATAGTATTTTTTAAACAATCCTTTGTATTTCGGTGGGGTCTGTTGTTATTTCATCTCTTTCATTTCTGATTTTATTTATTTGGGTCCTCTTTCTTAAATATTAACCACTTTAAAAAAATTATTATTTTTTAGTATCCTTGTATTTTATGGATCTGATGAAAAAATTCTTCCATGAAATCTGATGTTAAAGAACAGAAAGATATATTGACTCATTATCCAGCTTCCTTTGCCTACACATAGAAACAGTTTATTGTCTGTCTTTCATTTTGGAGGATGACAGCTGTAGGAGTTGGATGACAGCACCTCCAGTGGCTTGTTGCTGTCAGTTTGGAGATGATAGTAACTACTGATGATTACGTAAAACTGAATGAAATCTTTTTATGCACGAATACTAGGAAAAATGTTTCTTTTCAGAAACTACTCTAGCTCCTTGAATCTTTATCACGAAGTTCACAAGAGGTGAAAACATCCCAAGTGAGTGAAGTATTTGAAACAGTGAACAACATTTAAACATTTTATATTATGAATTTAACTCTTCAGAATAGAGAATAAACATTTCCAAGATTACAGATTTCTGCTTAGAGGATTTGATTAATTCAGTAAAAACCATATATAACAGTTGCTCAGAATATTTTGATTATTCTACCTCAAAAGGATTTATTTTCAGGTCATATAAATATACTGTGAGATATACATATGACTGAACTTTTTGCCTGAGATGCATTTCTGAAATGAGTAAATTAATATTTTATTATTATTTTTAAATCATCAGCCAAGGATATGTGTATTAATTTTAGAAAGAGAAGAAGGGAGAGAGAGAGATAGAGAGAGAGAGGAAGAGAGAGGGGGAGAGAGGGAGAGAAACATCCATGTGAGAGAGAAACATTGATCAGTTGCCTCCCATACACATCTGAACAGGGATCAAACCCACTACCTAGGTAGGTACCCTGATCAGGAATTGAACCTGAAACCGTTTTTTGTGTGTGTGTATGGAACGACACTCCAACCAACTGAGCCAGTCAGAAGGGGCAGTAAATGTAATATTTAAATGTGTTATGGAAGCTTGTCATTTGTTAATCTATCTTTAAAGCAGTATTTAACATCTAATATATCTTTTATGCTATTGAAATTTTCTTATTCACATGCCGATAAGGCAGTTCATTTCTTTTTTTAGTTAGTATAAGGGAGGTACAATTATATTTTGGGGAAGGGTAAAGAAAAGGAGTTTTTATTATAACTTGACAACATGATTATTGTGGGGAATATGTTATAGAACTAATAAAAATGGAGTGTTGATAAGCATTAATCAGAAACCAAATAATATGGACATAAATTTATAGTGTGCCTAATTGTCAAATTTATAATTCTCCTTAGTAACTCAGAAACAAATGTGAGAAAATTGAGCATTAGTAGGTCAAAGTAAAGATAAGATTCCTATCCTCAAAAAGTTCATAGTTTCATTTTTAAATTAGGATTATCTATTATAAAACCCATTAGTTTCTAAGCTCCCTACAGACACAGCAGTCTGGTTCCAATGTATCTCATTAGATATTTTTCAAATCATCTTTGAATATTTAGCTCACCGCCTTAGAATATATATTGATTAAGTTGGCAGTATGGAGTCAAGTGCTTAAGGGAAAGGCTGGACTTTTATTCTTCTTATAGTGAGTGGTTAACAGCACCTGACACATCTCACATAACGAAGAATTATGTTTTTTCTCTTCAGAAACCATATAAGCAAGGAAAAATTTCAGAGTGAGTGACGTATTTAAAGTCAGAGAAATTCAAAACCCAAACCACCAACCTGAAATTCTGTATCCAGTATAATTATCCTTCAAAACTAAGGGAAAAATACTTTCTCAGATAAAACACCACAATTGGGAATTTGTCACCTGTACACTTTCCTTGAAAGATGTGTTAAAAAAATATGATTTGTAAATATTGCAGTCTGTGGCTTGTTCTTTTATATCCTGAAAAGTGTCATTTAGCACATTTTTATTGGCTCAAATATTTTGCAACCAAAACTTGATATCAAAATATATTGTGCTTCAAATATTTCTGGAAATAGTGTCTCTGAAATTATCATCTAATTTAAGCTTATTTTCAACCTGGAGATGTATTGTTCTTTTATATTCAAAGTAATCACAAGCATAAATATTGGACTTGTATTTTCATGCAAAAGGTATGTGACTTTCCCAAGTAGATAAAGTTGTATTAGTAGTAATGCCTGACCTTTCAATTTGAATTAATGACTCAGCACTCAGAAGATGTTTCTCATTATTGTTGCCTTGTTTTTGTAACATCCCGAGGAATAGATTACCTTCCCATCACATTAGGGGTCAATATTATTAAGTTTCAATATTTTTGTAGTTTTTTTAAGTTTAATCTCTTGGACTGTTCTTAGTTTGGCCCAGGACACTGTATAAATTACATATATACACAACTCCCCAAATCACTCCCTGGTTTGAAAATGGAATCTATGAATTGGCTTCTGTGTCCGTTTTTAGCGTTATTTCCATGGTGATGAATAGCCTGCTTAGTTTTATGGTTGGCATGATTCTTCCGGGTTAGGTCACCTGTGTTTTCTTACTACCCTTTGCCTACACTTTGGGTTAATTTTTCCATCCAGTCAAATTTCACTGAAAAGCAAGTGGTTAGAATGCAAGCTAGTGATTTAGTAGAATTAGCTGTATCCATGCTTTTAATCTGTTTATTATGTCCTTTCAATGCTAACTAGCACGAGCTTACTCATTTCACACAGCTTTAAAACGTCCCATTGCAATCAGAACTGGTGGAGAATTATTATCCTCTACTGCAGTTTTAAGTTTTTCATCATTTGTTGAGCAATATGGGAGAGGAAGAAGACAATGAACAAAAGCACTTTAATAAGGGAAATTAGACTTCTCCATTCTTGATTTTAATAAGTCAACATTTCAAGTACTTTGCCTTACTATATTTACATAAGCTGAGGCAGTGTCAGCTGTCTTAAAAGTTAAACCTTCAGGTATAGACAAACATTAAATGTTAAGGTTTTTCAGTTAGGTTTAAAATATAACTGAAGAATGTGGAGGGATGAACACAAGCAAAACAAAGAATCTGGGATAATAAGTTGTTGATTTGGAGATATGTACTATATGCCAAGTGGTCAAACTGGATGGAATAACTGTTTCCTACTTGGAGGTCAGTGCTCCTATTGCAAACCCAGCATTATAAAGTCCTAGATGTTTAGAAATTAAATCAGGTAGGAAAATAGAGCCCCAGATGCTACAGGCCACTTTAGCAATTTAGAACAGTGGTTACTAGTGTATAACTCTTGATTTTAACCAAACAAAATAATCATATTTCATAAGTGGAATGATGATTTGAGAGAGCTAGTAAATTTCAAACCCTGAAAAAATACCACTTACTGCATTACAACCCTTGTTATCTATTTAATAATTCAAAACTAAGGAGGCATATTAGTTTAAATTAGTTTGGTGTCTTTTCTAACTCATAATCAAGATTGTTTTCCATTTAATTAGTCTAAATTAAATAGACTTTTTCCCTCGTTTTTATTTCTGCATTATTAATAAAATTGTAATAGTTATTTCTGCTTCTAGGATGACTATGACTTCATTTATATCTAATAAGTACATACTACATTGTAGGCACTCAGTAATCTTTATGTTATTCTTTCAGGAGGCAAAGGGAGATCAGGATAACATACATTAAATTAAATTAACACAGAATGACACTTCAAAACCTTATTGCCATGTCACTATTTTTGGGAATGCCCACTGTATCACTCACATGTCCAGGAAGAAAGCATTGCGTGTGTATGTATGGATGTGTGTGTATATGTATGTATGTATATATGTTTACTCTTTGTGGTCATTCTATAGCCCTCCAGGCTTTTGACAAACCTGGCACTACTCTCTTGACTGTCTTTCACAAACCAACTTGGCTTGTATCACTGTAGAACTTTTGTTCTAGTTCTTTTACTTGGACTTTGGCACATGCAGTATTTAAATTCTATTGAGCAAGTGCTGCCTTTTCTAGGTGATTTCTCTCTCTCTCTCTCTCTCTCTCTCTCTCTCTCTCTCTCTCTCTCTCTCTCTCTCTCTCTCTCTCTCTCTCTCTCCTTTTCCTCTTCTCTCCCTCCCTCCCACCCTTCTCTCTCCCTGCCAATCATAGAGACTGGATTTTTTGACCCACAGATGATAATGAAATTCTCAGTCCCCTTTCCAAATTCCATCAATCTGTGGTCATTGATAATAATCATCCCTTCTGTTTCTTGCTGTTTTTTTTTTGTCTTAACAGGTTGTTTTATATTTTTATTTATTCATTCTATTTTTGTATTTTAAATCTTTATTGTTGAGAGTATTAATCTAGCCTCCTCCCTCACCCCCATTGCTTCTCCCTCCTGTTCCTGCCCCATTCCAGGCCTTTACCACCTTGTCTTTGTATCTATAAGGAATACTCAAAAAATGCATACACAGTATTTAGCTGATGGCTCAATTCATGTTTCTTTCTTTTCAAGTTTGACCTATTGGAATTAATAATTGTGTGTATACATTTTTGAGGATATCCTGTATATCTGTAATCCAATTAACTTTAGGGGCAATTTTTGTCTTATTTATGAACCAATTAGCACACTCATGTATGCTAAATGAGACAAATTTCAATAAATGCTTAATGCACACAATAAATTTATAATAAATACTAATAAATACTTGTTTATTGACAGAGTTTATATTTTTTTAATCCTTACCCAAGGATATGTTTTTATTGATTTTAGCGAGCGAGGAAGCGGGGGATAGGGAGGAGGGAGAGAAATACTACTGTGAAAGGGAAACGTCAATCAAACCGAGAACTTCTTGGTGTACTGGGGACGCTCCAACCAACGGAGACACCAGCTGGGACCAGAGCTCATGGATTTAAAAAATTCATGTTTTTTCTTTATTCATATATATTTTTGCTACATTTATTGCTTTGTTCTTTAATGACGAGTCGGGGCTTAAATTGGCTGCTGTAATGAGATTTCTACAAGTCTAATGTCCAAGGTCAGACTGTTGTAATGAATGAGGTATCGACAAGTCTGATGTTCAGTTTGATATCCAAGGTCGGTACTGAGTAGTGGGTGAGTCACCACATGACTAAGAGTCATTGGTGTGACTTATTGTCTAATTTTTATAGGGTAACAAAAATATGAGAAGGAAAAGCACAGCAAGTGGAGGTGTTGTGTAAACTAGACAGTGTGTGCATGCACATAAACTCTCTGGAAGTGACTTCAGGCAATGCATATTTAGTGCTATGAAATAAAGTATGTTGCTGTTATAATTACTGACAGTACCCATAAATGAGTAAAACAGGTTTAGAGATCTAGGAGGTAAGTATAAAATATGCTGGCTTATCCTGGTTTATGGGCATGGATTCATGGGCTGGTGGTATCCTTATAGGGGCTTTATATGCATTGGTTCCTTAAAGTCACCCTTAGTTTCTTAAAAATGTATGGTCATGTCTGATTCTGTGCATGTCATTCTCAAATATGACAGTCTACTCAAAGCCTTGATGATAATATGACTAAGGTATATAATTGTGTTATATTAAGAGAATAGATTCTTATTGAACTTATTAAAATAACTCTATTGCCATGAAAATAAGAATACTCAGTAAGAGTTTACGAATTTTGGAGGGATCAGCTAGGGAAAAAAGATAAATGCTTCACTTCTGTTTATAAAGATACTAGAGGCCCAATGCATGAAAAATCGTGCAAGAGTAGGCCTTCTTTCCTCCCGCTGCCAGTACCGGCTTCTCTCCTGCATCCAGGATCTGGTCTGGCTCCCCTTGGGCTGCCCGCAAGCTGTGTTCTCTCCGGCCCAGGCTTCCTCAGGAAAGATATCCGGAATGACATCTGGAAGACATGCGGTCTAATTAGCATATTATTTTTTTATAATTATAGATAATTTATCAAATTGCTGTAAGTTATAGGTGGCTTAAGAGAAAAGAAAAAATTTTCTTAAATTTTGAAAACAAAACATTAAAGAACCAATAATGCTTCAAACAAAAGTAATAAAATTTATAATTATCCACATCAGTTCTATGTAATTCTTTTGCTGCTCAGTTTTTGGTTGGCAGTTTCATAAGTCCATATGCTTCTTTATTAGATCTGGAATTCTTAGTCCAGTGGCATGATCTTAAAGTTATAGAGGTAATGCCATCCCAGCTTTCTCACAGTGGCTGATTGTCAGTACCTTCAAGGAAGAGTCAGTAAAACAATAACTGTGATGACAAATGACTTAAAAGTAGTCATGGTTAAAGTTCTGGTAAGAGTTCATTTGATAAGGGGGGTTAGTTATTTCTGTGGCATATAACAATTTAAGACAATAATTGGATAACAAGGATATTGACAGGTATCTATGAACTTCATATAATTCCTAGAATACCTAAATTAATATGATATAGCCATACACATATAATGTATAAGGGTTATCATCACTATTTACTTGAAAGTGCTTCCCATGTAATTTAACATACCAAATACACCTAATTATTTTAACATCTTTCATTTATAAGGTGAAAGATTTTCCAGGGTTCCTCTGGGAAAACTCAAAATTAGTTTGAAGTGAAACAGACTTTATTTGGAATTAGATTTTAGAAAAATTTCCAAAGATATAAAAACGTTCAGACATTTGACTAAATAGAATCACAGGTCATTATGAAATAGTGCTTAATTACTTAACCTAAGTGAAAAAGATTTTCAAAGTAAATATGGAAGGCTATATAGTTGTGAATAGAATTTAGCTCTTTTAATGTTGAGAAGACTCAGTTTCCTTAAGTTATCAAAGGCCTGAAAATACAGCATGAAGCACAGAAACTTATTCTAAGATACAGCATCTTGGTTTCTGAGACAGATTTCCTAAGAGGTACAGAAAACTCAGAGGAATAGTGATGTTTTTTAATGTTTATTACTTAACACTAATAAGGTGCTGTGCTATGCTCTTTACAGGCCTTATTTTATCTAGTGTCTATGAAGAAGATACTCTTATTTTTATTTCACAGATAAGCAAAACAGACTTAGTGAAGTAACTTGGCCAAAGTCATACATTGTCAGTAATAGCCCTAGTATTTGAACCTGTCTTGCATTGCACCTGAGTTCTTTACAGATATGTTTTATGGCCTATATGAACGATTTGTTTAAGTTCATTAATTCTAAATTGTAGAGTCAAGGGACAAAAAAAAATTAAGGTTTTAGGTTTCAAATCCATGGATCTTTTGACCACAACTTGCCACCTTTTGACATGGGTTATTGAATCTATTTTCCAAAGCTCCATGTCAGGAATACTAACAAATCAGATACTATTGTTAGAATTATCATAAAAAGATCTTGAAACTGTAAACTGAAAGATTAAGAATTGGTTTGGAGAATTAACATTTTATTGACTGAAAATACACTTGGAAGATGTTATTTAATATTTTGCCTAAACCGGGGCAAACCTTCATTATATTAATACTTTTCAACCAAAGGCCATATCTAAATTCTTGCTGCCTGGGCAGGCGCTAGTTCAGTGATATTTAAAGATGATAAGTCACTTTTAAAACTGATATATCCTCTGGCAGTTTAATATCAGTGCATCTCTGTGGCTTTCAGCTCGGATCATGTTGAAGTGTTGCCATAATGGCTTCAGTTATGTGTCCGTGGTTCTCAATTTCATTGACACAGCTTGTCTAGCTTAGCTACCTCACCATACATATTTATTGGTAACATGCAAGCTGCAAGGATCATTTGATGTGCAAATTTAATTGCAAGTTTTATTTTTAAGTGATGACATAAGCTGTATCATTCTAACAACAATTTACACAGCTTTTTCTAGACTGCTACTCTGAAAACAGGCCTTTCACTCTGATTTAACTATACAGAGTGCTTCCTCTATATTAGCTTGTTAAGGTAATATATACTAGTAATGAGTCCTCCGGTAGATTCAGGCTTTGAAATTAAACTTGGGTATTTCTCCTGATTTTTTGATAAGATGGTACCTTATCAACATTCACATTTTCTCTATTTGCTGATTTGTTCCCCTCCCTTTCTTCCTTCCTCCCTTCCTTCCTAGTGCTACAGTATATGATTATATTTAAGGAGGTTAAGTCTCATTATCTGTCTAATGTGAGTACATGATTATATTATTTAAGGAGGTTAAGTCTCATTATCTGTCTAATGTGATATTTCCTGACTGTATTACAGAGTTAAGGTAAAATGCTCTGGGAAGCTTTGGTACTTTTACATGAAATGCTGTTTTCTTTCCAAATGGCACTTAAACGCCTAGAAGTACCCATGATTTTAATAAGCAAAAATAGTCCAATCCTTTTTTGTTTTTTTTTTGGAGCTTAACCTTTCTGTGGATAGCACAGGTTTTGGGGATGATGTTATGTTTTAAAAAATGCTGTTTTATAAGGAACATCTTATCAGTTCTTTCGGTATGCATTCAGCAAGCCAATTATGCCAAGTGCTAGCACTATCTTGAGTTAGGTGAAAGGTGAAATCTTAATGATGGGAAATGTTGGTAGTATATGCCAAAGCTTCCATTTTCAATGTCTCAGAAATTCCTTGTATCTATTGTGTTTCAGCAAGTCTGTATTTAAATGGGAAAATTTCAGCAGAAATTGGAGATTCTGTCAAGGTGTTGTTTGATAATTTGTGAGGTGAATTTATAGATGTCCTCCTAGCAACTAGTAATTTCTCCTCATTTATCATTATGTTGTCTATGTGGTAATTTAATTTTTCTGGAAATTTATCATTGTATGTTGAAAAGAGTATAACCGACACTATGTTTTTAGCCAAAATCTAATTAAGTAGTTTTTCTCTTTTTTAAATTTGAGTTTGGAAAATCTTCTAGAATATTAGATCTGAATGAGATCTTATAAATTTGTCTCATTGATCTCATTTTACAGGTGAGGAAATGGAGGCTGGGGGAGGTTAGGTTACTTGCTCAAGGTTACAGAGCTATTAAGTGGCAGACTTGGTGCGTGAAAACAAGCCTTAGGTTTCCTAGTGCTGAGGTCTTTCCACGTTACATGTCCTTGGTTATTAGGACATGAATAGAAATGAGAAATCACTCTTTTTTCTACAATTTGTCTTCAAAATTTTGTTGGGTTTTTGATTGACATTGCCAAATAAGATTGTGATATATTGTAACTATACAGTCATTTCTAGGTTGAAAATGACATTTAAAATCTATAACCAAATGTATTTGTGTGGTATTTCTATTAGTATTTAAGGCAAAATTATATTACTGTTTTGTTTACTTATATACCCCACTACATCATTTTGCAGTTCATCTTTGTG
Organism: Antrozous pallidus; assembly: GCA_027563665.1. Lineage (NCBI taxonomy): Eukaryota > Metazoa > Chordata > Mammalia > Chiroptera > Vespertilionidae > Antrozous > Antrozous pallidus. The sequence goes on from CM050513.1 coordinate 92,151,448, forward strand.
AATTTAGGTTTCCCTAACTTACAAAAGACTCAAGCCCATTGTGGACATGAAGATTTAATTATGATCTCACTCTCCCACTCTGTGGGAAGAATGAATAATGTTGGCGCTGATGTTTTTATTTATTCACCCTAAGCAGTGCCCACTTGTATATATTTTTTTTTTGTTTTCTGTCTTTAATCCAGTTTCTATGACCAAACAATAGCTCAAACACAGAGTTACTCACTTAATCTTTTTTTATATTAACCAATTAGTTCTTCCTCTCATGCACATACTATGCATATTTGCCCTTTTATGTGTCTATAATATATTAGTAGTTAGACATGATTCTCCCAAAAAATGAATTAATATTGCATTTCTTATTCCTTTTCTAGATAAGTTGTTAAAACATTTGGTTGGTCATTCTACCCAAACAAATTTATTTTATTTAAAAAATATATTTTATTGATTTTTTACAGAGAAGAAGGGAGAGGGATAGAAAGTCAGAAACATCGATCAGCTGCTTCTTGCACACCTCCTACTGGGATGTGCCCACAACCAAGGTACATGCCCTTGACCAGAATCGAATCCGGGACCTTTCAGTCCAAAGGCCAATGCTGTATTCACTGAGCCAAACTGTTTTTGGCTCTACCCAAACAAATTTAGCTAGCTTAGCTTATATGTAATTGAGATTTGGCCATATGTGAAACCTCTTTTGTATTTTGTCTGATTAGTAGCTCATTAATTTCTTATTCCTATTTTAAACAAAGGTTTTAAAGTTAGAAAGATGAAAAGGCTTGGTTTAGAGAAGAGGAAACAGTGAATCTTAGGAGAGGAAGGAACGATACACAAATGAGGAACTGAGTTTGAAGTATACAGGAACTGAGAGCAAAGTTCTGCTATATTTCCAAGATGAATGGATTGTGACATTGATAATCCATTATTCTTGGCTGTCCTAACAATATATGTGAATGACTTCATGTCATTTTGGATCCAGTGATCTTAGTTGATAGGTTTAGCTACAGCCTGTCCTAACTGCCAGCATGTTTGTGGTTACAAAGTGTGGAATGTAGGGCAAGGTTACTCATAGAGATGTGTGCGTGTATGGGTGTGTGTGTGTGTGGTGTGTGTGTGTGTGTTGTTTCCAACTTCCTTCAGTAATTAATGGAAAAATCTGTGGTAATAAAATCTATAAACTTCTAAACATATAACATTTATGGCTACTTCTATTAATTGTCCTATCTTAGAAGGATTAGGGAATAGATACCCAATAGTTTTGCATAGATTGTCCCATGTCACTGATGTCCTGAGTGTGCATATGAATGATTAAGGTGTGATTCATTGCAGCTTTTTGTGAGTATTCTGCATAATGATTAGTCATATATCACCATGTACCAGATTAGCCTTTTATGAAGCTACTGCAGGCCTGGGTAGGGTCCCTAGACTTGGCCAGCAATCGGGGCTGATTGGGGCCTTCCAGATGCCGGTCAGGGCCTCCCTTCCCCTGCTGCCAGCTGCCAGCTGGGGCCTCCCTTCCCTGGCTGCCAGCCAGAGCTTTCCTTTGTTCCACACCACCCCCTGGTGATCAGCACATTTCATAGTGAGCCATCAAACTCCTGGTCTGCCAGTCGAACTCCCACAGGAACAGTTTGTGTGTGTGTGTGTGTGTGTGTGTGTGTGTGTGTGTGTGTGTGTATGCCTGGTGTACAGGATTTGTGCACTGGTAGGGGTGTGTGGCCTGCAGGGATCGGCCAGATGTGGGAGCACCATTTATCCCAGTCAGCTGAGTGGCTGTAGGTCCGCCCTCTGAGCAGCTGCTCCTGCTGTGGGAACACCCCTCATCCCGGTCAGCCAAGCAGTGCTCTCACTGTGGGAGCGCACTGACCACCAGGGGAAACTCCTGTGTTGAGCGTCTGCCTCCTGGTGGTCAGTGTGCACCATAGCAACTGGTTGACTGGTCGTTCTGGTTGTTCCGTCATTCAGTCACTGGGCTTTTATTATATAGGATAATTAACATCTTTACCATGGATTTAGAGCCAAAAAGTGTATCAGAATTCTGTTACTTTAACAGCACGACATTAAATATACTGGTTAACTTATTAGGAAAATGATGTCTTAGAAGAATAAATGGACCTATTTCTAAACAGTAACATTTGTGACATTTAGCCGACCTGGGCCTAATCAGATATATCTTTAAAATGACAGGGGTTGGAGTTGGGATACAGTTTAATATTCTTTCAGTTCAATGATACATTGAAATGTTGGGTTGGAATTTTGTAATTATATTTTTCATTTTTTAAAAAAATATATTTTATTGATTTTTTACAAAGCAGAAGGGAGAGGGATAGAAAGTCAGAAACATCGATGAGAGAGAGACATCGATCAGCTGCCTCTTGCACGCCCCCTACTGGGGATGTGCCCGCAACCAAGGTACATGCCCTTGCCGGAATCGAACCCAGGACCCTTCAGTCCGCAGTCCGACGCTCTATCCACTGAGCCAAACCGTTCTCGGCATATTTTTCATTTTGAAAAAGGCTTTCCATCTGCTACTTATCTTCTCATAAAGGAGATTATATTAGTACTCTATGTTGTTCTCTCCCTTGGTTCCAAAACTTTATTTTTCTCTTCTCACTCCTTGATAATGCTGCTCCACATCCTGCCTTTTTCCCCCCTGATGTTCTTCTGTTGGAGGCAGTCTGGGTTCCCCAGGATACAGACTCTAAGGTGAAAATTAGTGTGCAGGAAGTATATTGGAAGGTTCTCTTAGGGTCAACTTCTGTGGAAGGAAGGGAAGGAAGAAACAAGAATGGGCAGAGAGGAAGTGGGGATCTGTCCTCTTGGGGAGCTCTGAAGCAGGAATGGCTTTTCACCATTGTCTCTAGTTGAGGAGAGGGTCCAAGTCTTTACATTCCCCATGTCAGCCTGTTATTGGAGAAATTGAGGTGTCCCCTTCCGAGTGCTGGGGGTGGGGTCCTTATGATATGGCCATGTAGGTGAATGCAGGGAGGCGTGCCCCAAGCAACCAGAGTCCTAAGAATCTCAAAAACGCAAGAGCACAAGAGAGAGTTTCTTCAGGGAATTAAGTATCCCAAATTTTCCTCCCTTGCAATGGCATGCAAATTTTGGTGTGACTGACAGTAAGCACCTTCTCAACATCACCCCAACTTTACTGGGCATGTGTCTGTTCTCCCTGTCCAGTCCTTTCACCCAGTGATTTGCGGGGAATAGACTGTGGCTTCCTGGGAAGCGTAAAGCTTTAATTCCTGGTGAAGCTTCCCAAATGGCGTGCCTATAATATCTGGCCTTTTCTTTGCTCCTTTCTTGTTACTAATAACCAGGTTAATTACAATGGTATCAAACCCATCTTTGGATATGGCTGCCTTGTATAGGGTGCATGAGCTTTTGTGAGCAGACTCTTTAGCCAAGGACATTCTCAAGAAAGCTGAGGGCAGTATGCTGGTAGCACTGTAGCAACTGGTAAATAAATCTTCAGTCCTAAAAAAGGGATCTTTATGGTACAACACTGTTTCTACTTCACTTTTTTTTGCAAGTGTGCTGGAAATGGTTCATAATGGCCTGGGGGATGGGTCAGAATTTCTAGGAATGGGGAGTTGGAAGACATACTGGTCAGGAGCTTGAAAAATGGTAGAGCAAAGCTGATGTGGAGTAGGTTTTGACAAATAACTGAGTTCTGGCATTGATTATTGTTTTCTAAAAAGATTTTAAATTTCTATCTACAGTGACACTGTTCCCTTTTTAAGTTACAGAAACCTGATGAAAACTCTGGATGGTCGTTGCTTATCTATAATTATATAAAACCTACTTTATTCTTTCTATTCTATTCTTTATACATACACACACACACACACACACACACACATGTGCGCGCGCACACACACCAGTGGCCAGATGCATGAATTCGTGCACATGGAAGGAAATTAATTAGAAGAAATATTTTAATATTGCTATTTGCCCTTTCTGTATAATAAAAGTGTCAACCAAATTCACTGTCAACAATGACAGATGGAAACACACACGTGCAATTGGTGCCAGTGAGAGCTTTATGTGTATCAAGTATGGGCGAGTCAACTTAACCTTTTATAAATATATAGAATAAACTTGCTTAATTAGACCTGGTTTCTGATTTAGCTAAACTTTTTCCAGCCCAGTGAAGCACCCCAATTTCTCTTTCAGGTAATTGTCAGCAACACAGCAGTAAACATCAAAACAGATTACTATTGTAGATCACCCAGGGAGAACAAAGGGTAAAATATTTAACTGCAGCAGTGTTTGACTGCATTCTGCACAGTGAGAAACCTGAAGTCATTTTCAAGGTCCACCATTTCTTTCTTCTTTTCAGCTGGGTCTCGTTTCTAAACTTTCTAAATATCCGTTTTCCAGCTAATGAAAAGAAAATAGGATTCCACCGAGTCTCCTATCTACCTACTCCAGAACTTCTGTGAGGATTAAATGAGATGAGGCACAGGAAAATGCTTCACAGATATTTGGTTAAAGTGTAAAATGTTTCCACCTGGCTATAAAGCAAGTCATGTTCCTGGGCTGAAGAAACTGCAAGGAGGCTAGTCACTAGGTAGAGGAAGCGGGGTGTTGCTACATGAGGTCATTACTTGGCACTCTCAGCGACCGTTTCCTGGCTGGGCTGGGCTGGGCTGTGGGCTACATTTTGTGCCATGGGGTCTCAGCAGTCCTGTGATTTGGTGGGGTGTTGCTCCCGGTGGTGATGAGGCCTGTGTCCCACTGTAGGAAGCTGAGTGTTGCTTTTGGCTGACAGATCTACAGTGCCATTTTTTTGTGCACATCATGGCAGCTCCTGCATTGAGTGTTTGCTCCCTGGTGGTCAGTGAGCATCATCACGATTGGTTGGAAGGTGGGAAGGACACTTAGCATATTAGCCTTTTATATAGATAGATTTTATTGTTGAGAGTATTACAGATGTCTTCCATTCTCCCCACTTTACTTCCCTTCTCCCAGTCTCTACCCACCCCACTCTCCAGATCTTTACCACCCTATTGCCTGTGTCCATAGGCTATGTATATAAGTATTTAAGTTCTTTGGTTTATCTCTTCTTGTCCAGTTTTCTATTCTTGATAGGCTTTTTTCCTCCCTCCATCTCTTTAATAATTGTGCTTTTATTTTTGTGTCTTTATATTAAAGAATAGTTGAGTGCTAAATTTTGTTTGGTATATCTGTTAATGCTTAATCACAGTAAATTATTTCCTCACATATTTTGTAATTCCTAAATTAGAAACTCATCTTCAAGGGGATTGCTTTTGTTTGGTTTGGTTTACTTTTCTAGCTTGTAGAAATCCCATGTGGCCTTGTTAATGTAGTGTTATTTATAATGGTTTTCTGTTTTGTTTATTCCAAATAGTCCAAGGATATCACTAGCCCAGGACTTAATTTGTTTAATTTCTTAGCTTGGAGATTCTTGTACAAATAAAATTCAAACCTCAAAGCTGTTGTGTCACAGACGTAGGCTTGTAATTTCTGGATGTAGCATTTCCCCTGCCCTCTCATCCAGACTCTCAGGGACAAGCTCCCTTGAAGTCTTTCTAAGACAAGGGTGGGTTTGTTCTGCTCCACTCACCATTTTTAACTGCGATTACAGTCCTTTGAAGATGGCTCTGGTTTTATGGAAGGACCTCAGTACCACCTTTATACCTGCCCAAGACCTCTTCTGTCTCTGCTTAGCATCAGGCTGCTACCTACAGCTGTTTGGGTTTTTCTTAAACAAACAAACAAACAAACAAACAAAACAAACAAAAACCAGGGCTAGAAATCTACCTTTTGTCAGAGAACACTTCATTCTAATCTCTTCTTTCTGAGACTTCTCATTACCAATTTCAAGCAGCAGTAAGTGCTAAGGAGACTCCAGTGACCGTGCCTGGCAGCCACAGTTGACGGTACTTGCCTTGTGCTTTACCACTTTGTCCATGTTGTCTAATTTTCTTTATAGCAGGTATACTGTGCATTTAATTTCTAAAATTTGTTACACTCCTTTTCATCTTTTCTGTTGATAGTGGAAAGTCTTCTTCATTAGCCTAGTTGACCCAATTACTATATCCGAAATTCCTACAACTTACTGATTAACCTCTAGTATTCAGATTCCACCTCTTCAAAATGGGAGTAATAATAGTGCTATCGGTATAGTGTTAGTTTAGAGCACCTAGTAAGTTCTCAATCAGTGTTAACCATCTTTATTTGCATCATTTAAAGCTTTAATCTGCCACCTTAGGGAAGAGTTAGAAATGCACTAGTGGCTGTGTTTACTTACTTAACAAGAAGAGGAAGTCTTAGTTAAATCCCTAGAGAAACCAGAGGAGAAACTTTGTTCAGTGTGGTACGCTGCTGAAACTGAAGCATCCAGCTCCACCCTCTCTGTTGATAAGCCAAAGGTCATTTGGCACACAGAGTGAAGTGAGAGAAATGCCCTCTCAGAATTGCCTGGAGGACTGCTTAGCAGAGTTTTGCCTGGACTGTGTGGATAGGTAAGTTGGAGTTTGTGAAATATTTTCTTTGCTAAAGAGGGCTCTCAAAGGCTTAATTATTATTGAGGATATTTATAGACCTTTTAGTCTCTGTAAGCTCTTTAATAATCTTTTAAATTCCCATTTGGAATTCCAAGTGGATTCTGAATTTGGTGAAATTGGGTCCTGCTTCTTGCTAACGGAGATGGAGATTTAAAGGATTTTCTCCCCTTAGGTTAGTGTGTTTAGAATAAGCCCCCCCCCCAAAAAAAAAAAATTAGCTAAGAAGATATCTGTTGACTGTTAACAGTTGGGAAAGTACAGACATATCATGCTTTTACAAAGTTATTTTTAAATTAATATGTTATGCAGACTGTGATTATCCTATAAATATTAACTGCTTTGGATTGTTGACACAATGTTAGTTGTACTATGAAAATTTGCTTATTAACCGAGTTCAGCTTCTTAGGTTGTTATTGGCTTTGATTCCACAGACTTAACACTGCCAAATTTCTGTGTAAACATTTTCTTGGGCCTGAAATGTAGTGAATATGTGTATTTAAAGTTATTTTTTAAAAAAAACCCTGTATATTAATGGGACTTGTAAACGTTTAAATAGTCAACTAATGAAGTTTTAAAAGAACAACTCTTTTTAAAAAATCCAGTTTTGTACTTTTGATGTTTTAAATGTATAATTTGACCTCAGTGACAAGTATATGTAATTCTTAATATATTTTTGTAGTTCTTATCAATTTGTTAATTTCATTTAAGTCACAGCCTTTTAGCTGTTGTTCTGTTTCTAGGAATTGGGTGCAAGGCTAAGTTTTAGTATTTAAAAACAAATATTATATCACAATATACTAGATAGAGAACAAAGTAAACAACTGGTTACATCTTTGTCTTGGTGCTGGGAAATGTAATACATTCTTGAGTTCAAGTGCCGTGGTTATGGCTGTATTGATCCTTTTTGAAATACATTCTTGAAAATGTTGATTTTCCTTTAAAGTGTCTGTTTTTTATTAAGACTTTCTACATCATAGGAAAATTATCAATGTACACAAATTTTCACTACCTATACTGGCATCGGTAACATCAGTAGGTGAGGTGGCTAGAGATGTTTATGGCCTGATTTAGTTTTACCCTTGCGACAAAGCTTTGGCCAGCTTTATAGGCCAAATTTTAAGGCAGATGTTAGTTGAGTATAAACTTCATATGTGCCCTGGGAATGGTATATAAATATTTTGTTCTTTTCCCACCATATTCTCACCTAAAGGAAGCTATTGTACTCGGAGTGCTTTAAAAGTTTTTCAGCAGCTACCCTTGGAAACAGTTCTTCAGTTTAAGTAAATTGCACCTAAGAGGAAATGACTATGGAGAGGACAAGACATTTAGACTCATTTTTTTAATGTAAATCTGAAATTATGTCAAGAAGTCTCCTTTTTAGTTTATTTTTCAATGAAATTGTGTCATTAATTCATCAAGGTAGGTATAAGATTTCCTTAGGGCTGTGGTCGGCAAACTGCAGCTCGCAAGCCACATGTGGCTCTTTGGCCCCTTGAGTGTGGCTCTTCCACAAAATACCATGGCCTGTGCCAGTCTGTTTTGAAGAAGTGGCGTTAGAAGAAGTTTAAGTTTAAAAAATTTGGCTCCCAAAAGAAATTTCAATCGTTGTGCTGTTGATATTTGGCTCTGTTGAATAATGAGTTTGTCTTAGGGGAATTTCCTTGGAGTTTTAGGGGGAACATAAATCAGCTCATAATACTTTAGTCTTGTAAGTAATAATTTAGTTGAGTTGTATAAATATTTTATGTAGGTGATATGATAAAATAGATGATCACATACTCGTGATTATTTACCTTATAGGACAGTTCCAATTTAATTAAACAAGTATTTTTTAAAAGTTATTTTAGAGTAAAGTTTGTGAATGTGTATTTTTTTTTAAATAAATTTTTATTGATTTCAGAGAGGAAGGGAAAGAGAGAGAAAGTTAGGAAACATCAATGATGAGAGAGAATCACTGATTGGCTGCCTCCTGCATGTCCCCTACTGGGGTTGGAGCCCACAACCTGGGCATGTGTCCTGACTGGGAATTGAACAGTGACCTCCTGGTTCATAGGTCAATGCTTAATCACTGACCCACATTAGCAGGCTGTGTGTGTATTTTTAATTGTTTAATTTTATATGTAAGCAGTTAAAAATTGACTTTTCAGCTATGTGAAGAAATTATACTCATTATTTTAGTTAAAAGTGTGGCATTTTATACAGACTCTTGTGTATGGAATATATTAACTAGATTTTAATTCTTAATATATTTTTTAAAATTTAAGGCAATTTGTGACATATTTTCTCTCTATACTTGCTAATGTAAAATCTGAGCTAAATTGCCGAGTGTGTTTCTTAAGGTTGCTTGAGATCTCACATGAACATTTGTCCAAGAAGGCTTTGCTTTTAGGAACATTTCTATAGTTTCTTGAGTATTAAAAATGCATTATGTGAGCTATTCATATAATTCAGGATCATATTATTTAGCTCTACTAATTATGCAATTCTAACGATCATATTTAAAAATCTGACATTATTACTATTAGTATTGCATTGCATTCTTTGTTCTTCTTATTGTTTCTAAAAATACACTTTGCCCTCATTTGCAAGTAATTTTTCTGTATTCCACTATTTTATACAATTTACCGGACCAAATGACACAGTTAGTATCCATTAAGTAGAGCCCGTGCATATCAATCTTGGACACAAAGCCTGGGATTGTAGTTGGAAAAAGCCCTCCTGCTGCTCTTCCCTCTCCTTCCAAAGACTTGAATGTAGTCTCAATTTATTCAAAGCCTGGGTTTGTGAAAGCCAGTTGGTCTCCCTTCTGCACATTCATAACCGATGTTGCACTCCTCTGGATAAAAATGTCAGCGACTTTCCCATTTCTCATCATATAAAACTCCAAGACTGATATTTAATAATCATTTGTAGCCACATACCTTATTTTATGGCTTAAGCTTTTTTTATCTTTATGCGTTACACCTCCCACTTCCCATCTTTCTCTTTACCCATACCACAATTGGAGTATTTGCCTCATATCCAAAATTTACATCATCCTTAAGATGTACCAGTTGCCCCCATTAAATTTCTTCTGGCCCCCTCTTTCAACATTAAAAATAATCTATTATGTATTTCCTGCCTTTTCTTCAGGTATTTCCTATTCTGTCTTTGTTAGTGTTAATTTTACATGTGTTACAATGTTTCACACCTCCTATCTAACATTGTCTGACTTTAAATGACCCACTGAGTTAAGTGTCTATCTCTTATTGGTTGTGGTTTCATCTTGTATCTGCCATGTTGCCTTATATTCAGTAGAGGCTCATTGTAAATATCGGGTGACTGAATAAATGGAATGACTGAAATGATAGTGAGTTATTGACTGTAAGACTTTCCAATGCTCTGTTGGAATAGACATTTAGAAACAGAGAATCAACTAGAGATCTTGTGTGGTTCTCTGAATCAGAGCTGCTGCCCACAGTGAAAGCTGAAGAAACCAAGAGCGGTCCTAGCTGATGTTTAGTGGCTTAAGACTGACAAGGAAAGAATGACTTTTTCTAGGTAAAAGCTTTGGGCTGAATAGGTAATTGAAGAGTAACATTTGCTTTGTAACAGTGACTACAGTTTTGAGTCAGAACGTTTTTCAAAAGTTCATAGTTTTGGAATAGTCCTGTCAGTTCTGCTATCATGCTTGTTTTGAAAATGGGATATTATTGATATTAGGGAAAAATTTGAGTACAATATAAATCTTACATTTGTTATGTGTGATTTTATCTGAGTGATAGTAGGCGAACACAGGAAACTTCACCAAGCCACATAGGAATATACAAGCACACACCTCAGATATCTTCTAGCTACCTTACTTCACTGCATATTGTAAGCTATAGCCATCCCTATCTAATTTTATAACTTTCCCTTCAATTTCAGATAACTCTTCTTCCATCATTTCACAATAACTCACCAGCTACAGCCCTTTGAATAGCCAGTTCTACAAGCAAAGTTCATGTCCTTTTCAAGGTAAGGTGCCATATTGCAGTTTTTAATTTTCTTTTAACAATTTAACATATGTAAAACTGTGCTATGGTCTTTATTATGTTCCTTTCTTATTTTATGTGTCACACTATTTCTCCCATAAGCCCTGTGGTTTTAATGACGTGATTTGCATAGCATTGTGGTTTTCAGGAATACATATGTTGCATTATAACAGAACTGACTGTACTAATTGATCACATACAGAGTATGAACTGATAGTTTTTTTTTCTCTCTCTCTCTCACTTTATTCTTCATTTTAACTGTCCCTCTCTCCTCTCTTTTAATGCTGAAAGACACTAAATAGTCTCTGTAAGGAGGAACCCAGTACCACAGAGCAAAATTCAAAAAACTTGTTTAATGAGTACTGTAAAAAAAAGGGGGGGGGGAGCATACCTTTACCAGTGTGTGTGTGGAAATGTATATATATGCTCATATATATATGCTCAAATTCAAGTAAAGACAGAGAAGTTAATAAAAGGCCTGTGGCCCTGGTGTAAAAATATATCTTACCCTTAAGTAATAATAATTATGTTTAACATTTTTGGAGCCTTTGCTATGTAGTAGGTACTATGATAAGTGCTGGACATAGATTATGCCACATAATTTTTATAAACACTATAAAGTAGGTGTTATTACTGTCTTTATTATACAGATGAGGAATAAATGGGTAGGAGGGGTTTACTTGCCCAAGGTGGATAACTCATAAATATAAATGGCAGAGCCTGTTCTTAAATCAAGTGTAACATCTGTAGTCCTTCGTGGTCTCTCAGGGTTCTTTGTCGATTATAAATAATTAACGTTCACATGTGTATTTCCTTTGTACCTAACTGTGTCTGGTTGGCATCACTGTTTTAACCCCTATTATAGGTGATGAAAGAAAGAAAGCTACTCAACCAAAGAAATATCCAGATGGTCAGAGGTAGAGTGATAACAGAAACTAATAACAGAGTTTTATCCCATTGGGATTATATATAAAAAGGGAGAAAAATTGGATAGTTAGCAATAAGAGGATGAGGTGAACTAAAGAAGAAGAGAAGAAATGATTGCATTGGAAGTTAGGGACAAAGAAGTGAATTTATCAGAATATGCTACAATTGGAAGTAGGTAGTTTACTGGAGAATAAGCAGGAGGGGACTAATTTTATGGTACATGAAGCCTAATCAGATTCTTATAAAGAAACTCAAACTAGCACCAATTTCTACACAGGAATATGGTAAGAAAAATTTGAGATCATGAGCATAATAAATTGATTATGTGGTAAATCCCTATTTGTAGTAGGCTCAGGAAAAAACACACACACAGGAAAAAGAAGAAAGACACTAGAAGAAGCCTTCAAAAGGCTTTATTTGTTCTTTAATTGTACATACTAGAGGTCTGGTGCACAAAATTTATGCACGATTGTGGGGGAATGTCCCTCAGCCCAGCCTGTACCCTCTCCAATCTGGGACTCCTTGAGGGATGTCCAACTGCCCGTTTAAGCCCAATCCTACTGGGATCGGGCCTAAACGGGCAGTCGGACATCCTTCTCACAATCCAGGACTGCTGGTCCCAACTGCTGTCCGTCCTGCCTTCCTGATTGCCCCTAACTGCTTCTGCCTGCCAGCCTGTTCACCCCCTAACCACTATCCTGCCAGCTTGATTGATGCCTGATTGCTCACCTGCCAGCCTGTTTGCCACTAACTGCCCTCCCTGCAGGCCCAGTCACCCCCAACTTCCCTCCTCTGCCTGCCTGGTCACTCCTAACTGCCCTCCCCTACAGGCTTGATCACCCCCAACTGCCCTCTCTTACAGGCCTGGTCCCTCCAAACTGCCTTCCCCTGCTGGCCTGATCTCCCACAACTGCCCTCCCTTGTAGGCCTGGTCCCTCCCAACTGCCCTCTTCTGCTGGCCATCTTGTGGTGGCCATCTTGTGTCCACATGGAGGCAGAATCTTTGACCACATGGAGGGCAGCCATCTTGTGTGTTGGAGTGATGGTCAGTTTGCATATTACTCTTTTATTAGATAGGATAGAGGCCTGGTGCATGGGTGGGGGTCAGCTTGTTTGTCTGAAGGGTGTCCTGGATCAGGGTGGGGGTTCCCTTGGGGTGTGAGGCAGCCTGGATGAGGGGCCTATGGTGGTTTGCAGGCAGGCCACACCCCCTGGTGACCCAAACAGAGGCCCTGGTATCTGGGATTTATTTTTCATTTACACCTGAAACTTTGTAAGCTAGAGCAGAGCCAAGCCTTCTGCTCCCTCCATGGCAGCACCATTTCTGCTGGGATTTATTTACCTTCTATAATTGAAACTTTGTAGCCTTAAGTGGAGGCCTGGGCTGACCAGGGCAGGTGGAAAGCTTGGCTTCCTCCATCTCTGGGTGCAACTCAAGCCTCCTGTTCTCTCCAGCTGTGTGGCTGCTATCATTATCTTCTATAATTGAAACTTTGTAGCTTTGAGCGGAGTCCTGAGCCAGCAAAGGCGGAAAGCTTGGCTTCCTTCATTGCCGGAGAAACTCAAGCCTCCCTCCTGCTCTCAGTGGCCACAGCCATCTTGGTTGGTGTTTATTTGCATATTTGTTCCTGATTGGCTGGTGGGTGTGGCTTGTGGGTACAGTGGAGGTACAGTCAATTTGCATATTATGCTTTTATTAGATAGGATTGCTATTTCTTTAGGTAGTCAGTTAACTCATGTGTAAACAAGTGTTTAATCAGTGTTGTTAAACTGGAGGTTTTAATTAAAAGTAGAGAATATAGTTTTTCAAATGAGGGCTGATTAGGAGCCAAATATTATACAGGTAGGATAAGTAATGGTGAATATTAAGAATTAATGAGTGTTTTTAAACCTAAAGCAGGATGTCAGCAAACTGTGACTAGTGGGCTGTTTTCTAGGGGCCATGAATAGTTTTTACATTTTTAGTAGGTTGTTTAAAACAAAAATGAAAACAAAGAATAACAACAGGGACCATAAATGGCCCACAGATCCCCAGACTGACCCTTTACATAAAGTTTGTCAGCCTCTGACTTGAAGTATAGCCATGAGCAAAAAAAGTTATACTACACTAGTGGCCCGGTGCATGAAATTCGTGCACATTAAAAAGGTATTAATTAGAGGAAATATTTTAATAGTGCTGTTTGCCCTTTCTCTACAATAAAAGTGTGAGAGATAAAAGGTAATGAGTACAATGTATATGAAAATAATACATAATTTCATTAATAAATAAATAATAACAAAATGATGTAACAACAATTCGAATCCACGATAAACTGTTGAGTTAATTTTCCTGCATTTAAAATAGGATTGAACGTGTCCCTCACAGAGAGATGAAATCCATAATACTGCATTTGGGTGACTCGTGTTCTTACATTTTGTCTAGTATTAGTGTTGAGTATACTGTTGTCTCTGAGTCTTAATGCAATATCTGTTCCCCAACCTTTTTCACCATGTGGAAAAAGAATAGGATATGTCATTGCATCTAATGTAGGAAACAGGATACTGATTCGTTTCACTTTAGTGGCATTTGGATTATTGGGATCTGGTTTACAATGAATGAGCAAGTCCCTTTCAAAAGGAGGTTCTCCATCTTCGTTTCTGAATATGACAGCAACCTCGGTTACATGGGGAGAGTTTTATCTTCCTGGGTCACTCTTAGAATCATATTGAATTGCCATAGTTACTTCCGTGGGAGCTATATCTTTTGCTGCTGCTTCAGATTGAGCTTCCTTTTCTACCTCATGTAGCATCTTGTACAATTTTGTTAATTCATTTATTTCATGCATGAGGTTGTTGATGTTGATCATGAGTCTTTCTGAGCAGGCCTGGTTTGCTGGGATTGCTAATCTTTTACGTGTAGCTTCAGCTGTATCCAAAATATAGAGTTGAGCAAACTCCTGAGAAACACCATCAGAAGGATGTAAAGTTCCAGTACGATGATAAATTTGTCCATGTATTCTAAAACAGTATGGCCCATACTCTGATGGCGATGCAACATTTGCACCCATGGAAGCAAAAGCAAAAGAACTATTTGTAGATCGAATGTTTCCCATGAAATTTTTACTGTCAGAATCTTTGTTTGTCATTAATCTTTTTAAATATGGCGGCTAATCTGGAAAATGTATATCATTTGGACAGACTTTCCCTTTGCTACACCATCGAGTAAATTTCCCATCAGATGGTTTTTCATCAGAGAAATTTAGTGTAGGCAAAATTCACATCTAACAGTCACTTCACCACAACTATGTTTGAGAATTGCCTCCTCACGTACTCCATTTTCGCTGAAAAGGCAGTTCCTACCACTATTGCTAGTACTTGTTAATGACTGTTCTTTAGACACATTCTGTCTTTGCCACTGCCTTCTTTCAACTTCAAAGACACGTTGTTCTTTAGACATTTCCTGTCGAAGATGCCGGTGTTTTTCGGCTTCGGAGCGACGTTTTTCCAATAGCTGCTCTTCAGATACATTCTGTCGCAGGCGTTGCCTTCTTTCAAGATCATATGCACGTCGCTCTTCAGACATTTTCTGTCGATAACATCGGCACCTTTCTGCTATACAGCTCCGTTGTATCAACAGTTTTTCTTTGGACATAGTCCCACCTCTCTATTGCCACATACTGAGATAAAGGAGAATGACAGACAGTCTTGACAGTCAGGCCTTCAGCAGTGTGACCAATGGCTGATTTGGACAGATTCTGTGGGGGTAGGACTTCCTCCTACCTGTTGTCAGTTTCTACAGCTGGGATGCTGAAGCTGGGACTCGGGGGCCTTCCCTCTAGTGGTTGCCTTCTGTTTTTGCTGGCATACAGCTGAAGCTACACATAAAACATTAGCAATGCAGGGCCCTCAGTTAGATGCAGCTGGGGTGAGTTCTTGCTGCCGCCGCTGCCACCACCACAGCATTCTCCACGCCCTGGGCCTCAGTTAGTGGTAGCTGTGGTTCGCCGGCGCTGCCACCGCTTGGTCTCCGCGCCCAGGGCCGGACGCTTGATGCCTTCACCACTTCGTCTCAGCTCCTGGGGCCTGGCGCCCACGCCTCTAGACCCCGCCCCTTGCTCCGACTATCTGGTAGCATAGCCAACCAGGAGCCAAGGTACAGTCACATTTGCATGTTACTCTTTTATTAGATAGGATATTTTTAAGGAAATTTGATTAGGTAATGGAAACTGGTATTAACCTATATAATAAAACTCTAATATGCAAATTGACCAGTGGAACAACCAGTCACTATGATGCGCACTGACCACCAGAGGGGACACACTCAATGCAGGAGCTGCCCACTGGTGGTCAGTGCACTCTTACAGGGGGAGCTCTGCTCAGCCAGAAGCCGGGCTCACAGCTGGCAAGTGCAGTGGCAGTGGTGGGAGCCTCTACTGCCTGAACTGTAGGTGGACAGTAAGGAGCGAGGGGTCCTGGACTGCAAGAAGGCCCAGACTGGGTGAGGGACACCCTCTCTCCCACCCCTGTCCAATACTCAAATTTCGTGCACTGGGCCTCTAGGATTAAATAGAAGGCTACATTTTTATACATGTATCCTCCCCCCCCCCACACACACACAAAAAAATACACACTTGTAGTAAGGAATTGGTATTTATTTAGTATGATATTTTTCTAGGGGTTTTGTGTACTTTATAACCTTGAAGAGTATAGCTACTTCACAAAGGATGGAACGAGGGGAGCAGGGGTGGGGGCAGGCTGGAGAGGGTTCATGGGGGAAAAAGGGAGACATATGTAATACTTTCAACAATAAGGAATTATTAAAACAAAACAAAACAAAGGATGGAAATAGCCTCAAAGAGGGTAAGTTAGACTAAAATTTCTCATTTAATAATGAGACTCATATTTGCCTGAGTCTCCCAGATAAGAAAATGGTGGAGAAAATTTGTTTGTAAAAATTGAGTATGTCTATTCACAATTCTGGCTTGAAAATATCTAAATAGATATCAGATATAAACATTTGTAATAACTTTAGTTATTATAAGATATAAGATATAAACAAATCAGTTAAATATTACAAGCAAAAAATAGGATGGGTTGGAGAACTGTGTAATTTTATTATAACATTTACATATGAAGGAAGATCTTGGAATACACTGTAATTAGAGTAATAAAATGTGAAGAAAAATTTAAAGAAATATGAGATTTAAGATCTTTTCACTATAACGTCCAAAATAGAAAAGTGAGTCTGCATCAATAGAAAATGTGCCAGGCAGCAGCAGCTTTTTGAAAAGCAGATATTAAGCAAACATTGACCCACGTGTTTAATTGTAATGTTTTATGAAGAAGATTTCAGGGTGCTATGAAAACATGTGATGAGGGATCTAATATAGATTGGTGGGCCAGGGCAAGACTTCCCCAGAAGGGTCGTTTAAGCTGAGATACAGGAGTTGACAGCAAAGACAAAGAGGATAACGATTCCAGGCAGAGGTGATAGGCCCCCAGGATGGAAAGGGCTTGGCAAATTCAAGGGAATATCAAAAAAGGCCATTGTATCTCCTAACATCTCTGAGGACAGGATTACATCTGTTTTGTTCATCACTGTAAAGCCCTCAGCAAGATTTACTGAATTTATAGAGAATGAATGGATATTTTGCTTGACAATTCCTGGTATAATTATGAGTACAGGATTGCCTAGATGAAAGCTACTAGTCTCCTTTTTGAAGACTACCTAATTATATTAAACTAGAGGCCTAGTGCACGAAATTCGTGCATAGGATGGGGGGGCGGGGGATGTCCCTTAGCCCAGCCTGTACCTTCTCCAATCTGGGACCCCTCGAGGGATGTCTGACTACTCATTTAGGCCCGGGCAATTGGACATCCTTCTCACAATCCAGGACTGCCAGCTCCATACTGCTCGCCTGCCTGCCTCCCTGATTGCCTGTAACCGCTTCTGCCTGCCAGCCTGATCACCCCCTAACCACTACCCTGCCAGCCTAATTGATGTCTAACTGCTCCCCTACCAGCGTGTTTGCCCCCAACTTCCCTCCTCTGCTGGTCTGGTAACCCCTAACTGCCCTCCCCTGCAGGCTTGGTTGCCCCAACTGCCCTCCCTTGCAGGCCTGGTCCCTCCCAAATGCCCTCATCTGCTGGCCTGATCGCCTACAACTGCTCTTCCTTGCAGGGCCTGGAACCTCAAAACGGCCCTCCTCTGCTGGCCATCTTGTGGTGGCCATCTTGTGATCTTTGACCACATGGAGGCAGTCCTCTTGTGTGTGGGAGTGATGGTGACTCTGAAAATTACTCTTTTATTAGATAGGATAGAAGCCTGGTGCATGGGTGGGGTCCAAGTGGTTTGCCCTGAAGAGTGTCCCAGATCAGGGTGGGGGTTCCCTTGGGGTAAGGGGTGGCCTGGACGAGGGACCTGTGGTGGTTTGCAGGCTGGCCACGCCCCCCAGTGACCCAAGCAGAGGCCCTGGTATCTGGGATTAATCTATGTCTACAATTGAAACTTTGTATTTTGGAGCAGAGCCAAGCCTTCTGCTCCCTCCGTGGCTGCAGCCATTTCTGTTTGAAACTTCATAGCCTAGAGTGGGGGCCTACTTCGTTGCCAGGGAAACCCAAGCCTCTGTTCTCTCCAGCTCAGTGGCTGCTGCCATTTCTGTATCTTTTATAACTGAAACTTTGTAACATTGAGTGGAGGCCTAGGCAGGCAACGACAGGCGGAAAGCTTGGCTTCCTCTGTTGCCGGGGAAACCCAAGCCTTCATCTTGCTCTCAGTGGCGGCAGCCATGTTGGCTGGGGTTTATTTGCATACTGCCCCTGATTGGCTGGTGGGCATGGCCGTTGGGTGTGGCAAAGGTATGGTCAAATTTGCATATTACTCTTTTATTAGATAGAATTACTCAGATTGGTCATAATCCCCTATTACCATAGTCCACTTAACACTTGTCAAGGCATCAGAATGGAGTTTAACCTGCAGTCTACACAGAAAAGTCAGGAGAAAAGAATGGTGAGCACTATACCTGGATATGATTCTGAGAAGGAAAAGTGAATTTGTGTTAATGCCAGGAATAAATCTGACAAAGAATGAATATAGCCACTTTTCTAAAAATGACTAGTTGAGGTGAGGGTGTTTGGTACTAAAACACATGATCCCAGATTCTTGGGATAACCCAGTTACATGATAATCAGGCTTAGAGGTTTAATTAAGTTAAAAACTCAAATACTTCCTATTGGTGGGTTTATTTCTTCATATTTAAAGTTGAACTTCTAAATTAAGATACTTTCATTTATGAGTTTGGGTACATTGAGGAATTTATAACATAGAAAGAGAATGGGGAAAGGGTTGCATATTTGCCAAGTATCAATATCCTATCTAATAAAAGAGTGATATGCAAATTGACCAAAACTCTGATCAAGCCACGCCCCAAACCACACCCATCAGCCAATCAGGAGCAAATTATGCAAATAAACCCCAACCAAGTTGGCTGTGGTCACTGAGAGCAGGAGGAAGGCTTGGGTTTCCCCAGCAACAGAGGAAGCCAAGTTTTCCACCTGCTGTTGCCGGCCTAGGCCTCCAGTTAATGCTATAAAGTTTCAATTATAGAAGATATATCTCAACAGAAATGGTGGCAGCCACGAAGCTGGAAGAGAGGAGGAGTCTAGGGTTACCCAGGTGATGGAGGAAGCCAAGCTTTCTGCAGCTGTGGCCAACCTAGGCCTCCACTCCAGGCTACAATGCTTCAATTATAGAAGATAAATGTCCCAACAGAAATGACTGTGGCCATGGAGTGAGTGGGAGGCTTGGCTCTGCTCTAGGCTACAAAGTTTCAATTGTAGAACATAAATTAATCCCAGATCCCAGGGCCTCCACTTGAGTCACTGGGGGTGTGACCAACCTGCAAACCACCACAGGCCCCTCGCCCAGGCTGCCCTACGCCCCAGGAGAACCCCACCCTTCAGGACAAACCAGCTGGCCCCTGCCCTTGCACCAGGCCTCTATTCTATCTAATAAAAGAGTAATTTGCAAATTGACCATCATTCCAACACACAGGAGGGCTGCCCCTATGTGGTTAAAGATCCTGCCCCCATGTGGACACAAGATGGCCACCACTAGGTGGCCAGCAGGGGAGGAGGGCCATTGGGAGGTTCCAGGCCTGCAAGGGAAGGGAGTTGTGGGCAATCAAGCCCACAGGGGAGGGCAGTTGGGAGGGACCAGGCCTGCAAGGGAGGGCATTTGGAGGCAATCAAGTCTGCAGAGGAGGGCAGTTAGGGGTGACCAGGCTGGCAGAGAAGAGGATTTGGGGGCAAACAGGCTGGCAGGCAAGCAGTTAGACATCAATTAGGTTGGCAGGGGAGTGGTTAGGGAGTGATCAGGCTGGCAGGCAGAAATGGTTAGGGGCAATCAGGGAGGCAGGCAGGTGAGCAGTTTGGAACCAGCAGTCCTAGATTGTGAGAAGTATGTCTGACTTCCCGTTCAGGCCCAGTCCCCGTAGGATCAGTCAGTCGAACATCTCTTGAGGGGTCCCAGATTGGAGAGGGTGCAAGTTGTGGTGAGGGACATCCTCTGCTCCCTGTGCATGAATTTCGTGCACCGGGCCTCCAGTATCCTATATAATAAAAGAGAAATATGCAAATTTGACTGTACCTTCGCTCCTGATTGTCTATGCTACCAGCCAATCAGGAGTGGGAGCCGGGCCAAGTGGCACGAGCTCCAGGCCCTGGGGGTGGAGATGAAACGGTGGTGGCGGCAAGCACCCAGCCCCGAGGCGCTGTGCGGGGAAGCGTCAGCAGCAGCTGCGGTGGTGACAGCAGCAGGGAGTGCCCGGCCCCCGGGCGTTGTGAGTGGAAGTGGCGGTGAGTACCCACCCCCCGGGACCGGGTGGTCGCAGGCAGCTGGGGCTGAGCTGAGCAGGGCGATGGTGGATGACCTATCAGTTGGACATCCCCTGAGGGCTCCCAGTATGTGAGAGGGGGCAGTTTGCGTTGAGGGACCTCCCACCCCCAGTGCACGAATTTCGTGCACCGGGCCCCTAGTATATATATAGAAGCCTAAGCCACCATTTGACTGGTAGCTATGACAATCACTGACCACCAGGGGGCAGATGTTCAATGCACAGGCATGGAAACATGGAACAGAGTAATGAATCTCAAAGGGAAGGGGGCAAGGGAAGGGTGAGAAGAGATTAACTAACAATCTTGTATGCATACTAGAGGCCCGGTGCATGGATTCATGCACTGGTGGGGTTCCTTGGCCTGGCTTGCGGGAATTGGGCTGAAACTGGCAGCCCAACATCTCCGAAGGGGTCCTGGATTGCAAGAGGGCACAGGCCAGCCTGAGGGACCCCACTGGTGCATGATTCCACTGGGCCTCTAGTATGAAATAAAGTAATCGATGTGGAAGGACTATTTTACAAGATATTTATCATAAATTGGTGGTGAAATTGGGGTTTACAACAATTAAGGAAAGAGAAAAGATAACTTTAGAGTAGGAAGGCAAATGAAAATTGGAGACAGAAGGAAAGAAAACCTTTCAGGGTTACTCTTGAATGTTAACCTTTGTGTTAAAAAGTAATAGCCAATAAGTAGTAAAAACAACACCTGTACAGCTGATTATGTAAGACTTTAATAATGACACATGTATATGCTTTAAGCTTGAACTGTAGTCAATTTTAGTTTAATGCTATCAGATTGTTATAATTTAATGTGAAATTTGAGGAATTTCTTACTGGATGTCATAAATCTGTTCTATTACAAAGAGTCATACAACAGTCAAGGCTAGCATATGAGGTTAGGTGTTTAAGAATTGTTTTGTTTTCATCAGTGAGGGGAGAAGAAAGAGCCCCTGCCCCAGCAGATATTTAAGGTTTTCTGAGAGTGTGTTGGGAGGAGCATGTAGAAAAGTCTTATTACTGAGTTAGCTATTATCAAATTCACTTGGCTCATTACTAGGAACAGAGGATATTTTAACTATTGCAGTTAACAATTGATTTATCAGAAGACATCAAGTTAATAACTTTTTAAATGAAAATTACAGACATGTTTTTTTATGCCTTTTAAATTTTTAAAAGTCTTAACTTTTGTTAACACTCTGTAATTCCTATAGATATTTGCTATGAAAATTTAATAATGGATTAATTAATTATAAAAGCAAGATCTAAATCTTCTCTTATGGCTTTAAAAGTTTGACCTTAGAAGCCATCTTATTGAATGTATGGATATTGTGTGTGCGCCCATGCATGTGCATGCGTGTCCTCGTAGGAATACTAATGTATTTTGTTTAGTGCACGTTTTCCTGAAAGCTTATATGCATATTAGATTGCTTAGCAGCTCAATTAAGAAGTAAAAAATGCAGAGGAATTTACAAAAGTTATTTAAGCCTTTTCATATGATCTTTTCGTAAAACAACATACCTATTCCACATCATTTTATATTTTTAAAGTAATTTTCAATATACATTGTCTTATTTTATGCCCTCCATATACCGTGAGAATGGTGTGTGAGGGTAGAACACAGTCAAACAGAGAGCCCTACTCCATTTGACTCATGCGAATGAATGTATTTCCAGGAGTAGAATTTTATCCACTATGTTGTTTGGGCAAATGATATACTTTTCGGAAGCAGGACGACTCTGTCTTGGCCCTAAAATCACACTGGCAGGCTTTCAAGAGACCCTCTGAATCTTCAGCACCACCAGAGTGGTGCTACCACTAGGAATATTGCATTTCCTTGGGCTGCTACTTTGTGGGTTTCACCCTTTTGGGGTAACTTTGCCCTTCTGTTAAACTGTTCCTTAATAATAGGAAGGTCAGAGTGACTGTGGCTGATTTCAAAGTGCATAGTCTGCATCATTAGCTAACCTGGAATTTCTTTTTCAAATATTAAGAACTAGAAATATGCAGTCATTTAATATTTAAACTAGTTTCTATGAATCAGTGATAGATATGAGTGAGCATTTATTAGCTGACTTGATACATGAAAGGATGGTCTTTCTACTGAAAGCAAAATACTGCAAGAGTCAGGTGTTTGAAATCCCTCCAGTCTAGATTACTCAAGAGGAAACAAACAGCAAGATTCAGTATAATTGCTTGTTATTTTGAAGAAGGAAATGTTATGTGTTATTTTTCTCCCTTAAGGCCTGTGTCCAGGGCAGAATCGTTTTGGTGTTTTTATAATTCTTTGAGATGTTTCCAATATTTTAGAACTAAAAAACAAGTGAAATTCACATAAATGTATCTGGACAGTGGAATGTTTCAAAGCTTATCTAAGTAATGGTTCTTCTTCCAGATTAAAGGTTTGGTTTTATTTGTACCCAAATCCTTGTGATATAATAGTCACAGTAGAATTAATAAACTAATATATGAAAAGGACATACATAAACTTTGGCACAGATTTTGTAAATGTGAAATGTTTATACATACGTACACATGTGTAATTATACATGTGTATGTGTCTCTGTGCATAAGTATGTTTAAGTTTTAGCAGGCATCCCAGTGTGGGTTTGGGGAATCACAGACATACTGTGGAAACAGAGTCTGGGCTCTTCCATTGGTCTGTTTGGGTTTGAGGCATTATCATGTGTGATAGTGGGGAAGGTTGGTTCTGCACCACAGTTTCCTCATCTGTAAAATGTAGATAATAATAGATTCTGCTGTTGGAGGAATAGTGATTATCATTTGAATTAATGGGGGCCAAAAATGTATAACAATGTTTGGCCCATAAGCACTGAGTGTTATTTACTGTTCTTGTAAATTATTATGAAATATTGGCCATACAATTTATTCAGAAAAAAAAAGAATTACCTTGAAAAAAGGTGACTATTTCAAAAGCCTAAAATAGTAGTTAATAATGCAGATTAAAATCATAAAGTTCCTTTATTATTGAGAGATTATGGTATAAAAAGATATGTGTAAATAAATCTTCAATGGTTTATTCATTATAATATACCTTGGATTATCTATTTTTTTAAGTTTATTTAAAGTTTTCCCTTTTGTGGCCAGATATTATATGTTTATGGGATGGTCTCCACTTTGAAACCTGGTAGGCTTAGGGAAATTGATATCTTTTGTCCGTTTTGTTTTACACTTCAATTTTATCTAATCAGTGTTTGAAAGAAATGCCACTTGTTAGACTTCCTTCCAAGAAAAACACTGGGTGTTTCAGGAAGTGGTCCTAGTGAGTCAGAGGATAATACTTTTTCCTCTGAGTCAGTGCTGAACCTCCTTGATATAAATAGGCGTACTTTCACCAAAGTTCTGCTTTTTTGATCAGATGTTAAAAATCATAATTGATACATGACCACACCAACAGCAATACTTAAATTGGTATTTCAATTCAGTTGATACTGAGGGGGTCTTATCTAATTGGAACTGTAGAAATTCTGCTAAGTTAATTTTTAAAATATTTAATTCAGTTTTTTACTTCTGAATTAGTTCCTATTTTGCAACAGTTTTGCTTCAGTTAAGAGTCATTTGTGTCAGGTGGTCATTTGTGTCCATTTTAGAGGACATTTATATTGATAGTAATGTTCCACTTTGGTCAATAAAATTCTATGGACTTTCTTTAGCACATACATATAAAACTATAGCACAACTTTAGCACAAGATTTATTTTGCAAAACATTGTGCTAGTTTGCCAAATTTTGGAGCTGTGTCAGAGATACAAAGGACTAAATCAGAGTGGTTCTTCATAGCCACACTAAAAAACACGAAACACGATAAATAATTGCCAAAGTACTAGAAGTAGTTAATGTTGAGTTGGTCAGGGAGGACTTTAAAAACAGGGTGGGAATTGAGGAATTGATAGATGTAACATATGAAACTGCTAGTACACAGGATGTTTAGGGTAAGAGTAGAGACCTGCAGGTCAGTCAAAAAGGAACTGATAGATATAGGTGTAAACAATGTATCTTAACTGGTCTACGTGTGATTTTGCATATGATCCAGCTAACAATCTTCTCATTTTTACAGATGAGTAAACAGGGCCTTAGAGAAGATAAGATCTGTCCAAAGTCACAGGGAGATGGTAGTTAACATATTTCAAGGCTGCCTGTCTTCACAGCATGTTCTTTTTACTATGACACAATTCCACAATGAAAGCATTGGGATATACTCAGTAAGTTTTTATTGTTTCCAGTAGCTCTGAAAAATAAACATCCACAAAGCATTTTCCTTCTTGGCAGAAAGATTGACTTTTTTAGGGCTAAGGAAGTTGTCTTTGGGTGTTCGGAAATTGCCTTATGGGCAAGTTGGCTCACCCCTGCTCTTAGGTGAGCAGCAAGTAGGACTGTGTTTTTTTCTAAGAGCACATTATTGTCATGGAGCCACTGTAAGGTTCTCAAAGGCCAGTAGATATGTTTGGGGATAATCTGTGGGTAGTGGTGATCCATACTGTGAATCCTTTGCCCACTTACATTAGTAGACTGATAGCTGGTCATTTTTCTTTTTCTTTCTTTTTTTTTTAATCTTAAGGATTGAACTTTGGTTGGAGCCTGACTTTTTGCCTTGGTGCCTGCAGCCATTACAAGTGTATGCCCCTTTGTTTCATTCTATTTCCTTCACAGCAGGGAAGTAGCCATGTGGCTCTTGGCGAAATTGGCCTTGCTTGAAGTGACAACAGTGGCAGTTGAGATCAAGCACCACTCTTGTAAACGCTGTGTTTACAAGACTCATCTGATGTGAATTTCATGTCAGATACAATTCAAACACCTGTTTCCTGGAAACAGTTTTGGTTTAGCATCCCGGAATGCAATAGCTCAGTTCCTGGGAGAGTAGGGCAATTGATTGTTTCTTCCCAGCTAACTGGAGTGAACGACTGTGTGCTGCCATGTGCTATTCCCAGGGATTTCTAGCAGCTAAGCTGTAAACAGAGAAAAGTATGAAATTCCTCATGTCACATGCTTTATTTGCAGACAGGTTTGGAGTTTATGAGGGTAACTTACAGTCATCAAAGGTACTTAACACGTTAAACACCCATCTTGTTTGGAAAGTATAGTGTCAGTCACTGGTGACTGAATGGGCGCTTTATGTGTTAAGTAACTCTTCCTCCCCACAAATGACAAGATAGGGTACTTTTCTCCTGTGTTCTGTCCTGGCAGGTGGCCTGCATGGGTGAATGTATCTGACATGAAGCAGGTCACTGATGCCACTGAGAGAATGCACCAGGGCTTCAGAGCTGCGAATACCTCTTGGAGAGACCCTGGTTCCCAGCCTGATCAGCACTAATGGGGGACCTCCTAGTTTAAGTGACCTGTCCAAGGCACAGAGTTAGAAATAGTTCTGGTAAAGCAAGGAATAGTATTGGCTTCAGCATGCAGTGTTCTTTCTAAATCCATGCAAACCTAAATCAAGTTGACATCTAGGACGTCCCAGGAATGATATTTTCTCCACTCTCATCGAGAGTGGAGGGGTGCTGGTAGGACTGCTTGCTGCTCACCATCAGAGAGTGTCGGGGCAGAATTGGAGAGGTGAGAAGATAGAATAGGAAGAGGAGTTCATTTTCCACTCAGTTTGGGGAAAATGTGGAAGATACCTGGTAATAAGAGAAGTCAAGATGGAAGGGAGGAGAAAGGAGACGTCTGTTTTACAATGTGCATGGCAGTGACTTGGAGTGACTTTTGGGGGGGAGGGTTGACTCTTTTCCCTAACTGGCTCTTGTTAGAAGTTAATGATGCTAAGTATTTTCAGTTTCTAACTCTTTAGTTAACATATTTCATACTAAATTTTCTTGCTTTTAGAGCATTGTTTCATTCTGTCTTTTCATAAGAAGATTTGAAATAACATTTTAATTTGCTCAAGTAAAAAAATAATTAAGGGCATACTTTTTTTTTTATCCATTAAATAAGTATTTATTGACAACTTACTTCATGTTAGGAGCTATGCTTAGCACTTGGTATTCATTAAAATTATTTAGCCCTGCTCTCAAGAAATGTAAAATCCTGTGTGCAAACAAGAAAATAGGAAGTTCTTGCAGCATGATACGTGCATCTTAGTGTTAGACTTGTGTTATGGGAACATGTGAAAGAGGCATCTGTCCTGCTGTAGAGCAATCAGGCCTCCCAGCTCTGAGATCTAAAGTTGGATTAGGAGCTGGCCAGGTGAAGGTGGCAGAGGTTTGTGGGTGGAAGGATATTCCAGATAAACGATGTCCCTTTAAGGCAAGAGTCTGAAAAGTACTTCAGTATAGCTCATGCATAGTAAGCGTGGGAGGATTTGGGTGGTGGATCTGGAGGGAGCAGGGGAAGTGGGAAGAAGGAAGAGATGGTGAAAGAAGGAGCTGAAAGAGTACAAAGGGTCAGATCACAGGAACACCATGCTGTGCAATAGAATTTGATGTGATCTTGAGGGCGGTGGGTTACTTTGATAGGATTTAGGTAAAACGATAATAAAAAAAATTAAGTTTTAGAAGGGAGTACTATTAGATTGATTCAAATTTTATCTATAAAAACTTCTGAAATGATTTCATTTTAGCTCATCAGAAGGCCAAAAGATAACTTAAATTCTTGATACCCTTCATAGATTTTTTACTGCTTGCATAACACAAAATGTATGGACTTTAAAAACTACTTTAAGATGTGAGACCAAATATAAAAAAATATGTATTATCAGAAACAACCATGTTTCTCTCTTGACTTGTAATATATTGAAGCTATTAAAAGAGGTTGCTGAGTTTAAGCTATGCTGACAGCTTAGTAGCTTGAAGAAAACTGAAATCTTTTTCCCCTCAAACTCAGTAAAACTAAACAAGGTTTTGTTAGAAAAAGCATTGTATGTTTTTAAGTTGATTTGTTGAAATTTTTGAGAGAATGTATTTCCCACAGAAATGAAAGGAAAAGTGTTTATGTATTATTCTGTTTCAGAGGTAAAGTGGAAAATCTCTACAGTTTCATAGTCTGTTTTTTACTTTTTGATATATTTCTTTCATAATAATTTATATGCCCCCTTGTATTTAAAATTATGTTGCTTCACCCTAACTGGTTTGGCTCATTGGATAGAGCATGGGCCTGTGGACTGAGGGGTCCCAGGTTCAATTCCTGTCAAGGGCATATACCTTGGTTGCTGGCAAGTCCCTAGTAGGGCGTATGCAAAAGGCAGCTGATTGATGTTTCTCTCTCATGGATGTTTCTAACTCTCTATCCCTCTCTCTTCCTCTCTTAAAAAATCGATAAAATATATTAAAAAAAATAAACATGTTGCTTCACTTGTGGGTATAAGAGTCAGCTCTGCTTTTCTTGATTGCTATTACACAATGGGAAATATGTTCCCATAGATAAATATTCTGCAGTAGACATGGACTTGGCTGAACAAAAAACAAGGTGATGCCACTCCCTTTTAGAACGTTTCGATCCTTTTGAAGCTCTAGGGCCCATTGTCTTTATTCTGGTACTACCTTTCCTTTTATCTTGATACTAGAAACCCATTGCAGGAAGATTCCTGCAAGAATAGGGCCTCCTGCGGCCTGAGCAAAGCTCCTTCCCATCTCTGTTGCCTTGCTCTCTCCTGTCTCCTCTGCCTTGCTTCCTCCCTTCTCCCCCGCCCCACTTGCTTGCTTCTCCACAGTTTTGGTCCCTTCTGCAATGCTTGACTCCCTTCTAGGCTGTCTTCTGAGCCAGAATATGCAAATTAATCGCCATCTTGTTGGGTTAATTTGCATACTCACTTTGATTGGCTGGTGGGTGTGGTCTGCAGGTATAGTGGAAGTGTGATCAATTTGCATATTACTCTTTTATTAGATAGGATTATTTCTTTTTTTAATATTTTATTGATTTTTTACAGAGAGGAAGGGAGAAGGATAGAAAGTCAGAAACATCGATGAGAGACATTAATCAGCTGCCTCTTGCACGTCCCCTATTGAAGATGTGCCCACAGCCAAGGTACATGCCCATGCCGGAATTGAACCCGGGACCCTTCAGTCCCCAGTCGGATGCTCTATCCAGTGAGCCAAACCGGTCTCGGCTAGATAGGATTATTTCTAATAATCTGGTTATTACCTGCCTTTACTTCATAAACTTCCAAAATCCAATACCTTTCTTGTCTATAAGTAAAAGCTAAACTGTTAGTTCTCTTGTATACAAATGTATGTACTTTCATGTATAATAAATTTATAACAAAAGAAAATATCCTTTAGATGTTATGTGACCTTATGATTTGGGGTAAAAACCCAACTTTTTAACTATTATTTTTCTCTGTGGCAAAGTAGTTGGATTTCATTCCATATCTACTACTTATTAGCTCTTTTTAGCTCTTTGACATTGGGCATGCTATTAAAATCTGTATCTAGCTTAACTCATCTGTACAGTGAGGATAATGGTTCCTACCTCATAAGGTTGTCGTGACAATTAAAAGAAAATAAATAAATGTAAAGCACTTAGACTAGCGCCTGGCATGGCACATAGTGTTATTGAAATGTGAGCTGCTACTGCTTGCTGCTGCTCCTCTTATCGTTCCTCCTGTCACTGCTATTAGCAATCGAGGTAGTAGGTTAGTCATTGCACTATAAAATCAGTGCATTAAAATGGGAACAATGGTTATGCTGGCGGAATCATACCCAGTTTATTTAATAAGGAGCTGTAATTAAATTTGGGGGCTATGTAGAAATATTAAAATAAACTTGTTCTTATGAGCAATACATTTTTATTCAATCAAATCATGCTTCCGCCCCCAGTTTTCCCTGCCTCAGTTTACAAGACATCTACCCAGGTGCTTAGAGATGGGAACTGTGGGAATGGGAAGAAAGAAATGCAAATGTGGCCTTACCAGCTCTTGTGATAATTCCCTCTTCAAATTTCCTCTTTCCCCTGACCTCAAATATCCTACTTTCCCAAACAAATTCATCTTAGTTTCCCAACAAAAATCCACCCAATATGATCCAGGAACATGAAGGTTTCTGGTGATTCTCCCATCCCCTGATTGATCCAAACCCTTTTTTTTCTTCACTTATTAATTCACTGTAGAGAGTTGTGTTTGCTCTTTTTCAATTCCAGGTGCTCAAGTCCGGGAATATAATTCTTGGCAAAATAAATTTTCTTTTTTTGGTGCATAAATTGACCCTGGCCTGAAAGTGGGCATGTTACTATAAAAAAGATCCCATTGCTGCCCGAGTGGAATAGTAGTTCAGTTGTTTTCCTCTCACTTTCCCATTTCTCATCAAATCCAGGTTCTTAAACTTGAAGTGTCTAAAGTTAACATTTTATAGATTTTACTGTGGTTTTTTTTTTTTTTGGTAATTATTTTTTATTCTCTTCCATTTTATTTCACTTAAATTCAGACCATTACCTGAAATAGGAAAACAAGAACAACATTCTTGTTCAGTTATTTTTGCAACAGAGCACTGTTTTTGTGCATTAGTCCTAAAACATAGAAAGCACTTTGAAAAAAATTTATAAATTCTGTTTCAGTGGTTTACTAGTTATCTTAGATTTTACATGAGGAAATCCTGAAATAACATTTTCAGAATGAATCGCTTAGTGTCATACTTTTTAGATGCTAGATTTGCCTCAGTCTGACGTTATGGCCTTACAAATACTATCTTTTCTTCTAAGAAAGTAACAGAAGTTGTAATATTACATTTATTATTTTACTTTTTTTATGTTGGTTCTTCCATTAGATTGTAAGCTCCAAGAAGCTAAGAACTATGTCTATTTTGTTAACTGTACTCTGTATCTAGAACTGTATGGTGTAGTATTCTAGCCATTAGCCATTAGAAATTTAGACTTAAATATAAACTAACATAAATTTCACAAAATTAAAATTTTGGTTTCTCAGTGGCACTAGCTGCACTTTAGGTGTTCAACACTTGTATTAAATAGTGATGACACGGTCAATTTTCATCATGGAAGGAAGTTATTTTTGACAGTGCTCTAGGTGATGTTCACATAATGCTTACACAGTGAGTACTTGTCAAATGAGTGAATGAGTGAACTAGTATAGTTATTGACTTGGGCCAAGTAATATTGAATGAATCTTGTTTGAATAATCATCTATAAAGATCATTTTGGCTTTTTATTAATCAGTGTTGATATATTCCCATCCAATTTCAAAATGTTGGATTTATCTTTAGTTAAAGGAAAGTATACAATAGTGCAGCAGTTTTTACCTAGAGTACCACAAGAATTTTAAAACATGCAATAACTGACTAGTCAGGGATACTCACTGTTTTTCCCTTAGATTGTCATGACAATGATAATTGTCCAGTGTGAATGAATTAAAATTATATCTACTTTTTTTTTGTCAGATATATAAAAAATATAACATTTCTTGATTGCAGCAGAATTTCAGTAATTAGTTTGGGTGTGCCATGAGATGAAAAAGGTTAAAAATCGCTACCATAATGGATAAAAGCAAGGCTTGTGGTCATATCTTAGCTATGATATATAAGGATCATAGCCAAGTTACCCTCACTTATAACTTTTATAATTCCAAGACTCCTCATTAAAATGGGGATAAATAAGCTCTTACAACTCATAAGGTGGCAAGAATTAAGCAAAGTCATGCATATAAAGCGCTGGCATAGAGACTGCTACACTGAAATGCTTACTAAATGAGCGTTATTTTTTTACAATAGTGAATACAGATATGTCTAAATTTACCTCAATTTATGGATGATTTCAGGATTAAAAAGAACTTTATTGCTATTTTTGAGAACATCCATTATTATAATTTGGCAGACATTTTTTAAAGGCAGTACCACAATCAAAGCTTATTACACTTACCATCTTTTAAATATGAAATTTAATTGCCATAATTAAAACATTGGACTTAATTTTTTTCTTTTAATTTTTATGACTATGTAAATATCTATCATCTTAGGAAAAGTTAATTTCACAGTTGTTTTATAGGCAGCTTGACTTATAAGACTAATTCACAGATATCTCTGACTTTTATTTGGGGGTAGCTCGAAAAGAATTTGTTCCCAACTCTATTCATTTAAATGGTCTTCTCTGTGGAAAAATGTTCAATAATGAAAATGAATATTTACCTAAGGATGAGGTTCATTTATCCACATAACTATTGTGCATTTAAAGCTATGATTTAATTTCCAGAAAAACAATTAAGACCTTTTTTTTATTAGCAATAATACCTGATTTAACTGGGAATTTTGCCTCCAAATTAAGTACCTAACTCAGTTGTGCATTTAAAGCTATGATTTAATTTCCAAAAAAACAAAGCATTTTTCATTAATTATAATGCTGGCATTGCTGGAGATATGCCTCACTTTTACACACTATAATGTTTTTTTTTCCTTTTCTTGGATTTGAAAACAGCATTTGTTGTTACAATAACAACAGGTAATTAAACATTTACCACCAAAATATCAGCTGACTTTATGTAAGGTAAATATCCTTCATTTTTTTTGTGTGTTACTATCACTCTGGTTATTATGGTGCTTTTATTTTTAGTATAAACTTGTACTCATATCTCAAAGTCCAACTTGACCTCTCAAGTTCATATTAAAGGTGACTGTTTTTTTTTCCCTCTTGTCTCTCTCCCCTCTCCCTCTCCTCTTCCCTCTCCCTCTCCTCCTCCCTTTCCCCCTCCCTCTCCCTTTCTCTTCTCCTTCCCCCCTCCCCCTCCCCCTTCCTCTCCCTCTCTCCCTCCCCTCTCTCTCTCCTCTCTCTCTCTCTGTTATTTGTTAATCCTCACTTGAGGATACTTTTCCCATTGATTTTTGTGTGTGTGTTGTTTTTTAGAGAGAATAGAAAAGAGTTATGAAGGGGGAGAGAGAGACACATTGATTGGTTGCCTCCTGCACCCACTGCTACCAGGGCCTGGGATTGAACCTGTAACCCGTGTATGTATCTCTGGGAATTGAATTCATGACCCTTCAATGTGTGGGCCAGGGCTCGAACCACTTAGCAACACCAGCCAAGGCTCTCCTGAGTTTTTCATTAATATTTGCCAATGTTTATAAAATGAAAATATAGAAAAGGACAGATTAAGCACAGTTATTTTTACTCCCTCCAAATAAAGGGTCAGTAAAGGGATTTAAAAAAGGAGAGCCCAGGGTTAATTGTAACTAACCTAGAGTCCTGAGAAGCTGAAACCCAAACGGTTAATGAGAGACATTGAGAAGCAACCTGATTTTCACTTCAGAACCTCAGAAAGGCTCAGCAATGAGGGTGAGGCTGAAAACAGGATTAGGAGGTAGTGTATGTGAAGTGGCCTTACATCCCAGATGCCTCCTGTGCCCAGTGAGGATGGATGTTTATTCTGTGGAGATTGTGAACTGGAGAACTCTTGAGGGGGGTGCACAAGGCACAGGCATGATTAAGTGAAATAGTTACTGGGCAGTGAGACATCCTAGCCCACTTCGGCACATCACCAAGATTTTGGCAGTCAGGTATATATCTCCAGATGTGAACCTGGAAGGTGCTTCCTGAAATATGTGCTCTTGAAAGATTAAAAGTAAGAAAGAGATAGTCTTGGGACCCAGGAAATAAGGATCTAACACAGGAGAAAGATGAAAGAATGAGCAGAATAATGCAGAATTTGGATAACATGATGAAAACGGTTTAGGAGGCCTAGAGAGTTATCAGTTTAGATTCCAACAGGAATATAGTATGGGGGTCCAGAAGAGATGACTCTTGAAAGATAAAAACAATGGTGTTTAAATATATTGAAGGGAGACTTCACTGTGGTGGAGTCTAAAGGGATGAAATTAATATAAGTACACAGGAAATCTAAGGGTTTAGGATAAGCTAATTTTTAACTCTAAAGAATACTTGAAAGAAAATGTAATCTTAGTATATGTGAATAGCAGTTACACAGAAACAATAAGTAACACTGAATTTCAGTCTAACAAAATTTGATATAAATGTAACGTTATGTATTCTGGTTTTATCTCCAGCTTCCTCCCTAATCACTTTCTACCTCTTACGTTATTCTTCAGTAGCTGAACTGTTGATGGTTTCCTAAATATTACCCAGCTGCCTCAAGTCTTTGCTCTCTCTCTTCTGGTTTATTCATTTCATGCATTGCAGCCTGCCTGAGGGATTTTATGAACTGAATGGCCTCCCAGGGTGAGGTGCCCACCTTGCATTTGGTCTTTCTCATTGCCACATGTACCCTTTGATGCCCCTTTCTCCCACTACACTGTACATTTCTAAAGATTTTTATCTGGCATCCTCCGGCTCAGTCCAGTGAGGGAGATTTTGTTTTCTAAATCCACCCTTCATCCAGCTTCCCTTGAACTTTATACTTAGCTATTCTTACTTTGCCTGTAATGTGCTCTTTTCCTAAATATGTCTTTTCTTTTTTCTAAGAGAATGGGAAGATGGGAAGGTTTTCAAGGGAGGTTTTGTTAACCCTAGATGTTGTGTGATTTTTGTATGAGTATCTACTGGCAATCAGTTATTTTTGTAGTCAGTCAAATGTAGATGTTTACTGGAATGGTTTTGTTTTTGTATATTATTTGTTACTTTCTAACAAATTAGGATTGTCTCTATTTTTTAAGATAAATTTTTACTCTGAAAGGATTGCATTTTTATTCTGTCAACAAATGATTAAATGATTTAGAATAATAGGAATAAGGAGCAGTTAAGAATGAATTGAGAGTTTGACCTTACATGCCCAATCATGAACTTTCCTTGGGCTTATACATGTTGACCGTGATGTACTCTGTTACCGAAAGCAGTACAGTACAAAAAGTATTCCATTAAGCAAAACACCTGCCCCCTCTAACCATTCGGCTAAATCTGTAAGACCATATCTTGCTTGCTAAAGTAGAACAGACAAATTGCAACAATGAATAATCCTTGATATGATATTTCTTGTCCTCTAATAAAAATGATCAGTGTTTGAGGAGTGTGGCAGACAGGAAGGGAGGGGTTGAGATGAATAGTAAGCTTTTATAAAGGATCTGGGAAGGGTGATATAAGCACATGTGCTATAATACAGTAGAAAGCATTACTTAATCTTCATTTAAACAAAATCACATGACCTAAAAAATTCTGTATATTTTAATAATTAAGCATTTTTACTTGTCATAACCTCAAGGAGATGTATTTATGATTTAGAAAAGTGGGAAGAATTTAGTACAGGTGGCATTTCCCACTTTGTAGGTTGTAACCATTTATAAAAATTAAATTGTACAGTTTGGGAACCATTGGTCTTCTTAAGGAGCTGTCCTGGAAATGCAGAGTGAACCATCTGCTGTATTTTGTTTACTGCTTTAGAGTCCTTTGCTCAAGATAATACAGAAGAAGGTAGTTACGTGGCAGCAGGGTAGTTAAATATTAAAATGTTATAGCTCATCTGTGGGTTACAACTCTGCTCATTGTACCTGCAAGGTTTTATGATTTACTATTTTTAGAGGCCATTTAATACGTCATAATGAAATTTGACTTCAGAGTTTTTATTAAAAATAATTTTAGAACCTATGTTTTTACCTTTACATGTAGCTGGATTACATCATGCCTACATAGCTTTATCCATTTGCCTTTGTGAGTATGTTGAACTGTACTAATTTAACATTTGGCACACCTATGGAAAAAGGATATCTAGCAATAAAAAAGATATTCATGTGAGATGCTCATTTCCTCACTAATTTTATTTGTATTAGTTAATAGAATGCCAGTGAATAATAATTCTCAAGGCTGATATATAGAAAGTAGACATTAAAAAAATAATTAATGGAGAATAAAGGTGGCTTGGGGTAGGTGGGATGATTTTCTCTACTTGTTCCAATATGTTGTTCTTTGAAATGTGTTCAATTGAGAACTGAATTGGAAGAAAAAGTTAAACTTTTATTCTTATCCTGGGAGAAAATGGTAACAGTGAATATTCTTCTACCCCTTCTGAGAATTCTTACTCAACAACTTTTTCTTTCTGTGAGGATTTGAACTTCTTAGGTAGTGTTTACTTAAAAAAAAAATGCTGATCATTTTTTTGGTGGTGTTAGCCAAGGTTTTTGTTAAGGTCTGGGCTCTCTCTCCTGTTCTGATTCTTCTCCCCTCCCTCCTTCTCCCTCTCCTTCTGCTCCCCCTCCCCCTCCTTCCAATACCCAGCATACAACCAAAGCATAACTCAGCTCTTCTCGAAATAGGAATAGGAGTTTTGCGGGGGTGAATCATCAGGAGTTTCTATTTGATGAATCTGAAACCTTACTTTTTGTTTTCCCATCTTTTCAGTTCAGTTTAAAAAAACTCAGAATAAATAAATGGTGGAGAATATATAAATCTCCCATATAAAGACTCCAAAATAATTTATGTAGATACTCTTTCCTCAAGGTGTGGGATGCATGTAATGACGTCCCTCCTATCATGAAGAGGCCTGTAGAGTGGTGATGAGGGAAGTCGCTTTATAATGGAAAAAGCTGGCAAATGCTGCCTCAGTCAGTGACCACGTTTAGCATAAACAATGGTAAGTCCTGCTAATCATAGGTATTTGAGAAGAAGTGATGAGAGTGGCACATATTTTGTGGTCTTCCTCTCCCAAACCTGTAACTCCAGTCTAATCAAGAGAAGATACCAGACAAATCCTTATGAAACATCAGAATACAATACTTCTCCAAAAACTGGGAAAGTCATTGTTGCAGGATGAGTTGTGTCCCCAAGAAGATATGTTGAAGTCCTACCCCCTATATCTGAGAATATGACCTCATTTGGATAGAGTCTTTGGAGATGAAATCAAGTTAAGATGAGTGGACCCTGGTCCACTGACTGGTGTGACCCTGGTCCACTGACTGGTGTCCTTATAAGAACAGAATTTGGAAACAGGTAGACACACAGAGGAGGCCACTTGAAGACAGAGGCCATAACTGGAGTGACTCAGCTACAGCTAAGGAAAGCCTAGATTACCAGCAACCATTAGAAGCCAGAGGAGGTAAGAAAGGATTCCTCTCATTCAGCCTTCAAAGAGAGTGTAGCTCTGCCAACACATTGATTTTGGATTTCTAGCCTTCAGAACCAAGAGAGAATAAATTTCTGTGTGTTTTTTTTTTTTAACCACACAGTTTGTGATAGTTTGTTTCAGCAGCTCTAGGAAGCTAATATATAGTCATCAAAAGGAAGAAAAGTCAGGAATTGGTTGTAATCTGGAGGAGACTGATGAGACCTGAGGACTAAATGTAATGTATTGTGGATAGGATCCGGAAAGAAGCATATATTAGGTAAAAACAAAACAAAACAAAGAAAAAAACCCCAAAACCAAGCAACTTAGGATAAAGTGTTATAGGTGGAAGTCGGGTATCCCTGTCCCCACTGAGTGCTGGGAGTGGGGTCCTTACAATCACTAGGTTAATCACAGCACTGTCATCAGTATTCGCTTTAGTTAATTATAAAATATAGATGTAGATTCATTAATTGTGACAACTGTATCATGCTAATATACGATGTTAACAATAAGGAAATGGGGTGTGCAGTAATATTTTCTATACTACTTTACTATTCTGTATATCTAAAATGATTCAAAATAAAAAGAGTTCATTGCAAAAATATTTTAAAAGCCCAGAATTTAGCTGTAGTTTTAATTAGATCTCAACTACATGCAAGGGAGTGAATGACAATCCCTTTAGGATGGTAGCAGTGGTGAGGAGGCACTTGAACCTACTTTAGCTGGTCAACTACATCACAGGGTACTTTTGAGTCAGAAACTTCCACTGAAAAAGTATATGCCATGTTAAAAGTCAATATATTATGGCAATCGCTATGTGAGGCTATCTGTAAGTCCACTGCTAATCATGGAAATAATACAATCAGGGAAACATACATTCAAGCCTGTCGAGGCAATGTATATGTAAGTAGGAAAATTCATACATAAATAAATATATGGAGATTTTAATGAAAATTTCCCATGTCACATGTGAAATTGAATAGACACCTTGCTAAGAAGTAGTTCAAGATCTGATCCAACCACCATATCTTCTCACACCCAACTCCAGTAGGATACAAAGTCTGATAATAGAGATGTTGAGATAATTTCTTGTTTCTAAAATTTAGAGTCTAAATCATTCCCTTTCCTGCCATATTTTTATTGCTGTTGAAAGATTCCAGCTAAATTGGAGTCTTACTTCTTTTCACCTTTAATATATATTTAATTATAATAGAAGAAATGCAAATGACCCAGGTAAATTTATGGGTATCACATGCTATTTACATAGGGATAAAACACTCAACAGATCCACTTTTCATATTTAGAAATTGTCTCAACTATGATAAAAAATTAACCCACAAAAGTAATACAAATAAATATTTAGATATTCAATCAGTGAAAATTTATTATTACTCAAAGCCAGATTCAGCTTAACTAATAATACATTTATAACATTCTAATTAAAAGTAGTTTTTAATATGTGATATTTATAGACCTGATGACATTTTCCCCACATTCTTCAGTGAACAGAATGTTAAGCAATAAAGCCATTTCACAAAATACTGACACTGTTGTTTTCGTACTATCCCTTTCACTAAATTAAATCCTCTTCCCTTCCATTTTCACACTAGCATTTTTAATACCTTCTGTTAAGAAAACTTGACTAAAATAAAGAATATCATTGGTTAACCCAGCATGAAAAGAGCTGAAAACTGCTGGAGAGTACACAATGGTCAAACTAGCAGTGTCACTTTCTGGAAAGAAAATTGGATATAAGTCAGCCAGGTCAGGGTTTAAATCCTGGTTCTAATTCTAGCTTCTCGTGTTACCACTTAGGCAAATGATGGAACTTATTTGAGTCTGTCTTCTAGCTCTATGAGGTAAAGCTAATTACCACCTCAAATTGTTGTTCTCAGGATGGTATGAGGTGAGGTTTACAAAATATAATCTGAAGTGGAGGCTCATTGAATGTGGTTTGCTTTCCCCCTTTTTATTCTCTGCCTGTGATTATATCTGATACAAGAAACAGATAGGACATTAATGTTCAATCATTCATGGCACTAGATGATTTTTAAGAGTTTCCAAGTAACACGCAAATGACACCGAGGCTCTTTATTTCACTTTCTTCATCTTTAAAATGAGAATAGTACTTCAAAAATTAATGTGAAGATTAAGATAATGAATAGAAAACATTTACCACAATAACTTGGTACAGGGTAAATGGTCAATAAGTAGCAGCTGTTCTTTTCAAAATTAGCATACTTTCTCAAATCAGCATGGTATTAACAATGTTTTGAACTGAGATAGTAATCATTTTCTATATATAACATCCAAGCAGTGTATGTGTGCTGATGATGTCATCATAGCAACAAGAATTAGAAGGAAACACTGAAGCAGTAGTAATAGGGTATATTTGGCTCTTCTCTGTGTTAGGTCTCTGTAGAAATTCTGTCACAATATTGAACATATAATTAGTGTGAAAGTGTTTCTTTTTAGTTGGTTATTGAATTTTAATAATGAGTATTCTTCTTCAGCTAGTTGCTAAACCAACATTCTGGTTTGAACACAGCTTCTCCACCAAATTATGTTCCAACTTACAAACAACCTAAGAATTTTTTCATAATTATAAAAAAGAGGAACCTAGATAATTATTTTTAAGTGTATTGACTTAAAGACATAAAATTATTCTCCCTACATTTATATTGGCCTTAAGAAAATATTGTTTCTATATGGCCTAGAAATTATTACAATACCTTCACAAGTGTTAGCCACTATTATCATTTTTATTATTATTACTATTATAACAGTTTGTTTTTATTAGTTTTCTAAGTCTATTCATACACAAACGTCTTTATTTCTAAGTATTAGGCCAAATGGCAGAGGGAAATAGATGGTGACTTCTCTACCAATAGTCATTCTAGAAGACCCTGTAGGAAACACTATGTAATGATTCAGAAGGTTTAAGGCAGATTGTTTGTGTTTTTATCTTTTAAGCACAGTCATTAGTAGACAATGTCACAACATATTGCTTAAAAAAGGAATCTCAATGGTCTTTTAGTTAAAGTCTCAAATAATGATAATTACCCCCATCTTGTTTTAACTTAGATCAAGAAACATACATTTAATTGGAAATGAAGTATATATACTTCGAGATACTTTGTCAAAGCCAAAGTAAACAAAAACTTAAGTGAATAAAGAATGTCTGTGAAATTTTCTCAGAGAACAAATTATTTTTAAGGACAGCTTAATATACAAAGAGCTACTAGTTGTGTGTTAGTCAGATTGGGCAGGTGGTGTTCTAACATCGAGTCATGACTACATACTCATCAGTTTGAAAATTGATATCAGATGCAAGCAGGAGTAAAGAAAGGGGAGTCTAAATTTTATCTATCTGTCATTTATCTATCCATCTATCATTTATCTGGGTCTTAAAACTTTCTAATGCAGACTACTATAGCCTCGTTTATTTCTTTGTCAGTGATTTTTATACATTCTGTTTATTTTCCTTTTAAAATTTCAGTGTTTAACATTTTTGTTGTGCTTAACTTAGATCTTGTTTTATTTTTATCCTTGTAATTGCCAAATAATATTATTTTCTGTAGGAGGTAAGAGGAAAATTATAGTAACTGTAACTTATAAAAGGTGTTTTCATAAGGAAATTGATGCTTTATTTTAAATCTTTTAAAAGCTATTATGACAGTTTTAGTGTATGTACACTTTTAGCAGAATTAAATAGATAATTTAGTAGAGTTAACTGAATAGAGTTCTTAAACTTGCCATGATAAAGAAAAACTTTGCCTCCTTGGCTTTTTAGTTGTCTTAACAGCTAATAAAAATTAAAACACCTTACTTTCCAATAAGAGTTGATGCTTCTGCTATATATGATTCATATAGGTATAAATTGGATGTCTTCTTATGGCCTAAAGGAAAACAAATATTTGTAATTATTTTCTTTGCAAGGTGTGTGTTATAATTTCTGTGTTTAAATATTTGAAAACCTCTATATTGCTGCATGAAAATTTTGACAGGTGAAACTATCTATGATTGCTAAATGACAAAAGTTTCTATGTTTTTAAAATTCAGTTTAGCAAATTAACATTTTCTGTTCCCTTTTCTAATGCTCTCTTATTCTGACATATCACTATTAAAAAAAACCCTCACAGAAATCATGTATTATTTGACTGTCATGAAGAATTAAACATGAAAAAGATAAGATATTGTGGCTATTACTTTTCATTAAAGCCAGCCGATGTGGTTTTAAAATGCAGACCAGATCAAAATCAGTACAGACCCTGGGGGTTTAATTCTGAATGAACCAGCTTATTTTGAAAGAGTACTTCTTATTTTTAACTTTGGAAGTTAAATTTACATATGCATCTGTCTCATTTGATGTTTCACTATTCCTGTGAGCTGGGAAGACTGGGAATTATCCCTATTTTACTGATGAGAAAATGGGTACAGAGATTTAATTGACTTGCGTAGGCTAGTCTGTGCCAGAGATAGGGTCAGAGTTTTAGCTTTACAACTGTGAATGCCTGTGTCTTAGACAGTAGTTCTAAATTCATAATGTTGTTCCTGTCTTTGGTCCTGGCCATACTTCTGGAATGATATGCTCCACCTGAATTCTCTAGGCTTATGAGATCCAATTGTAAAACATTAGGAGTTTTGTAAGCTGCTTTAAAACCAATAATAGCTTGAAATGGGCCACAGTGTGAATGTTAATACTGTGGAAGTTAGCAAGCACTACAAATCAGGGTTTCATCCTTCTCCCCCCGCCCACCCCCCAAGAAATGGTTTTTCTATATACCACTGTATCTATTGAAATATAAATTGAAGGAAAACAAAAAGAAAAACAGAATGGATCAATTTAATATAAAAATAATATAATTTTATAAATGCAGTACTTATCTAGGATAGAGGTCAATATTTCTTTGTTCCTTAATTTAGAAATTTGCTTCTACACTGCAAA
Organism: Antrozous pallidus; assembly: GCA_027563665.1. Taxonomy (NCBI): domain Eukaryota; kingdom Metazoa; phylum Chordata; class Mammalia; order Chiroptera; family Vespertilionidae; genus Antrozous; species Antrozous pallidus. The sequence goes on from CM050513.1 coordinate 92,192,669, forward strand.
TAAATATGGGCAGGACTATCAGGAGAGCTTGAACTAAACCAGAGTGTTTATAAATCCTAACCAGTTTTTAAGATCTAGGTCAGGTTATAGTTCTCAAAAAAAAATTATGCAGTTGGTAAGACTTTTCCTTCTTTTGAACCTCTGTGGTCAGCAAACTGTGGCTCTCGAGCCACCTGTGGCTCTTTGGCCCCTTGAGTCAATTTTGAAGAAGTGGCATTAGAAGAAGTTTAAATTTAAAAAATTTGGCTCACAAAAGAAATTTCAATCGTTGTACTGTTGATATTTGGCTCTGTTGACTAATGAGTTTGCCGACCACTGCTAGACCATTGGCCCAAAGCTGGAACTATGTCTGTTCTGTTTACCTTGCTAGTACGTGACACATAGTAGTCACTAGGTAGTTGTTAATGCTTCCACTCCCTTTGTCAGTATCATATAAAAAAGCTGGGATATGTCCTATCTACCTCTCCTTTATGGAGAAGATATAGTAATAGGATGTGGCAAAAGTAGGTTTACAGTTATATGGAAAATAATACAGTAATTACTAAATAATAATATAAGAATAAACTTTGTGCTTTGTATACTCACATTGTAAACCTACTTTTGCCCTCCCCTGTATATGAAAGTCAGGAAAATAAGACAATATCCAAAATGGTTTAGTGCCACAGAACCTAGGGAATACCAGTATCCAGGAGTGAATAGAAATAAATCAGGTGTAGCAGGATTGTCTCGGAGAAGAAAAGTAAAGGCCATTGGATTTGGAAGTGAGGAAGTTTTACTTATTCATCTTATTTGAAGAAAATATGTTCAATTATTGAAACAGATTAAAATAATTATTTCTGAAGTTAAATAATCTGGTGTTAATTTTTAAAAGTTTTCTTGTGAAAAGTAAAAAGGAATGTTTAAATGACACATCTTGTAACAAAGACATATTCATGTGTGTATGTATAAGATATTGTTCAATGTGCTATAGAGGAAGGAAGAGAAGGGAGGGATGAAGAAAAGAAAATTAGATGCAGGGAAAAAGAGTGGAAGGAAATTGGCAGGATTGTGAAACGATTATCTTTAAATGATAGGACTCAGGGTGATATTTTCCCCCTTTGAACTTTTACATATTGAATTTTTTCTATATTTCTCAAGTTTTTAAATTGAATTAACCTATACTAGTTTATAATAAAACAATAAATGGTATAATTTCATGAAGCTGACAATTGATTAAGTGTGATTTTTTTACTTGCCTAAGTTTGCTAACAATTTCAGTATATTAATGTTAGATGTTAATTGGCTCTTTATTTATATGGCCATTCATGTTTCTTGTGCCTGAGCTCCTTGAGGGTGGAGATATTTGTGTTTATATTTCCAGCGTCACCCTGGCAATGACAGATATTTGTTGAATGGATAACTTTGAAACTGAGGTGACATGATCCTTTTATTGCCTTCAGTCTTTGTACCTTTCGTTTTGTAGAACACATGACTGAAAGCCACGATGAATGGTCATATTTCTAATCATCCCAGTGGTTTTGGAATGTATGCATCTCAAATGAAGTAAGTTGGAAGGTTTATATTTAATCTGTTGTTTTTTAAACTTGATTTACTTTATCTTTTTAATGAAAATATTCATTTTATTTCTTTATGTAGTTCATTCCTCCTTAACATATAATGTCTTTGTGATGCTAACATGTTATCATGATATGTTTGCTGTTTCTGATAAGATTCTTAAGTAATATCAACTCCAGGGGTAGTGATTTAAATATAAGATGTTTTGTTCTGGTATTTTAAGTTTTATTGCTTCTTATAGCTGAGTACCTACTCTACTTCAGAGCTTTCAGTTTCTTTGGAGAAATTTATTAATGTTCTTCATAAGATATTGGCATTTGAAGAGATTTAAATGTTATCTAATCTAGTCTACAAAGATATTAACTGTTGTGTAAAATAAAAAAAAATAGATCAGGCACACAAAACAATCCTGTGGCTCTAGATATAACTTGAGATCACTAGCCTGACTTAAGTGGCCATTGCCTTACATACTGTGGTTAATACTGTGTTTTTTAAAAATTTTATATTGGCCATTGTGGTATATAGTTTGCGGATCATTTTTCAAAACCAGATTATTCACATTGTAAAGAGTTATGCTTCCACCTTTCTTTCTACAAAGATTATTGCAAATCTCTTTACTTTTGACCAGTAAGAAATACCCCGTGCCGGGTGGGAGGGGTATGTCAGGTACCATCTTTTCTTGTACATCAAGGAAACCTTGGCCACACCCTTAATTTTTTTTCCTGTTTTCTTACAATGAATATCCACTTAATCATGAATTTATAATAATTTATTCTATTGAAGGACCCTTGTTTCTATCCCTTTCTTCTATTCTTTCTATTTTAGCTCTATTTATGGCCATTATATCCTACCTGAATTTTCACAGCATCTTTCTATCCCATCACCTTGCCATTAGTTTCTGAATTATCTTTTAAAAATTGGATCATGTCACTTCCTTGTATAAACATATTTACTATACCTAGAAATAAAAATTTAATTATTAAGCCCTCGGTTTGCCTTCTCTACTCCTTGAGCCATTCGTCTGACGAGGGACATCACATTAGAGGCATTTTCCCTCAGACACCATGCTTGCTCTTGAAGCCAGTTCAGGCACCTTTTCCTCACTCAATTCTCCACTTGTGTGAAGAGCTTCTTCCCATTTGTTTAGACTCTGCTTTAATTCAACTTGGCTGTAAATTCTTGGGCATCCTGATAAAAATGTTAGCCTTTCTGTGGTCCTACATGTGTTAGATATTAGTTTTATCCAAATATTACATTCGATCTTAACCATTTTACTTGTTTCACTAACAGTACCCTGTTCCCCAAACCCCTATAACACTTATTCTTCTAGTTTAGGACTGAATAAATGTTTACTGATTAATTAGAAAAAACCCAATTTAAATAATATAATGTATAAGGAGGAGGAAGCTAGTTTTAAGATAAAGCTGATCAAGTTTAATGATAAAGTGTTATTTTGGTTAATTGCATTTAAGTATTTGTGAAAATAGGGAATATTTCATTATAGCTGTAATCATTGAGAACTTTTTATAACTGGATTACTGCTCAGATGGCAAACTTAAACTCTTCTAAGAACTTTCAACTTTGGTGAACCTTCTTGGCTACAGTTTCATCTTGGCACTTGAGAGGAGGCGTGATTTGCACCAGTTTCTATTTCCTGAGCACTTAGCAGAACAGGATCTGCCTCATTTTGGCAGATCTAGTAAGCATAAGTTCAATATGTTTGTTTAAAGCACATGGTGATGATGCTGCATTGGAATTTTTTAATTGACATTTTTGAATTTTTATGACTGACTTTGGACTTTCACCCAGCACAATGACCTTTTTTTTTTATTTTTTATTACAGTGGATACGGATCACCACCCACCTTTTCCCAGATGGACAGAGAACAAAGTTCGAAAACAAGTGCAAAGGCTCTTTATGGTATGTTTAGTTATTTGATAATGGGTATAATTCTGTTTCTACCCTCTTATTTTTCTACAAATGAACATTTCAGAGTCTTAGTTTGAACCCATGCTTTGTTCTGTATTATTTGGAACAAAGTAGTGATAGATAAGAATTATCTTTGGAGTTTTTACAGATACTACCAAAGCTGTGACCTCTGCTGGCTGGCATACAATTTAGAACATTTCAGTGTTTTCAAAGGAGCCTTTTGCATGGCACCAATGCTTTAGTTGGCGTTTCTCACCTAATTGCTTATGATATGCTTGTTGATCTTCATAACCCCCTCCTTATATTCCTTATATTCCTTGAATTTTTGGGGTAGTGTTATACTCTGATCCTTCTGTAACTTCCATTGTTCTTTTTACAGACTCACATGATAAGTAATGTGTTTTAAACTTCAATTATAAACGGTATTACTGAAAAAAAGTTAAGGATTACATATGTTTAGGAAGGCATTTGTTTTTACAGAATCTTTATGGCCTTTTAATATTGTACAATAATAAAGAATCAGAATATGATTGTGGTTGAGAGTGAAGACTGGAATCAGACTTCTTAGGTTGAAATCCATTTCTACCATTTATTAGCTGAATTATCTTGGACAAATTACTTTTTCTGTCTGTACCTCTTTTTTGCTTACTGATATAATGGGGCTATCTCAGAGAGTTGATATGAGAATTAAATAAGTTACTACATGTGAAATGCTTAACAATGTCTCACTAGTAGAAAACATGATATATTTGCTCATTATTATTGACATTATCATTATTATTATCTGGGAACCAACAGCATTTTCTAAATTTGGATTTTTTTTATGTTATCTAGATCTACAATGTCTTTGCTATGATAATGAACAATTCTAAGATTTTGGGATTCTTTTTTTGCCTATATATTCAGTGCCTACACTTTAGGAATCAAATTATACATTGAGAAAATGGATTTTATGCCATACATGGATGCATTTTCTTTTGGCCCTGTCAATCTGATTTGTGCTGGTTTCTGTTTTCTCAAGTACTGTATGGTGACATCTTTCATATGGTCTAGTAGTTGTGAATTGTAGATCTAGAGAATATATTCAAAAAATACTTAGTGATATATGGTCCCTGATGTTAAAATAAATCTAGAAAATGACATGAAGAAACTGGAGAAGGGAATTTTTTTTTGGTAAGATTAAAGTAATTTCTTTAGTTTCTCATTTCTCGACAGGTGTTTATTTTAAGTGTTTCTGTGTGCTAGGCCTTGGTCATCATAGTCTCTATTTCCATGTTCTTTCACTCATTTCAAAGATGAGTAAGAGATGGTCATGCTTGTACATCATTTTGGTGAGGAGGTAGTCTAGTAAATAAACTGTTATAATACAGAGCTAAATACCGTAAGCTGACAGTGTATGTAATGTGCACTGGGAGTGGTCGTGTAGTCAGGTGGGATTTTGTGGAAGAGTTGAGCCTTGAAGTGATCTCTAAATATGAAGTAGCGTTTGCCAGGCATTTGGGAGGCAAGAGGGAGCTGTAAACATCAGTATAAACTCTTTTAAAACTTAGCTGTATATTTTATGAAGGTAGGCCATATTTACCATGTTTACTTCAGGATTTCCCTAAGCTTAGCACTGTGGCTAATGTATAATTTATGCTCAGTAAATGCCTATAGCATGAATGTAATAAATTAGCAAACTGCAAATAATTTGCTGTTAACTGTAGAATACAAGGTGGTACATTTGTAAATAAGATTGGAAAAATAAACATGGTCTGTATTAGGGAGAATTATACTAATGAATTGGATATTGATTACAGGGAATGCCCAGCCATTGAAGTGTTTTAATCAGGGGGGTAAATAGGTCACATTCATCTTGGGTCTCCTTCTAGTAAGAGTATTGAGGGTAGACTTGGTGCATATGGATAAAGACAGGTGAATCAGACACCTATATAATAGCCCTAAGACTTTTGTTAAACAGAAAGAGTATTAATCTTCTCACAACACAAGCCTAAAAGTCTGTTTTCAGAGAGCTAAGGAAGGAACAAGGGACAAAAAATTAGTTCTCATCTGTAACTTTTAATATTTTTGTTGTATTAGCAGCAACTTTATAAAACCATAGATTCAAGAATTGAAAATTTTTAGCTTTAAAAATTTTTATTTTCCCCTTTTTACATGAAGCCCCTTATTAAGGTGAGGTGATTTCTCAAAGTCACATAATTTTAAAAGTCTTGAATGTAAGAAATGACAGTTTTTATGTCATGTGATGAAAATGAAGAGTGATAAGGAAAATAGAGGATATAAAGAGAGGGATAGAAAGAAGCAAAATAAAGAAGCATTTATAAGGAAGAAAGAAAACTTAGCAATGTATTGGGCTTACAGGAAAGAGGGTTTTAAGTTCCTGGAAGTTGCAGATAATGTTTCCTTCTCTTTGTATCAAATACCGACCACTCCTTCTCTACACAAACACAGACACATGCCTTCTCTCTATAACAGACTCAATAAATGCCTGTGGAATGAATGGATAGATTGATGATGGCAGTAGTGAAATGTATGCATGTTTGAACAAACCTTTGCAATAAACAAATTCTATTTGAAACGTTAACTACATTTAGTTAACATTGGAGTTCTTGACCTCCTAATCTGCATAGTTTTAACTTTCTTTTTGTAACTAGAAAGTTTGTGAAGGAGAGAATTGTAACGTAGTTTATTTTGTCAAAATGTATACATTTTCTTAAAAATTTCTCCTTTCACAATTATTAAGCTAGTTGAGTAAATCTTTCAAGAATTAATTGGCTTCCTGGGTGATCTGTTAACAACTTTGGGATATGAGGAACCTATTTAGTGTACTGAGACATCGGTTTTACACGAAGGGCTGCTTTTTACACACTGACCACAGGCCAGATGCTGTGACAAGAGTTTCATATAGCTTGCTCTTTTCATGAAGACAGTTTTCAAACCTGACATCATAATGTCAGTGACATGATCAGAGAAGCAGCATGGGTTTTTGATGCCAAGCTACCATAGGGCTGCCATTTTGAGCAAATGATTTAACATATGGGCTGGTTTCCTCATCTATAAAGTATAATAATAATAATAATAATAATAATAATAATAATAATAATAATATTGTGATAAATTTATATGAAAAATAGGAGTAATGAGCCTATTATAAAGCAGTGGGAATGGGTATAGGAGAGTCGCTTTTAGTCCTGAGTCTTCAGATGAATCAAGGCCCTCAAATTTAATATTTTAATACATTTAAATGATGTTATACATCTGATCACAATGATGCTCTGATAGGACCAAGAGATAATTTTCATGTCTAGCCAGTGTGGCTCAGTGTTGAGCATTCTCTCATGTGCCAGAAGGCCTCTATTCCAAGCCAGGGCACCTGCCAGGGTTGTGGACTCAATCCCCAGTAGGGGGTGTGCAGGAGTCAGACAATCAGTGTTTCTCATTGATGTTTCTATCTTTCTCTCCCTTTCTCTGAAATCAATAAAAAATGTTAAGAAATAATTTTTAAAAAGAGGTACTTTTTGTAATATATTTTTAAGCTTCTGTTCCTCAAATTATTTTATAAACCTGTAACTATACTAGAAGCCCGGTGCACGAAATTTGTGCCTGGGAGGAGAGGGTAGGGGGTATGTCCCTTAGCCCAGCCTGCACCCTCTCTAATCTGGAAACTTTGGAGGGATGTCCAACTGCCATTTAGGCTTGATCCTACTGGGAACAAGGCCTAAACGGGCAGTTGGACATCCCTTTCACAATCCAGGACTGCTGCCTCCCAACCACTCGCCTGCCTGCCTGCCTGATTGCCCCTAACCACTTCTGGCTGCCAGCCTGATCACCCCCTAACCACTCACCTGCCAGCCTGATTGATGCCTAACTGCTCTCTTGCCCACCCCATTGTCTCTAACAGTCCTCCCCTGCCAGCCTGGTCCCCCTCAACTGCCTTCCCCTGTAGGCCCGGTCACCCCTAACTGCCCTCCCCTGCTGGCCTGATTGCCCCCAACTGCCCTCCCCTGCCAGCCATCTTGTGTCCACATGAGGGCAGGATCTTTGACCACATAGGGGCGGCCATATTGTGTGTTGGGGTGATGGTCAATTTGTATATTACTCTTTTATTAGATAGGATTGAGTAACACAATTATGACAATGAAATTACTTCCTTTAATTTTATTAAAACAGTTAAAATATGCTGCAGTTTTAACAACCCTAACTTGTCATTTCTTAATTATTATACAAGAAATTTCAAAACCAGTATGTGAAAGGCTCTGCATTGCTGAAGTCCCTGACAACATAAGGACTTTTTTGCTTCAGAAGATAAAATTAACTTTTTTTTCTTCTCCACTTCTGATAGTAACATATAATTTGGGTACTATTATCCAGGAATGAAAATTGTTATATATATTTTTTCTGGCTACTCTGTTTGTCAAAGTCGTTAAGCACTAAAACTTAAAAATTGTTTTTATGGGAAATACTTATAAAATGTATTAAACATTCCTTCCCTCAGGGTGTGGACCCTGTGCCTGGTCAGTGACTCAGGGTCGTAGATGTGCCCACTGATTTACACACTGTGATGTGTTTAAAGCCCACATCCTTACTTTTCCACCAAATGCAGAGTCTTTTCACTTTTGAACATTCGGGGCCAATTCTTCCATGTGACTGGGTCCCCAGTCTGTCACTTTGCTCTGTTGTTAACTTGCCTGCTGTTAGCATTCCTTCTGATATGCATAAGGTGAGGAACTAGATAGAAACTCCTATTAGTAAATAGATTCTGAGTGAGGAATTGAGTCTCGCTCTTTAAAGCTATACGTTAGAACCTGCAACTTTTAATGTATAGACATGGCAACATGTGTGCTATTCAGAGGAGTTATTTAATGTTCTGAATACTTGAACTTCCTAGAGAAGTAACTTCCCTTTAAATTAGAATTGCTGAATTTGGAAAATGACCATGTACCATAAATAATCTGCTCTTTAAAGTCATACTCATCCTATCTCCAGGAAAAAATCAAGTCTCACAGAATTACCAGTGAATAATACTCTGTTGTAATTACCAACACTTACAGTAACTTTGAGATTTATGTTGTTGGGAGACCCGGCAATAATGGATAAATATGAAGGAGAGGTATTCTCTTAGGTCTCACTTCACCTCAAGCTTGAACTCTTTGTAGTATTAGCAAGAAGGAAAATATATTTGTGTTTTTCCTGATTATACTCAATTCTTATACTTATAATAAGAATTGAGTATAAATAACCTATGAACTGCACAGTTTTTGAGTAATTGACTTAACTACAGATTTCACTGTATTTTTACACAGTGTTTGCCTCATGTTTTCAGTAAAATTTGTGATTATGTCACTTTAACTAATAGATATCTATCCCACCTGTTTTTCTTTTAGACTGACTTTCTCTTTCTGTCCCTCTCATTCTCCTGAGCTTGGTTTAGAGACTGTCTATTTAATTGTCAGAACTGAAGCCCAGGTGACCTCTTACACATTTAAGTGGCAAAGAAGAGTTAAAATCCATTTCTCTCTTCTCTATCATTATTTACAACTATACATTTTAATTCTCTTACATGGAGAAAATATTTAAATATACTTTTAAACAAAATTTTTTTAAATTCTTAAGAGGAAAATGGCCCAGGATTCGTTATTCCCAGGAAGTTGGACGATGGTAGAGTCCATACTCAGCTCACAGAGTGTGCCAGGGCACATGACTCAAGGTAGTTGGCCATTTCCCCCACGTATCTGAACATTTTGAAGCTTCTTTTCTTTTCATGCGATAAGCTCTTTTAACAGTGTTCTGAGCAGGCAGGTAACATTCTTTAAAAATTTAACTTTGTAAATTGACCTTGTTTGTTTCTCACAGCAGTGTCTTGGTTCAGATACTGATTTGTCAGTCAGTGAAGATAGTTGCCCGGATAGTGAGGGCTTGTCCTTGCTACTCATACTCCTCACTGACTCCCATTCAGTGCCTCTCCTGGTGGAAATGATACACTAAGATAGTAGCAAAGGAATTCTCCTTCCCTGGTGGTTAAGAGTCTTTTAATGCATTGTAATATGAGCTGTAGTTCCTTGTCTTATTTAAAGAGAAAAATACTCAGCAGCTGCTTTTATGTTAATTTTTTTCCCTTTTTAATTTCCAAATCCTTACTTTATAAGCAATTCTTTGTTTTTCCAGAGAAAAATACAGGGCAAAAGGAGGTTTACAGTTGTTCATGTGGAAAATAATACAATAATTAATGAATAATATTACAAGAATAAGCTTTGTGTTTCACATACAACTATAAACCTACTTTGCTCTACCCTAACAATACAGCCTAAAGTAATTAGGTCGGAATACTGAGCACTGCATATGGTTATCATCGTTCTAATTGAAAAGTTAAATGAAACCTGATTTTTTAGTAAAACAATTTTTTAGAGCAGTTTTAGGCTTCACAGCAAAATTGAGGAAAAGGTACAGAGATTTTCCATGTACCCCCTCACAAATAAATAACCTCCTTCACTTTCAACATTCCCCACCAGGGTGGTACATTTGTTATAGTTGATGATCCTACATTGACATATGTCATAATCACCCAAAGTCCATTGAAAGCTAATTTAATGTTCCTGATCTGGAAGTTGAATATCAATTTTTATTGCAGCATATTAATTCAGTAATGTTAAAATGATACATAAGGAATTTTCATCCTTGGTTACTGAATTCACCCAATTTCATGTCTTTGGGTTTGTGTATTCTGGTCCTTTGGATAAAAGCTATTGGGAAAACTAGTGAAGCACAACCAGGGGTGTTACGATCAAGTGAAGTTTATTCCTGGTACTAAGTGATTCAGAGAGAGACAGAGAGTGAGACTTGCTCTTAGATTGGGAGTTGAGCAGCTTATAACCTAGAAAGCCAAAACTCTGCTGCCGGATTCATTGCTATTATTTAACATACTACCTGAATATGATTTACACTATTAATTTGGAAAGACAGCCTTTCATTTTAAAGAGATAAGATATAGTAGATGAATTGGCATTTGCACAGATTCTCAAGCAATGGTTTTTCACCCTTGGCTACACATAAAAATTGCCTGGGCTTTTATAAATCCCAGTGCCCAGACTGCACCCCAGACCAGTTTTGTTGGAAACACTAGATAGCGGGCCCTCAGCAGTATTTTTTAAAGTTGATTTTAATGTGAAGCCAGGGTTGAGAATTTTTGTTAGAGAAAGTGGTGGTCATTGGATTCTTTGAGTTATCATTGAGAATTTAGGATTTTCGCACTTTTAAGGCTTTTGGTGAGATATTCAGCTTAGGAGTATAATTACTATTTAAAACTGTACTTCAGAGTACAGATGATTCTCGTAAAAAAGAAATGTAATTGCCTTTCAAAGCCTTCTTTCAAAATTTCCCATTAAGATGTTAATAGTAACCTTCATTTATTCATTGACTTAAATCATTGAAACTACTTATTTATTTATAAATCTATTTAATGGCATTTCTACATTTTGGGAGTATTTTTCTCATAACACATACATCTTATTTATTGTATGATATCAGAGGGAAGGCAGCTTTTGAATTCCTAAAATGGATTCTTAATGTGAAATGTTGGAAATGGCATCATATCTTTTAGACAATCAGAATGTTCAGTTAACATCATACTATTTACAAATGCTGCCAGGTAGTCAGTTTTCTATTTCTGTAAAGTATGTTTCTGTGAGATTGAGAAACTTTGTGTTAGGAAATTCGGGGAAACAAATTTTACTACTTCATAATGAGAATACTTAATTACAAAAATTACAGTATTTTACCTTAAACTGTTTCCCTCTCATGTAATGAGCATCCTAGGGCTACATATCATAATCTGATACCCTGGCAACGATGCCATTGCTTTTGCTGTGCTTAGGTCACAGGAAAGGAAATAGAATTGCCTTCATGTTCTGAGTCTGCCATACAGAGTTGTCTTTAAAGACGATGAGCCAGTGATTCTGAAATAGTGATTATTCCTAGAAGTTTTTTTCTTAGATATGTCCTTGAGTTACATATTGTATTTCAAAAGTTATGTTTTCTCCAACAATTATCTATTTGTTAATCTCTCATATTGATTAATCCTTAGCTAACAATCAGAAAAATCATATTTGTTCACTTTAAAAAATATGTAGAATATAGTCACGTAAGAGAAAGTTTGTTTTGTCATATTGAAATAGAAAATTTAACGTGAATCCAGATCTTTCTTTTTGATCACATTACTTTGGTAGGACCAGATGGATCATACTTCTTCAGGTCATCAGCCAAACAAAAAAAGAAAGGTAGCAAATACTGAATTTTGTAGTGTTTGTGTGGTTTTTTTTTATTAAATAACTTTAATGCTGCAAAAACAAAAATAGAATATATTGGAATAATATCAGTGATGTAATATAAGGCATATAAATATTTTCATTTCAGTTTTAAGGCAAATATAAATGTAAAGATAGCTTTATATGCATCAGGAAACAAGAATTTATTGAAGTTCTTAAATAATTCCCCAAGTGGCCATTGTGAGTTTGTATATGTGCTTTATATTTTTGTACTTGATTTGCTTGTGTGTTTAGCAGAACTTTCAACTTCTATTGTAGGAAGAGTTAAAGGTTTCTATAGTAACTGAAGTAAACATGTTTATATTCTAAAAATTTTGGTTATTAGGAAAGCTAAGGAGTGTGTGTGTGTATTAAGTTTAATACTGGAGTAGTCTTGTGGTTTGATCTTGTTTAACCCTTTTGTTTTAAAATAAGAGTGCTGACCCCCAGAGTTAAGTGTCTTGCCCCAGTTTAGTCCCCTACGTAGTGACAGAATCAAGGCTAGAATCACAAATCTGATTTTTAAATCATAGCATTCTGCTTTAGAAGAAATAGACAACTTTGAATTTACAAATAAGCAACTTCCTTGATTGGAAAGTAACAAATGCAAGATATTGCCTTCATATATTTTATATTTTATTTTGATTTTGCAGCATTTTACAAAAGAAAATTAAATGTTTATTTGTGTTTTTAAAACAGTTTCTACCTGATTTCTTATTTTCTCTACCAGCTTATATCTACAAGTCTGAGTATAACTTTATGTCTGTAGAAATGTGAAAATTGTTAAAGTCTAATTACAATCAGTATGATTGGTTTATGTTTTGAATCTCCTCTAACACTCTCCATAGTTTGGATATTGTGAAAGGAGATGTTTCTTGCAGTGCATATTATTTTAATAGTCTAACTCATATAATACAGTATCTATGACAGTATTTATAGTTTTCTTGTTCTCAGTGTACTAACAGATGAAATTTATAAACCATTTTTTATTCTTTTCCCAAATAGTAGGTTCTTGATCAATAAAACCTTTAGATAAAATACCTTGTGTTTTTACAATCTTAATAATTTTGTTGACCTTTGGGATTGTGAAAATTTACATGGGGTCAAATTATTTGTGCATTTCATTTAAAGTTGCTGGTAGCTTTTTCAATTAATATGAAGTATTAGTGTTTTCAGAGTTAAGACCCAATGATGACTTGTCAACTACTGTATTTATATGTGAAATAGACTGGTTTTATAGATGGCTACAAGATACTGACATATGAACTTTATCCTTAGTGAGTAAATAACATCTTTTAAACTTCTCTTTCAGAACAAAGGAAGAATTATGCACGTGACAGTATCAGCAGTGTATCAGATATATCCCAATACCGTGTTGAAGTAAGATGCTTTTGACATTTGCTAACATTTAGAATGAATCTTTAAGGGTTCTTTTACTACCAATAAAAATTGTATTTTATTTTATTCCTGTGATGTATTCTATATCATGTTCACCTTTTTTTTTAATTTTAGATTTTTGGAAAGTAGATGTTAAGTGTAAAAGTATTTTGTTAGTCTGGTGTCTGTTTTCATATAGAATAAATTGAAATTGCTACTTATCACTGTCAGCCCAGTTTCTATTAAAGACAGGACAAAGACTTCTATTTTATATTAGATAATTTTCTTAGAATTAAGCCTTTGATAGTTTTATTTTTATTTTTATCTCAAGTCATTACTAGATCTACTTAAACAGTGGTTTTAGTTTTTAGTTTTTCCTCTGTTATCTTGGAAGATATTTGCTCTTAATTAGAATCTAGGTGTCCTTTTGCACATAATAGAAAATATTTAAGTAGGGAAGTAAATTTTATTTTTTTAAGTTGAGATAACATTTGCTAATAATATAAGTTTCAGGTGTACAACATTATAATCTGACATCTGTATTCACTACATCGAACTCACCACCAAAAGTCTGGCTTCCCTTTGGTAACATATATTTCACCCTCCTCCCACCCCCTGGCCTCTGGTAACTACCAATCTCTTGTCCATATCTATGAGTTTGTTCTTGTTTTGTTTTATTTATTTCTTTTTTGTTCTTCATGTAAGTGAAATCATACTATTTTGTCCTTTTCTGGCTGATTAATTTCACTGAGCACAATACTCTCTAGGTCCATCCATGATGTTGCAGTGGCAGTATTTCAACTTCTTTTATGGTGAAGTGGTATTGGATCGTGTGTATGTGTGTTATGTATATGTATATTTATATTTATATGTATATACACATACATTCTATGTATATCTATATGTATAGGTATATTTCACATCTCCTTTATCCATTCATCTGTCTGTGGTCACTGGGTATTTCCATATTTTGGCTATTGTAAATTTTGTTTGTGGTAAACATAGGGGTACATGTATCTTTTTGAATTAGTGTTTTCATAGCTTCAGGTGAGTACCCAGAAGTAGAAGATCTAGATCATATGTAACTCCATTCTTAATTTTGAGGAACTTTTTTACATAGTGAACATACCAATTAATAATCCTACCAACAGTGTATAAGGGGGGAAGTGATTTTTAAATTGCTCTTATTTAGAATTTTCTGCTATTTCAACCTTGTTTAATTAAGTGGTTTTAGTAGGATAAAAGGTTGAATGTGGTACAGATCAGCATTGCTGTTGCTGCTCTCAGTTATACGTGTATAATTTTCAAGCTGCCATGCAGCTTGCCTACTGTCCAGCATTCAGATAACAACAGGGAATAAAATGAGCAGGGTGTCTTTAAGATAATGTTATTTAGGCTGTTTAGAATTTGTTGCTATTACATGTTTATGTAGCTTCACATTGCTCAGTATTAAACCGATTTAGCTATTTTATGATTCAAGGCATCATTTCCTCTATTCTTCCAAACATGCTTGACTTTATTATCTCAGTAAAATAACCATGAAGTTCTTGAGTAATTGGTTTGTCCCTCACCTCTTTGCCAGCTGACTTAAATTAGGTTAACTTTGCTCTCTTTAGGAAAATGTGTACTAAGAGACTGTGTGTGTGTTACAAATATTTTTTCTTTTTGCCAATCATAAGCACTTGACTACCTTTGTTCTGGATCGAAAAGATGCTATGATAACTGTTGATGATGGAATAAGGAAGCTGAAATTGCTTGATGCCAAGGGCAAAGTGTGGACTCAAGATATGATTCTTCAAGTGGATGACAGAGCTGTGAGCCTGATTGATTTAGAATCAAAGGCAAGTTTGTAATGTTGATACTGTTTTATTTATAAGACAACTATATAAATACTAGAGGCCCAGTGCACGAAATTCGTGCACTGGGGATGCAGGATGTCCCTTAGCCCAGCCTGCACCCTCTCCAATCTGGGACTCTTTTAGGGATGTCCGACTGTGCGTTTAGGTTCGATCCCAGTAGGATTGGGCCTAAACAGGCATTCAGACATCCTTCTCACAATCCAGGACTGCTGCGTCCTGCCTGCCTGCCTCCCTGATTGCCCCTAATCGCTTCTGCCTGCCTCTCTGATTGTCCCTAATCACTTCTCCCTGCCAGCCTGATCACCTGCTAACCACTACCCTGCCAGCCTAATTGATGTCTAACTGCTCTCCTGCCAGCCTGTTTGCCCTCAACTTCCCTCCTCTGCCGGCCTGGTAACCCCTAACTGCCCTCCCCTGCAGGCTTGATTGCCCCCAACTGCCCTCCCTTGCAGGCCTGGTCCCTCCCAACTTCCCTCTCCTGCTGGCCTGATCGCCCACAACTGCCCTTTTTTGCAGGCCTGGAACCCCCCACTGTCCTTCCTTGCTGGCCATCTTGTGGTCACCATCTTGTGTCCACATGGGGCAGGATCTTTGACCACATGGAGGTAGCCCTCTTGTGTGTTGGAGTAATGATCAATCGGTGTATTATTCTTTTATTAGATAGGATAGAGGCCTGCTGCATGGGTGGGGACCCGGCTGGTTTGCCCTGAAGAGTGTCCCAGATCAGGGTGGGGGTTCCCTTGGGGCTAGGGGCAGCCTGGGTGAGGTGCCTGTGGAGATTTGCAGGCTGGCCATGCCCCCCAGAGACCCAAGCGGAGGCCCTGGGATCTGGGATTTATTTATGTCTATAATTAAAACTTTGTAGCCTGGAGCAGAGCCAAGCCTTCTGCTCACTCCATGGCAGCAGCCATTTCTGTTTGAAACTTTGTAGCCTAGAGTGGAGGCCAAGGCCGGCAATGGCAGGCAGAAAGCCTGGCTACCTCTGTTGCCAGGGAAACCCAAGCCTCTGTTCTCTCCAGCTCAGTGGCTGCCGCCATTTCTGTATTTTTTATCATTGAAACTTTATAGCATTGAGTGGAGGCCTAGGCTGGCAATGGCAGGCGGACAGCTTGGCTTCCTCTGTTTCTGGGGAAACCCAAGCCTTCCTCCTGCTCTCAGTGGCAGCAGCCATCTTGGTTGTGGTTTATTTGCACAATCTGCTCCTGATTGGCTGGTGTGTGTGGGCGTGGCTTGTGGGTGTAGCAAAGGTATGGTCAATTTTGCATATTACTCTTTTATTAGATAGGATTTATGCTTACAACTAGGTCAGGTTGTGTGCAAAATTGTGTGAAATTTTGACCAAATAAAATATGTTTGTTAATGATTTAAAAAAAATACTATTTGTACATTATTTATGCAAAATCAGTTTTTTAAACTAGAGTTTGAGGCGCATTCTTTTTTTTCCCTTTAAATCACAAATGATAAGATGGAAGAAGGGAGGAAAAAATACAATCTAAAATAAGGCCCCAGTGGGGCATAATACTTTATGGCATAGATTAATTACATGTTAGGCTGAACTACATGCCGGTAAATGAGAGAATTGGGATGAAAAGGTTGCGTGTGTGACAACTTTTCATCAGATTCACAGGAGGCACCTTTTTCACGCCAGTCCTGGCAGGTAAGAAGCTGGAGCTCTTAAAAGAGGACTTTTCTGAGCCCTGTCATCTAATGACATTTGTGCTCCTAAGATAAGGAAAATAACTATTGTGATCACATTAGAATATTCTGATTGGAGTGGGGGTAAAATTTGCCCTTTCATCTCACCCATTGTATACTATAGGAGAAGAGCAACTGAGGGCTTCTCTGATCCTCGTGGTTTCAAGTAACTATGGAGAAAGGTTATCATTTAGTTTCCTTCAGGAAAGAGAGAACATGTATTATCTTTCTGGTATGACTTAGACATTACATTCTATTTTAATGGAACCTGCATTTCTTGTTTCAAATTTGCTGGATCTCAGATTAGGATTTAGAATAAATTTATGGTGTTATGTATATTTATAGGCATCCATAAAAAGGTAGTTTTTTTATGTTTTAGTTACCAGGGATATTGTATTTTATGTAAAAATATCACGATGTCTACCATCAGTTACACCCTGACACCACTCACAATTTGTGTAAAGCCATTAGTGACATGATAATCACCTGAAATATCTCATTAAGTATAGGATTCTAATTGTGAGGAGAAAGTTAATTTATTTTAAGAAGTACTGAAATGATTTAATGTGTTGGTATTTTATTTGCGTAATTCTTTAAAGGTTAGAGTATTCACTCTTATACACCAAATATGTTAATCATTTTGCAGAATGTATTTCTTACAGAGATCCATCTGATCCTGTCTTACATTTTGGCTGGATTCTATTTACATATGATTTTTTTGCATTTTAGATATTCACTGAAAATATACAAATGCTATATTATTCTTAGCCTAACATTTATATGTATATAAATGTGTGTATATACATATATGTATGTATGCATATTTGTATGTCTGACTATACAGTGTTCAAGTTAAAAAAAATATTCTGATATTACATAGCCAGAGGGAAAAGAATATCATATGAGATGGTGAATTATTTTGTAAAGAGCCCTCAGTTACTTTTATTTCTGGTTAAAGGTACCATCTCTACCTAATAATCTGAGATCAGGAATGCTAAATTCAGTATTCTGTTTATTAAGAGCATAGCTGCATTTCTCTACCAAATCTCTCCATTTTTGTTGCTCTTTCTCCCACCCATTATCCAGCCCAGCCTGTACCTACTCAGCCTCCACATCTACAAGTATTTACTAATATTCAGTGTCAACATGACTTGTGCACTGCAAACATTATCTGTAAATGCCTAGATTTTATATATGCAATAGATTTTATATATACAGTAAAAAGTAAGGCAAATTCTATTTTATTTTATAGAACGAGTTGGAGAATTTTCCTTTAAGCACAATCCAGCACTGCCAAGCTGTGATGCACTCCTGTAACTATGATTCAATTCTTGCTCTGGTGTGCAAAGAGCCGACTCAGAACAAGCCGGATCTTCATCTTTTCCAGTGTGATGAGATTAAGGTAAAAGAACCGTGAACTTTCCCACTACGCAGATGTTTTGGCAGCTTTTGAAGTACTTACTTCAATCAAGTGGCTTGTGGGTATTAGATGTTTAGTTTCTTATAATTTTGTAAGGAAAACAAATACCTTAGTGTCTTCCTTAAGGTTCCCAGGTGAATAAATAGTAGATAAAATGATATTTAAAAAATCAGATGCATTCTATTTATCAAAAAGTATAGATAATATATTAAATTTTTCATTGAATGACTTGGACTTATAATTAAACATTGATTCTACAGAAATCTTGCTTCATGGGCAATAAATAATCACACAGTATTGTTTATTAAACACCAATCACAAAGCATGAATTATTACGAGATGTTTTCCAGGATATTGATTTAAAGTTTCCCATTTAATTGTGTGATTTGAATAATTGCTCAAGATTTGTAATGCCTAGTGGTAATGTGGAAATAGTTGAGCGTAGTTGTCAGTAATAACAAACTATATCCTGAAGATTTGTATTTCACAGTGCACTGAAGTTTTCAAACAATTATAATTTGTGATGATCTATTGGACATTAAAAGCTACCCTGAGCCTTAAATATCTTTATTTTATGAGTTGATTTCTCTAAAAGGGAAATCATTTTGGGTTGAGTTGACTGGTACTTTTCCAAAGCAGTGATGTATCACTGTATATTATAAAATATAAGGTAATTTTGATCTTATAAAGAAATGATGAGAGATTAGCATAAAGTGACACTTGATCTTTTCTATATTTCTTTGATATTAAAATATGACATTGGTAAATTAAGATTGACTGGAAGTAGTGTATTTTATAATTTTACTCTTATTTCAATTGATGTTGTGACTTTCTAAAAATCTTACCTTAAAGAACTGTGGCATTTAGGTAATTTCTATATGAAATGTTTTATCAGATTTTTATATAGTGCCTTTAGAAAATCATAAAGTGTATTTAAAATTCTGCAAGATTGGATTTAAATCACTAAGTATGAAAGTGACTATTTAGCTCTGAAAATCTAGTGAAAGTTAATTTAAACATTTTAAAGACAGAGGACTAACCTAAAAGACATTTTACATCTGGTGTTTGCCTCATTGTTCCAGAAGCCCCTCTGGAAACTGAGTTATTGTGTTGACTGATGTTTCTGGATTTTATTTTTGAGAATAAAGGGCTTGCTTTATTTGATAGGAATGTGATATTGATGGGTTTGAAACTATGTACTGAACACTGTGTGTCCTAATTAAATGCTCAAGTACCACTCTGTAGCTAAATGCATTTACTCACTGGTGGCATATTCAACACATGAGACTTTGTCCTCTGGCACTCTTGAAAATATTAATACAAAGAAATATGATGTGGTTTCATTTGTATGGATCCCCTTGCAATGTCACTTTTGAACTTTAAACGTTCTTTGTCTTGGGACTTTTACAATGTTCCTGCCCACATTTGTAGTAAAATTATTTTTAGAAATCACCCCATATGGGAAGTTCATGTTTCTAGGCATCTTCAGTTTTAATCTCCCACATAACAGAAAGCCTTTGGCATGGTGTTTGTAGTGTCTTCCTGAAAGTATGATGTTCTTATGGAAAGAACACTGGACTGGGTTGCTTTAGCACTCTCATTTAACTAGCAATGTGACCTTGACCACACCATCAAAGGAGTATTCCTTAGTTTCCTTAATTATAAAGCCAGGAGAACAGATTAGATAATCTTTAAGTCTCATTTCAGCTCTATAATTTTATGATTACTTGTGCTTATGGAAAAAGAATATTTTCTATATACATATTTGAGAAAAACATACTTAATTATAGAGAACAAGCAGGAACAAAAATAGGAGATGAATATATCCCAGCAAGAGTCTAATACACAATAATAATCATTAGCTATAAATAAACTTCACAGTCAAACAAAATAAACTTCTTTGCTGCTAATCTCACATCAATTCCCAAGAAAACGGAATCAAATATTCTTGTTGGAGAAGTTAATTGTTTGGAGGATATTAATTTTTACCTGAAAAGATAAAATAAAGTGGTTATCAAAAAGGGTACAATCTAGTATTGGGGTCATCTGTGATTATAGTGGCTTTGCCCGGCACTGAGAGCAGTGGGCGGATGGGTGCCCAGTGGATACTGAGGATGAAAAGGGAAGGAACTCCATACATAGGTGTGCTTCTAACACATTCATTTCTTCTCAGGAAGATATTTATCTAGTTATACTTTCCTTTTTGTTGTTTTTTGTTAGTCCTTACCCAAGGATATTTTTCCATTGATTTTTAGCAAGAGTAGAAGAGAGGGGGAGAGAGAGAGAAAAGAGAAACATTTATATGAGACACATTGATTGGTTGCCTCCTGCATGGGGTCCAGACTAGGACTGGGGATGGAGCCTGCAACCAAGGTACATGCCCTTGGCTGGAATCAAACCAAGGACCTTTCAGTCCACGGGCCAGTGCTCTATCCACTGAGCCAAAGCCGCTAGGGCCATCTAGTTACATTTTTAGCATATGATTAGACTTTTAGCATAAGCAAATTCTTTTTCTACTTGCCATTATGCAAGGATAGCTGTTTTTAAACTAAAGGAATAAATATTTAAAAAAATTAAGCACTATTTAAAAATTTCTTCAGTTTTTAATGTCATTATAAAGTTCATCATCAAAAGGAAGTGTGTGCTTTGAAAACAGATTTAAAAAAAACACCACTTTTATTTTGCATCAAGATACTCATTGATTCAGACAGAGAACATAACCTCTTTTTCTGTTTTAACCTGCATATCAAGACAAGAACATCTATAACCTTTGAGGTAACTTGTCTTTCATTGCAGGCAAACCTAATTACTGAAGATATTGAAAGTGCAATCAGCGACAGCAAAGGAGGGAAGCAGAAGAGGCGGCCTGATGCCCTGAGGTAAAAACAGTAACAGGAATTAAGGGTTAGAATTTATTTGTCTTTAAGTCTTTTTTCCTCTAAAGATTTATAAGAATTATTTTCAATGAAGGTATAGTTTACAGATTACAACCTATAATCTCAACTCCTTTGCCTCCCAGGTTAGTTGGCATGTGAGCAGTCACTGTCTATATTCCTGGCCTGTCTCTGCTGTGGCTTCTGTCACCTGTGCTGTCCTAGAGCCATGAAAGATGAGTGGCATTTCGGGGAAGGTGGCTCAAGGGAGTCCAAATAATTAGGAGTACAGTTAGTCCACAGCCTTTCCACATCACAGGAGACCAGAAAAAGGCTAAACCTAGTTTTCAGCTGAATTTTAAAAAGTTGAATCTAGTTTTCTGCTGAATTTAATTTTTTTTCATACATATACAAATATATGTAATAAGGAAAAGTTAGGAAATCCTTACTGTTCTGCTGCTTGTCATAGTCTTCTTGAGGTTAGAGAACTAAGAACATCCACTGAGATAATTGATGTCATAGAAATAGAGTTGGTAAAAATTCAATTTGTTTTCATCGTTTTTAGGATGATTTCTAAGGCAGACCCTGGTATACCGCCTCCACCCAGAGCTCCTGCCCCTGTGCCCCCTGGGACTGTTACCCAGGTGGATGTTAGAAGTCGAGTGGCAGCCTGGTCTGCCTGGGCAGCTGACCAAGGGGACTGTGAGTATTTCTACGAATTGATACTTAATGAACATTTACATGGGGTTGTGACGTAATTCTTACTTTCAGAATCTGATGTTAATTTATGAGCTGAAGCTTGAAATTAGTTTTAAAAATTTAAATCTTAGATAAAGGAATGTTAAGCTTGAACACTGTAAGATTATTGTATATGACAATTCAGACCAATCATTTAATAAATAAGGTGTTAGAATTAGTTTTTTAATGCAATCAAAGGTGGGAAGTTTGACTCTACTAACAGTTGAAAGGATGGTAATAGAATATATACCAAACAAGAAACTAGGAGGTTATTTTATTTTATTTATTAATATATTTCTATTGATTTTAGAGAGAGGAAGAGATAGGAACATCAAAGATGACAGAGAATCATTGATCAGCTATTTCCTGCAAGCCCCCTACTAGGGATTGAGCCTGAAACCTGGGCATGCGCCTTACCAGGAATCAAACCCTGATCTCCTTGGTTCATGGGTGGACACTCAACCACTGAGCCACACTGGCTGGGCTGTGAGATTTTTTTAAAATTTAAGATTATACTTCAAATTTTTTCCATTATTATTATTATCTTACCACTGTTTTCTTTTGGTCAAATTATTTGTGGCTACATGGAAAGGATGTCAGGACAGGGGTAGGAGAGTGGAAAAGAGGTAAAAGGCATCTCCCATCTGCCTCACCTTGTCAAATGGACCCTTTGTATGTCAAAAGGACCATTTTAACTTGACAGTCTTTTCGTGAAGACAAATAATCATAAGCATAAAACTTAGTGTAACTTTTTATATGTGAGCATGTTTTACCAAATCTGAAATTGTTATGACTAGAAAATGCCTTAAAATGTACTTGGTCCAATCTCTTTATTTTAAGGGTGCATAAATTATGAGCTAGCAAGTTTGAATTTGGTGAGGACTAGAGCCTCATTCTTTTACCTCCTAGTTCAATGCAACCTCTTAAATCACTTATCTTCTATTGAATGAAGCATTATTTATAGAGTTTATCCAGACAGTAGAACTTGATTGCCAAAATGAGTGATATATTATACTTTGAGTCTGATGAGTCAAATGTGGAAGCAAGACGGATCTACCTGTATGATCTTGGACAGTTTATCTGCTTGTGCTACAACCTCACTTATGGATACTATAACCTATATGTCTTATCTAATAAAAGATATATGCAAATTGACTGTCACTGCAACACATAAGATGGCTGCCACCATGTGGACACAAGATGGCCGCCACCAGGAGAGAGCAGTTGGGGGCAACCAGGCCTACCAGGGAAGGCAGTTGGAGGCAATCAGGACAGCAGAGGAGGGTAGTTGGGAGGAACCAGGCCTGCAAGGGAGGGCAGTTGTGGGCGATCAAGCCTGCAGGGGAGAGCAGTTAGTGGTGACCAGGCCAGCCTAGGAGGAAGTTGGGGTGACCAGGCCTACAGGGAAGGGCAGTTGCAGGGGATCCAGGCCTGTAGGGGAGGTCAGTTAGGGGCAATCAGGCTGACAGGGGAGCAGTTAGGCATCAATCAGGCTTGCAGATGAGTGGTTAAGGGATGATAAGGCTGGCAGGTAGAAGCGGTTAGGTGCAGTCAGGAAGGCAGGCAGGCGAGTGGTTGGGAGCCAGCAGTCCTGGATTGTGAGAGGGATGTCTGACTGCCTGTTTAGACCTGATCCTACCGGGATGGGGCCTAAATGGGCAGTCGGACATCCTGCAAGGGGTCCCAGATTGGAGAGAGTGCAGGCTGGGCTGAGAGACAAACCCCTCCGTGGATGAATTTTGTGCACTGGGCCTTTAGTCCTATCTAATAAAAGAATAACATGCAAATTGACTGTACCTTCACTACGCTACCAGCCAATTGGGAGTAGGGGGCATGGCCAGCAGATAAGGGGCATGGCCAGCAGACAGGGGGTGTGGCCAGCAGACAGTGGGTGAGGCCAGCGAAGCCAGCAAGGCTGGCGGAGGTGTGGCCGCAGTGCCACGGAAGCAAGCACTGCACTATAAGTTCTACCCACATGGTATTTAAGGGCCAGCGAGATCCCTCCTTACAGTTATTGTGACTGAGTCCAATCCTTTTGCGGTGACCTCAGGCGGTTAGGGGAATTTGATGCCATGGGATACCCTCACGAGGCTTGCATGTTGGTTTCTCTGATAGTTAGGCTGTGAGTGAGCTATGGGGTTTACCTGTCATGTGGGACATGCAAATGAGCATCCGGGGCACCTTGGGTAATGAGCGCCAGGTGCGAGGCGGGGCTGTGAGCCAAGCGGCAGTTTGGATCCACGCCCCGAGCCCAGCGCCTATGACAGGGAGCTGGCTGCTGCCCTCTGCAGCATGGGATACCCTGGTGGCCGCCGCTGTGTGAGGCCCAGGGGTCCCTGCATGCCCCCCAGTCCAGCACCTACGATGGGGGTGGGGGGGCTGGCTGCCAGTCTCTGGAGTGTGCAGAGACCCCGGTGGCTACCACCGGGTGCAGGAAGTTCACAGTCCTCTTGGTTCATGCATAACTGAACCAGAAGCAGACAGCACCAGGAATGCTGGAAAATGTAGTTCTGGTGGCAGATGCAGGGGGCATGGCCAGAAGGATGGGAGGCGAGGCCATCGAGGCCTATGGGGGCATGGCCGTGGTGTAGCATGCGCTCCCCAGGCCGGGGCCCCTCGGAGGGGTGGGACGGCTGCGGGAGGCCTGCCTGGGGCTGCGAGGCAAGCTGTCTGCGGGGTGTGCTGTCGGAGAGGCGCCCACCTGCTGGATTAGCATGGGACCCCCAGTTCTGGATGCATTTCTCTGTTCCTTCAGTCTCCATGACCTTGCACCTTTGTCAATGACAGTGTGTGTGAGTCCAAAAAAGGTAACCCTTTCCCCAAGAACCACACACATTCTGCGGCTCCCCACCTCCTCGGGCCAGGATCGGAGCCGGGAGCCTTCCAAACACAGTGCCCACCAGCAGGTACTCTGGCTTCTGGAGATGCTGAGTAAGGAGTGCCCTCAGTGGGGCTGCAGCATCTTCAGTTTCTCAGCTCACACCATCTCCCCAGGAGGCTGGGGAGAACATATATGGCAAAGTTCTTTAAGCCATGGCGGTCAGAGTAGTGGGACTCGGCCAGGTAGACACATAGAGGGGTGGGGACCCTTTCCTGCCTTGGGGTTAGGCAGCATGCCCTGTAGTCCTGGGTGCCTGTGGCTCCCTGTGGCTGCGGCCCACCTGAGTGAAGCTGGCCCAGGTCCTGGGTGCCTATAGCTGACCAGATGGAGGGAAGCCTAGGTCCCAGGTGTGGGACAAGGCAGAGGCAGTTAGGAGCAATCAAGCCAGCAGGGGAGCACCTAGGGGCGATCAGGCAGGTAGGCAGAAGTGGTTAAGGGTGATCATGCAGGCAGGCAGAGGGGTTAAGGGTGATCAGTCGGCAGTTAGGAGCCATTGTTCCTAGATTGCGAAAGGGATGTCCGACTGCCAATAGTCAGACATCTCCGAAAGGGTCCCTGATTGGAGAGGGTGCAGGCTGGGCTGAGGGAACCCCTTCCATGCACGAATTTTGTACACCAGGCCACTAGTATATATATAAAAGCCTAAGTAACTGAATGACCAGTTGAATGGTTGCTGTGACATGCATTGACCACCGGGGGCAGATGCTCAATGCAGAAGTTGCCCTCTGGTGATCAATGTGCTCCCATGGCCAACCTCCCGCAGTACCTCTTCCCCAGCTGGCCAGCCCTGATAGGCCCCCATTGCTGGCCAGGCTGAGGGACCCCACCCATGCACGAATTCGTACACCAGGTCTCTAGTGGGGATAATAATAATTCATGGGTTGCTATGAGTCTGATAGCAAATAATGTCAATAACAGTATCTCGTAAGCATAATTTATGGTGGTTCTCTTTTTTTACCAAGTTGAGATCATTTCATTTTCTGAAATGCTTTCCACTTTGTTTAGATTTCTCTTATCCTTAAAGTCATTTTCAGAGGTTTACAAATAATCCCGTCTGCCAAATAGATGAGAGAAAGAAATCTTAGAAGCATCCATTTTTTAAAAAAAAAAGGTAGCAGAATTATTGCTTATTTTAACTTTATAACAGTTTCTGTTTTTAGGAATTACATAAACTTCTATTAATTCATTTTTGTCTGTAAGACTTTGTGCATAAAAAACTAGTTAGGATGTCCAGCTGGCGTGGCTCTGTTGTTGAGTCGACCTATGAACCAGGCATTGGTTTGATTCCTGGTCAGGGCACATGCCCCGGCTACAGGTTTGGTCCCCAGAGTGGGGTGTGCAGGAGGCAGCTGATCAATTATTCTTTCTCATCATTGATGTTTCTCTCTCTCTCTCCCTCTCCTTAAACAACTAGTTAGGAGTTTATAGTGTTTTCTACTTTTTTTATATTTATGATATTTTGGTTGTTGCTATTGTTTTCATGGAAGAATAAACCTGCAAAGACATCTGTGAAACCTAATTTATAACAAAAAGAAAATTTAACTGCAGGATTTCCTGGGCTCATTAGATTTTATCTAGATTACTCTATGCAACCTCATCTATATAAGATCAGTTTTACAAAACTAATTTACTATTAGACTAAGCAGAACACAAGACTTATGTGAGTTTCTGTTTGGATTCAGACCAGTGTTTTTTTTTGGTTTGTTTTGTTTTTCAAATATATTTTATTGATTTCAGAGAGGAGAGGGAGAGATAGTAGCATCAATGATGAGAATTATTGATTGGCTGCTTCCTGCATGACCCCTACTGGGGATCGAGCTGTAACCCAGGCAAGTGCCCTTGAAGGGAAATGAACTTCGACTTCCTGGTTCATAGGTCTACACTCAACCACTGAGAAATTCCAGCCAGTTTTTAGTTGGAAATACCCCAAAAGGAGTGTCTTTCTGTTCCCTCTGAAGGCTCTGGCTGACTCAGTTTGAAAAATTCCTTTGAATCCTTGAGGTAGCTCTACTCCTGGCTGGCAGAAGTAATCTCTGTGGAATAGAGAGACAGTGGCAGTGGGGTTGCCACAGACCCTGAAAAGGTCTGAGAAATACTACGTCTCCCCCTTACCTCACCCTCCCATCTCACCTATCTGGAGTTCCTCATAGCTTTATTTCAAGTACAATGTGCTGCTTTCTGTAGTATATACTATAGGAAGATAGTAGCTGTAGGGAACATAGCAGTTCACTGGCAAGATTTTATACATGTAAGTTCTTATCTTAAACTACTTAATAGCCATAAATTATGTTTCATAAGACTAAGGGATTTCTTCTTTCTTTTTTGAATGAGTATTCCATTTATAGTAAAAGTTAGGCCTAAAAGAGACATAGCAATATCAGATTTTCAATATTTTTTTACAGTTCTCTTTATCAAACATCATGAGTCACAATGATATATCAACAGTTGTATTTCCATTGGTGATGATACACTTTTCCTGTTTCATCCATACTTTTCCCCCCATTTCGAATACTGTGAAATATTTGTGCAAGTATCTGTGTCAATCGTAGTTTTAACCTACTCATATCAGGAGTGAGTTCATGATCTTATGATTGACATCATATTTTAGCCAAATGAGCTAACTTAACATTTTGAATGCTCTTAAGAAATTTATTCTTTAATTTGAGAATTTCTATAGGTATTTATACTTTTAAAGCACATAGCTTAAAATTAATGAGCCCAACATTATCGGATTTAAGTTTAGTGAAAATAATAATTTAAAAAAAGCACTTTACTCTCAGAACCCCCAAAGCTTATTGAAATCACAATGTTGGAATTATATGAAAATTACAAGCTCTGCTGCTTTAGAATTAATTGACCACTATTTACGACGTAGGTGCTTAAATGTGGGTTTATATTTCTTGGGTGGGAATTATAGGATGCTGAGTTAGGGTTTGTTTCATAGGCAGCTGACACAGGGAAAAGGGAGACTAGCAGGGAAATTACAAGGTAAATCAACATAAAGGCAGAAAGCAAGTACTCTGCCCAAGTGCTTCTGTTGTGGCAAGGATGTCTGTCGTAGATCGTAGATGACAAGCAGAGTTTTGATTTTGTATGTAGCCAACGTCTAATTGCCTATATTGGTATTACTTAAGCAACAGTTGAAAGAGTTATGATTCTCCTTTCTCTAGTTGAGAAGCTCAGGCCGTATCATGGGCATGAAGAAACACCAGAGATGATGGCGGCCCGAATTGACCGAGATGTGGTAAGGACAGCATTATCTTAGACCACTGCCTTTATTTTAAAAGAGGAGAAATTAAAATAAAATAAAAATAAATAAAAGAGGAGAAATATTAGTGAGGAAAATGAAGTTGATTCAATAAAGACATTTTGTGGAAACTGTATTTTCTCTTTCTTCTGGTAGTTATTCCCTTTGATTTTTTTTTCTTAATTTTTTTTTTTTTTTGCCTTTATGGCAATATTTAACTAGAAGATTTTAAGCAAATCATTAGTTAGTGACAGAACTAACATATTAACTAGCTTACAAAGGAATTTAAATGGAATGATCTGATTTGAGTTGCTTTTGTTTTTTCATAGTTTTTAATTTATAATTGAAGTATTTTTAATATGTATTACTATCCTTTATTGAAAATATCTTATAGTGCCTAAATATAAAAGTTAAATGGCATTATAAGAGTAGATATGTCGATATTAATTTCTTATAAAGGATAAGGCTATACTTATTTCTTCATAATAATTTACTTGCAGAATGACAGTGCCCTGTGGTATAATCATAAAATATGATACCAATATAATTACTTTTTATACTATACTTAGGTTCAATTTGGAAACAAACCGAGAAATTTGATATTTGGAATTTAATTTTTACATTGCACTATTATTTATTGTACTAGAAAGTTCATTTAATACCAGTTTCTAGTGTTGAATTAGAAGAATGTCAAATTTCACACAAACTAGAGAAAGTCAACTAAAATTTATACTATATAAGATAATCAAAATTGATTTGATGAGCCATGAAAACATAGTTCTTTATGAATTTTATTTCACCATGTAGAAACTCTTTTTAATGCCTATAATTGTAGATTATCTATGTCTTTATTAGGTTATTACAACATTTTATATACCTTTAATTCCGTGAAATAATATTCTTGGTGCTTTATTGAGACACTTATTAGAAAAACAAAACTGTTCAGTGTAACAAAATAGTTCTTAGAATTATTTTCCCCTAATTTTATGTGGGAGAGCACTATGAGAAAATTAGAGTAATTGAAAATAATTAATGTTCTGAATAGATATTGTGAATGCTTTCTTGGTGGTATTGAAAATAGAGCAAAATTAAGCTAAGGAAAAATATAAATGTTACACTTTGGCCACAAGCATATTTAGTTCAGTCCTTAGAATTGGTGATAAACTTGAAATTTGCATGTAAGAAGTGTTTCTTTCTTTTTAATAACTTCTTGAATTTTATTTACTGACTATGTATAGCCAAGGAAAAAATAGTTTTATTTTATATTTAATTCTATAATTTCTAATTTCAGCAAATCTTAAACCATATTTTGGATGACATTGAATTTTTTATCACAAAACTCCAAAAAGCAGCTGAAGCATTTTCTGAGCTTTCTAAAAGGAAGAAAACTAAGAAAGGTAAAAGGAAAGGACCAGGAGGTAAGTTGGATATTCTTTGTCTTCTAAAGTCCAATCAGAATTCCAGTGGTAGGCCGTTTCTGCCCTTGTGAAGAGCTCAGCAAAATTATACTGACAATGAACCAAGGCCCCTTTTCTAGTTCTGGGAGAGCACCAGAGCTTTAGGCAGAGACGAAGACAAGTCCAAGGAAGAGTCTAGTCAGGTTCCAAGTTGGCTGCAGTAAAGAAAGACTCGAGGATACTTTACTTAAATCACAGACGGGTTCAGGTAGTGGCTGCGTGTTTGTAGTGATTATACAATTAAGACCTGTTAAGCAAAGTCATAGCTCTAGTCTTCCATATTTGGATTTATTTTATTATAAATATAGAACCTCATTATTTTGTTAAATAAAAGGATTGACTTTTCTCATTAAAACAGAAAAAATATAAAAGGGTTTGAATTTTTTTTTATCACAAAACTCCAAATAGTATATTCAGGTCACATACAAATAACATATGAATAGTTTGTTAGTATGCTATAGTTCAGCTATTTAAAATGGTGACAAAATAATATAAAATTATAATTATGGAGCAAAATATATAAAAGAATAGCAAATAAATATCCCTTTCATTTCCTGTGACTTCCAGATCTTTCTTTTGCTCATGTCTATATCGTAAGCATGAGCTGTAGACTCGTCTTCCAGATGTGTATATCTGGATGTACCTCACCTCTAAACAGGGTGGGCCAGAAGTAGGTTTACAGTTATTTATATGGAAAATAAGACAATGATTAATAAATAATAATATAAGAATAATTTCTGTTTCCCATACTTTTGCCCCATCCTGTATATTCTGAAATTCAGTATTATTATTTCCTGGTATCTCAAATCACTTAGTGTTCCTATATTCTTTGAAGTGTATACTATTCTCTTGATCACTGAGATTCAACACCATAGATTCTTCTTTGACTCCATTCTATAGTTGGTAAGCAACATCAACTTAATTTTTCAGTGTTTTTTTTTATCCAGTTTTTTCCCTTTTCATTTTCATAAATAGAATGTGCTTTAAGCTGTTACCATTTTTACCCAGCTTTCTAAGCAATTTTCAAATCTCTAGTCTTACTCTATGAGGATAGTTGCCTTAAAGCACTAGGGTAGTCACTTCATTCTCTGCTAAAAAGCATGTTACTTCCATGTTCTATTGCTTAAGTCCACCCTCACTCACCCTGGTAGTCAAGGTCATCCACAATCTAACCTGATCTGCTTTTTCATTTTCATGTTTCTTTGCTTTATTGTTTGTTATTTTATATACATTCAGTTTCCTTTTTTCCATGTTTTTGCTTATGCTGTCTGGAACAAAACTTTCAAATCCCATCTTCAAAGCTGCTTTCCCCATGAAACATCTCTTAGGTATACATTTCTCTGTCTCCTAACCAACTGCAGGGTCTTCCTAATAGCACTTAGTTGGTACATTTTGTTATTTATCTCATTCATATCTTCTATTACATTTTAAGGCCCTTAAGAGCAGGGATTATAAATTAAACATTGTTATAGTCTTCACAATGACAAGCACAATGACTGCCATTTAGAAGAGCTATAGTAAAAATCTGTGGAATCAGAT
The DNA here is from genome assembly GCA_027563665.1 of Antrozous pallidus. Taxonomy (NCBI): domain Eukaryota; kingdom Metazoa; phylum Chordata; class Mammalia; order Chiroptera; family Vespertilionidae; genus Antrozous; species Antrozous pallidus. Next base: position 92,223,538 of record CM050513.1, read on the forward strand.
AATGATTTGGTGATGCCTAAAGTTAGAGGAATGCATTTCAAATGTTGAGTCATCTTAATTTGTTATAGTCAGTCTATGAGATTTGGTAAGTACCTAGGTAGCATGATACCTGGTGTGATCATCAGACTTTACAAATATAAATGTGGTCTTTAAATTTCTTTTTTTTCACTTTATGTTTTGGTTGTGTGTTTTTTGGGTTCTTTTTTTTTTTTTTTTTTTGACAATTTGTTCTCATCTGTTCCTCCTCCTACTTATTTCTTTAGAGGGTGTTTTAACTCTTCGGGCAAAACCTCCACCTCCCGATGAATTTATTGACTGTTTTCAAAAGTTTAAACATGGATTTAATCTTCTAGTAAGTGAAATTTATTTATATATAGTTAAAAGAAATAAAAGAGATCAAAGTCTAGCCAGGATGTTCCTAATTAAATTAAGAAATAAAATTATTTATGGGTTTTTATTTGCCTTTAATTAGAACCACAGATTATAAAATGTGATCATTTAAGAGACTTGATCAAAAAAGAATGACTCCTTTTTTTTAAAAGTAAATTTTCTTAACCTGACTCACCCATGCTAATTAATATACTAAAAATGAATCTAGTAATAAAGAACTTCATCTGGACAATTTTCAGATGTGTCTTTTGGTCAGTTACATCATAGTAATATGTTTGTCTGTTCTCTTAATGTTACAGGCCAAATTGAAGTCCCATATTCAGAACCCCAGTGCTGCAGATTTGGTTCACTTTTTATTTACTCCATTAAATATGGTAAGATTTTATAAACTCAAGAAAGTAATCATTCTTAGTATGTTTTTGAACCCCAAGTGTCTGTTAGATTATATAGACAGCTTTTCTTTATTACCTCATCATCTGTATAAACATTGAGAATGTGAAATTTGAGAGTTTAAAAGAACCTTAGAAACCATTGTATTTCACTTACTTTAGAACTGAGGAAACTGTCGCCTCTGACAAACCTAGGGGAATGAAAAGAAAAAGATTTATTGGAAACTAGTATTTCAGTAGATACTAGTGTGATACAAATTAGTTGAGCAATATAGAAATTTTTCTTATTGTCACACAATAGGCTAGGCCTGAGGAGTCTGGAGCTGTATGAATGGCTTTTCTCCATGATGTTATTCAGAGACCCAGATTCTTTTCAGTGAGGTCTAATTCTATCACCTCAGCTGTCTCTGAGTCAAGCATTTGTTTTGTTTGTTTGTTTATTTATTTATTTAACAAATACTAATTGACAGCCTGCTATGTACTTGGCATTATTAGTAGCTCATAAGGAACAAAACAGACATAAATTTTTATCCTCTCAGAACTTATATTTTAGTATGGAGGAATAAACCATAACCTAAATAAATTCATAACTAACACAGTTCACTAAAAGTAAATGCTATGTGAAAAAATACAGCAGGGAAGGTGAACAGGGCATGTTTCAGGTGCATGTGTGTGTGCACGCACACGTGTGTTCATGCATGCTACAATTTTTGAATAGGGTTGGCTAAGGGACCAACTCACTGAAAAGGTGTCATTTGAGCCAACAAAGCAAGGAATGAGTCACATGGATTCTGCAGAAAGAAAATTGCAGGCAGAGAACAGCTAATATAAATGCTCTTAGGTGATAATATGCAAATCATGTTCTCGGAATATATTGGTTTTGTAATTGGAACAGAGTAAGGGAGGAGGTCAGCAAATTAACAGACATACGTTGTTGGTCTTTTTAGGTGATTGTAAAATCTTTAACATTTCTGGAGAGTTTTCAGCAGAAAAGGAAAGGATTGCTCTTCCTGAATGATTAGAAATTTGGGGACTGAAATGCTGTTAAAATAATGCAGACAAGAGATTATGGTGTTTGGACCAGGTGACATCAGAGGTTTTGAGAAGTAGTCAGATTTTGGTTATAAACCATGGAAGCAACAAGATCCTGCTGGTAGATTAGATGTGCTGTGCAAGACCCAAGAATTTTTAGCCTGACTGGAAAGATGGACTGATTATTAACTGAGTTGGTAAAGACTGGATGAAATGGGGTTTTGGAGGAAGATAAGGAATTTGGTTTTAGTCATGTGAAAATTGAATTATATACAGATGGAAAAACTTGAACTGGTAGTTGAATATTTGAATTTGGAGTTCAGAGGCGAAATCAGGCCTAGAGATATAAATTTGAGGACCATCTACATAGAGAAGGCATTTGAAGCCAGGACATTGAATGATGCCAAGGGAGTGATTATAAATAAAGAAGATGGACAAGGACTGATGAAACCAAGGCAGTTTCAGGGTCGAAAAATGGGAAAGGCCAGCACAGATGATTGAGAAGCAGCAGTAAGTTAGGAGAAGAAACACAAGAATATTGTGGAATTCTAGAAGTCAAAGGAAGAAAATGTTTTCAAGAGTAAGAATTGAACAATTATGTTAGACTAGAGGCCCGATGCATGAAATTCATGCAAGAGTAGGCCCTCCTCCTCCCCCAGCTACTGGCACCAGCTTCCAGCTTCCCTCTGGCACCTGGGATCTGGGTTTCCCTCCAGCTGCCGGCAGGAACCCAGGACCCGGGCTTCCCTTGCAGCCTGGCTTCGTCCAGAAGGACCTCTGGTCTAATTAGCATATTATGCTTTTATTATTATAGCTATCTAGAGTGGAAACTCATTTGCCTCCATGTTCTTGTAATAGCAGTCCAAAGGCAAAGACAACTTTGTCTTTAAAGAGTAACTTTGAGCTTAGACAGATAATTTTTGCTATTATCCAGTTGGCTTGAACTTTCTCATGGGGCCACGTGACACTAAAGCAATATAGTTTCCACTGAGTGGCTCTGTGTCCATTTAAAATGCAGAGACTTCTAGGAGGAAGTGGAGGATAAGGGACACTAGGGGACAGTTGGCAGTCTTTGGCCTGCACACTGTGTTCGTGGTGTGGTGATATGCACGTAATAGTTTTCCCTTGAGAAAACTTCCTTCTCCACATGTATATTTTGAATGAGGTATAATTTTGAAGCTAACAAAATGTGTATTGGGAACAATTCCCTTTGTGAAGCAGCTGGAATGTTATCCAACAAAAGGTTATACTATTTGTGTAATAGGACAGGATCCAAGATACACATCTTTATTTTCTAGATTTTTAATACACAGGTGTGCTCTTTCCTTACACATTTAATGAAGTGGGCACAGTAATGCACTTCCCTTCCCATTTAATATTTCTCATATTTACAAATAGAATAGCAGCGGGTTCTCCAAGCTGGCTTTATGTACCACCCCTTTGTTCTGCAGGAGAGCTGACAGAATGAGCTAGAATAATATTTAAGGGTGCACAGAGGAAAGTGCTGACGTTTCAGAAAAGCATGGCAATAGCAAGCAGATGGAGCAGTTGGCCTCACGCGTAGACAGATCCTAAGGAAAATGGGCTACAAGTCACCCTTTTCTGTAATTCCAAAAATTCCCCTTTTTGTGGGGAAGACAAATGAGAGAGGAGTGGAAAGAAGGCAGAACCTCTTTTAAAAACTTTTAGGAGGACAGAGTTTCCTATTTTGGGGGCTAAGGCAGGAATGTTTGGAGTGACTGTGAGTGATTCACCCTGTCAAAGAGCAAACGATTACTTTGTAGAATGACAGTAGCAATAATAACTGTTAGTGTTGCTTTGTGTACTGCTCCTGTGACTTTTTTGAAGAGTAAGAATAGTAATTAAATGAATCAGATACATTTCACTGTTTTTTATTTAGACCATGTAAAGACTATGGTCATTAAATTCTTTAATCTTTATAAAAAAAATGGAGCAAATGCAGCACTTCTCATTGCTTTTACTTGAATGTTAGGGAAGAAAAGGGAGAAAAAGAGAACCCAAGTAATAAAAAGGAATAAATCTCATTCTTCTTTCACCAAGGGTAACTAGACAAGACCTGATATAGAATATGAAATGGATATTGCTTTACAGACAGGAAAGTAAGTAACATTATCAGCATGAAGTCAGAACTGGCCAATAAGAGATTAGAAGATGAAAGTCCAAGGCTACGTCAGTAATTTATGAGTGCTTCCATATGTTGCTGCTATATATAGAGCATCAGGTTTCTATTTGTCTGTTTATAGTTGAATAATTCTTGCCGTATAAGCATTTTTAAAATTAGAAGGCCATTCATATGCAAAGAAACTGATTCTAGCTCACTAACAAAATCTGTATTCTTTAACACATTTGATACTATCTCAGTTTGAGTATAAGGAAGTATTGTTCATGATGCAGTTTTGCCACCTCCTCTCATTTATTTCACACTTTCACAGATTATAAGCAGATATTGAGTCATTACACAAAGTAAGAATATAAAACAAAGGGACTACTTTCCATAACATTCAAAATGTAATCTTTCTAATTAGACTAGGTATCTGAAAACATTTAGATATTTTATTTTATTTTTTCAAAAGTGACTCCTTGTTAATGGTCTTCCCAATCATAATATTTCTGTTACCCCATTTAATGTTCTGCCTATGGAGCCCAGACATTTTATGTGAATATTTATTCATCTGACTTATTGCCAGACGAAGTCTAGTGGCTTTAAACCTTGGAGTTTAAACCTGTACCCTCAGCGTCTGTACACAAGCATATCCACAGCACACATGCATGCACACGTACCTACTCACATTCTTGAGAGGGAACTTTGGCCCATAGACCTTTATTTACCTGCTTTAGTTTTATTCCCTCTGTGAAAACAAATATTTTAGTATTCCTCTACTCCTTTACTCTTCACCTTTCCCTCATAGTCATCCTTATGTATTTATTGGAAGTATTTACTATAAGGCTTGGAAATAATGACTGTGCTGGTTGTCAAGGTAGATTTTGTTCTCAGTAAGAGCCCACCTCCCTTATCCTTCATTTTTCCTTTTGCTTGTTCCATTTATTCCCATAACAGTATGTCTGTTGCAATTCAAAATCAGGTAAGTCTTGGTCCAAGTATTCAAGGGAGCAGAAACTAAAAAACAAGCCATAAGCTGTAATGTAATTTGTTACTAATAAGCACAAATGATTTGGGGGACATAGAGGTGCATCAGAGGTACATTGTGGAGTTAAGAAGGACTTTCCAGAAGAAGGTGGTACCTGATGATGGAGGAGCATGTCAAATACACAGAGGTCTGCACAGCACCTGGGCGACTGGGGAGAGGTGACTGTTAGTCTGACACCATTCCAAAGCACATTTCTTCCTTCTTGTGCCATGTCTCTGCGAAGGTGAGATTTCTATAAAAAGGCTCTGATTTCTGCTCCAGGAGAAATAACTGCCATTCGTTAGCCAGGAAATAGACCCTGAGAAGTAAATATGGAACAGTTTTAGGAGATCCTCTTATCAGCACTTTGTTTATCAGGGAGTTACACCTGTCCATTTGCTTGTGCTAGTCATTAAATTATCCATTTCAAGTCAGGACAATTTCCTTGGATTAAATTTTTTGGGGAAAATAACATAGATTTAGATTCCCATTTCTCATCCTTTCACTTTTCTCTTTAGGTCCTTTTATTTTTGTACTTCTTTGTAGGCACAGCCACAGGCTGTTAGCTTGAGCATAGTCTTCTTTTATATAGCCATATTTTTCAAGTTTGGCATAATAGATTTCCAGTGAAGATCATCTTTAAAGAAACCCAAACAAACTTAAAAACGGAGTTGGTTAAACCATCTGACTTAGAATTCTCTGTAAAGATATTAGTATTTTCCAAGTAAAGTACTATGATATGGAGCCAATGTACGGAGCCTGTGAAAGCTGTTAAGTTATTAACTTTTCATTTTAGATTGTTAGTCACCATTAGTCTGGACAGATCATCTGGCAAGCTGTTTTTCATTCAGTAGTACATTGCACAATATCAAAAGTTAATTTGAGTTTGTAAAACCAGTGCTTGTTTTGGCATGGCTTTTGAAAATATACAAATATCGTCATTGTTTTGCTAAAAAATGATGTATTGTGTTTTTAGGTGGTGCAGGCAACAGGAGGTCCTGAATTAGCCAGTTCAGTACTCAGCCCCCTATTGACTAAAGATACAATTGATTTCTTAAATTATACTGTCAATACAGATGAAAGACAGCTGTGGATGTCATTGGGAGAAACTTGGATGAAAGCCAGGTAAACATATGAGTTCAGCGTCTAATACCTATTATACTTTAAGTATTGTTCTTTGTTTATTGCATGGATCTAACAAGACATTTACTTAACCTTCTATGTATGAAGACTAGGTGTTACAGATGAAAGCCCATGGAAGGCTAAAAGTCTGGGGGAGAACATAGAAGTGTATGGAATACAAGGCAAGATAAGTGCCAAAGTGACTCATAAACAAACTGCTGTTGGTTGGCAAGGTGTAACAGTTAGGAAGAGGATTTAGAGAGGAGGATAGTTAGTGTTGGAAGAGGAGCTGGCATTTAAAATCCATAGCTAAAACAAGTAGAGATGCATGTTTCTATATAGACATACACATACACAAGAGTTTGCTAGTCATTCTTTCATTCACTTTACACAGGTACGTTATTATTCTCATTTTACAGATTAGGAAATTGAGGCATAGAGAGATAAACTAATTTTCCCAAAGCCAAACAACTCATACGTGGCAGGCAGAGCTGGGTTTTGAACTTAGGCAATCTGGCCCTATAGTCAAGGTTCACAATTATTTCTCTAAGCTGCCTGTCAGCAGGATGGATAGGATTTCCACAAATATATAGCAGAGAAAGGACCTTCCCAGTAGAGAGAGAAGCTTGAGGGAAGGCATGAAGCAGTAGATTGAAGTATGAATATGTGTTTAACTAGAACACAGACTTTGGGTAGTGGGGGATTGTGGAGAATAGGGAGGAGGAATGGTGTTAAATGAGGCAAACAGAAATGAGTAGGGCTGGGCTATGAAGGCTCTCAGTGTCATGCTTTGGAGTTGGAGCAAGGGTCTATAGGCAGTGGAGAACCGATACCTTTCTGAAGTAGAGTGTGATATAAACAAATATGTGTTTTTAGAAAGATTATTCTTGTAGTTGAATTTAATAAAAACAAGGACAGAAGTAACTAGAGGCAAAGAGGCCCCTTTAGATGATAATGCTATAGTTCATTATTTTTTAAAATTTCTATTAAATGTATTGGGGTGATATTAGTTAATAAAATTATATAGATTTCAATTGTACAATTCTATAATACATCATCTATATATTGCATTGTGTGTTTACCACCCAAAGTCAAATCCAGGACTAGAATTATAGTGTGGAAATGAAAAGGAAGAGGGAGTAATTTTAAGAATTGTATCTTGTCAATCAAGTGATTGTGGAAAATAAATCATTAACAATTGCAGTGTTTGTTATAAAAAGCAAGTTATAAAAAGATTTCATTATACATGAATAAATAATTTTTGCTTTCCTTATTTTTCCAAGTCTTTTAAAAAAATATATTTTTATTGATTCAGAGAGGAAGGGAGAGGGAGCAAGAGATAGAAACATCAATGATGAGACAGAATCCTTGATTGGCTGCCTCCTGCATGCTCCCCATTGGGGATTGAGCCTGCAACTAGGCACATGCTCTTGACCGGAAGCGAACCTAGGACGCTTCAGTCCGCAGACTGATACTTTATCTCCTGAACCAAACCAGCCAGGGCTTTCCAAGTCTTTTTATTTCTCTCGATACTTGAGGAGGGAGGGAATCACTTACTATGGTCACTTACAAGCTTGTCTTCCTAATGCTTTCGAAAGGGCTAGCTTAAAAGTAATGGCACTATTTGTTTTCCTTTTTCTATTGAAACATATAAACCATTCCCAAAATTCAAATCATTTGGACTTTGGCGACTGCTTGTGTTAGGATATGGTTTACATGTTGAATGTTTTACCAAGCAGAAAGCTTTGTAAAAACACTGCAGTTGTTTTTAGATTGAAAATACTAGAGGCCCATGGCATGGATTCATGCATTGGTGGGGGGGGGTTTCTCAGCATGGCCTGCGCCCTCTCACAGTCTGAGAGCCCTCTGGGAATGTCTGTCTGCCCCATCCCCTCAGGCCAGGATGAGGGACCCCACTGGTGCACAAATCTGTGCACACACTGGGCCTCTAACATTAATATAACACCCTATACCATACTATGAGTATATCATATCATGTAAAAACTCATAGATTTCTTACACCTACTAGATTTATGTATATTATGATTTTATGATAAGCATGCTCAAGCTATTTTAATTTCTAAGAGTATTAGGGAATGAATACATTGACTTAAAGACTCATAAAAATAAAAATAATCATGAAGGTACATACTAATCTGAATTCAATGGCTAATTTCATTATAGTAGAATATAATCTGAAGAATTAAATCAGGTATGAAAGGTAAACAAATTTTAGCAGAAATAAAGCTATAATTTCTGTCCTAGTTATTTTTATGGTTCATGATTAGGGGCTTGTAGAAATAAGTGTCACTCAAAGTCATTAAAAAATGGATAATGATGGTGATTACAGACTAGTCCTAACTTGATTTTACTTAATAAAATGTAGCTGATACATTTAATTTACAAAATCAGCAATGTTTTGTTTTTGGGGACTTTATAACTTAAAAAATCATAAACCTTAAGAACATTCTGTGCTCTTTCTCTTTTGAAAAATATATCCAATATCAGGAGATTTCAGATGACGGGAGGGGAATAAAGGGAAAGATGACAATCTGAAGCTACTTTAGATACTAGAGAAGTTTATGTTCTAAATAGCACATTTCTAGTTTCACGGTCCCTTCCCAAATTTTCGAAAACATATACCCATGTTTAAAAGTTGAATGAAGGGATTTGAGGCATGGTGTAAAAACAGATAATGATGCAGAATTCAATCTTCCTTCCATTTTATATGTATTAAATATGAGATGAATACATTTACTTTCCCTTTTTGGTAAAGGGGAAGCAGATTAGGTATATATCATTTTTGTTATTTTATGCATTTGTGTTTGTGTTTTTTTAGCTAGTCTTACTAAAGATAATCTTGAGCATGAATACATTTCTTAATTTTATTTTTTGTACATCTTAATGTCCTTCTACAGAGCAGAGTGGCCAAAGGAACAGTTTATTGCACCATATGTCCCACGGTTCCGCAGTGGTTGGGAGCCCCCCATGCTCAACTTCATGGGAGCTCCCATGGAACAAGACCTTTATCAGTTGGCTGGCACCGTGGCAAATGTAGCAGAACATCAACACAGACATGAAGCAAAAAGATATTCCTTAGAGGTGAAGTTTTTTAACATGTCTTTTGCAGAAAATAACCATGGTTTGTGAAATTTATTATAATTCCACTGAGTTCTCTTTTTATCTGAAGATATTCTAGAATCAGTGATGAAATATTCTGCCCTTAGTTACCTCCTCTCTCTCTCTCTCTCACCTCATTGTTGTGACAGTTTCTGTTTCCCTGTGAAGCCCAACATGAGTTCATATCATCCCTTCCAGCCTGCCAGCTGCCCCCAGGCCCATCCTGCCGGTGGCCCCCATCCTACTAGTGCTCCCCATCCTGCCAGTGGCTCCCATCCTGCTGTGCCCTCCCCCCACCCCCGATCCTGCCAGTGGCTCCCATCCTGCCAGTGCTCCTTGAACTCCAGTGATCCCATCTTTGTGAAGTCGGATAAAAAAGATGGGATAACTGTCTTTCTCCTTATCTGGGAATTGCCCTCCTACCACTGGCTTATTCTTTCTATTTTCCTCTCCCATCATCAGACCCTCAAGACATTTCCCAGAACCCAGGTTCTCTAAGCTTGTCCCAAGCAGTTCTTTCCTGAAAGCCTTAATTCTTTCCTTTCTCCCTCCCTCCCTCTCCTCTCCTTCCTTCTGGTTTGTTTTGTTTTGTTTTGTTTTTTCCTTTTTCTTTTTCTTTTTGCCTAGTTTCAAACCTCTGGGGTCCTATCAGCCTGGCTAGGAGGAAGTCCCAGCTTCAAATGATCAATTATAACACTATTACTTATACCTTCAGGAGGTAATAAAATTTACTGTATCTTTTATACATTTAGTAAGCTACAGAGTACACCTATTTGGGGACCAAATTAAAAGATTGAAATTGGGTATTTCACTTCTTTATATTCCTTAAAAATGATTTTGCTATGACTTGATTGAACATTGTTTCAAATTGAACATTGTTTAATACTGAATTAAACCGAATAGGATGACTAGAAGTAAGTAATGAGAGGAATGAAGTCTAGTTTGAAGAAGGTCCTCTTTGAAGTCCTGCTCATTTCCTTTATTTAATTTCTTAGATTAATCTTCTTGTACTATTGTGGCTATTTATAATGTGGTAGATATGATATCAATGAGTGAATTAACAAACTAGAGTAAATCCTTACTTTTAAAGAGAAAAATTTATGTAAGTTTAATTTCTTAAAATTACTCCCTTAGACAGTAACCATATTATAGAAAATTGTTTCAATTCTGAAACTTTAAAAATAAAGCAAACTGCCCTGGCTAGTTTTGCTCAGTAGATAGAGCCTTGGCCTGTGGAGTGAAGGGTCCCGGGTTCGATTCCAGTCAAGGGCACATACCCAAGTTGCGGGCTTGATCCCCAGTGTGGGGCCTGCAGGAGGCAGCCAATCAGTGATTCTCTCTCATCATTGGTGTTTCTATCTCTTTCTCCTTCTCCCTTCCTCTCTGAAATCAATAAAAAAAATTTATATATTAAAAAAAATAAAGCAAACATACTGCTTTGAAAATAATTTTTTTCTAATGTAACTTTTTCTTCTGGCTGCATATAAGGGTTTAGGTGGAGTCCGTAACTGCGCTTCTCTGCAACTGTGATTAAGAAGATGACCTCAGAGCTCTGGGCAGTGGTTGGCAGGCACACATCCCTGTCTGTAATTTCATAGTTCAGACCTCAACACTATGGTTTTTTTTCTCAGAGAGAGCAGAGTTTTTAGAGGAATAAATGTAATCAAACATGAAATCATGTTACACTTGCTGTTGCTATAGTTACAGCTGACTATTTTCAAATTACAGAAATTCCCAGCTTACAGTCTTCATATATTAAATAAGAAAATATGTTTACTTTATAATTATGCCTCAGAAATTCACATTTGTGAGTTCTCTTCTATGAGTTCTTTTTCAATTAGTGTATGAATTTAAACAGAGTGTAATGTATTTGGGACTTCCAGTGTAAAAGTTACTTTCTCTCACTGAGTAATTTTAAAAGAAGAATTCTTGACAATCCTTCCTTATAATGCATTATCTCATTTTCTGGTTATAAATGATTTCTCATAGATTAAAAAAAAAATTGAAAGGTGCCTGCTAGCATTTCTAGGAAATTTTATACCCTGAGATTTTGTTGAAAAGTCAAGTACTGATTATTTAAAATGCATAAAAGGTAGTCATTCCCAGAAGAGAGATTTTATTGTACTTTATTGCCACTATTATGCATACATTCAGGGCAAGCCTTGGCTGATTCAGGTGTTATTTAGAATCGGGGCGTAGGTGAAGCTGAGTGACAAATGTGGTGGCACTGCTCGCCTTCACTTCCGCTGTGCCAGCGGCAGGCCCCCACACAGGCTGTGTGGCCATCAGAGTCACTTGGCATCATTTCCTCCTCCCTCTGACATTCCCAGTCACTCTCAGGGCCCAGTGATCTCATACTGGTTGCCTCCCTCTGGGGGTGATTCTAACAGTTTCTTGAACTCCTTCCTATATTTATAACAGCCTTCAATAAAAAATTGCCTAGTCTTCGGATTCCCCTACTCTCTTCTTGGGAAATGGTAAACTGAATTAAGCTATTTGTTTTTTATTTTTCAGCTTTATTGAGGTATAATCGACAAAAAATATAAGATATTTAAAGTACCTGGCCAAAACCGGTTTAACTCAGTGGACAGAGCATCCGCCTGCGGACTAAGGGTCCTGGGTTGGATTCCGTCCGGTCAAGGGCATGAACCTTAGTTGCGGGGGGTGTGCAGGAGGCAGTTGATTGGTGTGTCTGGCTTTCTGTCCCTCTCCCTCTCTGCAAAAAATCAATAAAATATATTTAAAGTATCTTTACGTAAAGCATCACTACCATGTTTTAACCCCATCTAGTTAATTAACACATTAACACATTCATCACCTTTGTTGTTATTTAAGTTCGACTCTTTTAGCAAATTTTAATTATATAATTCAATGTTATAAATTATAGTCACCATGTTTTACATTAGATCCTCAGGCTTTTCACAACCGAAAGTTTATACCCTTTCACCAACTTTTTATTTCTCCCAGCCCCTGGCAACCATTTTTCTACTATTTCTATGAGTTTGACTTTTTCTTTTTAAGATTCCACATATGATACCATGCAATATTTGTCTTTGGCTGTGTGCCTCATTTTACTTAGCATGATGCCCTCAAGGGTCATCCATCCATGTTGTTGCAAATGGTAGAATTTCCTTGTATCTCATGGCTGAGTAATATCCCATTGTAATATATATGTATATGCATATATATATATCATATATATATATCCCATTATAATATATATATATGTGTGTGTGTGTGTGTGTGTGTGTGTGTGTATGGAGAGAGCTTGTTCTGTGCTTTCCTACATACATATGCATCTTCCTTGTCTACTCATTAGTTGATGGACACCTAGGCTGTTTCCATATCTTAACTATTATGAATAATGCTGAAATGTACATCAGGATGCAGATATCTCTTCAAGCCCCTAATTTTATTTTCTTCAGTAAGATACCCAGTAGTGGGACAGCTGAGTCATATAGTAGTTTTATTTTTGATTTTTGAGAAACTTCCATACTATTTTCCATAATGACTATACCAATTTATATTCCCAACAACAGCACAAGGTTTCCTTGTCTCTATATCTTTGTCAGTATTTTGTTATTGTATGTCTTTTTTATAATAGCCATTCAAACAGGTGTAAGGTGCTATCTTATGTAAGGTGGTTTTGATTCGGATTTCCCTGATGATTAGTGATACTAAGTATTCTTCATGTACATGTTGACTATTTGTATGATTTATTTGAGAAAATGTCTGTTCAGTTCCTCTGCCCATTTTTTAATTGGATTTTTTTTTTTTTTGGCTACTGAGTTGTATGAGAACTTTATGTATTTTGGATATTAACCTCCATCAGATATAGGATTTGCAAATATTTTCTCCCATTTCATAGATTGCCTTTTTACTTTGTTGATGGTTTACAAAGGTAATTAAATGGTGGAAATTATTTGTTTTTATTTGTGTGTTAAATGTAGCATCCTGATATAGTTCCTAGAAATAATATAACATGGTATCTAAATATCAACACTGGACCATGGAGAGACACCTTACATGCTCAGTCTGTGATAAACTCAGCCTTATTCCTTCCAACTTCGTCATTAGAAATAACTGTATTAAAAATGTGCCCAGTAATTTTCTAAACCATTCCCAATTTTAAATATTTTACCTCAGGGAGTACATAAACAATTGAAATAGCCAAGGAATCCTAGTGCCTCAGTGTCTGTCATGTATTCCCCATACCTCACTTTAGAAAATGGAGCAGTACAAAATCTTTAGATGAATGTGTTGTTTTTTTTGTTTGTTTGTTTTCCTTCATAATTTTAGAAGCATGCTGCTCAGTGAAACCATAGACCTCAGGCTCCTCTTGTTTAGCCCATTAAGCCCATGTCCGAATTGTGTTAACTGCAAATGGAAGTGTCTCTGGCATTGTCTTCTTCTGGACTATTGACTGTTAAGATTGATGTGTTTCTACCTTTTTATGATCTCCTTAGCAGTAAATCTGATAATAGTGCTGCCATTTAAAAAATAATACAAAATAATTCCTGAGAAAAATGAGAGGGTGGTATAATTTCAATGCACAGAGTTCAGATGATTTTCATGTGACATTATTTACCTTGCTAGAGTAGTAAAGGACTGCTTCTCAAACAGAGAAAGCAAGGGTTAAGGGTTTTGTTGTTATTTTTAAACCACTTTTATTTCATATAAGCTGTTAAAATCTGCCTAATCCTAAAATCACCTAGTACTGAAATTTGTGAGGAAAGAATGTACAGGATAGGCATACCTGATTTTATTGTGCCTCGCTTTATTGCTCCTCACAGATACTGTGTTTTGTGTTTTTTTAATTTTTTTAATTTTTACCAATTGAAGGCCAGACCATTCAACAGCAAAAATATTACTAGTCGCCTTATTGAGTACTGGCTTTATTGCAGTGGACTGGCCCAAATCTGCAGTATCTCTGAGTTACATTTGTATTGTTTTTATACCTGGACATTTCCAGAGTTAAGATTTAGCCTTTGCTCTAATTACTTTTCTTATTATAAGTAGGTCTTAGGCAAAATGTATTTATCCCATTTCATAATTTATTCACTTAATGGTTATTAACTTAATGAAACTGATCACAATATAGAGGAGTGTTCTTATTGATTGACGTCAGTGCTCATTCAGTTAATTAATGCTGGTGAGTCTTTAATCTCTCCTTCTCTGTCTTTCAGCAGTCCAGTGTGTCAGAGTACCTTCCACCTCCACCTGAGGGGTATGCATTCAACAGCATTTACACAAGAGGGGCCCATCTGGACCAAGGGGATGCTGCTGCCGCTTTTAAGCCAACGCCTAATCGCCACGTAGATAGGTAATATTCCATGGGCATCACTGGGAGAGTTGTGGATGATTTTCTCTGATTGAGTGTGAATAGAGATGCCAGTGTCTGCATTGTTCACTGCTGCTTTAAACTGTCCACCTGTCAGTCGTTTGTAAAGTTTCAGCTGTTCCATCATAGAACTGGCTTTGATGAACAAAATCTCCAGTCCATGATTCTAGCGTAGCACAACTGCTTTGGGTTGACTTTTTCTTCTTAAGATGATGTTTCTGACAAAATATGTGCATTAAGAAGAAGAATGGCTTTAAAATTCTCAACTGTTTGCACCAGGTGGTCTCTGAGGATTTTTCCAGGAGATAATTTTCATCTTTTCTCTTCAGAAACAAACAAATCTTTCTTTACATAGAAATATTTAAACTAAAGATAAATTGAATATTTTAATGGAGTCAATGCTTTGCCATTTTACCATTTTGTCTTACTGTATTTTCACTTTCCAGTTTTACATTTTATTAACTTCCCTACATTTTCTCAAAAAATTTGATATAGGCAGAGATAGAAAATTGAGATGGGTAAGCAATAAAGGAATTGGAATAGGTTCACTTTTTCAATCTTGTTTTCCAGTCACTTCAAGTGAGGTTGACATAGAGGCCAAACCATATAAAACAAAGAAAAGGTGAAATGTTGGTAGCAAGGATATGGGAGAATGATCACTCCGCTGAAGTGGGGAGAGAGCTTGTTCTGTGCTCTCCGACCTTACTCACCAAGAGTGTCCCTATCTATCTATCTATCTATCTATCTATCTATCTATCTATCATCTATCATCTTTCCAGTATGCTCTTTTCTTAATAGAATCTAAAGAAGGTGAGATTCTGTTGGGAATGATGAGATAGTTGATATTTAACTAAAAGGTGTGAAAATTATACAGGTTTTATTCTAATTGAGTGCAAAGAAGAGTCAGCAATGAATCATACATTTTGAAAATGTCAACATGAAATATTTTTTAATTTTAGGTGCAATTTTAGTAGATATGCATGAAAATCACTTTTGAAATTTAAAAATTATTTCTTTGAAATTCTTCTTGACTAACTCATTACTTATCCTCATATTTTCTACTTCCTTTGTTTCTATCTTAGTTGTCAATAATCAAGAAGTTTTTTCAGATTAGTGATTCTTACTTTTTCCTTTTGTTTCATAACTCCAGTAAATTGGGATGGTTTTTCACAACTAGGTAACTAGAAAACAGCGTCAATTTTCTCATGGAATTTTATATATCACAGATGATGTAAGGTATATTCTTTTAAAGTTGCTACATATTTTTACCTCATTTAGAGAATACTGTGGTGAATTTCATAAATTTAAGTGGAATTTAGTGGTGAAAATTTCATGAATGGTATTCCAGTGTATAGATCTTACAGTTACCAACACTTAGCCACAGAAAGAATTTTTAAAAAATACATTGGGTAGTGGGTAGGCTGTATAACTCAGTTGTCTTTATGGAGCCCACTTCTCAGCTGGGCTGTTATAATAGGGACTGGATAGTTGACAGACACCTGGGCCATTAATCATCTGTGTTGCTAAGAAAATTTGTCATCATTATTGTAAAAACTGAAAGTTCTTATTTGATATGAAATACACAGAGGGTTGGAATTTGTTTTTATAATAATTATTATTCATCTTAAAACCTGTTATGTGCCGAGAATGCAGTAAATACCATTTGAAGTATATTCACTGTTCAGTGAAATTACTATGTCATTAGAGAAATCATCTGTTGGCCCTCACCTTTGAAGGATTATAGTTTACTGCCATTCAAAAGCAAATAGTGTTTTAGAGAAGTCTTGGGTCATTGCTGTCTCCATGTCTACCCTATATTAAATGTAAACTTATTATTCCAAATCAGAACCAGAGACCGTATCATTTTTATATATTCCAGGTCTTTTAGGAAACTTTGGTACATCTGAAAAATTACAAGGTCTGATTTTTCAAATTGGTAGCTATGTTCAGTGTATGACCAGGTTTAATTTATAGAAAGTGAGAAACTGAAGATTTGTAAATTCTTGAAGTACTTTGTAAGTGCATGCTGGCAATTGCTTCTGAGACACCCAAGATAGCAAAAAGTTAAAGGAGAAATGCAGCTGTTTTCTCCTTAACCTGCTGATTATTGAGTGCACAGTGGCAGAGAGTTATTTTGCCTGTGTTACTGTACTCAACTCTGCATTATCAGTTGTGCTTATTTCCCAGATCGTAAGAGAGAAGAACATGAAGGAGGAAAGATAGGAACTGTTTTTGTAAGTTTGGGAGTGATTGAATCCTTTATCTTATCCTCTCCCCTCACTCCCAATGAAATCTTAATAGAATAGGATCATATAACTAGAGATAAGGATGGGAAATCCATGGAACACAGTTTAGAATTCTTATTATTAATAATGTATAATAATTATTTGACTATAGTTTCACTTTTTCTCATTTTTTAAAATATTCCAAGAATAGCCAATAGTTAGCATATCTTACTGCTCATATTTTTCCTTTGTCCCTGAACCTCTTGTTCTGGAGTCACAATCTAAGAACCATCTACCTACGGGGACAGGATACATTGTGTCCATAGCTATCTTGCAGGTCCTGCTGTGACTCATCATTCCAGAGGACCTTGGTGGGCAGCAAAAAGAATGGCCTCGTTAAAAGGAGGATGACAAGCCATTTTAGTCCCTTTTGCTTTTCGTCTTATAGAGATGTGCAAGGAAATGTAGGGATGTAAATGGAGGAGAAGATTAGGGAGTAAAATTAACTCATAGCAGTTAAAGTTATTTTATTAAAATGAAGAAAATAATACTAGTTCATTATTGATATATATCAGGTTTTATTGTATTATATACAAAAATATTTTAATTATGTTGTTAAATCTATTAATGGTAAGTTAATGATTAAAGGAAGTGTTTGATTTATTAAGAAAGTTTTATTTTTTACAATATAGAACTCTTAGGTTCTTCCTATTAAAATAAGTGTAGAGTAAATTATTTAATTTGGAAGTGTTATTGGTTTGTACTTAATCCATACTTTCCCTTGCAATTTAGATAACTGGATAAAGCTTTCCTAACATTGGACAGTCATAATTCTTAAGTACATATTTGGTTAATAAATTGAACATATTACTTGAATAGTGAAGTCAACTGAAGTTACCACTATGGAAACTATCTTCAGTCCCCTTTAATTTTATGTAAAAGGCTAACATTGATCTTTTTTTTTTCTTTAACTTAAATGTTTTTATTGATTTTTTTTAATCTAAAAATTTAACATTGATCTTTATCCTAATTCTTTCATGGTAGAAGAAGATAATTAACAAAGCAATATCCACAGTGTTTGTTTGGTGGTGAAGTAATTCAGACTTTCAGTCTAGATTTAGCTTAGTGCCAACTAGCCTTGTGAATTCGCATTAGATATTTTTGCCCTAGCCATAGTTTGTTCATTTTAATAATGAAAAGCCCAAAGTTTCTTTGAATTTTCATATTCTATGAAATATCATAAAACTAAACTACTATCAAAATAATTTGTCAGAATGTTTCCTGGTAGGAATTGACTTGCCTTAGTGTTTTACTTCCGTTTTCAGCCTTTAGGATGAGCTAGCAGAATAATCTTTTTTCTTTCTTTTTATAGAAATTATGATCCACAAATAACACAACCCAAGAAATATGCCAAATCCAAGTATGACTTTGTGGCAAGGAACAACAGTGAGCTCTCAGTTCAAAAGGATGATATATTAGAGGTAGTAGCATTTTACCTTTACATACTCTTAGCAAAGTAGATTTATTCTATTCCTTTTTGGGTATATACCTAAACCTTTCTCAAAGGAATGTTGAGTCCAAGCAATTATTCTTCAGTATCATTTTATTTTACTGAGGGTAAAGCATATTAAGCACCTGTGTCTTTTTAGGGGGGGAAGTACTGCATCTGTTTGTTATTGGTCAGTTTGTTTCTTTTGGGGGCTGGGTAGGGGTGGGTTTCTGGGCTTACTTTACCCTCTTCCTCCTCCTGGGCTTTATTCATTTAGAATCAAGGCTACTTATCAAGTCACATATATATGTACCCTATATTTTAATAAAAGAAAACATTGTCACTCTTCCTGTCCTAGTACCCTGGCACAAATATACCCAGCACTGAGTGAAGTTAGGGTTGTGGGAATAATCTACCATGACTCCCAAGTCTCTTTTCTTAGTTTATAACGGAGTGTTCATCTTTTTAAATTATAATGTGGGATAAACACAGCAGTTTTTAAAAAACACAAGGTTTGCATAGTTTTCCTTTTTATTCCAAGGATGGAGACAACATGCAAACCTTTCTAACTGAATTGTCTGAGTTACCTATAAGTACTTCAGATAGATTGTAAATATACATTTTTGAGAGGTAATATAGGCCTTGGATAGATTCACGACAGTGGTCCCATACCTGATCTATACTAATAATTGTAATATTTAGTGTCATTCCTAGGAATCATTCATGTTAAAACAACATGTTTATGCTAAGTCAGTTTACTAGAAGTTTTAAAAGTTTCTTGATCTAGAAATAAAAATTGAATTTCCTTCATGGATTGGTTTTGGTACGGAAATGATGTCTCTATTTTTGTTTTTGTTTTGTTTTGTTTTTGCATAATGACAGATCCTGGATGATAGGAAGCAGTGGTGGAAAGTTCGAAATGCAAGCGGAGATTCTGGATTTGTGCCAAATAACATTTTGGATATTGTGAGACCTACAGAATCTGGATTAGGGCGTGCTGACCCGCCATACACACACACCATACAGGTAATTATGATTTTTAAGCAAATCTCTAACCAATTTTAAAATGTATTACTCTTAAAAAAAAGATTTAAATAGTTTTTGTATTAATCATTTTGAGGTTTAATTGGTTGTGTAATTTTTTTTCTAGGGTATTTCAGGGGCAATGGTGAGAGACATAAGGATTATACATGTTCTATGGTTCAGATATTTAGGATATTGCTCAAAATGTTTTCCAGTAAATGACTTTCTCTAAATGCTATTGTTTACATTCTTCAGTGTTTTGACAACTGAAGAAGCGGTATTTCTGCCTGCTCACTCTTACCTTCTATTCAGCGGCTTCCTCTTGTTAGGCAATGCTGCTGAGACAGTGGCTGGAGGATCCAGCAGTTCATCTGCACCAGCTTTTGTCCTCATTCTCTTCAGTGTTCTGCCACTGGCCAACCTTGAGCTTGCCTTTATCTCCACCTGAATATTTTGATTTTAAGATTACAGTGTACATATGCTATAGGTTGCATGGGTCAGTCTTTTTCTTCTTGATCATTGAACAGTCCTCAAGTCCTAGGCCACATTTCCAGAATTGAAGTGATGCTGTTTAAGGCATAAACCTTCACACCTGGATTCACTTGCTCCTCGAGTATTGGGATATTTGGTCTGAAGGATCTCTAGAGCCAGAATGAAGGGACCTGCGTGTAGCCTCTGAGCCTGGGTGGCTTCTATCCCATGTCTCAGGAAGAATTCTTTAAATTTTCAAAATTGTGGACAAAAGATCATATCTGACATGAATTTGAGTAGAAGCTACATAGAACATGCCGTGAAATAGTTAATTTTCACGCCTAGATTTCGTAAAATACAGAAAGTCCAAACTGAGATTGGGCTCAGGTGCTACCATGACTATGCATTCATTCAAGCACTTCTGGCTCCTCATAGCAATTGAGCTTCGAGAGTTCCTGCACTTGTCCAGATCCACTCCTGCCTTATTGAAACCCAAGAATCAGTGTACAATGTATATATCTTGATAACTTAAAGGGATGGCAATGGGAATTCTGTTTGCTATGCTAACATTTTGGCTAGCCTAATGTACATCTATATTACGTACTTATTTTATGTTCATTATTTGTCATTAGCTGTTGATGCCAAAGAAGGAGTTTGAGTTATTCAAGGTATGGTCTTTTCCATTGCCTGTGGGTTTTTGAAGTGAATTTTCTGCTTGGTTTTATTACCTTTTTCTTTCCTAGTTCTTTCTTTTCTGATTTCAAGGTGTGGTTACTTGACATAATAGAGTCTTCTGTCTGGTTTATAAATGTGAATTATTCATGTTCTTTCAGATAGATGTTTTGACTGAATTCCTTAAACAGTGTTAAAGAACGTATGCTTGAAATGTATGCCAAAAACAGGGATAGAGTCTACCCCCTTTGAGCTCTAGGGACTGTTTTTAATGTTTAACCCATGATGGACTGTTAAAGTCACTGTTCACAATGATGTCCCTCATAACTGTATGTGAACAGATTATGAGAGTTTATATTTTAGGTGTTAAAACAATTATCCACGTTTATTTCTATCTGTGTGCATGGTTGCTAGACACGGGCAAACTTTGATAAAATATCGAAAGCTTGCAAATAATGTAAATTCTAAGTATTCCCCCTGCTCCAAGATTTCCTGAGGAGTTTAACTTCTCTTACCTTTTCCTTTTTACTGTTGAGGCCTCTCTTTTTCTTTAGTTTTGATTCCTGACTTGAGCCACAGTTGGCTTTTCTGTTTCAAGGTTACTTCTGTCTCAAATTTGAGCCCAAACTATAAATACATATTTTAGGTAGAGAGAGTACTTTGTGAGAACATAAAATCTGTCCCTCCTGTTTTGAACAGAGCCTCATCTTATATTTTTGTCAACTTTGGCACAACCAAGAAGTTTTTTAAGTGCTCACAGGTTTTAGGAGTTTGTTTTGCTACTTTATGTAAATAGAAACTGTGGGGATTGCCTGTTTGGGCTTCTCCCTTTGAAACTTTTTAACACTATCTGACTGTCTTCTGAAAATTTCTGGATGCAACTCTGAATGTGGTGAAGTATGTGGACATGTGTACAAAAGCTCTGTGTATGTTTTTATGTGGGAGGTGTGTGTGTGCACGCGCCCCGGTATTAAAAACAATCTATTTTTTTTTATCACCTCCTAAAAATTTGGGGCTGAGCCCAACAAAACCACCAGAATCTTGTAAAATTTTAAAAAGCAAGCTTGACAATCTGCCCTCTGCTATCTGACATAAATACTACTCTAAAAGGATTTCTATTCTGAAAGCCTGGATATAACACACATACACACACACGCGTGCGCACACACACGTATGCACGCACGCACGCACACGCATACACACACACACAATGATTAGAGTAAGATAGAAAAGAAAAAAGAATCCTTGGAAATATATATCCATCATTCTATATCTCCACAACAGTGCTGCCAGATGCTTTTTATCTAAACCAACAAGAAACCTTGCAGCTCACTTAAGATTGACAGTAGAGATTGATGTAGATTCCTTATCCGATAGAACTCCCCTGGATTACAAACATATCAAAAGCAATCATATGTCCTATTCATCTTCTCATTCACTCACGCCACAAACATTTACTGAATGCCGGCATCTTGCACTTGATAAAGAGGAAGACAGAGCCTGGCATTGAGCAGGTCCTCCCTAGAGTGCTGCTATCGCCCTTTGTGCTTGTGTGTTAGAGGCAGTGACCCTCACCCTCCTCAGACATGGCCCACACACTTCTCCCATCTCTTCCTTCCAATGATATCAAAATGTTGAAGTTTAAAGAAACTTCTTTTTACAGAAAACATTTTGTAAGAAGATATCTTATGATTCATTGCTTATGCGTCCTTCGTAAGAGAGCAGTGGCATTATACTCCAAGGGACGATGCCAGTGAGGGTGCACATGCTGTGTGCCTGGCATGGTTTAAACACTTCACATATCTAGTTCTAATCCCCATCACACCCTTATAAAGTAGGTATATTTTATATCTGAGGAAACTGAGGCACAGAGAAGTAACTTGCCGACAGCCACATAGCTGTGTGAAGCCAGGATTGGGACCCAGGACTGTGGATTGCTCTGACAGCCCAGGCTCTGAGGAACTCAGCTAGTGTGGGAATAGTGCTTAGAAAAGATTGACATCTCACTTTGTATAGACAGATTTTCGCTGTTTGAGTGCATACAGTGGTATTTTCTTAGAATAGCTTCACCGTGAATTATACTATGATAAAAGTTGATCTGATAAGTTCCGGACCTTGGAATTGAACTTTTGCCTTATGCATCATTTTTTAATTGCAATTCTTTAATTATTTTATAATTTACAAAAATAATACAAATTGTATAATTCACTTAGAATGTAGACATCTTGTAAACAGTGGGAATAAGGGAATTAGATGTAAACTATTTCCGTAGAGAACCTACAAGTCACCCAATGTGGGAGGTACGCACAGTCCTGACTCTTATTTTCTTAACCCATGTTGCCTTCCTGTGAAGGAGTGCATATAAACAAAGGCGGCTCCTGGGGGAAGGGCACAAGAGCAGCCCTTGCCTGTTGTTCACATGCTGGGTTAGAGCCTGTCTTCTGATGGCAGGGATACTGGTACCTGGCACCAGTTGTGAAAAGGTGTTGAATTGCCACCTAATGTCCCTGAGAATCAGCCTATTTAATATCCTCACCTTTGGAGTGATTTTTAACAGCTCTGTAAAGACAGCTGTTCCCACCTAATGTGTTTCCCCCAGGGCTTGAGCAAAGTTTTGAAAACAAAAAGGAGGTAATAAAGAATTTATTAAAGATATGGATCATACAAATAGATTTAGTGAAACCACAGGGAAAAGGAAGTAAGTGCTTATAAGGGATGATGGATAAATGAAGACAAATGACATATCTTTTGATAGAAATTGTGTTGTAGGGTTTTGCAATATTTTAGCTGTGCAACAGGTGGACACCCAGTATGCTCTGTCCCCACCTGGAACCTGCTTGCTACATAATGTTTCCCATGTTTCTTTGGACTTGATTCCCATATCTCTTAACTTCGTGGCTGTTCATCTGCTAGAGTTACCCTTTTGCCTATACAGAATCTCAAGCTGTATGCCAAGAGAAGAAACCAACCTTCCCTCTGTGATTTCCGATATAACTCAAAGGTGTCATTAAAGAGGTCTTGCACTTATTATTAATTATTAAGTCTGTGTGTTCTATGTGATTATTATTACAGATATTCTGACTTTATCAAGATACACATAATTGTGAATGTCTTGCCATTATCATCCTGTGAATTCAATAGAAATTGTCTTGTCTTCTCTGTTTCTTAGTAAGAGATATTATGATCCTGTGGGAAAGCCCCAATCTAGGTTTTGTTAGATGAGATTCTGGTCCCGGTTCTGCCCCTAGCTAGCAAATTGTGCTCCAATTTGCTCAGCTGTGAAATGGAAGAGGTCAAGTTTCATGGTCTCCACAATCCAATCTAGATAGAAAAGTTTATTTTCTGTATCCATGTAAAAACAGCCCTCAAGTAAAAGTGGAGATATTTTCCACTGGTGACTGCTGAGCCATTAGCTCTTCTAATTTCATGTTATGAATGTTTTGAATGCTCTTTTTCACGCTCAGTCCAGACATTCAGTACAGCTGGGCAGAGTAACCATTTTAGTAAAATGCCTTCATATTCATTACAGCAGACCAACTGATAATATTCAGTTACTTAAAAACATTTTAAATTATTGGTAAGCTCAGAGCACTCTAGTCATCTGTTCATTAGAGGCATGGCTTTTAGTCAAGGATGGTTACTTTGTGTTTTTGCCTTGTGTTGACATTTTCACAAATAAATTCTGTCTATATAGGGGTTGGCAAAAGTAGGCTTACAGTTGTGAGTACATGAAATAAGTTTAGTCTTGTATTAATATTTATTAGTTACTGTATTATTTATTTGTAGTACAACTGTAAACCTACCCGTGTATACAAATTACTGCCCAACATGCACATTTACAGGTTATAAAATTTCCTGTTTAGACTGCTCACAAGTTCAAAACTAAAACACAGATATATATTTCCTTTTGTAAAATCATCTTTACCGAAGAATTAGTCTTATATTTTATGTACTCTGTGTGTATTCTTTATAAGTGCAAGAATAAGATGAACCTATATCTTAATATTTTAAAAACATAATACTCTAATATACAAATATTTACTGAAATACTCTATACTGTTTGCACTGTTGTGTGAGTCTATAATTAGTTTTCCATGGCTGGATCAGAGTGGTGGAAGTTAACTATATTTTTACAAGCTCCTTCACTGGTTGATTTGTGGACAGGTAATTTTACTGTCACAAACTAATTTGCTAACATTTTCTGATATTTGATGTGAAATATAATTGATATTATTTTAGTTTTATCTCCCATGTTAACTTTCTCCTGTGATGTGATTTGTCCTACTTTTCTAATAGCAATTACTTGGGGAGCTGTCAGAGGTAACCCGTATTTGTTCCCTTGTGGCACTGCTTTTTAATATAATTTTTGAATTCCATCTCTGGACTTAACACCCTCCAAATGTTCCAGCTGTGCCTAGTTTTCACCGCAGAGTTCCAAAGAGACCAAATTTAGAAGAAAAAATGTGTAGGTTAAGTTTTTAAGAATAGTTCAGTTTTAATGGCTTTGTTAGGCTTGCTTGCATAGTTTCCCCTGGGAGGCAGTGTCTTGCATGAATCAGGAGCTTATCTCCAAATACCTTTCTCTAATCCTGGAGAATTCCTACTGAGCTTTAATGGCTGAAGAAAAGTGACTCATTCTGACTTAATTATCATTAGGAAAGTAAATTTTCTATGAAGTCTAGTAATTCTGACTTATTTCAGAGAAAGAAAAGACGGATTTTGTTTTAAACAGAACTTTAAATAGGTGTGTGGGAGATAAAAGGCAAGAGTTGGGAAGCAACAGATATGGTGTAAAAATAGGTCAACACCAAGGTGACCAATCATCCCAGTTTGCTCAGAACTGAAGGATTCATAGAGATGTGGACTTTCAGTGCTAATACTGAGAAATCCTGGGCAAATGGGGAGGAATTAGCCAAGATTTCTTCTTTGGTTTTGAAGTTCCAGCACCCTTGGTTCAGGAGGAGAGCACAGGGTGCCGATGCTCTCCAAAACTTTCTGTAAGCTGAGTGTACAATTGGAGTCATCATTCTCTACCTCCGACCAAAAATAGTCAAGAGACAAATACTGAAGGGAAGCTCAGTGTATTGGATGATAGGTAAAGCGGAGTGGAGAAGATAGGAAGAAACATAGAAAAGTGAATCCGAGGGTCATAGTGATTTTATTTCCCCCACTTCCAAAGAAAAGCTGACTTGGTTGCCATTTCAGAAGAGGTGTCATGATTTAACGAAGGCGTGTTTCCCCCTTTTCATTTCAGGGGTTGGAAGCTTGAGGCAGGAAGAATCAAGAAAAGGGGAAAATAGCCTGGGTGGTGTGGCTCAGTGATTGAGCATTGACCTGTGAACCAGGAGATCACTGGTTCGATTCCCTATCAGGGCACATGCCCAGAATGTGGGCCCCATGTGGGATGTGCAGGAGGGAGACAGCAATTGATAATTCTCTCTCATCATTGATGTTTCTATCTCTCTCCTTTCTTCTCTGAAATCAATAAAAAAAATTTAAACAAAAGAAAAGGGGAAAATATGCAAGTAAAAATGTATGGTATAATTTATGAAACATTTTCATATGGTTTCTTTGAATATACACACATGCTTAATCGAATATACACATATGTGTACTGTTGAAGCCTCGGATTCTGTTGGGTTATCCCAAGGAAGTTGCATTATGTGGCGGTGACAGGAGAACGAAGTGAGGCACAGAGAGCTAGTGAGCCTGTGACAGTGACACAGTGTGTTCTTCAGTTTTCCACAGTCTCATTTTGGTAGCAGAACACTAGCTGTTCTTGTTTTTATGCCGAAAATATGAATCATATTACGGAATGCAGAGCTGATAGCACTTTTTTGTGTGTAAGCTTTAAAAGCAGCGATTTAAACTCTGACATTTTTGAAATTCTATTGTGAGAATTCACTAACCCTTCATGTTATTATGTGCAAAGGACGTTCCCATCAAGGGAACATTGCATATATTTTAATCAGATGACTTTGGTGTGTGCTAAGTATTACATTTTGATAATGTTTGCTGTATTTGGTTTGCTTTAAGTATTTTATTGGCCCAAATATAGGAACATTGTTTTGTGAGGAATAATCCTCATAATTAAGTAAACTCTTTTATTTAATATATTAGAAATGTTTCTAGGCCTTGAATGCTGAGGAGGTCAGCAATTTCTGCTTCTCTCCCATCTAACTCCGTGGCGTGCTCCATGAATCACAGCCGCTCCCCTTCCCCCTTTCAGTACCTAGCAGCATTATAAACACCTCTTGATTCTGCTTTCATCCTTGCTTTGTACCCTTCCCACCTTCGCCACTCACTGGCTGGTGAGTTGTAGCTTTTAAAGAGACAGCAGAAAAGAGCCCAGGTCCTACCCACACTGGTTTCCACAGGTGTTACTCATTTGCTGTGAAGCGGACTATGATGGTTGGTGTGTTGTTTTTTGACTAATGATTTAATTAAAAGTGATATTTCTGTGTGGTGTGTATTTTTATGTTCTTGATCTCTGTGGAAATTTGGGAGGCCTCTAAAAATCATCATTACCTTATATTTGGGCCAATTTAGAAAGTAAAAGTAAATAGTACTTCTCTAACCAGAGGACCAGATTACCAAAAGGCCTGCATTTTGCACTTTATCTGCTAATCCTGGATTTAGAATAACTAAAATTGTTTGAGTGCAGTGTCTAAACTTTATGCAAATTACAGGTCCATTGCTCTGTATATTTGACACTACAACAATAAGTGCCTTTTGCGAATTTGGAACTTGTTTTAATGCAGTTTTCTATTAGTTAAAATTATTTTATTTAAAGTTTTAGCTATTGTGTGTGGTTTAAGAGGGAATATACATGAATACTGTTTTATAATAGCCTATAACTTTGCAGGTTACTGAAAGTTATTGTGTATTCTATCACGTCCACCTTTCCAATACAAATTCCCACATGGCCTCTGTTCTACTGTATGTTTTTGAGTTTCAGTCATCATCATTTAATTAGACGTACTGTTACCCTCAGCACTATCCATCCACAACATTCCCATTTTAATGCAGAAAATATATAATTGTAGGAAATTAGCATTAGCACAGAGTTATGACTTGAATAAATGAACATTTAAAAATTGTTTGCTTACTTAATAGCAAAGTTCTTTTAGCTACTGAAATATTGCCCCTCTTCTTAACAAATTACTTAGAAACAAAATTAAACATTTTTAATATAACATATATTTAAAGTAAGGAATAGGTAATGCTCTGTGTTATTGATATTTAGCCTTCCAGTGCAATGAGAAGTTTTTATTAATGGAAATTATGAACTAACCAGAAATCCTTTGACCTACCCTTGTTGTGTGTGATTCCAAGTTCAAATTTAGTTTTCTTAACATTTTTTATTATTATTAATACTTCAATTTCCTATTGGTATATTGTTTTGACTCCTTAATTTACATTTTGATTTTGAATAAATACATAGAGTATTCATTTTTTAATGATTATAATACTATACAGGACTGGGATGTGTGTGTATATGTCTGTGTATATACATATACATATATAAATTTGCTCTTTGTGTATATATATATATATATATATATATATATATATACATACATATATAAATTTGCAATTAAGTTTACAAATAAATTGCCAAAAAATGTCCTGTCAAAGTATACTTTGTTTCCTAGGCTAGGTTTATATTATTACAACTTCAAATTAATTGTTTGTCTTTTTACAGAAGCAAAGGATGGAGTATGGTCCAAAACCCACTGACCCTCCCTCTGCTCCATCACCTCCTCCAACACCAGTTCCTGTCCCTGTCCCCCTCCCACCGACCACTCCAGCACCTATTCCCGTGTCAAAGGCCCCTGCGAACGTCACCCGTCAGAACAGCAGCTCCAGTGACAGTGGTGGCAGTTTTATGCGAGATAGTCAGAGGCACAAACAGCTGCCCGTGGACCGTAAGTTCCCCAGGGTGGGGGTGGGGAAAAGGACCGCACAAAAACTACACAGTGAGTTCTGCAAGTTAAAAGCACTGCTAGGTAAAATACTGTTTATTATTGGTTTTACTGGCACTAAACATTAAATATAAATAACAGTCCTTTATACGTTCATCATGCTCAGGGATTGCAAAGATTTTCACCTCTTTTTTTTTAATCCTCCAAGTAATTCTGAAAAACAGGAAGCTCTGTCCTCCAGTGTGTGTATTTCAACACATATTCCAACACTGTCGTGGTGGTGGGGTGAAGACTCTGGAACCACACATACTTGAGTGTGCACAGTGACACATCACTTACTGACTGTGTGTCCTTCAACAATTTGATAATACTCTGTACTTTGATATCTGAAAAATGAGGGGAAATAATGGTTTGTACTTCTATGGGTGATTGTGAAGATTCAATGAGATAACACATAGGAAGCACTTAAATAGTTGTTCTTGGTGAGGGGTGATTTTACCCCCTTCCCCCCAGGGACATGTGAGATTGTCTGAAGATGTACTTTGATCACAGTTGGGTAGATGCACCTGGCATTTAATAGATAGATCCAGGAAGGTTTAACAATATTTTCAAATGAACAGAACCTTTCCCCCCTCAACCCCCAACAGAATTATCTGGCCCAAAATATCAGTGGTGTTGAGGTAGAAAAGCCCTGGTTGATTTTGACCAATATGCCACATTATAAGCAGTCAGTAAATATTTGCTGATATCATCATCCATATCATCACCATAGTTTTCCTGCTCCTTTTCCTTTTATGTACTATTCTTTTATTACATACACACACACACACACACACACACACACACACACATATACAAGAATACTAACTCAATATGACCATTTTTCCAATAGCAGTTTCAAATTTGGTCTCTGGATTCAGATTCCATGTAATTTATATTTTAACTTTAGTCTTTCATAAATTTAAATTTGAACAGTTTCTGTGAAAACCAGATTTAAATAAACAAAAAGAAAAAACACTGTGACCAAGTTTGGATTATCCTTCTTGGTACTGGGAATAGCAATATAGATAATTTGAAAACTGAAGATAGTCCTAAGATAATTTTCATTTTACTATACCTTATTGTATATATCTGGTCCATTTACTCTTTAAATTATGTTTTATAAGCATTATAAAATTATTTTGCATAATCTATATTTTATATATAAAAATTCTTAGAAAACTGGAACCAGGAAGGCATTTCTTCACTCTGGTGTATGTAAAGATTATATGTAATATATAAAGGGCATGTGTATATAAAGGATATTTAATATATAAAGGGTGTGAAAAGGATATCTATATATGTAAAAGCCTAAGTGACCATTCGACCGGCTGTCAGTAGCTATGATGTACAATGACCACCAGAGGGCAGACACTCTGACTGATAGCTTTGACGTGCACTGACCACCAGGGGACAGATGCTCAACACAGGAGCTGCTGAGCTGCAGTGATTTATCAGCTGCAGTTCTTGGGTGATGCACCTGAAACCAGAGAGAAGGGAGCCTGATTCCAGGGTGTGTTACCAAAAAACTGCGCTCTCGCAATCTGAGCAAATATTTACACCCAAGTCCCACAGACCAGGCCGAGGGACCCCTCCAGTGCATGAATTTGTGCACCCAGCCTCTAGTTTAGTGTATAAAGGATGTGTGTGTGAAGGATATTTAGTATATAATGGGTGTCTATATGTGTGTGAAGGATATTTAGTATATAATGGATATATATGTATGTGTGTGTGGAGGATATTTAGTATATAAAAAGTGTGTATGTGTGTGAAAGATCTATATATGAGCCTAAGA
This sequence comes from Antrozous pallidus, assembly GCA_027563665.1. Lineage (NCBI taxonomy): Eukaryota > Metazoa > Chordata > Mammalia > Chiroptera > Vespertilionidae > Antrozous > Antrozous pallidus. The sequence continues at coordinate 92,253,720 of CM050513.1, forward strand.
GACCATTATGACTGGTTGACCAGTTGCTATGACACGTACTGATCACCAGGGGTCAGATGCTCAATTCAGGAGCTGCCTTCTGATCGTCAGTGCACTCCCACAGGCAACCTTCGTGGTGCTTCCCACCAAGCCGAACCTGCCCCCACATTGGCCCCAATTGGAGGGGTGGTAACTGCCAGCCTCCCATGTGTGAGGGGGGATATTTAGTATATAAAGGGTGCGTGTATGAAGGATATTTAATATATAAAGGGTGTATCTGTGAAGGATATTTAGTACATAAAGGTTGTGTGTGTGGAGGATATCCTATCTAATAAAAGAGTAATATGCAAATTGACTGTACCTCTGCTACACCCTCAAGCCATGCCCACAAGCCAAGCAGGAGCAATATGCAAATAAACCCAATCAAGATGGCTGCAACCACTGAGAGTAGGAGGGAGGCTTGAGTTTCCCCGGCAAAGGAGGAAGCCAAGCTTTCCACCTGCCCTTGCTGGCCTAGGCCTCCACTCAGTGCTATAAAGTTTCAATTATAGAAGATAAATAAATCCCAACAGAAATGGTGGCAGCCACAGAGCTGGAGAGAGCAGAAGGCTAGGGTTTCCCCCGGTGATGGAGGAAGCCAAGCTTCTGCAGCCCTGGCTGGCCTACGTCTCCATTCTAGGCTACAAAGTTTCAAATGTAGAAGATAAATAAATCCTAGCTACCAGGGTCTCTGTTTGGATCGCTGGGGGGCGTGGTCAGCTTGCAAACCACTGCAGGCCCCTCTCCCAGCCTATCCCACACACCAAGGGAACCCCCACCCTGATTCAGGACACCCTGCAGGGCAAACCAGCTTGTCCCCACACATATAACAGGCCTCTATCCTATCTAATAAAAGAATAATATGCAGATTGACCATCACTCCAGCACACAAGATGGCTGCCCTCATTTGGTCAAAGATCCTGCCCCCATGTGGACATAAGATGGCCAGCAGGGGAGGGAAGTTAGAAGGATCAGGCCTGCAAGGGAGGGCAGTTGGGGGTGATCAAGCCTGCAGGGGAGGGCATTTAGTGGTGACCAAGCCAGCAGAGGAGGGAAGTTGGGGGCAAAAAGACTGGCAGGGGAGCAGTTAGACATCAATCAGGCTGGCAGGGAGTGGTTAGGGGGTGATCAGGCTGGCAGGCAGCAGTTAGGGGCAATCAGGAAGGCAGGCAGGGAAGCAGTTGGGAGCCAACAGTCCTGGGTTATAAGAGGGATGTCCACCTGCCCGTTTAGGCCTAATCCCACATTCCTCTAGGGGTCCCAGATTGAAGAGGGTACAGGCTGGGCTGAGGGGCCACCCCCACCTGTGCATGAAATTCATGCACTGGGCCTCTTGTCTATATATATATAAAAGCCTAATATGCAAATTGTCCCTGCGGGAGTTCGACTGGGAGACTGATCGCTAATTATGACATGCAATGACCACCAGGGGCAGCACAGAATGAAGAGAGGCCCCAGCCAGCAGCCAGAAGGCCCCAATAGGCCTTGATCACCAGCCAGGCCTAGGGACCCTACCCATGCACAAATTTTGTGCACCAGGCCTTTCTTTTGGTATATAAAGGGTGTGTGTGTGTGTGTGTATGTGCGAAGGATATTCTATCTAATAAAAGAGAAACATGCAAATTACCATACCTTTGCTATGCTACCAGCCAATCAGGAGCGGGAGGCGGGGTGGCGAGACACATGGGAGGGAAGGGCGGTGCAGCGCGTGGGACGGTGAGGCGGCGTGGCAGGCAGTGGGGTGCGTGCCCTCGCTGGAGGTTAACCACCCAGGGCCCAAGCCTCAAACAGAGGCAGCAGGGTGATCATGCCTGCTGGGGGTCAACCGCCCAGGCCCCCAGCCTCAGAGCATCAGCCAGAGGCTTATGGCCCTGGCTCTGGGCAAGCAGGGCAATCCTACGTGCTGGGGGTTCCCCGCCCAGGGCCTAAGCCTCAAACAGAGGCTTGCAGCATTGGCCAGGGATGGAGCAGGGTGATCAAGCACGCTGGAGGTCCCCTGCCCTAGACCTGAGCCCCAGATCCTTGGCCAGAAGCTTGGGGCCTTGGCTGGGGTGGAGCAGGGCAATCGCAGCTAACTCAGAGTCCCCCGTCCAGGACCAGGGGCTTTAGGACTTGGGAGGGGTGGAGCTGGAGATCAGAGGAGATAGATGTAGATGAAACACCTTTTCTGACTGCTCACTGGCTAGGCTCCCTGTACACCACTAGTAATATTCTTAGTAACTTGGGTATAAGAATCCAAAAAAGTAATCTAGGGTTCTTCCACCACACTCCTGGGGATAAAAACAAAGGTCTGCTGCTGGAGGGCTAAGAAATATCATATCCTTTCTGTAGGCAGTTTGGCTCAGTGGATAATGCCTAGGCTTGCCAACCGCAGGATCTGGATTATATTCTGATCAAGGGCATGTACCTAGGTTGCAGGCTCCTCCCTGGCTAGGGCCCAGTTCAGGGCTCATGCTGGAGGTAACCAATCAAAGTGTTCCTCTCACTTTGATGTTTCTCTCTGTCTTTCCCTTTCTCTTCCACACTCTGTAAAAATCAGTGGAAACATATCCTCAGGTGAGGATGAAAAAAGGAAAATAAAGAAATGTTATATCCTATGAAAGACACATCTTGAAAATGCCTAAAGAAAGTTGTCATTTTTTCATGGTGAAGGGACCAGAGTCTGGGTTGATGAAAACACCTTGGTGGCTACAGTGACAGGCAATGACTGCAGCAGTGGGGTGATGGGGCTGGTGCCTTTCCCTGATCAGCCCAGTCGCTTCCCACAAAGGGAGGCCAGACTGTGACTTAGGCCCGCTCCCCATGGGGAACAGGCCTAAGACATCCCCTGAGGATTCCCAGTATGTGAGAAGGGGCAGGCTGGGCTGAGGGGACCCTCTACTCCCAGTGCACAAATTTCATGCACCAAGCCCCTAGTTTAGTATATAAAGTGTGTGTGTGTGAAGGATATCCTATCTAATAAAAGAGAAACATGCAAATTGACCATACCTCCACTATGCCCGCAAGCCATGCCCACAAGCCAATCAGGAGCAAGTATACAAATTAACTCAACAAATATGGAGGCAGCCATGGAGCTAGAGCAAGCAGGATGCTTGGGTTGCCCCCAGTGATGGAGGAAGCCAAGCTTCCCACCTGTCCTGGCCTACCCTGGCCTCTGCTCAAGGCTACAAAGTTTCAATTATAGAAGATAAATAAATCCCAGATACCAGGGTCTCCACTTGGGTCATTGGGAGATGTGGTTGGCCTGCAAACCACCACAGGCCCCTTGCCCAAGCTGTCCACACCCCAAAGGAACTCCCACCCTGATCTGGGACACCCTTCAGGGCAAACCAGCTGGCCCCCCACCCATGCAATAGGCCTCTATCCTATCTAATAAGAGAGTAATACCCAAATTTACCATCACTCCAACACACAAGATGGCCACCTCAAGATGGTCAGCAGGGGAGGGCAGTTGGGAGGGACCAGGCCTGCAAGGGAGGGCAGTTGGGGGTGATCAAGCCTGCAGGGAAGGCAGTTAGGGGTGACCAGGCTAGCAGAGGGGGGAAGGTGGATGCAACCAGGCATGCAGGGAAGGGCAGTTGAGGGGGGGACCCAAGTCTGCAGGGTAGAGCAGTTGGGGGGACAAGGCCTACAGGGGAGGGCAGTTAGGGGCAATCAGACTGGCAGGGGAGTGGTTACAGGGTGATCAGGCTGGCAGGCAGAAGCGTTTAGTGGCAATCAGGAAGGCAGGCAGGTGAGCAGTTGAGAGCCAGCAGTCTTGAATTTTGAGAGGGATGTCCTACAGCCCATTTAGGCCCAATCCTGGTAGAATTCGGCCTAAACATGCAGTGGGACAAACCTTGAGGGGTCCCAGATTGGAGAAGGTGCATGCTGGGCTGAAGGACACATACCCCCGAGCATGAGTTTCATGCACTGGGCCTCTAGTTTAGTATATAAAGGGTGTGTGTGTGTGAAGGATATTTAGTATATAAAGAATGGGTGTGTGTAAAGGATATTTAATATATAAAGTGAGTGTGTGTGTGTGTGTGTGTGTGTGTGTGTGTGTGTGTGTGTGTGTGTGAAGGATATTTTTCATTCTCAGTATGGCCTTTTCTGGGTCTGTTCTGGGTTCTTTTCTCCATAAATGTACTACTGGAGATGATCAGTCTGTTTCCCTTTCTTTCCATACCCTCTGTGCTGATGGAAAAGGAATGCATCCCAAATTTGTCTTCATGTCAACTCTCATCTGACATTCTGATACCTGTATTGAAACCATCCTATATAATAAAAGCCTAATATGCTAACTTTCCTGTCAGCTGTCAACCAATCAAAGCATCATATACTAATGATATGTTAAGGGCACTCAACCACTTGCACTGACCACCAGGGGCCAGACACTCTGACTGGTAGGTTAGCTTGCTGCTGGGGTCCGGTTGATCCTGACTGAACGACATGGGCTGGGCACGTCCTGGAATCCTCCCACATACCTCCCTGGTCCCGATTGTGCAGGGGCCCCTCCACCTGGCCTGCACCCTCTCACAATCTGGGACCCCTCAGGGAATGTTGGAGAGCTGGTTTCAGCCAGATGGCGGAATGACTGGTTGCTATGATGTGCACTGACCACCAGGGAGTAGACACTCAATGCAGGAGCTGCCTCCCTGGTGGTCAGTGCACTCCCACAAGGGGAGCGCCACTCAGCCAGAAGCTGGGCTCATGGCTGGCGAACGCAGCAGCGGTGGTGGGAGCCCCTCCCACTTCGGTGGCAGCGCTAAGGATGTCCGTCTGACAGGTTAGGCTCACTCTCTGTGAGAGGGCGCAGGCCAGGCTAAGGGACGCCCCCTCCCAAGTGCACGAATTTCATGCAACAGACCTCTAGTTAACTTTATAGTTGTGATTTAATGTTTAAGATTAAAATTCAAAACCAAATCACTGAATCTTTCACTCCTCTTTTATCCTACTGTTTTTCTCACCTCTGTAAATACCAGCCACTTCTATTCAGTTGTGGCCAATTTTGGTAAATTATAAAAGGAAAAAGAAAAGAACAAATAAAACTATTACTACCTAAATGTTCTAGAAATTCTAGTTAAGTAGGTGAAATGTAAGCCTATTTTATACATAACCATCTCTCCCAAGGGATGAGCCAATTTAAAATCACCTTCTTATCTACATCTTGATCTCACCAAAAAAACTAACAGAAAAACGAAATTTTGAAAAAACGATGAACTCTGTGCAGCTAAAACCAACGTGTAGGTGAGAATGTGTTTAAGTGTGTGTAAGTATATGCTACTAAATTTTTAAAAATTGTGTATTTTTAAAAGATGTTTATATTTTTTCAAAGACACTGAAGACATAGTTTTGTGATGAGAAAGTTCTATAAATGTTTTTATTGATTTCCCTATGGGAAAGACATTTCCTGTTAGGAATACTGTTCTTTCTTCATTCTTACCACAAGTTTATAACATTTCCCTCGTTGGGTACGTCAGCATAGTAATCTTTGACACCGTGACAGTCTTTCCAGGCCTAGGATCAGAGTTCATAGGCGTCCAGCCCCCATTTGGACGGTCTGTGGGTTGGGACAGTTTGTTCTTTGTCCTAGTCTAAGAAACTAAGAATAACCTAATGGGAAAGAGAATAGTTAGAATACTTTAAAGATAGAGAATTCTCCTGGTAATTGTGACTCATCGTTTTCAAGTCTGTTTTTCATAAGTAAAAGAGGGACTTTGGCTCTATAAAACATAACATCTCTTGCAAAATTAATGCATGTACTTGTTTCCTTAAAATAATTTAAAAAATTATATTTACATAAAATTCCTTTTAAAGATATCTCAAAAATATGGTTTGACAGTAAATATATTTCATTTTATAAAATAACTATTTTTGGATAGCTTCTTCTTGAGTACTTTTGGAGAACAGTTTATTTTCTGAATGGCTGTTGGAGGGTCTCAGCAGTCCTTTAGAATCAGTAGACATTTGTATTAACTGACTCCCTGAGTTCTGTCAAAGTACACAACTATGCTGCCCGAAATGCCCTCTGCTCACTGCCTGGACTTGTGATAAAAAGAAAATGGAAGGAACTGCAAAGCCAACACTCCCACAGAAAAATGTTACCCAACAGCCATGAATAAGGGGGGAAGTCAGCATGGCAGTTTGTAAAATGTAGCAAGAACCAGACTCCTTTCGCCTCTTCACGCTATCTGCTTGGAGCCCCATGTCATAAACTTTTCAAATAGATCTACTGGAGGGTTCAAAAGGCTTTTCTCTCCTCAGTTTGAAGATATCAGCGCTTTAGTTGTTTTGCATTTCTTCCATGCCTTTGAAATGTTAGCCCTTATTACTTGAGTTTAATCAGGAGTGTCATTTTAGAGAGAGTTGTACAGTTAGTCTGGTTTGTTGTGTGCCAGAACATCGTCAGGGGCAACCAAAGCCAGGGCACATTTCAAGAGGTATTTGTGCTCCCCGGAAAAGGACCATGGTGTGGACAGACCACAGGTGATCACACAGTGGCTGAGTCAATAGACAAGAAAATAAATCTTTTAGTGTAGTGATCATTTTTCTTTTTTATTCCTTTGAGAAAGTATGATATGATTTGAAATTGTTAACAAATGAAATGCATGCAATGAGTTACTTAAATGTAGCAATCCATAATAGTTCTTGTCACTCCTTCTACTGGCTCATCCTCTTTCCCTCCTACCCTCCCTCCCTCCCTCCCTCCCACCCTTTTTTCCTTCCTCCCTCTCTCCCTTCCTCCCTCCCTACCTCCCTGCATCACTCTCTTTTTTCCATCCTTCCCTCCCTCTGTCCATCCCTCCCTCCCTCTCTTCCTTTCTCCAATTTTCTTTCGATGACTTCTTTAAAAAGTTTCCTGAATACTTGAAGCATTTTTTTTTTAAAGCAGACTGAAATAACACTGTATGAATTTTGCCACACTTTCACTTATTTCTCAGGGACACCAAACACTTTATAAAACACTCTCCTTGGGGGAGGATAGGGTGGGAGGATCATAGTATAATGGTCACAAAAGCTCTCTTTGTGACCTGGTCATTGCCACGTAGCAAGTTAACTAGTTAAGTGGATTACTAGATATCAGGTGTTTGTACTTAATCCTTGAAGGTGATATAGAAATAATATATTTCTGTGGTTTTTTTAATACACAAACATATTAGTACCCTTCCCATGCATTTATTTCTTCCCCATTTTTCTCATAAGATGTGTTCGTGTGTGCATCCTTTCCTTAAGCATAAATAAGTAGGGGAGAGTTATAGTAGGTAAGTCAAACAAAGGTAGTTTCAGTGACTATGGCCATAAACTCGCTGAGTCAAAGTCAGAAAAACCAGTTCTTGCTAAATTCTGCTACTAATTAACAATGTGGTTCTGACACATCATTTCTCCTCTTTTGGCATTCATTTTCTTATCTATTTTAGGGCTTTGTTACTAATGTTTTTCAAAGTCTCTGAAAACATCAGCAGAATGCCTCATTCATTCATTTAGTCAGAGATTATTTATTGAATTCCTACACTGTTCCAGATAAAGCTAACAAAACAGCCAAACTTGATTTTTGCCTCAGACATCTGTTTTAATGAAGGGAGATAGGTAGGTAGGTGGATAAATTGATAGTGAACAGTAGAAGGTGCTAAGTGACCAAGAATGATAAAACCTGTGATGGGGAGGAGGTTGCCATTTTAAAAGAAGGAAATCTAAGGAAGGGAAGGAGAACCATATGGCTGTGTGTGGAGGAAGCATTCTAGGCAGAGGCTCTTAAATGTGAAGAGTTCCCAAGGAAGCCACTGGGAATGAGAGTAGAGGTCATGGAGGTCATGGAGGGCCCTTTTCCTGGGAATAACTTGGAGAAGAGTTGCAATATCCTACTTACACTTTCAAGATCATTTCAGCTATTGTTTTGAGAAAAGAATGCAGAGCAAGAGGTGGGTGGTGGAGAGGAGAAGCCGGGAGAGCTGTGCATAGGCTGGTGGCTTAGACCAAGCTAGTAATGGGGGAAAAGTGCAGTGCAGTGGTTGGATTTTTGTTATGTTGATGGTAGGATTAACAGGATGTACTGATGGATTGGATGTTATGGAGGACAAAAGGGACTCAGCATAGCTCCATGATATTCTGCCACAGGAACTGGAAAAATAGAATTATCCTTAACTAAGTTGGGAAGTCTAGCATAAAAGCAAGCTCCGGGAAGAAGATAAGCAGGTAGACTTGGACATGTTATATTCAAGATATCTAGTACACATCTAAATGGCCATCAAGGAGGACGTTGGGATGTGGATCCAAAGTCCCAGGAGTTTCTGGACTGGAGAAATCGTGATTGGCCATTAGGTTTTCAGTGGTATTTAAAGCCCTGAGCCTAGTCCGAGGGGTCACTGATGGCATGAGTGCAGGCAGAGAGGAGATCCCAGGGTACCCTGGGGTACTTCCATGTTACTTAGTTGTGGAAATGAGAATATTCAGCAAAGGATACTGAGAAGGAGAGGCCCAGGGAGATGTATCAGGGGAGTGGTGTCCTGAAGGCCACAAGAAGTGTTTTGGGAGGATCGCCTCCCTCAGTGTTGCTGATAGGTTAAGTGAGACGAGGACTGGGAATCTACCACTGAAGTTTAGCAAAGTGTCATGGAGTGAGGGCCAGGAGCCTAATGACAGTGAATGTAAGAAAACATTAGAGAATGGAAGTGGGAGTGAGCTCATATAGACAGCTTTTCAGAGAGTTTGCTGAAAGGAGAGCAGAGAAATGGGCAGGAGCTGGAGGGAGCATGGGGTCAAGAAAGGGCTTACTTACAGGTGAGAAAGAATAAGAAAATCATAACATGTTAGTGTGCTGGTGAAATGATTTAGTGCAAGAGGGAAATTGATGACTCAAGATAAGTAGAGGAGACATTACTGTCCAATATTTAAATGGAGGACATGGGGCTGTGCATGTAAGGGGGTGGCCTGCGGAGCATGTGAACAGCCCATCGTGTGATAGGAAGGAAGAAAGAAGGCAGCAAGTGTGGGGGACGTGCTGGGCAGTGAGGAGAGCTGTAGGGAAACTTAGGGAAATTCTCTTCTAACTTTTAAAATATTTTTTCAGAAATTAGGAAAATGAGATTGTAAGTTTAGGGTAAGGATTGGGCAGTAAGGTGCTGGAGGTTTACAGAGAAAAAAGATAGTCAATACTTGTGGAAAAGTGGGCAAATTATATGTCTAGCATAGCATTTCTCAACCTGAACCCTGTTGGCATCTGGGGCAGGATAATTCTGCTCCAGGAGACTGATCTGTGCATTGTAGATTGTTCTGTGCATTCCAGGCCTCTACCCATCATCCCAACTGTGACATCCAAAAGTGGCCCCAGCCATTGTCAGATGTCTTCTGCGGTCAAACTTTTCAGCAATGGAGACCACTGGCCTAAGGAAATGTAGTGTTATTGTCAGAGGGTGTTAACAACCCAGTTAAGGTTCAAGTTCATGAATTTAACATGAGACCACTCAGCATTATTGTGTTCTACTCAGTGGGCAGGTGCAGGCACAGAATAAGCAGAAAGTTAGATTTAACAGGCATTGGGATTCTGCCCAATGAGTACAACGAAGAGAGAGAAGAAAAGTGAGGGGGTGGTTTTAATAATTGATCACGGAATTTCTGCTGAGTGAGGATGAAAGTGAGGAAAGATGGTTGGAGCACTAGTTAATATACGTTCTATGGGGTGGAAGGATTATTGGCATTGGGGTTCTGAAGAGTGAGATGTGTTAGGAGTTTTCAAAAATAACCCACTCGGTGTCTGTGTCCAGGAAGGAAATCGCAGATGGAGGAGGTGCAGGACGAGCTCATCCACAGGCTGACCATTGGCCGGAGTGCCGCCCAGAAGAAGTTCCATGTGCCACGGCAGAATGTGCCAGTTGTCAACATCACTTACGACTCCACACCAGAGGACGTGAAGACGTGGTTACAGTCAAAGGGCTTCAACCCTGTGTAAGTCTCTGGGAGTACACCACAGTTTTGTATGTAAGCATGCATTGTTTCAGTTTCGTCACCAAGATGTCGCAAATTACTCTAGAAAAGTAAGAGCCCAAACTGCCTTTGTTAATGCTCAGGAAATGGCTGTAGCTGTTTATAGCTAAAAAAGAATTGGAAGAAGCAGAAATAACTCTCCTTTGAGGGCACCCTGTTTTCTGAATGGTGGTGTCACATCCCTGGTCCCTTCAGTGAACTGTCTGGAGGGTTGAGACTGCAGCTTCCCATCTCCCTTCTCAGTCCACTCAGGAGGGACTGTCTTAGGCAGACTCTGGACCATGCAGGGCAGAGAGCAGACTCTCTCCTGCTGTGGGAGATAGGTGCCAGGCAGATAAAAAATAGATAACACTGCCTATTGTGAACCATAATCTGATTGGTCTTTTTCTTTAGTGAACCCATGGTAGTTTCTAACTTACCTATTATTTTTGTTACCAGCTTATGTGGTTTTTTTTTTTTTTTTAACTCTCTTTCCTTGATTTTGAATCTCTGTACAGACTGCTCTGTAACTACCAATCTGTACTCAGTCCCTTCACCTTTTTCACGCATTCTCCCAACTCCCTCCCCCCTGGCAACTATGTCTGTTTCTGTTTCGTTTATTTTGTTCTTTAGATTTCATATGTAAGTGAAATCATATGGTATTTGTCTTTCTCTGACAGACTCATTTCACTTAGCATAATACTTTGTAGGTCCATCCATGCTGTTGCAAATGGTAAGGTCTCATTATTTTTTATGGCTGTTTATTATTCATATTTTTAAAACTTTTTTCTTATTATTATTTAAGAAGACCCTTTAACATTTCTTGTAATACTTGTTTGGTGGTGATGAACTCCTTTCAGCTTATGTGTTTTGACACAATAAACTATTTAACTAATACATATTCAAGAAAACTTGGGTATTATAAACTCACTTCCCAGCATGACTTAAAAGTGAGATTCACTGGTTAGTCAATTACCTTTTACTAGAAAGTTCTCTCTTCCTCCTATGAAACACAAAATTTCAAGGAATAGGTCCTAAACAATAATGATACTACCCCAATTGGCTCCTTTTTGATACTTCATACTCATATAGTAGGGGTGGGGAACATCTAGCCGTGGGCCATGTAAGGCTGGTGAAATCATTTGGTCTGGCCCTGCCAAGGCATTAAGGGTGAGTTTATTAAATGTTTGGCCAAATATAGCAGGCTACTTTTTAAGTTTATAATTTTTTATGGCTCGAGAATTTATAATAATAAAAGTGTAATACACTAGTTAGACAGACAGCCAACAACCTTCCGGACGAAGCCGGGGCTGCAGGATCGAGGCAGCCACTTCGGTTGTGAAGGCCTACTCTTGCACGAATTTTGTGCATTGGGCCTCTAGCAATGTTATAAATATCCAAATGGCCTTGGCAGGAAAAAGGTTCCCCACCCCTGTGGTATAGCCTCAGGGTCATAATCACGCATGTCCCTGTCCTTATCTGGACTAAGCAGTGTGGTACCATTTGATGAGTTCCAGTGTATGGAACACTTAGAAAAGAGGTTATAGCAGGACCAGAAATGTTCTCTTTTCTTTTTAATAGACAATATTTCTAATCCTCTGTTTCTTTGTTCTTTTTTTTTTTTTTTAGGACTGTCAATAGCCTTGGAGTATTAAATGGTGCACAACTTTTCTCTCTCAATAAAGATGAATTGAAGACAGTCTGCCCAGAAGGGGCCAGAGTCTTTAACCAAATCACCGTACAGAAAGCCGCGTTAGAGGTAGGACTTGTCAACCTGAGGTGGTGGTGGGCATTTGTCTGGAGTGTGGATGCTAATTGAAAGCTCTGGACTCATCTGTTTATGTCCATATTGGTCAGTTTCCCTTCCGAACAGAGCTGCATTAAGGTTGACTCAGCATTTGTAATTTGTCACTGGGGACCATCAGTGACCATTTGCAGGGAGATTAATTTATTATAAATGCTTGTATAACAGGAAGCTTGGGCATATACTTTTGGACAGTTAATGAAAACGTAATGTTCTCATTTTATATGCATTAGCTATTTCTGTAGGAATTTCCATTTTGACACAGTAATGGACATTTACTTCTGAGTGAGTAAATGCCTTAAGCGGCCAGAAATCTTTTGTCTGTTCTTAATGTTTAGTTTGGAGACTATAATAGGTTAGAGGTTGCAGGGTCTTAACACTGTGGCTGTGTGTCTCAGGCCTCATTATCCATCTAAACTGTCAGAGGGAAAATACCAGTGAGGCCTCATGAACATATGAGCATAAGGAGCCCTCAGAGTAGTTATTTGGTCCTGGTTGTCTGTGAAGAAGCAGAGTAGATATTTTCTAGGTTGTACACCCTTAAGCTTCCACTATTCAACTCTACTTAAAAATGGGCCTTGTAGGGATAGTTTCCAACTTTACATCTCACAGCTCTTAATAGCTTCCATGAATGTTCTACTTGGCTTAAATGAAAGGATATAGGCTTTGGCGTGAAACTGATACATGATTATCTCCAGCAGGTGTATTATGTAAAATCAGTACTCAACTCAGAATAAAATAGCTTCATGCATACAACCCTGTAACTAGTCTCATTCAGGAAAATTCTACTTCCCATGGAAATTTTTCTACATTGATCTGTATGTATCAGGCTTCCTGCATATGGAATATGAATAGGGAATTATGTCTTTTCCGAGGCAGTTTTGTTAGCATTATAATACATTCTAATTTTATTGAGGAGGTATAAATACTTCCTCAGGGTATGATAAAAGTGCTGTATTCCTAGCATTGCTGGATTCCTTTTGTCTAGTCATTTGACCTGACTGCCCACGTCCTCCTGCTCTCGCTCCTGTTCCTCTGACTGTGAATTGAGGCAGTGACTGACTACCTGAGGCTCTTCATCTTCCTCAGCCACCTTCCCACCCTTCTCTTGATCTAGTTCCTTTATTAGATTACTTACCTGTGTTTCCAGAAACTTTGATTGATAAGAGCAGGATAAGGAGGAAGCACAGGGATTACAAGAAGTCTTGGAAAGGAGAAAAGCCAAGCTGATGTCAGAAGGTCAGCACCGTGTGGAGGGAAACTTAGTGTGTTCTGAGACAGTCTTTGGGCCTGATTTAGAATTCCCTAAAGGGATATAAGTTATCTTCTTAGAGCTAACACCAGTTCTTTGATAATTTTCCATCCTATTATGCTTTTTGTACGCATATCTTCTTTCTCCCAGGGGATCTAGAGCTGTCAACATGTATTATTATTAGCCTTTAATCCTCACCCGAGGATATTTTTCTCCATTGATTTTCAGAGTGGAAGGGAGGGTAGGTGGGTGGGGGGAAAGAGAGATAAAGAGGGAGAGGGAGAGGGAGAGAGGGAGAGAGGGAGAGAGGGAGAGAGGGAGAGGGACAGGAATATTGATGTGGGAGAGACATAGATTGGTAGCCTCCTACACTCACCTTGGCGGGGGCTAGGGATCAAACCTGCAATCCAGGAACATGCCCTTGACCAGGAATTAAACCCAAGGTCTGTCAGGGCTATGCTTTAACTACTGAACCACACCAGCCAGGACTGTCCACGTGTATTATTGACATATCTTCATCATTTTCAAATGAAAGTCATGATGAGTGAATGCCCTGAGATACTATATAAATTAAAAAATATATTAATGTGATATGTGAGTGACTCCCAGAGCATCACTTACCTGAAGGGCAGCCTTGAGTTTTTCCTCTAACAGATATTAGAAGAAAAACACAAAGGGCTTTTACCCTGAGCTGTTTGATGCTGTGACCTTCAGCCTGCACAAAGCAGTAACCATCTTGTCTGAACCTTGTTGCTTTCCAGGATAGCAGTGGCAGTTCCGAGTTGCAAGAAATCATGCGAAGACGACAGGAAAAAATCAGTGCTGCAGCTAGTGATTCAGGAGTGGAATCTTTTGATGAAGGAAGCAGTCACTAATCTGTTTGTTTTTAAACTCCATTTACATTTTTGGCATTATTCCAATGTGCTTTGTTTTAAGAAGCCATGAAGGGAATGTCGGAGTTTTATCTCCTGGTACACTTTATTTATCGCCATAAAAATAGCAATGCAAACATAAGTAAGTAGAGGACTTGCTTCTGGGCCCATTATTTTTATTAAAACTGAAAAAAATTCTCATTGAATTTTTTGCCCTTGGGAAATATTTTCTTAACCAAGATGAGGGGTTTTTTTTAATTGGATTAATTATTTCATCCTCATCTCACTGTATAGGCAGGCATTTTTGATGGTGGTGAATTTACATATTGCAGCAAAAGGAAGACTTTGCCCATGATTCAAAATCTAACCATTCCAGATTTGCCTGTGACTATGGTGTCTGTCATTCAGGGCAGAGTTACTTTAGGCTAGCTTCTGCTTACTTGGGTCTCTTGTTTGACATACTCAGTGATAGAATATTTTGATTTATTTAAAGTTCTCTATGCCAACACTTTTTAAAAGATCAAAACATTTAATGAACTGTAAAAGTACAACAAGGCCTTGGACATGCAAATATAAACCTATGGAGCATTCCCAAGACGTTCTCTTTGTCGTGGCTCTGTTGCTTACAATTCCTTGTATAGCTTGGATATTGATTTAGCTTCTAGTCTGCTTATTATCTGTTCTGTATTCTTATATATGAGAAAGCACAAGTGGAAAAGAGGTCACATATATTCAAACTATGTCCCAAGAAGTAGCCTGCATTGGTGTGAGTTACAGTATTTTGCTTAATGAAGGTCTCAGTTCTGAATATTCATGTTAGTTGTTAAAAGGAAATGGGGCCATTTTATGTGTTTATCTGTGTCAAGTTTTTCTGGTAATAAGAAACACTTAATTTACACATATGTTAATCCTGTGTAAGATTCTAGATGTAGAAAAGAAAGATACTTAACCTTCAACAAATGTTATTTTTGGAAACATGATTTTTGTCATTAAATGTTATATTGTTTCACATATATAAAACAGATGTTATGTAAGAATGTTGTATATTTTAACATAAATCCATTTAGAAAGATTATCTACATTCATTAATTTTCATAGTGCCTTTTTCACATGCGTCAGCTGGAAAGTCTGCAATAAACAGTATTTGCTGTATATTAATAAATGGTTTCTTCATCATTGGCAAAATGATTCTTTGGTTTTAGACTGGGGATCAAGGTTGAATGGAATGAGAAAAACAGAGGCTCATTCTTATATTTTTAAAACTGATTTTCAGTGTATTTTTGAGTCAGTAGAAATTACTCTAGAATACTTTCTTCAATTATTTCTCTTCTTTTCGCCTTTCTTATTTCATTAGTTCTTCCTTCTACTGTCTAGTCACAGTTGGTCACAGTAGTAAAAACAAATTAAATAGCACTTATGATTATCAAGTGCTTTACAAAAATGCTTTATTAGATATCTGTCACAACTCTGTGAATTGTATTTTATAGGCAAGGAAATTCTCCCTAAATCATTAGGGATATGCGAGTTTTCCATTTCTCAATATCTTCATAAGATAAAGTGAAACAAACATGAAGATGATGGAGAATTATTATAGATCTTTTTTATTTCATTAGTATTGATACACATTTATCCCTAAGCCCTTATTTAAAATATCTGAAGAGGTAAGCATAAGACAAAAGGAAAAGGAAAACAGTGTAATGTAGCATATCTGATATTAAAAGAATTGGTATCCTATCTAATAAAAGAGTAATATGCAAATCGACCATACCTCCAATCAAGCCACGCCCACCAGCAAATTATACAAATAAACCCCAACCAAGATGTCTGCCACCACTGAGAGCAGGAGGGAGGCTTGGGTTTCCCCAGCAACGGAGGAAGCCAAGCTCTCCGCCTGCCATTGCTGGCCTAGGCTTCCACTCAATGCTACAAAGTTTCAATTATAGAAGATACATAATCCCAACAGAAATGGCAGCAGCCACAGAGCTGGAGAGAGAAGAGGCTAGGGTTGCCAGGGCGATGGAGGAAGCCAAACTTCTGCAGCCCTAGCCTAGGCCTCCACTCTAGGCTATGAAGTTTCAAACAGAAATGGCTGTTGCCACAGAGCAAGCAGAAGACTTGGCTCTACTCTAGACTACAAAGTTTCAATTGTAGAACATAAATTAATCCCAGATCCCAGGGCCTCCACTTGGGTCACTGGGGGCATGGCCAGCCTGCAAACCACCATAGGCCCCTCGCCCAGGCTAGCCTATACCCCAAGGGAACCCCCACCCTGATCCAGGACACCCTCCAGGGCAAACCAGCCAGGTCCCCACCCATGCACCAGGACACTATCCTATCTAATAAAAGAGTAATACTGGAGCTGATTGACCATCACTCTAACACACAAAATATCTGCCCCCATGTGGTCAAAGATCCTGCCCCCATGTGGACACAAGATGACCACCACAAGGTGGCCAGCAGGGGAGGACAGTGGGAGGTTCCAGGCCCTGCAAGGGAGGGCAGTGGTGGGCCATCAGGCCAGCAGGGGAGGGCAGTTTGGAGGGACCAGGCCTGCAAGGGAGGGCAGTTGGGGGCAATTAAGCCTGCAAGGGAGGGCAGTTAGGGGTGACCAGGCCAGCAGAGGAAGGAATTTGGGGGCAAACAGGCTGGCAGGGGAGCAGTTAGACACCAATTAGGCTGGCAGGGTAGTGGTTAGGGGGTGATCAAGCTAGCAGGCAGAAGCAGTTAGGGGCAATTAGGGAGGCAGGCAGGTGACCAGTTTGGAACTAGCAATCCTGGATTGTGAGAAGGATGTCCAACTATCCATTTAGGCCTGATCCTACCGTGATCAGGCCTAAACAGGCAGTCAGACATCCCTCGAGGGTTTCCAGATTGAAGAGAGTGCAGGCTGGGCTGAGGGACACCCCCCCCCCCCCCGCCCCTCTCCCCTTGTGCACAAGTTTTGTGCACTGGGCCTCTAGTAATTTATTATTACATATTTTTAAATATGTTTTATTGAGAGGAAGGGAGAGGGAGAGAGAAATATCAGTGATGAGAGAGAATCATTGATCAGCACACCTGACACTGGAGATTGAGCCTGCAACCTGGGCACATACCTTCACAGGAATCAAACCGTGACCTCCTGGTTCATAAGTCAATGCTCAATCCCCGAGCCATGCCGCCGAGGGCTATAACAATGTTTTTATACTATAAAATGCCAAAGAAAACTATCACAGAGGTAGTAACTGCAGGGAGCAGTTGCCTCCCTCGGGGCTGTGGGGACAAAGAAAAGAGTTGGGATGGATGGGACTTAGAATCTTGAGGGAGAGGCCCTAAAGAGATTGGATCCAGATGTCTGAGGTGTTTGGTCACCTGTTCCTGTGAGGTTTGGAGGAAAGGCCCACCCACAGCTGGTAAGAAAGCCTCTGAGAAGGGAGCACAATCTGGTGCTGTTTCCTCAGGAGTTCAGAAAAGATTTAAACCGAGAGAGTAGCTTAGCAGATCCAGGAGAGCATGCAGCCAGCTGGTCCTTGAATTTCTGAGCGGTCACAATGAAGCTGCTTCTGGGAACATGGGGAACACCAAATCAATGGATACTGGAACTGACATGAAGAAGTCAACTGCTGCTTATGGAATGAAGAACCATTGAGGCTACTTTATCACCCTCGTCTGCTGAATCCCAGGCTCAGTTTTTCTTCTCTCACAATAGGGCTCAGTTTTCCTCGTTCTTTGCACTTGTAATCATTTGTATAACATATTTGACATTGCAGATATGTCTTAGATACTCTAGAACAGTGGTGGGCAAACTGTGGCTCGTGAGCCGCAGTTTGCCAATCTATTGACTAATGAGTTTGCCTACGAATGAGACAGGGGCTTAATCACAAGGAACAACAGCCTGTAATTATTGGAATGGAGAGTCTAGGTCAGTGGTCAGCAAACTCATTAGTCAACAGAGTGGCAAACTGCAGCTAGAGGGCCACATGTGGCCCATGGGCCGCAGTTTGATGACCATTCTCTAGAATTTATTATCTTCCTTTAAAACGTATTGATTCTTGTTCTAGCAAGTAGTTCTACATGGCTGATCACTTTGAACTTGTGCACCTTTATGCTGTGTTAGGAAGGACTATGATAAGCACAATGTGTTTTGAAAGGTCTTGTCACCTTGATGGGATTCTCTCTACAAACTCTTCTGCATATCTGGTCAGGCTTGTTTTAGACTTTGTACTGTCAAAAATAGTTCATACTGTGGAGTTTTTACTTCTAAGGGATTCCCTTTTTTGGATGAATTCCCAGAGAAGTTTGTATCTAGGCTGGATGCCTGAGGTGTTGAAGCAGGTCTCTTCACTTTTGCTGAGCTGAATCTTGAATGTCCCCCGGCAGGGTCACCTCTGGTAGTCCTAATCCACTCTTAACCTTGTAGCAGCCACTCCCTGGTAAGCTTTGGGTAATGTTGCTCTACATAAACTGGATGGATTCGCTTACAGATTTCTGTGGCTTCTCCCTACATGCCTGCCTCCACTCTGGTGCCCTTCTTTGGGAATCCCAGCCACTTCCAGTGCCCTGGACTCTGGTCTGCACTCCTCAGTTCAGCGGGGCAAAGCTGCTTTGCTGGGATTCCTTTGCTGCACTGCAGTTGGGGAACTGTTCCCAAGCAAAGAGCTGTTGAGTTTCCTAATCCCAAGGATTATAGTCTTGTGTTGTTTATAAAAGGGGAGCAATGAATCACATTTCCCCCATCCCCCAACCCCTAGGAGGCACTGAGTCGTGGGAAGCTAATGTGGGAAACACTAATCACTAAAACTTTTCCTTTTATAATTTTCTCTAGGAAAATTTGAGATTCACTTGTTTTCTAGGGTTAAATCTGTGAAGGCTGCAAGGGGGGTTGGGTGGGTGGAGAACTCACCAAGGGTGGGTCTTCTCACTTTCTTAATGCTTGCATGAGGAGGCTTGCATGAGGACTGTTATTACCAAGCTGTGTGCTCAAGGGTTTATGTCAAGACTGGTGGCTTCTGAGTAGGAAAAGACAACTTTCATTCAATAAACATTTACTAAATGTCTACTTTAAGAACTGGATATTGAAAAGAATCCTTAATGTATCCCCTGCCTTATTTTCCTTTTGTGCTAGTCTTACTGTTTTTCTGAGGCAAAATTACACCCCAAAACCAACACTGCTGATTTCCTGGAAGCTGTGATTTCATACTTACAACATTTATTTTTTTTCCCCAAAGGGCATTCTTTTAACAGTTATGGTTCGAGAAAGGAATTTCAGTCTGTACTCATATCTTTTTCTCCTACCCATTCCCCCCGCCCCTTATCTTGGTTTCTTAATCCCCTCTCTAAGATCTGCTCCCACATCATCCCACAGCCTCCTTCCTGGACTCTTTGTTCCTTTTTGTTGTTGTTGTTACTCCTCACCTAAGGATATTTTTCTGTTGAGTTTTAGAGAGAGTGGAAAGGAGGAGGAGAGACAGAGAGAGACATCAATGTGAGAGAGACACATTGATTGGTTGACTCCTGCATGTGCCCCAAGCAGGGCCAGGGATTGAGCCTGCGAAAAACGTGCATGCCCTCGACAGGAATCGAACCCAGGACCCTTCAGTCTGTGGGCCAATGCTCTGTCCACTAAGCCAACTAGCCAGGGTCCTTTGTTCCTTTTTTGTCTTCAGAGTTGAGGACAAGAAAGAAGCTGAAGAAGCCAATTGCCTTAAACTCAGTTTTTTTGTTGTTTGTTTTTTGGTGGAGGGGGTTACAGTTACCAGAAAAACTCATACACACACGAACAAAAACCACAAAAACCCTTTTAAACTCATTTGATTTTTTTTTTTTGAGAGAGAGAAATGTCAATTCATTGTTCCACTTATTTATGCATTCATTGGCTGATTCTTGTAATAGTTTGTGCCCTGACCGGGGATTGAATCTGTAAACTAGATGATGC
Source organism: Antrozous pallidus (assembly GCA_027563665.1). Taxonomy (NCBI): domain Eukaryota; kingdom Metazoa; phylum Chordata; class Mammalia; order Chiroptera; family Vespertilionidae; genus Antrozous; species Antrozous pallidus. The sequence continues at coordinate 92,273,522 of CM050513.1, forward strand.
TCTAACTAACTGAGCTACCCAGCCAGGGCAAAACTTACTTCTAATACCCAAATGTTCAGGTTTATCTCATCACATTGTAAGAGAAAGGTTATAAAATAAAAAGCTAGCAAAATTCTGGTAAGATAAAAGGAATTACTAAGCCCTACACTATTAGACTCTGAATTGGCTTAAGTAAGATATGGCTATCAGGTGCTCTGAGGCAGCTGAGGTACCTTACTGAATCTGAGTTTCTGTATCAGTTGGGATATTTTAATCTCTGAGCTGCTGCCTGAAGAGCCTTTACCTGGTGGCACATCACCTTTACCTGGTGCTGGGATGAGGTGGGCAGTAAACCAGGGCTCCTGCCAGGCCCAGATGGTCCCGGTCTGGGCTAGTCCCAGGGCTCTGTCCTTCCTGACTGCAGTCCCAGGCACGTGGCCCAATTCCTGCCTCTTTCCGGGGCTGCCCTAGGTTGCCCTCGGCAGCAGTCCTGTCTCACAAACCTGGCTCTGAGAGGAACACAGTTTCTCTGACTTCAGTCATTCCTGTCCCTACAAATGAACACACGGTCTCAGGTCATAAAAAGGTAAGGAATCACACACATACGCACCCATGATGAGAAATTAGTACTTATAGGTCTTTCACAGCTTGTCACATTTCAACATTTCTTCCTCTTAGCTGGTAATACATAAGGCTTTCTGCCCTCCCTTCTCTTCTTAAAGGAAGGGAAACAAGAAGTGAACTATGTGTGCTGAGAATATCACAGATATCCCCACTTTTACAAAGGAATTGAAACTCAGATATAAGGAGCTTATACAAAGTCACAGAGCAAGTGGGACAACTAAATTTAGCTTCAATTCCTTTGAACTTCTATATAGCCTACAAATCTTTTCTCTCAGATATCATAGGTTAGTGTGTTAAAAAGTTTTAAGCAGAAAACACTTTTTAAACATGAAACTTTTATATAGTGTTCCACTGTATAAATTAGGTAAAATCAGTTTCTCTCATTGAAGGGGCAGAGCCTCATGGGAAATTACTGATCTGGCCCCCCAGGTGGCCTCTGTGAAGGCCCTCCAGGCCCATGAAGGTAGATGGGGAGCTGGCCATCCATGGCAACATCAGACTCAGAAATGCAGTTCTCAGTCTCAACAGCCATTGACCGCTGTGGGGGATTTCAGAGGCTGACCACCGTTTCAAAGCACCACCTGGTTGAGATAAGAAAACTACCTTTGGATGTCTTTTCAGAGTTCCATATTTATGCTTTGAGGTAAAAATTAATATAAAATACTAATTAATCAGGGCCAAAAATTAGCTGATTCTGGTGATAGTCTTCCCCATGATAGCCAGGCCAGAACCAGGAATAGACATGCATTTGCTGTGTTAATCTGCTTGTGGCTTATTCAGTAAACATAACAATGGTGGGGTCTCCAGCTCTGGAGGGCTTGTCCTCGTGATGGACGAGAGCGGCAGAGCTATGGGGCCACAGCCTAAGGCAGTGGCCATGGTCTGCAGACCAGCTTACAAAATGCAGCCCTGTGCAAGGTGAGGAGGTCTAGAGTGGGAACAACTATAGCAACCCAGCATCCTGTAGCTAGGAAGTGAAAACACATTTTACATTAGGAAACCAGCACAGAGACGTTAAGTTTATTGCCTCTTCTCTACAACCAATCTTACATGGCAGCATTTAGACGTTTAGGTAATTCATTTCATTTGTCTTGCAGCAATAGAGAAAAAAATGAGGAAATGACTTCTCCTTTTATGCCTTGGTGACAGTGCAATGGGTTTACAAAATGCAAATTAAAATAGAGATCTGGAATCACATGGATGCTTCCTGCTTCTTTTAGCATTTGTGAGACTGATGAGTTCCCCATAACTCATTCCATTAGATGTGTGCAGGGGAGGCCACTCCATCTGAGTTTCTGACTCCAAGTTTGGCAGCTCTTAGCCAGGGAAGGTGGTTACCACTCTGCTGGCGAGCAGGCCTCATCAACGGCATGCTCCACGCTCGTAAGTGTGCCCAGGGGGGATCCTGCGAGAAACAGCGTGTTCACTCGGGGGTTGTCTTGGTGCTGGAATGAGCAGGAAGGAGTGCTGGTCTAATCATACCGAGAGAGACTCAGCGAATCCTGCATCATTTATTCCGTGCCGATGCTGCCTGGCCTCCTCGAGCACTTCACACAGCCAGTTCTGTGTTTTACCACAACTTCACATGGCAGATAAGCCTTTTCTTTTCTTTCTGGGGGAGGTAGTAGGTGACTTCTCAAGGAAACACACATCAGTGTCAAAGCACAGGCTACTGTGACTCAAAAGTCTGTGCTTTTCAAGGGTGCCACCTCGCATCCCCAAACCACCAGGCACCACGCCAAAGGCTTTACACATCACCCCAATGCAACCCTGTGAAGGAAGCGCTTCTTACGTTCACCTTCGAACGAGGACACAAGTGCACAGAGGGATTCAATGATGTTCCCTGAATGTGACTCAGGCCCTGGCTTTGCTGGGAAACCCTCTAGCCTGGCTCATGAGCACAGGACACGAAACTCACACAGGGCTGATGCAGCTGGTGGTAGAGTTGAAGCAGAAAGCCAGGCCAGGGCAGCCCAGACCTCTGGGTTAGAAGGTCTGCTCCTGCTTTGACACCACTTGCCTGAGACACAGAATCCACGCTGGATCACAGGCTGCACCTGCTTTCTATTCTGAGGTCTGAAACTGTGGGCATTGAGGGGATGGAGTTTCAGGTGTCACCATGAAGAAGCTGAGCCAATCCTGCTCAGAGACCAGCTTTAGATGCTCTTATGAAATTTATTCAAAAATCCCAAGATGTCCCTTGGAAACTGGGGGAAGTTTGCTTGTACTGGGGAGCCATCTAGACCAATCTACACTAATAAAAGAGAAACATGCAAATTGACCAGCCCTCCACTAAGCCCATCAGCCAATCAGGAGCAAGTATGCAAATAACTCAACAAAGATGGAGGCTAATTTGCATACACAGGTGTGGAGTGAAAACTGAAGACAGCATTGAAGGAAACCCCAAGTGCTGCAGGAGGAAGCAAAGTGTCAGAGAAGGGAATACGTGGACATGGGAGGGAGCTTTCTTCTCTGCTTCACTCCAGCCATAAGAACCCCTATTCTTGCAGGAATAAGCCCAAGGAAGCCCTATTCTTGCAGATATCTTCCTGCAATGGGCCTCTAGTGTAATCCTATATAATAAAAGAGAAACATGCAAATTTGTCCATACCTTTGCTGCTGATTGGCTATGCTACCAGTCGATCAGGAGTGGGGGCAGGGCCAAGTGGCAGTGAGTGCCCAGCCCCTGGGCGCTGTGAGGGGAAGTGGCGGCAGCAGCAGTGGTGGTGGTGGTGGCGGTGGCAGGGATTGCCCGGCCCCCGGGTGCTGTGAGTGGAAGTGGCGGTGAGCGCCCAGCCCCCGGAGCTGGGTGGTCACAGGCAGCCGGGGCTGAGCTAAGCAGGGCGATGGCTGGGTGCCCAAGGCCTAAAGCCTCGCCAGAGGCTTTAGGCCATGGGCAGGCTGAGGGGTGAGCCATCAGTTGGACATCCCCTGAGGGATCCCAGTATGTGAGAGGGAGCAGGTTGGGTTGAGGGACCACCCACCCCCAGTGCACGAAATTCGTGCACTTAGTATAATATATTATTCCACATATTGTTTTCAGCCCCTGACACACTATCTGTTTTATCTTCTTAAAGCCCTATAAGAAAGCTGCCATCATTAAGTCCATTTCATAGATGAGATTACTGAGTCTCAATCAGAGGCAGAGTCTTCTAAACCGTTCTGCTCTGCACCACTACTGGGCCCTGCGCCCACATTCATTGGTTAAGGGAGGACATGACCTAGTTTGGTGTTGAACATGAAGGAACCTTTCCAAGACAATTCTGTTTTGTATTTATTTATAGTGGTGGCAGTTAACTGTTCCTAACTGAAGCAGCCCTTGGATTTTGTGGTGTTCTCAGACCTGCTTGTGTCAGCTGCTTTGAACTCCTATCCACTCCCCTGGAATTCACCGTGACACACACAAGCCAAAGACCTGGCTAGCTCAGCAGCATCCACATGCCAAGCCTCCTGGCCTCCTGGCCGTTTGGGCTTTTATTGATGAAAAACCACTGTGGGGCCTATTGTTCATAGGAATCCGGGACGCTGATTCAGAGCCAATAGCCTTGCATAAGACATAATAGTGAGTTTCTTAAGTAATGGTCTTATTATGGGATTTGGAAAGAGACATGAAGAGAGAGAAAGACAGAGAGGGAGAAGGAGAGATCTAACTTGGAGGAAATCCACTTCTGGAGAAGCCTGCATATATTTTAATAGAAAAGTTTATTTATTCATAGAACCATCATTGTTCTGTGGCCTTTTCCTGAGTCCTTGTTTGCATTGTGGGTTACCCTGGCTCTGATCTGTTTCAGCGCTCACCTGTTCTCTGGGAATTTTAATGGACAGTCACACACCACTGCCCCGAAGAACTCCCCCTGTCCCTGAGACCGGACCTGGTTGTAAAGGTGTCCTTTCGCTGCGGTATGAGTTAAGGGCAGACTGACAGCAAGAGCTGACCAGATCAGCATCTCAGTGCCAACATGACAGAAATGTGTTCCTTGATCACGTCATGGCTCAGCAGGCAGGTCTTCCTCCCACAGATGACTCAGGGACTCAGCTCCTTCCATCTTTTTTGGCACCACCATCTCTTAGGGGGGTGGGAGGTAGGAGGGCAGGAGACGGAGTGTATTCCAGGGGCAAGGGGCCAGGGTGTGGAGACTTACTTTAGCTTACCTCCCACTTGCCAGAAGCAACGCAAGTGGCTGGGAGATGTGGCCCCAATGTGCGCTGTTAAGTTTGCAATCACAGTAACCCCAGGAAGGGGGGTGGTCGTCTGCAGAGTAACACATGAGCATCTGGGGAGGCCTGGAAAGAAGCTGTCACTCCGGTGTCAGCGCGGAAGAAAAGCCTCATCAGGCAGGGGTGAGGGTTTGGTCACCTGCTGGGCCTGGGGCCCGAGGGGTGCGTGTTCTGTGAGTGTGTGCTGACCGCAGGAATGAGTGTGCATCACCGTGTTCTTTAATGTGGCTTTGTCGTCTTTCACACGTGGCAGGACAGCCTTTCCTGGACCTTCCGGAAGAAACTCGCCGTCCTTCTTTTGGGCCCCCGTGGGATGCTTGGTGTGTTTCTGCTGTGGCATCAGCAACACTTGGTTGCCTGTGGTCTCACTTCTGATTTCCCTGTGAGGACGCTCACTCCTCAGCCTTCTTCATACCCCGCCCCCACCTACAGTCCCTGGCACAGGATGTTAAGTAAAATTACTTTCCTTGAGGGTTAGAACTATAATATTTATAGCATTGAAAACGACCCTCTTTATTAAACACATTACCCACAATGAAGCTATTCTGTTCTATTTTAGTTCATCATTGGGAACGATGAATGAGAAGCAGCGTGAAGTGGGGGAAAAGGATATTTTGGCTAGACAGAGCTAGGTGGGTATCCCGGTGGTTGTTACAATTTCCTTAACCTAGCTGCTTCTCCATTTCTTCTTCTGCTAAATGGCTACTCTTAAGAAATTAAGAGACTATGCACATAAAGAGTTTGAAGCATTACGAGAAAAAACAAAACAAAAACAAACACACACCCATCATGTCTCCCCTGGAGTCAGGTGTAAATGCTTAAAAGAAAAACCAGGCCTTTGTTTAAAGCTCTAGGCAGCTTTAATTTGATTATTAAATGTCATGCCCTGGCAGTGGCATGCTCACAGCACCTGTCCTTTTACCAAAAGGGGAAGTAGATTTGGGTTTCAGCCTATAGCCCTGAGAAGCATGGACACACAGCCTCGATGGTAAGTCCTTGGCTGTGAGGACAGGAGGAACTGCTCTCTGACAAATGAGGAGCTGGGCTGCCCTGAGAGGTGGCAGTTCCCCAGCCTGGAAGTGCTCAGCAGGAAAGAACCAGCCATCTGCCAAGGGTGTGTTTTGAGCAGGAGGGTAGGCTAGCTTGGAATTTCTCATCAAGGAAGAGGCACCAAAGTCTTAGAAAAGACTGTTTTTCTGGTGTTTTGCTTTGTTTTTGTCCTTCCAAAAACAGCAACGAAACTGATTCCATGACACGTTTTAAAAAATCAGTACATAGCACCATTTGTGCTTCTAGTGCCTAGTATATTGCAAATGGCGTAGAGCTCTTTCATTGGTGGATTTATTCATTCACCATGATTAAGTAAACAATAAACATTTGTACAATGACTGACTGACTTGAATGGATGATTTTCTTATTAACTTTTCTCACATGCTGTCACTATGACTTGTTTTCAACATCCCTAATGGTTCTAGTGACCCTGCCCTGGACAACCTTCAGTTCGTTCAGGTCCCTCCTGTAATGCGACTCCCAGAGCTAAGCCTTTAAGGGAGTGACACCAGGATCAGGCCTGGTGATGAGCATCAGTTGAAACAGAACACAAAGTCCTGCTGTTCTGGAAGCCCAGCCTCCAGCGATGGCTTGGCTTAAGTTTCCTTCAAGTGCGTCCACATGAGGCTGTTAGGAAACCAGGGGCAGAAGTTGGCCGTTTCTGCATGCGCTGTGTTTTTGTTTCTTTATAACCCCTTTGGCCACCGTGGGTGTTGTGTTGAGTCCTAGGTATGGCCCCTGGACTCTGAGCTTGAGCAGCGAACTGTGAGCTAGGAAACGAGCCAGCTCATTTGAAGCACATTGCATCAGACGTTTCCTGAGGTGGAGAGGAAGGCCTCCTTGCTAGAAAGCAGGGAGGATTTTGGCTCTGAGAGGTTGGATTCAGTAACCTGAACTCGTTGGCTAAGGCCCAAGCCTCCAGCAAGCAGCTATCATATGGTCTGCAAAAAAATCCAGATCCAGGGCCTCCAGCCCCCACTCTCCCTGCTGTCACCGCCGCCTTCTTTCAGAAATGCACGTCTTTGGAGGGGCAGGGGCAGCTTTTAGGAAAAGAGTGACCCTATAAAATCTGGTTAAACGTTTTCTAAGAGATTAGAAGGATTTTTATGAGATTTTTGAACTCTTACTCACTTTTGTAATTTTGCATTTAGGGCAGTAGGTAGGGGCAATGCCGACTTTGTAGTGGGAAATTGTAACACCTGAATTAGCATTCTGTCCAATAATAATAATAATAATAATGCTGTCCCCTATCCCTTTCAAGTTGAATAAAATCATATAATGTGCAGTGTTGGCTATGTTGGTGTTAACTATTCAATTTGTAAATCGACCCTCATGGTAGTTTTCTGTTAACTTCAGAGATTGGCTCTGCACTCTGCAGACTGTGAGAGCCCTGTGGGCCAGTGCCTCCGGGTTCGGTACGAACAGTGCGGAGATGACTTTAAAAAACGAGTCCCTCACACAGAGGTCCCGTAGCAGCCCCTCGCATGCTTATCATTGAGTCCTGGGGTGGAAATTAAGCTGCTCAGAGTGGCCTTCTGACCCATGAAAGAGCAAGGTACAATCACTCCGCCTTTGGGTTTTTTTGTGTGTGTTTTTTTTTTTTTTTTTACATTTGATACTCTCCATACCCTCAAAATACAGAGCTGTTTTTAGTTTTTTTTCAAAAGTTTATTGACTGAGACTCAGGATAGAGGAGTTCCAAAGTCAAGATTAAAACCCAAGACTTCGGACAGACCAAATTGAGGGGTGCAGTGTGCCCGGGCGGGGGTGGTGATGGACAGAGAGCCTGAGGAAGGAGACCCTCCTGTCATCTAAACTCCGAGTCCTCAGCCTCCAGTCTGGATATTTCATCTCCTCTTTTGGGAAAACTGATCTGGTACTATCTGATCCCTCCCCGAAGGGGTGCTGGAGAAAAACATGAAATATTTAGGACGTGCTTTAAGTTTCAGGAGAAGGGATGTTCCCACCTACGGAAATTGGAAACGGATTCCAGCACACCCAGGCGTCTTATCGGCTCATCCGAGGTGGCACGCTTCCCTCCGGACCTGCCTGTGTGTGAAAAACCTACAGATGCCACACCTACAGGAGCCACCGCTCTTCAGCGGCGTGTGTACCTGAGAAAGGAGTGATGCATTATTCACATGCCCAGGAAGGGAACGAGGGGCGAGGTGAGAAGAGGCGGTGGAGTGGGGAGACAAGGAGGGGAGGAAAGGAGGCGAGTGTAACTGGCAAGCCTGGGAGCCCGAGCTGCTCACCTGCAGGCCGCGGGCACCCCTGCCGTTCCCCCTGAGATGAACCTGAGCCTTGCTGGCCAGGACTCGCCGAGAACTGCGCCAAGCTCGGCTGTGGCCAGGTCCTCTCAGTGACAAGACGGTGGGGTGCAGAGCTGTTCACTTGGCACCCTTCACCGTCACCAAGGTCACGGATAAAATATTAAGCTGATCCTGTGCTCATGGCTCCATGAAGATGATCAGGAATGGAGGGAGGCCAGGGCGAGGGGCACCGATCCGACATGCAGAGAGGGGCAGAGCCTGGCCAAGTGCAGGCTGTGGCCACACGGCCCCGAGGAAGCAGCCGGCTTGTGTTTCCTCTCCGCTCAAAAGGTTTTCCTTTGCACACCACCAGCTCTTATTCCTTTCCCTTTGCACACCACCGGCTCTTATTCCTTTCCCTTTGCACACCACCGGCTCTTGTTCCTTTCCCTTTGCACACCACCGGCTCTTGTTCCTTTCCCTTTGCACACCACCAGCTCTTATTCCTTTCCCTTTGCACACCACCGGCTCTTATTCCTTTCCCTTTGCACACCACCGGCTCTTGTTCTTTCCCTTTGCACACCACCGGCTCTTATTCCTTTCCCTTTGCACACCACCGGCTCTTATTCCTTTCCCTTTGCACACCACCGGCTCTTATTCCTTTCCCTTTGCACACCACCGGCTCTTGTTCCTTTCCCTTTGCACACCACCGGCTCTTATTCCTTTCCCTTTGCACACCACCGGCTCTTGTTCCTTTCCCTTTGCACACCACCGGCTCTTATTCCTTTCCCTTTGCACACCACCGGCTCTTGTTCCTTTCCCTTTGCACACCACCGGCTCTTATTCCTTTCCCTTTGCACACCACCGGCTCTTGTTCCTTTCCCTTTGCACACCACCGGCTCTTACTCCTCAGGGACACGAAGGGACAGGCTCCACGGTGCCACCAGGGTCCATTTTGACAGCTTTCACGTCACAATGCACAATCATGTTCTGGAATTACACAAACTCTAAAGAGTGGGATAAAATGTTACTGGTTACACTGATTAAAATGAAACTGACAACAGCAACAACAACAAAATCCCAGAAAACAAAAATCTCTGTAGATATTCAGTGACACTTGACAATTAAAAACAAACAAACAAACAAACAAAAAAAAAACGGTGGCAGCCAAAGTCCTAGCGTGCTGCAGTTCATTGCTGTATTTTCAGAAATTCCCAGCTGTCTGGGGGAAAGAAAGTGTGGTTCTCACATCGGACGTAGTTCTCACAGAAATAGCTCCCGGGCATGAAAAAAACAATGCAGAGAGGAGGCGCCAAGCTTGCTCAGGCCGCTGTAGTCTGAAGAGTCAGACTTCCGATGCTTCGAGTCAGATCTGGTTTGTGGGGAAAGAATCTGGCTGGCGACACTGGTCCAAGAGGGCCAAGGAAGAAACACTCGACTGTTAATACGAAGAAAACCATCAAGAACTAGAACAATTAAGAATTAATTTTTTTTTCTACTCTACTTTGAAGCTGAATTCCAGCTTTTTGTATTTGGAAAAGATAGATGGCTGATCTCTGCGTAGAACCTCTGTCTCTTGCCCGGTCCACCCTCCCTGCTCCTGATCCCATTGCTCAGTGCTGGGGTGCAGGTATCACTGGTTCAATTTTCCTGAAGTAGAATCACCATTTCTTTATATGTGGCCATGCCTCTTTCTGACAATGAGGTATAATTTTAGACTAACAATGCCTTTCCTTCCTGGGCTATGGGCTTGATCAATTGTGTGAGCAGGAAACAATTCAGCTTTCTGATCAAATCATACACAGACAAAAATCATGGCACTTGAAACAGCAACAAAAAACTCAGCCAGACCAGAGACGGGCCAGCAAAACTGTTGAGGGGCTGTGCTTCCTTGGCAGAGTGTCTGCACCTCTGGGTGTTCAGTTGAATTTGGTTTGTTATTAAATGTCCAGAAGTGGAAAGAGTCCAAAAGACACTGAAGGCTCTTTAAGGCTAAGTCTTCCTGGTGCTTCTATGAGATACATGATCTCCTTGGCCAAATATTTCAAAGCAGGGGTTCCTCTTAGCAGAATGGCTAGCAGGGCCCCCCAAAACTCTGGAAGCAAGGGAGGATGGGCGCACACTGTGTTCTGTCCTGTGAATGAGAGAGAGAAACAGTAAGCAGGCTGGGAGAGCAAAGCTGCCCATCAAGAGCCAGGGCCGGAAGTACAGCCCCTCCCTCTGACTCCACCCCTCGCTCTCATTACATTCACCCCACAGCTCAGGCAGACATGGGTTATCTGTACAGCTTTCTCTGTGTAATTCCAACTTTCTGTGGAGCTGAACCTCTTTCCCTCTACCTGCCTTGTCTCCACCTACCAAACTTGTCTCTCTTTCCATATTCCTTTTTAAAAAAAATACATTTTTTATTCATTTCAGAGAGAAAGAAAGTGGGAGAGAGGGATAGAAACATTAATGATGAGAGAGAATCATTGATTGGCAGCCTCCTGCATGCCCCCACATTGAGGATTAAGCCTGCAACCCATGTGCCCTGACCAGGAATCTGACCTTGACCTCCTACTTCATAGGTTGATGCTCAGTCATTGAACCACAACAGGTGGGTTCTCTTTCCTTATTCTTTTTTTTTTTAATATTTCCATTGATTTTTTACAGAGAGGAAGGGAGAGGGATAGAAAGTTAGAAACATCGATGAGAGAGAAACATCAATCAGCTGCCACCTGCACAATCCCTACTGGGGATGTGCCCACAACCAATGTACATGCCCTTGACTGGAATCGAACCTGGGACCTTTCAGTCCACAGGCCAATACTCTATACAGTCAGAGGTGTGCAGGAGGCATCTGATCGATGTTTCTCTCTCATCGATGTTTCTGACTATCCTTCTCCCTTCCTCTCTGTAAAAAAGCAATACAATATATATATTTTAAAAAGGTTCAGGGTGGAAGGGATGGAGGTCAAATGATCATGAGGTGCCGAAGTGCTTTCATGCCATGCCCACCACCCACGGCCCACTGAAGCACTAAGATCTGCTACAGTGCCTGCCTCTCTGCGCCCACCTGCCCTGACCACCTGTGTGGGGTCAGAGTCAGAAAAGTGGCTGCTGCTGACTTTCGCTGTAGCCCATCATGTCCCTCCCTCGAAGGGCACTTCCCTACTTACTGCTCCGGATTCTGACTAGGACTTGCTGACATTCTCATAGATGACGTCACTGATGCAGAACTGCTGCTTCTTCTTCGTCCATATCAGCTGCACACACTGATGGATGAAGATGTACTGCTCCTGCCGCGGAAGCCAGGCCATGCGTCAGAGCAAGATGATGTTTTTTGTACAAATATGTGCAAAGATAGTATGTTGATACTATGACAGTGTTAAATATTATGATCTGATGTCAAAATGACACATTTTTCTTAGGTAGGAGACAATTTTGTAGCTAGAAAATCCAAGAGAATCAACTGAAAAAACATTTTGAATAATAATAGAGCTAAAGGCAATAAATAGTCCATGTATATATGATGGACTATTTTGGGGGGGAAAAAAGTCTACCACCTCAATATACCAAAATAAATTCCAAGAAGTTTAATAAATTAAACTTATAAAAATATAAAGGAAAATGTAGGTTAATTCCCTTCTGATTACTTTATGAGAGGATTTTCTAGACTTTAAAGCCATGGAATAAATTAGAAATAAAACTTTCAACCTTTTTTTTAAGTGAAAAGAATAATATAAAGGGAAAACTAGAAACTAGAAAGAAAATACTTTCTAGAACATTTAAAATAAAGGCATAAATGTTTATGCCTTTATTTTTCTTTAAAATTCATCCAAAGCAGTAACACACACTTACACGGACACATATATAAATAAAATACATTGATCACCCAAGCAAATATTCTTGGAAGGCATGGACAATGTGTTTTTTACTTCTAACTAGACGCCTAGTGCACGAAATTTGTGCATGGGGTAAGGGGGTGTGTCCCTCAGCCCAGCCTGCAACCTCTCCAATCTGGGAGCCCTTGAGGGATGTCCAATGGGCAGTCAGACATCCTTCTCACAATCCAGGACTGCTGCCTCCCAACCACTTGCCTGCCTGCCTGATTGCCCCTAACTGCTTCTGCCTGCTAGCCTGATCACCCCCTAACACTCTCCTGCCAGGCTTATTGATGTCCAACTGCTCCCCTGCCAGCCTGATTGCCTCTAACTGCCCTCCCCTGCAGGCCTGGGTCCCCCACAACTGCCCCTGCCCACAGGCCTAGTCACCCTTAACTGCCCTCCCTTGCTGGCCTGATCACCCACCACTGCCCTCCCTTGCAGGCCTGGTGCCTCCCAACTGCCCTCTCCTGCTGGCCATCTTGTGACAGCCATCTTGTGTCCACATGGGCACAGCCATCTTTGACCACATGGGGGCAGCCCTCTTGTGTTTTGGAGTGATGGTCAATTTGCATATTACTATTCTATTAGACAGGAAAGAGGCCTGGTCGTGGGTGGGGGCCAGCTGGTTTGCCCTGAAGGATGTCCCGGATTAGGATTAGGGTGGGAGTTCCCTTAGGGCATGGGGCGGCCTGGGCGAGGGGTCTGTGGTGGTTTGCCAGCCATGCCCCCCAGCGGCCCAAGTGGGGGCCCTAGTATCTGGGATTTTTTTATCTTCTATAATTGAAACTTGGCAGTCTTGAGCGGAGCCAAGCCTCTGCTCACTCCATGACCACAGCCATTTTTGTTGTAATTTATTTATCCTCTATAATTGAAATTTTGTAGCCTTGAGTGAAGGCCTGGGCCCACCAGGGTGTGCAAAAAGCTTCATTGCTAGGGAAATCCAAGTCTCCTGCTTGCTTCATGGCTGCAGCCATCTTGGTTTGGATTAATTTGCATTCTTGCTCCTGATTGGCTGGTGAGGTGGCTTGTGGGTATAGTGGAGTGACGGTTAATTTGCATATTACTCTTTTATTAGATAGGATGCCTATTAAATGTTTTTAAGGAAACCAAGAAAATATTAAAACATATGCAAAAAATGGTCAAGTAATAGAAATGTAAATTAAAACAATTATCTTTTATCTATAAAGTGACCAAAGCTAAAGAAAAAAGTAATAAATGATGACAAGTTTGTTGAAGCAGTAATTTTTAGGTATTGTTAGTGTAGGCATAATTCATAAAGTGCTAAAAATTTCATTATAAACACAGATAATAGTAATAAAGTGGAAAAGAATTCAATTTAATATCCTGTACAAAAAAATGATTTATGTAATCCATGGTATATCTATAATAAAACATCCAGTCTTTAAAATAAAATTTATATAATTTTGGGCAATTTGAGATAATACACATAGAAAAATATTAAGTGGCCGAGACTGGTTTGGCTCAGTGGATAGAGCGTCGGACTGTGGACTGAAGGGTCCTGGGTTCGATTCCGGCAAGGGCATGTACCTTGGCTGCGGGCACATCCACGGTAGGGGGCGTGCAAGAGGCAGCTGATCGATGTCTCTCTCTCAGCGATGTTTCTGACTTTCTATCCCTCTCCCTTCCTCTCTGTAAAAAATCAATAAAATATATTTTAAAAAAAAGAAAAGAAAAAAGAGAAAAATATTAAGTGAAAAAGCAGAATTTAAAATGAGCATATGGACACATAGCCTATGGGTATAATTGTGTGAAAGTTATACTTGAAGGAAGACAGGATGAAATATGCTGAAATATTGAGAGTAGTTGTCTTTGTAACATAAAATCAAGATAACATCGTGATCTTTCTCCTTTTTCTTTATTTCCCAAACTGTCTCCATATGGAATAACATTAGAAATAACCTTTCCATGAGAACCAGGCAAGATGTCCACAGGATCTTGAGCATTTTGTATGACAACTTTACACAAAGGGTAAGGTTAAGACTTTGAACCTCGCTGGGTTGATTCTTCAGCCTCACCTGTATTTTTCAACGAGATTGGGAGAAAATACAGGCCCTTATTTAGTGATGGTATCTCATCAATCACTGAGCTACCCCTCACTCCTTATTGCACATCACTCCATTGCTTCTAGGGCTCTGTTAGCACTGGGTGTAATAAGGCAGAGAACTGGTCGCCTGTTTTCTCAATCCAGAACTAATCAGTGGTCAAACTTTGCCTCAAAAAAGAAGTAGCCAGACCACAGGAAAAGTGAATAAAGACTCTTTATGGGCAGGTCCCTGAGAAATCTAAGCTCCAATCAGGACAGGCTACAAAAGCAAAGCCCTACCTGACCTCCGGCGAAAGCCCATTAGAGGAAAATCAAACAAAGCATTTGATAAAAATAGAAGAGAGCCCCAGGGAGGTGCATGTCCTCCACATGTGGCACTTCGCATTTAACTAGATTTGTCATTTCACAGAATGTGAACACTGTCGTTCACAGTTTACAGATGAGGAATGGAGCTTGAGAGGCAAAGCAAGTTGTGCAGTGGCCATGTGGGACCCAGGCCTTCTCCAGGGGCCTGGCCTGACAACCCAACTCTCTACCCTTTGCTGCTCTGTAGAGCAGCCATGGGAGGGGGTGGTGGGTTGGGGGAAGGTGGTCATGTGAGAAAGGGGAGTAGGGCATGTTAAAAATAGCCCACGACAAAGGTCATGTGCATCTGAGGACATGACCAACATAATCAGTTCATTCTACTCTTCGTATTTATTTGTTTTTAGGAGAGAGGACGGCATCTGGCCCCCAGCCCGACTCGGGCTCTGCACCTTATGCTTTTGTGGGGGCACTGAAAGTACTTAACGTTATTTTAGAAGGGGGTTGGGTGATAGAATCCAGGTGATGGGATGTAACGGGCCATGGGAAGAAGCCTGGTACACAATACATGCAGGTGGCCAATAGACCTACACAGAGCCAGAAATCAGCTGGGGATCATTCCGGCCTCTTGAAAATCTTTAGTGTCATAGGGTGCCCTGGGATGAGAAAGCCGAAGAAAATCATGTCCCACTCTGCTCTTTACTTATTCACAGCAGCAAAGTGGAAGGCAGCAGGACTAGGGTGTGAATGGGCTCAAGGAGGATGTTAGGAACATCCTAACATTCAAAATACAGATTGCATCGCAAAGAGGGCAACATGGAGGAACAACAAAGGGAAACGGACCAGATGTTGCAACATAAATAAACAGCTGAACTAGAGAAGACCCGCTGCGAAATCCCGAGGGAACTCAAGAATGAAGCTGGAGCAGTTGGGGAAAATAAGTCACCCGTGGTGACCTCGCCTCTTTTGCTGACTTTGCATTTTCCCCACCAGAGTTCAGGGAAGGGATATCGTCCTTAAGAGAGACTGTTTCCCTCGAGATGGCAACTTAAAATGCCGTGTAAACAAAGAAGCCAAAACATCCAAAGTTTGGGACAAGAAAGTTCAGGGGGAAAACAACATTTTCTCAGCCTTGCAGAGAGGCACATGGCTGCCCTTGCCCGGGTGTTGCGTGATTAGCACACCTGGAGAAAGATCCTGCCATGGAATCCGATGAAGGGTCTGACTGGGGAAGGGGGAAGGTAATATTTAAAAAGGGATTAGGGTCCTGTACAGGGAAAGTCAAAGGCAGACAGGCTATAATCAAAGTCCATAAAGTTCTAAAAGCTATAAATTAGGTCACTGAGGCAGACAACTGGTCACATACAAAATACTTAAAATAAGGAGCAGCCCTTTGAAGCTGGGGATTAATACACACATGGGGAATTTTAATCACGTATTAGGATCTGTAAATTTATGGAAGGGAAAGACAAAAATATGGACCGATTCATGAAGCACTGTTTACTCATTAGGTAGGAAGGTTTCTCTGGGAAACCAGGGCACTTTAAACAAGGCCACGTTCATGTCTCCACAGCAGTAAAATCCAAGGCAGCAGGGTTGGGGCGGGAGTGGGCTAAGGAAGTGAGGACACATGCATGAGTACTTCCTCATCATGTGTGAGAGCTGAATGTGAATGGGTTGCTTTTCCTCAGTGGCACGATCCTGCTTTGGCTCAGAGGAAAACGCACTGGGACGGCTGTGCCAAGCCTTGCTCAGATGGGAGTGGCGATGCAGGAGAGAAGTCAAAGGGTTGAAGGAGAACTGCCCGCCTCCCCCTCCCGCCCAGCCCCCAAGCCTTGAGACCTAAGACATTACTGCAGGCTTTTGAGTTATACTGACATCTAGTGGTGATTCTCATGAAAAGCACGAGGAAGACCAAGGTGGCATTCAATTCCTTGGAATTTGAGTAAGAAGTCTGGCCAGTATGTGTTCTACTCTGTTCCACCCACACAAACGCCTTAAAAAAAAAAAAAGAGAGAGATGACTCTACACCTGAAGCTGAGAAGCTTTGGGTAGGGCTGGGTGACTAGGACTATGAACAAGCAATGATGCTTGCTTTTTGAGGCCCACGCAGGTGCACACCCACTGTGGCTGTGAGGTGGTGTGAGGCTGTCTGCTGGCCCCAGGCTGCCACTGGAGCCTGTGTGCATTCCCAGGCTTCCAGGAGGAAGCGACCTGGACGGAGACGGGGGAGGGGGGGCCACGGTGGGATGGATGTTTCTAGGGATGCTGCCATGTTGTTACAATGCTAAAGCACATTCATTTAGGTCAAGGGAATTGAAAGTGTTTGTAGATTGGGGATCCTTAAAATAAGAAGGGGAACAGAAAGTGTGAGTCCAACCCCTGATCATTATCTAAAGTGAATTGGGACAGAGACTCATACGGTGGACAAACTTTTGAATCAAATCTAGCATTTCAAATACAGGTGAAATCACATCAGTCCCACAGTGTCCACTCGGTGACATTTCCCCAGACTGGCTGCCCTGAACTCTCACTCTGTTCAAAGAGGTTTTAGTCTATTATGGATAGATCCATGTGCTCTCAATTATAAAGGGCACATGACACCAATAGAAGCGCAAGCACTGTATACTGAACGGATTTTAGAAATGAATACCTATCTCTCCTGTACCCTGAAGCAGTTCGAATGTGCACAATAAGAAATTGGAAATAAGAGATGCAAGACTGAAACTGGAGAAGAAATAATAGGAAGGTTTTTGACCTTTTCAGTCAAAGTCAAATTCATAGATACCTGATTGATTACATACATCCCTACCTCTGTCTGTACCATGGACATCCGGTATGACCTCATTTCTGACACCAGCCCTAAGATGTCGACAAACTCGTGCTCCCGAATGTGCTGCAAGAGCCTGTCCAGGGCGATGAACGTTCCCGTCCGGCCGACGCCAGCGCTGCAAGAGTGTGCAGACAGCACGTTACTCTCACAGTGCTTCCACACGGGGGGGGGGGGGGGTGGGGGGGGGGGGAGAAATTGGCAATTAAAAAACAAAATGGAGCACCAGTGAGAAAAAAAGGAAGACTAAACTCCTGAGAATATTTTCCACTTAATGTTAACCATGCAATTGTGGTTGGTGTGTCTTCTATCACATTTGAGTAGCACTGCTACTGCTCTTAAAGAGGCATGGGCCTGGCCGGCCAGAGTGGTTCAGTTGGTTGAGTATCATCCTGTGCATCAAAAGGTTGCCGGTTCAGTTCTTCATCAGGGCATATACCTGGGTTTTGGATTCGATCCCTGGTTGGGGCACTTATGGAAAGCAACCACTCAATGTTTCTCTCTCTCTCTCTCTCTCTCTCTCTCTCTCTCTCTCTCTCTCTCTCTCCTCCCTCCCTCCTTTCCTCTCTCTTTAAGAATGTCCTTGGGTGAGGATTAAGATAAAAGAGGTATGGGTCTGCACTAGTCTGAGCTACACCACTCTCTTCTCCATCTGGAGCTCTCTGCTTCCTGAGAAAGGTAAGAAGTGCCCATGGACCTGGTGAGAGAGTTGGTTCCTTCCCTTGGGGAGCTAGACACATAAACCATTTCAGTCTTCTGAATAGCCTCACATCCATCTCAGAAGTCTAGCTGAGATGCCCACTCCTTAGCTCCAGCTCTGTGAACTAGAATGAGTAGGGTGTGTGTGTGTGTGTGAGTGTGTGTGAGTGAGAGTGAGTGTGAGAGAGAGAGAGAGAGAGAGAGAGAGAGAGAGAGATGAATATGTGACTCCCTGGATAGAACAGCTATCAAGTTTTTGTCCAGGGAGATGCCCATTCCTTAGCTAGACCAATTTGTGGGCCTTCAACCCTGGGTTGAGTTCCAGACCTTTCTTACAGCACATCTCCCAGTGAATTCTAGGCCTCCTTCCATTCCTCAGTAATCTTGTAGGTAGTTGCTTCAAAATTAAATTTAATATTTGGACCCCATTCATTAAGGACCCCGAATCCTAGTGTCCAGAGAGAGTAGAGGGAAGTGGAGTGATTTGTGCTGACCAATTGCCCAGCACAGTTGTACATGTGAAGTCAGCCCTTCTTTTCTTCCAGTCATGCAGACTGTGTTTCCAAACTCTGGATTATCATATGTGAGAAAAGAGGAAGCCAAAATTGATTTCTACGCAGAACTTTCTGAGAGAGAAATCCAACAGTAAAAGGCTGTAGCTCAGAACCCTAGTTTGTTTTTTGTGCTAGATAACCCTTCCCACCCAGGACTTATCTCATGTTCTGCCCCTGGGTGAACATCTGTAAAGTCACATCCAGAACTGTTCCTGCTACCTGCTGTGAGTTTGACCACATGGTTGAGCAGCTTCATTTTCAGCTCTTAGAAGGAACCATTGTGAGACTAGATCATTTTCATCTGGTGAAGCAAAGTTTTTAACCTGTAAATGCCTATGGTGGACTGAAAGCAAGGGTCCTCTCCCTGATCAGAAACTTGATAGCTTTTCTGTCCAGGGAGACACATATTCCTCTCTCTCTCTCTCTCTCTCTCTCTCTCTCTCTCTCTCTCTCTCACACACACACACACACACACACACACACACAAACACCCTACTCAATCTAATTCACAGAGGCCCAGGTGTTAGGTAGGTCCAGATTACAGATCTACTAGAGGCCAGGTGCATGAATTCACTCATAGGTGGGGTCTGGCCAGCCTGCCCTGATCAGGGCTGATCAGGGCAGGCTGGCTAGGGAGAGGGGACATGGGCCTTTGGCCAGCCAGCCCCACCCTCAAATCAGGTGGAGGGGGGGGGCATCAGGGGTGGGGCTGGCCAGGGGGAGGAGCCATGGGTGGTTGATGGGCCGGCTCCATCTCCTGGTCAAACTCCCTGTAGAACTCCTGGTCGAGGGGACAATTTGCATATTAGCACTTTATTATATAGGTTTTGCTTAGGTTGACATGGCTGCCAGTGTTTCCTCTAACATCTTTATCTTAGTTCTCTGATATACAATATGAGCATATTTATAGCCCCTACTCTTCAGAAATTGCATAAAAATTTTACAACAATATGTCACAGCAATGGATTTTGGTAAAACTTTGGTCGCTTGGTAGGAATAAAGCTTAAGTTCAAAGATGACTCTTCTTCTCATAAGGAATTAGCAGGGTCCTCCATTTTTGCTAATACAGTAGGTCATAAAGACCCCTTTCATTTGAACTATCTGGAAACTTAAAGGCCATCTTGAAAAGCAATCATAGCAACTCTGTTTATCTCAATGAGCTGAATGGTCTCATTTCTCCTTTCCCTCACCTGGCTTTTATATCTGTTTATATTATTCTGAGCTGTAGTTAGCTATTTTTAACTTGATTTTGCTTTTGGCCAGGATATAAACCACTCAAGTCTTTGATAGGATCGGGTCAGACTGTGCGGTGCTTGAAGTCATGGCTGTGGAGAATGCCTGAACCCTAACTCCTCCAGGTTCAGATTGTGTGAACTCCTTAATCTCTCCACTCCTCAGGCTTTTTCATTCTAAAAGCAGAATAATAATATCTATATCAGGGGATATAAGATGGGAATACTAAGTAAATAATGAGTCTAGGAAGACCTAAGATAATCACAAACATTTTTTAAAATCATAATTCATTTTATTAGTTCAATCTGATCAGGAGTTAATGGACTGGTGGAATTTTTTCTGTCTGTCTTTTTTATTTTAGTTTTGTTAAGCATTCTATTATTTATTTTTAAAATTTTTATTATTGAAAGTATTACAACTGTCCCCTTTGTTGTCTCATTGATTCCTGATAGTCTTCTCCTCCCCCCCAGTCTTCACCACCCTATTGTCTGTGTCCATAGGTAATGCATAAATACATATAAATTATTTGGTTAATCTTCTCCCTTTCGCACCCCTCCTGCCCCCACCCTCTGAGATTTGTCAGTCTGTTTCATGCTTTTATGTCTCTGGACCTATTTTGTTCATCAATTTATTTTGTTCATTAGATTCCACAGATGAGTGAGATCATGTGATACTTGTCTTTCTCTGACTTATTTCCCTTAAACTAAACCAAGGTCATGGTGCTTAACAGAAATTGTGTTTGATGACGTTACCTGCAGTGCACGATCATGGGGCCTCTGCTCTTGGTAGCTTGCTGTCGGACCATGTGTACAAACTGCAGGATGCTTTCCGCAGCATTGGTTGTGGGCACACCGTGATCAGGCCATGCAGTGTAGTTAAAATGTGTCACGTCCTGCATCTCATCAGCCTTTGGGAGAAAAAGGCAAAGCGAGTATTAAGCTCTCAGCCCTGTGGCAGGACGGCCCAGGCCGCCACTGCAGCTCACAGGTGAGTGGCCTGGGAAGGCAAAGCCACATTCTACTCCTGGTCTGAATACTTTCCTTTCCAGATCTGAGCATTGAGCCTGGCACAAAGCAGGACCTGGAAAAAACATACTAATGTATAAAGCTTCAAATAGTAGGATAAATGGGCTAACCCAGGCCTGTGTAGAGATAAGAGTTTAAACAGATCCCAGCAATTTAGCAATTGCATCGGCTTTGGCCAATGAATTACACACCATGGAAGGTGCTCTTGGTGCCCCTTGGGTCCCCCTTCCCAGCATAGAGCTGTACCCCTCTCAGAGCTGTCCCCCACCCAGGGGAGCTGCCTTTCTGGAAAATTCCCAAGACACTGTGTTCTCCTGCTCCAGGCATTCTGTAGCTAACCAGTGGCTGATAATGGGGTACAAAAGGCCAGCCTCATTATGGCAGGTGGGACAACTAAGTCTATGGTGCCAATTCATATCCCAACATCCTCCCTGGTGCCAGACTTCAGCTGAATTCAAAGCTGTGTGAGACTCTTTCCTTGTTCTGTCTTATCCTGCATTCCTTATTCCCTAAATCACCTATTTAACCATCCCCGTCTTGGTCTCTGATACTAGCAGGCTCACTCACCAACACCAGTGTTCTCATATCTAAAAAGGGTCTTTCCAGGTGTTGCAGGTTAACCTCACCTGTAACAAGGGCTGTTGTGGGGATGCAGTGTGCTCGTTTGTGAAAGATGGTACCTGTGAGCTATTGTTATTGTCACCACTTCTACATCATTCCTGACACTCACTGCAACAGCCAAGGACAGTTAGACAGTTGGTTCTGGGAATCCTACTACAGGGGTATGTTTTATATATTTGTCCTGTTCAGATTAACCCATAAGTAAACTCTGCAGGTGTGGACAAAAGTAGGTTTACAGGGCCATTGTGACACTCTTTTGAGTTAATAGAGCTATTGTAATAATCATCATCTGCATGTCTTTTTCCATATGAACAACTGTAGATCTACCTTTGCCCACCCCTGCATTGTTCCCTCTGAACTAAGCAAATGTCAATTAGGATGTGGATCTTCAAAATCACTCTTTTTAGTCCCCACTAACTTATAAGCATAATGATTGATCTTGTTATCAGAATTCCAAACCCAGGTCTCACAAGGAACAAATTAATCCCCCTTCCCTCTAACTTGGTCAGAGCCCAGCACCCACTGAATTTATGAAAGACTCTATCATCATTTGGACGAGGTTGGTCTGGCTATGAGTTTGGAGTTAAAGTTTAGGTTCAGATATTAAAGAGAAATGAATTCTAAAGAGTCAGTGGTTTTGGACAGAGAAAAATTTGTATAAGTAGAAATAAATGCATAAATGAAGTAGACGGGAACTATAGTATTGACTATGCAACCATCTATGTCATTCTTCCTTGTCAAAGGAACAAACCCTATTTTGTGCTCTACAATTTTTCCTCCCCAAGTGCAAACCTCGGGAAAGATTTGTTCAGGATTTGCCTAATAGTTTCTAATGGCTTCCCCACTGAAATTGCCAAGAAAGAAAGCAGAGTTTCAATTGCATTCAGACAGTCAAATATTTTCTCTGATGGAAATCTGTTGATGCTTTCCAAGTGCTTTATTATTTTTGAAATCATTCATTTATTCACTGTGTTGTTCATCCCACAAAGGTGTATTAAGTGGAATTACAAGGATAATTAAAACAGGGTACTTGCTTCCAAAACTCACACTGGGGGAGGCAGACATGAAGCAAGAGAATCATAATAATCTACAGTGTACTGCGATGGAGGAATAGCCATGAGACTCAGAACAGAAGAGAAAAGGGATAAAGGTCCCTGAGACTAGAGAAGGTTAACAAAGGAAGTGACATTGGAGTTGAAATTGTATAGGAATGTGCTTAGGAAACAGGAGGAGGTGGGCATTTCAAAGTAATGGACCAGCATGGACAGTCTGTTACTATCATATAGGGATTCGCCTAAATTCTCAACGTAGCCGAAACCATTGCTAACTACCAGTGGCTCAGAAGTGATTTATCTCTTCTAAATATCAATAAATGGGTAGTTAATGAATGCTTATGTTGCATGGACATGAACACTCTTTGGTTCCATTGTCTATATTAATATTGAGCAAACGCTTTCTGTCAGGGCAGATGAGAGTATTTTAGGTTTTTCAGGTCCTGCAGTCTCTGTTGTAACTACACCAGTAGGATGGGGCACAAAAGCAGTCCCAGACAATATGTATACACATGTAGCTGTGTTGCAACAAAATGGAATCTATGGACACTGACCTTTGATTATAGAATCACTTACAGAGTGATTATGGATGTCTCCTTGTATTTCATGTGAAATATCATTTTTGGTTTGATTTTTTTTAACATTTAAAAGGATAAAACTCATTCTTAACTCATAGTATTTATGAAACAGAAAAGATGAATTTAGTCATACCTGTTAGGAAGGGCTGTTTCTAAGCAGCAAGTTTTTAACGAGGACTCTCCTATTAAACTTGGTTCTGAGCAGGGAGTGTTCAAGTGGAAAATAGGTTCCCTAATATTTTCTGGGCTGTCTCATGTGGGGAATACAGCAGGGATGTATTCTGCAGATGATGTCTGCATCTCGCCTACACATGAACCTACTGCACATGCTCCAAGCCTGCCCTTAAGAGAGGTGACAGGAGAAACAAACTGTGCTGACATCCTAGCAATCAGAAATCAATGGCATTTCTAAAGAGATGTGGAACCATGATTAATAGTGTCCTGAAGTGCTCTAGCTGGTTTGCTTCAGTGGAAAGGGTGTTGGCCTGCAGACTGAAGGGCCACAGGTTCAATTCTGCTCAAGGGCACATGCCTGGGTTGCAGGCTTGATTCCCAGTGGGGAACGTGCAGGAGGCAGCCAATCAAAGATTCTCTCTCCTCATTGATATTTCTATCTCGCTCTCCCTCTCTGAAATCAATAAAAATAAAAATGCCCTGAAGTACATTTGAAATAATAAAAACCAAACCAGAACAAAATAAGGGGAGAAAATAGCCAAAAAAAAACCAAAACCCAAACTACTAAAATCATGGTTTAAGTGTTTAATTTAAAAGGTAAGTGTGCCTTGTGTATGCTAATTATGCTCACTTATGGTTAGTATAAGTTATGAGAGCATGCCCTTTCCCAGTCAGGCCTGGGGAGCAAAGCCCACATGTTTTCTATTGTCCTGGGCTAACCTGCCATGGGCAGGGCAGCTTTCCCCATCCCCTCGGGCCCTGCAGGCCAGCATTTCATCCCACCAGGTTCCATGGCATGGAAAACAAGGATGTGGAAAATGGGCTTTTCCCTTCTGAAGGAAGAAGTGTTGCAAAGCCTGAAGTGCTCATGATCTTGTTGGATAGTGGGTTGGTCTCCTGACACGTGTGTGTGTGTGTGTGTGTGTGTGTGTGTGTGTGCACGCGTGTGCGTATTGGGGGTGGTTTCCCTCAGCCTGGGACAGCGTCTGAACTTGTGCTTCATGACTTACATAGATGATCCGAAAGCGTCTGCAGGCCCAGTCGTCCTGCTCTTCCTCGGAGATCATCTCCACAGTGATGTCTCCGTAAGCGATGGGCTCTTCCGTGAACGGCCAGTAATGGTCACATTTCACCTGAGATGGAAACCACACCACATGTTCAAACAAACAAGCGAGGGAGAAACGAAGTCTGTGCTCCCTTAGGGCAGTAGTCGGCAAACTGCAGCTCGAGAGCCACATGTGGCTCTTTGGCCCATTCAGTTTTTAGCAAAGGCCAGCTTAGGAGTGCCCTAATTAAGTTAATAACAATGAACCTACCTATATAGTTTAAGTTTAAAAAATTTGGCTCTCAAAAGGAATTTCAATCGTTGTACTGTTGATATTTGGCTCTGTTGACTATGAGTTTGCCAACCACTGCCTTAGGGAAAAACGAAAGCACTTGTGTCTGAAGAAGTGTATGGGACACTGTGAGCTGATACAGGAAGCAAGAGCAGGTTCTGTTTTGATGTGCACTTCATTTATGGCGGTGGCTGGTGCGGGTCTTGCTGCTGAGTGGGGACAGCCCCGTAGGCACTTACCCTCCTTTTCTCATTGCACTGAGTGAGCATGACAATAATCTGAGACTTCTCCTGCAGGACCATCTTCCAGAAGTCATTTCTGGTTTCAGGCAGTGGCCCCTGGGTGGCAATATACTCTTGGGATGAGTTGTATCCCTGAAAGGTAAGTGACAGAGTTGTCACCTGAGGAACCAAGGCTGCTCTGTATAAATTAGAAAAAACACTGAAAATGTACTGGGGATAAACCTGGCAACGGACCTCACACCTTTGTACTATGTTCCCTAGTTCCCGTGGAAGAGGCTGTCGGAGTGACTTACTGTGATTTTGAGCATGATCCTCGGGAAGCCTATAAAATCACACCCTCACTTTCTAAAATGATAACTACTATCTTTACAGATATTTTAAAACACAAGTGCTCAGAGGGAGCCCTTTAGTTTGGCTGCCAGAAACATTTAAACACAAGAAAGATGATCTTTAAAGTAATGACCTACTGTTTTCACTAGTCATTCATAAGAAAATATGAACATAATTTATCTCTGGGATTCTGTGTTTCCTACTGTTTATTCTGAGATGGAATAATGGAAACTGTTCCATTAGTAGAAGATTGGCTTTCTTTTAGACTGTTTGACACATCTCTGTGTCCCTGGTGGGTTTTTCTCAGTCTGCGCTGGAATTTGGATGCCTGGTTTACCTTTTACTTTTTATTTCTTTTACTTACAGGAATGTAGTTGGCATTGATGTAGTCTGCTCCTTCCTCTTCGTTCATGGAGATTAATCGCACTCGGCTAAAATCATCTGTACAGAATCAGAAGAAAGGAAATGTAAAAAAATTAGAGTAGAAAGAATTGTGTAGATCCTGTCTTCTCAATATCAAGTCAAAATTGTCAGTGATAGAGTAAGAAGATAAAGATTGTCTTAGCTTGAGATGTTAGCCATACCTCAATTTTAGTTTCTTGTTTAAGCAAATATATATATTTCTCTCCATCACTATTTTCTCCCACCAGCTCTCCTTTAAAGAATTAGATTCATCTTTTGCAGGAGAGTGTGCAGAATATTTACAGAAAGTAAGAATTTTGGTACTTTGTATGGAAGGCTACGGCATGTATCTCAACTATGTGATTTCCATTTCACACAGTGACATCTAAGAATGCATTACCTTTGGGAAACATAGAGGAGAAAATGGAGCTGCATGGGCTTTTTGTGAATGGAATTCAAATGAGAAAAGTAAATTCTGAAATGTGTACAGATGTAAGGCATTATAATGATAATGCTGCCTAAGATTATCAAGAAATGCTGTTAAGGAAAACATTCTTTTTTCTAGAGCTTGTTCACCCTCCTTTTCTACTTTCCATTCTGTCTTGGCTCCCCCTGGAGTATAGCAGAGAGGAAAGTTAAATATATATTGAAATATATTTTAATTGTCCCATTAGTACTTCATGTTACTTTTTCTTTGAATATTGCTTTTATTTAAAAATGCTAAGCTAAAATAGCACTTGCCAGAAGTTAGAAAGAGGAGGCATTTTAACACATTGAGCTCCCTTTTCATTTGCCACCTTCCATTGACAATGAATTGACAGAATTTATTTTATGAGAGCACAGGTTATTTTATCCCTAATTTGGCTAAGACATTTGATCACTGAAGGGCCAAATGGTCAGTCTTTCCTGTTCAGATGCAATTCATTTAAAAGCATAATGATTACATCTTCCTACATGTGATAGGATCTAATGACATCAGAGCACAGATTCGATCAGAGATGAGTGAGATCAAGACCACATCTGGGTCTGGCCAGATATTGGTGAAACTGATTAATTTGCATTTAATCATCCCTTAATCTTTGAAAGATATGAGTCAGACTGGCACTACTGACAATCTTACATGGTAGGATGTTTGTATAACGATTTTTACATCGGTTCAGTGGAAGATCTGCAGCAAAGTGTGGAATATCCAGTCCAATCAGTTTCAACTCCTGTAAGTGACAGAGAATAGATTTGAGATTTTCATACATACATGGTGGGATGGGACGTTCACTTTAGACCATTCTTCACACCAGCCTATAACAGAATTATCACACCCCCTTTGCCATATGAAGCTGAAGAGCTCCCTCTTGGGATAGAACATACTTCACCACCCCACTCTTGTCTACTTGCTTTGGTCAATGAACTTGGGTAGAATCATGTTCAAGAAGAAGCTTTAAATGTGCTTATTTAGTTTGTTTTGCCCTCTTGTATTTCTGCCATCTGCCGTGAAAAGAACATGAGTAGGGAAGCTGCGAGTCCCTAAATGAGGAGACATGTGAAATAGTCCTGACCCTGACCCGTGGCCAGAAGCAGAACAGTCCCTGCTATTCCACAGCTCCTTAGTGAGAAAATTAAATGTTGCTGTAGGTCACTGAGATTTTGATGTTGTTTTGTATATAACAGCATTATTGCAGAAACAGCTGACTAATTATATATATATATATATATATATATATATATATATATAATAAACTGGTGATCATTTGGAGATGATAAGGATTATGTGCATAATTCTCTGGGTATGGAAAATTTGAAACAAGTTTGAAAAGAAATCCATTTCAGATTTTAGAAGGTATAGAGTAACTGAAATGTATGCAATTTGCACAAATGTTTCCTAGTCTCTGAGGAAATGTCAGTATTTCTCTTTTAGGCAATGAGCCTTAGAGAACGTGTAAAAGAAAGAGGAACAATGTAGGAATATTTTCTATGTAACAAGATGTAGGATTGACAGGCACTTAAACTAGAGGCCCGGTGCATGAATTCGTGCCCAGGGGTTGTGGAGCAGGGGGGAGGGGAGATATCCCTTGGCCTGGATGGCAATAGGGGCTAATTGGGGCTAGCTGGCCTGGGGAAGGGACCATGGGAAGGGACCTGGGTATCGGGGCTAAATCGGCAGTTGGACATCCCTCTCACAATCTGGGTCCACTGGTTCCTAACTGCTTACCTGCCTGCCTGATTGTCCCTAACTGCCCCCCCTTCTGCTGGTCTGGTCACCCTCAGCTGCCTTACCTGCTGGCCTAGTTGCCCTCAACTGCCCCCTGCCCTCCTGCTGGCCTGGTCACCCCTAACTTTGCCCCCTGCTAACCTAATCACCCCTTACAGTGCCCCCTGCCAGCCTGGTCATCCCTTGCAGCCTGCTGCTCAATTGTTTGGTTGGCCCTCACTAACCCTCTGACAGCCTGGTTGCCCCACGCAGCCTGCTGTTAAGTCATTTGGTCACCCCTCACTGCCCCTGCCTCTCCCAACCCTCGTTGCCAGCCTGGTCACCCCACATACCTGCTGTTCAGTTGTTTGGTTGCCCTTCACTGCCCCCCGCCATGCAGCTGCTATTCAGTCATTTGGTTGTCCCTCACTAACCTCCCTGCCAGCCTAGTCACCCCACATAACCTGTTTAGTCATCCATTCAGTTGCAATGGTCACTTAGCCTTCTATGTACTGTATATAGACTAGTAGACTAGAATCCCAGTGCATGGATTCATGCACATTGAAAGGAAATTAATTAGAAGGTGGCTGACAGGGCGGGACTGAGCAAGACGGGCTGGATAGGCCCTGGAGCCAATCTCTTGTGGTCCTTCCTCAGTTGGCCACACCTGGGGTGGCTCTGGGGCTTGAAGGGCATCTATGGTGTGGAAGGGGTCCCTCCAGCAGGTGGGGCCGGCCCCTCAGCCTGGCCTTCAGGGATTGGGCTGAAATCTGCAGTCTGACATCCCTGGAGGGGTCCCGGAGTACGAGAGGGTACTCTGCAAAGTTGTCATTTGGTAGCTCCTGTGTTGAGCATCTGCCCTCTGGTGGTCAGTGTGCATCACACCTACTGGCCAGTCAGCCTGCTAGCCAGTTGGCTGGCCTCTTAGTTTCTTAGTAAAGAAACCTCAAAAATAAGAATGAATCAGTGGTGAGTAAGTGGAACCTGCAGTGAAAATAAGAACATCCAAATATCTGCCTGTGTGTATCAGTATTCCCATAAATTCTATATCAGAAGGTGAATTGATAGAGCAATTGTTCTATAAACTGACAACCATCACACCTCAAAAAGTTATGCTGCTGACAGATGATTTCTAAGCTGCTTTGTCCTGTATTTGGTAGGAAACAAGGGTTGTCGGCAAACCACTTCGATTTCCCTAGGGGCATCGTTCATGCTGTGGTCTGTGTGAGTAGTGCTCCCTGAAATTGTATAACAAGACCAACGCAGCACATCTAGTCATACCTCTCAACAAATTTGAGGGAAATATTAGTAAACAGCATGTATCTGGGATACATCTGTAACTGGGATAATCTGTATAATAATGCACTTTTCTATAAGATTATTAACTGAGGCAGTAGAGCAACCACTTGTACATTTTATTTACTCATATAGGATATTAATATTGCAAACAAGTTTTACTTGTCATAATTATTCTGAATTATTCCTTCAATCATAAGCTGGAGGAATACTTCTCAGGGAGAAGAATTTTGAGAGTCTTTAAAAGATTTTGAAAGGGAGTTGGAAGCATTTAGAGAAACTGAACAATGATATCTCCTTCATGATCTTTGTGTCTTAATTCCAGTGCTCTTTGCAAAGCATATGCTTCAGAATCTAGTTCTTGAAACTCCAGGGGCTTCCACATAAAAAGTTCAGTGTGTGTGTGCTCAATGGTGTTGGGATGCAAGCTTGTGGTTCACAAGGATGAACCACCCAAAATCATCCAGATTTCTTGGTTCC
Source organism: Antrozous pallidus (assembly GCA_027563665.1). Classification (NCBI taxonomy): domain Eukaryota; kingdom Metazoa; phylum Chordata; class Mammalia; order Chiroptera; family Vespertilionidae; genus Antrozous; species Antrozous pallidus. The sequence continues at coordinate 92,302,917 of CM050513.1, forward strand.
TTTTGCCCCCATAGAATTGACTTTTTTTAGCTCACAAAATTTCAAGCTTTTTGACCTAAATTGAAGCATTGTAACTATGCTAATTTTGATCCTCAATTCATAAAATTAGAAGTTTTTTTATCTTACTCAAAACACTTGCTTGCCAAATGCCTTTAAATGTCATTGTTATTACTGGTTTTTCCATTTTCAAGGGTTTTCAAATCATTCTTGTAAGAAATGAAACCTTGTTTTAGAAACTTCAACTAAATCAGTGTTAGGTTAGGTCCTTTTGGCAGCTATATACTCATTTAAATGATGCTTCCGTAGTTCATTTTGAAAATCTACCTCCTTTAAAGAGTGCCTTTATAGCCAGGCAGGTGTGTCTCAGTGATTGACCCATGTACCAGGAGGTCACCAGTTCCATTCCCGGTCAGGGCACATGCCTGGGCTGCGGGGATCGTGCAAGAGGCAGCTGATTGGTGTTTCTCTCTTATTGATGTTTCTATCTCTTTCTCTCTAAAAATCAGTAAGGACATTTTTTATTTAAATAGCGCCTTTATAGATAGCTTATCAAAACATCTGGTTCATTTTAGGGTACCCCTTAAACTGTAAGGCCTTGGAAAAGTAGTTCAACATGAGTTTAATTATTTGTAAGATACGGTTAATAATTTCTCCACACCTCACTGGTGTATATTGAGCACCAAATGAAATTATTAAAGCCAACATATTAATGCAGCAGTATGGATAATCGTTGTGAATGTGTCTTTTTGCCTGGCTCCACAATTCTCCATCTTTTGCTATTTGTACTAACAAACCAGCAACTCTTCCCGCAAGTTCCCTGCTTTGAGGACAGACTGATAAGCCACAGGAAAGGGCCTCAGATACGAAAGAAATGGTGGAAACAGATTGCAGCAGAGAGCTGGGGGACATATGGAAGCTGACTAGCTGACAGAACTTTAATTGTGAGTTGCCTCCCTGTGGTAAATGCCCTAAGTTGATAAGAGAGGTTTAATTGGCTGAATACCGTAAACGTAAATTGCCAGATCTGAATTGCAGCAAAGCAGGAACTGCATGTATGCACAACATGCTCGTAATCCTTTGTACCTCAGCCTGTCACTAAGTGGAAAATGGAACACATAGTTTCCAGCTCAGTAGCTTTGCAGTTATTTTCTTTCTAACCATATGGAATCTCCAGGGGCTCAAAGCTCCAAAAGTCCAAGTATGAGGGGATGGCCTGAAACCAACATAAGTCATTTCTGAATTTTATCTTCAAAACTATTTGATTTTAATATAATTCATCATCATGAGTTTGTTTGTTTTTTCTAGAACCTATGAAAAGTGCTCGCCCCAAAAGATATGTCTACCTCATAACTCCTAGAACCTGTGAATGTGGCCTTATTTGGAAGGATGTCTGCAGATGTAACTAAGTTAAGAATCATGAGAAAAGTCCCTTTTGCATTATCCAAATGGGCCCTAAATCTAATGACAAGTGTTCTTATGAGAGGGAGGAGAGGAGAGGCCATGTAAAGGTGGACGCATAGATGTGAGTTAGGCAGCTGCAAGCCAGGGAATGCCAGGAGCCACCAGAACTAGAAGATTCTCCTTTGCAGCCTTCAGAGGGAGCATGACTCTGCTAATGCTTTGATTTTGGACTTCTGGCTTCTAGAATTGTGAGAGAATAAATTTCTGTTGCTTACAGTCACCAAGATTATGATAATTTGCTATGGCAACCCTAGGAAGCCAATATAGTCACCAAGGCCCAATGGAAGTCCATCCTGTTGTGTGGCTGTGTTTAAAGCATGCAGGTTTTAAAAAGCAAAGCATACATATATGCACTGTGCTAGTTGTGTCTCTCCAATCTTTTCTTTGTCATCACATGGCAGTCTCCTTGTTTCTGAATTGTCACATAGCTGTCTTTTCATAAGGACTTCCACCCTACTATAGTATGACCTCATCTTAACTAATTACATCTGCAAATAGCCCTATTTCCAAATAAGGAAGAATGGGGCGCAACAGTGATGGGAATCTTGGGCAGGTGACAGAAGATGGCTAAGAAGAAAGTCAACCTCGGAAGTGTCTCGCAATAGCTACCAGGGCTTTGGGCTTTAGGATGGGATTTTAGGACAACACTCCAATCACTGGACACATTACTGTATAGGCACTTGGAAAATTAGAAATGAGAGAAAACTCAGGTCTGGAGCAATGTATGATTCCCGGTATTGGAGAGGGTCCAAGGCAACATTTTTCAACAAGAACTGCAGGTAGGTCTCTAGTGAACTGGACTGAAACACAGGTAAGAACAGTGCAAATGGGAGCTACCCCAGAAAACAGAGGCCATTCCTTGTGGACTATATGAAAAGTAAAGTAGTTTTGCTTTTATCTTTGTAGACACACATTCCACTAGCACCCCAATCAAACGCAAAACACAGAAAATAATGGCAGAATGAAAAGTAGGAGGTGTGTTTGGTGGGCCCTCAAATTTCAAGCTCTAAAGTCATACTTTAAAGTCTAAAGTATGTTCTCCATCTGAGACATAAGAAATGAGGAACTGAATTTAATCCCTGGTCCCCAAACCTCATTAAGAAAAGATATATATTTTTGTTAGTAGAATAATCAGTCTTTCTAGTAGATTCAGAAATCAGATGCAGAGTGAAGAGAAATTTATTCAGTGAATGCAAATTAGCAACTTGTATAGTTTTATGTATGACTTATAGATGTATTGGTTGTATATATAAATCCAGACATTAGTTTCAATTTGCATAATGCTTACAAGCAATGAAATTTCTCTATGTGGGTGTGATCTTTCAATGTCAGAATCAAAATGAATACAACTATTAAGCATTAATATAAACAGAACAAATAACTGTTCAGCCACTGGATTTAGCTAGACCAGCTGCTTGAGTCATTTTAACACTTTCTTGGGTTTCCAATGGAAATGAAACATTTTTTTCTCCTTAGGCCTCAATTAATTATCAACTTCAGGAAAATTTGAAGGCTGCTATGCGGAAGGTCCAACATGCACAATGAAGTCAGGTGTAGGAGCACAAAAAATAGAGGAAGATACCATGAGGATGTAGGGTGGGAGAGTTGGGAACTAAAACTATCTGGGAGGCTGTCAAATGAAAAAGGAAGTGAGTCAGAGTAGTGGGTCACTGCTTGAGCAAATGTTAGTCCAAAACAAACAATCTGAGCTTGTGATTTAAATAAAGCAGATTTCTGGAGAGTAATTAGTATTTTCTCACCATGGCAAAGGACACAGTCTATCAGGACTTGACAGCAAATAATTACATATATGACCAATAATACTCTAAGAACAAAAATATATGAAAAAAACTTCATCCTATATAATAAAAGGTTAATATGCAAATAGACCAAATAGCAGAACAACCTGTGAGTATGATGCCCACTGATCACCAGGAGGCAGATGCTCAATGCAGGAGCTTCCCCCTGGTAGTCAGTGTGCTCTCAAAGAGGGAGTGCCACTCAGCCAGAAGCCCTGAGCCAGGCTCATGGCTGGTGAGCACAGTGGCAGTGGCGGGAGCCTCTCCTGCCTCCACAGCAGGTAGACATCCCCCAAGGGCTCCCAGACTGTGAGAGAGAATAGGCTGGGCTGAGGCACCTCCCTCCCCCCTGAATGCACGAATTCCATGCACTGGGCCTCTAGTAATAAATAAAACTACTAAACACTCCTTCAAATCATGGTGTGATGATTAATTTTATGTGCTAACTTGGCAAGGTTAAGGTGCCAAGCTGCTTAGTCAGACATCAAGTCTAGATGTTCTGTGTAAGTATTTTTTTAGATGTGATTAACATTCCAATTAGTAGACCTTGAGAAAGCAAATTAGCCTCCAAAATGTGGGTGGATCTTATTCAGTAAATTGAAGGCCTTAAGAGGAAAGAGGAAGTCCCTGGAGGAGGAAGGAATTCTGCTTCCAGACTGCGGACTTGGGCGGCAACCTCACCTCTTCCCGGGTCCCCAGCCTGCCCTGCAGATTTCACACTTGCTAGCTCTGGCAGTCATGTGAGCCAATTTCTTAAAATAAATCTCTCCATCTTGCTTTCTCTAAATCCTATTATATCTCTATCTACTTATTTATCTGTCTATCATCTATTGATTCAGTTTCTCTGCAGAATTCTGACCATCACATGTGAGTATTAAAGCTTGGATGTATCCATAGCCCACATTTAGTCTAGTGTTCTCAGTGGACAATTCTTTGCTGTGTGGGAACATTTAGCATCCCTTCCCTCTCACCACTAAATACCACTAGTAAGTTTCTCCCAAGCCATATGACAACCAAAACACACACAACAACAACAACAACAACAACAACAACAAAAACACTCCTACACATCCACAAACCCTGTTTAGGGAATTGCCTGGTACTAGCCCCATTGAGAATCACTGATTCAGTGAAGCCTACCATTTTATAGATGAAGAAACTCAGGTGATGACAAATTTGATTTTTTCAATATTAATTCACTAAATGGTATGGAGGTCCCAGGTTTTTGAATTCCCAGTTTAGTACATTCCTATATCCCTTATAAATTTTATGAGATAAGCTTAAATGTGTTTAACATCAAATGTATAAAATCCCTCAGCATCTTAAAAAGTGAGCACTTACACATAAAATTTACAATTCTACTTTTCACATTTTTGAAGCATCTGCAGCTGGGATCTAATCCCTCAGTTTGGTTATCCCAGTGTCCTTGCTTTGAAAATAACAGTCTCCTTCTTTGATTTAACTTTGTGCTTCCAGTATGAGCTGTTCTATTCTGACGTGATTCTGCCCTCCCTGGCTACGGTTGGTTCGAGGGGACATCATGGCCTAGGCCAGCCAATAAGAATCATCTCCTATTATTTTTCAAAATATGAACAGAGGTAAGAGTTCCAATTGTAAACAAAGGTTGTTGGTGGTCGTGTTTGCCATAGACACAGAGGTTGGCTTACAGTGAAAGAACATAAAGCCAAGAAAGAGAGAGAAGCAGAAGTGAGAAATAAAAAGAGGTTTCTGCAGGGGCGTGGCCTCTGGTTCCAATCACACCTTTAACAGGGCTACTCCCTTGCCTTCCTGGTTCAGCTATTCATTCTTTCCTTTGATCACATGAGATAACTTAGCATCCTGGAAATGAATTCAATTTTTCTTTGGTCTAAACTAGTTTGAATTGTGTTCCTGTGATAGACAACTAAAATAATATTTTCTTTTTACAAAAAATAAAAGACTAATTGAATATTTTTAATAATAATGCATTCCAGAAGCACAGTAATAGTTATATCAAAGTTTGACAGGAAGTATTACTCCTCATCCTCCCAGCAAAGGCAGGGATGTAGCTGTGTCACAAAGGTCGTATAATCTTGTAGAAATTAAGAGGCGGTGGCTTCAATGAGGTTGAAAGTGTACCTACATCATAATCTTCATCATTATAACTATGTACTATTTATATTTTCTAAGTTTGGGTTTATGCTTTCTTATAAAACTCTCTTCCTTTCATTGATAATACTTTCTGAAATGATATCCTCACCATAGATCTCCAATTCAAACTGAATTTCTGTTCTTTGAAATACAGCATTTGGTGCAACATCTATAATTTCTTATCCATCTGCATGCAATGGCTAACTGGGATTTTCATGACACACGTGGTAATTAGGGGCTTTGTGTCTGATTACATCTAAAGTTCTCATCCTTAACTTCCCTGTTAGAATTTCCACACCAGGATTCCGCATTTCTTGCAGACCAAAGCTTTCCTTGGCTGATGGGTGGAAAGAAGAAATTAATATGAATAATGAGGAGGAAGAAGCTACATTCTACAACCTGCTATTTCAGAGGAAAGAGCACCTTTGAGGTTTTAAACAAATCTACAGTATTTAGCAAAGTCACTTTGTTTTTTCATTTTCTCGGATTCCCCTGAATCATGGAGGCTTCTCTCCCCACCCCTCCACCCTCCCACCCACCGCCTTCTTAGGAAGCTGGAGATGTGCCCGTCCAGACTATGCTATGTGCTGTGAAACGTGAGAGAAGAAAATGTGAGGACTAGTGATGGCCCACATACTGCTGAAACCCAGGCTTACTCTTTACCATGAGCTCTGACACATGGTCTTGGACTCAAACAAATATGTGTGCCTCAGAAATAGGAGGTGCCGCCAACTCTTTTCTTCTGCACAAACCATGTCTGATTCTCCCCAATTTCTCCAAGAAAAGAAAATAAAACTTCACATGGAAATATTAAGTAGAATGCAAAGAGTCCGATAGGCAGAAGGACCCCACTATAGACTCTTAAATGCCCATAAGACAAACAGATCCATTGCACCCACCATACTGTGGCCCAAGTGGCATGAGAAACATACTAAAAATCCCCTGAAATTGAAATTATGTTTCCAATCTCTGTCGTCAGCTTACTTTCTCCTGCAGTCTCAATTACCTTGATTTTCCATGGTAGCTTCTCCCATAACCATGTTTGTTCACCTCAGTGCCTGCATCTTCTTTCCTTCATCTGTGGCCCCCATCCTGACCTAGTAACTAAGAGCTGACATGCTGTCTCTGAACCTGCAGATCAGACACTCCTGAGCCCATCCTGTTTATGATGTAACCTCATTCCAAACTCTGCCCAGTTAGCAGGGACAGGATACCAGCCCAAACCTGGCAGTCCCCTTGCCTCATCTACCAGAAGGCAGGGTCTGTTTTATTCACTCACCTCGAATTGAAGAGAAAATTTATAGTCAGAGTCTTTGGCCATATCCCTGATGTAGGCGTCAAAGTCGTCCAGTTGAACTGGGCTTTGTCAAACACAAAGAAAAGTATGTTTTAAAAACCCTATTGATAGGTATTGTTTAACACTGAACTTCTCAAACATGAACACTTTTCTTGGAGAAAATAGTTTTGTTTCTCAAAGGTTAGCACTCTGTTTTTTGTTGTTTGTTTTTTGATTCATGTTACCAGTCCCTACTATATTGTAATTAAAAAGAGAGCCATCTATATGAAGCATCCTTGAAATAGAAGATATCTTTAGATTTTCAATTTACTCCAGCAGTAAAATAGTATATACCTGCAAACTCACACACATAACTCATATGTGTGGTTTCTAGAAAATTCTGGTTTATGGGGGAAAATGGATTAGACTCTGCACATTTGTAGGGATTATGGTTTTACTTTACTTTCTGTGTGATCTTGGAGAGTTTAACTAACTTTTCTGAGATTCACCATTCTCAGCAATAGAATACTATTATCATACCACCTCACAAGGTTACAACACCCGTATATTAAAGAACTTTGCCAGTAAAGAAGCTTACAAGTGTAAGGAATTGGGCTGCCGACTATGCTGTCTCACCAGGCAGGATAGTGGGTGGAGCAATAGATCCAGAGAGCTGCTAGGGCCTCACTTGGAGAGCCATGCTTAGAGGTTTGCACATCTATTAAATGATATGCAGGTTCAGAGGTACCATATAAGAAGACATACAAGCATATGTTTCTACATCTGTAGCAAAAGTTCTCACCTTTTCTCTTGTTTGTTTTTTTAAAAGAATAAGGATTATGGCTTATTTCCTATAGTTTTTCTTTTTAAATATATTTTCATTGTTGATAATATTACAGATATCTTCCATTCCTCCCCTTTACCCCCACTTCTCAGCCCCTACCCAGCACCCCATGGCTTCACTACCCTATTGCCCATGTTTGAGGGCTATGCATATCTATATCTATATCTATATCTATATCTATATCTATATCTATATCTATATCTATATCTATATAAAATAGAGAAATATGCAAATTAACCATAATGGGTTGACCAGACAGAAGGAGGTTTCGCACACAGCATCAAGGGCGGGGCATCAGGGGCCTCCGTGAGCGTGCACTGGGGAAGGTCCTGATCAGCAATGGCCCTGGCTGCTGCAGGGCCCCAGGAGGAACACAGGGCCAGACAGGTGACTGAGGGTGGGCAGCGCCATGCGATTCTGGGCTCCTAGTAAGTATATAAGTTCTTTGGTTTATCTCTTCTCGTCTCCCTCAACTCCATATTGAGGTATGTCAGGCTGTTTCATGCTTCCCTGCTTTGGGTCTTATTCTGTTGGTCATGTTATTCATTAGATTCTACAAATAAGTGAGGTCATGTGATATTTGTTTTTCTCATAATGGCTTATTTCACTTAGCATAATATTTTCCAGGTCCATCCATGCCAATAGTTTTCTATAGCTGCTTACTGCACCTGTATTCTACCTAGACTGCCCTGCTCCCTAAGCTTCTGCAGCATTCTGTCCTCTGCCACTTACCCCAAGCCTCCTACTCTGTCAGGGTCCACATAGTTGACCTTTCTTTCAGTCTTACTACAAGTTACTCAGCTTATGTCATCTACGTGCAGTCTTATATCTTCATTGCAAATATACAGTACTTAATAGCCATTTGGTTAAAGTTGTTCATTAGCTAATCTGATAGTTAACTTATTTTACTAGGTTTTAAAGACCATTATACCTCCCAGATAATACATTTAAACTTTAATGGTTTTTCTTAATAAAAATAACATCAGTGAGTTATATACACTTAAAACATTTCCACATGTTATGTTGCTCGATTGATGGTAAGATAAACATGGCCAATATTACCCCATGCTCCAGATGAGAGAGTCAAGGCTAAGAGAATCAAGAGAGTAGTCCAAGACCACGTGACTACTGAGGCATGCAACCCTGGCTGGAGCCCAGAGAGAATGATTCCTGGTTAAAAGCTTTTGTACTTCAAACTTGCCATCCTTCCCCCAAAATGGCTCAATGTGGGAGCATCAATAGGGACAGCAAGTCAGAGAAAATATTTAGGTGTTAGAAAAAGCAAAAGCAGGGAAAAGAGGGAAAAGAGAGACAGAGAAAGAGCCGGGAAATAGAAGTATGAACATCTGGGAGAGGATGCTGAGGAGAAAGAAGAGAAAAAGGAAGCTGGGAGAGAGCAGAGATGAGCAGGTCAAAGATTTAGAGGGAAAGAGTGAAGACGAAGGTGAAGGAAAGGAGTGATAGGGTGAAGATGAGTGGAGATGAGAAAGGAGAGCCAAGGGAACATGGTGGTTGGGGACATTTGGGGTGAAAGAGAAAAGATAAAGAGAAAATAAATAGAAAGTTGGAGAGGGGGTAGAAAGCCCCCCAATACATGACTTTTGGAGAAGGAGATAGGATTATAGGAAAAATGAGAAGAGGGAATGAGGAAGTTGGTTTGATACAATGCTCTGACTTGTGGGTAGTTTCCACCACCTCTACCAAAACTTCTGTCCACATCCTGCTTCTCCTTCTCCTCTCTGCCTAGGCCTTAGGGGGAGCAAACCTTGATGGAGTCTCCCTTTTTGGTTCTGAGACCCTTTCTTTCTCTCTTTTTTAGATTGTTTACCATCATATTTTGAAGGATGACTTTGGCTTATCTACTGTAGGGATCATCTGCTCTCCTGGCCTTACCCACATGATGGGTCCATCATCACTCTGGGACCGGCACTGGAGTCGGAGGCTGGAAAGTGTACCCCAGGAGATCCTCTCTTTTAACTGCTCTAGTCTATGCCTCTCTATCTCATTTAACAACCCAATGGATAATTTGGGCAACAAAGTCTTTCTGTTTCTGTCAAATCATTTCTTCCAGGTGACAGTAGCTCTCCTCTCTTTAGGCCAGTCTTGTGTCTCCTATATCACTTGGTATATGCCAATGGATGCATACTGGTTTGAAACTGATTTAGGAAAAAATTTTCTGTTATTTACATGTGCTAAAATACTATGTCACTCAAGGTTATATAGAAATATTTTTGGATCAACTTTTCTCTTGTATTATGTGCTCTGTGACTTTTTCCTCATTGGCATAGATGTCATAGATCTGGCTGGAACCCCTAATTGCCTCAGATTAATTCACCAATATTCTATCCTGGGAAAGATTCAAGGATAAGCTCTATTTATAGATGATCCACTCTTTATATGCACAGTTTAACTGAAGGCCTGGAGGTGATCATCTAATTAGGCTTTTGAAATCAACTGATGGCTAATTTTCACCCATCAGAATCTTAATTCTTACGATTTAACAGTTCAGTAGATAAGGAAAACCACAGGCTAGCAAGAGCAATTGTCTTTTTCTATTTATTACAAAGATTTCCTGAGGCAGCACTTCTCAAAGCATTTATTATAACATCAACTCTAGTAAAAAGCCTCTCTCTGCAATAAGCACAGAACTTCAAAGTACAAAAAGAGAAGGGTTTTTGTACAATTTTGATGTGGCTAAAAATTTTTTTATTTTATCTATTTAGAAAAACATTTCCTTCAGCAAGACTTTGATAATTCTTAACAACCTATTATTTCTCATATGTCATTTGGTGATAATATTTTTTTATTCCTGATATGGTTTCTGTGATACACCCACCTTCTTAGCAGTCATGCCATCCATATGTGCAAACACACCAACACATAATATCTTAGCCATTTTAATACACAATTGCCTCTTCCTTTCTTTTTTTAAAAATAATTGTAAGAAGTTTATTTGAGCCAAAATGAGGATGTATACCTGGGAGCAAGATCCCAAATGCTCCTGGCCTCTTTCTTAAGCATCCCTTCTATTTGAAAATAAGAAATCTTTTTAATTTGTTACATTAACATCATTATGAAGAACAATTTTAAAGAAAATATTTAAAAATGAAATAGTAAGAAAAACTTACTGAATTACATACTTAAAAATTGCTGAAACTAGACTTTAAGTGTGATCACCACTAAAAGAAAATGATAATTGTGTTACAGATGGAGGTGCTAGCTAATGCTAGAGTAGTAATCATATTGCAATATATAAATCTTTCAAGTCAATACATTATACACCTTTAAACATGCACATGTTAAATATCAATTATATCTCAATAATGAAAACACTTACTTAGTCAGTTTTCTCTTCTTTAAACCATTTTTACTCCTGAGAATTAAAAAAAAAGAGAGAGACAAATTTATCTGGGCAAAAGAATTGATTAACATAATGATTAAACTTGAAGAATTTTAAATAATTACATTAAGCACCTCAATTTTATTTAATTTTTACTAAACATATCTCCGATTTGTTTAATTACTTTCCCTTAAATGAGAACATATGATAATAATTTCAGATTCATTAAAAACTCTATTAGATTACAGGAACATACCTATACTTATATTTAATATTTGTCAGAGACAGAAATCTGGAAATATATAATTTTTTGCTACTGGTGGTTAAGTTGCTAAAGTCATTTTGAAAATGCATAAAAATACCAACTGCCTGAATTCTCCCAGTTCTCTAGGTAAGAAATAAAGAACCAGGGAATAACAGTGAGAAATAATGGTGGGAGGGAGGATATGTTGGTCTCTTAATTAATTTTCTGGACATTTTTGTTGAGCATGTGAATTTGTGCTACCAGTGTTGGCTTGTGTCTTATATAATTCTACTCATTCTACTATGGCATTGTTTATGTTCATTTATAAACTAGCTTTTAAGCTGTTTGAGGAATTGAACCAATTACCTGCTTGTTCTTAATTCATTACTAGTTTGTAAGTTCAACTCAAGGTATGCTTCAGTTAATTACAATTGGGGTGCTTAGGGGAATAGTTTTCAACCAGTAAGTAAGATTACTGATCTAATAGCTAATGCTAAGATAGTCTACTGAAGCACTTCATTATTATATTTTAATTTCTTATATAAGTAATACCAGGTATGATTGTGAGCAAATACTTTTTATAAGTATTTTCAAGGATCTTTGAAAATTGATGGAATCATCCAAACTTTCAGGAAATAAACAATCTATAGTAATAACTGGGTGTGATTTGAGTACCCTCATGTGCCAAAATATTTATTTACATGAGAATTATGCATACTTGGATACCTCCATTTCCAGAAAGCCTTTAAGCAGAATAAAGCACTACCTTCTCTGCTTGCACAGTGCTTTACTCATGGGCCATTTCTCACATTGTCTGACTGTCCATCCATCAGACTGACAGTCTGGCAGCTAGACCATCCCTTCCCCCAGAGCTGAGCACAGTTATTGGAACACTTAGTGGGTGTTAAATAAATGCTTATTTAATTCAGTTAAACAAACAACTTTGCTATGTCACCCTGACCCTTTTACTTAATGATTCAATTAAGAATGTGATACTTGGACTCCTACAGTCCCGTGGAGGAATGGGATTTTCAGATGGAGAGAAAGTAAGGCAGGACAGAAAACGTAGAGGCATGTCTGTAAGGCAAGTGGTATTTCTGGTTTTAAGTAGTTTTTTTCTTCCCCAATTCTAAGTGAAGACAATCCATTCAAGAGTTCCTGTCCTTGTCCTCTCTTTGTCTTCTTTACTTGAGATTTACATAAAGGGAACAAATATTCCAGTTTTACTTTGCCTCTCCCTCATCCTCCCAAAACCTCACTATAATACTGGGCAGAGCTGTACCACACTAGCATTTGGGAACCTAAAGAAATGCCTCTTGAATAATCTCCTACTCAGCGCTTGCAATGGTAATTCAGCTAGCTTTAGGATTCCCACATTTACCTCATGTAGCAGAATGTTAGCATACATAACTGAATGTTCTGGTAAAGTCAGGAGGCTGCCAGCATATTTTGTGATTGGGAGTGAAATTTAAAAAAAAGAAAGAAACCTTTTCTAACCAAACAGACTTTAAGGGAACTGGGGAAGAAACAAGTGTATGTGGGAGGGTGACACTGAATAAATTCAGTGCTGAAATATTAAGCTGCTACTATTCACAACTGTGCAGAAATCTGACTCATGGAGGTGTTTCTTTAAATCTCATTCATTGATTAAATGAACTTTAGACCCATGTGAAATTCTATCACTTGCTTTAAGATGACTCACTGTCATACTCTGATCATCATAATTGTAGGTCTTCATGACTATGTACGACTCTCATTGTTATACCTATATTTTGCTGAATTTCTATAGGTATTCTAAGGCTGTGGAACATGACAAAAGCACTGAATTATGAGACTTCACAGCAATAGTGCTATAATTATCTAACATTGGTAATTGCTGTGTTCATTCTAAGACTAACCTCACGAGGAGAACCAAGATGGCGGCATAGGCAAAACACCTATCTTACCGTCATATGCAGCAATTTTAAAACTACAACTTAACGAAAGGACAAACACCATCCAGAATCACCAGAAAGCTGGCCGAGTGAAAATTCCACAAATAAAAGTGAAGATAAGACACTGTGACTCAGAGGAGTGGCTGAGGACAGCGTTGAAGATTCATGTGGGAGAGAGGTTTGGAGCGCACGTGCGGATAGAGCTGACGGCTGAAAACCGGCCAGTTTTCTCCAATGGGGAGACAAAGACGTCCCACTGGACTGATTCTCCAGCTCTGGGCGAAGTCCAGAGAACCCACTATCATATGGGGTAAAAACTGGACAGTGGGAGGGCACGCGGAAGCTCGGGTGCTGCAGGGGTCTCCTGGCTTGTGGAGAAGGGAGCTTGCTCGAACAGCTCAGCTGCATGACCGCGCAGAGAGTGCTCTGCAACTTGCTATCTCATTCGGGAAATCGTCAGACTGCTTTGTTTTACGGCCCTGGGTGAGACTTTGGGTGTGCAGACTCATTTGGGGAGAGTCTGAATTCTCCGGCAGCCAGCGGAGTGAGGCGGCTCTCTCTCAGAAGTTCTGGCAGCCATTGCCCCCGGCACAGAGTCCCTGGGGCCACATAGGGCAGAGCTAACGCTGTCTGCTTGGCCCGGAGACTCCGCCCATCCAACCCGAGCACAGCTGAACGTCACAGACAATTGGCCTGGAGGTCAACCCCTCCAAGTGCTAACAACGATTAACCTGAGCTTAACTTCAGCAAGACTGTGCAACCCATATCCGCCTCAGGTAACTGGGGAGGCTGACCCACTGTCCCTTGTAGGAAGTCTACCACACAAAGCTAATTGACCAACTCAGGGAAGCAGCCACCATGGAGACACATGGAAAGAAATCAGATGTGAAAGAAATGGAGGAAAAAAAAAAATGACTGGACATGGAATTCAAAGCCACGGTTATAGGGCTTCTCAAGAGGCTCCAACAAAAGGTCGAGGCCTATAAGGAAATAAGCAAGACCGAAAAGGAAATGAACGAGACCCTGAAGGTTATGAACGAGACCTGCAAGGAAATGAGGGAGACTCTCAAAGATATAAAGGAGACTCTCAAGGATATGAAAAAGGACCAACCAGAAATTAAGGATACACTGACTGAAATAAAAAATATTATACAAAGACCTAAAAGTGCTCTGGAGCACCCCAAGAACCAAGTTCAAGATTTGAAATACAAAGAGGTAAAATCCACTCAGGTGAAAAAGCAAGAAACCAAAAGAATCCAAAAAATTGAAGCTAGTGTAAGGGGCCCCTGGGACAACCTCAAGCATACCAACATCCAAATTATAGGGGTGCCAGAAAAAGAGAGAGACCAAGACAATGGAAACCTATTTGAAGAAATAGTGACTGAAAACTTCCCACACCTGGTGAAAGACATTGACTTAGGTGTCCAAGAAGTGCACCGAACACCAATATATAGGAACCCTAAGAGGACCACACCAAGGCACATCATAATTAAAATACCAAGAGCAAAAGACAAAGAGAGAATATTAAAAGCAGCAAGAGAAAAACAGTTAGTTACCTATAGGGAGCACCCATACGATTGTCAGCGGATTTCTCAACAGAAACAATGCAGGCCAGACGGGATTGGCAAGAAATATTCAAAGTGATGAATAGCAAGAATCTACAACCAAGATTACTCTATCCAGCAAGGCTATCATGCAGAATTGAGGGTCAGATAAAGTGCTTCGCAGATAAGAAAAAGCTAAAGGAGTTCATCACCACCAAACCAATATTATATGAAATGCTGAAAGATATTCTTTAAGAAGAGGAAGAAGAAAAAGATAGAGGTATAGATTATGAACAGCAAATACACATCTATCAACAAGTGAATCTAAAAATCAAGTGAATTAATAAGCTGATGAACAGGATAAACTGGTGAATGTAACAGAATCACGGACATAGAGAGGGAATGGACTGACAACACTTGGGGAAAAAGGGAGTGTGGGAAGTGCAGCAAGAGACTGGACAAAAATCTACAACTATGGGAGAGGACAGTGGAGAGGGGTGAGGGTGGAGGGTGGGATGGGTACCAGGTGGAGGGGAACTATAAGGGGGAAAAAAGGGAACAATGTAATTAATAAACTGAACAATAAAGATAAAAAAATTAAAATAAAATAAATAAAAAGTAAAAAAAAAAAAAAAAAAGACTAACCTCACGGGAAATTCATTTTAAAACGTGTAAGTTAAGGCTTTGTTAACAATTTTAACTTCAGCACATTATGGAAAAAGCTAGTATGTGTGCATGTTACAATGAACATGTTGGGTGATGCTTAGGGTATCATTCCATTACAAAGATTTTATGAATAACTGACAAATAACCATCAGAAATATGGTATATGTCCGTATAGGATGATACACTTCTTTTAATTTTTTTCCTATCATTTATGTTAGGTAAGGTTCAATGACCCAATGATTTGAAGAAGCTAAGTTGCATTCTTTGTAAGTTCTTCATGGTATGATAGTCAGAAAGCCAGCCAGATTGGAATTTATTGCAAAGAAGAATATAAAGCAATGACAGAGGATGGGATTCACGATGATTAAAAACAAAACCCCTCCCCAAAGTCTCTATATTCCCAATTTCATAAGCGCTACTTACTTTCTCATGCGCTAAATGGAAATCACCCCCAAATCTTAAGAAAAGGTCTTATAGAGCATGCAATAACCATTAGCAAAGCTGAGCATTTTAAAGGAAGTGTTACTTCATGCTTACAATATCAACAATTGTGGAGGACTTAGACCAGGCAGAAGCATAGTAGGGAACAGTATGAGGGTGAATGTGGAAGTAAATAACACTGAATCCAGGTAGACCAGTGGTCGGCAAACTCATTAGTCAACAGAGCTGCAGTTTGCCGACCACTGAGTTAGATGATCTGAGATCATGAAAGTCAGAAATCGTGGCAGAATACTATCCTTAACTAAGCCTACTGAGCACTGGGATTTGGGCCCCGAATCTGCGACCATCCTGGGAAAAGATTCCACCAACACTATGAGGAAGAGAACTGATTTCCACTCAAACCACTACAGACATCAGGAGGATTTTAGAAAACCAATAGGAACATATCTCCTCGTGAAGTGGATAGTTTAGAGAGGAAGCTGGGCGGTGTGTTAGGAGGGAGGTGAGTTATTAGATGAAAAGTAGCAAACAGTAGGGAATTCGGTGGTTTTCTGAGTACTGAGCTAAGCTAGAAGAAGGGACCATGAGTTTTACTTTGATATTTGGCATGGCACAAGCCTCAGGCTGATAACGTAGGCTATGATCAGTATATTTTTATTGCTTGATGTGTGAGTGTGCAGTTTATGAAAGTGACAGAAAGCCTGGGGCTCTATGTTTTGCCTTCTGTTCTTGCCTGTAAATAACCCTTTCCTGTTTCAGGATTGTTTTTCTACAGACTATTAAAGGGCTTTTACCCCTAACTCGGACCTCATGTT
The DNA here is from genome assembly GCA_027563665.1 of Antrozous pallidus. Taxonomy (NCBI): domain Eukaryota; kingdom Metazoa; phylum Chordata; class Mammalia; order Chiroptera; family Vespertilionidae; genus Antrozous; species Antrozous pallidus. The sequence goes on from CM050513.1 coordinate 92,319,411, forward strand.
ATTTTATGAGTACTATAAGTAGTGGATCTTGAAGGGTTGCTGAAATTCGATCCCGTGTTCATTAGAGGGACCTATTGAAAAAGACATGCATCTTCCAGATACACCCAGGTTGGGAATTTAATCACTGGTCAGGGCACACACAAGAAATCAACCACTGAATGCATCAATAAGTGAAAATCAATCTCTCTCTCTAAAATCAATAAAAAGTTACACATGTATATTAAAAAGGACATGCAAATAAGCATAGGCCCGCCTGATATAAGCTTAAAATGAATGGTGGAAAATGAGAAAATCAAAGAATTTAGCAAGGGACACATTCGTATAAAGCCGCATTCTAGTGCACTACTGTGACTTTCTGCGGCTTTTCATCTTAACTTATACTCCATTTCTGAAAAAGTAACAGTTTACACGGAGATATGGCATGGCACGCAGGTACCAGTCATTTGAAGAACAGTAGTTCATCAGTGCTTAATCTTCTTCAACCTCTATTTCTATATATCTAAAATGGGGTGACAATATCTTCTGCAGAGTAATGACAATTCAATAAGACAGCACTAGCTGGTTTGGCTCAGTGGTTAGAGTGTCGGCCTGAGGACCAAAGGGTGCTGGGTTTGATTCCAGCCAAGGGCACATGCCCCGGTTGTGGGCTCAATCCCGAGTGGGGGGAATGCAGGAAGCAGCCAATCAATGGTTCTCTCTCATCATTGAGGTTTCTATCTCTCTCTTCCTCTCCCTTCCTCTCTGAAATCAATAAAGGAAGTATAATAATAATAATAATAATAATAATAATAATAATAAATAAGACAATTATACAAAGAGGCTTGAACATGGTTATTTGCTCCATATTCATTAGGTTAGCATTCTTATACAAAAAAAAATCAACATGGAGGCCCCAAATGCAGTGGGTAGTGCTCTGGGTTTTTCTACTTCAACAGATTTCTTCTTGGGAATGTCGAACTCAGCAATGGATGGAGATGGGAAGGAACATGGAAAGCACCGTTTATAAAGAGAGGCCATTAGATTGACTCGGGAAGAAACAATTGTCTGATAATACATGGAAGGAAAGCATTCCAGAACATCACAAGAAGAAAATTTAATTGGGAAACATTATTGTTAGCATCTTGGTACCATTCACTGCTTTAATTCATTTCACTGATGAATAATTTTAGATGCTGCCAACACATACATGAATTTTTTCTGTTTTGTTTCTTCCTGAAAGCTAAGTGTTAAAGACTATGTCAGGCAAATAGTAAAAAATAAAATAAAAATCACTTACCAAGGATTAATATAAAATGCCAAAAGATAATCAGTCCAAAGACATGAAGGTAGCAGGGTTAGGAAAGCAAATATACTCCTACGCCTGTGAGCATTAATAGATAACAGATGTAAAGATGAAGAAGTGGCAAGAGTTAGTAAGATAAATTGTGAACAGACATCAGTACATTATTCACTGGAATCAAGTAAAATGAGCATCTTAATTATAATGAAATATTATTCTGTTCTGTGAAACTTAAACCTGAGGGCTGAAGTGCTATAATGTTGTCAAAATCAGTTTCATTCACACACAGCCTCTTATTGTAATCAGATTTTTTTTCAATATATTTTGTGTTAATTAGTCTGCTATTAGGTGATTACATTTCGCATTCAGTGAAATGAAGCGCTTAAATGCCTCATTATTTATCTCAAGTCTTACTCTTCGATATTACCCTTGCAGTGCTTAAGTAAGTCTATTTTAAGGAACCTGTAAAACATCATTTGGTAGCTGTGGGAGGGAATATAAATGGTGAGTTTACACGTACCGGTCCTGGCAAAGACTCAAAGCTTTTGAGACACTTTCATGCATTACTGAGACTTTCTATGTTAATTTTATTTTAACTTATACACTGTTTCTAAAAAGTAACCCTTAACACGGAGGTAGGGCATGACATTCAGGTGCCATTCATTCAGGAACAGTAGCCTAGTCTGTGAGTTTAACCAATACTCAGCTGAGTGGGAGCAAAACTACTGAGTTTTACTTTAATTCTCATTCAGACTGTTGGTTTAAAATGCATGATTTAAAACCAATTTCAGATATTCCAACCAGTTGTAACATAGAACATTCACTAATGCAGATTTAAAAATATCGTAAGGTTACATCGATAGTTATTCTGAGAATTAGGAGGAAATGCTGTCGCCTTGTCGCTTTAGTTTTTACAAATCTGCACAGAGATAGCTATTCTCAGCCCGAAAATGCTGGGCCTGGAAAACCTGTCTTTGCCAAGAATTGATGAGAATTTTCTGGATTTTATGAAAAAGCCCTGAAGTGAAGTCTTCTTTGCCTCAGTTCTCCCGTAACGGGTCCCCCATATTTTATAAGCTGTGACTGGCTGTGCAGTCAATAACACAGCTCTCCTGGGGCATGTGTACAAATGAATCATTTCCTACGTGAGCTGCTCACCATGGCTCTGTGACTGGACTATTTTTAAGGATGGGCCAGGCAGCCAACAAATATCGGGAATAGTCTCTTCATCTTGCAAAACGTGGTAATATGTTTGAACAAAGCTAGAAATGTCTCCTAACTTTTCATCAAGGGTTTATGAATTTCTCTCAGTCACATTTCAGTAGCAAAATTCCATTCAGACTAAAGTTTTAAAAATAGCACAAAAGCATCCTATTCCAACTAGACTTTCAACCAGAGTGGGCCTCAAGTAGATAGGTGCCCACTCAGGGAGGTAGAATTTATATTTTAAATAGAATCCTCCCTCCCTCATTCTGTAGACTAAAATTTCCAGTGTCACGTATCAATTTCTTTAAGGTTAATCATTCTGGGGGATTAGCAAAAACAGAACAAAGGTTACTTTCCAAAAATTAATATGAAATGTCTGTGTTTAAATGTGCTTTGCACGGTTGCTTGCACAAAAGCCAAACTAGATCATGTAAGCAGTGCTGGCTTCAGTAAAGGTTACTTAATTAGCCGTGTCATTTGGTATTGATTGCCATGGATGGTTAATTCTCATGTGCCCTTGTTAAGTATAATGTTAACCAATTTAATCCCCTGAAAGTGCTTTCTTCATTCTCAGAATACCTCCTCCCTCCAGGTCCTAAATACTCAATAAAGAAAAATGATGCCATGTTTTCTCATGAACCCTTCTTGGCTTTGATATGTATTAACCCGTAAGTAGGAGTCGAGGGCCCTGAGCTGTATACTTCTGCTTGATGTTTGAACAGAAGTGGTGGCTCATGTCCCCAGGCACTGAAAGGTGAGCTTATGTAGAGATGCTGCTGAGCCACAGGCTTCCATGCGGTTTCTTGTCATGCCGCCAGCCTCCACTTGTTCAGTGTAAGCCCTCCTTGGGCTCCGTTATGAGCTAATGGCCCTAACTGATGATTTAGTCCTTTGTTTAATATAGTAAATACAGAGCAGACTGTGACACTTTTGCTACTTCATAATTGTATTAAACTAATATATACCAATATACTCTGTGCATATTTGACCTTTGAAAGTCCACTGTCAGAGAAATTATGAAAAAGGATGATCAGACAAAAACCATGTAATCCCCCAAAGATAGTAAAACACAGCGTGGAGCACAAACAGCATAGCTACGTGTCTGGAGGCTTGTTCTGAAAGAATACGCACCAGTTGTATGGAAGCTTCCCATCCCTCTCTAAGGATGCAAAATTGACAAAAGTTCCTGCTCCACACTCCCTGTATGAAAGGAATCACAAAATCAAGGTGACTGCTTGATGGAGCACATTTTTACCGCGACATAAGAGTCTTTACCAGCTCATCATCATAACATTACATTTTAAAAAAGCTAAAATGAGTTCTATGGGTTTCTCTTTGCATAAAATGCAAAAACAGAAAGATAAAGCAAAACAACAATTTTCCACAAGGTCGCACATCCCCACAGCAAGCTGAGGCCAAAAGGTTCCAGTTCACAATCCTTTCCGAAGGGCGCTCAGGATCCTAAATAAATCTTTGAACTATTTGGGATTTAATGTTTTTCACAAAGTAAGTTATAGCAGCTATTCTAGATAAAATGAAGGGTTTTTTTAGGGGGGTTGTTTTTGTTTCTAGAAAATATTCTTCATGGGGTTTTTTTTTTTTTTGTAGCATATTGATTTCTTCTCTATAATGATGGTGGATCAAGATGTATTGTTTTTCTTCAACCAAAAACTTCCCCTCATGTTGTGATCCCCATTATATGCATCACTTGAGATGAGAGTAAAAGAATGAAACACATTAAAACAGAGAGGCCTGTGCAGAGCTTCTTATCCAGAATGTTGCTTATTAATCTGCCAGCAGAAAATATTGTTAACCTTTTTTCTAGAATTGGAGTAAAAGGGTAAACATATTCTCACGCCTTCTCCATCTTTTGCTTAATATCATGCATAAATAACATAGCTCACTGGGGCTCATGCATCTCATTTTCCCTTTCCATGAAATTGATGGACTTATTCAGAATTGAAGCAGAGATTTTGACATTACTGGCACAATATGCTAATTCAGCTATCTTCCTGTTCTTATCAGATGTTCTAAGAATAGTTTTCGTCTTTTGAAAAATACATGACTATGTTATATCATATTGTATTTTGAATTACACATCAATTGACTTTCCTTTGTCCATTTCCTATAATATATAGGAATTTATTTACATTTAACTTACAAGAAATTTTTTTACTCTTCAATTCAAGGGTTTTTAAACTGGGGTCCAAGAATGGAATTTAGGGCTCTATGAAGATATATTTAGCAGTTCCTTCAATTATTAAAGTAAGTAACAAGTCACAATAATATCATCAGTACTTGTGAGATTTCCTAACAAAAGAAATTGCATTTGGATTTTCTGCAGGTATTAAAATATTGTCTACAGCACTATGGGAAAATATGAGAATTACTGTACACTTACTAAATATTGTTATCTAATGAATTAATAAAGAAGCATATGACACATTAGTTCTTTTACATACTTCTATGACCATATTTTAACATAATTAGTTTCTTTTTCATTCCTATGTACTTTATTTTATGCACTTAAAAAGAAAGCATTTTTCTCAGAAGAGAGCCACAGTGTCATCAAACTGCCAGTGGATCATGGCACAGAAAACATTAAGAACCTCTGTCCTAAAAACCAACTGACTAAAGCAGAACCACTTGTCCTAAATATTTTGCTGTATGCAGCATTGAGGATACTCCTGCAATCACCCCCATTAATACCACTATCCCCATTACCACACTACCGCCCCCTCCACTATTGCTATTCCGAGCTAGCTTTTGTTGCACACTTCCTATGAGTTGAGTATTATGTTATGCTATTACTATCTTATTGCTCCTCACAATCCACTAATGTACAGGTTATTGTCCTATTCTTTATTTTTAAAAATGTAGTTTTATTTATTTCCGTGAGGAAGGGGAAGGGAGACTGATAGAAACATCAATGATGAGAAAGAATCGTTGATCAGAGCCTCCTGCACACCCCTTACTGGGGATCAAGCCTGTGACCTCCTGATTCATAGGTCAATGCTCAACCACTGAGCAACACCAGCCCGGCAGATATCCCCTTCTTGATATGCCCTGGCCTCCAGGCTACCTCACTCTTAGTTTTCCTTTCAGTCCACTGGATATATCGTGTCAGTCTCTTTTGCTGCCACCCATTTTTTCTCCATAAAAATCTTAACACTAGATTATTCTGATGCTTAATCCAGAGATTTCTTTTCTAATCTTCACTTCCTGTATTTCATCCCATCTACAGCTTTAACACCATTTATATGCTGACAACTCCCAAATTTACACCTTCATCTCAGACTTCTCTCCTGATCACTTTTTTGCTGCCTCCTCTCCACCTGCACTTGCAGTCATCTCCAACGTAATGTTTCCCAAACTGAAGTCCTGGTGTTCCCCCCTCCAAAACCCTTTCATGGGGAATCCTATCTGGTTATGACAATTCCATCTTTTTGGTTGGTAGGGCCAAAACCCTTGAGTTATTCTTGACTCCATTCATATCCATCCAATATGGAATTTGTTAGAAAATCCTATTGCCTCTCTTTTCAAAATATATCTGGAATCTGATCATTTTTCCCTACCCACCATTGCTCCTCCTATAGATTGAACTACTACTGTCTCGCTCTTGCATTGATTATGGTCATGGCTGCCTCAGTTCTCAGGCCTGCTTTTGCCCTTGCCTTAGTACAGCCTGTATTACATACAAGTCAAAATGAAAATGTTAAAATATAAGTCAGGTATTTTAAATCTCACTTAAACTCTGGAATGGCTGCCCATTTACTCAGAGTAAAAGCCAAAGTTCTTAAAACTGCTTATGAAACCCTATATGATCTGACATCACTCCTGCTTCTCCTCCATGCTTTTCCTCTGCTTTAGCCACTCTAGACTTCCAACTAGTCTTTGGACCTGCTAGTCATGCTCCTGCCTCCTCTCTTGGGTGCACTCTTCCCCCAGATACCACATGATTAACTCGCTCATGTTCAGGTCTTTTCTCACATGTCACTCTTTCAGTGAGCTATATCCCCCTCCCAGAGCTCCTGTCCTCATATTCTCCACACAGGTACTACCAATCTCTCTTACTCTGCTTTGTTATTTTTCTATTACTGTCTGCTAATATACAACCTAATATTTTAACTTTTACCTTTACTACTTATTGTCTCTCTTTTTCATTAGAAGACAAGCTGCCTGTTTTGTATGATGTTATATTCCAAGAACCTAGAGGAGTCAGACACAAAACAGGTGTCCAAAGATACTTGTTAAATAAACGAATAAAGTTTCTGTGGGCTCCACAGGGACAAATAGGTTATAAATCAAGATGTGACCCTATGCAGTATGATTTCAGAACTCCACGTTCTAGCCACAGTGCTGTGCCATTACCCTCACTACCCTTCTAAGATTTGTTCTAATGCCAACATTAAGGAGCTTGATTTTTATATTCTTGACTAATCACTTTTCTTTACTTTCATATTATCCCATTTTTATATCCTTCCTGATACAAGTCAGTTCATACCTTTAAATGTATTTATTTATCTGCATCTCTCCAGCTAGGCTCTAATTTCCTCGTGAACAGCTTGGATGTTTGGATGTCTCATTTTTCTTTGACTACGCCATACATTTATTTAAGAATAGGTGAATGATAGAACTCTGAGAAAGAAGGATGTTGATTTGATGACAAGGCAGCCAAGTAACATTGGGCAAATATAAATTTGAATCAAGTTTCCCAAACCTGGCTGTACTTAACTAGGTAACTGGTTGTGTGTGTGTGTGTGTGTGTGTGTGTGTGTGTGTGTGTGTGTGTTTTGAGGGAACTTATCATTGTTTTGATAATATAGGACTACAGAAAGTTCTTGACAATGTGCTCTGATAAGAAATGCATTGGTAGTCAAAGGAATAGGGAATCATCAAAATCATAAATCAAAAGGCTCTTCTAACAGCAAGAAAAATGAAATTGCCTGCAACTCTGAATAATATGAACAAAAATAATCACAAACTCTACAAATAATTTATCATAAGACAGCTTCAACAGAACTAATGAGGAAAGGGATTTTTTTCTTTCTTGTGTTCTCCACATATATTAACTTTTATCAGTCATTCTGAGTAGGTACAGATTTTTCTTTTACTCCCAAAACAACTTTGAAATTACCCAAATCTAATGTATGGGTCACTTAAAATGACAAGATCCATAGATAAGAGGTCTGGTTTTGTGTAAACCAATAATATTCTGCTTTACCATTCCAATGGCAATGTTTTCTAAAGTAATAATAAAAGTCTTCTTAGAAACTATGACAATAGTATGATGAAGACTGGGGAGGGGGAAAGAGTGGGGTTGAGGGAGTCAGTTGGGGGAAAAAGAAGGACATTTGTAATACTTTCTTTCAATAATAATGATAAATTTAAAGAAGAAAACATGGAATAGAAGTAGACAACTTACTGCTATAAAAGTGTACATGATAAATAAAATATTGTAAAGGCTATGGGTAAAAGATTAACCAAACTTAACTTACCTAGCCATCTGCAGATGCTTTCTCCTGAGAATGATCAGTGTGACCAGCAGCAATCCAATTAGCAGGGTGCTAAGAATGGCCAGCACTGAGATGACTACCACATTGGGATTCATCACTGTAACTAAACAGATACACCATACATTCTAGTTACAGCTTCCCTTACATGGAAACTAACTGAACCCACTCATGGTTTTCCAACTGATTTTGAGACCAATGGACTTATGACAACAACAGCAACAATTATGTTTCTACAAGCTGACAATGACCTCTTCTGGGTCAACTACAAGTTAGTGGATTGATCAAAAGTATTTCAGGCCTACATTCTGGATGTTCTTATAAAGGGAAATGATAAACTGCAATTCCTGTGATATAATTTAAATTCATTGGAAGCCATTATCATGTATTTTCATTCTTTAACTTTTTCAGAAGCTTACAAACTCTTATTTTACACTCATGATTTTTTAGAGTCAGAAAGCACCACTGTCTATTTCACTCACAAGTAATAATGTATATGAAAAAGGCATTAGCGAGCTGCCATCTGCTATAGCACTTAACACATCGCTAGAAGCAGGCATTCTGATGATCTGTAACCATATGTTGAGAGGTTTTCCATCTGTACAACTCAAGAGATTGAACCTTTTCATAAGCTGTAGGGCCCTTGAGAACAGAGGTTGTGTCCCTTTCATATACTTTATATGATGATCGGTCTACAACGGCACTACACATTCCCTAGCCTAGCTCATCACACTTCATGGAAGAGCAAGGTATTAAAGGTGGGAATTTATGTCAAATGTTTTATAAAACTATTAACAGGGAGTCAGAGAAGACGAGAATGATACCATCCTCTGCACTGATCATAAAACCACGGAACTGGCTGGCATATACAATTCCTAAGTCTCTGGGTGTTGCCACTTCCCATTTGGGACAATGTGGCTCCAGTTCATGGGCAGAGTACTTGAGCAGAAAGAACAGTAGACTCATGGTCAGAAGAGCTGGTTCAAGTTCACTTCATTACTAATTGCCATTTGAGGAGGCTGTTTTATCTGTCTCTCTGGGCCTCATTATCCTCACTAGCAAATAAATTTAATAATATCAACTGTTTCTGGCTTGTTGTAGAGATGACAAGGAGTAATGAACAATAAGTTACATTTAGAAGAGTGTAAGAGGACATGATATACTTATTAGGTCCATTTTTTGTCCTCTCTTCTGAAAAAACAAAAATTTAAAAATCCAAAGCAAAGAAACCAAAAAAAAAAAAAAAAAGCCTACACTACTCATCATTGGATACAGTGGCTAAATATATGACAAATGTTACAGAAATGAAAATGGATCCAGTAAAGGGTAATGTGATAGTAAGAGTAGTTCAATTATAGGCAGTTTCATAGGAGATCTCAGACTATAGAATCAGACTCTAACAAAGAGAGGAATAAAACATATAGCTGAGAAAAAGAACAAGGACCTTTCATTATTTTCAAACTTCTCCACTCATTGTTTCTGCTTGATGGGAAACTTTTTTGCTCTGACCCAGAAACTGAGTCTTGCCATTATTTGACAGCTAATGGCAAAAGCTGAACTAGATGAACTGAAGTTAGTTAGGTATCGTGGTTGGCAAACTGCGGCTCATGAGCCACATGCGGCTCTTTGGCCCCTTGAGTGTGGCTCTTCCACAAAATACCACGGCCTGGGCGAGTCTATTTTGAAGAAGGGGCATTAGAAGAAGTTTAAGTTTAAAAAATTTTGCTCTCAAGAGAAATTTCAATCGTTGTACTGTTGATATTTGGCTCTGTTGACTAATGCGTTTGCCGACAACTAGGTACTGTGGCTACCACTGAAGAGGATGGTGAAATTGATACCAACGAACATTTAGAAAGCATGTGCCAGGATTTTACGTCCTGTATTTCTAACCCTCAAAACAGCTCAACAAGTTACATATTATTATCCTAGCTTACAGATGAATAACTAAAGGTTCAGATATAGGAAATATCTTCCCCTAAATCACATAGGGATAGAAATTAAGCACTCCCTGATCTCAAAGCTTAGAATTTTTCAGTAGAACAAGCATGGTTCCCATGAAAAGGATAGAATATATATATATATATATGGATATATATATATATATATATATATATGGATAGATATATATCTGTATCTATAGATAGATAGATATCTATGTATGTGTATATATATTTTAAAATAAAACAGAAAATTTTTGAAAAGATATAACTTTTGAAGACACCAGATCCCCCTATTGCATGTAGTTACCCATTGTTGAGACGGCTATAAATGTGGGGACACTGGGGCTGCCGTGGCTAAAGCTGGTGACACTACAGTTGTAGGCAGTGGCAGGAAGAAGGCTGGAGATGGTCACAACATGAGAAGAAACAGAAATCGGTTCCTGGAGATGCAGAAAATTAAATAAATGTTATGTAACCATTTATTTTGATTTTTAAATTTTTCATAGTGAGTTGGTAATGGAGGGACAGAATAAAAAATTTAAAAGACAAAAAAGGATAGCAGTGAAAAATAAGTTATAAACAATGCTACAGGGAACATAACTTCACAATTATGGGAATGTAAGTATATGTTCACAAGTACACAATGTATGTATATATATTTTTATATTCATAGCAATTATATTGATGGGTCAAAAGCTGTGTATTTTTAATTTTGAAAGGTATTGACAAAGTGTCCTCCATAGACATTTCCAAGTTATCTACCTACTGTCAATGTCTGACAATGCCTGTTGCCCTATCTGCTTCTAACATAGCATAATGACAAACTCTTTGAGCTTTTCCAATCCTATTAGTGGAAACTATGCCTCACTGTAATTTTATTCTGCATTTATTTCTCCATGAGAGAAGGTTGATCATTTTTTCATATGTTTAAGAGACTTTTGTGCTTATTTTCTGTTAAATCTTTGTTTTGAATTTTTGGTCTTTATCCTTTTTATTTGTAGTAATTCTTTGTATATTAAGGACTCCCGACCTTGTCTGCATTTTCAGCTTTTCAAAAGCCTCCACCAAAGGCATAGCAACTTTGCATTCTCAAAAGCATTTAATATTCACCTATTCTATGCAAAGTAAGTTGTTCATTTGGTGAGCCAATAGTCAGACCAGTTACAAGCATTACTGCACACTATAAGAAGATGGGCTAGCAAAACAAGGACCTGAAAACTACTGCCTAAAGAGATGAAAGGCATCAGCGCTTATTTCCCACTCCCATCTCTCACTATCCTATGAAAGAATGCTTCTAAGGAAAGACTTGCTAACAACACTCAGTTGTAGTAAGTAGCAGCCTACCCCTTGTTTTCTTAAAGGAAGAGATCACTGCAGTTCTAGAGGAAAAAACCCACTACTTGGCAGAGCAGTGGTTTTCAAAAAGGATTCTTAGGATGAAAGAATAAAAAAGAAAGATTCTGCTGTCCAGTAAAGATAAAAAGATAAGTTAGTAGAAGTCAATATCAAAAGGGAAAAGGAATAAAGCAAATTATCCTAACATTCAGTGTGAAAAGACTTATACTCCAAGAAATCTTCTTTTTTTCTGTTTCAAGAACTTCAATATTTAAAAAGCATCAATTATTCACTGTATTTCATGATATTCCTCGCACTTTCCATTTTCCTTCCATGTCTGACTGTAAAATATATTTGAGCTGTCAGCCAACTCAGTGTTCATCATGTTTGCTGTCTGTGATTCTAAAGCTGTAACAATCACCTCACCTCGCCCTCATTTTGCCAAACAAAATTTTCCTCTTACTAATTAGAGATGGACCCTTCTTTTCATTTTTCTTCATAACATGTATCTCTTTTGTGGCACTTGTTTTAATTTCATTATTTATAGAATAATCAACTATCCACAACTGTATGACAAAATTTTTTTGAAGTCAGGTATTAATCCCGCCATTTGTGTTCCATATAGTGACCTTCACAAAATTGAAATCAGTTCATGTTTGTTAAGTTATGTTTTCCATATCAGTGTCTTCATCCTCTCAATGGACTTAATGTCCAAAAGGAAAGTGAACCACCTTAATTCTTCAGTATGAACCAGAGGGGCTAAGGTTTAGGGACAAAAGATAAATTCAAAGGTGAAAATAAACTTGGCAATTTGGCAACTTGGTTCTCACAACATACTTTGGGCTTGTTCTGAGGATATTGTTAATTTCTCTCACTGAAACACAAAAGCACAAATGCAGTGTTCTCATTTTCTATTGGTCAAAGAAAGCAAAGATTTTCATTTTTCTCAGCTAATTAGCCTTAATCTAAGGTAACTTGGAGAAGGAAGATGGGCGTGTACAATACCTGCAGTTTTGTTTCCCGACCAGAGCCAACTTGTTGACAGGAGACTTCAAAGAAATCAGCTACCCCTTCTTCTACCCACAGCAGAGTCACTGAAGTCTGGGTTTTATTCACTGCAAAGAGTGACTTTGGAGGAGCTGGTTCTGAGCAAAGAAAAAGTTTTAAAATGTTTAATTAAATTTAACATATTCTTTTTTATTTCACCAATCAGCAAGATAAAATAGTCACACACAAAAGGCAAATATAGGTAGTTAGGAGCACCATGAAGGTTTTATATTTCTTTTGAAATATGTCCTTTTACCAAGACAGTCATCTAATTGCCTTTTTCCCCCTTCTATTTTAAACTTCTCTTTTTGGAACAGTTCTGTTTCATACTTCATGTTTATTACAGACATCATTCTATATAATAAAAGGCTAATATGCAAATTGACCAAGCAGCAGAACAACAGATATTGACACACACTGACCACAAGGGGGCAGATGCTCAATGCAGAAGCTGCCCCCTGATGGTCAGTGCACTCCCACCACAGAGAGAGCAGTGCTGAGCCAGAAGCCCAGCTCATGGGAGCCCTACAGATGTCCAACTGCCAGCTTAGGACTGCTCCCCAGGCCTAAGCCATCAGTCAGATCCCTGGAAGGTTCCTGGCCTGCACAAAGGCAGGCTGGGCTGAGGAACTCCCCCCAGCCCCACTGAGCTAGAAGCCTGGCTCCCCAGCAGCCCTACAAATGTCCAACTGCTGGCTTAGGCCAGCTTCCCAGGCCTAAGTTGTTAGTCAGACATTCCCCAAAGGCTCCTGGACTGTGAGAGGGTGGCCACAGGCCAGGCTGAGGGGAATGCCCATTCACCAGTGCACGGATTTCGTGCCTCAGGCCTCTAGTCTATTAACAGTTTTTATGTCATCTACACTGGAGTTTGCATGGCCCTGATATTCCAGAGCTTTATGGGTAAGAAACAAGAACCTAAATTTAAAAGAATGAGAAAATGAAAATGATGTGTGCATTCCCTATTAAGGAAAAGATTCAGTCTGGTGGTTAGCCAACAACTTGCCTTCCTTTCTCTTGAGACTATTTAAAATAATTTAGTTAGGAATGATTTCTTGAAATGATATTCAATATTAAAAAGCGTAAAGCTAACTAGATGATAAGATTTCTTGGTTAAAGAAAAAGATTGATGAAAACAGAAACAGACCCACAGCTACAGAGAATAGACTGATGATTGCCAGAGGGGAGGTGGGCTGGGGGACTGGGTGAAAAAGGTGAAGGGATTGAGAAATACAAATTGGTAGCTCCAAAAGTGTCATGGGAATGCAAAGTATAGTATAGTATAGGAAATATAATCAATAATGTTGTAATAACTATGCATGGTGCCAGATGGGAACTGGAAAGAACAGTGGGAACACATTTTCAAGTATATGATTGTTTAACCACTATGCTGTACACCTAAAACTAATACAAAGTAATATTAAATGTAAACTGTAACTGAAAAAAATTTTTAAAGAAAAATACTGATGGAAAGGAACTAGGTAGTTAATAAAATGTTAGTGAACTGATTTCTTTATCTTATTCTTTTAGCAATTTTATCATCATCAGTAAATTAATTCATTAGTTATATAAACTAATGCTGTCCAGGCCCCTTCATGCTTATTTTTAATAATTGAGTTGTTAGCTTGAGACCAACTCCTGCCTGTTCCCCAGTTCTAGGACGTGGTTTGCTGTCTTGTTCCTCAATTTCTGAATCTCTGCTGAACCTCTCCCTGTGCTGTTGTCCTTGGGGCATAGCCTTTCCTTGGATGACATCCTGCATATAAGAAGCTATGTGTGAACCCAATTTCTTTTTTTTAAAATATATTTTATTGATTTTTTTACAGAGAGGGAGAGGAATAGAAACATGGATGAGAGAGAAACATCGATCAGCTGCCTCTTGCACACCCCCTATTGGGGATGTGCCTGCAACCAAGGTACATGCCCTTGACTGGAATTGAACCTGGGACCCTGCAGCTCCTAGGCTGATGCTCTATCCACTGAGCCAAACCAGTTTTGGCTGAACCCCACTTTTTAAACCAAAGTCCCTGTGACCTGTTGTCAGACCACCTTGATGTTGCTCATTTGGACATATCATATCTTGCTGTTGGGTTTACATAACAGCATTCTCTTCCCACCTGATTGTCCCTGACAGACAACTGCTCCCATTGTTTGCTTGGATTTCTTTTTATTATCAGCCCCACTCTCCTAAGTCGGTCTCCAGTTCTTAGGTTTTAGAAGAGCTTGAAAAATCCCTAGAAGTCATTTCACCTCTTTGACAAGTGTATTTCTTTGTGTAGGAAGGTTTACGCTTTCTTTGCATACTATCATCATCATAGTCCTGTCCAGAACCCAAGAAGTATTTCAGAATCATTCTTGAAATGACCGGTTGCAGGTAATCTAAATTTGTGTCCAACTAAAAAGAAGTCTTTGTTCTATCCAGAGTCAGCTTGACAAGAGTAGGAAGAAAAGTTGAAGGAGGAAAGAGATGAGTTAGTATTGGAAAATAATAATTTACAATAGATGTCAGGACATCTTTCTCATTTGCAACGAATTGCCTACTCTTCCAGACATTGTATTATCTTACTTTCTTTCTGATGAAGATTGTTGATAAAACACAGAGACCAGTTTCCAGTTTCCACACTGCTAATAGGGTTATGAGTCAGAGAATAAATCCTCTAATGATTCTGACTTGGGTAGAATTTGAACCTTTGAAAGTAAGTGTGAGGTTGTCTGGGGATAGGTATGAATTATTTGTTAAGCTGAGCCTGAGTTATTTCTCTTGAAAAATTATACACCACTTAACTGCTCCTCAGAATGTGTCTATTGGACAATGATTAGAATCCATAGAACACCTTTCTATACATTTTTCTTATGCTATATAATAAAGAGGTAATATGCAAAGTGACCCTCACACAAGATGGCCACCCCCATGTGGTCAAAGCTGGCCACCACAAAATGGCTGGCAGGGAAGGGTAGTTGTGGGTGATCAGACCAGCACGGGAGAGCAGTTAGGGGTGACCAGGCCTGTAGGGAAAGGAGGGCAGTTGGGGAGGACCTGGCCAGCAGGGGAGGGCAGTTGGGGATGACCAGACCTATAGGAGAGGGCAGTTGGGGGCGACCAGGTCAGCAGGGGAGGGCAGTTGGGGACAGTCAGTCTGGCAGGGGAGCAGTTAGGCATCAATAAGGCTGGTAGGGGAATAGTTAGGGATTAACCAGGCTGGCAGGCAAGCAAGTGGTTGGGAGCTAGCAGTTTCGGATTGTGAGAGGAATGTTCCCCAAGGGGTCCCAGACAAGAGAGGGTGCATGCTCGACTGAGGGACCTCCCCCCTAGTGCACAAATTTCATGCACTGGGCTTCTAGAAGTTAGATAAAATTAGTTTAGTTATACAATATGAAGATTGCCTAGATCCTTACTAGACTCCAGATCTGCCTTTTTATACACATATTTCCAATCTGTGCTTACTCACATATCTTACCTCAAACTCCATATGATCAAAATGGAACCTGGAGTCCTCACTTCTCACAAGTCAATTCTAATTTCCAACTATTCTTGATTCTCTCAGGAGTACCACCATTCATTCAATCATCTAAGACAACTATACTGAGGCTTTCCTGCTGCTCTGTGCTAGACAGCATATCTTTTAATAATTGTTGTCATTTATTCCCTTTATCTATTCTTTTCATTATGTTGCAGGCTTTGTCATCACACATATCAATCTTTACAGTAGTCCTTTACTCCTTTTCCCCGCCTCAAGTTGTTTTTTTCTTCATTTGTCAATGATGGCTGAAATCGGTTTTAAAACACCTCTTTGCTCAAGATAAAATCATACTTGTGCCATGATCAATTGTGATCAATATCTATTATGTCAAATCCAAATAGGTCAAGTATTTTTGCAGCTCTAGCAAACAAATTAATACAGTTTCTTATTGTTCAAAATATCAAATATAGCCTAGCTCATAAAGGAGAGGAATAGGCATACTTTGTTCATGTTATAAAGAGTAAATGAACTTTAAGATAATATAAATAAAAACACTTTATATACAGAGTCATGTAGATATTAGTTATAGAACATCTGATTACCATTTTCTATCTCATTATATCACATTTTAAATATTAACTTATTCAAAATTGCCCTGCTCCATGACACCAGCTTTTCTTTTGGTTAAAAATAATTTCAGAGTCTATGATATTTGATTTAGAACTTATGGATGTGGATAATATAAACTATTTTTACAAGCTGGGGTATAGATACAGGATTGTTTGCTTTTCTGTACTAAAAGCTTTCTAATACTGCTCATGTTGCAATGAACTATTTGGCCCTCTCCCTTTCCTTGTCTTCCCTCTTTGTCAATGCCTCTCCTATATGAATGGGAATCCAAACAAATTTTATAAAGGGATCAAGTACAATGTACAGACCATGGGCAGAGTGGAAAGCTGAAAAGCTACCTCTACCATTTAATTTAGATTGGATTAGGAGAGGCTCAAGCTGATGCCCAGGTTCTCTGGAGAGTGAAGGTGACCTCGAGTGAAGTACACTGTAGTGTCTTAATTCTTATTCTCGGCTCTGGCAGCAAATCTCTTATTTCATAGAGAATTTCAAAGGGAGCCAGATGTAATATTTAGCCTTGGAGCAGAGTAGAATGCATTTATTGTCTAAAATCCATCTTTCTCTGAGAGTTATTACATTGTTTCTTATTTTAATGTGACCCTTTAGTTTGGCTGCTGATAGGGTGATGTTAATGAGGTCAAGATTATATCCATAAGGGCCAAATAGATTCATTCTGCTTACATTTCATACCTCTAAACTGGATGAGTCATTTTGCAAATGCAGAGCCTTGGTGATAAGGGAAATTCAATTGAAAAACATTCTAAAAAATGATCAGTGGTGGCAAAATCTATTTTCAATCCTCAGCCTCACTAATAGCAATTTGCTAGTATCCTAGTATACAAAGGATAGTCTTTAACATCTTTATCATATGGCTTTAAAATATATTTTTATTTTCTTCAACTCAGGCAGCTTTACCTTAAACAGAATAAGCTGTATAAACTTGGCCAAAAAAGCATCTGTGACTTAAGATATAACTGCATAAATTATGTTCAACGTAGCCAAACCATGTGAAAAAGAAAGCACTAATTTGAAAGAAGAAAAAGAGATAAATTATTGAGAGTGAATTAAGATTGACATGCAATAAAATCAAGAAGAAGAAAATCATATTAAAGAGCAAGAAACCTTTGTTAAACTAAAGTTTATTAGGCCAATTCTCTTGTTGACTTTGGGTGATTCTCTTCCTAGATATATTTAATAAGTAATTAGACCATTTAAAAACAACATTGGATTTTTTTTAATTCAGGCAAATATTTAGCATTAAACTATAATTAGGCCCTATTTATAAACAAAACAGAATTTTCATTTGCTCAGGAATTAGAAATAAATGTCATTTCCATTACATTTTAAATAAATTCTTTATGGCTTAATAATAGCAAATGCAATATTCCTTCTGTGAAACTCTGGGTGTGTTTATGGTTTTACCAGTTTATATAAATTAAGATTGCTAGATTTTTTTTAGAGAAAGCTATCATTTAACTTTACTTAGTTTCAAAATAACATTTCTGACTTCCTCTTTTTTGGTTTCAGGGATATGTGTTCATACTTAGCCTTTTTATTTAGTTAGGAGTTACATATTGCACAATTCTTAGGACAAAATCATTGCTCTTATGTATCATTAACCTTGTTGCCTTAACTCTGAACTAATGCATGAATTAAATTCTAAAACTTGAAGGAACATTAAAGACCAGTTAGTCCAGATCCTCATTTTCTAGATGAGGCAACTGAATTCCAGAGGGCCTGAGCCACTTTTCTAAGGTAACACAATTTATCCCTGAAAGCCACAACTGGAATGCAAACCTCTATAGCCCTAGTTCAGGACCCTTCATACACCTAGCCTTCTCCCCCCAAACATGGGTGTTTTCCATTCATTTCCATGTAACTGGGAATGATGAAGCCTCCTGAAAAGTTCCTTTGCCCAGAGTGGGCACTTGCTTATTATGTACATAAATCAGTGCAAACACCAGTCACTGCCTTATGAGTCCACCATCCAGCTTCCTCTAACGTATTCAGAAGAAACTTGTAAAACATGCAAGTCACGTTTTGGTGGGCAGGAGAAGCACGTTTAAGGAAGTATATAAGTTGTGTGGCTTAGCTGTGGGCAGTTGGCAAATTGTAGTGAAACCACAAAAATTGCAGTGGAAAATGGAAGAGAGAAATGAAGAAGAGGCATCAGTCGGCCTCAGGTGCAGGAATGGAGCCATGGAACAGTGACATGCCTGGCAGCCTAACATGGAAAACAATGCTTGCATGGGCTGCTGACCATGCAGGTCTGTACAAGAGGAACAGCATAGCAATGATCCTCTGCAAAGAAGTCAATAAGAAAACCTTCCACAAACTCCCATCATTACCATCACCCTACTCATCTGCCCCATTAATGCCCATATACTCTATCCTTTATCATCTTACTACAGATTCACCCAGTGCATGGCCACCTTTTCCACAGGTACCCTGGGCCATCTCTCCTGGCCCAGTCAAGGACATCATTCTAACAAGTCTCACCTCCAACTATTCTGTATCATCAGTTCTTCCTGCTCTGTTGAATCACTCTAATTAGCGCATGGACAAGCTATTTCCAGCTAGTTAATAAGAAACACAAACAAAGCAAAACCCAACCAAACAAATTAACACTCTTGCATACTTTCTTTCAGCTCCTGCTCATTTTCTCTCCTTCTTTCAATAATACTCCTCACAAGTTTTGTTATTCCAGCTATCTTCAGTTTTCCCCCTTTCATACTTGAAATCCTTTTAACTATTTTTTTTTCTCACCACTCCATCCAAATGCCTCCTCCTCAAATCACAAGTGACTTCTGAGTTGTGAAGATCAATGGTCATTTCTTATCATGACTTAGTAGCAGGCTTGACAAGTTGATCACTGCACTCACGGAAGCACTTTCTTTGCTTGGCTCTTAACACATCACATTTTTTTCCACTGGCCACTCCTCAGAATTTTTTTGCTGGTTCCTGTTCACTACTTCCTACTTCCACTTCTTAAGGATAGAATGCCTCTGGACTTAGTCCTTGGACAGCATTTTTAAAATTTATTCCTCAATAACCTCATCCATTTGGTTTCCTGACTACCCACAAATTTGTATTTCTAATCCTAAGGACTCCAAGCTCCAGTGCCTACTCATGTCTGCTCTTTAATGTTTAATTGACACCTTCAAATGATGACACACCCAAAACCCAAACTTCTGATCTTTCTCCCAAACCTGTCTCTGCCATAAAGTTTACCAACTCAATAAGTAGTACCTCTGTCCTTCCAAAATAAATTTTCTATAACCTGCATGACTACTATCCTGATCCAAGCAAGTATAATATCTTATCAGGATAGATCCAATAGCTGGCTCGATCCACAGTGGGGGTTGTGCAGGAGTCAGCCAAGCAATGATTCTTCTCATCACTGATGCTTCTATCTCTCCCTCTCCCTTCCTCTCTAAAATCAATAAAAATATCAAATAAAAATGTCCAAATTAAAATAGTTTGGGGGAAGAAAGGGAATGCAAGAGGACAAAGAGGGTGTGCGGTCATCTTATCTAGCTGCCTTTACCCTCTGCCCTGAGCAGCCTACCCTCCCCAAAGTGATCCTGTAAAACTTACCAGGTCATGTGACTTATCTGCTCAAACCATCCTAAGGAGTGCCATCTTACTTAGAGTAGAACATCTTTTCCATGACCCTTCATTATCTGCTCCGTTGTTGCCTCTTGGCTCTTTGATTTACTACTCTTCTGTTTACTTCACTCCAGTCACACTGCCTTCCTGACGTGTCTTTGAACTTGCCAAGCACACTGGTCCTTCTGCAGCTTTGCACTGTGGTTCCCTCTGCCCCGACAGTATCTCCTCCCATTATCCACAGGGCTCACTCCTCCCTTCAGGTTTTCACTGAAATATCACTTTACAGTGAAACTTACCTTATTCCCCGCCTCCCTACAAAAATTGCACCCTCTACCCCTCATAACACTTCCTCCTTCTTGGCTTCATTTTTAATCAACTTATCACCTTTGGATATCTTATATTTATCATTCTTTTTCTTCACTAGAATAAGGGTAGAAGTTTTGTCATTTATTTCTGTGT
Source organism: Antrozous pallidus (assembly GCA_027563665.1). NCBI lineage: Eukaryota > Metazoa > Chordata > Mammalia > Chiroptera > Vespertilionidae > Antrozous > Antrozous pallidus. The sequence continues at coordinate 92,339,890 of CM050513.1, forward strand.
GCTCTGCATATAGAATAGTGCATAACACATAGTAAATTCTTAATAAATATTTGTTGACTGACAGAATGAATTCATTTTTTAAACAGTAGAGTACCTTAAATGTTTTATTAGCTTCTTTTAACTGACTGGCAGCAACCATATATATATATATTTTTTTCTTCCTTCTTCCCTTCTCTCCATTGACACAATTTATTCATATTCTTATTTTATTAAATACATTTTCTTTTTTTCTTTCTTTTTGTGGGATAAAAGTTAGTCACTTACTAGGAGAGGATTTAAGAAAAGCATGGGTGGATAGGGAGAGGAACTTTAACTTTAGTATACTGTGACTCACAGCACTTAACTCATTTCTCACCAAATATGAGAACTGTGTATATCTAAGCAACTGTACCCAAAATTATAAACTCAATGACTTCAACATAATAATAAATAAATTTTGTCAACTGGGAGTGAGGCCATAAAGGGTAGTACGTGTGATGACTGGACTTTTATACAGTTAGAAATAACATTTCACCAAAATGTGTGTAATTATTTGTAATCTGAAATATTATGAGAGAAAGAAATAGATTCTAATATTCCCCAAATTCTTAACATTTGAAAGTCTTTTGTGTTTTTTTTTGGCCTATAGTCCAATTATGTTTTATATAAAATCTTTCATGACTGAGGTTAAAAAAAATCAAGCCAGTATCATTAATACCCAAGTTCTAAAACAGGAAGCCACACTGATGGGTGTGTAACTCCTCCCTGTTCTATTAAATGTGTTAATAGAAAAGGGAAGGTTTTTATTTAAAAAAAAAAACCCACCCAAATCCAGGAAATCATAAGCAACAGATGGATATAAAGTACTGGATCACTGTTTCTAGATGCAGGCTCAACAGTATGTGGTGGGTCAAATTTCTAAAGGTTTAAGCTTGCTCAGATGAGGACATTGCACTAAATTACAAATCTCTCCCAGCACTAAAGTTACTTACCTTGAACCTGCCTGAGCACAGCTATGATCAGGATAAGGCAGAAGTTTGACCACGGTCTGTCTTTTGGCTTCCCCTGACCCCATGGCTGTTTCTTCTGTCTCTCTCTCTCTCTCTTTTTTTTTTCTTTAAATATATTTTATTGATTTTTTTTACAGAGAGGAAGGGAGAGGGATAGAAAGTCAGAAACATCGATGAGAGAGAAACATCGATCAGCTGCCTCTTGCACGCCCCCTACTGGGGATGTGCCCGCAGCCAAGGTACATGCCCTTGCCGGAATCGAACCCGGGACCTCTCAGTCCGCAGTCCAACGCTCTATCCACTGAGCCAAACCGGTCTTGGCTCTTCTGTCTCTCTTGCTGGCTTCTCCTTCTTTGCTCAGTTTCTAAGTGCTGGGGTGCATCTTCTAGGCTAGACCCAGGGTTTCTCTTCTCCTATATTTCTGCCTACTACTTGGTGATCATATCCACACCCCCCCAAAGTTCTATTTCCAGCCTAGAAGTCTCTTCTGATTTCCTTGTATCAACAATCTCCTTACCTGACAACTGCTTGGATGTTTTCTCAATATTTTTTATTTCCAAGGAAGAAGGCTTGATTCTCACCTCCTCACCCCAAGTTTACTTCTCTAGATTTTCCAGTCTTTTCAACCTCAGCGAATTACACAGCCATCCACCCTAGATGCTCAAGAGCAAAGCCTATAGTATTCACTCTTAATTTCCCTGTCTCTCATTTCCTATTTTCTCTTCTTTAGAAAGTCCTATGAACAAAACTTCCAAAAAATAGCTTCTGAATGTTGTCCACTTTTCTTCATCTCTATTACTACCACTTTGGTCAAAGTTACCACCATTTTCCATGGCACTTGTTTGATTTAGAATACTATTTCTTTTGTTTTTAAATATGTTTTTTTTATTGATATTAATGAGAGAGGAAGGGAAAAGCGTAGAGACATCAATGAGAAGAAAACACCAATCTGATTCCTCCTTCTTTGTGGACTAGGGATTGAGCCTGCAAAGTAGGCATGTACCCTGACCAGGAATCAAATCTATGACCTCTTGCTTCATAAGTCAACGCTCAACACTGACTGAGCCAACACCAGCCAGGCTAGAATGCTGTCTTTAAAGCTAATGAAAAATAGTCCCTTAATTGGTCTCTCCACTTCATTATTGACCCAACCATCCTTTCTCCCTTGAACAACCAGAGGGATTATTTTAAATATGTCAGATTATTATTTTTTAATTCTCTAAATAGTTTCAGATAACACTCAAAATAAAATCTCAGCTGTATGCCTTATAAATCCTTTATAATATGGCCTCTGCCTAGTCCCTCTGCCTAGCTTGCTTCATCCCAACCTTCTCATGGCAGATACATTCTTGTTGTTCAGATATGTCTTCATTGCTTCTTCAAAGAAAGTTGTATTTTCTTTAATTACATAGTCACTCTTTACCATACTATCCCATTGTAATGTTCTGTAATGAACTTATTGTTCTGTCTCTTTACTGGATCATAAGCATGCTGTGAATAGCAAGTGAAAAAGTCCTGCAGGTTCATTACTATAAGTACTCTGGCATCTGAACAGTGCTGAGAAGGTTGTCAGTTCATATTTGTTAAGTGAATGAATGAATGGCTATTCTATTACCAATGACCTATTTTGTGATATGTCCAACACGTCTCATTCCTATTTCTCTTCTTGTCTTGTTTATCCAGAGTTCCAGATAGATTTATAAAGACTAGATGCTGTGACTGGTTGCTGATTGAAGCCACAGTTGCAATGCAGACCAATGAGTTCTTGTAAATTAACAAGTACCAGTCAAGATTTGATTGACACATTTATGGATTTCTAAAGGGAGCTATCATACCATTAGAGTAACCCTGGAGCTTACAGCAACCTAAAATTCTTAATGGGGTGACTGGCTCAAAGCCCTGCAAACAGCACTACTATTGGTACATGTCTTCCATGGATGCTTATCCTATTTAATAAAAGAGTAATATGCAAATTGACCATCACTCCAACACACAAGATGGCTGCCCCCATGTGGACACAAGATGGCCACCACAAGATGGCCAGCAGGGGAGGGCTGTTGGGAAGGAGTAGGCCTGCAAGGGAGGGCAGTTTTGAAGGCTCTCTACCTTTGCACATGCCATTTTGAATTAGTTTATATTGTACTGGGTTCATTAAAAGTTTGATTTCTTTATATAGATATTGATCTTGTCCTCCATGGTAGCAAGTAGAACGACTCCAAACAGGCCTCTGTCACAGAGAAGTTGAATTAGGACTGTTAACCCAACCAATTTTGGTCTAGGTTCAACAACAGCATTATGATTCTCACAGCCCTGAAAATCTGGGTGCTGAAATTGTATTTTCCTGTAAATTAAAATTAATTTGACTTCCATGTATATCAAATAAATGCTTTAAAGAAACATAAAATGATAAGCATTAAAGTTTGTAAAAGGAAACATAATTTCAGTTTAATTATTACTAAAGCAAAATGTTTTCATTTCTCTTAAAGGTGAAATTTATTTTGGTTAAATATTAATGGAATACTATTTTCAATTTTGAAGTTGGCAATTACAATTCAATTCATTCAGTATCCACTGAGCATCTACAGTAGGCAACACGTTGTGTTACAGGAAATTGAAAGAGCTTATAAAATGCAGCAATGTGATGAGTAGAATAGAAAATAGAAAAATTAATAAACAGTAAGGTTATTTAGTTTTTAAGGTGGCGGAAGGGAAGGCTGAGAATAGGTACATTATATACAGATGGTCATGTTTTCAGAAAGGAAAAAAAATAGAGGCAATATACTGTGTGATATTAGAATATCAAAGAAAAGCTTATTGGTTCTAAGAGTTCTGACTCACCAGAAATAATTTCTGTGGGAACTTTCCTTTCATTCTTAAAAAATTTAAAGTATTTTCTAAACTAGTTTTAGTAGCTCTGTCTGTTAACGGGGATCTATGGAGGCCCAAAACTTCATGATAAGTTTGGGAAACTATCATGGTTTTACTCAGACTCCAATGTAGTGTGAGTATAATTGTCCCTGCTTGTGACTTCATAGATCATCCTATATAATAATATCCTAATATGCTAAGTGTCCGGTCATCTGATCATCCGTTTAACCAATCAAAGTGTAATATGCTAATGATATGCTAGACCTCTCAACCACTTGCTATGATGTGCACTGACCACCAGGCGCTAGACAGTTGACTGGTTGACCAGTCGCTATGACATGCATTAACCACCAGGGGCAGACGCAGAGAGCAGTAGGTTAGCTTGCTGCTGGGATTTAGCTGATTGGGACTGAGTAAGACAGGCAAGACATACCCTGGAGCCCTCCTGCAGTCCTTCCTCAGCTGGCCAACCTCCCGTGTCCCTTCCTAGCCCTGATCATGCATTGGTGGGATCTCTTGGCTTGGCCTGTGCTCTCTTGTAATCCGGGCTGAGGGACCCCTTCCTCACACCACCCCCCCCCCCCAATGGAGTGCACACATTTTGTGGACTAAACCTCTAGTCCATAATGTCACATAAAGTGATAGTGAAGCATGCAACAGGTCCTATTTTGGTAAGATCACCTCTGAACTTGCACTTTAAGGGAGACTAATAAATCAAATGAGTTCGGTAAAGCAGTTGGCCCTGAGAATCACAGCTACCGGTAATGATGAAGCTTGGGGAAAGAAAGGCATGGGGAAAAACATTTTTTAAAAAAAGAAAGGCATGGGGAACATGAGCATAATCTTTAAATAGTTATACTTTTCTAGAAATGAATTTTAAACTGACATTTATACATGAGCAAATTTACAGTAATTATTGGAATTGACAGAGAGGCTATTTTTTCTTAATAGAAAGACATGAAATACTGGAAGCCGGTGATAGCCACATTTTTAGAATTCAAGTGTGGACTATTAGGGAAGAAGAGCAGATTGCCTATAGTGCCCAAAATTGAACCATACCAGAGTCTCAATAGGAGCAGTACTGACCCCTCTGAGGGTACTTTGAAATTTACAGAAATGTTTTTAATAGTTATGCAGAAGCTAACTGAACTTTTGTGAGCAGGACACAGAAATGCTAGATGTCCTGCAATGATGAAGAAAACTCCAAACAGAAAAATTGTCCATATCCAATATATCACGTAATTTTCTAATGCCACACCAGAATAAATCCATTATAAATATAATTGCAAGTATTTGATTGTGTAATATTGGATTTTTTTTCAAGGAGTTAAGTTAAAATAACTTAGAAGAAGGCTGTCAGCAAGAAAGATATACAAGTGGTATTAAGAAGAGATTTAAAAATTATGTAACAACTTACTTTTTCTGCCTATAGTGTTTATTGAATATGTCATGTATTTCCATCTACTATTTAAGTTTAAAGGATTTGAGTGCAAGGATTTAGTTTTTGCTTGGCAAATATAAGACAAAAAATTTAAGACAGTGCAACGGATTATAGAGAAATGCAATTATTGGGTGAAATAAGGAAAGATTATGCTTTGTTTTCTTTGGGCTATTCTAGGAGTCTTCTAAAATGTACATTACTGTCAACCATGATACTTATGGTATTTAAGCTGCTGACAAAAATACCCTGGATTAATCTTAACTTATAGCTGCACATATGAAAATATCCAATAACAGTAATTATTTGAGACTCATGAATACACTTGGACAGCTTAAAATTAGCAGACATCTGAAACAGTGATATCAGTGAGTTATGTTAAGTGTTTTAAAATATTTTGCCATTTTATATATTTTAATTTTTAAAAAACAAAATAAGATCTCTGCTGTGAAAATTACATATTGAATTGGAATGCATTTATTTTGGGGGTTAGTACTCTTAAATTGATACTGTCCCTTGAGGTCTACCATGCAACTTTTTCCAAATCCATCCTCTTTTGTCTGCTGCTGATTATAGGATGATCATCTCTGAGGTCCCGTTAGAAACTAAATGACTATATCAACGCATGGAACACTGTTGAATATAGATGTGTTTGTGTTACACAGGGTTATATCTTAGCTGTGTTTCATAATATGGAAAATTATTTTGATACTACACTACACAATAAGTTTTAGCTCATTTTCAAGAATATCATACTCTCCTTATTTTCCCTCATTATTTTTTCTTGGCATGTTATTTCTACTTTAATTAAGGTTATTTCCCTCTTTCTTTTGTAAATGAAAATATATCTAATCTCTTATTGCTTCTCTTAATTTTAAGTTTTATTCTATCTGTACTTATGCTTGCTCAGTTATTTATAACTAATCAACATGAACTTGTCCATTTCTTCATTTATTTGTATATTCTTATATGGAAGAACTACTGATCCTTTTACTTTTTGTAAACTCCAACTTATTCATATTAATAATGTATAGTCATAAAGTAATTTCATTATGATTTTTTTGAAGAGCTGTATCTGAACATATACATAGGGAATCCATATCCATTTATTATCATCTAGAGGCCTGGTATGTGCATGAATTTGTGCACCTTGGCCTGGCCTGAGAGATTGGGCCAAACTGGCTCTCTGACATCCCCCAAAGGGTCATGGATTGCAAAAAGCTCAGGCCAGGCTGAGAGACCCCACCAGTGCATGATGAGGGCCAGGGAGAGACGTGGGAAGTTGGCCAGCCAAGGAGGGACTGCAGGATGGCTCCAGGGCATGTCCGACCCATCTCATTCAGTCCCAATCTGCTGGATTCCAGCAGCAAGCTAACCTACCAGTTGGAGTGTCTGCCCCCTGGTGGTCAGTGCACATCACATTGAGCAGCCTTAGCATATCATTAGCATATTACACTTTGATTGGTTGAATGACTGACCAGATGACCGGACATTTAGCATATTAAGCTTTTATTATATAGGATTATTTTATTTTATCTTTTTATATTAAAGTTAAGACATTATATCAAATTTTAAATATCAATACATGTGTTATTTTTTAATGCATTTAATCATAGATATTAAAGAGAGCATTACATAATAGTGATATGAAAGAAAATGGCTTCTGATGGGTTGAGTACATTGCACTAGATAATCTCAAAGGACCGTTCATCTTTAAGCCCTGAAAGTCCTTAGTTTCTTTAAGCTTACTATGACTGATGGACACTCCTGTCTCCCAACACAATAAACACTGCTCTAACAGAAACTTATACTAAGATGAACACACTCTTTTGGTAGTATAATTGACTACATTTTACTTCTAAAAGAGAGCGAGCTGTTTTTTGTTATTTCACTGAGTTTAGAAGACAATGCTAAACCTAGAAATGCAAACGTTTGTTTCCCCAACATGATCACTTTCACATTCACACCTGTGCACTCATCTCACCTAGCTTGACAAGGCGGAGCATGGAGGTATTACTTCCTCTTTCAGTGCAAGCAGTTACGGAGAGATTGTAGATATCTCCTGGAGGCAGGCTGAGAATGGCAGTCATGACATTGCGTGTTACCTGCAAGGTCATCAAAATCGAGGGTTTAGCCTTCTGATCAAGTTGAACCGTAATACCATTCTAATACCATACCATTATAGGTCTACCACAGACATGGCCTCTCTGTTCTGTGCTGCAATCTACAATTGATTACAACCTATGAATAAGTTATTTCCTCTAAAAACGATATAAATTCCTGATCTGCGCCAAATGCAAAGTAGCTCTAAATATGCATAATACACACCAGAGCATTTTTGCAATTAATTCCCTCACTTGGAACAGGTATCAATCTGATAGTTTTCCTCATATTCACAGCAAATTTTATAAAAGGTAACTGCTGGGCTGATCCTGATAGGAATATTTCTCAGCCCTGAAACACTCAGAAGGAACCTAGCCGTCTCTGGATACTTGGCTCCTAAACTGAAGACTGTATTTCCCAGAACTCCCCTGTAGCTAGAGAAAAGCATGTGACCCAATTCTGACCAATGGTTTGTAAATAGAAGTCATATGGGCAACTTATAGTTTTATTCACACTGTGTAGGTAGGTACCAGGCTTTCATCGCCTGTTTTCCTTGCACAGGTGATTCTAATATGAAGGGTCACCTGTGCAGATGAGGCTGACACAGAGTGGCAGCTGGAGCAACAGAGAGAGAATCTGGACTTTGGATGCTCCTTTATGGTACAGAAGAGCCCTGTTAGTCCTAGGCTAGCAGGAGAGACATATAAGCTTTTCTTTTCTTTGAGCCACTATATATATTTTACATTAAAGTAATTTACTCTGTACCCTTAACTAATATAATGCCAAACAGCTTACTATACCAGGAGAAAAGAAATCAGCATTACTAACATACCCAAATATTTAGGTGTTGGGGGATATAAAAAAAATTGAAATTTCTTAACTATGGTTTTCTTGAAAATGTTTGACATCCTGAAGAAAAAACACTCAAATCATAACTTTCATAAGTGAAATTCATAGTTAACAACTATTTCAGCTATTAATGATTAAAAAGTAAGCTCTATAAAAAAGGAATTTAATTTTGTTCACTGTCCTTTCTCCAGAGTATAAAACAATGCCAACGGGCATACGAGCATTTGTTTCATGTCTCAATACATTTTGCTTAATGGTTTTCCGTAGTTTATGCAATTGAATGTTCAGCTGCCCATACTGGGATTCAAAGAAACATACGCTCTTTTTAATTTTCTTCTTTCCTTCTGCAACAACCATCCAATGCAGCATTCGCGAATGGGAGAGGTCAGTTGTGTCATCCCCATATGTCCAACTGATATATAACAGGCTGTTGAAATATTCCACAGAAGTGATTTCTGGAGCAACTGGGGCTATACGGTAGAAAAGAAGAACACTTTAGTGTAAGAGATTACTAATACTCAAAATGCTTATTCAGATAGCATGAAATCCCATGTAAAGTTAAAGAACTAAAATTCACACCATGTGATTGTCCTGGTAGACCTAGTGCTCTCAGTACCACAGGTATGTAGTACAAGGTGGGCATTTGTTTGCTAGGACCTCACCTTAGAGCTCAGATGCATGACAGCCCCACCTGAACCTGAGGCTATGAAGATCTTTTATATAAATTTCAGTTACAAAATTCCTAAAATGTTCACTTGTTTGAGTATGCTTGTTGCACCAATAAATCAGTCATTAGGCATTGGTGGACTTATTTTCGAAGAAGTACTGGAAGCTCTGTTCTATAAAAATACATCTTTGTGTGTGTGTGTGTGTGTGTGTGTGTGTGTGTGTGTGTGTGTGTCACAGCCAAGGTGTTTATGGGAATAAAGGAGAGTGGGAGTAAAGGGACAGAAAAGAAATATTGTTTCCATAAAACACAAGGAAACATCATTGACAGTGTTTTAGTCCAGTGCTTTGCAGAAGGTAGGCTTTTAATAAATGTCTGGGGAAGGATTTTTTATCATAAGTCAAATTTAAATTCTAACACTGATTTTATTAATGTACTTTGTATTTTGATACATTTAAACTTTAAGAAAATTTCCAACTAGGAAGAAGAGCTCATCATAAGCTTTATAACATATGGCCTGTGAAAACATATTTTCATTATTTTTAAAGTAAATGATAATTCTGAAGATTTGAAGAAACAAACAGTTGAATTTAAATTCCATGGGAATGGTAGTTTAAAGACAGGCAAGTTTTCTGTTTAATGATGCAGCAAAAACCAACTAAAATATTTGCAGGGGAATTTCTATAAATCATAAATAATTATTTTCTTTAATTTGCTACTGACATTCAAAACAAAAATTCATCACTAATGATGCTTTGAAATAATTCACTGTCTAGATTTGTAATATATAGAATAAAAAACACATTTCTGTGTCATGTGAAATAGCAGTATCATCCTATATAAGAAAAGCCTAAATGTGCTAAGTGTCCGGTCATCTGTTCAACAAATCAAAGCATAATATGCTAATGATATGCTAAGGCCCCTCAACTGCTTGCTATGACATTCACTGACCACCAGGGGCAGGCAGTCAACTGGTCAACCAGTCACTATGATGCACACTGACCATCAAGGGGCAGATGTTTTGACTGGTAGTTAGCTTGCTGCTGGGGTCCAGCCGATCAGAACTGAGCTAGATGGGCCAGACATGCCCTGGAGCCCTCCCATGGTCCCTCCCCAGCTGGCCAACCTACCACATCCTTCCAGACCCTGATTGTGCACTGGTGGGATCTCTTGGTGTCGCCTGTGCCCTCTTGCAATCTGGGATGATGGACCTCTCTCTCTCTCCCCTCTTCCCCCCTCAGTGCAGGAATTTTATTCACCGGCCTCTGGTGTCAATATATTCGACAATAAAATCTTGAAATATCAACAAGGTATCTTAGCAAATAACATAAACCCAAATCATATTTCAAAATATTCTAATAAAGGATATTAACCCTGGCTTCTTTGTGGCCTCTTAATATACTCCCAATACTTCATTATACCCAACTACCTATACTTATGTTTCTTCAAAAATATTTTCTCATGTTCTAATTATCATGAGGACAAAAACATATTTAAAATTTCAAACCCAGAAGCACATATCTCCCTTTCACATGGAGAAGGTCTTTAGATTTTTATATTCCATGTTGTTACTTCAAATACACAATATTGCTGAAGGACCACAAGATGTCACTATTTGTTTATTAAGCATTATTTGGTACACCAGCATAATTATGAACTTGACCTGCAGATAAGTTGCCTAACAGAGAGTAGACTTAAGGTCCTGATAAATCACAACTTATTAAAATATTTTTTCCTGTTTCCTTTTATACTGCACAATTTGGCAGTTTGGGTCACAATGGGAAAGTGAAGTTATTTTTTTTTAATGAAATGAGAAGAAAAAATGAGGATAAAAATAAATCAGCTACCATTATGTTTGAATAGTGATTTACATTAGGTGATTTAATTCTCACACTATTCGTGGGGTATTGTTATGTCCACATTATAGATGCTGAGAATTGAGACCTGTATCAGATAAGACTATGGACCGCCAATGTGAGCACAACTTAATAGTTTGTCCCAGGAAAAGATAGGAAATTACTAACGATCAATTTCTTGAAAATAATAGACTGCCCACTCAGGGAAGTAGCTTGCTGATTAATCACAGTTTACATATCCAGACTTGCTTTGTCAACTTAATTGTTACATCACGACCTTTGCCCAATACAAGTAGATTCTCAGTTTTGAAAGGCACGCCAGACCACTGGGTCCAGAACTATGAATCCTATGCATGTTTCATGTCCCATGTGCCCCGCTGAGATGCTGCAATGCCTGCAGGGTGGGTTCCACCTCATTGTGTGAGTTCTAATGCCCTGAGCCTGGCTCTCTGTGTGAGGTAATATTTCGAGTGTTACCAATGAGGATATAGAAGTCTAGGACAATGGTCCGCAAACCGCGGCTTGCGAGCCACATGCGGCTCTTTGGCTCCTTGAGTATTCTAATGCCACTTCTTCAAAATAGACTCACCCAGGCTGAAAACCACTAAGTTTTAATCGCACCGTACGTGCGCACCCACACATGGTATTTTGTGGATGAGCCACACTCAAGGGGCCAAAGAGCCCCATGTGGCCTGTGAGCCATGGTTTGCCGACCACTGGTCTAGGATCACTGAGATAATTCTAAAGCCAAAAATTAGCAGAGCCATGTCTGTTCAATCAAGTGTTCAGATGGGAAGTCTGGGCTTTTTCCAGTCCAGACATGGCTATCTGAGAAGAATATTATCAGGAAGTTAATACTAATAAAGTTGTTGATATAATGAAGTTTAATTATAATTAAATATGTAATTATTGACATCGTCAACAGCATAACACAAAGCTTCTTAAATAATTGGTATTTTCTCCTTTTTTGAACCAATGGGGAGCACTAGACATTGGCTAGTAAGGAAAAGTGATGAACTATATAAGTAAATTGTACAAGAATTCACATAGGATTAATGTCTTTCTTTTGTTTTTGAATTTATAAATTTCAATGGAACAAAGCTAGATGTCCAGTGAGGAAAACATTTTGCCAAAATTATTCTTCACCTAAAAATATTTTTCTCTTTTATTTTCTCAATACAACTCTAATTATAGTCACAGAGTTCACCCAAAAGTTCCTAAAAAATCTCAAGTCAAACAACCAGGGTTAATATCTCTTTTATGAATTTCCCCTTTTCATTGTCACCTCTGATCACTTTTACCATCTCTGCTATATGATGATAAACTACACAATTTAAGGTTCTAAGGTCTAACATGAACAATTTTTTAAACTTACTTAAACTTTGTGTCATGTATTTTGCTAAGCAGCTTATTTAATTCAGAAATAATAATCTTTCTATATAAAGGCCTAAACAATCGACTGGTTGCTATTATGTGCACTGACCACAAGGGGGCATATGCTTAACACAGAAGCTTCCCCCTGGTGGTCAGTGCACTCCCACAGCCAACCTCCTGAAGCAGGCCAACTTCCTGTAGTCCCTCCTCCCCCGCTGCCCCTCCTTCTCTCTTGGCCCACCCTCCTGCCCTGCCCCTCATCTGCAAGGACACTACCTATGCACCAATCTGTGCACTGGACCTTTAATAGAAAATAACAGAGAATAGATACTAGTATCATCCCCATTTTTCACATTTAAAAAAACACCAAGGCTTAGAAAAGTTAATTGCCCAAGGTCGTATATGGCATCCAGCAGAGGTGTGATTCAAACCCAGGTCTACCTGTCTCCACAGGCTTTTAACTCCTGCAGTGGACAACACTGTAGTCAGCCTGGGCTTTAATGGTGTAATTAATAAGGACACGGAGGCCCTCTAGCAAATACAGCCAAAAAATGAGCAAAGGCAATTGAGTGCAGTGGGAAGCACATCTCTTTTCTGATCAATTTCAAACTGGGGAGCACCACTCAAGGACAGTGATTCAGAATAAAAATGAATCAAGGGCAGTAACTCAGGATAAAAATACTATTTTAATTTTTAAAGGCCATTATTTAAACAAATAATAATTTTCCGGACTCAAGCATATGATCTTCCATGACACTGGGGCTCAGTCAGTCCTGAGTGAGTGACCGGCACTTTCTGGAGATGTGTCTCTTCAGAACCTCCTGCAGATAATGTTCCCTCCCCAGGAAACCATTCTCCGCACACCACTCACCTGTTATGAAGCTAATGGTGGAACTGTCACAACAGCTCAGTTCTGGGTCTCCCCATGTCACCATGGTTACTCGGAAGTTGTAGTACCATGCTGGCAACAGATTAGCTATTCTCTAACAAAAGCAAGGAGACAAAAGACTAAGGGGCAAAATCACATATATTTTAAATAGAATTATCTCTATTTGGCCATGAAAAGAATTAATCAATAATTTTTATATTCTATGCCTTGTCGTATTCACAAAATTTTCCACTAAGAAGCACACACATACAACCTCTTTTTGGAATGAGGAAAGGTGTAAATAAAATGCTATACAAAAATATAATGTAATTCTAAAAAGTGATTCAAAGGTATATGTTTTCAATACTGGTTTCACTTTTCAGTTTCCTGTTATATTACACAAGTGAAATAGTACTTGTTTGCAAGTGACTGTAGATACATGACTCCCTATTTCTAAGCCAAATGACCTTTCATAAGTCTGTATTCTCACAGGTGGGACCATAGGCATGTGCTCTTGATGGGTGACAATTGCCAGAGTCATCAACTGGGTAGAGGGCAGTTGTGTACTTCGTGTATGACCTATAGGTAAACTGCACTTATAAGATTATTTAAGGTTTAGAGAGAGCAATCTTTACCTGCTCTCTAATAGCCTGACACTATAGGTTCTCAACTGTTTTGTCAATGTCAAGAATCATCATCATTTCAATTAAGCAGTGCCAACTAATTATTAAATGATGAAAGGTGATCTCCTTTTTTTTTCTCCCCAGGAGCAATAAGTGCTTGGTAGCTCTACTAAAATATGGATTAACAAATAAACTAGGGGCGAAAGCCAGCTGCACACAATTCCTTCTCTTGCTCTCAAAACAAACAACTAAAAACAATCCTTCAAACAAACAAACGAACAAAAAACCTTGAGAGTAGCAATCTGTGTATGTTTACAAAATGGTCTAATTTGCAGATACCTTTTCTCGACATTAGGTACATACAGGCACATCTCTTTACACAGGGAAGTGTGTCAGATGGCTAAGGAAAGATTACCACTGATGCAGTTAAGGAGGCGGTCGCTGCTATTTCATAGTAGGTTGTCCACTCTGACGTCATGGTTGCGGGGTTGAAATAAAACATTTCAACCACATATTTCCTGAACACTCCTAAGTATGGTCTGTTCCAGCTCAAAACCACTGCTGTGGGGCCCAAGGGGTAGAGCATTAAATCCTTTATTCCAGTTGGAACTAAGAGGAAGAAGGAGGGGGGAGTGATAAAAGAAAGCCAGGAAGGAATGTTTAATATCATAGCAATGGCTTCAAACCTCTACCCAATAACCAAGGTTTTTGCTCTTCTGATACAATCATTGAAAACTAAACATATTTGCCTCTGATTCCCAACCCCCCTCCAAATAGTAAATGCTAAGGAAGCCCTCCAGCTATACTATTGCAATAGTTTATTACTCTGAAGTAGGATATTAGGTGAACAAGAATGGGCCTGATAATGAGTTGAGCCTGGACATTGCACCCCTCCAAATAATACTTCGATAATGTTGTTATTCTTACACCTGGTGACTTACCAATGGCAAATGTCACAGGATCTGAAGGTGGTCCAATCAAAGGGCCTTTTCTTAGGTACATCACTACCTGATATTGGGCACCAGGAACCAGATTTTCAATAACAGATTTGCTTGAGTTCACCTTTAAACCAAACAGCCAATACGATTTCATTAGAGCTGAGCTTTTAGAATGGGACACAGAGGCTAAAATTGTATTCAGAGATTCTTTGTGGAACCACAGATGCCTTTGAAATCCAGAATCCTTTACTCATGCCCGGGAAGGTCAGATTTCAAAATTAGGATAATTTAAGTTTATGTGAACACTGAAGGAGGCCCAGAACATTCAGATTCTATGGCTGGATTTAATAAGCCCCTTGAAAGGCTTTATACCCATCAGTGTTAATTGTAACTATGTACACAAGAGACACATAACTCTCTAACCATAATCAAATCAGCAATACCGTAAGGAGAGTCTGACATTTTAAATTGTAGTGTCACCCGATGGCATACGAAGATCAGTATAGGAATGCTTTTAGTCCCTTGTCACTGAGAAGCATATAATATCTAATTATAGAGATGGAAATAACTTCAGAAATTAGCTAGTCCAAGTCTCTTAATATATTAGGAAAGTAAAGCGAGAGAATGGCCAAGGTCACATATTTGATTCAGTGCTGGGACTAGAAGCATAGTGTCTGACCTCTAATCCACACTACAGGCAAATCATGGCTTAGCATAGAGATATAGTGGAAGTTCTTTTTTTATTTTATTTAAATTCTTTATTGTTGAAAGTATTTCATATGTCTCCTTTTCCCCCCATTGACCTCTCCCTGCCCGCTCCCCCCTCCCCAGCACATGCCCTCACCCCCACTACTGTCTGTGTTCATTGGTTATGCTTTATACTAGTACATGCATACAAGTCTTTTGGTTGATCTCCCCCCACCCTGCCTTCCACCCCCTACACACTCCCCTGCCTTCCCTTTCAGTTTTGTCATCTATTCAATGCTTCTATGTCTCTGTATCTATTTTTATTCATCAGTTTACTAGAGGCCTGGTGCACGAAATTCATGCACGGAGGTGGGTAGGAGGGTTGTCCCCAAGTCTGGCCTGTGCCCTCTCACAGTTGGGACCCCTTGGGTAGGGTCCCTAGGCCTGGCTGGTGATCAGGGCCTATCCTGGCTTTCCTTCCCCTGGCTGCCAGAAGGTAGCTCTGTCCCCACTGCTGCCATTGCTTGCCATTGATACGGCGCTGCCCCTCAACCCCCACCACCAGTTGCCTCTTTCTGCGGGGAACAGGTGTGGGGTGCAGTAGCTTGGCTGGCCTGGGCCTCTCTCTGTAGGTCAATAGATCGTGGGGCTCTAGGCTCTGCTATCAATTGCTCAGCAGAGAGAGGCCCCGCCCACCTAGCCAGGGCTCCATGATCAATCTCCCTGCAGAGGGTAGCCTGGGTCTCCCTCTTTGGGGTAATCTCAGAGCCTCCCCCTCCCATTGATCGCCCTACCAGCTACTGGCCTGGGCCTCCCTCTTTGGGGTGATCAATCATGGAGTCCCCGCATCGATCACCCCACAAAGGGTGGCCTGGGCCTCCCTCTGCCTGGCAATCATGAAGCGATGACGGGGCCCCCAACCAATCACATCACACCTGCCTTGGCTTACCTGGCACCAGTGCATGTCATAGCATGATCATCCAGAAGGTCATCTGGACAGTCATTCTGCTGTTTGGTCGATTTGCATATTATGTTTTTATTATTATAGATGTTGTTCATTATATTCCACAAATGAGTGAAGTTCATTACAAGGCTATTGTGATTCCATGAAATAATGTTGTCAAGAATATTTCTCATTAGATAAGCTCCTCTTAAATGATTTTAAAAAAATCTTTTGATTATGTAACAAAAAACATCTAGAGAAAATAGTGAAAACAGCTAGATAATATGTTGTACCCATTTAAATTCAGTGTGGGTGTGCATAATGATTGATGATTAAGAAGTATGCTTTGGGAGAACTAAGATGGCAACAAAGGTAAAACACTTATCTTGCCGTCATAATCAGCAATTTTAATACTACAACTTAACGAAAGAACAAACACCTTCCAGAATCACTAGAAAGCCCAAAGAGTGAAAATTCCACAAATAAAAGGGAAAATAAGACACTGTGACTCGGAGGAGCGGCGGTGAACAGCACTGAAAGATTCGCAGGGAGAGAGGTTTGGAGTGCGCGCCCCCGAGAGGGCAGGCAGCTGAAAACCGGCCAGTTTTCTCCAACGGGGAGGCAAAGACGTCCCACTGGACTGAATCTCCAGCTCTGAGCGAAGTCCAGAGAACCCACTATCACACGGGGTGAAAACTGGACAGTGGGAGGGCATGCCGAAGCTCGGGTGCTGCCGGGTCTCCCGGCTTGTGGAGAAGGCAGCTTGCCCGCGAACAGCTCGGCTGCGTGATGGTGCAGAGAGTGAACCGAGACTTGTCTCTCATTCAGAAAACCGTCAGACTGCTTTGTTTTATGACCCTGGGTGAGACATTGCGCATGCAGACTCATTTTGGGAAAGTCTGAATTCCCCAGCAGCTGGTGGAGCTCTGCAGCGGCTCTCTCTCAGAGGTACTGGCAGCCATTGCCCCCGGCACAGAGTCCCTGGGGCCGCATAGGGTGGAGCTAACACTGTCTGCTTGGCCTGGAGACTTCGCCCACCTTACCTGAGCACAGCTGAGCTTCACAGACAACTGGCCTGGAGGTCAACCCTCCAAGTGCTAACAATGATTAACTGAGCTTAAATTCAGCAAGACTGTGCAGCCCATATCCACCTTAGGTAACCGGGGAGGCTGAGCCACTATCCCTAGTAGGAAGTCTACCACACAAAGCTAATTGACCAACTCAGGGAAGCAGCCACCATGCAGCAACATGGAAAGAAATCAGATGTGAAAGAAATGGAGGAAAAAAAAACGACTGGACATGGAGTTCAAAACCATGGTTATAGGGTTTTTCAAGAGGCTCCAGCAAAAGATTGAGGCCTATAAGGAAATAAGCAAGACCACAAAGGAAATGAATGAGTCCTACAAGAAAATGAACAAGACCCTCAAGATATAAACGAGAGCTGCAAAGAAATGATCAACCAAAGGAAATGAATGAGTCCTACAAGGAAATGAAAGAGACCCTCAAGGATATAAAGGAGACTCTCAAGGATATGAAAAAGGACCAACCAGAAATTAAGCATACACTGACTGAAACAAAAAATATTATACAAAGACCTAAAAGTGTTCTGGAGCACCCCAAGAACTAAGTTAAAGATTTGAAATACAAAGAGGTAAAATCCACTCAGCTGAAAAAGCAAGAAACCAAAAGAATCCAAAAAAATTGAAGATAGTGTAAGGGGCCTCTGGGACAACCTCAAGCATACCAACATCCAAATTATAGGGGTGCCAGAAAAAGAGAGAGAGCAAGACAATGAAAACCTACTTGAAGAACTAGTGACTGAAAACTTCCCACACCTGGTGAAAGAAATTGACTTAGGAGTCCAAGAAGCACACCGAACCCCAATATATAGGAACCCTAAGAGGACCACACCAAGGCACATCATAATTAAAATGCCAAGAGCAAAAGACAAAGAGAGAATATTAAAAGCAGCAAGAGAGAAACAGTTGGTTACCTATAAGGGAGCACCCATACGATTGTCAGCGGATTTCTCAACAGAAACGATGCAGGCCAGACGGGAGTGGCAAGAAATATTCAAAGTGATGAACAGCAAGAATCTACAACCAAGATTACTCTATCCAGCAAAGCTATCATTCAGAATTGAAGGTCAGATGAAGTGCTTCTCAGATAAGACAAAGCTAAAGGAGTTCATCACCACCAAACCAACATTATATGAAATGCTGAAAGATATTCTTTAAGAAGAGGAAGAAGAAAAAGGTAAAGATGAAAATTATGAACAACAAATACACATCTATCAACAAATGAACATAAAAATCAAGTGAATTGATAGGCTGTTGAACAGGATAGACTGGTGAATATAACAGAGACATGGACATAGAGAGGGAATGGACTGATGGTTCTTGGGGAGAAAAGGGTTGTGGGAAGTGCAGCAAGAGACTGGACAAAAGTCTTGCAACAATGGGGGAGGACAGTGGGGCGGGGGAGGTGAGGGTGGAGGGTGGGATAGGTACAGGGTGGAGGGGAGCTATAGGGGGATAAAAAGGGGAAACAATATAATTAATAAACTGAACAATAAAGACAAAAAAAATAAAAAAAAAGAAGTATGCTTTGGTGCTTCTGATATTGACAGTCTTGCTTAATGGAGAGAACACAGGTATTCTGTTTAGACTGCCTAAGATCAAATCTTGACTCTATCCCTCATAAACATGAAAATTCATTAATAATTTATAATTTTATAATAATTTTTACCTTGTTTTTCTCATTGATAAAGTATCAACATTACTATTATATATCTCATAGGATTCTAAGAATGTTTAAGACAGAATATTAAAAAGTTGACTTTTATTACTCATCAACTTTTTGGTCCCTAGGGTACCTAAAATTGTAAAATTGCTGCAAAGGTGCTTAAATAAATGGAAAACAATATTGTTGACAGCTTACCTATGCCATAGTTTGCCAAAATCTCATCACAATTTTAAGAATAAACATACAGCCCTAGCTGGTTTGGCTCAGTGGATAAAGCATTGCCTTTGGACTGAAGGGTCCTGGGTTCAATTCTGGTCAAGGGCATATGCCTGGTTTCGGGCTCTATCCCCAGTAGGGCGCATGCAAGAAGCAGCCAATCAATGATTCTCTCTCATCATGGATGTTTCTATCTCTCTCTCTCTCTCCTCTCCCTTCCTTTCTGAGTCAATAAAAATATATTTAAAAAAGAATAAACATACTTTTAGTGATATTATATAAAGTAAAACCTCCCTAGTACCAGAAGCTGATTCTACCCAGCAGAAACTGTATAATTTGTATTGGCACAACTTGCTCTACAGATAAGTGCCCCCATAGTATGCCAAAATTTATTTTCAATTAATTTGATCAAAATAAGACTAAACTGAATTAATTTCCACCTTTCCTTTTCTAGTTATACATTATTTATATCAGGCTTTCTTGCCCAGGTTTTAGAATTCATTTCTGCTGGAAGCCAACTAGACAAGGCTGGTCAACTAGATATCCTCATTTGATAGAGCATTTCCTGAAGAGATAAGGTATGGATAAGAACATGCATACTACACACAACTAAGCTATACCTTTTTTATTTCTTTAAAATACATTTTTAAACAGTAAAACTAATACTATTTGCTCATTGCAAAAATTATTCACATCATAGAAAAGTAAATAAATTGGAAGTCTTACTGGCCTCCTTCCACCATTTCCAACATCTTGGTGGGCAATTTTCCAGACCTTCTTTGGTACATACACACATTAATAATATGCTATTTAACCAGAGAGGTGTCATATTATCAACATAGCTCCAAACTTTTCTTTCAAATTTCCCAAACATTCTAGACATACTACCATACCTGTGAATGCTGACCTAGTTCATTAATCACTCGTTAAGCACATCAGAATAACATTGTGTACATTGTTTTAGGGTGCTGTTAAAGATGCTTTGGTTTGATAATATTTTAGGCAGTAGTTGATTCTGACTATTCAAATGAGTACATAGAATCACAGTCACTTAATTGTCATAATAATGAATTTGTCCTAGGAAAATTATACTTTTGAAGATTACTCATAACTTATCAATTTTAATTAAAATTAATGGCTATAGATGGGCACTTTAAAAATCCATAAAAAGGCTTATGCTTTTGGATTGGACTACAGCCCTTTGAAAGGATTCTCCCAGCCCACTGATGCCCTCAGAACCAATGTGAGAATAACCATGTAAATGTAGTAGTTTCAGTAGTTTAAATTATACCTTTAAAATAAAATGTATACATATATATATATTCACATACATATATACACACACATATATATATCATAATACTAAAAAATAACGAGTAATGATATTGCAAATGACTGTAACAAATTGTAAATACCAATCCCATCCCCAATTTTTGAATATTTGCTACCACCCTATATCTACACTTCTGTCCCTCTATGCCTTCTTATTTGTCCTAGACATTCTTGGGGGTGGGTTGGAGGTAGGAAGAGGAAATGCTCCTTATTAAATAACAAGTATTTCATTCTCTAGAGGATCATTTCATACCCCTCCCCCAATTTCCACCCCATCTTTGTGTTCCAATATTTCTTCTCTCCCACTCCCGACTAGCTTAGTCCTCACTGCAGAGAATTATATTCAGCCTAATGTTTCTCCAACTACTCACCTTCTCAGATAAATAAATGGGAGGAAAAATGGACTAGACAGTATAAGAAATACTCAATAAACTCAAATAACTAGGTTGAAGTAAATGGTGGTGAGGGATCCTTTGAGTCTGAAATGATCTTATTTCTACATTATATAATCTTTATTCCATTAGTTATTTTCTACATATTTGTTACAATTACTCAGACTTTTCTGCGAAGAAACTATAGAATCGCTCCATCTCTCTCCCTTGATTAAAAACATCCAGTTAGGTTTGTGTAATAATAAAAGCTAACAATTTCTTGTATACTTATATTCTAAGTACTACATTAAGCATCCAAACTTTGATCATTAGTACATCTCTATGAGGTAGGATATACTTCTCCTTATATTACGGATTAAGACACAAAGATATAGAGATGAAGAAAGTTGCATAGGGACTCATAGCTGGTAACTAAAAATCAGGTCTGATACTGGATTCGAAGCTTTTAGTCACTACTTTTGACCTTGTCAAGATGAGCAGTGAGGGTGACCCTCTTCCTAGTGTAGCACATGCAATCCAACTAAAACAGCATTGGCCTAGAGGTCAGATCACTTAAGTCCTGGTCTCAGTGCTAACACTAATCAGTGTGTAACTTTAGGAAGGTCCCTTAAATAGTTGGCCTCTTAGCGCTGCCATTTCTTCATTTATAAAGCCAATAGGCTGATTCTTCTGTCTTCTGACTTTGTCGCGTAGTTATACACTCTTATAAATTGTCAAAAAACACTTATCGACCAAGGCAGATCACATATAAAATATATATACATGCATACATATATTTATATGATGCTTTTTTAAGTCTGAAATTTATGATTGTGTGTGAGAAAATGCAAAAATCACATTTGACTTCAGAGAATTTCCTGGGTCTTTTATATAACACTGATTGAGCACTGACTTTATGTTCAGCACATATGAATGTATTAATGAATAGCCTAAAATGGTTGTTATTGGAGAAATATATCACCAAACTCCTTTTCCCATGAACAGTCACATACAAACAGATACATGGGGGGAAAAAAACCCAGTATGAAGAACATATATGAGATGAGGACAAATTTAAATTAATGGGTAAAATGTACCTGCATGGAAGACCAGATGCTGAGCTTCATCAACTTAAGGTTGAAGTCAAATTTGTTTTATTCCTAACATCTCACCTGGGATCCACCTACCACAAAATCAGTGGAGTTGTAGGAGGAATAGGGGCACCAGCAGGGAATCTAATGAGATGAGATATAAAGCAATGATCCTATGGTACAGTTGACAGTAGAGGCAAAATAGGGAAATGAAACTATAAAATAGTGAAATGTTACATTAATTGTGAATGTGTTTGTCTTTAGAATCCCACTGATTTTCTAGCTGTATTTTGAATTTTCTATTTAATGTAGTCACAGAACCACTGAATATAAAACTAAAAAAAAAATTATTATTTTCTTTATGGATACTGATTGCTTTAGGACTAAGCCCAAGTCAGATGGATTCTGGTGAGAATGCCTTCTGGATTCCTTTGGTCAATGGTCATGTGACTATAGGTTGGTTTTTGAGACTTTTTGAACTGGTGTTTTCTGATCTGAAAATGTGTGTGTGTAGTGCGATAATGGATGATGGGGGTGTAGCAATAACAAAATCCTCAAAACATTCTTGTAGTAATTGAAATAACACTTAGCACAATGGTTTAGTTCCCACTCTCTATTTTAAATATTGGTCTCCTTGCCTATAATCTTTAATAATTTTGTGTTTGCACTTCACAAAGGTGCTATCAAAGTGCACTTAGACCAGCCCTTTTGGATCATTTATAATGCATACTATCTATCTATACTTTTAACCTTCTGTTTCCATGTAAAAAAAAATACATAATTTGCACATTAGTTGGGGCAAGGAAGAATGTACCTTGGAGTAGTCAAATTCTAGGTCACATCTGTAAGAGAAAAACATTTTTCTATCAATGCCCAGAGCCAATCATCTTCAGTGTGCTTAGGGAAGGAAGCTTATAAGCTTCACAGTGAGTGATGATGAACAGTTAATTGGTTCAGCATATTTACTCCTTAACTTAATTCAAGTCAAGAGGTGGCCTCATCTTTCAGCATGGGCTTATCTCAGCATGCTAAGGCTTTTTCGTGCTCCAAAGACTACAATTCCTGAATTCATCTTATCAATTAAAAAATTATCCCTTCGAATTTCACTAATGCCTGACTTTTGTGGCATAAATGGAAGCATCCCTAATAGCTTCATATAGCAGGCATCTTTTCTGAGTATTATATTTCCAGTGTGCTCCACATGAATTGATACTTTTCTCTCTCTCTCTCCATTTTTTTTTTTTTTTTGCCTTTAGGGAGGTAAATATTGTGTTTGTAAGATACCAAGAAACAGTAAATTTGATCTAATGAAATAATAAAATGGAATAAGTAATAAAATGAAGTACTAAAACCAGATTTTAGAAAAATGTTATTGGGCTCCAGCTCCTGGTGGGTATTCAGGACATTGGAGAGCAAGGCCTGCTCTCAGCCGCTCTGCTTGGCTTCCTTCTGGACTGCTGACAGATGTGTGCACACAGCTGGTAGCCGCTCCCAGAACTGCTGATCTGCTCTCTCAACCTGCCCTCTCTTGTGCTCAGCTAACTCCTAATATCCCACAAAACTCTTCTCAGTGGTGATTATTGAGTTGTTGTTTTTTTTACTTTATTGCCTTTTAAATTTTGAATTATTTTTTTCAGTGAGCACGCATTACTTTTATATTTAAAATAATAAGGGAGGCGGGGGGAAAGAGAGAGAAAAAAATTAAAGAAACAAAACTGGCCCAGACTTTCTCTCTGGTTGTCCACTCCGCTGGTGGAAAATTTTCTCACCAGTTTCCAAATTGTCTCGCCTCAGTCCCTATTCACTCGGGCCCAGTTCCTTCTTTCTGTGAACTCATGTCTTCCTGTGAACGGCTTCCTGGTCATTATCAGCCTAGGCCTTGTTTTATACTCTGCAGTAATTATATGCTCAGTTCTCACTAGATTATAAGCTCTGCAAGAGCAGGACGTATAAAAATATCTAGAACCCCAATATCTATCCTAGTTCCTGGTACATCGTAGTTGCTCAGTAAATTCTCCTGCATGAGGAATGAAAGAGAAAGGAGATGGCCACTTTAAGAGGGAAAAGGAAGATGACTTTGACCCAAGAGCCATGCACACTCATTCCCTGCTCCTGTCCAGGCTCAGAGAGCACCAGAGACCTGAGCCCAGCTTCCCCGTGACCTCCCGCATTGCCTGCCAGCCTGCGCTGCAGTAGGTGAGTGAGCCCACAGCCAATCCCTTCCTTTACCTGTGTGCAGTACTGCTTTTCTAGCCTCTGGCTCTCCTTTTGTTTCTGGCAGGTGAGGGACACCACAGACACAATGGTGCCGTTGTTCTCTTGGGAGGATGTCCAGGACATCAAGGCGGTGGTTGAGCTTAAAACATGGACACTCACATGTTGGGGCTTCTCCGTGAGCTCCTCAATCCACTCTCCCGAAGGACCTGAAGGTTTCAAAGGAGAGCACAAGGCACGTGTCAAGCTGAGATGGTTGAGACAACAGACTAGTTTTTAAAATCCTGTTGTTTCCCCTTCGCCCTAAAAGAGATATTCCAAGTGGGATTGGCCACCTGGTCCTGCCTGGCTCATTGGTTGAGGTCATAGTTCAATTTCTGCTCAGGGTTGCTGGCTTGATCCCAGTGTGGGGGTGTGCAGGAAGCAATCAATGATTCTCTCTCATCATTGATGTTTCTATCTCTCTCTCCCTCTATCTCCCTCTATGAAATCTATAAAAAATATTTTTAAAACACATATTAAAAAAAAAAAGATTGGCAGCCTGACTGCTCTTGACATTGTCTACCCAGCTATAGCCTGGCACTGTATCGCTCATCATTGACCGAAACCGCAGCAACAGCAAAAACAGCCCTAGTGAGAGATAAAAGCTTCATTTCCATTATGTGCATCTCAGTTAATTCCGAAAAACTCTTTATCAGAGCGAATTTACTTCTCTTTTAGCAAAGAGTGGATGTAGCAGTGTGACATGTCATCAGTGTTTATAATTTCTTTGTTGCTAGGATTTTTGGTCTCTAGAAATAATTACTTTGAGATCCAAACTAGATTCTAATATAGTTTTGTAAAAAAAAAAATAAAAATTCAAATTTGGTAACAGTACAGTAGAAGAGGCAGGGTGTTACTATATTAAAAAAGAAATGGGCAACAGGTTGACTCAATTATAGAAGCTGGCTAAAACTTGGGGATAATTTGTGGACAAGGTGGGTTCCTCATGATAAAATATCTCCATAGAATTTCCCCCTTAGCTTTGTTCTCTTGAGTTTTTAAAGGGGTGATTAGCACTGTGCCTGACTCATAGGAAGGACTCCAGAATTATTTAGGTGATTATTACTTACAGAAATTCCCTGTTGCAATTCCAATGTACAACTTCCTTTTATTTGCTTAGGAAATATTTTCCCATTCCTTAATAGAAACTGTCATCCTAGGCTGGGACCCAGGGCAGGAAAGGGAGCCAGTGGGGTGCTAGTCACAGGTTCACCATAACTGGGGCAGGGGAAATAACAATAATGATCATGGCGAAGAGATATAGCATGCATTACCTACGAGACTCATTTTGAGTCTATATGTGTTTATAAATTTAATCCCTTAATTTCCATAGCAAACCTGTGCGACAAGTACGAGTATTAATCTCAGTTTCAGCTGAGGTAACTAAGGCAGAGGGAGGGTAAATGAGCTGGCATTCACACACAGAAAGTTTGGTTCTAAACCCCATGCAGTGGCACAATAAATATTTGTTGACTGTACAATAGAATTAATAAATAGGCAAGTAGTATAATCCCAGGCCAGGATTTAATAGTTTGGTACCAGAAGCAGTTTGTATACACAAATAAAATAAATCTAGAAAAACACCACACTCGTGTTGTGTGCTATGAAACAGTAGAAACTCAGGGAAGGGAAGAGCCAGCATGGCCAGAATAGTTGAGGGAGTTTTCTGGAAGCTGTTAGCACTTGCAGGGGATTCTATGAGCAGATAAGGAAGTGGTTGGGTTAATGGAACATTATTAGCCTCATGGGAAGAACTGGATAGTAAACTTATTCGCATTCTTAAGGGATCTCATGTCAAAGATCTCCCATTGTTGGAAGCTGCAGAAGGCAACTGTGACCCTTCTTTCTGCATGTCTTACGGATCTTTCGGGCTTCCACCAGGGGAGACATTTTTGGTTTCTTAAGTAAAAGTTTATATGGGACATTGTCAACATGTTTAAGCTACTAAATAAACTGATTTCTTCCCTTTGCCCTCCTCCTGTTTCCTCTGCCCCACCCCCTTGAGGATTATTTGGTGAAGGTGGTATTTTGCCTTTGCAGATGGTGATAAAGTATATGGTGGTCATTCTTTTTGGAGAGCAATGTTTACCCATTCCCTTCTGTTTCTTCTTTCTGCTGACAAGAGGCACATTAACGTCCTGATGAGCTACAAATTGATTTTTAGCCTCTAAGTTTCTGGTAACCAGAGTCAGATTACATAAAAATGTTACAAACATGCACCATTTGTGCAACTTTTATTTTTTAAAAATAGATTTTTATTGATTTCAGAGAGGAAGCGAGGAGAGAAATAGAAACATCAATAATGAGAGAATCATTGATCAGTTGCTTTCTGCATGCCCCCTACTGGGGACCAAACCTGCAAACAGGGCATGTGCCCTTGATCAGAATAGAACCTGGGACCCTTCAGTCCACAGGCCGACACTGTCCACTGAGCCAAACCAGCTAGGGCTTTGTGTAGTTTCTAGAGGCTACTTATTGCTCTGCTATTACTTTTTTCTGTAATCCTTACCTGAGGATATTTTTCCCCATTGATTTTTAGAGAGAGTGGAAGGGAGGATGGGGAAGAAAGGAGAGAGAGAGAGAGAAACAAAAGAGAGATAGAGAGAAGGATAAGAGAGACACATTGATTGGTTACCTCCCGGATCCGGGGATCAACCCAGGTATGTGTCTTTGACCCGGTGGTGAATCCTAGATCCTTTGATTCACGGGCCAATGCTCTAACCATTGAGAAAAAAATGAGCCAGTGCTTTGTTATTACTTTTTATGGAATCAGTAGAAGCCATCCTGAGACTTGACATTGGGCCTTTTAGGATGCTCTAACTTTGTCTTCTTGTGCCAACTTTATGGTGACCACATAGGTCTCACTACACTTCTGTCTTTTGTGCTCTATAAGCTCAACATTCTAATGAGAATTTCCACGCAGTCCAACAATATCAATTGTCATTACAACCTTAGACAAAAGTCATATTTGTGTTCATGTCCTTTGAGATTTTGTTGTGCCTAGTGTGAAAGATCAGCTTAATAAATGTGCAATTAGCTCTAGCTGTTCTGGCTCAGTGGATAGAGCATTGCTCTATAGACTGAAGGGTCCCAGGTACTATTCTGGTGAAGGGCACATGCCCCAGTTGCTGGCTCAATCCCCAGTATAGGGTGTTCAGGACGCAGCCAATCAATGATTCTCTCTTATCATTGATGTTTCTGTCTCTTTCTCCCTGTCCCTTCCTCTCTCTGAAATTAATAAAAAATATATTAAAAAATAAATGTGCTGCAAGCTCAATCCCCAGTAGGGGGCATACAGGAGGCAGTCAATGGATGTTTCTATCTCTCCCTCTCTCTACCTTTTTGAAATCAATAAAAATATATTTAAAAATAAATAAATAAATAAATAAATAAATATGCAATGATCGCAATAATAAAAAAGTCCTTAAGTTAAATCTGTAGGTTTGCGACTATTAAACATACATATATTTCCTCTGTTCTCAACATTTCCTGGATTTGGGACTCTCTTGACCTTGAAGAATTCTGAGTCTGCAAGGTGTGATGAATAATTGATGCCTGAACATCATTAATTTCACCACTTCCATTGTTCTAGCTCCCCTGTAAGTGCAAAACTGTTTCTTTGGTACTTACTGATATAAAAACTGAGTGATTTTGCTGACTGACTTTTTCGAGTTTCACAAGATCCTGAGGCACTAAACGTTGTCACAGATAACTTATATTTCCCAGGCTCCTTCAGTTCTGTAACAAATTCCTGTGCTTCTTCAGCCACTGTCAAATGTTCAGTAAAGTTTTCTAAGTCATACATAAAAAGAGAGAATATATAAATGGATAACTGCAACGGCCTTGACTACAAACAAGTTAATTCATTAAAAATGCATTTTTTATATTGTCTTCTTTCTTTTGTCAAATTCAATTATACTTCTAAGCTAAAGGTACAATAATTAAAAAATGACAAAGGGTTCGAATTGATTTTCACAATAGTTTTAAATAACTAAACTATAACATGGTGTCCAAATCAATAAAACAAGGGTGAGTATATACAATGTATTTTTAAGTATGATTTCCCAACAAACTACATTCACAAAATAGAAATAGAATTTTAGAAGACAGCAATAATTAACTTTGTCATCCAGATATAAGGGCTAAAAAAGTAAACAGCAACAAATAACCTGTAAGTTCCTTGTGGTAGCATTAAATATCCAGAAATGTCTTATAATATTTAATTATTTTTAACTAGAAATAATTATTTTAAAAATTATTTCTGGTTAGAAATAACTCCTGTGGATATATTTTCTAACACTTGTAATATTTTTCTTTTATCTGTTTGCTTCTAGAACTTTTAAAAATAAAAAATAATTTTATATTGGTTCAAAGTCTGTCTCCTGCTGTTTATTACTTCCTTTGAAGTTATCATCAGTTGGTGATTTTAATAGCCTTCACAGAACATAGTACAGTCAGATAACAGCACTTTTAATAGGTATCAAAAAAGAATTTTGAGTAACAAGATCCTATTTTCCATAGGATATACTGAGGAACAGACAAATAAAAGCCAGAATAAAAAAAAAACTTTTTAAAAAATACAAGTGATTCCAGGCGACTGTTACAACCTTTGACTCAGATAATTAGAAATGACCAAAGATTTCAGTTTTATGCAGTAACTGGGTATGGTTTACTGCTCTATCATCTAGTCCAGAGGAATCCACAGATTTAGTATCTCATTCTACTGAATGAAATAGGGGGGGACCATATGCCATATATAAAATAACATAATCTTCATGCCCTAATCCACAAATAAAGTTGTCACTGTAACTTCAACTTTTGACAACTTGGCAACCTTTACAACCCATACTATGAGACTGGAAAGCATATAGTGAAGTATGTTACTGTACAAACAAGACAAACAATGAATAACTATAATAAGCTACCAAATAACAGTTTAAATATTATTCGTGACTCAAATTTCTGAATGCCATAGCATTGCTTTTTATAAATTAGTGGGCTAAAATATAAAGAATGACTCTCAGATGCTGGGTAAGTGAATACAATCAGTAATATGTTAGCTATAGTGAAAATACCAATTGCTGTGCATTTTTTGTTTTACTACCAGCTTCTCTTTGGAAAAATATGAGTGGTGTTGCAACCAGAGATGCACATGCGAGGGAAATAAGAATAGCTAGAAGAGCCAACACAGGCTTGAAACTCTTGGGAAAGTAGCTATTTTGCCAGAGAGATTACTTTTGCTTCATGCTTCAAAAATTAATGAAAACAGAAAATTTCTCCAGACTATTTTATAACTCATAATGATAGACCTTTAGTTCATAGTCTTACCAATATAAGGTTTCCTTCAGCAACCTGGGCCTAGGAAAAGGTGGGCAGTGGAAGGTGTACAGTGGCCAGTACTTGCAACTTAGGAACTAACCAAACCTACGGATTCTCATCCAATGTGCTCATTTTGTTTCCTAGTCTCAGTTCACACTGGATGGTTAATTACATTCATACCGCTCTTTATCATTTCTCTTTCGCTATTAATTGTCTCCCATCGGTCTTTCTTCCTAAACTTAAATTTGAGAATGCTTCCATTTCCTTCCCTTTGATGGTATCACTTCTTATTCCCTCTGATTTCCTAGAGCTTTACCTTCTCTTTCTATGTGGATATGGAACCCATCAAAGGCAGTGGGTGGCTTTGGTGGCAACCAGCTCAGTATCATCTGCACAGGGAAAGGTGAGGAGCCTGACGTTGGCTTCTCAGTCTCGCTGAGTGAGTCATTTTCGTAAACCAGGGGAAGCACCCTGGCAAAGTCATCTTCGCTTTCCGGAGTTGCAGATGCACTGTCCCACCAGTATGGCTGGGGTGTAGTTTCATAGTCATTGTGGTTGACATCAGGCCAACCAGAAGAAATGTTGCCAGAGGGAATTTCAGGAGTTTCATCTGTAAAACGGAGGAGGTTCTCTCTCCCCGTGTTGTCTTGCGGGCTCATGAAGGATTCCTCCGGGAAACTGCCACTCTGTTCTTCCCAAGTGTTTTTGTTCAAGTTTAGGATACGGACTGAGATGTTTTGAGGTGGATAAGGGGCTGTAAGAGAAAGATACATTCTAAAAAAGACAATTTCAAGTAATTTTTAAACTCTATTATAATGAATGCATAATCTATTAGATAGGCAGATTTACAAAATAGAGTTTAGCTTAACTTACATATTTCTGTGTTCTCATTTATACCAAGAACAACTGTGGTTTCCAGAACACACACATCTAAGATTTTGTGAGTGATGGGTTGACATTTGTGTACAATGTCACAAACTAGCATACCACTGGTTACTTTAACTTGTGATATACCACGCTTGTCCAAGTGGTAATTTATGGCTTTACGCCTTATCTCTCTAAAATGAAAAATAGGAGCACAAAATGTGTTTATGAATTATGGAAGCATACTTTTCTAGAAGTAGAAAATTATGAAGGCACGTGGCATGGTCTTTACCTGCAATAATTTCCACCTATTCTTCAAATAGCAGCTGAGAGGTCACCTCTTCCATGAAAATCTAATGAAAGTTAATTTCGCCCTCCTTTGGTTTGTTATATAACTTTTTTATAGCATTCATTGCATGCTGCCTTATAGAACATCCACCACTTTTGAGGACAGGGAACCTTTCTTACTACTCTCTGTCTTCCTCTCAATAGTTAGAGCAACTCCCAGGTTAAAGGATCTCAATTAATGTTTCTTTATTTGAACTGAATAATTAAAAATACAAATAAAATCTTAGATGTTGACATGAGTTAAATTACATAGTTTTTTTTTTTTGTCTTGGCCTAATTAATGAGAATCATGACAACTTACAATTTAGATAGGAAGAGTCTCAGGGGTGATCTCATATAAGCCATTCCCAGTGTTCATATGAATGGCTCTCCAGCATTTCTACTGAGTGCGTAGGCACATCAGACACAGACAATTACATTGTCTAATTATATTAGAAACTTATGTTGGTATTGATAATGGATATTTAGTAGGTGCATATTTGTTTTAACCATCTATTCTTCCACCCATCCATTCCTCCATTCATCCATCTACCCATCCATCCATCATCAATGTATCCATCCCATATTAGTGTTGAATATTAGTTACACTACTAAAATTAAACACTACAAGTTTTAGATACATCTGAATGCCAATATCCTCGTTTAATAATCAAAATATCTGTACTCAAACATCTTCCATCTGTTTTTCTGCTATATGGGCATATACAATAAGTGATATCTACTTGATCCAGTTAAGTTGTTTAATTCTAGCTTTTGGCTGTATCATGTACTTTTTAATTTAAAGATTATACATCTATTTTTTAAAATATATTTTTATTGATTTGTTTTACAGAGCTGAAGGGAGAGGGATAGAAAGTCAGAAACATCGATGAGAAACATCGATGAGATGCCTCTTGCATGCCCTCTACTGGGGATGTGTCCACAGCCAAGGTACATAAAGATTATACATCTATGATTACATTGACATATTTTAGAGTTTCCTTATTGAATATTTTGCTAGTTTTGTTTTACATTGATAGAAAATTTATTTTAGATTATTTAAATATTTTTAAAAAATTATTTATTTTTAAAATACATTTTTATTGATTTCAGAGAGAGGAGGGGAGAAAAATATCAATGATGAGAGAGAATTATTGATTGGCTGCCTCCTACATGCCCCCTACCTGGGACAGAGGCCCCAGCTGTGGCATGTGCTCTTATCTGGAAATGAACCTGGGACACTTTTGTCTGGAGGCTGATGCTCCATCCACTGAGCCAAATTAGCTAGGGCTGTTTTAGATTATTAAAAATACTAGAGCCCTGGTGCACAAAATTCATGCACAAGGGGGAGGGGCAAGGGATGTCCCTTAGCCCAGCCTGCACTCTCTCCAATCTGGGACCTTTCCAGGATCAGGCCTAAATGAGCAGTTGGACATCCCTATCACAATCCAGGACTGCTGGCTCCAAACTGCTTACCTGCCTGCCTCCCTGATTGCCACTAACTGCTTCTGCCTGCCAGCCTGATCATCCGCTTAACCACTACCCTGCCAGCCTAATTAATGTCTAACTGCTCCCCTGCCAGCCTGATTGCCCCCAAATTCCCTCCTCTGCCAGGCTGTTAACCCCTAACTGCCCTCCCCTGCAGGCTTGATTGCCCCCAACTATCCTCCCTTGCAGGCCAGGTCCCTCCCAACTGCCCTCCCCTGCTGGCCTGATCACCCACAACTACCCTCCCTTGCAGGGCCTGAAACCTCCCAACAGCCCTCCCCTGCTGGCCATCTTTTGGTGGTCATCTTGTGTCCACATGGGGGCAGAATCTTTGACCACATGGAGGCAGCCCTCTTGTGTGTTAGAGTGATGGTCAATCTGCAAATTACTCTTTTATTAGATAGGACAGAGGCCTGGTGCATGGGTGGGGGCCAGTTGGTTTGTCCTGAAGAGTGTCCCAGATCAGGTTGGGGGTTCCCTTGGGGTGAGGGGCAGCCTGGGCAAGGGGCCTGTGGAGGTTTGCAGACTGGCCACATACCCCCAGAGACCCAAGTGGAGCTCCTGGTATCTGGGATTAATCTATGTCTACAATTGAAACTGTGTAGCCTGGAGCAGAGCCAAGCCTGCTGCTTGCTCTGGGGCAGCAACTATTTCTGCTTGAAACTTTGTAGCCTAGAGTGGAGGTCTAGACCTGCAATGGCAAGCGGAAAACTTGGCTTCCTCTGTAGCCAGGGAAATCCAAGCCTCTGTTCTCTCCAGCTCAGTGGCTGCTGCCATTTATGTATCTTTTATAATTGAAACTTTGTAACATTGAATGGAGGCTTAGGCAGGCAACGGCAGGCAGAAAACTTGGCTTCCTCTGTTGCTGGGGAAACCCAAGCCTTTCTCCTGCTCTCAGTGGTAGCAGCCATCTTGGTTGGGATTTATTTGCATAATCTACTCCTGATTGGCTGGTGGGCGTGGCTGCAGGTGTGGCTTTTGGGTATGGCAAAGGTACAGTCAAATTTGCATATTACTCTTTTATTAGATAGGATATATTTATTTTCTTTCTTAGCTCTGGTATAGAATTTTTCTTAGAATTATAAAAAGTACACATATAACATATAATATAATTACATTTTTTTCAGTAAATATAAGTTTTCGGAACTTACCAGTTCTATGCTGTTTGGGTTCATGACTGACACCACTGTACTCCACGAGAGTACTTTTGTTAAAAGTTGCCTCAGATACCAGCTGAAAGGTGATATTACTATAACATATTCCTGGCAGCCAATGATTAAATACTGTTTTTCCCTTAAAGAAATCTGCGAAGACAAAAAAAACCAATTATATTAAAATATTGAGCTTCTAAATGATACACACTTTTAGGAAATTCTAATCACAATAATAAAATATCAATAAATATTATTTCTTTCAACTTCTAACATGGAAAGTAATAAAAATTTGGGATAAAGTTAGAGATGAAAATATGAATTTTTAGAGTCAGTCCTAAAAATATTTTTGAGCAAGAATTGGATATAATTGAAGCTGAATTTTGAGCCAAGGAACACTTGGTGTATTAAGTAGAGAATATGTATAGAAGTTGTGGAGGTTAGGTTTATATTAGCTATTTAAGATGAAAACTAAAGTTATTTTGCCACTTCATGACTTAGAAAAAAGTAATTTTGCAAGAAATGTTTCCTCTAGGCTCACTTATAAAAACTGGTGTATTTTAAAAGTAAAATGGTTTTATCTGACAGTTGCAGACAGAACCTGCTCAAAAAAGGGAAAAGAATTTGGATTTAATTAGAAAACATTACAGAAAATAACAAATTTAGAAATCCAGTCGAAGTTAGAAAGAAGTGAGAGAAAGAAATTAAAAACACCACTAATGAAATTAAAAGCCAAAAATAATTTTAAAGTTAATTGAAAAAAGGGACCATAGTCACTTATTTTAAAACTCACGGCTTTTAACTCAGCAAAAGTTCCAGGGACTGCTTGTCAACCACTCATGAGCTTGTACTTGCAATATAATAATAAACAAATAAGGCCCCACTTATTAATTTCCAGATAATCTGTTTTCATTGAAAACAAAGTACAATAACTTGCAGAATCTATGTTTATGCTTATTAAATATTTTTAAAACTTAAAAAACTGAAAAATGCACTTTGTATTTTCTTAACATTGCCTCATTTAATAAATAAGAAGTCTATGGAAGAAAGAAATTTGTAAAAGCAGCAAGTTAAAATGATATCTTTCTGGACACTATGACCTGTGAGCTGCAATATGCATTCCCACCTCACCAATACATGTTTCCAGTTACAGTCAACTTTCACATCATCATTTAAGCCCTGGCAGAGAATTATTGTGTCCTGGAAAAAAAAAATATATATATATATATTTCAGTGCATGAAATTTGTGCACATTAAAAAGGAATTAGCTGAAACTGGTTTGGCTCGGTGTATAGAGCATCAGCCTGTGGACTGAAAGGTCCCAGGTTCAATTCTGGTCAAGGGCATTTGCCTTGGTTGTGGGCACATCCCCAGTAGGGGTTGTGCAGGAGGCAGCTGATCAATGTTTCTCACCAATGTTTCTAACTCTCTATCCCTCTCCCTTCCTCTCTGTAAAAAATCAATAAAATATATTTTTTAAAAGGGAATTAATTAGAGGAAATCTTTTAATATTGCTATTTGCCTTTTCTCTATAATAGAAGTATCAGAGATGAAAGAAAGAGATGAATATCGTCCTCTTGTCAGAGTCTGGGATGCACCATGGGACATAGAGTTAAGATCCTATCCACCTGCATGCACCTCGAAGTTGTGCAAGACCCAGACCCGGTTGACCCCACCCCCATTGGGTGAGATCCAGACTTGGCTGGCCCCACACCTGTCAAGCCCTTCCAGGTGGGGGGCACAGCCTCAGGTCCCCTGGCCCAGCACTGGGTGGGGGGTGCTGCCTGGGGTCCCTTATCAAGTCCCACTGGACAGGGGAGTGTGTGACCTGAAGTCCCTTGGCCCAGCACCAGGGTGGGGATATTGCCTAAGGTACCCTGGCTTAGCTCTGGGGTGTGGGGTGTGGCCTAAGGTCCCCTGGCCTGGACTGGGTTGGGAGGTGCACCTTGAGGTCCTCTGTCAAGCCCCACCAGGTGGGGGGGCACAGCCTCAGGTCCCCCATCAAGCCCCACTGGGCGGGGGGTGTGGCCTGATGTCCCCTGTCAAGCCCTTCCAGGTGGTGAGGGACAACATGAGGTCCCCAGTCAAGCCCTGCTGGGTGGTAGTACAGCCTCAGGTTCCCTGGTGCATGCCAGGTGGGGGCACAGCCTCACGTCCCCCAGCACACCTTCAGGTCCCCTGGTCTGGCATCAGGGCGGGAAGCATGGCCTGAGGTCCCCCATCAATCAACACTGGGCAGGGGGCACAGCCTGAGGTCCCCAGTCAAGCCCGCTGGGTAGGGAATGCAGCCTGAGGTCCCCTACCTTGATATGGCAACACGTAGCCTCAGGTCCCTGCTGATCACTTGTTACAGAAACCCCATCTCTGCTGTGAGCTCATCCATCTTGTGACGGCTTGAGGGTTAATTTGTATATTACCATACACATACACACACACACACACACACACACACACACACACACACACACACTGTGCACTGTGGCGGGGGGGTGCCTCAGCCCAACCTGCACCTTCTCCAATCTGGGACCCTTCAGGGGATGTCCGACTGCCTGTCCCTTTCACACTCTAGGACTGCTGGCTCCCAACTGCTCGCCTGCCTGCCTCATTGCCCCTAACCGCTTCTGCCTGGCAGCCTGATCATCCCCTAACCATTCGCCTGCCAGCCTGATTGGCGCTTAACTGCTCCCCTGACAACCCGGTCACCCCCAAATGCCCTCCTCTGCATATTCCCTCTTTATTAGATAGGGCTTTTTCTTTAGCATATTGGACAGCCCTAACTGTTTGGCTCAGTGGATGGAGTGTCAGCCTGCAGACTCAAGGGTCCCAGGTTCGATTCCAGTCAA
This sequence comes from Antrozous pallidus, assembly GCA_027563665.1. NCBI lineage: Eukaryota > Metazoa > Chordata > Mammalia > Chiroptera > Vespertilionidae > Antrozous > Antrozous pallidus. The sequence goes on from CM050513.1 coordinate 92,376,096, forward strand.
GGGCATATACCTTGGTTGGGGGCACATACCCAGTGGAGATTGTGCAGGAGGCACCTGATCAATGTTTCTTTCTCATAGATGTTTCTAGCTCTCTATCCCCTTCCCTTCCTCTCTGTAAAAAATCAATAAAATATATATTTAATAAAAAGGAACATTTAAGATTCCTCCATATCTGCCTGGCTGGTGTGACTCAGTGGCTGAGACCCCAGGCTGCCACCACTGGAAAGGTATCACACCTCAGCCAGGCTGAGCCCCAGCCTGGGCTTCAGCTGCACCCTGGCCAAGCTGAGACCCCAACCCAGGCTGGTCAGAGATGGCTCTACTGAGGTGGGCACCCCAGCCAGGCTGAGACCCGAGCCCAGGCTGACATCAGGGATGGCACTGAGGAAGGTGCCCTTCCAGGCCAGGCTGAGACCCCAGCCAGGGCTGCCATCTCATCCTGGCCAGAGGTCGCACCTCCGTGGGGGGTGGGGGCTGCACACCCCACTCTGGCCAGGCTGAGACAGCAGCCCGGGTTGGGGTCTCATCCTGACCAGAGATTGCACCTCCACGGTGGGGAGGGGGAGGGATCGCACACCCCACCCTGGCCAGGATGAGACCCCAGCCTGGCCGAGGATGGTGCTGAGAGTGTGTGTGGCCCTACCAGCATGAGACCCCAGCTCAAGCTGCTGCCCCTGGCCAGGTGATCATGTGGTTGGGTGCCACCACTGGCCAAAATATGGTGTGGCAGGCTGTGTGGCCCTGCTGGCCTGAGACCACAGCCCAGTCTGTAGCTGCTGGCCAGGGATCACCCTGGGTGCTGGTGCCTCCCAGCTGGACACCCTGGGCTGCCGCCGCTGGGGAGACTGGGGGATTCCGGTAGGGATAAGAGGACTGGGTGCCACCATTTTTGTAGCGAAGTGATGGTTAATTCCTATATTACTCTTTTATTAGATAGGGTAATTGAAACTTTGTAGCATTGAATAGTGGCCTAGGCTGGCAACAGCAAGGGAAAGCTTGGCTTCCTCCATTGCTGGGGAAACCCAAGCCTCCGTCCTGCTCTCAGTGGCCCAGCCATCTTGGTTGGGGTTTATTTGCTCCTGATTGGCTGGTGGGCATGGCCTGTGGGTGTAATGAAGGTACGGTCAATTTGCATATTAGTCTTTTATTAGATAGGATATATATATATATATATATATATATATATATATATATATATATATATATTTAGAACACAAGACTCACCCGAGGATATTTTTCCATTGATTTTTTTTTAAGAGAGAGTGGGAGAGGGAAAGACAGAGAGAAATATCGATGTGAGAAAAACACATCAATTGATTGTCTCCTGCATATGCCCAGACTGGGACCCCAGCCGGAGAGGAGCCTGCAACAAAGGTACATGCCCTTGATTGGAATCAAGCCCAGGACCCTTTCTTTGGTGTGCAGGCTGACTATCCACTGAGCTAAACCAGCTAGGGTATGTCCTGAGTATTTAAGTTCCTCCACTTTGACTCACTTCCAATAAAGCTGAACTCCCTCTCTCCCCTCTCCCTCTCTCCATCTTTCCCTCCACCTCCTAGCCCAGCAATGTCTACTGAGAATTTGGCTTGGTTCTTTTGAAATTATTAATTCCCCTGGGCTCTCTTCTTTCTTTCTTCTCTCCACAGGAAATAAATTCATGTTACATTTGGCAAGAATAACATCTTACCTTGGCAAGAATAACATATAAGTGACAATAATTTGAGTATTTCTCATGCTTATACATGAAACATGACTTTAATGAACCAGATATTATAAGACACCTCATCACAAAATTGCCATTTTAATTATTTAGCTTATGATCAAATAGTGAGCAATAAAATATAAAATATATTTAGAGCAAGAGTGAAGACCATTTGGCAAAAATCATGTAAAAAGTAATAATCAATCATCATTTATTCATTCTTCCTTTTGCCTCTTACCTTTATATAACATTGTCCGGAAGTCTTTACCTTCCCAATAGCTTATGTTTACTCTTGTGAAGACATTATATTTTTCTGGATAATGAATTTCAAACAGGACTCCTGTTTCAGGTGAAGGTTTATAGTCATATATTGAAACACTAGTTACAGGGAGAGGTTCTGCAGAAAGAGAATACATTCTTATCAGACATGAGCACAAAATTGCTCAGTCTACATGAGCTGAGTGTTCTCCTTAGCAGTAATTAATAAAGTACATCTTATAGTGCTTCCTGCCTTTCAAATAACTTTGATATTTATTTTTCCATTTGCCTGAATCTAAGAACAAACAAAACATAAAAATAATAACTTAGGACCTTCAATTTATTTGTCAAAGAAAATTTAATAAAGTGTGTGGCAGAATCTATATCTCCAGATTCCTAGTTCATTTTTTTTTAACCCAAGCCAATAAAATTTGATATTAGTAACAGAGCAGTAACAGAAAATACATTTGACTCTGACCAAGGGTAAATGCTTACATGATCATTTATTTTTGTGTGTGAACTTAGCACTTATCTTTCTATGTTGAGTATAAGATTGCAAACCATCCTATGTTGTGATAATTAGAATTGAAGGTGTTTATCAAACTACTGTTTCTATGGAAGTTTTAAGTATGTTTATTCTTATTTTTTTCAAGTTGTTAATCCATCACAAAACTTTAAATACTTACTTTAAAAAAAATTGCGATTGGTGTATGTCTGTATTTCTTCTGCATCTTACCCTTCAGCAAAAGCCTTGTAAAATGAGACATTTAAAGGAACTATTGGGTAATTTTCACTTGAATAAAATTTATTCAAGACATTTTAAAAAATAACTTGGTTTGTAGCCAACTATTGCATTATAAAAAAAACACACTTTGGTTTAAAGTTTTAAAAATAGAGAGGAGTTTTAAACATAACCTACAAACTAAATGAAAGCAATATCTTTAATTTAAATTTTACATTTTTAAATTTTCAGTTTAATTAACATAGGAAACCAAATAAGACTTAGTTCATCGACAAATAATTTATCGAGTTCCTACTTTGTCTCAGTATGTAGCTAAATAACTTTCCTTTTGTTCCTCAAGATCTTAACCTGCTTTTGCTTTGCTTTTGATTGAAGAGACCCAGGAAGAACTGAAATCACATGTTAAAGTGTGGTTTTCCCTGGAATTTTCTTAAAAAAACAAGCCAACATCTATAAACACGTAAAGAGGCCTTTAGATTGCAGCATGTATTGTGCTCATTTCAGTGGAGACTATGAGCTATATTCTCTGTTAAAATGTTTCTATTTTATCTTTGCCTCCATCCCTGGTCTTTCTACTAAAGGCAGCAGTACTCACTTCTATGTCATATAAACAAACAAAAACAACCTTGCTCCTGAAGACTATTTCTAATTGATCACTCCCAAAGAAGTATGGAGCCATCTGAAGGTGTTTCTTTCAACCCAGTCTGATTACTAACCCAGGGAGTCTACCAAGCCCAGCTATTGGCACTGGATCTAAGAGAAACAAAATTAAAGCTATCAGCAGAGAGCTGCCACAGAGCAGTAATTCTTCCATTGCTGCAGTCCCGTTTCACATCCTCACTGGAGTTCTGTCCACTGAGCAGAGAAATGGGGTCCACTCAGTCTTTCCTGGCCTGAGATATGAAGTCTGCACATCAAAATACATGCAAACTTTGAAATTCAAGGTGCACATGAGGATTAGAGCACAGATATTTTATTTTGTGATTTGTTTGGCTGCAAGCCACTTGAATGATAAACTAATAGAATTTTTTAAATACCCACGTACATGTTTGCTTCTTATATTTTTCTTCAGCTTCAGCATAAGTGATTCAGGTCAGCTGTCTATTCTAAAGTCCATGCCCAGGCATTACTGACCCATATTCAACCCGAGAATTACTGCTTTCAATGGAATTCAAATGCATTCTTTAAAAATATTTGACTACCTCTCATTATTACTAGTATTATTATTGTTACTAGAGGCCCAGTGTACAAAATTTGTGCATGGGTAGACTCCCTAGCAGCTGCTGGCTGCCAGCCAGGGCCTCCCCTCCCCTGACTGCCTGCTGCAGCTGCTGGGCAGGACCAGCTGGGGAAAGGGGCTATGGGTGGTTGGCCAGCCTGCCCTGCCCCCTGGTTGAACTCCAGGTCGAGCGGACAATTTGCATATTAAGCTTTTATTATATAAGATTATTAGAAAGTAATGATATGCCATAAACCAGTGCGGTTGTTATTGTGTGTTTTTCAGTGAAGACATGGTTAAATCTAATTGAATTCATTACTCCTTTCTCTGTAGCCACCCCATTGCATTCTCATTTCTGGTCTTAGAATCCAGGCTGGACTGGACAGAGAAATGGAGCTGTTAGACAATATAAATTATTTATAATATTTATTTGGACATAGATTGAGGTTAACCCTTGGCAAAGTATTCTAGGTTGTTTCCAATTTTCCTAGCCACCCTTCCTGTTATTAAGCTTGTGATCCTAACTCCTTGCAATTCACAGGTGTGCCATGCTACGCATGATTCCACTCTGTACATCATTCCCATTGACTCTATAACACTTTACATTCTTTGTTAATTTGACAAATTTTCATTACTTTTTCAATGATTGTATGTTTCTGTGGCATCTCCCCAATGTTCTTTAGGAAGGCTAGATAGGCACTCTCTTTTACATCATTCACAGATAACATTTATCATATTTTGAAATGGCTTATTTGTCTTTTCCACTTTAGTATACCACCTTTGAGTGTGGTTATTTTTATTGATTTTTATTTCTCTGGCACCTAGGACATGGCATCAAGAATGTAAGCAATAAATAAGGTAGAAACTCATGAATTATTTTTATTTATAGTAGATACATTTGTGTAGAATTTCATGTTTGTAGAGTGTTTGTATGTGTGTTCTGCAGTATTTGCAGCAACTATCTTCAGGACTACTAGCTGAGGAGATATTTCCCCAACCTCTGAACAATTGTTTTTATGTATCATTTGATCTATTGAGAAAGAGATTCTTCTCTCTAAAGTGGGCACAACATACTGAAAGTTCTCAAACAGTTAAATATTAATCAGATGTCAGAGCCAAAGGGTTGTGAAACTCTTTTGAACTGGCCTAACAATGTGTTTGTGCTAAATTTATTCTTAGCCATGTTTCTCAGCTTTCTTAGAGAGCACCAGACTCAGGACAACTACAGAGAAATATCAAAAGACTGCCCTAGAGCCAACTGCTTGGTCATTGCTTATTCCGTCAAAATAGTAAATGACCCCAACAAAGGTCCCGTTTTATTCTCAAGAGCAACTGTCAACTCTGGGAGTAGATGCTACAAATGTTTCCTAAACTTTTAAGGAAAGCTTCTCATTAGAAAAAATAAAGATGGCAAAATTACATCACCAACTAACAAATAATGATCATTTAAGAGCTCAAAAGTAATCTTAGTCAACATGCATTTGAATTCCCTCTTTTTTTTTTGAGGAGAAAGCTGAACCCCAAATCTTACCTCATGTCTAATGTCGTAGAAATACTTGTGCATCAATACAGTTTTTATATTCCCAACCTATGATCCCTTTCAAAATTTGAGATGATGTAATTGAGCTTTTAAAAATGGGACAGAAGAGGAGAGACTGAAACTATATTCAGTTTTACTTTTTCGAATTTAATGCCAGTTTCCTCTTCCACTTAGGATGTAGAAAGCTGCAAGTCAATCTCATTTCCTAACACCCAACAACAATAAGAAAAAGCAAAATAATTTATGAGATCATAACTTTTTAGGCATCTCTCAGAGAGGTGAGATTGCAAGGCAATCAAACAAAGTAAATTGCAGAGAGACAAGCCCTCTGAGGACAGAAAGGACACTAGGTTTTACCAAGCTGAGCATGACAGGAAGAGTTGAAGCAGAAAAGAAGAAAGCAACTAAGAGTTCAATGAATTCATAAGGATGCCTATGTTCTCAATGACAGTGTAGAACTGCTCTGTCCATGAAGTTAGTTACTAGACGCTTATGGCTATTTAAATCACGCTTATGAAAGAATCCACCAAGATGAAATGAAATTAAGAATTAGTGGCAATGCAGATATAGAACATTCCCATCTCCCCAAAGTTCTAGGACAATGCTGGTCCCAGACACAAGTTGAGTCCATGGTCTCTCTCCAGCTCTTCTCATGGGCTTTTACTAGGTGCTCATGTGTGGATAAAGGGACATCTAAGAAATACCACCCTCTGGGGCACAGGCACATAGATGATGATCGGGCTACTAAAAGATATAAGAGAAACCCTTTCTTCATTCCCTGGACCTTTCTTGAATACAAAACAGAAGCCTTAAGGTATTAGGGCGGGGCAGAAAGATCTTTCCCTCCCAGGTTTCAGGCAAAGATACCCCAATTTAAAATATAACATTTCCCAGGAGAGGCAGAGAAACTAACTCTCTTGCCGGTGATGATGATTGGAGGTAGCTGGGGGTCTTCTGCCCAGGCCTCAAGGCTTCAGGCCTGGGCAGGCATAGAGCTGGCAACCAGAGGGAGCTGAAGGTCCCTTGCCCAGGCCTACAGCTTTGGCCAGAGGCTTTAGGCCCAGGCAGGGCCCAGCTGGAGATTGGTGTGAACTGCAGAGGAAACACTTTTCCTGATTGCTCATTGGCTAAGCTTCCTGTATGCCACTGGTAATATTCTTAGAAACTTGGGTAATAAGAATTCAAAAAGATGATCTAGGGTTTTTCTATCACACTCCTGGAGAAAAAAAATGAAGGTCCAGTGCTGGAGGGCTAAGAAATGTCATATCCTGCCCTAGTTGGTTTGACTCAGTGAATAATGCCTTGGCCGGCTGACTACAGGGTCTGGGTTCAATTCTGATCAAGGGCATGTAACTGGGTTGCAGGCTCCTCCCTGGCCGGGGCCCAGGTCATGGCTCATGCAGGAGGCAACCAATCAAAGTGTTCCTCTCACTTTGATGTTTCTCTCTGTCTTTCCCTTTCTCTTCTACACTCTTTAAAAATCAATGGAAACATATCCTCAGGTGAGGATTAAGAAAAAAGAAAGGAAATGTCATATTCTTTGAAAGACACATCTTGAAAATGCCTAAAGAAAGTTGTCATTTTTTCATGGTGAAGAGACTGAAGTCCATGTTGATGAAAACAACTTTGTGGCTGTGGTGACTGGCAGTGGCTGCAGCAGTGGGGTGATGGGGCAGGTGCCTTCCCCTGATCAGTCCAGTTTTCTCCCACAAAGGAGAGCAGGCCTAAGCCATCAGTAGGACATCCCCTGAGGGCTCCCAGTATGTGAAAGGGAGCGGGTTAGGCTGAGGGAGCCTCCACTTCCAGTGCACGAATTTCGTGCACCATGCTCCTAGTGGATTATATTATATGTTGTTAAAATTAACTTCACCTTTTCAAAAAATGTTTAAATTTTTCTGCCTGAAAATTTATTGCTGTGTGATTAACATCCTATTTTTATTGGACAGTGCTCCAGTTAAAAGGTAGAGACTTTCCAGATTGGAATAAAGCAAGATCCAACTCCTTGCAGTCCATAAGAAACTTGCTAACATGTAAGTATCAGACAACATATAATATCAGACAAAATAGAGTTCAGTACACAGCACATTACTTGGAATAAAGAGGAACACTGCAAACCATGAAATGCTCAGCTCAACAAGGAGACATAATAATCCTAAAAGTGTTTGCACCTACAACGTAACAACAGAGCATCAAAATATGTAAAGCATAAACTAAGAGAAATGGGAGGAGAAATAGACAAACCCACAGTGGTACGTGGAGACTCCCACTCCTCTATCAAGCATTGTTAGTAGAAGTAGATAGAAAATCAAGAAGGATATAGAAGATTTGAATAGTTAGGTCAACCAAATTGACCTAAGTGCTCACAGCATATACACCAATATTGACCATATTTGGGACCATAAAACTAATCGCAACAAATGTCAAGTAATTGAAATTACACAAGTAATTAAGTGCACAGCATTTACTTAAGAATCACTAAAAAGATCTCTGCAAAATTGCTAAATTTTTGAGCATTCAACAACACATTTCTAAGCCCTCATGTCAAAGATGAAATCACAAAGGAAAATGGAAAATATTTTAAACAGAACTCACTGCCGGTGCTAAAATTTCAATGAGACATTCTAAAAATATTTTAATCAAATAGTTATCCAGGTTCTTTTTGAGTCATTAGCTGAAGGGTGACTCCTCCAGCTTTGTCTAATCAAAAGTGGCTAAGATGTGCTAATGAATGTTGAGTCAGCAAGTCCCTATCATTTTATTTTGCTTTGTGTTTTAGTCTTTTTTTCCCCCTGGCTCTTCCTCCTACTGTTTGTTTAACTAAATTGAATTTAATATTTACTGATCACCTATTAAGCATAAGGTTCACACTAGATGCTTATGAAATTGCTAGAGGCCTGGTGCATGAAATTCCTACACAGGGAGAGTCCCTAGGGCTGGCCAGTGATGAAGGTCGATCGGGGCCTTCCTTCTCCCTGCTGCCAGCTGCCAGATGCCAGACAGAATTCGAACCCCTGAGGGGATAATTTTCATATTATCCTTTCATTATATAGGATGAACATGAGTAAGACAAAGCTTCTGATTTCAAGGAGTTGTACTACAGGTGTTATATACTTAGACCTGATGTCTGGATTTATTAATTCCCAATTTACCTTTTCTGGAGCATTTTACCAGGCAAATACTTCCTTTAATTCAACTAGGTCTTAGATTAGTTCATTAGTTCTGTAAACCTTGAAGGTCTTGGGTCTGTGCCATTCCTAATTTTTAGGATTCATTACGGATCTCTGGACTCTGCCAAGTAAAACTTTTTAAAAAGTTTTTTATAGACATATTAAAAATATGTCCTCTAGCCGAGACCGGTTTGGCTCAGTGGATAGAGTGTCGGACTGCGGACTGAAGGGTCCCGGGTTCAATTCCGACAAGGGCATGTACCTTGGCTGCGGGCACATCCCCAGTAGGGGGCGTGCAAGAGGCAGCTGATCGATATGTCTCTCTCTCATCGATGTTTCTGACTTTCTATCCCTCTCCCTTCCGCTCTGTAAAAAATCAATAAAATATATTTTTTAAAAAAAATATGTCCTCTAGCTTGATTCTGAGTTCCTGCTTCTTGGTGTTTCTCTACTTTATTCCAAACAAAAATATCACTATGTCTTTTTCCTTAACTACTGACAGAATTATCACGTTTCTGGTATTTTAAAAATTACAGCCACTGAAATATTTGCAGTGGAGAGCAAAAAGAACTTTGTTAAGCCATTAAATTACTCTAGTGATAAACTCTACCATATAATATATAATAGTTTTTTTCCACACCTTGATATACACAGTAGAATTGCATCTTAATTTGAGATTAGGTATCAAAGTCAGAGTAAAGTCACATATAGTTAAAACCAAATCCCCAAAATTTCCTAATTTCAGCACTAACTTTTTAAGGTATGGGCTACTGAAAATTAAAATGTGAATGATTTTTCCCCTGGCATTTTCTTGGGCACTGGATGCCTAGGCTATTATGAAGATGAGGTGGGGAATAGTGACTGATAAATAATGATATCTTTTTCTCTCTCTCAGCTAAAATTGTAAAATAGAATTTGAGCAGGCTAACTATGAGTGTAAATTAATGTCTCAAAAGCCAAATTGCTTAATATGAGAATAAATGCTATGGAAGACAAATAGCTTAATTATGATCATACTCTTTTAAGTTACATAGTAGAAAATTTCATGGTCCAATTATGAATCTAAACTTGTCATTAAATCTTAAAATATCTCATTAAGGCTTACTTTCTTTTAGTTTTAAACATTTTTTAAATTGAACTGTAATAGTGAAACTTTATCAGACTTCAACAAGAACTATGTACTTAATATAAAGCAGAACTTTGAATTTTTGTGACTTGACTTCCCTTGAGCTTGCCATTCTGTGCTGATTTCTCTTTTAATTAGAACCCTGTGAGAATACAAAGAAGAAACTCAAAGGACAATATTATACATGATACTTACTTGTTAACACAGTGATTGATCTGGATGGCTTGGTAACTGCATGTCCATTTACCACTACCAGAGTGATTATATAATAAAGGCCATGATAATTGGCCTTAAAAATAATAGGAGGAGGCAACGTGCTATTGAATTGCTCAAATTCAAAGAAGTAATTTTTTGATTCACCAGTTATCTTCACAACATACACAGATGATGGACTCGTGACATCTGAAGCTTCTAAAGAGACAACGATGCTATTGTCATCTTGAACAGTTACATGGAGTGTTGCAGCATTCTGTTTAAGGAAAGAGAAAACATGGAAATGGAGTTCAAATTCAGATCATTAGCAATAAAATTATACTGAGATAATTTTTCCAAAATGAAAAAATGGTCAGCATTACTTTGTAAAATAGAGTTACTCGGAATACAAGGAAAGGCAGAGAGATTAGCTCTCTCCTGTCTCATGATTTTCTTAGGGTTTTACTTTGAGGATTCTTTTTCATTGAAAAGCTGCTTTCAGTTCATGGGTCGTGTTATGTAATAAACATAAGATGCACATCATGGAAATGAGTAAATAATGAATGAATAAAATCATCGTGGGATTCATCTTCTAGAGAGGCCCTTGTTCACGACGCTGCTGGAGAAGATCTGCTGGAGGGAGAAATGCTGCGGAGCATTCTAGAAGAATGTCTCAAGGCAGTGTATTTCTCCCTCCCTTCTCACCTGTCAACTCTAAATAATAAAAGCCAGTACAGAGACACCTGTGGTAATCCTCCTCATTAAAGCTTAGCCAGTGCTTAAAAATAGAAGCTAAGATGCTCTTTGAAGAAGAGGCCAGACTGAGGATTCACAGCATATATGTGAATGTCAGCAAAGGACTGAAAGCTTTGCTTCAAGTCTCCAGGTGAATATTTATGGACAGCATTTGGAAAAGCATTTGTGTAGCTGGTTTAACTATTTCTTCCTGATTTTCCCCCTATACTCCACAGGCAGGACCAGTCCTTCTGCTCTATGGTCTCAAGCAAGACTCATATACTTTGTACCACTTGCTGCTTTGTTTTGAATTCATCTTCTGGATATGCAGTAGCCTGAGCTCTGAACCTCTTAGACTTCTATGAATGTGGGACAGAAAAATTGTTGAATCTTGTTAAGGACTTACAGTGTAATGTAAATATCTGTGTTTTCCGGTGGTCTTAGGCTCTTCAGCAGCAGTTCTCAACTTGTGTGTCGAGACCCACAGGTTGAGAACCTCTAGCAGAGTCGCCTAAGACCCCCGGAAAACACAGATATTTACATTACGATTCATTAGCAGTAGCAATATTACAGTTATGAAGTAGCAACAAAAATAATTTTGCGGTTGGGGGTCATCACAACATGAGGAACTGTATTAAAGGGTCACGGCATTAAAAAGATTGAGAACCATTAACCTACACGGACCCAGATGCTAACTAAGCCAGGCAGTCAAACACAGTCATTTCACTTAGTATTCAAATAGCCTCATAAGATGTCATTATTATTTCATTTTTAACTCATAGTGGAGGAAACTGAGGCTCAGAAAGATTAAATCAATTGACCAAGATTGTGCTTCTTGTTTGAGCTCTTAACCACTGATTTACACAAATCAAAATTGAGTTCCATTATGGTTCCACATACATGTTTGTCTTCCCCTTTTGACACATGAGTTTGACACACAGTTTACATTGATAAGTGTTAGTTAAGTGAATGGGAAAAGTTGTTAATTGCATTAACTATAGGTGGGCATTTGCTTCTTAGAATTCATCTGCTTATTATTTATTTTAGTACCACACATACTGTCAAAAGATACATCGAGCACATAGTACCTAGCAGTACCATAAAAGAGACTATATAGACCTAAAAATGTCTGACTATTTTTCTCCTTGTTTATTTTTTTAGAAATCTAGTTCTTACAGTCCTAGTACTTTAAAGAGTATTTTGCCATTAACAGTTTGATTCTATGGCAACATTTAATAGACTTAATGGTATTCATGGTAGTCTAAGCACCCTAGACCCTAAGTCCTTTAAGGGCAAGTACTGTACCTTATTTCTAGCTGCATATCCATCTCCAGGACCCACCAGGATTGTCCCCACCGCTGAAACCATGCACCCTCACATGCATGCACAGCTGACTTGCGCTGGACTTGTTACCCACTGACCTGGGTAATTCTCAACATTTTAAAAATGTCCTTTTATCCACACATGGTCTTGTCCTCAGACATATGGGTAGGTTTTTAATATTGACTTCTGTACTTGTTGGGGAAGGTCATGGAGAGGATGTGACCTCTGGTTGACCTGAGATCAGGACCCCTCTCCATCTCCTCTCCTTTCCTGGAAATATGCATTCAGCTTGTCTTTCAGTTCCCAGAAGCTGCCCCAGACTTATAGCATTGAGACAGAAATGTGGTGTTGTGACCATCTTAATGGTATACAAGACTGAGCCCATTGAAGTCCTCTCCTGTTTATAACTGAACCCCTTAAGGAATCTATCTAAACCTTTAAGATTTTGTGGGCTGTGTGAAGATCTACTCCTCTTGAGCGATCCAATTACTTATTAAAGGTAAATCCCCTTGCTTTTGAAACCTGTCACTCACCAATCTGGGTGGTCTGCCTTTCTTACATCTCTCCCTGCCCACCCTGTACAGGGCTGGCTTCCCATCACACCTGGGAGGTTTCTGACCAGTTTTCAAATCAAGAGTATTTTGGAGTCAGACATAAAATGTGGCCCCTTCTATACAGCCATGCACTGCATGCTTTGGTCAACAACAGACTGATATCTGATGGTGGTCTGATCTATATATATAAAAGCCGAGTGACTGGAATGACCAGAATGATCAGAAAAACTGGAATGACCGGTCACTATGACACTCACTGCAGCCAGCTAACCTCCTTTGGTCCCTCCCCCTGGCTAGCCCCAGCCCCGATCGATCCCCCCACCCATGGTTGGGGGCAGAACCAGATGGACCCTATCCAGGCATGAATTTGTGCATTGGGCATCTAGTAAGATTATAAGGGAGCTGAAAAACTCTTATTGCCTAGTGTGGGCTGTAGTTGTGACATGGTAGCCTTTGTAACATTGTAAGGCCTCAACATATTACTTATATGTTTCTGGTGATGCCGGTATAAACACACCTACTACTGCATACAAGTACAGCACACACAATTATGTACGGTACATGATACTTGATCATGGTAATTAACAACTCTGTTGCTGATTTATGTATATTCTGTAGCCTAGATTTTATCATTATTTTAGAGTGTACTCTTTCTTTTTTTTAATGTATTTTTTTAATTGATTTCAGAGAGGAAAGGAGAGGGAGAGATACAAACATCAATGATGAAAGAGAATCATTGATTGGTTGCCTCCTACGCATGCCACACTTGGGATTGGGCCGCAACCTGGACATGTGCCCTAACCAGGAATCAAACCGTGACCTCCTAGTTTATAGGTTGATGTGCACCAATGAGCCATGCTAGCTGTGGTAGGGTGTACTGTTCTACTTATAGATACGTTTACTGTAAAACGGTATGCTGTGTAACACCAGCAGCAGCCTTATACACTGTGCTTGATTCACTCTGGTATTTTTTTCTACAGTAATATGCTGTACAGTCTTGTAGCCCAGGAGCAGTAAGTTATACCACATAGGCTAAGTGTGCACTAGGCTAGACCAGTGGTTTGCCGCTCTGTTGACTAATGAGTTTGCCAACCACTGACCTAGACTCGTGATTCCAATAATTACAGGCTATTGTTCCTTGTGATTAAGCACCGAGCATCGAAGACTGTAGGAGGCACTCTAATGTTTGCATAGCAACAAAATTGCCTAATGACATTTATTTCTCCTGCTCATTTAAGTGGTGTGTGACTCTGTGGCCTGTGGCCTGGGTGGACTGAGAGGCTAAACCAAGCACTGAATAAGCAAGAACACTAAAGTCTGGCTTTTATTCGTCACTTATTATAGGAGTTGATTAGCTCAGAAAACAAGTTTACAAGCATCATAGTCATATTAAGAATTGTTCACTTCGAAGGAGAACCAAGATGGCGGCATAGGTAAAACACCTATCTTGCCGTCATACACAGCAATTTTAAGATTACAACTTAACGAAAGAACAAACATCTTCCAGAATCACCAGAAAGCTGGCCGAGTGAAAATACCACAAATAAAAGTGAAGATAAGACACTGTGACTCAGAAGAGCGGCTGAGGACAGCATTGAAAGATATGCGAGGAGAGAGGTTTGGAGCGCGCGCGCCAATGGATAGGGCGGGTGGCCGAAAACCGGCCAGTTTTCTCGAACGGGGAGACAAAGATGTCCCACTGGACTGATTCTCCAGCTCTGGGCGAAGTCCAGGGAACCCACTATCATACGGGGTAAAAACTGGACAGCGGGAGGGCACACCAAAGCTCGGGTGCTGCAGGGGTCTGCCGGCTTGTGGAGAAGGGAGCTTGTGGGTGAACTTGGGAACAGCGCAGCTGCGTGACCACATAGAGAGCGCTCTGCGACTTGCTATCTCATTCGGGAAACCGTCAGACTGCTTTGTTTTATGAACCTGGGTGAGACATTGGGTGTGCAGAGTCATTTGGGGAGAGTCTGAATTCCCCGGCAGCCAGTGGAGCTTGGCAGCAGCTCTCTCTCAGAGGTGCTGGCGGCCATTGCCACCTACACAGACTCCCTGGGGCCACATAGGGGCGGAGCTGACGCTGTCTGCTTGGCCCGGAGACTCCGCCCATCCAACACAAGCACAGCTGAACTTCACAGACAATTGGCCTGGAGGTCAACCCCTGCAAGTGCTAACAACGATTAACCTGAGCTTAACTTCAGCAAGACTGTACAACCCATATCCACCTCAGGTAACTGGGGAGGCTGACCCACTGTCCCTTGTAGGAAGTCTACCACACAAAGCTAATTGACCAACGCAGGGAAGCAGCCACCATGCAGAGACATGGAAAGAAATCAGATGTGAAAGAAATGGAGGAAAAAAACCGACTGGACATGGAATTCAAAACCACGGTTATAGGGCTTCTCAAGAGGCTCCTACAAAAGGTCGAGACCTATAAGAAAATAAGCAAGACCGAAAAGGAAATGAACAAGACCCTCAAGGATATGAATGAGACCTGCAAGGAAATGAAGGAGACCCTCAAGGATATAAAGGAGACTCTCAAGGATATGAAAAAGGACCAACCAGAAATTAAGCATACACTGACTGAAATAAAAAATATTATACAAAGACCTAAAAGTGCTCTGGAGCACCCCAAGAACCAAGTTAAAGATTTGAAATACAAAGAGGTAAAATCCACTCAGGTGAAAAAGCAAGAAACCAAAAGAATCCAAAAAATTGAAGCTAGTGTAAGGGGCCTCTGGGACAACCTCAAGCATACCAACATCCGAATTATAGGGGTGCCAGAAAAAGAGAGAGACCAAGACAATGAAAACCTATTTGAAGAAATAGTGACTGAAAACTTCCCATACCTGGTGAAAGAAATTGCCTTAGGAGTCCAAGAAGCACACCGAACCCCAATATATAGGAACCCTAAGAGGACCACACCAAGGCACATCATAATTAAAATGCCAAGAGCAAAAGACAAAGAGAGAATATTAAAAGCAGCAAGAGAAAAACAGATGGTTACCTATAAGGGAGCACCCATATGATTGTCAGCGGATTTCTCAACAGAAACGATGCAGGCCAGATGGGAGTGGCAAGAAATATTCAAAGTGATGAACAGCAAGAATCTACAACCAAGATTACTCTATCCAGCAAAGCTATCATGCAGAATTGAAGGTCAGATAAAGTGCTTCGCAGATAAGAAAAAGCTAAAGGAGTTCATCACCACCAAACCAATACTATATGAAATGCTGAAAGATATTCTTTAAGAAGAGGAAGAAGAAAAAGATAAAAGTGTAAATTAGGAACAACAAATACACATCTATCAACAAATGAATCTAAAATTCAAGTGAATTAATAAGCTGATGAACAGGATAAACTGGTGAATGTAACAGAATCACGGACATAGAGAGGGAATGGACTGACAACTCTTGGGGAGAAAGGGGGTGTGGGAAGTGCAGCAAGAGACTGGACAAAAATCATGCAACTATGGGAGAGGACAGTGGAGGGGGGTGAGGGTGGAGGGTGGGATGGGTACCAGGTGGAGGGGAACTATAGGGTGAAAAAAAAAAGGGAACAATGTAATTAATAAACTGAACAATAAAGATAAAAAAAAAAGAATTGTTCACTTCATATTTTCACAGCCAATATCTGAAAGTTTTATGATGATGGAAAGAATAGATTCAGTTTTGTAAAGTATTTAACAAATATATGCCTAACATGTCACGATGCTCTGTAGATAGTGAATCTTCCAGGAAAAGGAGCTAATCTTCCCAATCGAAGGATAGCTTTGGAGATCAACTGTGAAATCATCATTGGTCCCTGACTTCCAGGGGGCTAAAAATAAATCAGTTGGGCTAATCAGGCTTTGTCAGTGGCACTAATGAGAAGAAGGCAGAAGGCCAAGTGTGATCTAGGCATTGGGCCTAAAAAAATGTCATCATATTATTTCTTCTCTAGACTCTTTGCTTCAGCTTTTTCTAGAATCTATATTTAGGATAAAATTCTGAATATATGCTTCATGCATGTAATCCCTGCTGAGATGTAGAACAAGAAGGAAGAATTAAAAATAACAGAAATGGATCTGACAAAGATAGGCAAGGCCAACGCTGATTTATTTGGTGAATTAAAAAAAATATTTGAAACTCCCTCCCTCTCCCCGCACCCCCCCTACCCCCTAAGACTGGGAAATAGTATTATTGCTTGACTCTACAGTGAAAATAGTTTCACTAAAATTTCCATTGCATAATAAATTTTAATACAGAAATTTTTCCGGTTCAACACCCTCATTTCACACTTGAGAGGACAGTGGTACAAATGAATGTCAGGACAAGGTCTAGGATCTACATGTCATTGGTACGACTCTTTCCTGAACTGTTTGAGACAGTGAGAAGGGCCTGGGTGCTTGGCTGCAGTGAAGGAGGAGGAGCCAGGAGCTTGCTACCTGTTCCATAGCCTGGAGGCTACAGAACCTACTGAGACAGAGTGGGCAGCACTTAAGAAGAGAAAAATGCAGGATGAGTCCCTAGGATATAGGACAAGGAAGAGTACAGGCCACAGATACATAGAAGTCAGAAATCCTAGGAAGTCCTCCAACATTCCTGACAAATGTAACACTAATTATCTATCACCTAGAAGCCCAGTGCATGACATGGCACACAGGTAGTGTCCCTAGAGGCCCAGTGCATGACATGGCACACAGGTAGTGTCCCTAGAGGCCCAGTGCATGACATGGCACACAGGTAGTGTCCCTAGAGGCCCAGTGCATGACATGGCGCACAGGTAGTGTCCCTAGAAGCTGCCAATTGCCAGTCAGGGCTTTTCCCGGCTGGGGCCTTCCTTCTGGTGGTCAGCACATGTCATAGAGAGTGACTGAACTTCTGGTCAGTTGAACTCCCAAGGGGGCACTTTGCATATTAGGCCTTTATATAGAGAGAGCTTTGCACTGCAAATTTTTTTGTGTGTTTTTCTTTCTTTTATTCCTTATAACAGTCTTCAGGCATAAGTGTTACTCTCCCCATTTTATTCATAGAAGTTAAATAATGTGCTTAAGAGCACAGCAGTAAACTTGGTATCAGAGGACCTGAATTTCTATTTCTTTTATACAATTATACCTATTACTTGTGAGAGTTTGGGGAAGCCCAAGGACCTCCTAACTTTATCTTCTTAATTTATGAAAGAGTGATAATTCCTATAACTCATGGGGTTTTTGTAAAGATTAAATGGCATTTATAAAAATGATAACAGTATGAAATGAATACATATTAGTTGTATTTCAAAGGTTATTATTTTAGTTAAGTCTCAAATCACTCAATTACCTTTTTTTAATTATGGAGGTTTGTATACACTTTGTTGAACTAACTTCAAAACTCTATGAAATTCTTAATTATGCCCACTGGATATTTTATTCACATAACATTGAAAACCTATCCACTTGTTAATTCAACAAGGAACCAACATTAGCTAAGTGCTAATTAGTGGGAAGGAGCTTTCTCCTCTAGTTTTAAGTATGTACAGATGCCAAGCTGGAGACACCAGTGTCTATCATTTCTACCCCATGAAGACTAGCTTGAGGAGGGAGAGGTCCTGGTCTCCATCATCCTAAGAAGATTAGCTGCTGGAGGGAGAGGACATGGTTTCCATCATCCTAAGGCCCAGCCACTGTGCAGTGTGGGAACATGAGTGAATAAATCTTGGTTTATGGGTTAAGTTTTTGAAGCTGGACTTTCAAACGTTCAGCTGAAGATGCTGGTCACTACAAGATAATTTTTCAGTGCTGTAGACATAAAGAGAAGGAAGCAATTAATTCTGCTTCTGCGGATGGGTCTGAGGGAAGGCTTCAGAGTGGAAGTAATGCTTGAAAAATATTCAGGAGTTTCCCAGGGGAATCAAAGATCAGCAAAGTAATCTGGAGAAGGGGGGAGAGATCCCACAGCCCTCTGGAGTGGCTGGATAGTGGTAGGATGCTCAGAGGAAAGGGTTGATAGCCCATCCATGATGTGCCAGTTACGGAATTTGGATATTGTTTAGGCCAAAAGAAATCATAAATTGTTTCAAAGAGAAAAGGGACATGATTGGATAGATCACAGTTTAGAAAGAATATAATTAGGAGTATAGACCAGCAGAGCTAGGAATTGGCAGGCTGAGCCCTTCGAAGGCTAGGAGATAGTAAGGAGGCCTTGGAACAATTCAGTTGAGACATGATGAGAATCCAAGCAAGTGCGGGTGTACCAAACCTGCCTGCGTGATGTGCCTCTAGAACATTACCAGTGTTCCAGTTGGCAACCCAATCAATGATTAGATTTATTAGAGGGCATTTCAGAAGGAACACTTAGAAAATTCTGCTGTGCTAAGGTTACCACATAAGACCTAAGAGGATGCTCAATTTTTTAATATGGTAATATTAATGATGTCCGGAGCTTACATAGCACTATGGATAGCCATGATCTGTACATACATTATGTAATTCACCCACTTAACCTCCTGTCTCTCTCCCAGGAAAACTTTTGCAGCAAGATATTCGGGGTTTTTTTCAGTTCCTTCAGGAAGAACCAAGTCCCAGAGCTGCCCTGTCAGGGCAGGGCTCCTCCTAGCACTTTCTTAGAATTATTCACAACCTCTTTCAAAGATTGTTAGAACAGAATCTGGATGCAGATCTCCAAGTCTAAAAATGGCTCCCCGAATCTCCCATTTTACATGCATTTGTTCTCCAGATATGTTTTGAACAACAGCTATGTTTCAGAAACTTTGCAGGACACTGGGATTCAACTGTTTGACAGTAAAGAGAAAGACAGGTCTAATGTGCCTTTGTCCTTTCTAGAATTGTATCTGATCAATAATAATAAGGATGATGATATAATAAAGACCATTAATTTATGTGGTGTTATTATGTGCTGCAAGGAACTGCTCTGTACCTCATACACCAGGCCCTTGATAAATGCTTGCTAAATAAATAGGTTTACAATCTTTTCAGGGAGAGTGTGTCAGTTTTCGCCCTTTGCCTGAGTTGATATTCATGCCAGCTCTGCCTTTCATGTTTGACGTGCTCAGATACATTTATTTCTGTCTTAACAGTTTCATAATGCAGAGCCCTCATCTCTCATGCCTCTCATTTGGTAAAAGGTGGTAAAAGGGTCCAAACTCAAATGTCAGGTAGGTGATGTAAGTGTGAGAAGCAGTCAAGTTTGAGAGGATTGAATGATGGAATAGTTAGCAAATGAGAGGTACCTGCATTATCTAAAAACCTCATTAAAAAGCACAATTGCAACAAAATAAAGCTATACTGGCCAAAGAAAAAACACATTTACAGGCAAGTCTCAGCCCATAGGCTGTCACATTACAACCTTTGAATTTTCAGCAGCATCATTTCCTTGACCAAATAGCCCATTTTAGGACTTTCTGCTTCCTACTCTTTTATTCTGTCCATCCAGAGTGCAGAATGATAACTAAATTCTGCTACTCATGAAGCATTGATTTAAAGTAAATACGAAGGATGTTTCCTTAGCAAGTTTCCATATGTGTGTGTAAAATGTGATATATATATATATATATATATATATATATATATATACACACATATATATATACATATATATATACATATCACTCTGAAAATACATATCTATAGTAATAAAAGCATAATATGCTAATTAGACCAGATGATCTACTAGACAAAGCCGGGTCTGCGAGGGAAGCCCAGGTGCCAGAGGGAAGCCGCTACTGGCAACTTGGGGAAGGAAGGCCTACTCTTGCACAAATTTTGTGCATTGAACCTTTAATATATATATCCTAATATATAAAAAGCCAGAGGCCATCATGACCAAAACAACCAGATAGACAACCAAACACAGGCTGTGTGGGCAACAAGAATAGCAGAGGGGTTAGTGAGGAATGACCAAATGACTGAACAGCAAGCTGTGTGGGGTGACCAGGCCAGCAGGGGGGCAGTTAGGGGCAATAAGGCTGGCAGGGGGGCAACCAGGCCGGCAAGGGGCAGTTGGAGGCGACCAGCCTGGCAGGGGGGCTAGTGAGGGGTGACCAAGCCAGCAGGGGGGGGGGCAATAATGGGGTGACCAGGCTGTCAGGGAGGAATTGGGATTGACCAGGGTGTCAGGAGTGATAGTTGAGGGTGACCAACTGGCAAAGGGGGGCAGTTGGGGGGTGACCAGTCCAGCGGAAGGGGGGCAATTCAGGGTGACCAGGTTGGCAGGAGGGATCAGGCAGGCAGGCAGGCAGGCAGGCAGGTGAGCAGTTAAGAGCCAGCAGTCCCAGATTGTGAGAGGGTGCAGGCTGAGCTGAGGGGAGCACTCTCCCCACCCCCAACCCCTACCCTGTGCATGAATTCCAAGCACTGGACCTCTAGTATAAACACATATGTATTAATGCAGTAATTATATTAGATTTCCAGTATGGATTTGGGGTGGAAGCTCTGCAGAACTCTTAATTCTGAAGATAAAACAAAACATGCTTGAGGAAAGATTTTAACCTGGCATTTTTAATTGAAAAGAAACTGTTGTGACAAAGAGATATACCAAGATATTGTGACATATAGGATGATAACATTAACTCTATGAAATATTTTATATTTCATAAAGCCCTTTCAAATACATTTTTCTCATTTGATTCTCAAAACATCCTCTTATTATCTTACTCCACAGATGGAAACATCAAGGTACAAAGAAATTAAATGGGTTTCTCAAGGCTTCTCTATTTTAATGTGGGGGAGCTTGCACTCAAGGCAATTCTTCAACTACACATGTTATGACTCTATTACTCTGCAGTCCCTAGACTGTAAGATCCTGGAGCCAAAGTGATTTCCCAAATGATACTTCTCATATCTGTACTTAATTGATGGTGAGCTCCCTCAGCACAAACCATAACTTATTTCTCTCTAGGATATGGTTGATAGATGCTCAAAAATGTGATATCGGGAAAAATATAAATTTGGAGCTAAAAAGAAATTTTGGAGATAGTCGCACCTGGGTTCAAATTCCTCGAATAGTCTCTCATGTTAATTCCTTGAGCCTCACTTGCTTGAGATAAATTATGGAAATGCTAAAACCTATTATGATGAGGTTTTTGTGGGGTCACAAACAAGATTATCCGTGTATATTTCCTAGCCCAATATGTGATATCTAGTAGATCCTCCAAAAAAAAAATAGCTAACTGTTGTTACCAAATTTATGATCTATGGTTTTTTATTTATTTTCTTTGGGACATATAAACACTAGAAATTGTATCTTTTTAGGTCACTAATGCCATGATTCACATATCATTCAATAACCATTCATTTATTGAGCAACCAGTATGACCTACCCTTTTTGCAGCATTCTGAACAAGAGCAGCAGGCATTTCTTTTGCTGTTTTGCCTGTGCATGTTATGCCTGTGCTGTATGCCTGAGCTAACTGTTTGATTGAAGGTTACCATGGGAACAGTTTCTGGGACCTACTGTGCTGAGAAGTTCAGGGACCTGGGAAGCTGTGCCAGACTGATGGTTGACTTGGGAGGAGGTGGGTCCACCCTCCAGAAAGGCACAAAACACAATTGTTCTCCACAGTTCAGTGGTCTGGCAAATTCCAAAAACATGCAACATTTTTCTGGCTTAATGTGTTATGAAAAATAGGGGTTCCTGACAGGTTAATTCTGCCCGTGGAACAAGTGCTATTTTCATAAAATGAAGCATTGACAAATGTAATTTTGCCTTATTAAAAAAAATTCTTCATCCCTCTTTTCTATTCTTTGCAGTACTTGTAGTTTTAAGATGGTTTTACTTTAGAAAGATGCTTGTGAAAATGTAGCTGTCCCATTTCTTGAAGGATATTGTGGAAGTTGATAGGGCTAATCATTTATTTGAGAATGGATGAGTTCAGTCAAATTTCCCCACAGGCACGAAGTGTCTCTTTCACTGTGACACCAGTTAATTAAAAATCCTTATGAGAGCTGACAGAGAGTGAATTCTCTTACCCACCACACAGTTCACAGCATATTGAGGTGTGTCCCTTGTGACCTTTTGTAGGCACTGAGCTTTCACTCCCCTCCTTGCTGAGTTGTTAACAACATCAACAACAACACTGTCAGAACTTTAAAGCAAATAGCTTCTTGTACCTCCACCATCACTGGAATTTGATGGTTTTCCTAGAAGGCTGACCCCTCTGTGCCAGATAAATGAAAGCTTAGATGTTAAGGGAGATGAAGTGCAATATTTTACATATATGCTTTGCTCACTGTTGACCTTCAAGAAGTTCTCAAAAATTAAGTGCCTACTGTGTGCCAGATGCTAAGGATGTGATGATTAAGAAAAGAAATTTGGTTCCTGTCCAGTAATGTTGGTAGTCTACATGAACAGAGAGGAAATACATCGTGATAAATGATTAAATAATAATGAGTGAAAAAAAGGCATTGTTAAGAAGTACATGATGATAAAAGAAGGTCTAGCAGGAGGATCTAACCTAGAGGAAGAAAGAGACTACACAGGTAGTCTATAGGCGACAGGAAGAGCTGGCCTGGTGATGTGTTGGAGAAAGAATAAGATCACTCAGGAACAGTGTATATAAAGACCCTGGGGCTGGAGAAAGCATAATGCATTTGAGAAAGAAGAATAACCCCAGAATGGCCTAAAGTGGAGATGAGATCATGGGCTGCTTTGTAGGGCTTTCTAAAAAAGTTGAGGCTTATTGTTAATGGCGATGGGAAGCCACTTACGAGCTATTAAGCAGAGGAGTAAAATTATCAGATTTGCATTCTTTAATAGAAGAAAAAATTATTATGTTAACTGTTGACTCTCAAATTCCTATTGGGGAGAATTTCTGATGAAAAAAATGCATGATAACAAACCACTTAGAATAGAAGTGAGCATTGATGGTGTGAGCAGAGGGATCAAGGCAAACAGAAAGAGACACAACCAAATTAGGTACGAATTAGTATTCAAGTTACAGAGAAAAATGGCTTTATTTCAGAAAGTAGGGGTAGAGGGAAGAAGAAAGGAGCTAGAAAAAACATGGAGAGGGGAGCCAGCAAGATGGTGTGATGCCAGGATAGAAGGAACAATCAGCTAATGAAAATATGCAGATGGTGAGGGGGTCAAAGAGTACTTGAAACTGGAAATGTCTAATGTTCCATTGGAAGTGCATTTTGAATAGCAAACACTTGTCCACCTCCCTAAATCCCAGTCTGCTTTAGTGTTTGCTACACTCACAAATGCTCTGTGTGGGTGATCACTTTGCTGAAGCTGCTGAGAGTCATATCCACTTGATAGGGCATGGAAGCTGTATCTGTGAGATTTGGAGCCTGAGGGAAGAGGAAATTGTGAGAGTGAAAACCTCTCCAAGTTGATAAAAACCCCAAGGGTATTTGAACTTCCATTAGAGATGGAAAGGGATTTAAAGTCAATTTTATTTAGGTCTCAAGAGGGCAGGAAAATCAAGAAGCTGGTTGGTGATGAGAGGAAGAAGTAGGTGTGATTGACGTATTCTAAGAAAAAAAATAATGGTGGCTAGGGACCAGGTGTCAGGAGAAATTTACAAGGTATAATCTTCAGAACTCAGTGACTTGAGATTTGATTGGTTGTAGTGTTGATTTTGTACATACACACTTATTCTCCTCCTCCATCTCCCCATCATCCTCATAATCATATATAGAAAAGGTGGCAGGTGAGCAGGTATTAACAGGGTAGGAATAGGGGTGCTGTGTATCATTAGTTTGTTCAGTTTGATATGCAATGAGTATGAGATGCGTGTGATACATCCAAGTGTAGATGCCAAATAAGGTGATGAGATATATGCATCCAGAATTCATAAGGGAGGTCTGGACCTAATATTTGAAAGAGATTGACTTAGAGATGGTTAGCTGGAGCCCTGGGAATCAAGGAAATACCATACATAGTGTGGTAATACAATTGCTACTATCAATAGAATTCACTAGTATTAAACATCTGTTTTGTGTTAAAAATGTTTTAGGCATTTCTTCAATAAGTCCTTTTTAAAAAAAAACCCTAAGATATATATATTATTATTACTAGAGGCATAATACACAAAATTTGTGCACAGGTGGGGAGTCCCTTCAGCCCATCTAGCATCCTCGCCAATCTGGGACCCCTTTGGGGATGTCCAACTGCCAGTTTAGGCCCCATCTTGGAAAACTGGCAGTTGGAGATCCCTCTCATAATCCTGGGCTGCTTCTTCCTAATCGCTCACTTGCCTGCTAGCATAATTGCCCCTAACTGTCCCCCCTTCTGGCCTGGTCTCCCCTAACTGCCCTCTGCTGCTAGCCAGGTTGCCCCCAACTGCCCCCTCCCTGCCAGCCTGGTCGCTCTTAACTGCCCTCCCTGCCCCTGCCATCCTGGTTGCCCCCAACTGCCCCCCCACACACCAGCCTGGTTGCTCCTTACAGCTCTCTCCCACCCCCTGGTATGGTTGCTCCATGCAGCCTGCTGTTTAGTCATTTGGTAGTCCATCATTAACCCCCCTGACAGCCTGGTCTTAGACAGCCACTTGTGAGGGTGCGATGATCAATTTGCATATTGCCTCTTGATTATATAAGATTATTATTATTACTTGCATTTTCATTTTAGTAATTGAGCCTCAGAAAGATTAAGTAACACACCTAAGGTCACATAGCTTTTTAGTGGTGGACATTAGAGTTAAATCCATAATTCTTTGACTCCAGTTTGTGCATACACATTGATGCTACTTTGCTCTAAAACTGCCATGAGCTGGGCTTCAGAGTATCTTTTGTTTTATTCCTTTGCAACCATGAGGCATGAATGTCCCTTTAAGATCACTCATCTTTACCCCATGAGGAGTTACAGGACAGTCTGGTATAGTGGAAAGAATAATGACTTAAAGCAAATAGAATTCCATCCCATACACACTACCACTTAGAGCCCTCTCTGAACCTTCATTTCCTCATCTATAAAATAGAAAAAGAATGCCTACCTTACAAGGGTGTTATGAGACCAAAATGCAAAAAGTGAAATTAAGATACATGACTTATTTTATGCCTTGCACATACTAAGCTTAATTTTGATTGTTTTAAAAAAGTGGAAGAGGAAGCTCTTGTTAGCTGCATTGCAAAACTTTCTGAATATCATAGGAAACCTAATAGACAATAAAATAAATTTGATTTAATTTTTATATGAACTCTCAACATCAAAAGAAATATCTAAAACAGTAATCATGCAATATTTTAATGTGCAGCCTTCAGGAATAGTGGAGTTCTAATTTACTGTTACCTGAACTATTAAAAATGTAATTCAATTAGAAATATTATCTTTCATTGTCTTATTAAAATAATTTCTAAACTACTCTAATTCTTCTATTTCTCCCTGCTTTAAAATACTGAATTATGAAGAATAACATAATTATGAGGTTACAGGATCTTGGTAAAGCAATAAAATTATGAAAATGGGGTTATATAGAATAAGGAGCATAAAGTTTAGGGTAATTTTTTTTGCTTATTAGATTTTTGAACACACATGAGCAAGTTATTAGCATCTCTGAGATAATTTTCTCATCTATAAAATGGGGTTAATACAGTTTTAACTATATTGGATATTTTTTAAAACTACCTAGCACAGCTGGGTGCATTATAAGTGCCCAATCAAAACACAGTTCTGATCATGTGAATGTACTGGGTGAGGGAGGGGAAACCACTGAGGTTATTTTATTTATGCCAAATTTAAAAAAACAAACAAACAAAAAAAAACAGATTCTTTATCTTGACACTCAAACCCCTCCACAATCTGTCCCCCAGTAACCATCCCCTCTTATCTGCCCCTACTCTGTCAGGAACTCCAAGAACCCCACAAACTAGTCACTCCATATGCCCCAGTGCTTTCCTGCTCTGAGCTTCTATGTAAGTATTCCTTCTGCCTGAAATACCTCCTCCCCCGTTTCAGATATCCAATTCTGCCTGTCACTGCATCTCTATCAAATGCCACCTTCTTTGAGAAGCCTCTATGACCACAGAAAGAACCAGTTTCCTATAGCCCCACAGTTCTCTGTCTACACCGCTCCCAGGACACATCACTGCACGCGAGGTCATACAAATCTAGCAACAGGCAGATTGCTCTTCAACTAAGAGGTGGAAATAATTTTAAATAGCTCTTCACTCTTACCAAGCTCCTGCTTTCCTCACATTAAGTATTAATAACATCGACTTAAACCATTTGAAGTTAACGTTTTGCATATGTATCTCCCATTTCACAGTGTTAACTTTAAGTTGTCACCATTGGTTACTTTCCACAGCCAGCACTGATGCCATTTTGAATTACAAGAAGGCTGGAACAACAATCTGATATTTATGTTTTATAAATGAAACTCAAAAATATCTCTGTCTTTGGGAACAGCTGTAAAAGGACAGAATGCAATTTACTGCGCCGAGTGAAAGGCTACCATTCTTTGGGAAAGTGGTGGCATTTATAGAAATCAGGCTGTGGCATTTGGTAAGGAAGTATCATTACTTTTACTTGACATACTACACTTACTGTTCACTGGCATTTCATCACTAAACATTGCCGATTGCCCTGTGAAAGATGTATTTCAAAAGATGAAACAATAGAAATGTTTGCTTCTTAAATACATTTAAGAAGTGGTTTTTTTATTTTAATCTTTATTGTTCAGTTTATTAATTACATTGTTCTCCCTTTTTTCCCCCCTATAACTCCCCTCCACCCGGTACCCATTCCACCCTCTGCCCTTACCTCCCCCTCACTGTCCTCTTCCATAGGTATATGATTTTTGTCCAGTCTTGCTGCACCTCCCACATCCCTTTTCTCCCCAAGAATTGTCAGTCTATTCCCTCTCTATGCCCATGATTCTGTTATATTCACCAGTTTATCCTGTTCATCAGATTATTGATTCACTTGATTTTTGTATTCATTTGTTGATAGATGTGTATTTATTGTTCATAATTTTTATTTTTACCTTTTTCTTCTTCCTCTTCTTAAAGAACACCTTTCAGCATTTCATATAGTATTGGTTTGGCGGTGGTGAGGAACTCCTTTAGCTTTTTCTTATCTGCGAACCACTTTATCTGACCTTCAATTCTGAATGATAGCTTTGCTGGGTAGAGTAATCTTGGTTGTAGATTCTTGCTATTCATCACTTTGAATATTTCTTGCCACTCCCATCTGGCCTGCATAATTTCTGTTGAGAAATCCGCTGACAATTGTATGGGTGTTCCCTTATAGGTAACTAACTGTTTTCCTCTTGCTGCTTTTAATATTCCCTGTCTTTTGCTCTTGGCATTTTAATTATTATGTGTCTTGGTGTGGTCCTCTTTGGATTCCTATAGTTTGAAGTTCTGTGCATTTCTTGGACATTTAAGTCAATTTCTTTCACCCCATGGGGATGTTTTTGGTCACTATTTCTTCAAATAAGTTTCATTATTTTGCTCTCTCTTTTTCTGGCACCCCCATATTTGGATGTTGGTATTCCTGAGGTTGTCACAGAGGCTCCTTACACTATCTTCAATTTTTTTTATTCTTTTTGCTTCTTTCTTTCCTGCTGAGTGGATTTCGCTTCTTTGTATTTCAAATATTTGACTTGATTCTTGTGGTCCTGTAGACTGCTTTTAGGTCTTTGTATAATATTTTTTATTTCAGTCAGTATATGCTTAGTTTCTAGTTGGTCCTTTTTCATATCCTTGAGGGTCTCGTTCATATCCTCGAAGGTCCCATTAAGTTCATTGGCCTTTTCTAAGAGCCTCTTGAAAAACCTTATAACCGTGGTTTTGAACTCTATGTCCAGTTGTTTTTTTTCCTCCATTTCTTTCACATGTGATTTCTTTCCATGTCTCTGCATTTTGGCTGCTTCCCTGAGTTGGTCGATTGGCTTTGTGTGGTAGATGTCCTCTAAAGGACAGTGGCTCAGCCTCCCCAGTTACCTGAGGTGGATACTCTTGCTGCAGCCCTTTATGGGCTGCACAGTCTTGTTGGAGTTAAGCCTAGATTATTTATGTTAGCACTAGGACGGTTTGACCTCCAGGCCAATTGGCTGTGAGGATCAGCTATGCTCAGATTGGATAGTGGAGTCTCTGGGGTAAGCAGGCAGCTTTGATTTCCCATCAGCTATGCCCTATGTGGCACCTGGGTCTCTGTGTTTGGTGGTAATGGCTGCACGCACCTCTGAGAGAAAGCTGCTGCTGAGCTCTATCCTCTGCCAGACAATTCAGCCTCTCCCCAAATGAGTCTGCACACCCAAAGTCTCACTCAGAGTTGTAAAACAATGCAGTCTGGTGGTTTCCCTTCTTTCTTTTTTTTCTCCAGAACAAGAGAGCAAGTCGCGATTCCTCTCTGTGCACTTGTGTGTTTCTGTAGTCCCCAAGTTTATGAGCCCTCTCTGCAAGCTCACAGACCTCTGCAGCGCCCGAATTTCAGCATTCTTCCTCCTTACTGCCCAGTTTCACCCTGTATGAGTGTGGGTTCCCTGGACCTCGCCCAGAACTGGGGAATCGGTACAGTGGGACGCCTTTGTCTCCCTCCCCATTCAAAAAAATCAGCCGGGTATTCAGCGGCCCGCCCTATCCACTCACGCATGCACAGTTCTAAACCTCTGAGTCCATGCGTATCCTCAAATCTGCCCTCCACCGCTCCTCTGAGTCACAGTGTCCTATCTTTACTTTTATTTGTGGAATTTCCTCTCAACCAGCTTTCCGGTGATTCTGGATGATGTTCATTCTGTTGTTAAGTTGTAGTTTTGAAATTGCTGTGTGGGGCAGCAAGATAGGTGTCTATCTATGCCGCCATCTTGGTTCCTCGACACTAGGAGCAATCTATCACCATTAGAAAATCTTGATGGTATAGACCAGTGGTCTGCAAACTGCAGCTCATGAGCCACATGGGGCTCATTGGCCCCTTGAGTGTGGCTCTTCCACAAAATACCACGTGTGGGTGTGCAAGTACAGTGCAAATGAAACTTTGTGGCCCATGCGCAGAAGTCAGTTTTCGGCTCTCAAAGGAAATTTCAATCATTGTACTGTTGATATTTGGCTCTGTGGACTAATAAGTTTGCCAACCACTGGTATAGACTAACTGCAGTTTTTTCATGGAATTCTTTACATAAATGTTTAAATCTCTTTTCACATCTTTGCCTGTTATTTTAAAGTTTCTGTTCTTAAAGGCAGAAGGTGGCCTGAAACAGGTACCTTATGGCGATTTGCAATAATTGACACTATTGACCTTGAATAATCTTTATTTATAAAGATTTTATTTAAGTCATAATAAAGACTTAATTAATTAGCATGTAGTGTTTTGCCAGTAATGGAGTGTGGAAGTCTAATGACTTTTTAAAGTCAATGTCAATGTCTTTCCTATCTTGAATATCCTGGAATACAATACTTATAATCAATATTAATTTTGACTTGCTAACTACTCTATTTCATGCCAGGATTCACAAATCCTGTTAGTAGCTTTATGAATAGGATTCCCCTTCTCCCTTCTTCTATACCTCTTTCCTCTCTCTTTGTATTGCTTCTCATGGTCTCCTTTGTGGTATGTTTAGTTAGTTTTGTATATAGATTTCCTGATAGATTTTAATCCCCTAAGGACAAAGAACCAGATCTCATTTATTATCTATCATAAGCTCTAATACAAACAATACTTTCTACTGGGAATTTAATAAGTATTTGCAAATGTAAATCTATTCACTTACTTTACATTTATTTAGCCTTTCACTACATAATCTGTGTGCATCCAGTCTATTATTTAAATATATATATATATATATATATATATATATATATGTATTGATTTCAGAGAGGAAGGAAAAGGAGAGAGAGAGATAGATAGAAACTTCAGTGATGAGAATCATTGATTAGATTCCTCTTGCATGCCCCCTACTGGGGACTGAGCCCACAACCTGAGCATATGCCCTGACCAGGAAGTAAACCATGACCTCCTGGTTCATGGGTTGATGCTCAATCACTTAGTTACACTTGCTAGGCAGCGTCCAGCCTATTCTAATGTGTCAGAGTATATATTATGATAGCTTAGTTCCTGGATAATTAGGGCAAAGTCATATCACAGTATTATAGAAATAAAAGAATACTTGGCCAAACAAAGAGATAATGTTAGGAAGAGGCAAGGAGATAACGAAGTAGAGAGAAGGAATTCAATAAAGAGGAAAGACTAAAGGGATGTAAAGAAAGAATGAGTGGGAGATAGTGAAGAAAAGTTATAAATTGGGAATAAGAGTTATAGTGAATAAAAAATATGACAGAATAAGACTGACATTTTGTATCTTTGTTGTTAATCACTCTACCTATTATTTCATACCTGACAGAGAAAAATGTCAGAAATATTTAATAATATCTCAATTGTTTCTTTATCCACAGTCCACCTTCCTTTTTTTTTTCTCTTATGACAGTGTTGTTATTTGTTTCTGATTTGTGGAGGATACATTCTTAAAGACTCATAGATACACCATTAATAAATCATATGTTACTATGGGAACTAATAGAGGTTTGATCATCTATCTGCTCATTCAGAGGCCTTTCACCCACTTGGCTAAGAGGGTGCTGTGGAGATTCAAGACTGAACTTCTGAACCCCTTTCAATTCATAATTTTAAAGTACTGTGACTTAATAAATGCTGCACCTATGAGTAATTTCTAATAATATTAAGAGATGCATGCCAGATTTCCTTTTAGGTCATAAGTATCCAGGATCTGTTTTCTTCAAAAGAACAATTTTTCCCAAACCTTTTCCATTAGCTTAAGCTTCGAGGAAGCAGATGGTGGGACATTTACTGGAAGAATTCAATAATACTTTATGATAATTCAATACAATATTTTCCAAATCTATTGCTACATAATTTATAGCAAATATGATTAATCATATACATTTAGTACATAGTAATATGATTCTCTGTTTCATCAGAATAAAAAAACACCATTAACCTAATACATTTGTTTAGCTGATTAATGTGTCTGCTTCTTTTGAATTCCCTTTAGCATTCAGAGTGGGAAAGCGATTTTCATTTCTCAGGTAATTATAATTAAGCCCATACAAAGTGCTATAATTATATAAAAGAATGATATCAATAGTAATAGCCAGCATATATTACATGCCTAATATATCCCAGGGTTTGTCTAGGTATTTTAGATTACTTATGCCTAAGCCTGAAAACAATATTTAGAGTTTATTATTATTTTAGCAATAACTAAGAACCAGTAGAATAGAAATTTAAATAGGAATCATTCAAACAACAATTT
The DNA here is from genome assembly GCA_027563665.1 of Antrozous pallidus. Classification (NCBI taxonomy): domain Eukaryota; kingdom Metazoa; phylum Chordata; class Mammalia; order Chiroptera; family Vespertilionidae; genus Antrozous; species Antrozous pallidus. The sequence goes on from CM050513.1 coordinate 92,407,848, forward strand.
GGTTTTTATTTTAAAATGTTTTTCAATTACTCTTTACATTCAATATTATTGTGTATTAGTTTCAGGTAGCATAGCGGTTAGACAATCAAAACTTACAAAGCATCCACCTAAAATTTGTAATGCTTACTTGGTGTCAGGTACAAGAGCATGATTGTGAATAAGGAGACTGTTTCAGCTCTCAAGGAGATTATTTCTAAATGAACAATAACATGGAGAAGCATCAAATATTCTGGCCAGAAGCACAAAGTACTCCCATGGTAAGAACATCTTTACCTAGTGATGGTGGAGCTGATACTTAAAAGGTTAGCTGGACTCAGCTGGGGAAACGGCTGTGTGTGGGGGACATTTTAGGCAAGTGGCCTGGGAAGCAGCAATGGGTTCAGGGACAGAGGACAGTTCAGCACCTTCGAGGACCAGGGAGGACCTTGAAGGTCATGTCTAGGTGTTTGGGCATTTGGTAAAGCTAGTGTTCTAATCACGATGACCATGATTTTCTTTTCTTTTGAGAACAAAAGAACTAGTGGTAGGATGGAGCCCTGATATGGGGAGGGCAAAATGAAGCAGATAGTCAATTAGGAGGCCATAGCAATAATGGAGGCATGATTTACGAGAATTCCCAGGGGTGAAAGAGATGATAAGTAAGTATTAATAGAATCCTAACAGTGCTCACAGTGGGAAGGAGCCTTGGATATTGTTATCTAAACTTCTTAATACAGATAAGGAAACCAGATAAGGAAATGCAGAGGTGGGGAGAAGCCTGCCTAAGGGTGTCTGGCTGGTCAGAGGAAGACTTTTTAAACGCAGGTCTTCTTGAACCCACTCCAGTGATATTTCGATTACAATGATTTGCCTTCCAAAAACTGCCAAATCAACTATTTCCCTTCTGTTGTAAGAAATGGAGCTCACTTAGGTGGGCTTTCCGTGCACCTGCAGAGGCACTTAGATGAATGGTCAGTTACTTTTCAAGAGGCAATGAAAGCTGCCTTCAAACTTTGTCATTTTTTTCTCTATAACAAATGAAGAAATTAAAAACAAGAAATGAAGAGGTGTGTGTGTGTGTGTATGTGTGTGTTTAATTTTACTACATTTAGTTGCAAACATATATAATACAATTTATTACATTGTAAGAGAAGTATCTTAAATTCTTACCGTGCTTTAGATTCGGGCTTTTTAAACTTAAAAGGCATATGAATTCAGGACATCTGGGCTGCGGCCTGAAGTTCTGTATTTCTAACGAGTCCCTGTTGGAAGCCAACGCCCTGGTCACAGAACTCACTCTGAGGAGCAAGGCCTTCCTTTGCAGTTTTCACTCACAGGCACAGGAATGACAATCTGCAAGGCCCCGAGACATGAACGCTAAGCTGAACTTGAGCAAGCCAGTCCCTTTAACTGGGAGGATTTGCAGACTGAGAACAGGTAGCTGAGAGAACAAGATAATGTTCTGATAAGCCGCTGACAAGCCAGCATTAGTAGAGGATGGCTTCACCCCGGGAGAGGCACGTAGATGAGACTCAGAGAAGCATTATTTTTTAAAAATATATATTTTATTGATTTTTTTACAGAGAGGAAGGGAGAGGGATAGAAAGTCAGAAACATCGATGAGAGAGAAACATCGATCAGCTGCCTCTTGCACACCCCCTACAGGGGATGTGCCCGCAGCCAAGGTACATGCCTTGACCGGAATCAAACCCGGGACCTTTCAGTCCGCAGGCTGACGCTCTATCTACTGAGCCACTGAATCAAACCGGTTTCGGCTGAGAAGCATTATTTTTGTGCCACAGCAGTTGACAAATCTTGACACTCTGGTGTCACCTACGGCCATTAGACTCTGAGTTCGGTACCTGCCTTTAAATCCTGTTAGCAGCTTTCTGACCTAGGTTAACATTCACTATGTTTAGCCTTAGTTTCACTTAATTTTATGCTTCAATTTTTTTTAATTTATATTTGGAATTATTCAGAGATGGTGATAAAATAATACACATGGAAATTGTTACAAAGTAGGTGTTCAAAAGAATTAGAGGAATGTGTGTTTGAAAATTATGTGCGTGACCCTTTCAAAGCCTTGGATCTAAATATTATTTTTCTCACCCCAGGCTTGGATAATTCATGAAGCCACTTCCACACTGAGCAGTTCAATGCGATTGTTTTCACATGGAAACAGTGTATTAAGAAGTCAGAAAAGAGGGTTGCACTGTCCATTTCTGGGGTTGCATGGTGTGCGAATCATATTTAGATCTAGAAAGAGCAGCAGTAGTTAATAAACTCCATGCGGCACAGGCAGAAAGCTTGCACTTTAAGAACTAAAACTTCATCGAACAATTATTGACAGGAGACTTAAAATTTGTGCACTTAGTGTAACAGCGAGGTTTCTGAACGGCAGTATCCTTCCCATCAACACAGAAAAAGGGCTGAGGTGGCCAAGCAGGGTGGGATCTGAATTAGGACCAGGGGAGAGCCATTTCTCTGAGCTACTTCTGTCTGAGGGTTCCCAATACCCTGAAGAGGAAAATCTGGTAAATAAGCTAGTTCATAAAAGTCCTGCATTGTTGAGGGCAGGAGTGGGGGTTGTCCTGCCTGCCGATCTACGAAATCATTTGGTCTGGCCCTGCCTAGGCGTTAGGAGTGAGTTAATTAAATGCTTGACCAAATCTAGCAGGCTAATTTTTAAGTTGATAATTTTGTATGGCCCATGAGTGATGATATAAATACCCAAATGGCCTTTGGCAGAAAAACGGTTCCCCACCCCTGGTCTAGGGTGTTGCTTAGTAATTCACTGCAATCCAATAATTAGAGGGAGCATTCTGAATTCAGGGTACTGTGATGGGGTTGTAGGAGACACAAGGTAAAAAAAAGATGCAACATTGCTCAGAGAACTTGCGAATACAGCAGGGAACATAAGGCATGGACACAAATATGTAACATGACGTGAACAATAAGAGAAGGGAACAAAACAAGAGAGATTATATTCAGCTGGATGTATCAAAGAATGTTTCATATAGGAAGTGGTATTGTCTTAAATCATAGTCATTAAACTTAAATTTAGAAAAGATCCTGGAAATAATTCAGTTTGATGCTCTGGGCTGGTGGAAATAGTGAGGCAAGCTCCCTAGAGGCAGACAGTATTAAGTACAGGATGCATTCAGCTAAGTCCAGGTTTTATTCAATGATATCACGCGGTACTTGAGAAGAAGCAATGAGAGACAAGGCCAAAGGCTAGATTAGAAGAAATGAAGAGTCTTGAACACCAGGCTAAGAATTTGAAAATTACTAACAGGAAATCATTCAACAAATGTTGGATGAGAACCTACTGTGCGAGTCTGTATAGAAGGGCAGGCAAACAAGGCCAGTTCTCCATTCTAATTAGCCTTCCTTGAACATCAGTGCTTTCCACTAAACAGGGTAGGATAGAGTAGGCAAAACCATAACTCCAGATGGATTCTTTTAAATAAGATCTCATAAAGAAAATTCCTAGTATTAAAAAACAACAACCATCCATTTTAACATATGCTGTAACCAAGTTACCTTTGGATGTGCTACGCTGGGAAGGGCATATGTACTTAATGTTTGGCATTTCAATATCTCACAGACTAAGTAAATGAGATATGGATCATATGTTTCAGAGTAGTTCTATGTTGCTATAATACTGTTGCAGATTTGTGACTCTGTTATAGACACACAATTAAACACAATTTGGAATTTTTGAAAACTGAATCATTCTTTATCTCAGTAACAATGGAAACAATTTTCACTTGATTCTGTGAGGCAGCTCAACCGGAATTGTACTTTGAAATAAAATAAATATTCCCTCAGAAGCCTGAGATGAAATCCATAATTTCTTTCTCATAAATGGAAATCCTTTTGAAATGAACTTGACTTAAGATATTGAACCATTAGTTTCAAAAGAACCGTCAGTTTAATGTATCTAAAACTGTCCTTTTTGTTTGAAAACAATAAGATGCAACCCACTTATGTAGGTAGCAAATTTAGCTCTCAAAAACTTTGCTTTCAAGAGCTTTTGGTGTTTGTGTGTGGAAAATAATAATTACAAGGCATAGTTTTGTGGCAAAGTCCAGAATCAACTTTTAAATGCATCCATCAGGAATTTCACTAAGAACTGTTTAGTTGTCTTTAAGTTTAATAATTACTTCATTGGGTCTACTTATTCCTAGAGCTAATTTTGTGTCAGTGCTGCCTTGCTTATCCAAACCTCTATCTTCTTGGTGGAGATCAAGTAAGATCAGTGAAGGCTGGTGGTAAAATAGTTCATCATAAATGCAGGAGCATTCAAAGCTAAGCTGAAAAATTCCCTCTGAGCTTTATTCACATTGCATTGCCTTTTTATTCTCTGCAAATGGGCTGGGATTGAGCAATATATTCCTGCTGTGATTTTGGTTGTTTAACTTAACCATAATTTTGGAAATTAATATTTATTATTTTACGACATTTATACTTTTTACAGCCTTTCTTGCAACCCATTCACAAAGAGTAAAGCATGGACATTTGTAGTTATCCTGTATCATTTGTGTGGTAAGAACCAAATTTTTGAAAATTCTTTATTGCTTAGAGTACTACATGAGTCTCCTTTTTTCCCCATTGACCTTTCCCTAGCCATTTCCACCACCACCCCAACCCCAGCACATGCACTCATCCCTCTACTGTCTGTTTCCATGGGTTTATGCTTATATGCATGTATACAAGTCCTTTGGTTGATCTCTTGCCACCCCCCTGCCTTCCCTCTGAAGTTTGACTGTCTGTTAGATGTTTCTATCTCTCTGGATCTATTATTTTTTTAAAATATATTTTTATTGATTTCAGAGAGGAAGAGAGAGAGCTAGAAACATCAATAATGGGAGCAAATCATTGATTGGCTGCCTCCTGCATGTCCCCTATTGGGGGGGGGGGGTTTGAGCACACACCCAGGCAAGTGCAGGCTCTTTAGTCTGCAGGCCAACCCTCTATCCACTAAGCCAAACTGGCTAGGGCTGGATCTATCTTTGTTCATCAGTTTATGTTGTTCATTATATTCCACAAATGAGTGAGATCATATGACATTTATATTTGTCTGACTGGCTTATTTCACTTAGCATAACGCTCTCCATGTCCATCCATGTTGTTGTAAATGGTAAGAGTTCTTTCTTTTTAACAGCAGCATAGTATTCCATTATGTAGATGTACCCCAATTTTTAATCCACTCATCTGCTGATGGGCACTTAGGCTGTTTACAAATCTTGACTATTATATATTGTGCTGCTAAGAACATCGGGTTGCATATATTCTTTCTGATTGGTGTTTCTAGTTTCTTGTGATATATTCCTAGAAATGGGAGTACTGGACCAAATGGGAGTTCCATTTTTATTTTTTTCAGCTTCAATAGTTTTTATTACAGTAGGAGGAATTTTACTCTTAACGCATAGAATTTGACGGAAAAATTTATATAAGCTTTAAAAAGAGGCCCTTTTGACATTTATTAATACAAATGTGAGTTCCAATTTCAATTTTTTGAGGAAATGCCACAGTGCCTGCACCAGTCTGGATTCCCACCTGCTGTGCACGAGGTTCCTTTTTATCCATATCCTCGCCAGCATTTGTCTTTTGTTGAGTTGCTGATGATTGCCATTCTGACAGGTGTGAGATGGTATTTTATTGTCATTTTTATTTGTATCTCTCGGATGGTTAGTGACTTTCAGCATGTTTTCATATGTGTCTTGGCCTTCTGTATGTCCACTTTTGAAAAGTGTCTATTTAGGTCCTTTGCCCATTTTTTAATTGGATTGTTTATCTCCCTTTTGTTAAGATGTCCCCTATAAATTTTGGAGATTAGACCTTTATTGGAGATAACATTGGCAAGTATATTCTCCCATGCAGTGGGTTTTCTTGTTTTGTTTACGGTTTCCTTTGCTGTGCAGAAGCTTTTTATTTTGATGTAGTCCCATTGTTTATTTTCTCGTTAGCTTCCATTGCCCTAGCGGTTGCAAATGAGGCATGGTAAAGATATTGCTACAACATATATCTGATATTTTGCTGCCTGTGGATTCTTCTAAGATTTTTATGGTTTCCTGTCTTTTATCACATTTTGAGTTTATTTTTATGTGTGGTGTAACTTACAATCCTGTGGGCTGGATCCCTAAAACCTTTTTTTCCAGGCAGTCCTCTGCTGGGGGCCTGATGACTCACTTGCTGCATGTAGTTTGCAAGAAGCAAATATGAAAGGAGTCACTGGAGGTTGGGCCCCTCATTGCATGCCAACATGCAGGGAAGGGGGTTGCAAATGAGGCATGGTAATTATCCCAAGCATGAGTAACTAGGGTCCTTGAGTAATGTAGGTGTTACTTTCTGGGTTTTGTCTCTGATGATAAGAAAAAGAAAAGGGGAAGAGCAACTTGGACTACTCTCTCCAAGCTCGCTTATGTAGGAGAGTGCTTTCCTTAAACAAACAAACAAACAAACAAACAAACAAAACATTCACCACTGGTGCAGTGAGATGGGTCTTTTCCTACTTTGCCTTTGGACCCCAGGAAAAAGGAGAGGGAGGACTGTTGGCAGCTCCTCCTTCGAGTACATCTCCTCCCATTCCCATCTCCTTGGTGTGTAAGAAAAATGACTAATTGGTTTTGAAAGGTGTATTTTTCTGATTCTGCTTCTACTAGTAATTCTCTACTAATAACACCCTGACTAGGAGATTTTAATTAGAGAGGTGAGAGTGTATTAGTGACATTTTAACCTCAACATAAAACATAATTTTAAATACAAATCCAAAACTTTAAAGGAAGGGCTTGGGATTATTAATCCCCTTTCAAATGAAAGAACACATGATAATCTATTGAGGAAGTGCATGGTTATTTTGCCTTATTCTAAACAGATTAATGCCAGATTAAAAAGATATGAGAGCACTAAGTACTTTGCTATTTTTTTTAAAAACGATGTATTTAGTACTTTTTATTAATATGCTACATTTCCTACTTTATAAATATCAATTTCATAAGTGCTCTCTGTCCCAGAAAAAAATTTATCTAAATTGGATTTGGTTGATACATTTCAGTTGAGGTGTTTCTGTTCTCCCTATTTTGACATTTGGTTGAGGTTTGTCCTAGACATGTCAAAGGCCTGCCCTAGAAGACAAGGATTAATTAATAAAGAATTTATGGGCATAGGATGGATAGTTATAAGAGGGAAAAATAGACATATTACTTAACAATAACTCCATTCAATGTTAGGTTTAGACAGATGAAATTGCTGATATTTAAGAAAATTCATCTTTAAACTAAATACTTTGAAAATAAAAACCAAATAATACCAACCCTTCCATTTCTAAACAATAAAAGCTTGTTAGGTACCTACATTTTGTCCGATTCTAAGGCTGTGTACTTCATTTATGGAGGTTTGAATGTAGCTACTTATTAAAGCATATAGAGGTACAGTGATACACCTTGAATTACAATATGAAAATGTTGATAAATGATCAATTGAGAAATAATAACCCATCATATGAGTGCTAATACATTAGGATATATAGATAATAAAATATTAGCAACAAAAGGAAAAAATATCCCTCATAAATCCGTCATCTGGAAGTAACTGTTTTTATACTTCCTGACTCTCTATTTTATTGTTCTTTAATAAAAATAGGGTCATACTTCTAACTTTGCCACATCTCTGCTTTATGATAGTCTATGGGAAAGAAAGATCTGTGTACATGCTTAAATATTTTCTGTTAATATTCATTTAAGATGATTCTACAGTACTCCACTTTTGTGTACTTGAAACTTCAGAGTGTTTGCCTCTTACAGAGCACACAATGAGATAAGCAGTCCCATGGTCCTCAGTCATTATCACTCAAAGAGTGGTTCGTAGAACAATGCCAGACTGAAAACGGTTTATTAATCATCTGTGACAAAGTAAGCACACCCATTAACAGTAAGCATTGAAACTGTTTATAACAATTTGTCACAGCAGGCTGTGTCTGCTGTCATGTGATAATCACAAACAAACTGGGACCTGTATTTTATATGCCTCATCTAACTTAATTTAATTTTCATATATGTATTTTTTTTCTCATTTCAGAAGTCTTTCTAATGTCCCTTCGTTTCTTTTAAAAATATTTATTGTTGAGAGTATTACAGATGCCCTTTCTTTTTCTTCCCACTACTCTCCTCTACCCACTTCCTGCTGGTGGACCAATCTATCTAATAAAAGAGTAATATGCAAATTGACCATACTTTCGCTACACCCAATAAGCCACGCCCAACCACCACACCCACCAGACAATCAGGAGTGATATTGCACCAACCAAGATGGCTGCTGCACAAGGCCAGAAACTAGGCTTTTTCTGGCCTTGGGCAGGCTGGGGCTGGGGCAAAGCCAGTGATTCGCCCCTTAACAGGGCAATCGCTGGCTGGGGCAAGGCCAGGGCTGGGGCAAGGCTGGGGCAAGGCTGGGGCTAGGGTAGAGCAGGGCACTGGGGGTACCCTGCCCAGGGCCCGAGCCTCGGAGCTTCAGCCAGAGGCTTGTAGCTTTGGCTGGGGGCCGAGCAGGGCAATCGCCCAGGGCCCCATCCTCAGAGCATCGGCCAGAGGCTTGCGACCTTGGCTGGGGGCGGAGCAGGGCAATAGCACTCACTGGGGGTCCCCTGTCCAGGATGTGAGCCTCCAAGCATCAGTCAGAGGCTTGGGGCCTTGGCAGAGGGTGGAGCAGGGTGATCCTGTGGGCTGGGGGGTCAATCGCCAGGGCCCCATCCTCAGAGCATCAACCAGAGGCTTGCAGCCTTGGCCGGGGCGGAGCAGGGCGATCAAGTGCACTGGGGGTCCCCTGCCGTAAACCTGAGCCTCAAATCTTTGGCCAAAGGCTTGGAGCCTTGGCTGGGTGGAGCAGGGCAATCACAGCTAACTGGGGTCTCCCCCTCTCCCTCTCCCCTCCTCCCCCCAGGGCCAGAGGCTTTAGGCCTTGGCAGGGGTAGAACTGGAGATCAGAGGATAGGTGTGAACTGTAGAGGAAACACCTTTTCTGACTGCTCATTGGCTAAGCTCCCTGTACACCACTGGTAATATTCTTAGTAACTTGGTTATAAGAATCCAAAAAAGTAATCCTAGGGTTCTTCCACCACATTCCTGGAGGGGAAGGAAAAAAAAAAGGTTTACTGCTGGAGGGCTATGGCTAAGAAATATCATATCCTTTCCCTAGGCAGTTTGGCTCAGTGGATAATGCCTAGGTTTGCCACCTGCAGGGTCTGGGTTATATTCTGATCAAGGGCATGTACCTAGGTGGCAGGCTCCTCCCTGGCTAGGGCCCAGGTCAGGGCTCATGACAGAGGTAACCAATCAAAGTGTTCCTCTCACTTTGATGTTTCTCTCTGGCTTTCCCTTTCTCTTCCACACTCTAAAAATCAATGGAAAGATACCCTCAGGTGATGATAAAAAAAGAAAATAAAGAAATGTTATATTCTATGAAAGACACATCTTGAAAATGCCTAAAGAAAGTTGTCATTTTTTCATGGTGAAGGGACTGGAGTCTGGGTTGATGAAAACACCTTGGTGGCTGTGGTTACTGGCAGTGGCTGCAGCAGTGGGGTGATGGGGCTGGTGCCTTTCCCTGATCAGTCCAGTTGCTTCCCACAAAGGGAGGCCAGACTGTGGCTTAGGCCCGCTCCCTGTGGGGAATGGGCTAAGCCATCAGTAGGACATCCTCTGAGGGCTCCCAGTATGTGAGAGGGATCAGGCTGGGCTGAGGGAACCGCCCCCCAGTACATGAATTTCATGCACCGGGCCCCTGGTATTTTCATCAAAAATAAATGTGTGCAAAAATAGATGTATACAGTTATACATTTATTTTTTATGAAAGTACTGTTCCACATAAATTGGGAGGTTGTTCCTTTAGCACAAATAGTTTAAAGAGAAATATAAATCTATCTAATATGACTAGAACATCTGGGCCCAGAAATCACAGCCTGAGCCAATGGCTAGCTACAGGAATGCATTCAATGATACAGCAACTAAAATTTGGGGGCGTATGTGCAGATACAGGCTGTGTTATCCATGGAGGGCATTGCTATTTCTTCTAACCTTGTATACCTGGATATTCCAGACCAATCTTTCTCAAAAATTCTGAGTCAGGAGATAGAAGACAAAGTTGTGATAGAGAAGTGAGAACTATTGAGAAAAGGAAATCTGATAGAGGTAAAAAGGCATTTTACAGAGAGGTTGCCAAGAAGAAAAATAGATGCTTGTTAATTCACTTACTAAGGAACTACAGTCAACCTCAGCCAAAATTCCAAAAGATCAACAGATTTATATCCCATGCGGTGAAAAACTGCATTGAGTTGACTTAATAAATACGTTCTTTTTGAAAGGTTGACAGAATACTAACCAAGTGAGGCTGCATGACCCATACATCATGTCAGTTCAGTTATGCAAAGATTCTCATAGGTTTTCCTCACTTTAATTTTCAATATAGATGAAAATTGCATTTTGTAAAACTATCATGAATTATATAAAGCTATGATTCATCTGACTTTCTAATATGAGTCATTATTTGAATGGCATTTTTCACATACTCTTGAAAAATCTGTCATATGTTTGAGCATTACAATTACTCTTACCTTTTGATAGTTGGGGAGGTCTATTACCCCATATGAGCTCTCTGTCTACTGTTATGGTTATGGGAGATGCTCCATTTATTACAGTGACTGAAAAGCTGAACAGAGTGTCTTGGCTTATGGAAGTGAAGTTAGAGAGAAACTAGCGACTTTGGCATCTTTGGGAACTTTAGACAAAGAGACTCTTCAGAAGAGAGGATGAGAACTAGGGCTGTCCTACAACACAGTGCTAATGCTTCTTTGCAATATTTCCTATTCTTTTGAAATTGACTGTCTGTGGTTCTTACAATATAAAAAGACAAAGTTATAGATATATGGTAATTTATTTAATCAAAATCTTATTTTTATTTATTTAGGCTGCTTCACATTTTTACCAGATAATTAGTGGTAACACTGGACATCCCTTTAGCTATATGTTTGCACACATTCAATAGCTCTTTTAAATTTAAAAATATTTTTCACATTTACTTGGTTAAAATTTTAAAATTTGTTAAGAGAAATCAACTCAGTTTTGTCAGCTTGTCAAAAGATTACTATAAATTAAATGTTTTACAGATCATAATAGCACCTAGAAAAATTGGAAAAAAATGCCATATATATATATATATATGTGTGTGTGTGTGTGTGTGTGTGTGTGTGTGTGTGTAATATTTTCTACTAGAGGTCCAGTGCATAAAATTCATGCACAGGGGGAGGGGTGGCCCTCAGCGCAGCCTGCACCCTCTCTAACCTGGGACCCTTGAGGGATGATCCTCTCAAAATTCAAGACCACTGGCTCCTAACCGATTGCCTGCCTGCCAAGCCTGATTGCCCCCTAACTGCTCCCATGCTGGCCTGATTGATGCCTAACTGCTTCCCTGCTGGCCTGATATCCCCCAACTGCCCTCCCCTGCTGTCCTGATCGCCCTCAAATGCCCTCCCCTGTTGGCCTTATCACCTCCAACTGCACTCCCTTGCCATGACCCGCCTCCTCTGCCAGGATCTGCCTCTTCCATGCTAGGTGGCAGAGACCCCAGAACCATCCTCCTTCACACCACACAAAGCCACAGGATCCACAGGCCTCACTGCATGGAGTGGCCACCAGGCCCTGCCTTCGTTAGCCAAATGGCCATCTTATGGCAGCCATCTTGTGATGATATCATGCAAGGGCATCCCACAAGGGAGTGACATCACCTAGGCTTTTATTATATAGGATATGTCTGTAGAAAATGTTTGATGCTCAAATGTATTTTCAGACCCCAAGCAAAAGCATTAAGTTTTCTCGTTTTCTCCAGGGAATGTTGATCTTTGTTACTTTACTATTCACCTTGAGAGAAAATAAAGCACTTACTTGCCCTCAGTTTCTTTATCTTTATTTATATGTTGCATGCCACCAAAATTAATTTATTTTTAGTGTTACCTTTTTGCTTGTGAATTAAAACCAAAACCCTGAATGAAGACCTACATTTATTTTGAAATGTGATGTGAAATGAGAATTTAATGCATTTGAACATAAGGTTTTTCATCGTAAAGCAATACATTGTAAAGCAAATAATTTTTAAGTTGTTGAAAGTGGTTTAGCAGTTCTAATATTTGATAGTATTTGTGAAAGAAGTAAAAGGGATAATTCTGTGAAGGATATTTTGCTGGACTACTCACTTTCAAATGAGCAATTGTTTTTGCATGCTGGGTCAAAAGAAGGACCTGGAATACAGGCACACATGGGATTCGGTGGCTTCCCTGGGATTCAGAGACCAAGTACATATTTAGTGAAGGGAGGACAGTTTTGCAGGATTTTGAAATGTAAGCTACAGGACAACATTTGGTGTGGAAAAGAGAAAAGTTGCTGAGCTCAAGATCAAAATGAATATTAATGTAAATGAACTAAGGATGCTCGAATGACCACAGAATATTAGCTGCGATTGCTGTGGGGTAATCTATAGCAGGAATATGGAGAGAGACTAGATGCTCCTCTAAGTGAGAAAGTAGGTTTCAAAGGAATGATTAGGCAGGAGTAATAAGCAGTTATTGAAATAATATCTTGTCCTTTTGGTAAAGATTTCAAAACACTGCACAAAGCTTTTTTTTTTAATCTTAATATTTTTCTAAAATAAGAAGCCAAATATACAATAAATCACCTTTGAAAAACAATGAGTCTCTTATTGTTTTCATTTGCTTTTATAGTTGTAGCCATGTAAAATTAAATTCTAACAATTATTAGAACCATTAACATTATAATTCTCTCTTCAAATAACTGTAGGTATCTCTTAACTTAGCAATTGGGTTATTCATCTACTTAACTATTTTAATTATAAAAGTAGGTGATTTTACATAGCTTCTTAAAATCTGAAAAATTGAAGTGAGAGAAAATGAAATATTTCATGATATTTTGAATGGAAAGAAATAATTAAGTAGTATGGATTTCCAAAAGGTAAAATTTTTGAAGGGAAAATCAATGTGAATGAAATAAATAAGTGAGATGATGAGGGTCACTGAGATCCTCTTTCAAATCCAGCTCTGTTCTTTTGGAGGCAAAAGGCAGTGTTATTGGACCCCAATTTCAGTATTTAGAGTCTAACATTCTGATGGCTGTGTCTTACAGTTCAGGGAGTGGCCCTGAGGGAAACATCCAAGGACCACTTTTTTCTCTAAGTGATATTTCCACTCCAGTCCTTCCTTGGAATAGTTTATGCCTATTCATAACTTGGAATAAAGACTACTTTTCCCAGCTTTCTTTGAAGCAAGGTATGGCCAGTGACTAAATTCTGTATAAGCAGATATGTTATCGGTCTTTTAGAGTGAGCACAAGAGAGAAACACTGATTTGTTGTTCCACTTAATTATGCATTCACTGATTGATTCTTGTAAGCGTCCTGACTAGGAATGGAACCTGCAACCTTGGCATATAAAGTTGATGCTCTAACTATCTGATCTACCTAGCGAGGGCCTATTTATTTACATTTAAAAAAATCAATGTGAGAGTGAAACATTGATCAGCTTATTCCTGCATGGCTCCTACTGGAGATCTAGCTCACACCCCACGTATGTGCCCCGATAACCTCCTGGTGCATGGGACGATACCCAACCGACTGAATTACACCAGGCAAGGGGTACATTGTTTTTAGACATTGAGAAGTTTTCTTAAAAGACAAGCAGCATGCAGTCGTTGTATTTTCCTATCCCCTTCCTCTACTTAGCTGTTTAGAATATAGAGTGATGGCTGAAGTTTCATCTTGAACCATCAACAAATGGCTCATACCCTAACTATAGCAAGTAGAAGGATAAAAGTTTTCTTGTTTTTGATACCACAAAGCACCATTTTAGCTTGAAAGAAATACTCAGAATGTATTTCAGATTTGAAAATTGTGCTTTTTAAAAAGAGACAAAAATAAGAAAGATAAGGAATTACATGAAATAAATAAAATTTAAGTTTAAAAGGTATCTTATCTAATAAAAGAGAAACATGCAAATTGACTGTGCCTCCACAACCACACAAGCCACGCCCACCAGCCGATCAGGAGCAAATATGCAAATTAGCCCGGCCACTATGGCAGTTAATTTGCATATCCTAGCACAGAGCCAAGACTGAAGACAGCTTAGAAGGAAGCCAAGTGTTGCAGAAGGGAGCAAAGCTGCAGAGAAGCAGATGGGGCAGCGGATACCACCACAGGAAGCCCTATTGCAGGAATCTTCCTGCAACGGGCCTCTAGTCTATATATAGTTTAAACGGGTGGGATAATCCAACATCTTGATGGAAGGATATTTGAAAGTTCATTTATATTCTCATTAGTACATTGGGTCTATTTTTACATATAATCCTTTTGTAAGAAACTGAATTATGTAAGTAAGGTTCTATATTTTCAACTTGACCACTAATTCTTTTCTAAGTTGAATACAAAATAAGAAAGAACAATCCACTCCCAAAGATGGAAAATAATACCATGCACGATCCATTTGCCTTTCCCTGACTTTTGCAGAAAATGCTGAACAGAGTTAAAGTGCTAAGGACCATTGTATTGCAATTCTCAACCACCTTTGCAACAGAACCACCTGTAGTAATAATCATTGGCAGTAATTTGATAATTATGAAGGGGTTCAGTTTTTCAGCCTCCTCTCACTTTCATAACAAAGAAGACCAGCATGCCCAGAAGTCATTTCTAGAGACCCTGAATTTCCCTCTCCTATTCAGGAGAGAAGCTTATTGCAAAATTAGATTATCACCACTATGGCAAATAAATAAATAAACAAATAAATAAATAAATAAATAACACTGTAGTGACCTATATCAGTAAACCCAATCCTTCATTTATAAACAGTTATAAACAATGGATAACCATGAGTCACCAGAATTGGAGGAAACTGATACCTTCATGTAAAAGGAGAAAAGAGGTCAAACAGAACTAATCTTAGAGGAATCCCCAAAAATGAAATAAGAGAAAATAATTTAAAAAGTCATAAAATAAGAGCAAAATACTATTAAAAAGGAATAGCCAAGATCAAGAAAAAAAATTAGAAATTAAAACCATGATACTAAATTTACAATTTTAATGAAAGGTTTAAATAATCAATTGATATAGCTAAGATAACTCCCAAATATACAAAAGTAAAAAAGAAAAGATATAAATTTAATAGAAAATTTATGAGAAATACAGAACAGATGCAGAATTTCCAATATCTGTTTCTTTCAGAAAGCAAGGATAGAGAATAAAGGAGAACGAAACCCACAATTTTTGTACTGTTTTACCACATGAACATTTTAGAACCTAAGGCACAAAATAAATTAAGAATAGCTTTTCTGTAGGATAAAGTTAGCACTATGTTCAACAGACACAAAGATTTTAAGAAGCAGTTTTCTGACCCAGTACAAAGTATCAAAGAAATAATTAAAAAATATTTCACTAAGCTGAAAAAGGACTTTAGTTCAAAACTGACCACAAAGTGTCAAACAATAGTAATAGTACTAATAACAACAACTATAAATATTCAATAAATACTGTCAGATTTGCAAATAAAATTACATACATTTAAGACAGTTTTATATTCATTGTTTACCTGAATTTAAATTTAACTGGGAGTTTTATGTTTTGTCTAACAACCTTAATTCCAAATCCATATATATTTGTATGAAATATCTGAACTCCAAAGATAAAGACAACTCTAGAAATTAACAAGGAAAAGAGTGGAGAACCCTAAGAAGCTACCACAAAGGAATGATTCAAATTGGCATCAGACTTCTCCTCTGAAACACGGGAGACTGTGTTTGGAAAGATGCTAGAGTTCAGACAAAGGACTGGAGACCTAAAGTTCAGTACTAGCCCAAGTGTCATATAAATTTGTGGGTGAAATAAATTACAATAAAAATCAAACTTCTGTTTAAGGCCATTCTAAATGATGAAATATTGGAAGCATTTCAATTAAAACCAGAAATTAGAAAATTAAGACCATTATCACCATTGGTTTGCATTATACACACATGCATACAAAATGAGATACTGTAATTAAAAACTATAAATATTGCAAAGAAAGAGATAAAGCTAACAATTTTCTTGGTATGATTGTCTAAGAAAAATTCCAAGATAACTAATTTAAAAATGACAAAACTAATACTAGAGTTGAATACAGCAATTATAAATAAGACATGCAAACATTAATAGTTTTTCTGTATGTCAGCAGGTTCCAATCAGAAAATTTAATGAAATTTGAGATCTTATTAAAAAGCAATAGAAAAATTTAGGAATGAGCTTAGCATATATTGCACAAGTCTTTTAAGAAGAAAATTAAAAATGGAGTGAAATATTAGAAAGACTTTGGTAAATGGAAAGACACACTATATCATAGTATGGAAGAGATAATCATTTTCATGTTATCAATTTTCATCAAATTAATTTGTAAGTTCATTGCATGGACAGTAAAAATGCAGCTCCTTCAAAAGAAACTTTATAGCCCTAACCAGTTTGGCTCAGTGGATAAAGTGTTGGCCTGCAGACTGAAAGGTCCCAGGTTCGATTCCGGTCAAGGGTATATACCTTGGTTGCAGGCACATCCCCAGTGGGGGGTGTGCAAGAGGCAGCTGATCGATGTTTCTCTCTCATTGGTGTTTCTAACTATCCATCCCTCTCCCTTTCTCTCTGTAAAAAAGTCAATAGAAATTATTTTAAAGAAAAAGAAACTTTATAGAACTTAAGGAGCTGATTCTATATATTTCTTGGGAGGAATAAATGCATTAAAGTGACAAATGTTTTGAAAAAAGATGACACTTATTTATCAGCATCAATGCTATAAAGGTATAGTCATTAGAACAATGTGGTATTGTGAAAGAAGGAACAAATTAAACACTGCAATGGAATCAAGGATTTATAAAGACACCCATGTATATATGAAAATATATTTTAAAATAAATTTATTAATTCAACTCAATGAAAGAATTAGTGGCTAATACAATCTTATCATAGCCTCTGGTCATTGGGAAACAAGCAGCAGTGAAATGACTACAGCTTCAGGAAGGAAATACCTGATGCCTAAAGGAGAGAGACCTAGGTAGCCTTCCAGGTGGGACAGGTGACCTCTGAGGTGGCCCAAATCTGCACCAAATGGCCAGCACCAGTGTGGCCCAGCTCACCTTCATCATTACACTTGAGCCGTCTTGGCCTGGCAATCACTCCCTTAATACTTCACAGCTATTTCCTAAATACACACCTCCTTATCATCTGTCCATGTTTCTTCTGGCCACAATGCTCCCCTGTTTCTTTATCTGGGAATATTCTCTGTACTGGCATCTTTCAATCTTCAGCTCAGATGCTTTCTCTTCCAGAATATTTTCCTTAGCTTCTCGGAAGAAATCAAGTTCCCTCTCAGGCACCCATTATTTTTTTTTTATATAACAACTACTAGAGGCCCAACGCACAAAATTCACGCAAGGAGCTGGGCCCTCGCAGCCACGGCGGCAGCCTCAGCCCTGACTTCATCTGGAAGGTCGTCTGGGAGGACGTCCAGTAAGACATCCAGAAGATTGTTCAGCTGTCTGGTCTAATTAGCATATTACATTTTTATCATTATAGATGTATTGATCATTATCTCCTGACTTGTTTTATTCCCTGTACATGTCTCCCCAAAGACTGCATGTTCCATAAGGATTAAAGGCATTTTATTTCTCAGAGATTATTTCTCTTAGAACAACACACAGTAGAGTTACTAAATCTTTGTAAATGATGAATAAATATTCATTTAAAATGCATCCTTATTATTTTCATGAATACTTACAAATTGGTCCCACTGTTCTTAACAGATACATTCCTACTTAAGACATACTCCTATAACATGGAATGTTAAATATTTTTTTTTAAATGGGACATTTTCACCATCAATCAATGTCATTTTTTAAAATTTTCCATCTTCATTCTCTAGTGGTAAAGCCTCAAGAAAGAAACTTCCTTATCAAATGTGTGAGTTTTAATGTCCTATAAATATAAGATTTAAAGTAGAATGTGCTCTATATAAATAAGAAGCTATTTCCCTGAAAAGATAATACATATGTTACATTTCATATTCTTGCAATACTTATTTGAGAATATTTAGTTACTACTTAAAGTGTCAGGAAAATGCTGATAATTGGCAATGCTGTCCCGCAAGTCAGAGGTGGGTGCCCTTGTAGACTGCATGGCTCATTAGCCTGTCATAGCTTAAAAGGTTAATGAATTCCCCATGATGACCAGACTTTTCTCTTAACTTGTGCCCTTAAATTTTTAGCTGGAAGAAAAGTAAAAGCAGAAAGACAGATGGAACTACAATAAATTCTCTCCCTGGCCTCATCTCTTATCATCAGTATTCATGGCATTGACTCTGAGTCATCTAAGAGTGTTCGAGAAATAATTAGAATATTGATAAGCAGAAGCAATAAATGGGAAAAAACATATGATTATCCTTTACTCGCCTTTTCCAGGGTGATGCTAAAAGCAAAGAAGCAACTCTAAAACTAAATAAACTCGAGATGTCATTGCATACCTGGAAAACAAACCAACAAACAAAATAACCCTTTAAGTCTCCCAAATTATATTATAGGTCTGAATGAATCAAAATGTTTGCATTCATCTTAAGCAAGTATTAAAATTTGGTTTATGGACGGAATGCTGAATAATATCTAATCTTTCAAAAGTATTTAAAAGTGCTCAGTAATTTCTAGCTATTTCCCCCTCACAGGCTTGTCTAATATTGGTTTAAATGTGACTGACCTCAGTTTATATTTCCAGAAGAAAAAAGATATTAAAAATGAAAAAATATTTCAGGTTACAAGCTAATTTATGTTTTCCATTTTACTTCTTTCATATAAACACTTATCAAAGCACACATTTTAAGGATAATGAAAAGTCTGCCTGGCCAGTGTGGTTTAATGGTTGAGCATCAGCCTATGAACCAGGAGGTCACAGTTCAATTTCCCCACATGCCTGGGGTGTGGGCTCAACCTCCCAGTGTGGGTTGTACAAGAGGCAGTCAATCAATGACTCTCTCTCTTTTTTTATAAATATATTTTATTGATTTTTTACAGAGAGGAAGAGAGAGGGATAGAAAGTCAGAAACATCGATGAGAGAGAAACATTGATCAGCTGCCTCCTGCACACCCTCTACTGGGGATGTGCCCGTAACCAAGGTACATGCCCTTGACTGGAATCGAACCTGGGACCTTTTAGTCCACAGGCCAATGCTCTATCCACTGAGCTAAACCGGTTTCGGCAATGACTCTCTCTTATCATTGAGGTTTCTATCTCTCCCCCACCTCTCTTTCTCTCCCTCCTCTCTGAAATCAATAAGAATGTCTATATATATAATAGCCTTCCGCCCAGTAGCTATGATGCACACTGACCACCAGGGGCAGACGCTCAACTCAAGAGCAGAAACCACAGGCATGGAAACATGGAACAGACTAATGAGTCTCAGAGGGAAGGGGAGGTGGGGGCCAGATGAGATTAACTAAAGATCTTATATGCATACTAGAGGCCCAGTGCACACCACTGGTGGGGTCACTCAGCCTGACCATCTGCAATAGGGCCAAAACTGGCTCTCTGACAACCTCGAGGAGTCCTGGATTGTGAGAGGGTACAGGCCAGGCCAAGGGACCCTGCCAGTGCATGAATCTATGCACTGGGCCTCTAGTATTTAAATAAAGATAACCAATAGTCTAATTTTACAAAATCATTAAATTATAAAAACTATTGAAAGGATTACTTTGTACATTATATAAATGTCTAACCAATATGCAACCAATATAAAATAATATTGAATGTCAATTCTAAATTTAAAAATCATTTAAATAAAGCACACCTAAACCTCCTAAAACTCTATGAACTCCAAAGATCATCTAGTCCACAATCTTATGTTACAGAAGAGGAATTGGAGGTCCAAGAAAGGGGAGAGATTTACCCAAGTTTTGCAGCATAAGAGAGGAGTAGGTCCAGATTTGGTTTTTCCTCTTTCCTAAGTCAACACTTTTCACCAGGTGACCCTGCCTTTCACCAGTTTTTGCTTCAACTTTTCTAAAATGATTTTCTACCTGAATGTGTAATATACCGTCTTTCTTACCTCCCATTAATAAATTAAGCAAATAGGTAAGAAATTATCTTTGCATATCAATATGATGATGACTTTTAAGAATTTAGAGAGAAAGAATGTGCAATAGGATACACAGAAATTTATTGATGTCAATTATCTCATTACTAGAGACCCAGTGCACAAAATTCTGGCACAGGTAGTGTCCCTAGGTCTGGCAAGCTATCAGGACCAATCTGCAAGGTGAATAGCAGGGTAATCAGGAGGGCCTGCAGGGGAGGGCAGTTAGGGGTGACCAGGTATGCAGGAAAGGACAGTTAGGGGTGACCAGGTATGCAGGGGAGGACAGTTAGGGGTAATCAGCTTGCAGGGGAGCAGTTAGGGGGTGATCAGGCTGGCAGGCAGAAGCAGTTAGGGGCAATCAGGAAGGTAGGCAGGCAAGCTGTTGGGAGCCAGCTGTCCTGGATTGTGAGAGGGCAGTCGGACATCTCTTGAGGGGTCCCAGATTGGAGAAGGTGCAGGCCGGGCTGAGGGACACACACCTCCATGCATGAATTTCGTGCACCGGATCTCTAGTAAATAACATAATAAATTATTGGCAGATACAGACTTTAAAGTAAACTCTCTGACACCCCTGTGATATTGAATGACACACTCTTTTATTTTTGCTTCCTTCTTTTCTACCTGGCCCAGGCAATGAAATAACGTGTTGGCAAATTAAACCTTGCCTTCTTTCTAGAACCACAATATTTGGGACCTTAGTGCCCTTCAGGCATGAATTGTATTATATTGTATCTTTTAATGTCAACTGTATAACTTTGTTAGATGAGCCTCTTTTTTTCCTTCTCTCTCTTTTTAAAAAATACCTTTAGTATAGGGAACGATAATGTTCTAGCCAGCAAGCTAGGAGCTAAGATGAATCAAACAGAACCACAGCTTTCAGAGCCTAGAAGGAGATACAGGGATATGAATAAGTTCAATAAAATACCAGATGCAAGATAGGGGTGGAAAGGGTATTGTGGTTTTATTGAAGAACTCATCATTTTTAGAGAAAGCATTTAAAAGTAACCTGAGATGATGTCTGTAACTTGCTTTATAATACTCTAGTAACAATATCTAGATGAAAGAGGGATTGCTAAGTGAGACAATAACAACATTTGATAAACTGCTAAAACTGGGTAATCAATACATTATGTCATTGTTTCTATTATGTTATTGTTAACATTTATTGAATACTTGCCCTGTGGTAGATACTAAGTATTTTTACTGTACAAACTCATTCAACTTTCATAACTACTGATATCTTGTGAGATAGGAACTATTATTGTACCCAGTTTACAGGTGAGGAAACTAAGTGTTTCAGTAAGCTGTGGAGTCTGACTCTACAATTTAGTCATTTAACCACTGTGTTATATTGTCTCTCAGTGTAGGGTAATTAGCATATTGTATAATGATAGTCATTTACTATTCTAGGCACTGTGCTAAATACTTTACATATATTATTCAGTTAATCCCTGTAAGAATATGACGATTTAAGTTTTAGAATCCTTTCCACGGTGGTGTGGATTGATATAGAAATGTGCTAAAATGGGAAAGAAGGAAGTGATACCTGAGCCAAGTGTCTATAAAGAAAAGGCTATCTTCCAGAATTCAAAGCATGTGATCCCATTTCAGGCAGAGTGGGAGAATCTTAGCCAGGTGCACCTGGCTGACTCAGCCGGGTATTGTAGTGGAGGAGGAGGAGGTGTGAGGTGGCTGGAGTAAGAGTTGAGGAAGGTTATATAATCAGGCATACCTGGGATCTGGTGGTTCTCAGGACATGGTAGACAATTGGAGCTTGTTCCAAATGTTGATAAAAAAACAACAACTCTTCCAAAAATTATGAAAGAACCAGGTTATAAGCAGGAAAGTAATAATATCAGACTTAAATTTTAAGAAATCAGATAAGAAGCCCTGAAGGGTGTGACTCCGATGAGTAACTGAATCGGTTTATTGAATGGATGCTTGAATGCACATTTATTAATCTTAATAAGTTCTGCTCAACATTGGATTATTTATATTTTCTTTGAAGACACAAACAAAACAAACCACATTATCTTTCTCTTTTTTCCTGTGCCCTTTCTCTCTAATGAACACAGTGCTGCTTAAATGATACGCTCTCAAAGGGCATTATATAAATGTGATGCACCAAGTAACTTCATACCATAATTTGTTTATTAATTAGAAGAGAAGATTCCCAAGGGTCAAACTTTGAGGTCACCATTCTTTATTCTGTGACATGGATGGGATGAAGTTCACCTGAACTGTTAGAAAAATAATTTTCTTTAGCTTTGGTTAAATACTTGGCTACATTGCTCATGTATAATGAAAATATTTATTCCCTGGGATCTTGAAAAGGGGGGTAAGCAACTGAATTGCTTCATCCTCTGGTATGTACTCTTTTCTGACAGTTTAGAGATGCTATTTTTAATGGGCCACTCTAGTACTACATTGACCATTCTCTAAAACTCCCAAGCCTGAAAAAATTAGATCACATTACTTAGTCCCTTTCTTATCACTACAGAAGCATCTTAAGACGATAAATAAACTTGTTGGCATGAATGAATGAAAAGGAGGTTTTTCTCAAGAAACACATGAATATCTGCTAAAAACTATAACTGCTCTTGCCTATTCATTCTATAATAAAAATTCACCTTTGTCCTTTCAAAATCGCATCTATTTTGATCCATTTACTCTACCTTGAAAACCTAAACTGATTTAATATGCACCCATAATGTTCTAAATTTTGCATTGTAGAAAATGTGTTATCTGGCATGAAAGATTTTACTCTTGAAGCTTTCTGAGGTATCATAATATTTCTACATTGTTATAGCAATAGTTGATACTTTGGTGATTGGTCCCTACAATCACTTCTGCTGAAGACCCTGTCAGCATGACCAACCACATGTCTACTTCAGGAAGCTCATGATCCAAGCCAGGAAAAAGAAAAGGAAAACTGGAGTTGATCCAGGCACTTTGTACACTCAGCACACATGCAATGCAGCCCATCTCTGGGCTAGATTCTAGGAACCTAGCAATAAATACAATCCTATCTAATAAGAGAGTAATATGCAAATTAACCACCACTGGGCTACATGCACAAGCCACACCTACCAGCCAATCAGGCGTGAGCATGCAAATTAACCCAAACAAGATGGCAGTGGCCATGGAGCAAGCAAGAGGGTTGGGTTTCCCCGGCAATGGAGGAAGCCAAGATTTCTGCACAGTCTGGCAGGCCCAGGCCTCCACTCAAGGCTACAAAGTTTCAATTATAGAAGATAAATAAATTCCAACAAAAATGGTGGCAGCCACAGAGCTGGAGAGAGCAAGAGGCTTGAGTTGCCCTTGGCAATGGTAGAAGCCAAGCTTCTGCAGCCTTGGCCTACCTTGGCCTCTGCTCAAGGCTACAAAGTTTCAATTATAGAAGATGAATAAATCCCAAATACCAGGGCCTTCCTTCAGTCACCGGGTGGGGGGGGCATGGTCAACTTGCAAACCATCACAGGCCCCTCTCGCAGGCTGCCCAATGCCCCCACCCTGATCCAGGATATCCTTCAGGGCAAACCAGCTGGTCCCCACCCATGCAACTGGCCTCTATCCTATCTAATAAAAGTAATATGCAGATTGATTGTCACTCCAACACACAAAATGGCTGCCCCCGTGTGGTCAAAGATCCTGCCCCCATGTGGACACAAGATGGTCACCACAAGATAGCCAGTAGGAGAGGGCAGTTGGGAGGGATCAGGCCTACAGGGGAGGGCAGTTGTCAGCGATCAGGCCAGTGGGGTAGGGAAATTGGGAGGGACCAGGCCTATAAGGGAGGACAGTTGTGAGCAATCAGGTCAGCAGGGGAGGGCAATTGGGAATGACCAGGCCTGCAAGGAAGGGCAGTTGAGGCAATTAAGCCTGCAGGGAAGGGCAGTTGTGGGAGACCCAGGCCTGCAGAGGAGAACATTGGTGGCGGGGGGGACAAGGCCTGCAGGGGAGGGCAGATAGGCATCAATCAGGCTGACAGGGGTGTACTTAGGAGGTGATAAGGCTGGCAGGCAGAAGCGGTTAAGGGCAATTGGGAAGGGAGGCAGGCAAGCAGTTGGGAGCCAGCAATCCTGGATTGTGAGAAGGATTGGGCATAAGTGGGCAGTTGGACATTCCTCTTGGGGTCCCAGATTTGAGAGGGGTCAGGCTGGGCTGAGGAACCCCCCTCCCCTGTGCACTAATTTTATGCGCAGGGCCTCTAATGGATGTTATAACATGAAGAGCTTGGAATGATTCGGTACGTTCACATTACAGCAAGTAGAGGGGCCATCTGGACTTAATCTTTTTGCCGGAGCTACTTAAAGTTCTTGTACCCTGAAGATGTCCATGGGCTCGTGCCTGAATGAAAACCAACACACTGCTGCCTCCATTGAGAAAGTATTATTAAGCAATTAAAACGAAGAGTGTGCCTCATGATGCAAGTCATTTACATTCTGGCACAAACTCCTTATCCCTCCTTGCACACAATACCAAGGTCCTTATGCTGCAGACTGGTAGGAAACAATGTGCAGATGGGCAGCCAAGCTTCTCACCTCATTTTGCATGGCATTGCTCTGAACTACAGTCCAACCTGGTTGACAGCTACCAGCTTTAGTCTCAGTTCAGAAAGGCTGTAATTTGAGTGTATACTTAAGGAAAGTCTAAACCTTAGTGTGAAAGACTGAAGAATGCCCATTTAGAGTAAATGTTGGGAGCAGCACAGACACAAAGAGAATGTGGGGCAGACCAGTGTTCATGTCCTCCAATTATATCCCTTTAATCACACTGGTTAAGACTCTATCAGTTTCTTTGTGAAAAGCAACTGGAGTGTGATCAACAGGTACTATATCCTTGTTAGAGTAGCTTCTCAAGCATAATATGCCTACACATCTCCTGCAGACCTTGTTAAGCATGGGACCCTGATTTAGTAAGTCTGGAGCAGGCACTAGTTTGTACATTTTTAACAAGCTTCCAAGAGATTCCAATGCTGTTGGACAGGGGCCACAATGAGTAGTGTTTGTACTGTTTACAGTTCATTGCATACATCATCACAGCTGATTGGGTTGTCATTCTCAGTATGTTCTTTGGCTGTATTCATGAAGATATGAATTAAAGATCCTTTATCTAATGATTGTATTCAAGATGATTCTATTCAGAATTATTAAAAACCAGAGGCCCAATGCATGGAATTTGTGCAAGGGGGGCGAGGAGTGTCCCTCAGCCCAGCCTGCACCCTCTCCAATCTGGGAACCCTCGAGGGATGTCCAACTGCCTATTTATGCTTGATCTCTCTCACAACCCAGAACTGCTGGCTCCAAACTGCTTGCCTGCCTGCCTCCCTGATTGCCCCTGACCACTTCTGCCTGCCAGTCTGATAACCCCTTAATCACTACCCTGCCAGCCTAATTGATGTCTAACTGCTCCCTTGCCAGCCGGTTTGCCCCCAACTTCCCTCCTCTGCTGTCCTGGTCACCCCTAACTACCTTCCCCTGCAGGCTTGATCACCCCCAAATGTCCTCCCTTGCAGGAATGGTCCCTCCCAATGACCCTCTCCTGCTGGCCTGATCTCCCACAACTGCCCTCCCTTGCAGGCCCTCTTGTGTCCACATGGGGGTAGCCATCTTGTGTGTTGGAATGATGGTAAATCTGCACATTACTTTTATTAGATAGGACAGAGGCCTAGTGCACTGGTGGGAGCCAGCTGGTTTGCCCTGAAGGGTGTCCCAGAGCAGGGTGGGGGTTCCCTGGAGGTATGGGGCAGCCTGGGCGAGGGGCCTGTGGTGGTTTGCAGCCCAGCCATGCCCCCCAGCGACCCAAGCGGAGGCCCTGGGATCTGGAATTAATTTATGTTCTACAATTGAAACTTTGTAGCCTGGAGCCAAGCCTTCTGCTCACTCCTTGGCCATTTCTGTTTGGGTTTATTTAAATTCCATAATTGAAACTTTGTAGCCTAGAATGGAGGCCTAGGTGCTAAGGCTGCAGAAGCTTGGCTTCCTCTATCACCTGGGCAACCCTAGCTTCTGCTCTTTCCAGCTCCATGGCTGCCACCATTTCTATTGGATTTATGTATCTTCTATAATTGAAACTTTGTAGCATTGTGTGGAGGCCTAGGCTGGCAAGGGCAGGCAGAAAGCTTGGCTTCCTCCATTGCCAGGGAAACCCAAGCCTCCCTCCTGCTCTCAGTGGTCACAGCCATCTTGGTTGAGGTTTATTTGTTCCTGGTTGGCTGGTAGGCGTAGCTTGTAGGCATGACTTGTGGGTATATTGATGGTATGGTCAATTTGCATATTACTCTTTTATTGGAGAGGATGTGAAAATAAAGCAGTGAATTCACATATATATATAATTGATTTCAGAGAGGAAGGGAGAAGGAGAGAGAGAGATAGAAACATCAATGATGAGAAAGCATCATTGATCGGCTGCCTCCTGCATGCCCCACAATGGAGATTGAGCCTGCAACCTGGGCATGTGCCCTGACTGGGAATAGAACCACAACCTCCTGGTTCATAGGCCAACGCTCAGCCACTGAGCCATGCTGGCCCGCCTAGTCACTTTTTTCTTAGCATGTTATACCCGCACAGGCATTATTCTTTCCTTTTACTGGTGCTGGGTAGCTTTGCATTTGGTTGTCTATGTAGGACTAAAGCCCTGACCTCTCCCAGAAAGTTGTCCAGGTAGTTCCTCAAAGCACGGGAGTCCTGTGGCTCTCAGGAAGGCACACATCGGGCTGAGGTGAAGAAGAATCAGAGATCCTTACATTTATGCCCAATCAGTATAAGTGTGTATAGATAGGAACTTAATGTAAAATTTATACTTCCAGCCACTCTCCATATCTCCTCATATACTGCAATATTGATTTTGTATTACTATTTGGCTCTGACCAACCAGTGACATAAGGGCAAATTCATAAAGAGAATGAAGAGAAAGCCAGGGAGCTCAAATGTTATTGTTTATAAACTCAGAGAAAAATCTGCAAAACTCAAATGAGTCATGGATAAGAGTACATTAGCTGGAAAAAAAAAAGAAAAAAAAGGAAGTGGTAAAAACCCTCCCAGTATATAAATTACTCATCTCCTAGCAGAGGGATAGCAATAAAAATCCTGGGAAATTGGATTAACAGAGAGGAGCCATGACTTAGCTGGATCATAAATCATGGCGTGTGAGAAATGTTAAGCAAGCTCGAGACTCATGATTCATTCATTCATTCAACATCGTGACAAGGACATGGCACTGGGAAAGGTTTCAGAGTCATCAGTCTGTGCCTTCTAGTACCACTCAAGCAAATTTGTTCACTGAATATGAGCTAGCACTGTGTGTGCGCAGGAGATACAAATATGAATAAGAAACAGTCCCCGGCCTCAAGTGGCCCATTGCTGTGGGACAGACAGGCAAATAAAGTAGGAGATTAAAATATATGAGAAGAACCCTAGCCAGATTGACTCGGTCGATAGAGCATCAGCCTGCGGAGCAAAGGGTCCTGGGTTCCTCTCCAGTTAAGGACACATAACTCAATTGCAGGCTCCTCCCTGGCCTGGAAACTGGTGAGGGCATGTGTAGGAGGCAACCAATTGATGTGCTTCTCTCACATTGATATGTCTCTCTGTCTTTCCCTCTCTCTTCCACTCTTTCTAAAAATAAAAATAAAAAATATCCTCAAGTAAGGATTTAAAAAAAATTAAAATATATGACAAGTATTACCTGTCCCATGTCTGACTTATACAAACCCTGAATTTAAATAGGAGACTTTGTTGGGATTCTGATTATACAAAAAACTCTTTAGCAGGGTAGAGAAATTTTTCCTTGTGATTATTACCTTTTGATATAATTGTGATTTTCTGTAGAGACATTTGACTTACCTTCACAATAGCCTTTTAATATTGGAGCTGGCTACCATAATCATATTTAGACTGGTAGCGTGGCACACGAATCACTGTGCCAGTGGCTGGCTGCCGCTCTCTGCTGGTTGCTCTGCCCTCCCGTAGCTCTCCCTGTCCCCCCTTATACCGTAGCTTGCTGCCCTGCCCCCTCCTGAAGTCCCCACCTCCCGCTTGTAGGTCCCTGCTCCACCCTCCTGCTGATCCGTGATCCGGTCGTAATGAGGTCGGTCTTTATGCTTCACGGCGTAATGACCATTTCCATATTACATCTTTATTATGTAGGGTAGTCTTTAAACTAAACACCTGTTCCTTTTTTTCTCTCTCAAAGAATAATAGACATATAGTTAATTCATAGCATATTACATGACTCATATAATCAATAGAGTGTATAATAAATTCATTTCACCCAATCAAAACCCTGATTTATATAAGAGCAAGTAGAGAGAGAAGGGAAAGCTGGGCACAGTTGAAAGCAAATGCTGCTTACTTTTCCTTGAGAAAACTATTGGTTACCTGGGAGAATGCAAAGAGGACATACAGGGCATTTTGCCTTGGGCAGTTAGATGTGTCGGCAAAGAAAACAATTTAGGGATTTTCCAAAAATTGGAGTGTTTTCTTGTGAAGTGTATAGAACAGCTGTCTCTGTCTTAGCCTTTCCATCTTAGCTACACCAGTTCTTTGCCATTTTTCTTATTAAGACAACTTGCCCAAAATGCTTTCTAGTTTCCACACCACCTTGGTGAAATTAGTTTTTGAGCTTATTCTTGAAGAAATTAAAGAGCAGTATTGGCCTCACACTCTCCATGGTAACATTATAGGCTTAAAAAATAATTAGGTAGATTTAGGCTAATTTAGCATACAAAAACAGGTACACGTTCAGTCATTTTCTAAATGGCTATTAGGGGACTAAATTTCCTTTCCAAGAGGGGGCAAAAATCACATCCATTTCCTCCTTTCTTTTGTGCTTCTTAAAATAAAATGTGAGTCTCTGGCCAAAGTGATTGTAAAGAAGAGAAGCCATCCTGAAAGGTAATTTATAAGTGTGACTGAAGCAGCTAAATAAATTAAAATCTAAAATAAATTCTGTCAAAAGCATGAATCAGACCATGAGGACTCAAGATACTCAACCGAAATGGCACACCTCCAACAGAACAAACATATGTGCTCAATTTTTCAGGGTAAAATAAAGTTTCTGTGTAGGACTGAGTTAGGGCGAAGGCAAATAAAGGGGGAAAGAGAGGAGCTGTTTTCTGCACCGGGACTTAGCTAGTCTGATTAAGAGTGAGCACTGACTGAAGGTCTGCTGGATGGGACCCTGTGTGGACTCTGGAATGCTTTGCTACTCTGAGCCTGCAGAACAGCAGCCTTGGTGTCATTGTGATAATTGAATCTACAGCTGCATTTAAACAAGATACCTAAATCTCTTTCATACTGAATTTAAGTTTAAGGTGTACACCTATACTGCAAACAGGACATCAACATTTCCCAAATGTATGCCACAAAGTGTTCGGTTACTGCTGAGTACCAGTGTTTATCAAGCACCAAGGAGGTCCTTATGATCAGACAGGTCTGGCCATAAATAGTGAACTAAATAAATACCTGTACAGAGGCAGATGGGGTAAAAGTCAATTGTTTCCCTTCTAATTATTTTGCAATTTACATTTCATACGTACTAGGAAAATGAGAATATCTATTTCTCATGTTGATGCTGAAACTTTATTTTTTAACATGTTACTTGACCCTAAGTCAATTGTTCATTTTTATTAATTTAGCTGTTGAACCCTTTTCTCAAATGAAATATTTTTGCCACCTAAAATAATCATTTAAAATAAACAATTTTTAAATCTCAAGAAGAGTTGGATTTAAGAATCTATTAGTATATTCTTATGCAAAGCAGACAGTCATCCACTATAAAAATCACACACAGTCATTAATTGATTAATTGTGCCAAGGACATTTGTCTATAGGCCTGTTTTTTCTATAAGTACTAGAGGTGTTTTATAAAATTTAATACTATTTCCAGTAATTAGTGGCTAGCACATGAAATCTTAAATCTTTCGGGAAAATGTAAAAACCTTCGAATGTTCATTTATGAAAAGATACAGAATAAAACATTATCCAAAACAATTATTTTGGGTTGCTTATTGTCATTTTCTTATAATAACTCAACCAGTTATAAATAGAATGACAAAATAGTGACAGGAATGTTAATTAAATGTTTTCTTTATCCCCCAACCAGCAGCAGCTAAACTAATGCTTTAACAAACAGAAAAAAACATTCTTGGTGACTTAGCCAATGACCCCATGATACCCTTTCTGACAGCGAAACATTTCATTTTATAGCACTTAAACAGCCAGGTTATAGAACTGTTAATAAAAAAGTCTTATTTGTCTTGAAATATATGTAAAATGTTGTAGCGGACGTTGTACATTAGTTTAAGGACCTCTAAAACACCGAAAAAAGGTCTGATTTCTAAAGATTGGCTTTCAAAAGGAACAGTATCCCTTAGGGCAAGAAATAATAATACTCAGTGCT
The DNA here is from genome assembly GCA_027563665.1 of Antrozous pallidus. Lineage (NCBI taxonomy): Eukaryota > Metazoa > Chordata > Mammalia > Chiroptera > Vespertilionidae > Antrozous > Antrozous pallidus. The sequence continues at coordinate 92,438,421 of CM050513.1, forward strand.
TTAAAATATTGTAAAGCTTTTTCAAATGCTATTTTCATTAATGATTTATGGTTCTCAACATATGTGAATGACCCCCAAAACATGGCAATTTTGCTGACAGGCGTGTCTGACCAGGGCTCTGGGAGGGAAGACAATAAAGATGGTAGTCAATGGTCTTGGCAAAGCATCCAACATGCCCCTCTAAGAGGCTAAATAGCCCTCTCTTTTCTCATTCAGTGATAACTATTTAAATTGTTTTTAGATTGATTGAAGCAAATTGCTTGGCCATTCTAACCTATTTCTGTACAAATTGTGGTAAGGCTAGGTTAAATTAAATAAAATGACCCAAAATAATGTTCTAAGTTTTTGTGATAAATTATAGAGTATGTGAGGATTATGATGTTTTAAAAATGTCATAATATGAAATCACTTTCCAAGTGGATTGTATTCTGATTGACTAATGTAAACATCATAGTAGTAATTAGTATTGTCCTTCAGACTCTCCACATTAACCTCTTAAATTCTAAATGTACCCACCAAACTCTTAGGTCAGGGTTGACTATGCTGAAGTGTCATGTTCAGACTTGGGAATGGTAGGGGTTGTATTAAAATACTGAGTATCGACATAGTCACTGATGATTACATTGAGATCCTAGAGCCTCGATACTTTGCTTTCAGCTTTCCCAAAGACATTCACATTTTTTCTGTTACCTTTCCAAGGGGAGCAAGGAAAGATTTAAAAATAAGCCTGCTTTCTCTGAAGCAAACTTGATTTGGTCACTAGGGGGGAAAACTGCACATAATTCTATTTTATTTTTACATGAAACACAGTTTATACTTTCTGCATAGACAATGGGAGCAAATATCCAAAAAAAATTTAGGCAAATAGTTTACTTGGACCGTGTGTAATTATCTGAATATACCAATTAGAAGGAGGCTGGATTAAAAACCTGAATAATTGCTTTGACTCTGGAAGTAAAGACATATTCTGAATAACCAACATCATCTTTCCTTTTTAAACTAATTTCTTAATAACTGAATGACCTAATGGGTCATTCATTATCTTTAAGATACAGGTCAAATATCATTTTTTAAATAATCAACTTCACATTTCTCATAGCGGTTTACTTCCTCAGACCTTAATTTAGTGAGCTAACATTTTCTCATTACCAAAAACATTGCATAAGTGTCCATGCAATTCCTTTAAGAAGTCAATTGTATAGCATCCTGATCTCAATTCAGAAAATCAGCTGTTAGGGACACATAATTTCGGTATGCCTGGCTTTAAATTAAACTGCTGTCTTTCCAATTCTTTCATTAAATATAAAGAACTGATGAGATGTGGAAGTCAATAATAAACCACTCCTTCAGTAAGGAACCCCTGGCTTTCTCATCATGAAACGATCCTAAATTCCAACCCCCTGACTACAGTATTCACTGTCACATGCTTACATTTCTGTCCAGATGCAATATTTTTATAATTGGCAGTACTTTCCATTAATGATGATGATAGGCAGGTTGAACCTAATTTACAGACTACTACTATTTACATAGGATGATTTATCCTTGCATTTATACCTGGAAAATATTAGAGAAATCCATTTTTTAATCAAAAGTATATGCAACTTAAATTACATAGAATATATAAGACCATACTGAACGTTTGTTTTTTCTAGCATGTTTTCTACTTCTTCCATTCTCAGTTTTTTTCTCTTGATAAAAAGAATCTAAAAACATGTTTCTTTACAAGTTACAAAGGAGTGATTTACACAGAATCATTTTTGTATGTTTGGGTCATGAAAATACCTTGAATATTTATGGAAAGCAAATTAAACATAATAAATAATGCATGTTATGATGATAATATTATCTCAGTTTAATTAATGAATAGATACTGATACCTGCTGTTTCCATTAGAAGTAAAACTAAGCAAGAATGATTACTTTAGAGACTCTCTAATAATACAATGTTATTTATGATCCTTGTTATCTATTTCAAAACCATTAGCATTACCTTTACCCTCCTCCCAAGATATAATGTAGCTACTTAGTTGCTTCTTGAAAGACAGTCTTCAGGTACTATATAAATTGTTTCCAATGTAGACCATTGCTATTTTTCCAAATTTTAGATGTATAATTAAAAACTTCCCCCTAACCTATGCCACTCAGAATCCATGTACTTTTGTTCTTAGGGGCATCAAACATACTCAAACTGGAGAGCATATGTGGCGGCGGGGAGGGGGGGTCGAATGACCTGGACTCAGGGATACTCCACCCCTCCAGGACTCATTCTGAAGGAAGGCGGTCCTTACACTTCAGAGGCTGTGATAAAAAGGCAAGTTCACAGCTTTGTCTTTGGTGCAAAATGTCCTCCAAAAGATGATGCTCCTTGAGGCTGAGAAACTTGACTTAATCACAACGTCCCACAGTTCCACCCCCTTGGCCCCAAGGCCCTGCTCCAACCATCTCCTAGGCACCACTCACCAAGGTCCAAGCCCACTTCTGAAACCAGCAACCTCTTGTAGCCCAGCCATATCCCATAAGCAAGGCCTTTGCATCCATTGTATCCAATATCTGGGCCTTCTTCCTTCTTTCTCTTTTCTGGATCCACTCTTCCCACAACCCCCAGAGCAGATCCCCTTTATAGTTCTTCCAGCTCTTTAGTTTCCCCTCGAACCACTAGCCCAGCTCACAATCCCAGTAGATAATATTTGCTGCTCCTCACATAATTATAAAAAAGCTAAATTTGATTATCATTCTTTAAGTCCAAAACTTCTATATAAATACAATGCAACAGGAACCACCATATGGAATGTCAAACATTGCACATTTATTTAAAAATGCTCTCAGACATCAGTAAGGAAAAAAAAAATTCTTGATTGTTACATTAGGGCACCAAGACTCAGAATAATTTGCCACGGCTACACATTAAGAAAATGAATGAGAGAAACTTGATTCAAATTCTGGACCATCTATCTTTGCACACTTTTTTCTTTCCCCCGACACACTGATTTACAATGGTAATGTGTTCAATAAAAAGTCTATTGATATAATTATGCATCTGTTAAGAAAAAATGATCAGGGAGTTTAACCATTTTGTGACATTTCTGATTAACATTTGCTTTCATCTATATATATAAAAGCCTAGTATGCAAAGTGTTGCCTTGGGAGTTTGACCGACCAAGAGTTTGATTGCTTGCTATGATGTATGCTGACCACCAGAATGAAAGGAGGCTCTGGCAGGCAGCTGGCAACCACTAGGGACTCTACCTGTGCACAAATTTCATACACTGGGCCTCTATATCAAATAAAGCCAGCGATCTCATATTTAGGGAACTGTTTTCCTTATGTATACTCATTAGATGTGTTTATTGATTTGATACTTCTTGTGTCAAATTGTGTCATTTTCATAAAAATGGCTCATATTATTTCTTATGGGGTGCGTCTTCTTTCCTCTTCTTTCTATCTGTCATCTCTCTTTTTTCGTTATCCTTTAACTGCTAACTCTGGTATTCCTTAACCACACAGGCATTACCATGAGGCTCTCTCTTCTACTATATTTTCCTAAACTTGCCGAATCTGATGGTCCCTAATCTGAGAGTCAGAGGGAGAGGAACAACCTTTTATAAGCTAGTGGCTTCCTGTGGTTGTCACAATAATCATTACTTCTACACTCTTGTCTACTATTTGTAAGTATTGATGTTGCATTGACAAATGAGAGCAAATACTCTCTTGGCTTGTGCCATTTCTTAATTCTAAGTGCCAGGGAAAACTCCGGCATAAACCCATAGCACAGCATGAATCTTTGTAAACTGGCAATACCTCTGAGCCCTTTGTTGTCAGGCCTCTCAAAACTGGAACTTCTTAGGGAAAGTAAATTGGCAGAGAGAGACAAGGCCAGCCTTTGCAATCAGCTAAGTGTTTTGACACAACTGTGGTACTGACTGGCTGACTTCCACCAGGTCCCTTTTTTTTCCTTTGATGGATTCTGATGAGAGTTTGACTTAAATTTGCCTACCTTATTATTATTATTCAAGTATTATCTTTAAGATAATAATTTTAGGAGCTTAATATAGAAGTCCCATTTATTAAAAAAAAAGTCAGGAAGTGGAAATGTAATTGTATTGTCCTCAACTTTTATTGAGAGTCTTCTAGTCATAGGGCACTCTGTAAGGTAAGTAGGTCTTAGAAAGACAAGGTGGTGTTATCTATCTATTGACTTTTAGAATCTAGCTGGGCAGATTAGACAAACATATAAAAAGAAAAACATAAGTACAAAGTAGCACATGTCAAAAAACATATGACAAATACTGGGAAGTGGTCAGCATTCATTTAGAATGGGTAAGCATCACGAAGGGTTAAGTTTTCAGAAAAGATTTTCTAAAGGGAACCAGGACTTACATTTAACCTTGAAGCAAAAGAAGGCAAGGTTAATAATAATAATAGCAAGTATCATTTATTGGAAACTTCGTTCTTAATAGGTATCTAACGCTCTTAACCACCCAAGGAGATTGATAATAGTATTGCCATTTTGCAGCTAATAACAACAACAAAAAACCTGGGACTAAGAGAAATGATAGCCTGCTTTATTACTTATAAAATGGAAAATAAGGTGCATTTTCTTTTATCTTCATACCTCAGAGATCATGTTTGTGAAGAAACAATCTACATAGCAAATTTGACTTCCATCAAGGTTAAAATACTTTCTCAAGATAACATAAAGAAAGAATGGAACCTCCCATGACTTATCCACTCTCCAATACTTGGCCATTTTATCAATCATGCAATGTCATTGATCTTATTTGAGGGGCTTTACTTGACAATGTAGACTTCCATAGAGTATAAAAGTAAAAATGATCACATTTGTCTCTCTTTTTCTAATCTGGGATAATGAAAGTACAATAGCAGCAATTCTAGCAAAGACCTGTAATCACTAACATCAGTAAAAATCCCCCCCACAGAGAGAAGCATCCAGATGTATCCAAAAGATGGAAATATATATGGTTCATATAAAATACGTATTCTTTCTTGGAGGTAATCATGTCTCAGTCTTAGAGACTAAAATTAAAGAATGATAAAAGAGAATACTTAAGAAAATAATCTTGAGCTAGAGTCCTAGATTTTAAAAAGATTAAATTCATCCTTTTTATCAAATGCCTCATCCCATCAGTGCCTGCTCTCTCTCATCATTTAATGTTCTTATCTTGTAGAAGCACTCAACTTTGAAATTGCTGGGAGGGCACAGTGAATTAGGCTGATAAGTAGTTTCAAGCCTCAAACAAAAAATCAAAGAAAATTTTGAAGGAAGGGTCATCTACATGCTTTCCTTTTTAGTTTGAGTTTTCCCCCTCATTCTTCTTAAAATTCTGCTACCTGGAGGGAAAAGAATGCATTGTCTGCTTTTTCTGTGTCTCTCACAGGACCCAGTATTGCTTAAAGACTAATATTTTGGAGTGCTTTTGGATTAGATACTATACCAGTTTCTAGGGATTGAATCAATCAGAATGGATGATCAACTGAACTGGGAAAAGAAACTGGTAACTTTGCATAGATGTACAAAGAGGGTTTCCATGAGACTGTAAATACATTGGATTCTGAATAGAGGGCACCCTAAGGTCTAGACTGACATTTGTTCTTAGATTTTTCTAAATAATGCTGAGTCCAAAAATAGCTCTAGATTGGAGGTCAGAATATAACTTTATATTAACTGAGAGATGAAGCTTGTGGCATTCTTATTCCTATGATCCCAAAGCTCCTGAAAATCACTCAGACTGTGATGGAATTAAAAGCATAAATAACAGTGGCTGTAAACTGCTTTATGTATCTGAACCACTGATTTTTTCCACAGCTTTGTTTTAGCTTCTATTTTCATCAGGATGATATCATGTAATATCTAAATCTATACCACCTTGGTGACTAGAAAAAAAAAATAAGGAAAGTGAAATATTGTACTATTTCACTTTATGTTGATGCAAAATTGTTCTCATACTGTGATTTTTAAAGTCCTTATCCTGTACACAGAGAGTCAGAAAGTGAACAGAGTATTATAACGATCCTTCCTCAGCCTCATCATTCTTGTGGCCTCTGCACACTCTCTATGAACACAGTTATATCAGGACACTTTGAATTGATAACATTTATTTTCTTCTGTGACCTGATTTCAAAGACTTGAGGAGAAAGTCATAAATAAACTTAACCTAAGACAATGTCATTATCTTTGTTTAACCAAGGAGGTTCACTAAAGAAAAAAAGCTTATACAATAGCCTAATCAGAAAGTGAGCAAAGAGGCTATAATGCCAAAAGAAGATTAAACATTAGCATCTAAAAAATGACAGTATTTCAAGGTGGATATTGGATATAAAATTGATGATGACCATAGCATGCTCTTTACTAAAGTTTCAAGATTGACTTGGCTGTTCTAGAAACAGAAAATTTTATTTGAAGTTTCATGGCTCTTCTGCGCTTACTGAAGCCATTTCCCCGAAGTATCCTTAACATGTGTTGTGAAATTTATTTTCACGACATCCATGTGCAATGACTGCATACCAGTGTCAGAAGATTGATTGTGTACGTAATTCTGATAATTACAAATCGAACCATCCTCTGAGTTATAAACAGTGAGTTATGGTTATAAGAGTACTACAAAGGATCAGGGGACCCCTGAATTCTGGTCCTAACACTGTCACAAATTTCTTATGGTATGGTAAGCAAAAGACAACCCAGCTGTGCCAGAGATGAAAATAAAATGATTAAATTATACAATAAAAATTAAGTATATTAATCTCAAATGAAGTTTGCTTTAGCAACTACACAGAAATTGTGGGAAGCATGGGACTTGGTTGGAAAGTCTGTAAGAAGGAGTCTCCAGAAGGCCAGGGGCCTCTTAGAGGATCCTTGTTGAAGGTGGCAGCCCCTACCTTGACTTTTCCAAATAAATCCTAGCCCCTGGGTGTTTTGTTGGAATCTCTATGTTCAGTCTTTAAACCCAACCTTGTGGAAGCATGTGCTTTCTTAAGGATGCCTACCCTGCTGATTGTATTTAGAGGTTAATTTTCGTTCAAGCTGTTGTTACAATAAAAGCCTAAGGAGGCAGGCAAAGAGGGCTGTTTTGGTGCCTCCTGCCAAGCAGTCCCTTAGCCTCTCTTTCATAGAAATGTGTGTCAGAGTAATCCATTCATTCATTGCTCAGGGTCTGCCTGTCAGAAATATGTGGAATTTGCATCTGATGCTATAATTGTCAGTATCATATTCATATCTCTTCCACTTTTTTCACTGTACCTCATGTCTTGCTCCTTTTGTTCTGCTCTACTGATAAGACTATATATACAGTTCCATCAATCTTGATGTATTATAAGTTCATTATTAACTTATCTTCTAGTATAAAGAAAAAAGCTTGTGGTTGGTTCAGGATATATGATTTAAAATAGTGATAATTAATTGACTTTCAATATATTAAAATGAGAAACACTCACTTTAGAATCCTTTATTTTTTTTCTTTATCACCACCTGAGGATATTATCTAATGATGAGAGAGAGAGAGAGAGAAGAGAGAAGAGAGAAGCATTTATTGATCGTTTACCTCTCACATGCACCCCAACCAGCGATGGAAACTGCAACCTGCTTATGTGCCCTGACAGGGAATCAAACCTGCTACCCTTCAGCATAAGGGATGACAAGATAACACTGCAACCAACCAAGCCACACCAGCCAAGGCAATTTGTTTTTTAAGTGCAGTTCAGTTAAATTAGAATAAAGAGCATCTTGGATAATGGTTTACCAATTTCTTTCACCAATAGCAAGAGTACTGTTGATTTTCTTCTCCCCTCATGAATTCTAAATTATTAGACATTTTGTCTACCCATGAATATAATATAAAAGTTAGCAATCAAAATATAAATAAAACTACAAAAACTAAAAATATATAATTATCAATATTAATTTTATGTGGTAGATAATCTTTGCAGACACTATGTTGCATTTGATGCATGTGTTTAATACTGAGTGTGCCAGTGTAGGCTCTTTTTAGTTACATATATTAATGCCAATCTTATTCTTTTAGTGACTTTGAAACTATGCTTCACTTATCTTATCATTTACATTTCCCTTGGTTTGAATCCAGTTTTCTCTTGGTTTGAATCCGCTGTTTTCTTGTAGCTACTTTCTTTCATCCTATAAATCAATAGTTAAAATAACTATTTGCTTGGCAATAATAGAATAACAGACATCAGGATCTCTAAAAGAGTGTAGCACTCCCATATTCACTGCAGCACTAATTACAACAGCCAAGATAGGACATGTCCATCAACAAATGAATAAAACAAGAAAATGTGTCATATATATGCTATGGAATGCTATATAGCCATAAAAAGTAAATTCTGAAATACGCAAAAACATTTTGAGCACAATATGCTAACTGAAATAAGCCAGACATGGAAAGACAAGTACTGCATCATCCTTCTTATATGATACATCTGAAATAGATTCATTTTATGAAACATTGAAACATTGAAATGATAGTTACCAGGTCCTATAAGGAGGGTAAAATGGGGCCTTTTATAACCAACAGGCGTAAAGTTTTAGTTACATGAAGCTCTAGAGATCTGCTATGGAACCTTGTACTTATATTCAACAAGAACATACTGTAAGAAGATAGATCTCATCTTGTGTTCTTATTATAGAGACATTTTTTAAAAATTCAGACGTAAAGGAAATGTCAGTATTTAGCATCTTGATTGTCTAGAATATTTTATATATCTGTATATATTTATTTATATGCATTTAAATTGTTATCAAATGGGAACATGATATTTAAATTCTATGTAAATTCAGTAATTTACATAGAAAATTCTCATTCTCCTAAGAGTGTGTCCAAAGAATTCAATTGGAAAGCACTGCTCTAAGGCAGAGCATTGTGGGCAGTTTCATCAGAGAGGGGCTCAGAATTCTGTAGCTGAAAACCCCAATAAGTAGAGGCAAAACTCAGAGGAGGAATTCCTATTGCGTTTTCTCTTTGTTGTAGCTAAACCTTTCAATTTAATTTCCCCAAGCTCCTTTCATGCCCAAAATTAAAGAATTCAGTCAAACAAATACAAACCCCTCATCTGGGCATTAAAGTAATCTTGACAATTCTTCCACTTCATATTGAAAGAAAATGTGAGGTCATTTCTGTGTTTAAGAAGCATGACATATAGTTAAGATTCAATGAAATAATAAGATGTAATTTATACCCTAATTAATTTTAATTAATTTTTAATTAAATATAGGAAATTGAATATTCAGAAAAAATACATAATTATTGTTGGCAAAGAAAGCAAACATGCAATAGAGCTTGCTTTTCAATCAACCCCGCAGAATGTGCTTAAGTCTGATTTGCAAAGCAATGCAGAAAGAATAGCCACTGAACCAGTCTGGTGAAATCTGACCTATGAAACATTTTATAGTTCATTTAAAGAAATAATTTTGAATGTTTAGTGAATTCTCAGTTATTTGCCTGGAGATATCTACTTTATATATTGTGTACAGCAATTTTATCATTCCTGGTTTGAGTAGATGATATACGCTGAAGCAATGCAAACTCATTTTATCATTAGCCTAATCTATACATATTTTTCATGTCATAGAACACATACAAGGGAAAGCAAAGTAGGCTTATAGTTGTTCTATAGACAATAACACAATAAGTAATAATACAAGATTAAACTGTGTTTTATGTACTCACAACTATAAACCTACTTTTGCCCCACTCTGTATATTTCACAGAGAAATTCACATAGACTAAGATACATGGCTTTTATTCATGTCACAGTTGTTCTTCATTGTGATTCAGTCATCATTTCCTTAAATATTAAGTTCTCACTGTCACTGTCAGTAGTGACATCTGCCAAATAATTGTGGTTCCTTTTGGCTCCTTATGGCATACCAGGTGATTAAATTTGGCCAGGAAGTTTAAGTGGAAGTGTTTCATGTACTTCTGGGTTGGAATATTTAACTTCTGGTTAATACTCAAGAGTTTTTTCTCTCTTTCTTTCTGGCATAAAAATTGGCAGTATTTGAGAGGATGGCTATTCTACAGAGCTATGTCCCTGAATGATTGTGATTGGAAGATGGGAAGAGATTCAGTTATATCGAATGATCCAAAAATAAACCTGTACTGCTTTGAGCCACTAAAATTTTAGGGTCATTTGTTTCTGTTGTTACACAGGCTATTCAAACTGATATAAACTATATCTGGCACATTGTGCTATGTTCAGGAGATGCCTCTGTGAACAAGACAGAAATGGTCACTAAACACACAGTGCTTGTATTTTCTTGAAGGCTCTTAGCTCTCCACCGCTAAAATGGATATTCCAGGAAGATAGATATCATTGTACATTTTCTTCATGGCTGTATCATAGAGCTAAAAAACCACCCAGTGCAGAATAGATGCTGATCTATAAATATCTGTTGAGCAACTGAAGAAAAAATTGAATGAGCTAATGAAAGTATTGTTACTTTCCTTATTGGAAATGTACAATTGATACTTTCCTTATTGGAAATGTGATGGCAGACCGTAATGATACAAGATGCCCAATTCACCTAAGGGGAGTAGAGACAGTGGCTTTGGGAAGCAGGAATTAACTAGATAAGGGGCGGTAGAGTGAAAAAGAGGAGCATGTCCCATGCAAATGTGATGGCATGTGCAGAGCCACTGACATGGGAATGACTCTGCCATGATGGAGAAATGACTGTGACTGAGCCTAAGGGTGGGAACAACAGGCACAGGGGTACAAGATGTGGTGGGTAAGACCACTATGGGGAGGATCACGCAGGGCCTTGAGGGACTTATTAAGGATTGTAGGTTTCAGTCTAGGAAAACAGGGGATTTGAGGGATTCAAAGTTACACAGGTTGCTGTGAAGAAAACAGACTAGAAAGATTTAAAAAACAAACAAACAGGAGTTTATGCAGGGTATCGTTTCAATTTACTATTAATTCTAACTTAGAATAAAACAGAATAATTTGGAGCTTAGCGATTTGCCCCAATTTTCTGACTCAAAACAAGCAGTGGCTGGTTCCAGAGGGAGAACCTGTAGTCTTCACAGCTCCCGGCCCACTAAGGAGACTGGGTTTGGTGCCTTAGTCGCATGTTAAGAGGCAGTACAGAGAGAGGGCACACTGAAGATGGATGGCATTGCTCATGTTCTTACCAGGGTCTCTTTTGAAGATCTTTGGAAGAGATGTCTTCCTAGTTCGATCCTAATAATACGTTTACTTCTCTTTAACAATATTCTTTTTGAATTTTAAAGACAGGACAAAATTGAAACAGATCTATTTCCCTTTCCCTGTGACAATGAAAAAGCTTAGGACAAATGTGTGACCCACTAGAAGTGCCTGCATAGACCAGCACTTGTATGTATATTAACCTATCTTGGTAGTGTGTTTCTACCAAGATTGGTTTTGCTTTTTGTTCTTCTCTCTTTCTTTTTAATTAATTAATTTGTTTTTATTTTTGTTGTTGTTAATCCTCACTCGAGAATATTATTTTGTTAGTATTTTAGGGAGAGTGGGAGAGAGAGGGAAAGACATAGGGAAACATCAATGTGATAGAAACGCATCAGTTGATTGCATCATATACGAGCCCAGACCAAGGCCCGGGCCAGGGAGGAGCCTGCAACCAAGGTACATGCCCATGACCGGAATCAAACCTGGGACCCTTTGGTCCACAGATCCGATACTCTATTCGCTGAGCCAAACTGGTTAAGGCTGTTCTTCTCTACTTCTAAATTAGATCTTCCTACCACATTTTATGTATTCATGTTATGTCATCTTCAAGGTCTTTTGGTACTAAGTTTAGTATAAACAAACATTTCTGAACCACTTCTTATCTCTAATCAGGTAAATAATAATCTTGGTATAAACACTAAGCAACACACTTTTCTATGAAAAAAACTTTTAAAGGACATGAAAAATAAGGACCAGATTAATATTCAAATGATTCATTGGTTAGCTAATATGTGTCAGGTACTATAGGTTCAATGGTGAGTGTAAGCAAATATGATCTGTGCCTTTATGGAACTTCTAGTTTAATGGGACAAACCCTGAAGCTATGAGAAACAGGCTTGTACTGTGTGAGGCCCTTGTTCTGCATACTAGTCAGATGCCAAGCCGGACTGCCTGGGTTTGTGTCCCAGTTCCTTCACTTATTTGACCTTGGGCATCACTTAGAGGCCCAATTCACAAAATTTGTGCAAGGGGCTCAGCCCTCGCAGCCACGGTGGCTTACCTTGGCCCTCACAGCCCTGGCTTTGTCTGGAAGGTCATCTGGAAGGATGCCCAGAAGGTCATTTGGCTGTCTGGTCTAATTAGCATATTATGCTTTTATTATTACAGATTATATTATATTATGTTATATATTTATTATATTACTAGAGGCCCGGTGCACGAAATTCATGCATGGGGGCGGGAGATGTCCCTCAGCCCAGTCTGCACCCTCTCCAATCTGGGACCCCTTGAGGGATGTCTGACTGTTCATCAAGGCCCTATCCTGGGAGCGGGCCTAAAGGGCAATCAGACATCCTTCTTATAATCCAGGACTGCTGGCTCCAAACTGCTCATCTGCCTGCCTCCCTGATTGCTCCTAACTGCTTCTGCCTGCCAGCCTGATCAACCCCTAACCACTACCCTGCCAGCCTAATTGATGTCTAACTGCTCCCCTGCCAGCCTGTTTGCCCCCAACTTCCCTCCTCTGCCAGCCTGGTCACCCCTAACTGCCTTCCCCTGCAGGCTTGATTGCCCCCAACTGCCCTCCCTTGCATGCCTGGTCCCTCCCAACTGCCCTTCCCTGCTGGCCTGATCAGCCACAGCTGCCCTCCCTTGCAGGGCGTGGAACCTCCCAATGGCCCTCCCCTGCTTGCCAGCTTTTAGTGGCCATCTTGTTTCCACATGGGGGCAGGATCTTTGACCACATGGGGGCAGCACTCTTGTGTGTTGGAGATGGTCAATCTGCAAATCTCTCTTTTATTCGATAAGATAGAGGCCTGGTGCATGGGTGGGGGCCAGTTGGTTTGCCCTGAAGAGTGTCCCAGATCAGGGTTAGGGTTCCCTTGGGGTGAGGGGCAGCTTGGGCAAGGGGCTTGTGGAGGTTTGCAGGCCAGCCACGCCCCCCAGCTACCCAAGTGGAGGCCCTGGGATCTGGGATTAGTTTATGTCTACAACTGAAACTTTGTAGCCTGGAGCAGAGCCAAGCCTTCTGCTCACTCTGGGGTGGCAGCCATTTCTGTTTGAAACATTGTAGCCTAGAGTGAAGGCCTAGGCCAGCAATGGCAGACTGAAAGCTAGGCTTCTTCCATTGCCAGGGAAACCCAAGCCTCTGTTCTCTCCAGCTCAGTGCTTGCCGCCATTTCTGCATCTTTTATAATTGAAACTTTGTAACATTGAGTGGAGGCCTAGGAAGGTGGAAAGCTTGGCTTCCTCTGTTGCCGGGGAAACCCAAGCCTTTCTCCTGCTCTCAGTGGTGGCAGCCATCTTGGTTGGAGTTTATTGGCATAATCTGCTCCTGATTGGCTGGTGGGCATGGCTGTGGGCATGCTTGTGGGTGTGGTGAAGGCACGGTCAAATTTGCATATTACTCTTTTATTATATAGGATATTACTAGTGGCCTGGTGCATGGATTTGTGCACATTGAAAGGAAATTAATTAGAATAAATATTTTAATATCACTATTTGATGATACTGGCTTGTTTCAGCTTCAGAGATACATTGTGCCAGTAGTTGGTCTTCAGACATATTCTGTCAATGACACCACTTTCTTTCAGCTTCAGAATGTCAACAGAAACAACCACATTCATGATTGACAATGACAGATTGAAACACATGTGCGATTGGCGCCAGCAGAAGCTTTACATGTATCGCACATATGCAAGTCAACCTTTATTTTTAAATTGCCAATGAGTGTCATATGTACTGGCTGGTAGGTCAGTCGGATGGTCAGACGAATGTATGGTTGGTCACTAAGCCTTTTAAATATATATAGATTGTTAGATATTATTATTACCTATAAAGAAAATTTATATACTTTATATAATGCTCGAAGTGTCCCCTATGAAACTTGCAATGGGAAATCAAAGGTTCCTTTTTCTTACTTGCTTCTAAATAAAGGTCTCTATGCCATTTAGAATTATGAGATCATTGAGTGAGATGAGACCTGAGGAATCATCTTGAGCAATTTTCAACTAATTTAGAAATCTCTGCCACGTTCCTAATGGATGCCTCTTTGTTAGCATTTGTAGAAATTTGGAGATTACCTCAGAGCCAGCCAATCTATTCCACTGTGGGGCATCTCTAATGGTTAGAAAGCTTTTCTGGGTTTGAGCCAATTGCTAAAGAAAAAAGAAAACCCCGAGAAAACTGGGTTTCCCTCCTGAATTAACACACTAGTGGTGGGATCATTTGGTATGCCCAAACATGGTGACTACTAAGGTGTACACAGTTCTTTTCTTAAGTGCACTATATTGAAAATACTTGAAATATAAAATATGGACATCCAAACCACATGTATTTACTGAGGACTCACAACCAGAAACATTGTTAACATAAAGTGATTATAAAGGATTAGTCATTAGGGTTGAAACAGCAGATATTCTAAGGTTTTAACTAAATTTACTAAATGCCTACCTCTGTGACAAGCAATTTAATTAAATGTAACTCTCACCACCCTCTATTGTTCTTAGAATAAAGATGAAGTTTCTAAGAAACCAAGATTCAGAGAATAGTTTTGCTGAAGAAATATAGCTATAGCTAGTATATAAATAGAAGACCTGGAATTGGAGCACATCTCTGTCAGTTTTTTCCACTGCACCCAGAGGATCAAAGAACAAAAGAGAAAGTAAAACTGCACATGGGAAAAAGGCTTGGTTTCAGGGTGCCCAAGAACCACTATTTAAAAATAGAGTGCAAAAAAAGGGGGTTATTAAGAGACTATTTCTGAACACTTGAACAATGCTATGCTTCTATGACCAACCTTTTGCCAGTACAATAAACACTGTATTTAATGTGCTGCTAATGATATTGTTAGTATTTAAAGTGCTCACCATCCTACTTACACCAGTCCCATGGTGATCACTTAAAATTTCTCCTTACCTCCCTTATATTTATCTTCGCACTAAAGATGGGAGCAGAACTGTATTGGGAGCATCAGTTAATTCTTGCCTTGCTCCCATGCTGCCTGTCTTGTGGCTGTTGCATTTGATTTGGGGTTTATATCTTTTACTTAACTCTTCAGGGTAACTAAAAGCAGGGTATGGAGTCAGGAGAGGCAGTGCATTGCCATAACAATGCATTTTTCCAACTTCCTTCAAAAGGATCTTAGTTTTCAAGTAGGTAGGTGTTTGCTTATATTGGTCAATTAGTATTCAGGTATTTCTTGTATATTATCTATATGCCCCCCTCCTCAGAAACCAATAGGATGTAATATCCTCGAGGGCTGGAACTCTTTCTGTTTTGTTCCTAGCTCCTAAAATAATACAGTAGATTTGCACATATTTGCTTGGTAAAGTTTAGTTAACGGATGAATAAACTGAGACCAAAGTCACAATCCCTATCCCCTGTGGGCCATTTGGTCTTCTCAATGGACTGCACTGAAGGTTATGCATATTCATGTTCTCACTTACAGGTAAAGTGAGCTTGTGAAGTCCAAGTTCAATGACGTGTGGCTATTTTGAAGAATACTGGATGGATAACTGAAGCCAATTCAAAACAATCTCACTGAAGTACGTCTTCATTCTCTCTGCGAGCCCAACGTGGGCTTTTAAATCATAAAGATCTGGCTTAGAACCTAACTTTTTCATTGTACTGTCTATACTATGGGGATAATGATACTAATCTCTTACTGTTGTTGCAATGAGTAAACAACACATGTGAAAGCATATTTCACAGAGATTGGCACATAGTTGTTGCTTAATGAAAGCCTATTTTGTTCTTTTGTACAAATGAAACAGAGTTGTTAGAGATATAAACATTATCAGTTGCTTCGATCTTGGTGGCTAAGGATAGCAAACCTAATTAAGAAGAAATCTATTTATTGAGTTAGAAGTTTTGATGATAGGCCAATGACTAAAGTGTTATATTATTTCAGTACCTTCTTATTGAGGACAAATGTGGTATGGTCTTAGTGATATTTTATAAATAAAAAAATATATATATATCCAATAACTCATGTTTTGAAAATTCCTGGATATCCAAAAATAGTGACATTCTCCAAGATCACCTTAATTACATCATTCATAGAGCTCAGTCATTTCATGGCAGAGTAGTTTCTCAAAACACTCTCTCTACGTTGTGTGTGGTCCTCCTGCAATTCCATTTTCTTTTGTTAGACTTTGTATGGGCAGGCAAAAGATTAAGTCTGTTATATGGTAAATGCTCAAAGGAAAGGGCTATGGCAAGAGGACTAAATGACCTAATAAAAAGGCTTTGTTGACTTCCATTTTATTTTCTTTCTCTACAGAATCATAAAAGTCAAAGAGAGAGCCTATCGCAGATGAAAAACGTAACAGGGAATGAGCCCGTAGATATCAGCTCTGGCACTATGGCTTTCTGTTTGCAGATTCTTTGTTCAATGAAGAGGTTTTTTTTTTTTTAATTTTCCCCAGTCACATATTAACATCACATCATGTTAAGAATCATATTTTGAATCCAAAATGTTTATAGTTTTTAGCTATATAAAGAGTGCTGACTCAAAGCAACTTCTTTGTAATAACTCCAATTAAAAACACAGTTATTCAGTAACATTTGAGGCTACACTATTACTAAGGATATCTGTGTTTTTCTCAAAATTAATTATACATGCCTAATTGATTCCAATAAGTCCAGCACCTATGTTTAAACCTTAATTTGCACATCCAAACATACAAATGTTTACACTAAAATATATACTTTTATATTTTTTGTGTATTTTGGCACACAAATTTGTATACCTCACATCACATATTTAAATACATTTCTGTAAGAACATCCAAATGGGCACCCTATTCATAAAGAGAAATAAAAGAAAATAACTTCTATAGAATACAGGACCTTCTAGAAATGGTATACTACACACACACATACACACATTGGTGTCTGTGCTCTCAATGGTAAAAGGACTCGTGAGGAATTAGACACCTGCTTTTGTTTATAATCTTAAGGAGTCCCAAAGGCCTGATTACTTTGAAAGAACCATATACTTGTCTTGGTTCATTGCTTAATCAATCTTTTCAGGAACACCAGAATACCCCATTTTCCAATACGATGGCTTTCATCATCAGTGTGTGATCTTTAATTCTGTAGTGCTGTCATATATTAAGAGACAATAAAGTGAAATAGGTTGTTATCTCTTAAAAAGCACTAGTAATTCAAACTTGGACAGCTTCAATTTAGGCAAGATAATTGTGGAAATATGCCTTCCTTTTCTCATGCTGCAGTCTAACATTTACTAGTCTTGCAAATCTTACTACACTAAGCTATAGGCAATAAGAAAATAAAATTAAGATGTTAGTAATAAAACCAGCCAATATAAGAGACTTAAGATTCAATTCCAAAAGGACTGTGGAAATACTTTTTATTATTCATATTAGAATTAGAGGAACAAAGGCTTTTAGGGGAAAGAAGAACCTTTTATCACCCTTTTATATCTTTGATTTTTCTCTGACTACAATTCTTTCATACCTGTCTCAATCCTAAGTAACAGCTACCTCCTTATCTGCTTCCTCCTCCCCTTCAAGCCATCATCCCTTTACTCTTTGTCTTTTAAAAGCCAACTAATTAAAATAGTATAAATCCATTGCCTATGCTTCCCTGTATTTCTCAACCCATAAAATTTGACATCTTCCCCTGCTCTTCTGCTTCCATTGCTCAAGCAAAGGAAAATAGTTTTCTTATTTTTTACATCTATTGGCCTTATTTCATCCTTAACTTCAGTGTTATATGGACAGTATTTTGCACTGAGGATCTCGCCCTTTAAAATATTTTCTTCCCTAGTTTGCTGAATCTTGATATTACTTTCTTCTCCATTTTCATCTTTCTTTCCATGTCTCTTTTACTGCATGTTTTCCCTCTGCCTCCCTCTTAAATATTAGTGTTACCATAGTCCTTATCTGTTCTTATGTGTGATTTCTTATGTGTGATTTCTTCCACTCCTGAGGTATCTTCTGCAGGTGATAAGTAGACTTGGGGTTCAAGTCCATCTTAAGTGGACCAGGGAAAATGCTGTCATTATTTTCACAGGCTCCTGATTGTACAATTAGGGTGATTACACTCTGTGTTTGGAAGAATCCTCACATTGGCTATCTCATTAGGGAGCACCAGCAAGTGTGGTAGGAAAGGTCATGTAAAAGCCCTTGAAACTGCATACCTCTCATCACCTCCAGCAAAGATAGCAATCTGACATCAAACTTCATGTCAAAATGAATTTTAGAAATTAACACCATCATTAAAAACTATAGAGTTGCAGCCTGGATGGCATTGCTCAGTGGTTAAGTATCGATCTATGTCTAGGAGGGCTCTATCCCCAGTGTGGGATGTGCAGAAAGTGCCCAATCAATGTTTCTCTCTCCTTATTGATGTTTCTATCTCTCCTTCCTTCTTCTCTGAAACCAATAAAAATATTTTTAAAATACCCACTAACACAAAACTATAGAGTTTCAAAAGTGGGGATTCCCCTTATAATACCAATTAATTTGGGGGGGGGGGCTTGAATAAGCCAAATGGATCATGTTATATGACAGTGAACTATCAAAACTTAAACAAATGCTAAGCCTAATGATCACATGTTGGAGCTGGTATGTTTCGGGGAGCAGATTAACTCATCCTCTTGTGCTTGATAAGTGGATGCTACTGTTTTGGTGAAAGTGTTTTCCTCAGTCCTCCTGGGTAAAAGAAATCAAAACAAGATCATTTTTACATGGGAAAGACAACAATATACATTCATTGTCTTGCCTCAGAGCTACATTAAATCTGCTGCTCTCTGTCACTGTATAGTCTGCAGAGACTTCGATTGTTTTTTATATTCTGCCACACATCATGTTGGTTCCTAATACTGGTGAAATAAATGGCAATTTGACATGATTAGCAGGAAGTGGACAGTATTCCAGGCAGTCTAATAAAGGTAAAACCTCAATAGGAGAGTCACAGCAAAAACCCCTATGGTACTAGATAGAGCAAAGCCATTCCTTCTTGTAGCAACATTTGGAAAATGTAATTTCTGTTTGATAATGGAACCTAGTAGAGGCCTACTGCCAAATCTTGGAACACCAATTTACTATTGGAATAAAGTTGTATATTATCTAATTCACTGAGTCACAAGTTTGGGTCAAAAGAGAAGTGATTTATTGTAAATGTATCATTCAGGATTGGGCCTGTGAAGTTTCAGATGACACAAGTAAATTATGTAATGCCTAAATCAACTGTGTGGTACCAATCCTGCTCCCACAACTCATAGCTATAGCATCATGGGGTTCCTATAACTAAATGACAAAGGAGACAACAACTGAGACCTGAGTCACAGATAAATTGGTGTCATTTGTTCATGTTAACTTTACTGAATAACTAGGCTCATTTAGGGATGGCTCTAGAGGACATGTTGATGGTAGTAAATTTTCAAAGATAACATTTGGAAGTTCACTTTCCATGGAAGGGTAAGTGGTCTGAGTCTTGGACTTCTGAACAGAACAAATGGTTCAGCTAGTTGTTCAGGACTCAGAAGAAAGACGATCTATATATATAAAAGGCTAATAATATACTAATATACTAATAATATACTGGTCTGACCATCTGACCAGTCATTATGACACACACTGACCAACAGGGAGCAGATGCACAATGCAGGAGCTGCCAAGCTACAGTGACTTGGCAGCAACGGTTCTTGGGTGATAAAAGCCAAAACCAGAGAGGAGGGAGCCTGATTCCTCATGGGGCCGTGCAATTCCACCTTTGGCCATAGAGTATGCTGTTGCTGGGGCACTGTTGGCCCTGAATCTGTTTACTGCATACTTCCATTTGCGCTCCATACCTTGTACCACAGCAACTTTGCAGAGTGCCCTCTTGTACTCCGGGACCCATCAAATGATGTTGGAAAGCCAGTTTCAGCCTGATCACTGCAGGCCAGGCTAAGGGACCCTACCTGCTGGAGGGACCCTGCTCACTACACAGATGCTGGAGAGGGACCACGGGAGGTTGGCTCTAGGGTGTGTCTGGCCTGTCTCCCGCAGTCCTGCCCCTGCTGGCCACTTTCTAATTAATTTCCTTTCAATGTGCATGAATCGTTGCACCAGCTCACTATTCTATATATATATGTATAAGAAGTTAACACGCTAAGTATTCAACTGTCCAACCAGTCACTATGACATGCACTGAACACTAGGGGACAGACACTCAATGCAGGAGCTGCTGGGATGTGCACTGGCACTG
Source organism: Antrozous pallidus (assembly GCA_027563665.1). Taxonomy (NCBI): domain Eukaryota; kingdom Metazoa; phylum Chordata; class Mammalia; order Chiroptera; family Vespertilionidae; genus Antrozous; species Antrozous pallidus. The sequence goes on from CM050513.1 coordinate 92,458,820, forward strand.
CAGAACTGGTGCTCACAATGCAACGCTTGGCTTCTGCCAGGTGAGACACAGGCACCACCACCACCCCAGAGCAACAGACCATCAAATCACAGCTGACACTGCCGAGACCCGATGGTGCAAAATGTGGCCCACAGCCCAGTCTAGCCAGAAATGGTTGCTGTGGGCACTAGGTAATGATATCACATAGCAATGTCGGCCTCCTCTCTCTAGTGACAACTAGCCTCCTTGTATTTTCTTCAGCCCAGGAATATGACTTGCTTTATAACCAGGTGGAAACATTTTACACTTTTAACCAAATGTCTGTGAAGCATTTTCCTGTGCCTCATCTCATTTGATCCTCACATAAGTCCTGGAGTAGGTAGATAAGAGACTCAGTAGAATCGTGTTTTTTTTTTTTTTTTTTTTTCATTACTCAGAAAATGGAGATTTAGAGTTTGGAAACTTGACCTGACTGAAAAGAAGAAATGGTAGACCTTGGAAATGACTTCAGGTTTCTCACTGTGCTGAATATAGTCAAGTACTGCTGCAGTTAAATATTTTGCCCTTTGTTCTTCCTGCGTGATCTATAATAATCTGCTTCATGTTGATATTTACTGCTGTGTTGCTGACAATTACCTGAAGAGAAGTTGGGATTCTTCATTGGGCTGGAAAAAGTTTAGCTACATAAGAAAGCAGAGTTAATTAGGCAAGTTTATTCTATATATATAAAAGGCTAAGTTGACTTGCACATGCACAATATATATAAAACACTCTCTGGCATCAATCGCATGCGTGTGTTTTGATCTGTCATTGTCGATCATGAATTTGGTTGACACTTCTATTACAGAGAAAGGTAAATAGCAATATTAAAATGTTTATTTTAATTAATTTCCTTTCAATGTGCATGAATTCATGCACTGGGCCACTAGTCTATATATATAAAACCCTAAGCGACCAGCCGACTGGCCCACCATTTGACTGCCCAACCAGTAACTATGACACACACTGACCACTAGGGGGCAGATACTCAACACAGGAGCAGAAACCACAGGCATGGAAACATGGAAAAGAGTGGTGAATATCAAAGAAGGGGGGAAGGAAGAGGGTGGGAAGAGATTAACTAAAGATCTTATATGCATACTAGAGGCCAGGTGCATGGATTTGTGCATCAGTGAGTTCCCTTGGCCTGGTCTGCATACTCTCACAATCTGGGACTCCTCAGGGAACGTCAGAGAGTGGGTTTTTGACCCAATCCTCGAATCCATGCACTGGGCCTCTAGTTAGAAGATAAGAGGCAATGAAATCTTAGGAAGATGCATGTGATTGGATCAAAGGAAGTGGACACAATGTGTGTATTTGTTTGTGTCCCATGTTAATACCCACCAGGAAACATTTTCCTGGGAAGAAGCAACTCAATAACCACATAGATAAGAAGACTTGTCTTATGGATATCAGCTAGCCTCTTTAGAAACCTTAATGAACAATGACCACGTGGCAGGGGTACAGTTATGTGGACTCAATCACAGGGCTCCCTTTCTCTAAAGTTTATCTAGCTACTGCCAACTAGTTAAGAACAGAGGACAATTTAGTTCACATTATGACACCATCCTTCCAGGAGGCCAGTCAGCCACTTGCTGGTAGATTGATTTTATCAGACTCAATCTCCCTAGAGGGCATAGAAATTAATCTTTTATGAATGGACACCTTTTCTGCATATGAATTTGGTTTCTCTGCCTCTAGAGCCACTACTAACATTATCATCATCCTAGGGTTTACACATTATCTGATACATATTTTCATGTTTTTTCACACTAAGTTATCTCAGTTTTATGAGACAGTATGAAGAATGGGCACCAGAGACCAAGATTAGAATACAGCTAGAAAAAGTTTTAGGAGGAAATTTTTATTTGGAGACTCTCTGGAAACATAAAGTTAAGGGGCAGCTGAGTCCTGTCTATCGATTTCTTGAGCCTGGATAAACAAATGGCTGTGTTAATGGAACACAGGCAATGTTGTAAGGAGAGCTACCGGTTAGACTGGAGAGATTAACAACTTAATTTCAAATTGTGAAATTGAATATGGAATTCATCTAGAAAGCATTTGGCATTGCAAGCCTGGATTTAAGGTGAAAGGATGGAATTGGATGATAGCTGTGTGAAAGGAAGAGCTTATCATTTTAAATCGGCACTATAGCAGCGATTTACTAAATGTGACAGCAATATTAGGGGAACATGGTTAGGCTAAATCTCTTCATTAGTAAACTGAGCTCCCTGAATGTGAAACTAGAGAAAAAGTTGTTCTGAATGTCATCCTTCATTTTCACATTCATTGTACCATTCACTCTGAGATTCTTGTTACCTGGCTATTTAAAGATTCCCTGGAGGGGGAAAAATAACTGTCAAAATAGATTTTTAAAAAGTCAGAAAAAAATAGGCCTTTTTCTATGATTAGTCAGTGAGAGCCAGGAAGGAGGTCAAACAAGAGTAGATGTTTTTCTAGGGTGGAGAAAAGAACCAACTCCTTCTTTGAATTGTTTTTAAAAGGATATACTAGTAATGCGTGCTTATTAAATATTAAGACCTTCTAGCCATTTATTGCAACAATTTCAGATAAAAAAATTTAAGGGCCTTTACTGTTAACACTTGATGGATATGCTCTCTATTAAAATTTTTTTAACTCATCTGAAAGTAATCAGATAGCATTTTAGAGTAACAGTAAAATTTTCACTGAATTACATTAAAATTAGACACGTTATTATCTATCCTATTTAAGAAAGCACATGATGTAGTTATTAATCACTACTCAATGTTGAATGCTAAACATGAACTATTTCCAATTAAAGAGTTATTCAGCCCAGACACTAATACTTTTTCATTTTAGGTACATTATTATTATTATTTTGACATTTGCTATGACAGGACTCTGGTTATCACCAAAGGTCTTCCAAATCTTCTAATTTCTTAGCAGTTTAAAATATGGGGAGAAAAAGTCTCAATGTCATGATTAAAATACAGAATTTTACAATATAACTGGGGGTTGTTGGATCGATATATCTTCTGTATTATCCAAAAGAAGTGTACAGAATGTATGTGTAATATTTATTCTTGAATTCACATAATTTTTGCTTGAATTTAGTTTAAACATTGAAACATTCTTGGGTAATTCACATATTGTTTCTCACATGACGGAAACTGATCATACTTCCACTAAGAGGATAAACCTGCACATAGCTTTTCACAGTTGAAAAATAATTTGTGCTTGCAAGAAAAAAATTCCCTCTCTCCTCTAGCACTCCCCAAGGTCCTCTGCACTGGCCTGGCTGGAGGTTGTTCTGTAATGAGCACTGTTTGCAGCTAAGTGGGTCTCTTTTGCTTTCCTTATAGTGTCATAATTCACATAAGTCAAACTGTGAGGGCAGGGGAATAATCAGCCCTATAGATGTACAGCGGTAGGCTCTGGAAGAATCAGAAAGAAACCTTGAATTCTGGCATAACAACAGTAATACAGAAAGTGTTCTGAATTTGGCATCATCAGGGAAATATGCTTTTGAGTTTGGAAATCTCTGCTTAAGATTTTTCTGGTTTGTTACTCAGTAAAACACTAATGTTCCAGCCTTATTTAAATAATTTGCATGATTGCCCTTTTATTTATTTGTTAGTTCATTCATTCATTCAGCAGAGATGTATAGTACCCGCTTATGTCCTAGATCCTGGCATACTCAGATCCCATGACCCCTGCCCAAAAGTGAATGTATGGTCATGTGGGAGAGACAGGCAGAGACATGAAGTATTAGCGAAGCATTTAGGAACAAGCATCGGACTATGCTGAGGATGCCGAGGGCCTCACTGCTGAAATGGCATTTGGAGAGGAGGTGGATCGGAATAGCCTGTAGACACAGGAAGAGCATGAGAAAAGGCATGGGGCTCTGGAACAAGTGTGCATGTGTGGGGAACAGGAATTCTGTGGGGTAAGTTTAGTCACCTCTCCCACTGTTTTCAACAACATCTTAAGGAGTTTGGACTTTTTCCTGGAGGTAGTAACATTTTTTTTTACTGGAGAAGACTAAAGATCAAATTAATTTTGGAGGTGATAACAAATCTCTGTACCAATAAACAGCATTTATTCTAACTTATTCGGAATACTCATCCCTTTTCTTCAATCAATTGTCCTTTGCATTTTGGGAGTGGTAGAATCTTTGAAAAAATATGATATATAGTATAGACTCCCACTCCCAATATATACATATCAGTACAAAATTCATACTTCAAAAATGTGTTCATGAGCCTTAGTCTCTAAGATTACTCTGGAACCCAGATTAAGAACTTCTCTCTTTATACTAAATTTGTTTATAATCATGGTTCTTCTGTTTTCTAACATCTTTTCCTCTGAACAAATTTATCCCTAGTAGTAAACAAGAATAATAAAATCAACATTTATTTGAGTGCTGATTAAATGTCAGTCACTAGGTTATAGAAAAATAGGTGTTTAATAATTATATTTTAGTATAGGTGCTGCTGAAGTGAGCACAAATAATAATTATAAGTAAATAAGTACTACTTTACCTATATCATTTCAGCAGCCCTGTTTCCTCAACCTTTGAAAGATCAATATTGTCCCAAATAAAAAGCTAGAAGAGTTTAATAATATATTATACTCAGGAAATAGCAGAGTGATGGGGGGGAAAAAGATGAAAAGTAAAGCTGAGATTGAGAATAAATTTAAAATAGACATTGGGAACCTCTCAATTTCCATCATTCTTAAGATATTCTTCTCCAAAAGATCCCTCATATCAAATAATATAAAACCAATGATGAAGATTTATTCTCAGAGGCCTCAGTTGTGATGCCAATCTTATGCTCAAATTACTTTCTCCTCCTGTTCTATTGTGTATCTCTCACAGGACAGTTTGCCATCACTGCGGTAGCATTAACAATCCAAGGCAGCAAAACCGTGTTCAATGGTGTGACTCCATCATTATGTTATGTTTCTACCAAACTCCTTTGCCCATTTCACTTGGCATTTTATCTATGGATCAGAATATGGTAACAGCTTCTCCTAGGTACTGTAATTAGTTCTACTTTAAATTTCCCATGCATTTTAACAAGATTCCATGTGAAAATATCTGGAGACACTAATTACTACCTACCCTATGAATTCACACTGCAATCTGCCCTTGTTACAGTCATATCATTAACTGACTCAGCACTCAACTCTAATTAGTAGAGTGACAAATATAGATGGTCCATTTGTACCAGTTTTAGTCTGAATCCAACGCAAAATTATGCTCTGCAACATTGCCTGTGAAAACTCTTGGTACTGGTAAGGCAATCAGTTTATTTCTCGGGCTAAATTATAAAAGAAAACTGCATATTTTCAGCATATTTTAACATCGATATCTGGCTTCCCTTTCATGGCAGGTTCAATTCACAGCCAGTAGGGAGAGTCCTATGGACCCTTCTCATGCCCATCCCACACGCTAGCAGTTTCCTCATGAATACAGGTCAGGTTGTTTCACGGTAGTTCACTTTCAAGTACTTGGCTTTCCTCCTTTGGCTACATTCTAATCTGTATAATTGCACTGTTCTTCCTCTTCAAGAAAAATAAAATCCCACCAATTCATTGTGGTTTTAATCAGAGAAGTTATTTTTATTTTCCCATTGCCTGCTTCTTTCTTGCTAATCATATCCTGTCACTCTATACCTCTGTCTTCTTGGGCAAGGTATATCTAACCTAAATGGACTTTTGGTTTCTCTCTCTAGAGAAATGACTCTTTACTTCCTCTCTTAAGACCATCAAGAAACTATCGAATTGTATTGCCACATAGCCGCTGTGGTTAAACAAGAGGGACTGGGTTTCATAATCGGTAAGAACCTCCTAATTAGTTCCATTAATTGACGTTAGAGTCTTTCTGATTAATGACATTATGAAACTGGAAAGCTATACTTTTGTACCAATGGCCTCTGCTATAGACAGCAAAGGGTGAAGAGCTTCCTAGCTTATTCCCTTTTGGCCCCAAGATTTACATCAATCAAGTATCTCAAGTTCTCAATTGCATCCCCAAATGCTAAAAAATGCAGAAAACATTCAGCACATCTGAATGGGTGATTCATTAGGAATATATATCAACATTAACCTACCACACATACTTGACACACAGAGGATTTTTTGAGGAGAATTTGGTGAACAAAATGTCTTTCATGAGACATTTGGCAAAGTTCAACTCTCTTAAAAAACATTTATTAGCAAAAAATTTAAAAGCAAAAGTCTAATTCCTCCTAAGTCTTACTCTGGGAACCCTGCTTCCTTCCTTGCCCTTTTCTGAACTTTGTCTCAAACTCAGAGTCTGTACTGAAATTTCTCCATTTCCTTTGCCAAAAGGACAAAAACCAGTGGTCCCAGCATGACACAGCTAATAGCCAAAAGCAGGATTTGGTAGCAAGTTCAGCGCTTTCCATTTTCCATAGGGAGGGCTTCTCACTTTCTGTGGCAGCCACGAAGCTTGAGGGAATGAGGAGTCTGAGGCAGCAAGGGGAGCTGGTGTGGGGACATCCTGCTCCTGGAACTTGGCTCAAAATGAGTGAGAGTGAAGTGGATCTCACCATTTAAGCATTTGCTCAGCTACTTGAAGCTATTTTGGTTGTGTCTAGTTTAGTTTAATAAATTTACCTTAAATTGCCTTTCCCTTTAATGTAGATCTGTTATTTAGATAAAACACAACTTCCATCCATTTCCATTCACCTAAGGCAGTAGTTAGCAAATTCATTAGTCAACAGAGTCAAATATCAACAGTACAACGATTAAAATTTCTTTTGAGAGCCAAATTTTTAAAACTTCAACTTCTTCTAACGCCACTTTTTCAAAATAGACTCTCCCAGGCCATGGTATTTTGTGGAAGAGCCATACTCAAGGGGCCAAAGAGCCACATGTGGCTTGTGAGCCACAGTTTTCCAACCCCTGAAAGGTAAAGTATTGCTTTTCCACTTATTTTAAAACCATATCTCTCTTAAGCAAAAGAAGAGCCAGGTGGTAATAAGCACATTTTGAATTCCAAAGACCTAAACACATTTCAAATGATAAGATTCAAAAGTGAGACTTGTTCTTACTTTTGAAGACAAATTTTTCTATACTTTTGTTTGAAATCTACATAAGTTATATAACCATGTGGGTTGGCCAGATTTGGCTGGAGGGTATCAGGATGGACAAAGGGGAAGACAAAGAGTCAGAATTCTTGGCAAAGTTAGAAACAAATGGTTAAAGTTGGAGAACTGATGCAGAGCAGGGACAAATTTAATTGTGAAAAGGAAATGAGTCAAATTCAGAGGGAGAAAGGAAAAAGAATAAGTCAGAAAGCAAAAGTCAAGAGATTTAGCAATCAACTCATTAAAAATGGCATTATTTTTGTATCCCAGGCCAGACGTCTCTAACTGCAATGACTTCATATTAGAACAGCAGATTTTGGTATATCAGTTGCTTCAAAGAAAGAGCATGTTCATATTTTTCAATGAAGGGGACCACCGATCCAAGGGCTCAAGTGTATGGCTCAGCAACATCAATATGTACCAATCTGTTGTAGAACAAAATCATTCAGTCTTTTTGTTATTCAGCCAAATGTGTACAGACACTGCAAAAATTCAGAGAAAGTTTTGGGGCAGGTATCCAGCATTGTTGCTAAAACTTAATAAGCCCTGCAAACCACCCCCCTTTCTTCCTTGTCAGACAAGGAGGACTCTCCTGTAAATTTAATTAGAGTCGTGAACCTGGATGGCTGAGTGGTGTGTGGATGCGTTTTTCTCCTTCAACACAAGAGCTCTTTTGAGACAGCACTGCTCTGACCTGTCATGATATAGTAATAGAAAACCCTGTAATTACAATGGAATAGACAGAAAGATGATGAATGAGGTTTTGGACGAAAGCATTTAGAAACCCACAGGAATCAATTATGGTAAATATTTCCAGAAAACCCACCTGTCACTCCGTTGAGAGTTTTTACTACGGTGATTTATTTGTAGAAAGGGAAGCCAAGAAAACACTTTTCCACCTGGGAAATGTACCAATTCTATAATAACGAATATTTATAAAGGCACATATGCTTTGAGATGTATTTTATCTCCTGGCACATGTGTCCTATTGCAATCTTATGTTCTGGAGTAAAACCTCAAAAATGTCCTATAGGTTATATTCCTGGACCCTCTTGTGATTCTTATGCAGATTAAATTTTCCCTCTGTATTGTACAATGATCTGTTTGTCAGTGTATGCCAGAATTATGAATATAATGTGGACTTAACCAGTGTGGCATAAGCTAAGCAGATAGTTCCCCAAAATAAGCTCATTTTATCCTAACCTTGTTTTACTGATTTATGTATGATGTATGTGCTAATATTTTAATGTGCATAATCTTCTGATGTACCATGTGTCTCGTTTACAATATCAGTTATAATAGAAATTCTTGGAGTTTTAGCAAAATGAACATTATGTAAGTTAGATTCTCTGATTTCTTTTTTTTCCTTTTATCAGTTTTTTTGTTTTGTTTTTGTTTTTTGTTTTTTTCCTTTATTTATTAAGGTAGTAAGAAACTTTAACAGTGATGGCATTTGTTTGCAAAGAGCCTTAAGTCCTTTGCAATTATTTTTTGTGTGTCTACCTAAGTTAGTTAGGTCTTGGATATAATTGTTTTTGCTTGTATAGTATGATTACATTGGTGTTTTTCGTTAGATCAAACCACTAAATCATATTTAACTGCTTGTCAAATAAAGCTTTTACGTTTTATGGGTTTCAACTCACTCTCCTGTTCTATTAAGTCAAATCTTCTCCACCCTGAGTTTTCTCATTCGGTTTCTTGGACCCAAGTCTAAGCTTTTACATTTATCCATGATTACTTTCATCTCCTTTTCAGCCTATAGCTCTAACCTATTAAAATCTTTTTGAATTCAGATCCTGTCACCCAACACAGTCATTATCTCTTTAAATCTAGGAAAGTTGAAGGAGGTGTGTTTAATTTGTTGCCCAGCCAGTGTTGCACAGCTGTTCTTCGAAAAATAGAGCATGATTAAACACCATGTGTGGGAGAGGTAATTACTTTCTTTTGTCCCTGGAGAAGATACTTGCAAAGTCTTGCAAAAGTAAGATATTGAAGGAGCTCAAAGAATTAATCTTCTAAATATTTACTTTCATTCTATGTTAATTTCAAACTTCATTCCATACAGAAACTAAGTCCTAGTTTATTTTGCTTAGAGATTGCCAAATTTCCTCCCTAGACAGTCTCAAAGTCGGCACATAAATTAAATTTCTGCCATCTTGAATTTTTAGCCTATTCCTTTTCATATGTTTCATTCCCATCACATTTTGCAAGGTATTTCAAGCTTAGGTTGAATAAAATTACCTTTAAAAAGTTCAAGTAATAATAAAAATATATAATGTCTTAAAGTGTTTCAACTGAAAACATTTTGGTATATAAGTTTTGGTTTTTCAATTTGGAATTAGAAAGCTGTGTTTTAGTCTATAATAATCAGAATAGTTACTACTCGGATCGAAATTTTTAAAAGTTTCATGTAATTTATTAATACCTGTTAAACATGTATGTCAAAATTAACTTTTTGGAACTAGAATTTATATTATAGTTTAAGTCACTTTTACATTAGGGGTCATTCATTTTGGTGTATTGGCTCCTATTTTGCTCACAGTTCCTAGTTTCCAATTTATTTCCTAGTGAACTCCAAGACTTTATAAAGTATATCACAGAAGAAAGGGCATGTGATAATATGATACATTACTTGAGAAAATGCTCTGTAAGAAACAAGTATTTCCTATTTGCTCTTTGCTCACATGTTCAGGATAAATGTAAGAACATATGTAGAAAATATATTTAGAAGCATTTAACAGTAGATTAATTTTTAATACCGAAATACTGCATTTGTAAAATAAAATAAGTATGATGCTACTGTACAAACCCTGGAATCTAGCTCTGATGCATATGGCCAAGAATAATGTATATGGACACAACATTCAATTTCTTAATCAGGGTTATTTCACTTTGCATTGTTTTCTCAGTAGTTGCTGTTGGTTTCCACAGTTTTTGGTGATCAGCAGTCCTCAGGATGCTTCAGAAGCATGGAGAAAGGGAGGCAGTAGCAGTTTGTTCCAATAATAGTAACAAACATGACAAACATAGAAATGACCATAAATGGGGCCCATGGAATAGTCTGTGCTTATAGGTTATGCTGTTCCAGAAGACCTTGGCATGAATATAGAGATAATGAAGGGAGAGTTATATCTAAACAGGAGATTGATTTAATGTTGAAAACTAGTGGCTTGACAGTATATTATAACAGAGCCTAACACCTACATGGTAACAAAATTCAAAGGATTCCTTTAAACATCCGCAAAACACATTTAAACTCATTCATTTAGTCTTTGGTACTCTTTAATAAAACCAGATACCCTGCTGGTATCCCCCCCCTTTCCAGATATTTGATTCATTTTTTTTGATGGATCAGAATAATTTCTTTTTCTACTGCAGATACAAGGTTCAGTGACAGAACACTTTATATATGCACCTTGTCTTGACCAAAAAGGCCCCATTCTTTCCTGTTTTGAGTTTCTGAAGCAAGTGATTCCTGATGTATTTACTGAATATTTATAGTATACTCTCTTGTGCTGGCATATGATTTTAACATGTAACTATATGTTGTAGGTTAAATATATGTATATGAATAATTAACTGATAAACTATAACATGGAGATTAATAACATGTTGATGTGGGGTTGTATCTGCATAATACTTTGAGACAGTACTTGGAACAGAAAATTTTGCAATTTTTCTTTGTTATGGAGATTCATTTTGATTACATGTATCTGCGTTCTTGGACAATGGATACAAAACGAATCAATATATGCTTTGAAAGTATATCTTCTATGCTATAACCAGAGATCTTTAGCCTCAGACAACTCTTCCTTGTCATCATTTTCTGAACATTTACTATTTGTCAGACACTAGCTCAGGTGCAGAACAGACAATAGTGAGCCACACTGAGAAGTTCCTTCCCAGATGAAAGTCACTTTTTAGTGAAAATGCATAAGTAAATAAAATAATTGCAGCTTGTGATACATTCTATGAAGGATATAAATGTGATGCTCGTGAGTTTAGAAAAGTGAATGAGATGGAAGGCCCACTTTTGATAGTCTGGTCAGAAACAACCTCTTTGAAATGTTGATTTTTAAAAAAATAATCCTATTGATTTCAGAGAGGAAGGGAGAGGAAGAAAGAGATAGAAACATCAATAATAAGAGAGAATCATTGATTGGCTGCCTCCTGCAAGCCCCCTACTGGGAATTCAGCCCATAACCTAGGCATGTGTCCTTGACCAGAATGGAACCCGGGACCCTTCAGTGCGCAGTCTAGCACTCTATCCACTGAGCCAAAACTAGTAGGGCTGAGTATGTTAATTTTTAAATGGAATCTTAAAAGGTCAAGAACACAGAGCTGAGCTGAAGAACATTTGAAGCACATGAAGCAGGAAGAACCAAGACTCTGAGTAAGGGAAATGTTTGGAGAATGCTAAGAACTATTTAAGGTCAGTGTGGTTGAAGCAAAGCTGGGGGATTAGCTAAACAAATGAGGTTAGGATGTAGAAAGACAAGCTCTTTGAGCTACGAAGAGAGTTCTGCAGTGATGCTGGACACAGGATCAACATTTTAAAAATTGCCTGTTTCAGTAAGTCAACAAAAACAAGTTAGAAAATCATTCACAACAGCAAGCAAACTTTTTGATATGTGAGAATAAATCCAACAAAAGCATTGAAAATTAATCAAACAATAATGAAGGGCCGGAAAAAATACCTGGATACAAATGGAAAGATCTATGTTTATATGTGAATTAGGATCCATATTATTATAAATGTTAATTATACCCCCCTACCCGAATCTATCCATTAAAATGCCTCTAGTGGTCTCTAAGATTGTGATCTCTATCTTTTAGAACTAGCAGGTTGGATATTCTGGGAAATACATGATGTTTTTGCACCTTACTTGTATCAAACTTGCTTCAGAGGATAGCCCAGTTTCAACTGAGGTTTTTATATTACAGAATTAGAACAATTTCTGGGTGCACCTAACATTCAACTTTGAGTGCACAAATATGTAAACCATACATGATCATTTTGGTCTCGCTACACAAAATATATCATGAAGGACTAAATGAATGACAGTGATGTAAAAATGCCAGGGGCTTTTAGGGAAAGGCATGTAAACTTGGCTTATAATCTTAGCAGATGTAATTAAAACTAAGCAGAAGTTCTGGCAAGAACAAACTTTCCATGTTGGCCTAGGGTTTCTACCTGCCACCAATCACTTCTATCCACATTCTGAACTAACAGGTTAAAGATACAGGCAATAAAGTAAGGTAGAAAGCATTTTAGGTCAACAGATGGGAAACCTGCTGATTTGTTCTGTCTTTGCTTTAATCACCGTGAGAACATAATTAATTTGTTTAATGTTGGGTTTCTTTCATTTATGCAACTTGCAAACTGAATTAGAGATTCTCTAAGACTCCAAACAGGCTGAGTAGAATTGACTGTGTATAGCAGGAAGAACCATACCCGCTAGCTATCTAATAGGAAGGAAGCCAGGTCATGGTTGAAGTCCTGTCTGAAATGTTTGGAGACTTGGGGGAATAGGTAAGAGTAGGGATGGAGTTGAATAATTGTCTTCACCACGATCGAGTAAATTGGACTCTTAAATAAAATTTCAATGTCAGTTCCTTTTCTCCCTTTTTTTAATAACCTTTAAAAGTATGGTTTATTTATTTTTTTAATTTATCCTTAAAAGCATAGTTTAGAATGCTGCAGTAGATTTAAAAAGAACAACAGTAAAAATAATGAATAACAGGTAGAGTGCCAATGGTATATACTTTATAATCAGACATCTGGATTTAAACACTAGTTTGGACATTTGCTAGCTCTATGATTTGGCCTTATGACCCTTAAGGAATCTGAATCTCAGTTTTACAACTGTAAATGAGACCCAATGTTTAGCGTTATGTGTTCTAAATGAGAAAATACATGTAATGAGCATAGACCTTGGAACATATAAACTGCCCAGTATCTACTAGCCGATTTAATTTAATGTGTGGGTCTTGTTTAGGTCCATTTCCCCTTATGCATAGTCAATCCACAATGAACATCTGCTGATGTGACAATATTTTCTTAATGTTCATTTCTATTCTGTTTAAACCAGTCAGCATATTGAAGTGAATCAGTGAAGTTGCCGCACACCCCATTTCGAGGGGAGGAGAGGCAGGATGAGTAGGACTCCCCTGAGCACAATCTGAAACAGTCACCCAGAGCCATCAGCTGTTGACTAACAGAATACATCAGCACGCAGTAATTAGGTATGGAGAGGCCCAATTTCCACCAACGTGTTCTATCCTTGATGTATTTCAGCAGCAGAGCTGCCAAGAGAACAAAGACAGCAGTCTGTCTGCTTACAGTGAATTACCGAGCCAGCAGGACCTGTTTGTACTTTGCACTGGGCCGGTGTTCACACCACAAGTGCTGTGCAGAGCAGCTGTCACCAAGGTGACGGCCGCCCCCACACTGACTGCTTAGAGGCACCGACAGTGGAATGAAGGCAACAAGGAAGCTGGAAGCAGCTCTTAGCCACAGCCTTGACTACGGCTCCTGGAACCTCTTTAACCAAAACCATATCCCCAGCCTATCTAACACTGCCCAGAAGAGATATATACGAATAAAAGAAAAGAGATGATTAAAAACAAACATAGAGGAAAGACATATAAAATATATCATTTTGGAGCAACCAGTACATTTAGGATTTAAACATGGTTCATCCTATTTCACCCTTACAGAAGACAGAACTGATTTGCAGAGAGGTTTCAAGTATCTTGCTCAGGTTACAAAGAAGATAAAACGTGTTGCTTGATGTAAAGCCTAGGGAACATTCTGCGACAACATGCAGCTGTTAAAGGTAGGAGAGTAAGGGGGAGAAGAGAACCATGTCCCGATTCTGCTTCATTGCTAAAGAGTCCTACCTTCTAGGCATAAAGGCTTAGAGGGGAACAAAGTCCAGGGCCAGGGACACCCCCCCCCCCTTTCTACTTATGAGCATCTCTACAGAGCTCTATAAACAGAAAAGTCAATAGATAGGCAATATTTTTCTTCATTACTAATTGAGCACTTAGGATAAAAATTTAAACTGGGAGCAACCTCTTTGCATAGAATAGAGAGGAAAGAGGGGGGGGGAAGAATTTAATTCTTAAAGGTATCTCCAGAAAACTTACGTATGTGCGGCATTTCTTTCTCCAAGACAAAGACACATGAATGAAATATTATTTCATCTAAAGTTCAATACTAGAGGGTTATTGTGTGCCACGATTTCTCTCTAAGTATTACATTGAGTGTATTTAAATTGTATTTGGCTGTTAAAAATTACAAATTTTACTTTTATTTTAGCTATTAACGTCAATAAAATTTTGACACCAAGAAAACAAAAGGCTACTTATTAATTCAAAGAGCCTCTGAGCAACATTTTCGCCTGTAACAATATCAGGCAAGGCTCCAGTCACAACTTACGCCTGTCATTTTCTGTAATTAAAAGTACACAGTCATATTTATGCCTCCTGCCTCCTAGCAGCTGCAGTTAGATTAACTGTGAACAAAGAAAACATTTTGACACAGTTAATTATATGGCATTTCTCCTTTGCTAGCAAATACCAGCTACCTCCTCAAATGAATAAAAGTCCTTTTTTTTTGTATATTATAAACAGCCATGAAAAATGTCAGTTTACAAAGAGTTTTTATCCTAACACTTCCTTCTAAAAAGAAAGACATTAAATCATCTGGTAATTTTATTTTATTTATTTATTTTTATTTTTAACATATATTTTTATTGATTTTAGAGAGGAAGGGTGAAGGAGAGAGATAGAAATGTCAATGATGAGAGAGAATCATTAATAGGCTACCTCCTGCATGCTACTGGGGATTGAGCCTGCAACCCAGGCATGTGCCCTTGACCAGAATCTAACCCAGCATCCTCCAGTTCACAGGCCAACGCTCTATCCACTAAGCCAAACAGGCTAGGGCTAATCTGGTAATTTTAATGAAGATATATGATTATCAGATGAAAAAGGTCTGACCCAAATTTTCACCCGTGGGTCAAGATTTCAAGCACTTTAAAAAATGGGAGAGAGAGAAACATCAATGATGAGAGAGAATCATTGATCAGCTGCCTCCTGCACACCCCTACCAGGGGTTTGAGACCTCAACCCAGGCATGAGCCCGACCAGAAACCGAATCATGACCTCCTGGTTCATAGGTCAACCCTCAATCACTGAGCCATGCCAGTCAGGCTTCAAGCATTTTATTTTAATTTCAGTTGAGGAGAAAGATAAGGCTGTGATTTAGTTTTATCTTTGCAATAAATTGGAGATAACATATGTTCCTATGTCCTGGTCCTGTGTATGAAGGCAGTCTGCTTCGCAGGAAGAGCCCTATCCACCAGGCTATGTATGTGCACATGAGAAGAGTTTTGTTTCTTTCCTTTTCTTTTTTAAAATCATTTTTAATTTATATTTTTTATAAATATATTTGAGACACAAATATATTTGTTTCAGGTACACAACTATATTAGACATTTATATACTTACAAAGTGATCACCCCAATGAATCTTGTACACATCTGACACCATAGATAGTTATTACAGTACTAGAGGCCCAATGAACGAAATTTGTGCAAGGGGCACGGCCCTCACTGCCCCAGCTGTCCCGGCTGGCCTACACAGCCCCTTGCAGCCTAGGTGGGTCCTTGCAGCCCCTTGCAGTCCCAGCTTCATTCAGAAGGTTATCTGGATAGTCATACAGAAGGTCATCCAGATGGCTGTTCTGCTGTTTGGTCTAATTAGCATATTAGCTCTTTATTATATAGGATTTGACTATATTCCCTATGCTGTCTTTTACGTTCCCATGACTATTCCGTAACTCCCCATATGTACTTTTTAGAGAGAGAGAGAGAGAGAGGAAGGGAGAGGGAGAAGAGAGAAACATCGATGTGAGGAACAGAACATCCATCGGCTGCCTCCTGCATGTCACCTACTGGGGATCCAGCCTGCAACCAGGGTATGTGCTGTGACGGGATCAAACCAGCTAATTCTTGTTGCACTGGATAACAAACCAGCTGAGGTCAATTTCTACTTCTTAATTCCTGCACTTTTTACTCAGCCCTCTGGCCCTCCTCCCCTGAAAGTGTTTTCTTAATTTTGGGGACTAAAATTGTCCAGCAAGAACTGGGCTCTTCCTGGGCAGAGAAGGGAGATTGGCAGCTGAGTTATTTGCCTAAGACCATGAGGTAAACATGGAAATCAGAGGAAGAGAGAGAGGATAGTTATAATTTATTACTTCAAACCCAAAAGGACCTGAGACTAATAATGAGAAAGATTTATTTTTATTTTTATTTTTTGGTCACTGTCTTCAGTTCATTGTAGGAAAAGGGAGCTGGGTGTGAAGCAGTGAGAACTATGGGACAGCTACTCAACCCAACCTAAGAGAGGCCCCTCTCTGATGACAGCTCTGGAAGGAGGCAGAGAGAAACGCCTCCAACATTAGTCAGAGCTGCTTCATTTCTAAATCCATTTTCATCTGTGTGCTCTCTCTTCCTTTCTCTCCCTCTTTATCCTCCTTCTCCTAAATTTCTTTACTACTGAGAATTTTTTAAAAATATTAAAATTGAGAAGATCAACTTAGTCTAAAGGAAAGTGCATTGGGGGGGATGTATAGAGCAGAGAAATGGCCATGCTTAGAGAATTTCATTCATTAAATATCCTTTAATAAATTTCCATTAAAATATACAACAATTACCTGGCTGTTGTGGCTTGGTGGTTGAGTGTTGACCTATGAACCAGGAGGTCACAGTTCCGTTCTGGGTCAGGGCACATGCCCAGGTTATAGGTTTAAATCCCAATGTAGGACATGTAGGAGGCAGTTGATCAATGATTCTCTATCATCATTGATGTTTCCATCTCTCTTTCTCTCTCCCTTCCTCTCTGGAATCAATAAAAATATATTTTAAAAATACATACAGTAATGTACTATTTACTCAGTGGTTTCGAGAATGGGCTTTGGAGTTCATCCTTTTTGCTTGGGCACTTCATATCTCTGAAGCTTGTTTTTCTCGTTTGCAAAATGGAGGTCAATTTACTTGTCTCATAGGCCTGCTGTGAGTACTCAGTAAGACTATGTATGTAAGGTGCTTAGAGCAAGTCCTCTTTAACCGGCCCCCTTATTAGTAGTAGTAGTAATAAATAAACACACACCTTAAAATGGAAGAAAATTGGCCTCCTTTTTACCACTATAGTTAAATCAATGCTTGTGATTCTCTTAAATGAGTAAAACTACTTAAACTTTAACAGTTTTTAGCTTTATGGTGTGTGTGTGTGTGTGTGTGTGTGTGTGTGTGTGTGTGTGTGTGTTTGTGTGTGTGTGTGTGTAGTGAGGGAGTGTTCTAGGTCTAATGGATACTATAATCTGCATATAAATAGAAGTGCTGAACTGAAGCTGTCCTATTTTAGGCACATGATGAAAGGCAGGTTTTTTTGGAAAAGACAATAATGCTGGGGAAAACAGAAGGCAGCAGAAAAAGAGGGAGACTGTGTAGAATAAGCCACAGGCATAAGTCTACAGGAGCTGAGCAGGGCTGCTGGGGAAGGACACTGTGGGCATCATTCTCTCAAACAGTCGCTGGGAGTCAGTCAATGCCATGTAACACATTAAGGTGAATATCTGGAAAATTAGTTCCTATATGTTAAAGCATGTTGATAATGATGACGGAAGTCAGGCCATGCTGAAAGCAAACAATTTCTTCGACAATCACATTTCTTAGGAAGTAAATAATAGAAATTTATCCCTAACAATATATTTTGTGGGTGGCTGATGGAATCTACCTCCCAGAAAAACTATTAACGTGTATCTATTGTTTGCTGAATAAAGGTAACTAAACCTGTTTTTATAAGCGCTTCTTCCAGTTCATGTGTATGAAGGCTGAATCACATTTCTTCTATCTTTAGGTTGGTTTGAACAGCACAACTTTTGACACTTCTGAAAATCCTATCCCCCACCCTCCACCCTTTGTGTTCCCTTCTCCAAAAATAGTAGTTACCAATGAACAGTTCCTAACTCTCAGTAACAAATAATTTGGAGTGAACTGATGTGATGATGGTAGCTGGTCTAGCCAAGTGAGCCCTGTAATACACTCTCCATGGTGTCAGATCCATTACCAGGGCTACCTGCTGGGCTCACAACCCATCAGGATGTGCCCTGGGCAGGAGCCAAGAGCCAAAACAATGAGATAGTTCCTCAAAGCACATCCACAGAGAGGACCTCTGGCTTCCTTTTCTCTGTAGAACAAAGAGGTGGAGACACTGCATGCTTTTCCTATTCTTTCAGTGTGCAGCTCATGCACAGTAATTTCTAGGTGACATGTTCCCCTGAGGTTATTTTTTTAGAAAAGTTTTAGAATGTATCAAACTGGTAGAATATGAATGTTTGCATGGGATGGAAAAATAGATTTTGTAAAATCTCTATGGATTTTAAGTTATAGAGACTCAATTCAAACCAGCTTATGAATAAAATGGATGGATTTTCTTTCATATTGGGAAAATCCAATAAGGCATGACTGGATCCAGGGACTTACAAGTTATCATTAAACAATGTCTTCACTTTAATATCTTGACTTTCCTCTCTATTGGCTTCAGTATTTGTTGTCAAGTTTTCTCTAAGTGGTAGAAAACTGTTCCCTAAAAGTGAAAAGTTCTGTATTTTTTTCATTGTCTGATCTCCAGTGCCTCTGTTTCCCCTATAATCTTTGAAATAGCATGCACTGATTACCTTTCCTTGGTTCCTATACCCATCTCTGGATCAGTTTTTTTTTTTGTGTGTGTGTGTGTGTGTGTGTGTGTGTCTAAGGATTGGAGGCCTCAATTGCCCAGCCTAACCATGTAACCTTATCACAGAGGCAGGAGTCTTGGTGAGAGCAGTCCCAGGTCACCTGGACTAGAGAAGGAACAGTTCCTATATGAAAAAATTGAAGCTACATATTCATGGCAGGCTTCAAATATTAACTGAAATGTGTCGTCTGCAGTTTAAATGTTGGACTTGAGAATTTTATGGATTCAAGTTAGTAGTAGTAGTAGTAGTAGTAGTAGTAGTACTATTTTATTTCCAGGGTGGTTGTGAAGTCAGACTCTCAGCCTGTAGCCTGGGGACTATAGTACTTTCATAAAACTATTTTGTGAAGTTTCTGAATCCAGAAACTTGGAAAGTCTCAGTTTCTTCAAGTCCCTCGCAGTTTATTCTATGCAAGGAATTCATTCTCAGGTTTTCATTTTGTATAGCACAGCCACGATAATAAGAAAAAATGTGTGTGGGGAGGGGAGGGAAGGAATCAAGAATTCTCTAAAAGCTCATATGCTAATGGACCCACTTTTGAAGTTGTCAGAGTGAGCAAAAGAATGCCAAGCCTCATGGCTGAGCGGGCCAAATTCTGTTCTCAGCCACATGCCTGGAGTTTCCATTGAAATCAATGGGAGTTGTGTGTGTATGTTAACTGAGGACAGAAGCTGACTGTGTATAAATAGCTCTGCAATGGTGAAAATCTCTTCTTGTGTGTCTGGTACAACAGAGGTAGTCTTTTGCAGTTTGTGGCTGCTTCTCCCTCTAATAAAGTAACTGGGCAGCTTCAAGAAATTTGATACCAGAATATTTTATGGCAACTCTTTCATTTAAAAGATTTTGATCAGGGATATAAAGCAGTGTTACTCTAAATGTCTCTCGTTTTCCACTGTCAAACTCAAGCCAGGTTTGACAGTTCTTTGTAAAAGCAGGCTTCACTGTTCCCTTGGCTGAGCTGTCAATCTGCTAATTGACTGATAGGCAGCTAACTGGGGGTTGGAATGGGAAGTCAGTATGTTCACTAAGGGGTTGCAAAGTTATCTGAGGCAAAGTGCTTAAATTCTTACCGGGTGCCAATGCATCAAGGCTGCATGGCATAGACAGTCTTATATGGGAACCGGGCTCTGGCCCCAGCAACCAGGACACATGGGTCCAATCGGAGACCCTGAGGTCATCTGCGATCCAACCAGCAGCCTCAGTCTGGAACTCAACATATTGATGTTAAGCTGGGACATCTTCTAGCCTCAGATGAGAATGTTTTTCAGATCAGAGTGAAGAATGAGCTCATACATTATGCCCTAGAAATAAGAGATTTATCCTAGATTTTTATAAACAATGTCCTCGTTGAGGAAAGTTACGTATAAATAGCCATCATCTTCAATCCATGTCCTACTTCTGAACATCAGACTCACTGGCTTCTAGAAATATCTACTTGCATAGCCCATTCATACCTTGAATTTATCCAAAATGCAACTCTTATCTTCCCCTGCCCCTGATCCAGAAATTTTTTACTGTAGCCTCGTTATTTAACAGCTTTAATCTAATAATGCAAGTCAGAACACTGATAGTATGCCTGAGCTTCTCTCTTTTCCTTGTTACCACTTCGAAAAGTCTAAGCCCCGTTGATTTTACCTATTGAATTTCTCCATTCTATCCTCCTCCCATGCAGATGGATTCCAGTGCAGGTTTTAATCCTGCTAACTCCTGGTTTCAGTCACATTTTTGTTACCTCCTTGGGAGTGGGCACATGTTTTTGGAGGGCACATGTGTCTAAGTGTTGTTTTTTTAAATCTGTGAAATGGAAATGACATCTACTTCACAGAGCTGATTAATAGGAATTAGATTAGATGTGTAAAGCATTGGTCTTGTTGCTGACACATACATTTCTAGGCAATGATATCTATTACAAAGCAGAGACTTCATACTTAGTTGCTAAGAATATTGTATCGGTCATCTCAAATACAGTCCTGCCTCTTCTCTATTCTTTCGGCTACATATGTTGGCTACAGTAAACTTTCTAAACTGCAAACCCTTCCACATTATTCATCCAAATATATTTTGTACAATAAATAAGTCCTTATGTCACTTACCCATCTATTTGCTTCATCTCCAATAGCACCATTTCTTAGCTCAACATTTTACCAACTGGTGCACTGTCCATTTATCCAGCCACCCAATTGGAAAATTAGAATTTGTCATCTTAAAATTGCCTCTTCTCTGAAACTTTCTCTGATTTCACTCCAAATAGAGTTAGTTGACTCCTTCCTTAATTCCTTCATGGTTTTTAAAATATGAAACATATACACTGAGTGGCTAGATTATTATGATCTTTGAATGCATAATAATCTGGCCACTCAGTGTATATCCTATATAATAAAAGGCTAATATTCAAATTGTCCCCTCAACCAAGAGTTCAACCAGCAAGCAGGCTGGCAAACAACCCATGTCCCCTCTCCCTGGCAAGGCTGGCCAGACCCCATCCATGCACTGAGCCTCTAATACACACACACACACACACACACACACACACACACACACACACAGAGTGGTCAGATTATTATGCATTCAGAGATCATAATAATCTGGCCACTCAGTGTATATTTCTATTATAGATTTAATTGCACTGCATTGGCATTATTTGACCATAAGTTGTTCTCCTGACCAGACTATTCTGTGGCCTTCAAATATGCTTTGAAGGACATACTATAATTAAGAGTATGTTTTAGTTATTGTTCTCTCCCAAGAGTGTATTAGTTTTCCATCGCTGCCATAACAAATTTAAAATAATACACACATACTGCCTTGCAATTCTATAGGTCAGAAATCTGGTATGTATCTCATTGGGCTCAAATCAGGTGTTGGCAGAGTTTTCTTTCTGGAGACTTTAGGAGAGAATCTCTTTGCTCATTCAGACTGGTGGCAGAGTTTAGTTCTCTGCAGTTGTAGGATTGAGGCTTACATGTTTTGCTGGCTGTCAGCTGAGGACTATTCTCAGATTCTAGAGTCTGCTTGAATATCTTGGCTTGTGCCCCTTTCTTCACCTTCAATGGCAGAGTCTGTTTTACTGTGCCCTGATTGTCTGACTGTTCTTCTACCTTCTTCTCCTAGTTTTAAGGACTCATATGATTAGGTTGAGCCCCACTGGAAATTCCAGGATATTCTTGCTCTCATAAATTCTTCAACCTCAATAATATCTGCACAGTCCCAATAGTCATATAAGGTAACTTATTCCTAGGTTAGAGTGTAGACATCTTTGGGGGACCATTATTCTGTCTATCAAAAGTGCTTAGCATAGGAGAACCAAGATGGCGGCATAGGAAAACACCTATTGTTCTGCCCCACACAACAATTCAAAAACTACAACAAAACAACAAAACAAACATCACCCAGAATCACCGGACAGCTGGCTGAGTGAAAACTCCACAAATAAAAGTAAAGGTGGGACACTGATACTCAGAAGAGCGGCAGAGCGCAGCCTTGAAGATATGAGTGGAATCAGAGGTTAGGAGCCGTGGCCGCACATGCAGGCTGTAAGGCTGGCAGCAGCAATCCTGGCTGGATTTCTCCAACGGGAAGGGCGGAGACATCCCACTGCATGGATTCCCCAGTGCCAGGCGAGGTCCAAGGTCCGGGGTACGCACCCTGGAAGCCGGGTGCGGCAGAGGTCTCCTAGTCTGAGGAGAAACCGGGTTGCTTGGAAAAGCTGTTTGCGCGCGGAAAGGGTGTGACAGCACAGACGCACGACTTGCTCCCTGGCGACTTGCCCCCTGGTCCCGGAAACCACCGAACTTCTTTGTTTTACAACCCTGGGCGAGACTTTGGGTGTATAGACTCATTTGGGGACCGGCAGAGTTGTCTGGCAAGGGGTAGAGACTAGCGGCTTTCTCTTGGAGGTGCCTGCAACAATTACCACCCAACAGAGACCTATGCGCGAGCGCTGCACAGGATGTAGCTGATGCTGAAGCTGCCTCTCAGCTCAGAGACTCCGCCCATCCAACCTGAACAAAGTCTCCCTTCACAGCCAATTGGCCTGGAGGTCAAACCCTCTTAGGGCTAACAACAACAAGCTGGGCTTAAATTCAAAAATACTGTACAACCCATAAAGGATTGCAGTAAGAGTACCCACCTCAGGTAACTGGGGAGGCTGAGCCATTGTCCCTTAGAGGACATCTACCACATAAAGCAGCCACCATGCAGAGACATGGAAAGAAATCAGGTGTGAAAGAAATGGAGGAAAAAAGACGACTAGACATAGAGTTCAAAACCATGGTTATAAGGCTTTTCAAGAGGCTCCTAGAAAAGGTCGAGATCTATAAGGAAATAAGCAAGACCTACAAGGAAATGATTGAAAACCTCAAGGATATGAAGGAGACTCTCAAGGATATAAAAAAGGACCAACCAGAAATTAAGCCTACACTTACTGAAATAAAAATATTATACAAAGACCTAAAAGTACTCTAGAGCACCCCAAGAACCAAGTCAAAGAATTGAAATACAAAGAGGTAAAATCCACTCAGCTGAAAAAGCAAGAAACCAAAAGAATCCAAAAAATTGAAGATAGTGTAAGGGGCCTCTGGGACAACCTCAAGCATACCAACATCCGAATTATAGGGGTGCCAGAAAAAGAGAGAGAGACCAAGACAATGAAAACCTATTTGAAGAAATAGTGACTGAAAACTTCCCAAACTGGTGAAAGAAATAGACTTAGGAGCCAAGAAGCGCACCGAACCCCAATATATAGGAACCCTAAGAGGACCACACCAAGGCACATCATAATTAAAATGCCAAGAGCAAAAGACAAAGCGAGAATATTAAAAGCAGCAAGAGAAAAACAGTTAGTTACCTATAAGGGAGCACCCATACGATTGTCGGTGGATTTCTCAACCGAAATGATGCAGGCCAGAAGGGAGTGGCGAGAAATATTCAAAGTGATGAATAGCAAGAATCTACAACCAAGATTACTCTATCCAGCAAAGCTATCATTCAGAATTGAAGGTCAGATAAAGTGCTTCGCAGATAAGAAAAAGCTAAAGGAGTTCATCACCACCAAACCAATATTATTATATGAAATGCTGAAAGATATTCTTTAAGAAGAGGAAGAAGAAAAAGGTAAAAATATAAATTATGAACAACAAATACACGTCTATCAACAAATGAATACAAAAATCAAGTGAATTAATAATCTGATGAACAGGATAAACTGGTAAATATAACAGAATCACGGACATAGAGAGGGAATGGACTGACAATTCTTGGGGAGAAAAGGGGTGTGGGAAGTGCAGCAAGAGACTGGACAAAAATCTTGCAACAATGGGAGAGGACAGTGGGGAGGGGGAGGTGAGGGTGGAGGGTGGGATGGGTACAGGGTGGAGGGGAGCTATAGGGGGATAAAAAAGGGGGAACAATGCAATTAATAAACTGAACAATAAAGATTTTTTAAAAAAGTGCTTAGCATATTTTAGGTGTCTTAAAGAATAAATATGGCTTTTCCAGACGGATGTATAGGGATGGAATGGGAAGAAGCTCTAGAGAGAAAGGGAAAATGTATGCATTTCTGCCTATTTAGGATGAGAGAAAGTCAGAAATGCATTTGTAGATAAAAAGTCACTTTTCCAGAGACCTGGAGGATGATCACACACTGGTTATATTAGGGAAAGAATGTAGGAGAAAGAAATTTTGAGACATAGAGAATGGCATATACAAAGGATTGGAGGGTGGTGAGAATGAGTGTCTAGTCTGAGGCACTGAGAAGAGTTCAGAATGACCACAGCACAAAATGTGAAGAATGGAAAAGAAACGATACTAAAGAAGTAGTCAAAAACCAAATCAAGGAAGACTTTTCAGTCAATGAAGAATTTTATCCAAAGAACCATGGAAACCCATTGACGTGTTTTAAACAGGAAAATGAGATGACATTCCTTTATCCTTTGACTAAATGAATTAGTTGGCCGTTCCCCATCCCTATGCCTGAATCTGTTGTTTTTATATCAAGAGATGACTCTTTCATTGATCATTGTGTTTCTCTTTTTTATACAAAAAATTTAGAACATGCAGGATTCTTGGGAAAGATTGGCTAATGTCCTTCTAGTCTACAAAAATCATGCCTGAGGGAAGCATTAAACTTGTCTGTGAGCAACAGAGCTTGCGCCCTCAAATTCCCTTTGCCTCCGCCAAATGGTGGACAACTTCCTGTGGCTTTGCATCTGAGGGAATGAGAAGTAAGCCTCCGCATATAAAAATGAGACAGGCACACTGTTATCATATCCAAGTTGGGGAGGTAATGGGAAAAATAAAATAGTACACAAATAGCATTTTGAAAACTTAAGTAAAATGGAAATTAGAAATAAAATTTCTGGAGGCAAAGCTCCATGTGCTATGGCTTGTTCTTATGGCAGTGGCACATTTATGACAGTAAATTACTGCTGAATGAGAAGAACAACATAGCAGGAACCTAGGCTTGATGGCCAAAATAGGGGTTTGAGGATATGGGGACTTTATATGTTTTCCAGAGAATACGAAGGCACTAAAGCTTGAAAGTCAAGAGAGACAAAGAAAGCAAAAATCTAGAAGCTACAATCCAGTATGTTCAAAGAAAGATGCTCAAGGCATCGGAGAAATGAGACCTGTCATATTTGTGAATGCATACTTTGTTCTTAAACACAAAATGGCTGGAAGAATTGGTAAAACTTATGAGAGGGGTTCAGAGGGAAGAAGAAGGGAAAAGGAATAGAAGATATTCAGGTCAGATTTGCTTTCTAAGCTGAAAAAGAATTAAGAGTCCTTTCCATGCCCCTGTCCTTCGTGACTTCTCTAGTGCCTCCGGAATATTTATAAAGACAAAGGAAGGCAGAAGGGACTTAAGAGCCTCTTCACAGGCAATCACTTTTAAATATGTGGTTATTCTAGAAAATAATTGACACAGGCAATTACATTTCTTGTTACAAGATATAATCAAGCTGCATATTAGATTCAGGAAGATATTATCTCCCACACAGAATTCAAATCTGTGTAGTTCTTTTCTGATGCATTAATGTGTATTTCCCAATGATTATATGTGAGCTACTAGTAAAAAGTGTAAGTAATAAAACTACAGACCAATAGTGGAGAGGAAGGATGGAGTAGGAAGAGAAATTGTAGAAAGATGGGATGATAGGAGGCTGGTGGGTGTGCACAGCTGGAATCACTTAATTCCTCTGTGCACCCAATGGCAATCATATCTGATTTCAAACTTGGGAGATGAAGTGGGCAACAATTAATTTTCATGCCATGAGCTGTGGCATGCTTCCTAAGTAGAAACATTGTAGCAAAGCATTCCAGGGTTTATCATGGAGGTATGGTGCCATGGAAGTGAGAGGTTGGTATGGGAGGCCATCTGGTGAGATACAACTTGTCAATCTCCCAGATGGTTTGTGAAAGAGAGAGACTTAATATTGCACTGAGATCAGCATACAAAAAAGAGCTGTGAAATCACAAACTTAAACCCCATTTTTATATAGTATTTTGGAAACACTGTTAAGGAGATATTATATACATTTTATATGATCTGAAAGATCACATATAAAAGCTTTAATTATAATATGAAATCATTTCAATACTATATATCACATTTGCTGTCACCTCTTTTTTTAAAAAATCTTCATTGTTGAAAGTATTACAGATGTCCCCTCCCCAGACCTTCCCCATACTATTGTCTGTCCATGGGATATGCATATACACATATAAGTTATTTGGTTAGTCCCACCCCCTTTCTCTCTGATTCTTGTGTCAATGTCTCTGGATCTGTTTTGTTCAACAGTTTATTTTCTTCATTAGATTCTACATATAAGTGAGATCATGTGAAACTTGTCTTTCTCTGACTGACTTATTTCAAAGAGCATACTTTCACCTCTATTAATAGGTGTTTTATTAATCTTAGGTTATTGAGTTGGGAGAAAGAAATTGCTATTATTTTCATTGATTTATTTGCATATCTTCAAGTTTTATAACACTTCTGTGGAAGGAGGTCTATAGGAATAAGATTGATGCCTGGTGTACAGATTGTGTCAATTGCTCTATAATTGGAGTTATTACTGTAAATACGTACACATTTGTACCCACAGATGAGTGAAACTCAAGAAAACAGTGAATGATTAGCACAGTATTTGGTGTATAACATTTAATAAATGTTCATTGAAAAAATTAATGAATTATGGTTGAAAATAACTTATGAAATTATTTAAGTGATCATAGACCTAAATACTGTATGAATATAATGCCTGATGGAATTACATTTATTAATTTGAGTGAAAATAATGTTTTATGGTAATTATCTGATTGGTAGACCAGAGGTGGAGCTGAGCTGAAAATATTTTGTTTTTAGATGTCAATACTTATAAATATTCTATATTAAATCATTCTAGTCCCATAAGCAAGCTGTAATAGGTCAGACTTGACTATTTTTAAATATAGAGTATATACTGTAGTATTAATTAAAGCCCTCTGTGACACTACACACAAGGACAGATACAGGTAAATGTGGAGAAAGTAGCCACCTCTATACTAAAGCAAATGAAACAAAGGAATGCAATCATGTTGAATAAGATAGCATCATGTATTTAAATTGATCTTTACAGTTTACAGAGTGCTTTCACAGATTATCTCATTTAGACTGCACAGTATTCCCGGGAGGCAGAAGTAATTATGATTCTTATTTTTACAGAGAGGTGAAGTGCTTAAACCACTGTGGGCAGGTAGTCTTTCCTCCAAGCTGTCTCATTTCATTGATAACTCTAACATCATTTTTTAAATCAGATACTTGGTTTTCTCTAACCTGAGGCATATACTATCTTTTATAAAATATCTATTTAAAACTTAGGAAATAAGCTCATTCAAAATTTTTTCCCAGATGTCAGTTTGCTTCAAAGTGATAGAAACCTATAAAGGCAGCACACCTTTAATAATAGTACAGCACATTTAGTCATGAGCTGTCTGTTTCTTCAAAAATTACCATAAAACAGATTGAGAGCTAACTATGAAATGAGCTCTCCAGTGAAAGCAGAGACCTCATTTCATTCAGATCAACTCCAGGCAGATCAGACAGAAGAAACAGCTGAACAATCATTCTTTTTTTTTTTTCAGTCATGGTAGTACATTTCCCATCTCAAAGTTAAGACAACTTATGGGGGAGATGGTATAGCATAGTGTGCTCTGTTAATAACTTTCTCAGCAAGGTGTGTCTTAAAGAGATAATAGTCACATTCTGAGGCCTTCCTTGTGCAGAAGCATCTATACAGAGTATAGTATCTCATGAACAAACAGGAAAAAAAAGAAAAATAACATTTCCTAAAGCAAATGATAAAGCTCCTTAAAATTGTGTTAACAGTTAATGTTGTTCTTTCACATCTTTTTGCAAATACTCCAATAAATTAAATTTAAAAAGGAAAACAAATACAACTGTTATCTTCAGGTATGCTTTTTCTTTGCAAAACTAATTTCACTGAACAGTCAGATATGTAATAATGGGCCTCTTGAGGATGTAATTTTTTATGCAACTTGACATGCAAGTCGTGAGTAATTCATTATGTCTTCTATTTATACTTTGTCAGATAAGAGTATTAAACAGAAAAGCTGAGAGGAACACAGAACACTACCATTAATCTGTTTAAATTTGCAAATATAATGCAATCAAAAGGAAGACATTAGTGTTAAAAATTGTTTTCTGTACAGGTGGTATCTTTCATGGAGGGAAAGGCATGTCTGAAATGCAAAAGTCCCATAAAACCAGCAAACCACGAAATCTCATGCAGGCTTCTAAAGCCAGGGCAAAATCTTCCTGGGTACTTATGTCATTGACTCTGAAAGCTCTGGACATACAAGAATTGATATAGTTTCTCCATGTCAGGACATGACATTACACTCAACTCTGTGCACTTATCTAACAAAGTGCTACAGCCCCATGTCCATTAAATGGAAGAAGGTGAGGACCAAAGGTATAAGCCTAATACTTGTGAATTTATAGGAATCTTGTGACAGTCAGCAGGCTTTGATCTGGGACTGTATGACTGACAGATTGACAAAAAAGGGAAACTGCAAGAAAGATTTTGGACAAGCAGAAACTAATTGTCCTCAGTAGTAACCTGTACCTTGTTTCTGTCCAAATGGCAGTTCCCACCAACAAGTTAGAAACTGATTCAGTCCGCTGTGTCACAGAATGTTTCCAGAGAAAGAGGAAGAGGCAGACATTGCGAGTTAGGGAGTGTATCAAACAGACCAGATTTTCATTCCTAACTCCTTCAGGGACACTCTGAAACTCAGTTTTCCCTGTTTTGAAATGATAATAATGATGCACAGGAGTATAAAGAACAAATTAAGTTCACATATGCAAAGTCTCTGAGACACTCCTCAATAAACAGCAGGCACTCAGTAAATGGTAGTGATCCTCACCATCATCTCCAATAAGGCAGCAAAGTTTAGAAGAATTCTCTTCTTATTTCTGCCTAAGATTACTGTATGGTTTATTTTCTTTGGGACATACCCAATATACAAATCGGCCAAAAGACAGAACGCCAGCAGAACAACTGGTCTCTATCACATGCACTGACCACCAGGGGGCAGACACTTAACGCAGGAGCTCCCCCAAGCCCGCAGGTCCCAGGCCAGCCAAGGTGGGTGCCAGCAGGGGGCCCTCTCCCCTGATCACTTCACAGATCAGGAAATCACCCTGATCAACAGCTAGGCTGAGGGACCCTACCTGTGCACGAATTTTGTGCACTGGGCCTCTAATCTTACATAAAAATATGGCACTATTGATAGGACCTTGATTGCTGAGTTGGTAGGATATTTATGTATATAACAGATGAGTTTACAACTTCTCTTAAGTTTTGCCTAGCAAAACAGTAATTTTAGCTTGTACTTTTAAAGTGTAAAACTGTAAAAGAAATTCTACAAGGATGGGGCATATACTAGAATATGTGAATTATAATTACTGTAATAGACATGACAACTTCTTAGTTACATGCAGCAGATATAAATTTGGAAGTATACTGACAGTTACAACTTGTCTCTGAAAAATATCCATATATTTTTCATTTCTCTCTAAGAGTGCATAGAGATTCATGCATAAACAACATGATCCAGGGGAATTGAAATCTAGGGACTAATTTACTAAACTACCCAAGCAACAAAGGATTATTTTATCTAATTAAGACAGAGCACACATACTTAGAATTAAGCATTTGCATTTAGCAGCAAATTCAAAATTATAAAGGCAATTAAAGCTAAAGTGAGGTGTGATAATTTTTTTTCCTGCACACCACTGCTGAGCTAAATTGCATTTGTAGCACTGTTGAATAGAAGAAGCTCATGGCTGAGCAAAGCAACCTTTTCCATCTCACTTTCAACCAGTCATCCTCCTCAGGACCCATCCTCTCAATTTTACTCAAGCCTCCTAAACATGACTTACAGTTTCTCACATTCTTACTTTTTAATCTTCTAGTTCTCTAGTCTGAAATGTTTTTCTTAACCTAGTCCATCCATCTGAACTCTATCAGAGAAAATTCAGATAGAAATGTGTCTTCCTTCATAGACAGTGCTTCTTCAAGCATAAGTGCTCTCCTTATGATGTAAGAGCAGTTAGCTGATTATAGTTGTCTATCTCATGTATTTGCAAATTAAAATATTACTAATTCAGTATTCTCCAACAGTATTAAATCATATATTGCCCTTTAATTTGCTGTATGCTTATATTTTCCCCTATATTATAGATTTCATGACGGCAAAAATTTGTTTTATTCTCTTAAAAATGATGAATGCAGTGCCTTCCTTACATGTCCAGTTTAATACATGTTTGATGATTGACTGGTTGGAATATTTAAACATCTATTCACCTTCATATATCTTCCATTTATATCTCCTGTTTTAGTCAAGTCTTTGAAGCTTGTCTTAAACTTTATATTTCATTCTAATTTATTTATATTATTTCCAGATGTTACATAAAAATTGCTAAAGGAATGAAAAAATGACATTATTTCATCAAGCAATATAGTATTTTGTCCTTTCCTCCCACAATAGTAATTTCCATGACTTCATTTTTAACTGATTCTCTGAAAAGTCATTAAAATGTTGTCTTTAACACTGGTATTATGGGAAATATAAATGGCAATGCCTTAATATTTAGTCATTTCCAGAACTCAGTAGATAAATCTCATTAAGACTATAGTTCAATATGTAACCTTCCTCATAATGCATTTGAGTTTGCAGCTAATGGTGTTTTATTGAGGTTCTTGTGTATTTTCCACATTTGCTTAGACAGCTTTACTTTCCCTGCAGGAGTAATTATTGCCTTTTAGAGACAGTCCTCAAGAAAGAAGCTGTATCTGTCAATCAGTCAGTTAGAATACTTAGCAGAGGGTCAGGTATTTAAAAAAAGTTTTTAAACATTTTTGAGATAATTATATACTTACTAGAGGCCTGGTGCATGAAAATTCATACACTGGAAGGGGCTCCCTCAGCCTGGCTGTCCCCTCTCACAGTCCGGGAGCCCTCAGGGGCAGGAGGCAACCCGGCAATCAGAGGAAGGCAATGTCCACATCACACCTCTGCTGCTGCCACTATGGGCAGCGCAAGCCTCGGCTAGCCCTGGTTATCTGAGCCTCGGTCAGCCCTGGGCAGGGACAGCTGCTATCTGAGGCTTGCCTGCTCCTCAGGCTGGCCCTAGGTGGCTGGACAGCCACCATTTGAGGCTTGCCTGTACCTAAGGCAGTTCCTGGGTGGCTGGGGGACTAAATGGATTGGACTCCGGAGGCAGGCTCATGGAGTGGCTGGACCTGCCTAGGGGTGGGGCTGACCATGCCACATGCCTGCTGCCTCTGCGGAGCTGAAGGGACTGGATGCTGCTATCTTGCGGCTGTGGGCATTGCCATCTTTGAGAGAGTGGCAGTCAATTAGCATGTTTCTTTCTTGCTGTGGGTGCTGCCATCTTTGTGAGGGTGTGACAGTCAATTAGCATATTTCTTCTTTATTAGATAGGCTAGGAAGTTCCATGCACCCTTCACCCTTCCTTCCCAATGTTGACATATTACATAACAAAAGAAGAAAACATCCCAAACTAGGAAATATCCCAGCTACAAAATTGACATGGGTATAATCCATAGAACTTACTCAGATTTCACTAGTTATCTATGTGCTCATTTGTGTATAGTTCTGATACATCTATCACATATATAACTTCATGTAACTACCCCCATGATTAAGATACACGACTGTTTCATTGTCACAAAACTTCTTCATGCTACCCCTTTATCACCATGTATACCTCCTCATCCCCACCACCTAATTTCTAATTCTTGACAACCGTGAATTTGTTCTCATATCCATAAATTTGTTGTTTCAAGGATGTTTCTTAAATGAAACCATACACTATTCAACCTTTTAAGATTGGCTTTTTTCACTCAGCATAATTTTCCTGGAGTTCAGTCAAGTTGCTGTGTGTATCAATAGTTAATTCATTTTCATTGCTGAGTAGTATCACATAGTATGGGAGTATCAGTTTGTTTACCCATTCACTTATTGAAGGGCATTTTGGTTATTTTCAGTGTTTGGCTAGTACAAACAAAGACGGTATGAACATTCCTGCCCAGGTTTTAGTTTAGATGAAGATAATTACAATTCATCTTATATGGCTAACTCACCTTGTTTGAGGCAGAGGTTCTCAGAGATGGGTGAGAGGGATGAAGAGCTAGTGACTGCATTCTGCATCAAACATGTGTGTTACTATAATCAAGAAAGGGTAACCATCTGTCCTGGTTTTTTCGAAATAGATCGATTGGTGTCTGTTGACTGGCATAATGATCTCTCACTCTTGGAAGTGCCCTGGCTGGTTTGATAAATTATGTAATCACTCTGATTCAGATTACTTAAAGATTCCAAGCTTGCTAATATGCCTTGTCAGCTATGATGAATTGAATTGAATTTTGGTAGATGGCTGTTTTATAGTCTAAGTACCTGTGAAGTGACCCTCTGGGGTCTGAGAAATGCCATAGTCTTCTTGCAATGTAAGTCTCTATTGTTCCAACCTCCTCTATTTCTGCTAGAAAAAAAAGTTTTTCTTGTGAGTCAGATTTATGACTGAGGACAGCTTCCAAACTCATGTCTTAGTGTCACTGGAAGTGAAGACTCTGCCTCATCGCTGCCAATTTGCAAACAATTGCAAGGATAAATTCCTAAAGATCCTAAATTCCTTAAGGATAAATTGGTTTAGCTCACATGCCAATCTCAAAGATAGTGATCAGTGAGATGCAGTCCCAAAATGGGCTTAGCTTAAGTCACAGCTCACCCTTTGACCACCCTGTCCAGGGCATTGAGGGCAAGTAGGAACTTTATAAATCCCATTTACAAACTTTATAAATCAAAAAGGAGGATTTGTCTGCAAAGGATAGCAGGTAGTGGAGAAGATGGTAGACTTTATCATTGGAGAAATGGTGACCTCGGCAGCAACTATCATTTGTGCCTTGTTTGAAAAGGTCAGTACAGTGCCTAATGCCACGCAGCTAGCAAGGAGCATAGCCAGAATTCAGTCCTCTATCTTTCTGCCTTGAAATCCTTTATTCTTAAGTTTCTTTTTAAATGGAATGTATCTGTGGATAAATAGGAAACAAATGCCTGTCAATAAAACATCTGAAGATGTTCTCTGTAATTAACTGTCACACTAATGAAATGCATACATATAGGTTATAATCCCCAATACTTCATAATTATTATTAATATATTAGAAGCCTGATGCACAAAGATTTGTGCCAGAATGGGCCTTCCTTTCCCTGGCTGCTGGCACCACTTTTGCTCTAGTCCAGAGTCACCTTTCTACCTTCCTACATTGCTCAGAGGCCCAGAGTGGCTGGGTATGCAAATTAACTGCCATTTTTGTTGCTTACTCACACCTGATTGGCTGTGGGCGTTGTGAAGGTACGGTCAATTAGCATGTTTGTCTATTATTAGATACTAGTGGACTGGTGCACAAAATTCATGCACTGGGGGGTGGGTGGTCCCTCAGCCCAACCTGCTCCCTCTCACATACTGGGAGCCCTTAGGGGATGTCCAACTGATGGCTCATGCCAGCCTGCCCAAGGCCTAAAGCCTCGCCAGCCACTGCTCCTGCCCAGCTGCCTCTGCACACAGCTCGGGTGGCCAGGGCACCCTGGTGCTTGCCGCCCCTACTGCTTCGTCTCCATCCCTAGGGTCCAGCCCTCACACCACTTGGCCCCGCTGCTTGCCCCCCCCCCCCCGCTCTTGATTGGCTGGTAGCATAGCCAATCAGGAGCCAAGGTACAGTCATATTTGCATGTTACTCTTTTATTAGATAGGAGATGTGATCATCCATATCTTAACTGATGCAAATACAATTAGGAATTGGATTCATTTTACCCATAGACCTATGGCTCAATGTCCTTAATTGCAGAAGACTAAAAATGTCCATGTCTTGAAAAAAATCATCATAATATATTTAAGTGAAAAGAGCAAGTTAAAATAGTACAGCAGTTTGCTACTCCTTTTTTCCCTTTTTACATATACACTTGGTACACAGGCATAGGAAAATTTGGAATGATAAATCCCCAGATGGTAGCTATTTTGGAATGGAATGTATAGGCATTTAAACTCTCTTCTTCTTCTGCCTGCTGTATTTTATACATTTTCCACAGTGAATATGTATTCATTTTCTAATTCTCAATACATTTTTATTAAACTCCTCTGTATGATGATGCATATATGATTCAGACAAAGATGTCAATTTAAGAACTCCCTACTTCAGTACTTCAAGAAACCACATAGTAAAAACACTAAATTGAAGGCCTCAGCATAGCAACAATAATTTCAATAAAAAGATCTCATTAGGTTCTCAATTAACCTTCAAAGTATAAAATAAAAAGATGTTGCAGCAATCAGGTGAAAATGGACTTTAAAGACAACTATCTTTTCTTTACAGTTGCAAATACAGTTGACATGTGAACACGGGTTTGAACTGAATGGGTCAACTTATAAGCAAATTTTAAAAATAAATACTATAAATGCATTTTCTCGTCCTTACAATTCTTAACATTTTCTTTTTTACCTTCTTTATTATAAGAATTCAGTATACAAAACATATAACATAAAAATACGTCAATCAAGTATTTATGTTATCAACAAGTCTTCCAATCAACAGATGGATGGAAATTACTAAAGTTATTGGGTAGTCAAAGTTATATGTGGATTTTTGACAGTATAGGGGGTCAGTGCCTCAGCCCCCATGTTGTTCAAGATCAAGTGAATACGAAAAAGTAAATTAAAGATAGCAGCCTGGAACACTTATAGAGTGGCTGATTTTTAGCAGGTGCAACAGTTTTAGCTAGTTAAAAAGAAACAAGTTATTTCCTAAATTTTTAAAGTGCATGGTACTTAAGTTTAATTCCTTGCTGTCATTTTAACAGTTTTTACAATGCCAGAATTCCATATTATAAATCCCAAATATCTAACTAGTTTGAGTGAGGCCTATAGTAATTTCTGAAAGACTAATTAAAAAGTCTTTAATAACTTAGAGAAAATTATAAAAGAAATTTCCTAGAATGATGCAAAATAAACTCAGCTAAATCACATCCCTATTTTTATATGCAAATAACAATAATGCATTGGTGTACTTCATATTAACCAGGTTTTTTCTATAACCCATTAAGGAAGGACCAAATAGCGTATTATTGAATAATACATTACAGACAATGTATAATTCCCTTGTCATTTTATTATTCACCTTAATCAACTTAACATTCAGCAATTTTAGAAGCCAATTTTTCTTTCTAAATAAAATCTAAGAATTTTAAGTACATCCAAATAATGAGGTATTTCTTATGGTAATAGTGTCAGCACTGCATATATGCTTACTAGTACACTTTGTGGCATTTGGCAAGAACACTCCCATTTTTATGATTATACTTTAATTTTCAGCGCACTATCAAG
Organism: Antrozous pallidus; assembly: GCA_027563665.1. Lineage (NCBI taxonomy): Eukaryota > Metazoa > Chordata > Mammalia > Chiroptera > Vespertilionidae > Antrozous > Antrozous pallidus. Next base: position 92,494,712 of record CM050513.1, read on the forward strand.
GTAATATTACTAGAATGTCTATTTTATGGATAACCAACTTGACTTAAAAAGAAAATTCCTGGTTTATCTGAGAGAAAGGATGATGTATGACAACTAGCTTAATTCTGATGCCTCAACTCAGACAGAAAGAGAAATTTATAAATGTGTTCTCTTAAAGATTTCTGGAGATTTTGATTGATATTTTAAAAAATTATTACACTTAAGAAAAATAATTTATTAATCATAAATTATTAATGTTATTTTTATATTATCCAGATGCACTTCTTATTATAAGTTCATGGAGAATAGACTTCATTTTAGCCATGTATGTGAGTTTATAAATCATCTGATCACAATTTCCCCCCTATTTTGGCTTTAAAGCATATATAGATTTATCAATAAACACAAAATTAAAGTCTCACAAAAAAATGAGAAATAACCCAAGCTCCCTTATTTTACCAGTACAATAGCAAACTATGTATATAGATTACCATAAAATAATGTAATACTTTTCAATTCTCTAGTGAAATATTGAATTTTATGAGTATTTATTTTAAGCATGTTTTTATATTTTAGTCTTTTGAAAATTTTGAATCTAGTTTTTTGATGTATATATATATATATATATATATATATATATAAACATTTCAATGAATACAATGCAAATTTAATCAACCCATTTAACTGACTGTCCATGTTTAGATAATAAAATATTATATATATATTCAAATTGACATTTATTTCCACATGAAATTACCTATTGGAACCTTATGCAGAAAACTATATTCATTTTCTAACACCCATTAAAAACTGTTCTTACATTACCCATGTGTTTTTAAAAAATAAAATTATCATTTTCAAAAATAAAAAACATAAGTATTGAAGAAAAATAATAATTGATCATCTGAATTTCAATTATTTGTGTGAATTTCCAGAAATGTCTTTAGAGATCTAGAACTAATCTGGATACATCTACATGCATAGTAAAATGAAAATGAGAAAAAATATTTTTAAAATTAGCTGGCATAAATTATTTCTTCTCAGTGGTTTACTCTGACCTAATAAGATAGCAAGAAAAAAATGTGTGTGGAAACTTATCTTTATGCCTAAGAATTCATTTTCACTTGTGGTAATAAACTTCTGCCTCCACAAGGTCACCAAATAGAATTTCCAGCTCATCTCCCCCTTCTGATTGCATACCATCTCCAAGTCCCACTCAGCATTGTCTTCCTGACAGCTTCTCCCTCCTCTCCTCTCACTGTGCATCAACTCCATTCCTCACATTGGCATGCTTGCATCCTGCTCTTCCTCGGTCTTGAGTCTGTCCCATACCTTCTGTTTGACCTCTCTTGCCCCATTTATTCACTCAACAAATACTCAAAAAACTGAGCACCTACCATGGGCCAGACACACTTCCAGCAGTGGGGATAGAGCAGTAAACAAAATGGATCACGTCCTTGCTCTCAGGGAACCTACAAACATTTCGATGAAGGGGCTGAGTACTAATGAAGACCTAATACAATGTCTTACAGTGACTGATATATTCTCTGAAGCAAATAAACCTGGGATAAAATAGTAAAATTTCAGAGTGATGGGATGATTTTAGATTGGCTGTTTGGTAAAGATATGTTGAGAAAATACCCTCAATCAGACATTAGAATAAAATGAAATCTGCATTAATAGAATACTTACCATGGAGCATGCTTTTTTTTCCCCTTTAGTTTATACTTTCAAGTCTTTACCATGGTTCATCATGGGATCCCCTTGGGTAGAATGAGACTGTCTTATCCCCAAGTAGCTATTATAGCCAAGAAAGAGAAGAAGGGGTAATAGGCAGAAAACATGGGCTGGTATAAACAGCTGAAAGTGGTGTCGTGCAAATTTGAAGACAGGACAGAGAGATGACAACCTTTTCACATTTGATCTTTATGACCTGTCAGGCCTGATTGCAAAGCAGTTATTCTTAACATTTAAGAAAGCTGGAACTGTGACAGCATAGTGTCTCCTAACATGAAATGGAGATACAATCAATGTGTGAAAGCTACAACCAAAAATGGTTTGTCTCAACACCAAATCAAATCGCGAAACAGTTGTCCATGAATGGAGCAGCCACCTCTCAACTGTTAGTTATCTCACCATTTAAGACCAATTGGCGGTAACAATACAGACAAGATCTAAAGACCAGCTTAAGTTTTCAATTACATGATTTTTTAAAAAGTATAGTTTTATGAGTATAATGAAATAATTCTACAGAACAAAATATATTGTTCTCTTGTTATATATTAATATTGGAAAATAGTCTTAAAATTAATTTTCCATCTCTTTAATAGTCAAAACTTCAAAAAAGTTTTGTTTGTACAATGATCAAAACCAGAATTAGCACAATCTGTAAAATAAGGAGACTAAGTACATTTTTTTTCCAAGGGAGTTTTGTGAATATCAGTCCTTGATAAGAAAGTTGGGAAGATTTGATCTCCTCCATGCAACTTTTTCTGATTCTGAAATTTAAATTATAATTCATTTTGCTGCCATATTTTCTTACCATCAAGGTTATATTTCTCGTTTTTAAAAAGAGAGAGATAAGCCAAGACCGGTTTGGCTCAGTGGATAGAGCATCGGACTGCAGACTGAAGGGTCCCGGGTTCGATTCCGGCAAGGGCATGTACCTTGGCTGCGGGCACATCCCCAGTAGGGGGCGTGCAAGAGGCAGCTGATCGATGTCTCTCTCTCATCGATGTTTCTGGCTTTCTATCCCTCTCCCTTCCACTCTGTAAAAAATCAATAAAATATATTTAAAAAAAAAAAAGAGAGAGAGAGGTAAAACAGTCCCAGAAGAGGAACCAAGATGGCGGCATAGGAAAACACCTATTGTGCTGCCCTGCGCAACAATTCCAAAACTACAACATAACAACAAAACAAACATCATCCAGAATCACTGGAAAGCTGGCTGAGTGAAAATTCCACAAATAAAAGTAAAGGTGGGACACAAACTCAGAAGAGCGGTGGAGCGCAGCCTTGAAGATACGCATAGACTCAGAGGTTAGGAGCCTTGAGCACACACACGGGCTGTAGGGCTGGCAGCAGCAATCCCAGCTGGATTTCTCCAACTGGAGAGGGCAGAGACGTCCCACTGCACAGATTCCCCAGTGCCAGGTGAGGTCTGAGGTCTGGGGTACGCACGCTAAAAGCCGGGCGCAGCAGAGGTCTCCGAGTTTGAGGAGAGTACGCGTAACTTACAACAGCAGTTTGCGCACATAAAGTGTGCGACAGCACAGATTCATGACGTGCTCCCTCGTACGGGAGACCACCGGACAGCTTTGTTTTACAACCCTGGGCAAGACTTTGGGTGTGCAGACTCATTTGGGGAGCGGCAGCGTTGTCTGGCAACGGGTGGAGACCAGCGGCGGCTTTCTCTTGGAGGTGCCTACAGCCATTACCACCCAACACAGAGACCCGTGCACCACATAGGACTTAGCTGACACTGACACTGCCTGCTCAGCTCAGAGACTCCGCCCATCCAACCTGAACACAGCTCACCTCAACACCCAATTGGCCTGGAGGTCAAACCCTCCTAGTGCTAACAACAATTAGCTGGGCTTAACTCCAACAATACTGTACAACCCATAAAGGATTGCAGTAAGAGTATCCACTCAGGTAACTGGGGAGGCTGAGCCACTGTCCCTTAGAGGACATCTACCACACAAAGCTAATGGACCAACTCATGAAAGCAGCCAACATGCAGAGACATGGAAAGAAATCATATGTGAAAGAAATGGAGGGAAAAAAAGATTGGACATAGAATTCAAAACCAGGGTTATAAGGCTTTTCAAGAGGCTCCTAAAAATGGCCGAGAACTACAAGGAAATAAACAAGACCTATGAGGAAATGAACAAGACCTACAAGGAAATGAACAAGACCTGCGAGGAAATGAACAAGACCTACCAGGATATGAACGAGACCCTCAAGGATATGAAAAAGGACCAACTAGAAATCAAGCATACACTGACCGAAATAAAAAATATTACAAAAGTCCTAAAAGCAGTCCAGAGGGCCACAAGAACCAAGTCAAAGATTTGAAATACAAAGAAGCAAAATCCACTTGGCTGGAAAAGCAAGAAACAAAAAGAATCCAGATAATTGAAGATAGTGTAAGGGGCCTCTGGGACAACCTGAAGCATGCCAACATCCGAATTATGGGGGTGCCAGAAAGAGAGAGAGCAAGGTAATGAAAACCTACTTGAAGAAATAGTGACTGAAAACTTCCCCCACCTGGTGAAAGAAACTGACTTAAAAGCCCAAGAAGTACACAGAACCCCAAACTATAAGAATCTAAAGAGGACCACACCAAGACACATCATAATTAAAATGCCAAGAGCAGAAGATAAAGAGAGAATATTAAAAGCAGCAAGAGAAAAACAGTTACCTATAAGGGAGTACCCATACGATTGTCAGCGGATTTCTCAACAGAAACGATGCAGGCCAGATGGGAGTGGCAAGAAATATTCAAAGTGATGAGTAGCAAGAATCTACAACCAAGATTACTCTGTTCAGCAAAGCTATCATGCAGAATTGAAGGTCAGATAAAGTGCTTTGCAGATAAGAAAAAGCTAAAGGAGTTCATCACCACCAAACCAATATTATATGAAATGTTGAAAGATATTCTGTAAGAAGAGGAAGAAGAAAAAGGTAAAAATATAAATTATGACAACAAATACACATCTATCAACAAATGAATCTAAAAATCAAGTGAATTAATAATCTGATGAACAGGATAAACTGGTAAATATAACAGAATCACGGACATAGAGAGGGAATGGACTGAAAATTCTTGGGGAGAAAAAGGGAGTGGGAAATTCAGCAAGAGACTGGACAAAAATCTTGCAACAATGGGAGAGGACAGTGCGGGGGTATGAGGGTGGACAGTGGGTACAGGGTGGAGGGGAGCTATAGGGGATAAAAAAGGGAGAACAATGTAATTAATAAACTGAACAATAAAAAAGGGGGGGTGAGGGTGGACAGTGGGTACAGGGTGGAGGGGAGCTATAGGGGATAAAAAAGGGAGAACAATGTAATTAATAAACTGAACAATAAAAAAAGAGAGATAAATACAAAATATGCCTGCTATATAAGTATAGGCACTGTTTCTTAGAATATATTCACTATTTCCATGAATCACTTCTAGAAAAATGATACTACAGTTAAACTTGGGAAATGCAATACATACATCATAGTTCTCTTTTGGAAAACAAAAATGCATATGAACATCCTAAATATTCTGAGATATCCTGCTACTAAAATAACACTAGTTTAAACAGACTTAAACAGATTATTGCTCCAATTCATGCCATTACAGAACTGTTTGTTTTCAATAACACCTGCTGACATTGCACATTTTGAAAGATGATGCTCTATACACATTTTTATTGTTCTACTTATTGATTTTGCATTGGCAATTTTTACTGTCCCATTTCTTTTTCCTCTTTTTATTTTTGTATGTAACACTTATTGAGTGCTTACTGTATTCTAGACACTGTTTAAAGTACTTTATGGTTATTATCCCACCTATTCGTAACAATAATACTCTGAGATAAATATGTAACAGATTGTCAAAGGGGCCCCTGAGAGTTGAAATAACTCTTCCCCACATCCTGCTGCTGGTAAGTGGCACAGCTGGGAGCTGAGATGAAATCGGGTCTCTCCAACTTGCTGCTTATGCTCTGAACAAATAAGCAACCAAGCTTACTCTTGCACTCCCAACATGCTACTGCTCCCATGCTCCACAGAGAACAACAGTCTACCTAGTTCCCAACCCAACAATGCTTTCCAGACCTTATAGTTACAGGATTCCTTTTCTGTGTTTGAAGTTGCTGGCCAATCCCTCCCACTTGAATTCAGGGTTTCCTTGATTCTGCTTTTCCTGTGTACCTCTCTGGCTGTTCCTTCTCTATCTTTATAGATTTCTTGTTACATGTTGGTGCTCTCAAGCCCCTATCCTGGCTCACTGCCCTTTTCTCCTTTGCCTTCTGCTGGGACAATATGGAAATTGCTAGAGCCAAAAGTACCAGGAGAGAAGAGGACAAGAGCCTTGTGTTCTGTCTCCCACCTCATCCCACCCCATTTACCCTCTTACTCATTTCTATTTGTGCCACAGTAACCTCAAATCAATGACACAAGTGTGCAAAGAAGTATCTCACATTTATTTAAGCTGAAAGAGGTGGTACAATGGGTCTCTAAGGCCACCATAGATTAATTATTTAAGGCTATGCCCATGGATTAAACACCACCCATACAGATAACTAAGACTAAGGTATAAAAAAGGTCTCATCTCTTAAGAGTCAAGTTCAGGCAAAAAAAATTAAAGAATCTCTAGTAAAGTAATGCAGAAATCTTTGCCAGTTGTGATTGGCAGTAGTCATAAAAGAGGGATGAAATAGAAGAGGAAGCAAGAATATTACCTGCATTTGTGAGTATTGCCTGAAGTTGCAGATCACATATAGATGTGTAGAAAGCTATTTCCCATAGTATTTTAACTCTAGTTTTTCATTGATGAAAATAAATAACAGTTGAGGTAACACTGATAAAGAAATGAGGAGCCAGGACTATTATTTTTCTGAAAAAGAATAATATCAGTATTTTGATCTATGATTCTAATGAATTCTTCATATAAGGGAATGGTAACATTTTGCTTTTGTTTTTAGTTTATTTATTACATTGTAATTATAAAGATTTAATTCACATAACAATACTTTTCTCATGTTTTCCTTAAAGATTTGTTCACAGGTCATTATTATATTTAACAAGTCTCAGTCAGAAACCAATTATAATACTGTCAAAATTTGAATCCTCTTTATTAAGCCTCTGTTATTGCCTAATATCACATACTAAGTAGAGTGGAATACAAAAACTTACAAAGGAAATTTCTTTATTTCAAAAATATTCACATCATATTGGAGTAATTAAATGAATGTATGAAGTTCTTTCCAGTAAAGCTCATCATTGCATGGGGACTATGGTTCTGAAAATGCAACACCATTGGAAGTATGTACCTAAAGGTATTAACTTAGAAGAAAATGAAAACTAAATATACTGGTACATGGTCATTGCTGTTAAGTTGCTGCTAAGCCTTCTATTTTGGCACACAGCTGTCAGTCACAATGGTTTAAAAAACTGTAACACCAAAGATCCTTTGCAAACCCTCAAGACTCAAGTTCAAATTGTACTTATAATACTCAAGAGTCAATGTGCTTGTAAGTTTAAATAACTTTAGTTGTATATTTAGATGCTAGATATAGTGCTACATTAAAAATAAGTACAATTCAGATAGAGAACCAAGATGGCGGCATAGGTAAAACACCTATCTTGCTGTCATACACAGCAATTTTAAAACTACAACTTAACGAAAGAACAAACACCTTCCAGAATCACCAGGAAGCTTGCCGAGTGAAAATTCCACAAAAAAAAGTGAAGATAAGACACTGTGACTCAGAGGAGCGGCTGAGGACAGCGTTGAAAGATACGCACGGAGAGAGGTTTGGAGCGCATGCGCCAAGGGATAGGGCGGTCGACTGAAAACCAGCCAGTTTTCTCGAACGGGGAGACAAAGACGTCCCACTGGACTGATTCTCCAGCTCTGGGCGAAGTCCAGGGAACCCACTATCATACGGGGTAAAAACTGGACAGCAGGAGGGCACACCAAAGCTCGGGTGCTGCAGGGCTCTCCCGGCTTGTGGAGAAGGCAAGCTTGCGGGTGAACTTGGGAACAGCTCAGCTGTGTGACCATGTAGAGAGCGCTCTGCGACTTGCTATCTCATTCGGGAAACTGTCAGACTGCTTTGTTTTACGACCCTGGGTGAGACATTGGGTGTGCAGACTCATTTGGGGAGAGTCTTAATTCCCCGGCAGCCGGTGGAGCTCGGCAGCGGCTCTCTCTCAGAGGTGCTGGCGGCCATTGCCACCTACACAGACTCCCTGGGGCCACATAGGGCGGCGTTAACACTGTCTGCTTGGCCCAGAGACTCCACTCATCCAACCTGAGCACAGCTGAACTTCACAGACAATTAGCCTGGAGGTCAACCCCTCCAAGTGCTAACAACGATTAACCTGAGCTTAACTTCAGCAAGACTGTGCAGCCCATATCCACCTCAGGTAACTGGGGAGGCTGAACCACTGTCCCTTGTAGGAAGTCTACCACACAAAGCTAATTGACCAACTCAGGGAAGCAGCCACCATGCAGAGACATGGAAAGAAATCAGATGTGAAAGAAATGGAGGAAAAAAAACGACTGGACATGGAATTCAAAACCACGGTTATAGGACTTCTCAAGAGGCTCCAACAAAAGGTCGAGGCCTATAAGGAAATAAGCAAGACCACAAAGGAAATGAACAAGACCCTCAAGGATATGAACGAGACCTGCAAGAAAGTGATCAAGACCAACGTGGAAATGATCAAGACCAACGTAGAAATGAATGAGTCCTACAAGAAAATGAAGGAGACCCTCAAGGATATAAAGGAGAATCTCAAGGATATGAAAAAGGACCAACCAGAAATTAAGCATACACTGACTGAAATAAAAAATATTATACAAAGACCTAAAAGTGCTCTGGAGCACCCCAAGAACCAAGTTAAAGATTTGAAATACAAAGAGGTAAAATCCACTTAGCTGAAAAAGCAAGAAACCAAAAGAATCCAAAAAATTGAAGATAGTGTAAGGGGCCCTGGGACAACCTCAAGCATACCAACATCCAAATTATAGGGGTGCCAGAAAAAGAGAGAGAGCAAGGTAATGAAAACCTACTTGAAGAATAGTGACCGAAAACTTCCCACACCTGGTGAAAGAAATTGACTTAGGAGTCCAAGAAGCACACCGAACCCCAATATATAGGAACCCTAAGAGGACCACACCAAGGCACATCATAATTAAAATGCCAAGAGCAAAAGACAAAGAGAGAATATTAAAAGCAGCAAGAGAAAAACAGATGGTTACCTATAAGGGAGCACCCATACGATTGTCAGCGGATTTCTCAACAGAAACGATGCAGGCCAGATGGGAGTGGCAAGAAATATTCAAAGTGATGAGTAGCAAGAATCTACAACCAAGATTACTCTATCCAGCAAAGCTATCATGCAGAATTGAAGGTCAGATTAAGTGCTTCGCAGATAAGAAATAGCTAAAGGAGTTCATCACCACCAAACCAATACTATATGAAATGCTGAAAGATATTCTTTAAGAAGAGGAAGAAGAAAAAGATAAAAGTGTAAATTAGGAATAACAAATACACATCTATCAACAAATGAATCTAAAAATCAAGTGAATTAATAAGCTGATGAACAGGATAAACTGGTGAATGTAACAGAATCACGGACATAGGGAGGGAATGGACTGACAACTCTTGGGGAGAAAGGGGGTGTGGGAAGTGCAGCAAGAGACTGGACAAAAATCATGCAACTATGGGAGAGGACAGTGGAGGGGGGTGAGGGTGGAGGGTGGGATGGGTACCAGGTGGAGGGGAACTATAGGGTGGGAAAAAAAAGGGAACAATGTAATTAATAAACTGAACAATAAAGATAAAAAAAGAAAAAAAATAATAAAATAAGTACAATTCATATATTGCTTTTTTTTTCTTTTTCTGCAGCAGGTTTATTTGTACAAACAGCGCAGAAGGGCACCAGCGCCAGCAGACAGTGGCCCCGGGGCCCCACCAGTCCTTCCGTCCTCACGTTGGCAGACAGAGGCCTCTACTGCGGAGCCTTTCGCGGGGGCCTGGGTGCCTTTGGGGGGAGCCTGGTTGCCTTTGTGAGCGGGGGCCTGGGCATCTTTAGGAGCCTGAGCTGCAGCTGCACCCGAAACCTTGACCTTGGCCTTGGCCTTTGGCCAGCACAGCCTGAACCCCTTGGCAATGCGGGCACGGGCATGTTTCCCAAGCTTGGGGTGAGCGATGTAGGCAAGACGACTGAGTTTACGGCTGCAGCCCTTTGGGATGTTGGCCCTGGGCTCCTTGGTCTTCACCAGGGAGGGCCTTGATGGCCTTGGCGTGTGCGCTCATGGTCTTGGCGTTGTTGGCCTGCATCTTCTTCAGGCCCTTCTTGTGCTTCTTGGCAAAGCGCATGTTCCTTAGGAACTTAGGGTCTACCCCCTTAGGAGATTCGTATATTTGTGACTGGGGTTTCTTGATGCAATTTCTGTGCCATTTCCGAGACTGATTGTGCGTGATGTGGTTCTTGGACTTGGCCATCTCTGCACCGAAGCCCGCGGCTCCCAAAGCGCCAGGGACCGGAAGAAAAAGCCATATATTGCTTTTAATTGCCTATGTATATAGATGTATATTTTTATGGACCAAAATGAGGCTGAGGTATACAGTGAGTGTCCTATTTTTTCATAAAACAATAATCTTTCACACAACAAAGAACAAAAGCAAATGGATGTGCAAACTATTACCACCAATCTCTTATGGAAGCCCAGCCCACTGAATCTTTTCCAACTTATTGGAGATGTCACATGTAGAGGGTTTCTCTAAAAGGTGGGCAGCAACATTTATCAAAGGAATCAGTGGCAGAGAAGCAAACTTTATTCCTATAAGGTTGTTTTAGGCCAGTGGTCGGCAAACTCATTAGTCAACAGAGCCAAATATCAACAGTACAACAATTGGAATTTCTTTTGACAGACAAATTTTTTAAACTTAAACTTCTAACGCCATTTCTTCAAAATAGACTCTCCCAGGCCATGGTATTTTGTGGAAGAGCCAGGCTCAAGGGCCAAAGAGCTGCATGTGGCTCCCGAGCTGGAGTTTGCCGACCATGGGTCTAGGCTGTTCTGGAAAGATGAAAAGATTATGGTTCATCTACCACTCTTCTATATAATAAAAGCCTAAGCAACTGTTACAGTGGAACAACCAGAATGAACAGTCGTTATGACAAGCACTGACCACCAGGGGGCAGATGCTCAACACAGGAACTGCCCCCTGGTGGTCAGTGCGCTCCCATAGCGGGAGCACTGCTCAACCAGAAGCTGGGCTCATAGCTGGCAACTGCAGCAGTGGTGGCAGGAGCCTCTCCTGCCTCCATGGCAGCACTAAGCAATAGTGAGCCCCAGCAGTAAGGAGCAGTGAGCAAGCGGGTGGTTAGAAGCGAGGGGTCCCAGACTGCAAGAGAGATGTCTGACTGCCAGCTTAGGCCTGTGGGCAGTGGGCCTAAGCCAAAAGGCAGACATCCACCAAAGGATCTCAGACTGCAAGAGGGCACAGGCCAGGCTGAGGGAACCACCCCCGCACCTAGTGTACAAATTTTGTGCAACAAGCCTCTAGTATTGTATAATATAGATTGCATATGAGCCTTCAATGAGGAATGAGAGAGAGAGAGAGAGAGAGAGAGAGAGAGAGAGAGAGAGAGAAGAAGAAGAAGAAGAAGAAGAAGAAGAAGAAGAAGAAGAAGAAGAAGAAGAAGAAGAAGAAGAAGGAGGGGGAGGAGGAGGAAGAGGAGGAGGAGGAGGAGGAAGAAGGGGAGGAGGAGGAGGAGAAGGAGGAGGAGAAGGAGAAGGAGAAGGAGAAGAAAGAGGAGAAGGAGAAGAAAGAGGAGAAAAAGGAGAAGGAGGAGGGGGAGGAGGAGGAGGAGGAGGGGGAGGAGGAGGAGGAGGAGGAGGAGAAAGAGAGAGAGTTGTGCAAGGGAGAAAACGAAAAGGAAGAAAGGAGGTCATATGGAAGTGAGGAAAGGCAGACAGAGCTTGGGAAGTGGATATTTCTCCTGAATAGTAGTACTATGGCCAGCATCATAATGCTAAACATAAACCTCTTTCAGAGAATATAATTAAGGCCTTCTTTTCAAATTTGATGTTCTTTGGCTATAAGTCAGGTAAGAGCAGAAATGGAAAGAAATACAGAAAGGAGGTTAAGAAAGAAAGAAGGATTCATGCCAAGTCCATGAGTTTAGGGAACCATTCCAGCTGACTACTAATAAGCATCATTTCAGGGAAGGCAGAATTTACATTCCTACGATGTCATAGTCTACTATTTGCATCTTACTTGACAAAATCCTGATATAGAGTGAACTGATACAGGAAACAATTGTCAGAGAGAGGTTTGGTAAAGATATGATAGATGACAGAAGTTACATTGTCTTCAAGGGGAATTATGGGAAGATGTGTAAGAGGGAGACTCAGCAGATAAATATTCCATTTGCATTCATATATGGGTAGAAGATTTTGAGATTGGTAGGCTCCCAGTATATTTGATAAACAAAGTCTTTTGCTTTTTATTTTTATATGTACCATCAATATTGGGATATATTTTAAATTTTTATAAACAACATTGTGTGTATGCAACATCGATTAGGCAGATATTCACCATATAATATTCAGTGGGTGGTTTAGGCAACATGAGATGCTTGATTAAATGTATACCTCACTAAGACATGGATAAGAAATGATGGACAAAGACAATAATCTCTCCCTCCATTTGGAGATTATTCTTCAATTTAATCCATGTGCCTTGCTATATCTTAGCAGAAGATTATTTCACGCAGAATAAATAGCACAGAGGCTCTAGGACTACCTCAGTGGTGATAGCTGGTGATAGCTGATTCAAATCTTCAGACTTTCCTACCACTTAATTTGTGAAAAAGTAAAAAACTATAAATCAAGCGTCATACTTGAGTTTCTCTGTGGTTTTTAGAGATTTTCATTTTCATATGAGGATACTTCAAATGGAGTAATAAAGACTTATTGAGATGAGATCTACAGAGATTTGGGGGTGGGGGTTTGTTTCTTACTACACATAGAACTTTCTAGATCTTACCATTGAGATTCAATTGACAACATGGTATTTAATAATCACATTTTTCTTCATATTCCTGTCATCACCAGCATATTAAACTTATTTTACTGACATGTATTCAGGACCTTAAATGCAAAAATTTCTCCAAATTATAAAGAAATTATACTATGTACCCAATTTACCATGTAATATACTATTCCCCAAATGTAAATGCATAACCCTAGGTGCCCAACTTGCCACTTTGAACATCTCGTCAAATATAAAAAAATTAGATTAAATGAAATAGCAAATGTGAAATGCATGGAAGACTGTCTGGTACATTGTGTATATTCAGTATATTTCAGGCTGAGTGGCATAGCAGTATCCTTCCTCTGGTGTACTTTGTATTCAAGTGACATAAAGCACTGCACTTATCTATAATATATAAAAAGCTAATATACAAAGTGTCCCCTCAGAAGTTCGACCAGGAGACCAGGAGTTTGATCATTCGCTATGACGTGTGCTGACCACCAGGGGGGCGACACAGAACATGGTGGGCAAACAGTGGCAGCAGCGTGGCACTGAGGGGCGAGGGAAGGAGGAGGTGGGGTAGTAGGGAGGCAGAAAACCTGATCACTTGCCAGGCCTAGGGACCCTACCATGTACGAATTTCCTGTACTAGGCCTCTAGTATAAAATTAAGGGCAAAGTTCTACAAAACTGTTTGTCCCATTAGAATATTTACTTAAATGACAAGCTCTATCAGTGTACTTACTATGTGATGAAGTTTACCATAACTGCCATCAACCTGCAAATGTGCAGAAGTTGAGCTACTTTGTGGAAGGAACAAGGCAAACTTCTCTCACGGTCACTGAGAGTGCCATTATGTTATCATTGACCATTTTCTCCAATATCAAGTTTTATGAGAACTTTTGCCACATATTTTACATTGTAATTGCTGCACTCTGTGCCCTCTCCCATTTCTGGAGCTCTCTCTCATTACAAAGAATTCAAGTAAAAACCTGCAGCTGTGTCAAAGGTTGGATTTGGACCAGGTGTCATATATGTGTAAGTCTTAGCCATGACTTAGTAAAAATGTGTGCTGACTCCATTTCTCAATTTGGATGCATGACAAGTGTAGCATATACAAAGAGTCATGTCAGAATTTGACAGATAGAAAAATTAATAGGAAACTTAACTCGAATGCATTGTGGTGTGTGGGTGTATGCTCATAGAGTTTTCTCCTGGAGTGAAAACATATTAATGAGCTTATTATTAACCAGATTCTAAGTAAAATGATTACTTAAACTTAAGAAAAGTGTAAAAACATAGTAAATATAATTTAGAATCTTCTCAACGCACTCTGTTGCTATTCCTCCCTGAAACTATTTTTTCATTAAGATAATTGAAAATATGGAATATTTAGAAGTGACACTGTTTTCAATCCATTGGCCCTGCTCCGAAGTCTCCTTGTCAAGCATTCATAATCAATGGCGCGTGCCAGCAAGAAGTGACTCTTTGATAAGGAAACATTTGCATCCATCAATGTCTTGTCCATTTCTGAGGAAGGTAGCCTGTGGTGCTGAAAGAATAGCTCCCTGTGACCTGCGCAGACACAGTTTGCTTTGGGGAGAATGGACAGGAACGACTCAAGACAACACTGAAGTAGATCCCCACCCTCCCCCGAAAAGACACAAGTAGTAGGCAATTAGCTCATAACTTCACACCACTTTCCAAGAAAACATCTAGCTAAAATGTCTAAATGTTTATGTACAGTATAGTTGTCAAACTAGATTTTTTTTTTAAAGCAGCCCTCTCCTTTTCCTCAAAGTAAAACCCTGGAGTAGGATATTCCAAAGAAGGCATGAAAAAGTAAATTATACCGATTTTTCTGCCATTGGAATATAGAGGTACCATTCTCGGTAAATACACTGAGGAAAGTCTGAAGACGCCGTAAAGGGTTTTCTCAGGGAGCAAGGAGTCCCCTCTAGGCTCAAGCTGACACTCCTTCTTCCAAAGAAAACCATTCTCACGACCCACCCCCAGCAGCCCTTTGGGCAGCCGGGAGCTCAGCGCCCGCCCCCGGGATGATCCCAGCAAAAGGTAAATTAAAACAAAGCAGGCTCACTCCGCTGGGGGAGGCGGCAAGGTTGAGCAGCATTGGGGTGCAGCACGAAGCGGCCAGAAGAAGGGAAAGTGACCTCATTTTGCTGGAGGAAGCTTTCACCAACAAGCCCACCTCTGATGTGGTTATAGCAGCAGCGGCATAAGAGCACAGAGGTTGAAAGCCGGAGGGAGCAAACTTCTCCATCCTCCCACCCCGTCCCCCAAGAGCGCGGGGAGCACGAACCCGCCAGGACAACAAAGCGTGCTCCCAGCCGCGAGGCCACCGCGTCCCGGGGCGCCCAGGTCCGTGGTGGCAGAGCCGGGAGCAGGCTGGACCGCGGGCGGGGTGCAGGGCTCCCTACCTTGAGCAGCACAAAGAGCCCGAGCAGAGGCAGGAGGCGGCGGCCGCCGCGGGTGCTCGCGGGCAGGTGCCCCATCGCAGCGCGGATGGGGGACCCGGAGGGACGGCGGTGCAAGCTGGTGCCCCGGTGGCGGCTCACAATGGAGAACTGGGGCAGCAGCCTCAGACCTGGGTCGCCGAGGCAGCTCCGGGAGGACGCATGCTGCCTTTCCGGTCTCCCTGACGCGGCTTTCTTTCCTGTATTGCACCCGGGGTCCTCCGGGAACGTGCCAGGCGCTGCCGTTCTTGAACAGCTAAGGATGGGGAGGGTGGGAGGAGTGGGCGAGGCTCTGCTGCCACCGCGGCCGCTGCTGCCAGAGGAGGCGCGGGTCCGCGTGGCGAGCGAGAGGCGGGGACCCTGTCCCACCTCGCCAGGCTCTCTGGCAGCAGCAATGTTCTCTGGGCTGCGGAATCATAAAGTGGCAGCAGCCTCCCAGCCCTCCCACTAGGGTCCGCCCGCTGCCTCCTATTGCTGGGTTCCGCACCAACTCCTCCCACAGACTCAGACTTGGGAGTTGTGTGCGGGTTTTCCTGACTCCTCTGGACCAACTCAGGGACCAGATCCCAGTCCCCTCTCAACCTCCCCACATATGCTTTCAGTCTTGGTTATAAAGGACCAGTAGTAACTTGAAAGGGAGTGGTGGGTTGTGACTAGCGATGGAGTGAGTGCATGGTGTGTGTGTTTGTGTGTGAGAGAGAGAGAGAGAGCGAAAGAGAGAGAGAGAGAGACAGAGAGAGAGAGAGAGAGAGAGAGAGAATATAACCCTTCTCTCTTCCGTTCTCCCTATCCCATTTAAACACTCTCTGCCCCACACTCTACCAAGGAGGATACAGCACAAGTATACACATTCTCCATTTGGAATCAGGAGTTCTTGTAAATTTCAAGGGCCATCCTTTGATACCTTTTATCCTGTAAATGCAAAAAGAACTTTCGCTGTGATGCAGATTTTTATATGATTATATTTTGCTGTGTTGTCTTTCTATTTTTTCTTCATCACTTCTTTCAGAACTTGCTTAGCTTTTTATGCCTTTGCACACATATACATATGGACCACTTTGGGGAAACATTAACAGTAAACAGTAAAGCATTCTTTATTAATTTGCATTATTAATACTCCATTAAGTACCACTATAATTAGATGGCCATAGACTGCCCTTATCTACACTAATAAAAGAGAAACATGCAAATTGACCATCACTCTGCTATACCCACCAGCCAATCAGGAGCAAGTATGCAAATTAGCCCAACAAAGATGGCAGCGGCCACTGAGCTGGAGCAAGCAGGAGGGTTGGGTTGTTCCCAGTGATGGAGGAAGCTAAGCATGCTGTCCACCCCAGCTGGCCCTGGCCTCCACTCAAGACTACAAAGTTTCAATTATAGAAGATAAATAAATCCAATACCTGCTTCCAGCTGGCCCTGGCCTCTGCTGAAGGAGGCACTGGAAAAAAAAAAAAAAAGAAAGAAAGGAGAGGCTGGAAGCTTGGGTCACTGGGGAGTGTGGCCAGCCTGCAAACAGCCATCAGTCCCTCACCCAGGCTGGCCAGGCACCCTAGTGAGATCCCTCAACCTGAAGGAATTGTGGCCAGCCTGCAAACAGCCATCAGCCCCTCACTCAGAGTGGCCACACCCACATGGCCCAATCCCTGTAAATGGGCAGTCGAACATCCCTTGAGAGGTCCCAGATTGGAGAGGGTGCAGGCTGGGCTGAGGGACATGAATTTCATGCACTGGGCCTTTAGTTATTTCATAATCACAGAAAATGTTCTCCCCATTGTAGGTATTTTACACAGTTTTTGCTAGACAAAATAGTTTTGTTTGTTTTTATTGCACTTAAAACAAAAACAGTTTTATGAATCTTCCTAGGAGAGACTCCCAGAAGAATGTGAATGCTGTATCATCAGCAGTTTCCAATGCAGTACTTCCAAAGTATGCTATTTTCAAGATTCCAAATCAATAAGAATGGGCATTGGCAGTATATAGTGCATGTAGTAGTGTGTGCTTCACCAATTGCTTCAAAGTGTTTGTTCTGATTTCATTAACTCAACAATTCTGGTAGGTAAAGAAGGCTGAGGTCATTATCACCAACTATTTTTCTTGGAATGCTGCTTCTCAGAGAACAGCTAAATGCAGAAAAGCAGAACCTTTTCCATGCCCTAAGACAGGCCTTTAACATGAATCCTCACAAACTGAAAGAAAGCTATTTCCTCTGGAAATAATTACATGGTTTTTAATAATCAAGAGACTGGAAGATCCTTTTTTAAATCTGTAGGAGGCTTGATCTTCGTTAGGCAAAGCAACCTTTGCCTAAATATCTGAAAATGAATCTATGCCTGTGTAGTTCACACTATCTCTCCTGTAGAAAGAGGAGCAGTAGCAGCAGCCACAGAGCAGGAGTTTCAATCCCTAGGAGAGGTTTAATGAGGAGTCAAATGGAACTCTTCCAGTACCCTTGCCAATGAGGCTGAATTCTGTCCTCCAGGGACTAACTCTAATGTAGTTCAGTATGTTTAGTCCTGGCTTCACTGCTGAAATCGCCTGCAAGGCTGTCAGCACTTTCAGTATTAGAGAGTTGCATTTATGGGGGTTGCCCTATGACAAATAGTTTGCTTTATATGGATCGCAGGGAAAACCCAAGCCATTGATCTCCAGACCATATGCCACTTGAAAAGCATAGTAATAGCTATGTAGTTTGTCATCCATATCTCACATGCTACAATTATTACCACATATGAACTCTAGATTATGTGTAATATGCTTTTATAATTGAATGCCTAGGCAGCATTTCGACTTTCCATTTATCTAAACATTTGCTTTAGTTTTGCTCTTGATGAACACTGGGTTCTCACCTAAAAGACGTGTTGACAATTCATAAATTCTGTCTTTCAAAATCAGGATGATTGACAGGCCTCAGGTGAATAGCATATTTCAACTGCCAAGATATATTATTCTTGTCACACTTGAGAAACAGTGAAATTTACTACAGAAGGTCATATTTGCTTTTACATGGATACTCTTTTCCCGTTGCCTCCTTTTTTCTTCCTAAATAATGTCTATTGAGGAATCAATCATTTTTTAACTTGAATCTTACATAATTTTAAAGAAAACCAAATAAGAATACTGTAACACAGGGCATAGTTTTATGACAAAAATCATCTGCTCAAAAGAATAGGAAAACCTGAGCAGATATTAATCACTGGACACAAACTGCAGGCTATGGAATGAGTGAATGATCCTAAATGAGGGAGGCAGAATTGTCATTTTTAGATACTATTCCCTCTAGCAGTCAGTTATGTACTAGGATTATTGTGTATTGTTGACAAGTCCTTTACTTTCCTAATTTTTTAAAAAGACATTAAACATTCCTATCTCATGAAGTTTTATTTCATGGCCTGTCTGTATGTGATGTATTGGCTAATGACTTTTATAATAATTTTTCTGAACCATTACAGACATTGTTATCATCTACTCACCTAGCTGTTCTTCATAATGAGGTATCTTGATTAATTTTAATTTAAAGCATCAGCATCCTGCATGAGAGGATCCACTTTAGCCTTAAAAAAAAAGCATGACTAGAACTTATATGTAATATGTCAGTAAAGCAAAACAGATTGTTTGTTTGCTCAGTGAAAATGATGCCTGCTGACCCTCCCTTTTCTTCCTTCTTTACTTCCCTTCAAATTAAAGATACAATGCAACATTTACTATCTAACAT
The DNA here is from genome assembly GCA_027563665.1 of Antrozous pallidus. Taxonomy (NCBI): domain Eukaryota; kingdom Metazoa; phylum Chordata; class Mammalia; order Chiroptera; family Vespertilionidae; genus Antrozous; species Antrozous pallidus. The sequence continues at coordinate 92,513,652 of CM050513.1, forward strand.
GTGTACAGAGTCTACATATGTCTCTCTTAAAAAGTGGATGCAGACCTATCCAGTGTTTCCCAGTAGTTAGAGCATAGGCCTGTGCACCAATGAGTTGCAGGTTCGATTCCCTTGATCAAGGAAGAACACACATCTGGGTTGCAAGTTTGATCCCTGGCCCAGATGGATTCCCTCCCCCAGTAGATACCCAGTCCCCATCGGGATACAGGTGGGATGCAAACAATCAATGTTTCTCCCTATCTCTCTTTCTCTCCTCTTCTTTGCCCTTCCCTCCCTTCTACCCTCTCTAAAAAAATCAATGGAAAAAATATCCTCGGGTAAGGATTAACAAACCAAAACAAAACAAAAATGGTTGCAAATGTATAATTATGGAAAAATTTGTCATCATGATTTCAGGTCATGGTGATTTCAGGTACTGGAGAAACTGTACTGCGTGGCCTTAACAGTTAAGGATTCTATGAGTAGGCACAATAGCTTTGCAGTGACAATTTTACTTCAAATCAATCACACTAAATCAATTTTCATGCTAAAAATTACAAAGTTAATAATATTCTCTACTCTGTGAGAGAAAGGGTGAAGAAATCTATAGTATGAAGAAGGCTAGAGGATGCCAATGATAGATTGGTGTTATTAACTATCTTAGCAGAAAAATTTAGAGTAAAATTGTTTAAGAAAACACAAATGTTCTCAGGGAGATTTCAGTGTCCTGGAAAACATCTGCTTTATGTAGGGACATAAAGAAAAGTATAATGGGGAAGCTGTACATTTTTAGATACACTGTATAGTGTCCGATATTACTCTTTGACCCATGCAGACCCATATAACTAACGGCACACTTGACTCTTTCCTTGAACGTTTAAAACAGGTTGAACTTTAAAGGTCTGCAACTGAACTCATAATAATTCCCCCATAATTCCCTATCTCCATAAATGGACCAACACTAAGTTGAGGCATACTTGTGGTCTCTCTCCACCCCCAATGGCATCATTTCCAATTTGATTCAAATTCCTGTCATTTTACCTCAAAAAATATTTCTTATATCAATTCACTTCTCTCTCTCTCCCAACCACCTTCATTCTAGTTCGAAATTACCATTACTTTTTGTTGAACTGTTTGTAACTTTCCTAATTGCAAGAGTCTACCTGTAACATCTATGGCCGCTTCTTCTTCTCCCTGAAACATGATAGAGGAGTATTTCCATTTGCAGCCAGTTGGAATCAGTTATTGAAACTCAAATCTGATCACTCCGTCTCTTTTACATAAATCCAACCAATGGCTTCCAAACATTTCTAAGATGGTGATAAAATCCTCAGCATGGCCCACTATACCTTATCTGCTTCTCAAGTGTCTTGCCACACCTCCATCTCCTTTGCTCTCAATTTCTAAAACTCATGCATAGCATGTTTCCTCCCAACACTGAGACACATGTTGTCCGCTCTGCCCTGAATGCTCCTCTCCTCTCTTTCATCTGGTCTCTGCTGAAATCTTAGTTTCTCATTCTAACCCCATAATTTAAGGTTTCAAAGCCCATTTAGTATTTTTAGTATCGATATGCTATTTTTATCACTATTTGCTTAATTCATTCATTGGATTGTAAATTCTATGAGCATAAGAATTATGTTAAGTACTTGATTGCCATTTTCTCCAGAGCACTTAAGTCAATTCCAGGAATAAAGTAGGTCCTCAGAAAGCATTGGTTAAATAAGTAAAGTAGTATAATTTTCAATGATAATTATACTATCAAATATCAAAATATGAAATATTTATATTAATGGATTTGTGTGTTTGTTCAAGATGAGAAATCAAACTCTATTCCAAGTACACTCCTACTTTCTTCAGTGGGCAATAAATTACCCATATCTTCATAAGAATTATCCTGGGAAACCTTTTGCAGCCTCTAAGATTGATATATGATCAGGACAGAAACATGAAAGAGAAAATTATTTTTATTAGGATGATAATTTTACTCAAAATTAAGTAATCCTTCAACTTTTGAATGGATGAACAAACCATGGTATATAAAACCAATAGAATACTACTCAGGAAAGAAAATAAGTGATCTGATACATGCAACAACCTGAATGAATTTCAAATACATTATGCTGAGTGAAGAGAAATCTGATTCAAAAAGCAACCCACTGTAAAAAGATATTTATGTGTCATTTCAGAAATGACACAACTATAGGAGAGAAAAGTAGATTAACAGTTGTCAAGGGCTGGAAAGATAGAAGGATTGAGCATAAAGGGACTTTCAGAGTGATGTAAATGTACAAAATATTGACTTGGTTGGTCATTACATGATGTATACATTTCCCCAAACTCATCAAATTTTACTATACAAAGGACAAATTTCACTGTTTTTCAATTTAAAAAATAAATAATTCCCGACAAGAATTAAGTATGGACAAAAACATTCAATCTTTTAAAAACTTGTTTTTTTAAGACAATATTGTTTTATGTTTATATACACGAGTTTCAGCATTTTAATAGTGTTTAAAGGTGCTTAACAATAAAGTATTTTAAGAAATATTTCAGCTTTTTGATTTTCTGATTGCCTCTCCCATATTATCTTGTGACAAAATCTCAGAATTAAGCTTATGAAATTGCTGAACTCCCCCTTTGTCTCCTTTTAACTGAGTTATTTAAATAGATTATTCATTGAGTCACTCACCAGCCATATATTTTTCAATTCTTGCCATGCTGGGCACAGCTAAGATAAGATACAGCTGTTGACCTCTGGGAGCTTGCAACCTAGTAGGAAAGACGGTATACTAAAAGAACTACAAACAAGATACAATGTAGTAAGTAGAAGCAAAGATAGAAACAAATGCTAAAAGCATTCAAGGAGAACTTAAATTTGTAAAAATCCTGGAACCTGTAAAGCCCAGGATATACCCTAAAATAAGAGTACAGATAGAGAAGTTGGAGTGTTGGAAGCTGCCCATTGCCTTCACTAGCAAAGAGGAGTGGACAAGGAACCCGGAAGGCTGGTCAGCCTTGAGGCTCTGGCAGGGGTCAGGGCCATACACCCACTGTCTGGTGGAGACAAAGGAAGCTGAAGCAAACTTCCAGCTTTTAGTCTTATGTAAATCCTTGCTGATGGGCTATCATCCAGCTATTACTGGAATTGCCTGCCTAAGGGCTATAGGTAGATCCCAAACCTGAATAAAAGGGATCACAAGGCCAGAGCAAAGCGGAGTCCTCTCTTGGGCTTCCCTCTGGCCCCCAGTTCCCAAATTAATATTTTATTATCTAGTCTTTTTCGTTTGTGTGCCGCCTCCTCCAGAACCCGAACTCTGAACCTGAATGTTGAACCACGCAGGACTTGGGGGACACTTGCAACTGGCAGCCCAACATGGGGCGATCATACTCGCATTGGAGTAATAAGATTGACATGCACAAAGTCCTTTGCTCATTAATAGCCACGTCTGTCTCTTCTTCCTGGCAGCACACAAGTATATTCCAGTTCCCAGCTTCTCTTATAGTTATGTGTTGAGACAAGTCTTGGCTCAGGAATTATAACAGAAGTAATGGGTACTTCCAGGCCTGGTCCATAAAAGCCCCAATACATAATTCTCACTCTTTTCTTTTTTTTTCATCCTAAATAGAGAGGACTCTAAGGACCTAGACAAGTGAAGAACTATAAGATGGAAGGAGTCTTGATTCCTGCACATTTGCAAGAAGAAAAAAAAAAAGGAACACCAGCTAATCCTCTTTAGACCATGATCTTAAAATTGAAAAGGTTTATTTAGAGGAGGAGATTGTCATCAGAGGCCAAGGTAAGGGAACAGGGCTACTAAACTGTTTGAAACAGAAGAGTGATATGATCAGAACTGAATCCTTTAGAAAAACTGGTCTGAATACATTCTTTAGTAGAGTGGAATATAAAAAAGAAAAGAGAGAGGGATTAAAGGTTCTAGTAAAAGCAGAATTAAAATGTTAGCTGGATCGAGAAAGAAAGCAAGTAAACGCAGAAGAACATCAAGATCTGTGAAGATCTGAACCTGCTCAGACTGCATTTGAGTCCTCAACTACTTGCTATAACCCAAGAGACACCCCAGGCAGTACTCCAGCCACATGTTGATACCAACACTGCCACTCATTTTGTCTGTCTGCTTGATTTGCTTCACTTCCACACTTGCTCTCCCTGAACTCCATGATGGTCAGCTGTAGATCACCCTCATCCCTAGGCTCCCAAGCCCAGCCTAGCCCTTGTCTAATAATCAAAAAAAGAGGAATAAAGCTGCTCTAAATATTCACGTGAGGGTCTTTGTGTGAACATAAGTATCAACCCAATTCCTGGATCATAAGGTAAGAGTATTTTACCTTTATGACAAACTGCCAAAGTGTCTTCCAAGTGGCTATACCACTCTGCATTCCACCTGCAACGAATAAGAGGTTCCATTACTCCACATCTTTGCCAGCACTTGGTGTTGTTAGTGTTTAATTGCTGCCATTTAGAGTATATAAGCCTCTTCAATGTTGCTTCTGGGTCATTTTTAATTTTTTAAAATATATTGTATTGATTTTTTTTTCCAGAGAGGAAGGAAGAGGGATAAAGCATTAGAAACATTGATGGGCAAGAAAAATAGATCAGCTGCCTTCTGCTTACATCCTACAGGGGATGTACCCACAACCAAGATACATGCCCTTGACCCGAATTGAACCTGGGAACTTTCAGTCCACAGGCCAATGTTCTATTCACTGAGCCAACCAGTTAGGGCCTGACTCATTTTTTAAAGGACCTCATTAATCTTTGAGCATATTCTTAATTTTTCTAGTACTATATGAACAATTTAAAAATCTGTCCTTTTAATAAAACAAATTCAATTAACATTAATCTCGAATTATAACTCATTAAATTATTTGACAGATATCTATTGTGCACTTATTTTGTGTCAGATTATGTTCTAGTGCTTAGAATCCAGACATGCATTTAAGCAAAGGGAACAATACCTATAAAGCAGTGATGTCCATAATATTTAAGGAACAACAAGAAGAACAATATGTTTGGAATGGAACATGTAGGGGACGTTAGCAATAGATGAGAGTGGGGGTATTGGAAGATTATGTGGGATAATGGAAATCATTGTGAAGACTTTGGCTTTTAATTTGAGAGTTAGGGAACCAGTGTAGTGTCTTGAGCAGAGGAGTGATGTTATTTAACTACAATGTTTCTGTGTTGGAGTATACCCTTGGAAGTAAGGATAGAAGGCTATTGTATAAAAGAAGACCATTGAAAGAGTATTGGATAAAACAGGCAAGAAAAAAATGTGCAGTGGAGGTGCTGAGAAATCTGAGAAATTTTTAGGAGGGAAAACAATATTTGTTCATGAATTACATATGAATTTGACAAATGAGTAACAGAGGAATCAAGATGACACACAGATTTTTGGACTAGACAGGAAGAATGATATTGTCATTATTTAAAAAGAGAAAGATTAAAGGTGATACAGGTTTTGAGGGGTGAATCAGTGCTCAATTTTAGACATGTTAATTTTGAATTTTTATTATACACTTAAGCAGAGCTATTGAATAGGAATTAAACAAATCATCCTGGAAATGAGGTTGCTCTACTATGGATTGGATAGATAGATATCTTCAGTGCATAAAATAGTATTCAAAATTGAAACTATTTGAGCTCACCAATGGAGAGTGTAGATACAAAAGATAAAAATATTTAAGGACTTAGAATTACTCTGATATCCATCTTCTATCTTCACAAAAAACAGCAATAGGCTCTCTAGAAACAGGTAAAAATAAAAACCCCCTTCTGCCCCTCTATCAGGATGAAGACAAATTGTCTGCTTGTACATAAATCTGTGGAGAGCTTCTCTTTAATATCTATATGATAGTATAATCAGTTTACAAAGTAAATGTCATAATCTGACTTAATGGAACAATCTGGATATGTAGATATAGATTAGTATCAAAATGAATCTTCCTATTTGTATGTATGCTTTATTCAATAGTGTTTTCAGTCTCATTTGACTTAGTATTTATTTTATATTTACCGAACCCTTAATTAGACAAAAATCTCTTATTCATTTGTTATTTTATTCAGAAAGTATTAAGTATCTACTACATATCAAGTATTTCTGGGTGGGTCCACTGGCTATTGTTAGTTTTATTATTTCTATAGTTTGTATTTTTTAAAAAACTCATTTAGACTTTTTAGCAGAAAGCAAGTGTTAAAAAATATTTTTAGAGAGTTGAAAATAGATATGCAAAAATCAAATGTACATGCCTCTACTCTGTTTTTTAACCAATTCAATGTTAGTAAAATTTCATGTTCAGAAACTTGGTTAGAAAATGATTTTAAATTTTTTCACTGTTAGTACATGTGAAGATTTTATAAAGTCAAATAAGTTACTTTGAGTTTAAGAAGTCAGTTAAGTCAGGGAAAGATAAGTACCACATGATCTCACTCATATGTGGAATCTAATGAACAACATAAACTGATAAACAAAAATAAACCAGATACATAAAAACATGAAACAGTCAAACGTCAGAGGAATGACAGGGGCAGGTGGGGTGGAGGGAGAGATCAATCAATGAACTCATATGCATATATGCATAACCCATAGACACAGACAATAGGGTGATAAAGGCTTAGAGGGGAGGGCAGTGGGAGAGAGCAATGAGTGGGGGACATATAATACTTTCAACAATAAAGATTTATTTTAAAAAAGGAGTCAAATATTCGAGTCATGTGGTCCTTTAGCAATGACCTTGACAATCAGAAAGATGTCTTGGGAATCACACTGCTTTACTTTTGCAGCTACTAATTCTTGCAGGTCTCCATGATCATATCAACTACTATTAGGCTTGCAATCCTAAACTAGATACACTGGCCTATCCTTGATATTGAGAGTCCTTGATGTTTTCATTTGCTTAAATATAAACCCTCAGTGATTCTTATTGTTATTTTTCAGATGATAACTGCAAGGTGAGGTAAACATTTAAAAAAGAGTTTCAGCCCTGGCCAGGTAGCTCAGTTGATTAGAGTCTTGTCCTGATATGGCATATTATGGGTTCAGTCCCTGATCAAGGCACATAGAAGAATCAACAGCCTAAGCCGGTTCCATTCACTGGATACAGGGCCCCAAATTTGACTCCAGTCAAGAGCATGTACCTCAGTTGCAGGATAACCCCCAGGCCCAGGCCCTGGTCGGGGCTCGTGCAGGAGGCAACCAATTATTTGTTTCGCTCACATCAGTGTTTCTCCTTGTCTTTCCTTCTCTCTTCCACTCTCTCTAAATTAATGGGAAAATATCCTCGGGTGAGTATTAAAAATCAAAACAAAACAAAAAACAAGAATTAACAAGAATCAACCAATGAATGGATAGATAAGAGGAACAGTAAAATGATCAGTCTCTCTCTCTGTCTCTCTCTTTCTCCCTCAAAATAGTTTTAAAAAGTGTTTAAAAAGGAGCTTCAGAAGATTTATTTCCAGACAATTCCTAGACTCCCTGGGTCTCACAAATTAGGTGGCTGTGTTAACAAAGATTTAGTGAAAGTGATTAATTTGGTTTGGTAATGCATGACCTGTCTTAATCTCCCCTTTAGCCTTGGCACTTTAAAATGGTAGAAAAGTTAGGTTGATACTAAATTACCATGTGGCATAATATCAATAACAGCAGCCACTAAACAATCTGCATTTCCATTTCTTAAAAACAAAATATCCGCAATCACTCCAAGTTTTCATAAAGCGTGAAATTACCTCCTGTTTACTGAGTCACAAAATGGAACTGGAGCAGAGAGTAAAAGTAAAGTTCCAAATTAACATGAGGAACATTTGCCTACTCACAGAAAAGCTCAAGTATATGCCAGGCACTGAGAAAGCCTCAAAACTGATAAGAAGTAGTTAGAAGCCTCATGCTTCTGGCAATGGAGTTTAGAAATTATTAATATAGAAAATTTCTGCCTCAGAGACTGCAGATCCATGCTTGAAGCCCAGAAATAAGCATTTTTAAATGTCATTACTTGCACTCGGTGAGAAAGACATACTTAGGAATGCTGGGGATCAATAACTACACGTCAAACTTTCCATGACTTGTTCATGAAAGTTACATCTACTCTCTCAAGTGTGGAAGATAACAAATGTCCTGAAATTTGCTGGTCTGTATTTGAGTGTTGCACACACTTAAAAAATAAATGAGTAACTTTAAAGGTTATCAAACAAAAAATAAGGAATGTTGAAAGAAGACCGCAACAGACAAGCAAACATAAACTAAAAAGCTCCTAAAATCTATAATAATAAAAGCGTAATATGCAAATCAACTGAACAGCTGAACAGTGGAACGACTGTCGGGATGACCATGCTATGACACCCACTGGCACCAGGCCAGCCAAGGCAAGTGCGATGCGATTGGTTGGGGGCCCGGACATTACCCAGAGATTGCCCCACAGAGGGAGGTCCTGGCCACCACCAGTGGGGCAATCAATCTGGAAGCTCCCAGACTGTGAGAGAGTGCAGGCTGGGCTGAGGGACATCTCCTCCTCTTCCTCCTGCCAACGAGTGCATGAATTTTGTGTACTGGGCCTCTATTATATATAAAAGTCATACAATAATTGCATAACTTGGGATGCCAGGTGGTTTTTTGAAATGGCTAATAAAAGAGCATACCTTTGTAAAACAGATTAAGATAACATGAATAAAGACATTGAAAATTAGAAATAAGGTACAATTCGTGAATCCCATATTTTATTGGAAAAAAAAAAGAACTAACTTGTTGGGAAAAAATGCAATATTTAATTTTCTAGTGTTTTTTTTTAATCTTTATTGTTCAGTTTATTAATTACATTGTTCCCTTTTTTTCCCCCTATAGTTCCCCACCACCTGGTACCCATCCCACCCTCCACCCTCACCCCCCTCCACTGTCCTCTCCCATAGTTGCATGATTTTTGTCCAGTCTCTTGCTGAATTTCCCACACCCCCTTTCTCCCCAAGAGTTGTCAGTCCATTCCCTCTCAATGTCCGTGATTCTGTTACATTCACCAGTTTATCCTGTTCATCAGCTTATTAATTCACTTGATTTTTAGATTCATTTGTTGATAGATGTGTATTTGTTGTTCATAATTTACACTTTTATCTCTTTCTTCTTCCTCTTCTTAAAGAATATCTTTCAGCATTTCATATAATATTGGTTTGGTGGTGATGAACTCCTTTAGCTTTTTCTTATCTGCAAAGCACTTTATCTGACCTTCAATTCTGAATGATAGCTTTGCTGGGTAGAGTAATCTTGGTTGTAGATTCTTGCTGTTCATCACTTTGAATATTTCTTGCCACTCCCATCTGGCCTGCATCGTTTCTGTTGAGAAATCCGCTGACAATCGTATGGGTGCTCCCTTATAGGTAACCAACTGTTTCTCTCTTGCTGATTTTAATATTCTCTCTTTGTCTTTTGCTCTTGGCATTTTAATTATGATGTGCCTTGGTGTGGTCCTCTTAGGGTTCCTATATATTGGGGTTCGGTGTGCTTCTTGGACTCCTAAGTCAATTTCTTTCACCAGGTGTGGGAAGTTTTCAGTCACTATTTCTTCAAATAGGTTTTCATTGTCTTGCTCTCTCTCTTTTTCTGGCAACCCTATAATTCGGATGTTGGTATGCTTGAGCTTGTCCCAGAGGCCCCTTACACTATCTTCAATTTTTTGGATTCTTTTGGTTTCTTGCTTTTTCAGCTGAGTGGATTTTACCTCTTTGTATTTCAAATCTTTAACTTGGTTCTTGGGGTGCTCCAGAGCACTTTTAGGTATTTGTATAATATTTTTTATTTCAGTCAGTGTATGCTTAATTTCTGGTTGGTCCTTTTTCATATCCTTGAGATTCTCCTTTATATCCTTGAGGGTCTCCTTCATTTCCATGTTGGTCTTGATCATTTCCTTGCAGGTCTCATTCATATACTTGAGGGTCTTGTTCATATCCTTGTAGGACTCATTCATTTCCTTTGTGGTCTCGCTTATTTCCTTATAGGCCTCGACCTTTTGTTGGAGCCTCTTGAAAAACCCTATAACTGTGGTTTTGAATTCCATGTCCAGTCGTTTTTTTTCCTCCATTTCTTTCACATTTGATTTCTTTCCATGTCTCTGCATGCTGGCTGCTTCCCTGAGTTGGTCAATTAGCTTTGTGTGGTAGACTTCCTACCAGGGACAGTGGCTCAGCCTCCCCAGTTACCTGAGGTGGATATAGGCTGCACAGTCTTGCTGAAGTTAAGCTCAGGTTAATCGTTGTTAGCACTTGGAGGGTTTGACCTCCAGGCCAATTGTCTGTGAAGTTCAGCTGTGCTCAGGTTGGATGGGTGGAGTCTCTGGGCCAAGCAGACAGTGTTAACGTCACCCTATGCGGCCCCAGGGACTCTGTGCCGGGGGCAATGGCTGCCAGCACCTCTGAGAGAGAGCCACTGTGGAGCTCCACCGGCTGCCAGGGAATTCAGACTCTCCCCAAATAAGATTGCATGCCCAATGTCTCACCCAGGGTGGTAAAACAAAGCAGACTGACGGTTTCCCAAATGAGATATCAAGTCGCAGAGCGCTCTCTGCACAGTCACGCAGCTGAGCTGTTCGCGCAAGCTGCCTTCTCCACAAGCCAGCAGATCCAGCAGCACCCGAGCTTCGGCGTGACCTCCCACTGTCCAGTTTTCACCCTGTACGATAGTGGGTTCCCTGGACTTCGCCCAGAGCTGGAGAATCAGTCCAGTGGGATGTCTTTGTCTCCCCGTTTGAGAAAACTGGCCGGTTTTCAGTCGACCGCCCTATCCCTTGGCGCACGCGCTCCAAACCTCTCTCCGCACGAATCTTTCAACGCTGTCCTCAGCCGCTCCTCTGAGTCACAGTGTCTTATCTTCACTTTTATTTGTGGAATTTTCACTCGGCAAGCTTTCTGGTGATTCTGGAAGGTGTTTGTTCTTTCGTTAAGTTGTAGTATTAAAATTGTTGAGTATGACGGCAAGATAGGTGTTTTACCTATGCCGCCATCTTGGTTCTCCCCAATTTTCTAGTATTTTTCTACATTATAAGTTTTCCTCTAATTCAGCTATCTCACAAGTTGTGATATTAATAAGTTCAAAATAATTTGTAGTTTTCATTATGATTTCTGAACCCATGAATTTATATAGAAGTGGGATGTATTTTTTATTAATGAGTAATTTACAATTTTGTGGGTTTTCACACTCAGGTAACCACCATTTTAATCATTATATGGGAAATCTCCAACACCCTAGTCAGTTCCCCTTTGTATTTTTGCATTTAAATACCTCACCTGCTTCCTTAGTGGCAACCACAGTTTTGATTTCTCTCCTATAAGTAACTATTTTTTTCCAAATAATATTTTTAAGTTTCACCTAATTTGCTGTGTGTAACAGTTCATTATTTTGTAGTACTTAGTAGAAAATTCCATTTTATGAATCTACCTTGACATATTTATTTATTTTGTTGTTGATGGACATTTAGGTTATTTTCAGTGTTTAGCTGCCTATGAAGAAAGATACTTTGAATATTATTGTACAAGTCTCTGTGTACATATGTATTCATTTCTCTTGGTCATCTCTTCTGCTATTGTCTTCTTTTGGATTGTGTGTGTGTAACTTGAAACATTATATCTAAATTTTTATGGACAATCATATAATCAGGTATTGGCAAACTACTGTAAGAAAAAAAGAGGAGGAAGAGGAATAATAAAAAGAAAAAAGAAAGAGGATAAAAAGAAGAGAAAGTGGAAGGAAGAAAAAGAAGAGGACAATTCTTACCAGATATTATAAAATATTTACAAGGCTACAAGAATTAAGGAAATATGTTATTGGAACAGATATAGACAAATATACTAGTGGAACAGAACAGAGAGCCAAGAATTAGGTTTGTATAAACATAGATACCTGGAAGAGAAGAAAATTAAGCAATATTAGTAATAAAATAAGGATATCACTATAGATCCTATTGCCATTAAAAGTATAAGTAAGGGAAATAAGCTTTTCCAGTTCCACAACCACCCAAAATAATGGAATTTTGCATTTGCCACTGTGAGCTAGACAGGTTTTAAATATTTAGAGATCTCTGGTGAGATTACTGATAATATTAAAAGATGTTAACTCTTTTGTTATATAAATATATTAGTGGCCCAGTGCACAAAATCTGTGCACATTAAAAGGGGATTAGAGGAAATATTTTAACATTGCTATTTGCCCTTTCTCTACAATAGAAGTGTCAGAGATGAAAGAAAATTAGTAAAATGTATATAAAAATCTTCCTCCTGTCAGAGTCTGGGGCATGCCACAGGACCTAGAGTCAAGTCCCTGCCCACCTGTGGTGCCTCAAAATTGCATGAGACTCGGACCCAGCTGGCCCCACCCGCATTGGAGGAGATCCAGACTGGGCCAGCCCCACCTTTGTCAAGCACTGCCGGGCGGGGGTGGGGTGGGGTGGGGAGTCACAGCCTCAGGTCCCCATCAAGCCCTGCAGAGTGGGGCACAGCTTCAGGTCCCCCAGCGCATCCTCAGGTCCCTTGGTCCAGCACTGGGGCGAGGGCATGGCCTGAGGTCCTCCAGCCCAGGCTGGGGTAGGAGGTGCACCTTGAAGCCCCCCATCAAGCCCTGATGGGTTGGGAGCACAGTATGAGATCTCTCATCAAGCCCTGCCAGGTGAGGGGCGCAGCCTCAGGGCCCCCATAAAGCCCCGCCTGGTAGGGGGGTGCAGCCTCACCCCTCTATTGAGGTCCCCCATCAAGCTTGCTAGGCAGGGGAGGCAGCTTCAGGTTCCCTGGCCCAGGGTCAGAGCGGAGGATGTGACCTGAGGTCTCCCGTCAAGCCCCTTGTCTGGCCTCAAATGTTACAGCTGAGGTGCTTGGAAGTAGTCCAGTGAAGTTCCTTCCTGCCTTCTTCCTGCTCTGACCCCAAGTCTATGGCTTAAAAATCAGGGCACCAGGCTGGGGCTGAGCACCCCAGGGGCCTTTGTAAACATGGTAGATACAGGCAGGGGGAGCTTGTGGGAACTGTAAGAACTGGTGGGGGTAGCCAGAGCCAAGGAGGGCAGTGCCCATGGGGAAGTCTCTGTGCCTCTGAGCCTCCTCTAACAGAGACTTAGAGGCACAGAAACTAAGAAAGACAGAGAGGACAGAGATGGGGATGGGAAGAGTGACAGGAAGAGAAAGACTCAGAGAAGCAAGAGGGAGATTGAGACAGAGAAAGATTCACAAAGCAGAGAGACAGACAGATAGAAAGATGGAATCTTGCTCTTTATGAGTCAGGGCTGGGTTAAGGTGGGGGTCGCACAGGATGTGCCAGTGTGATGGTAAGTGCATCGCTGTGTTCACGAGGGAGGTGTGCTGGTAATGCAGCACCAGCTCCTTCAGAGACCCACACAGGTTGTAGGGCTCCACAAAACCCAAGCCAGTGGCCGTGCGGTAGATGACACAGTGCTTGGTATTTCCGTCCACCACCACAGAGAGGGCATAGCAGTCCTGCTGGCTGCTCTCACGGATGAGAAAGGTCCCATCCCACTTGCTGCTCGGCATTTCCTCAGCCTGCGTGGGGTTGATCTTGCCCACATACCAGGTTCATTCCACAAGGTGGGGGAGGTCATCCTCATCCTCCATCAGTGCAGCCTGGTCTCCAACCACGCCTTGATTTCCTTTTGCCGGACGCCTTTCTGGGTGAGCCATTCCAGGTGCTGGTCTCGGATCTTGTGCAGCTGCATGAGGCCTGGCTGTGCACGCACTTGTCGATCTCACTCACGGTTGTGTGAGGCCTGGGTCCGCAGCTCCTGTTCCCGCTTTGTGCAGCTCTCGTGGATCTCGGGGATGGGAGACGTGAGCCGTCCTGAGTTCAGCAGGATCCTCTCATCTCTTTTCGTTGCCCTCACACCAGAAGCGCTGCAGATACTCCTTGCTGCACTTCTCTCGAGTCTGGCCCCGCTCTCTGAAGATCCTGACGGCTCACGGAAGGCTTTGATTGCGGCGCGCTTCTTCCGCAGCCCCCGGGAGGTGCGTGTGCGTGTGGAGCTGGCCGTACCCCCGGCTTTCGTCCTCCCTCCGCTTCAGACCAAGGTCACGAAGGAACCTTTAATTCCGCTCCTCCTCGCCACAAGGGAACAGCAAACCTCCATAGAGATAATTTCCCGCCGGAAATCACGTCCAAATCCTGGGAAACTGAGGACTGTAGCGCTGACTACGTACATGCGCACTAACAGGCTCACGTTCCAGCCGGAGGCGCCCGGGCGTCCCCACATCCCGCCGTCCTCTGGTCACACACTTCCGGTTGTTCGAGCCCCTCTTTAAATGGTGTTTCGTTTGGTCCATTGCGAGTCCAGGGCCTCCAGCTGGAGGGGATGTTTCTGTTCTCTGACGTTGGTAGCTGTTTGCTATTTGGAATCAGCGAAGCTTCGGGAGCACAGCTGCTGCCATGAGCATGTCGGTCCCAGGCGCACTCATGAAACAACCGCCCTTCAGTCCAGGCTGGCTCTGTCCTGGTCGGCAATGAGAAAGGTACTGTGCTGAGCCGTTTTCCATCAGATCTTCCTCTTCCTTCCCAAACGTACTCCAGGCTGGCCACCCAACCCCGCAGACCCTTAAGACCTTCCCGTCTATTTCTTCAGCTTTCCCCCATCAAACTCGCACCCTATCACATTGCCTAGAGGCACCCCTAAGCACCCCCTGGGGGGGGGGTGCAGTCTGGGTGAGGGGCCATAGTGTTCTGGTCTCTGGTTATTCTGGTCATTATGGTAACTGGGTTTTTATATATATAGATGGGACCGTAACATACACATCCATCATTAATTTTGGACACTTTCTTCTGTTAATCAAGTTAATTTGATTTTCAGCTTAGGCAAAATAATTTAGAAAGATGGGAAGAAAATTATTTTTTCAACCCCCACAAAAGCAATCCATATGGAAAGCAGTATAACTCACAGAATGGATAAAGAAGTAAGTTTTTACATTTATTCTTTCATACTTTTATAATGCGAAAAAAAGAATTTACATTGAGAATATATTTAATGAACCCATTTGCTTTACAGTATATAAAAATTTCACACAAAATGGTAATATACAGAAAGGCCACTAGTTAAAAATAATTACAGATTAATTTTCAAATGAATAGATGAATTACTAACCACATGGAAATATTGGGGATATAAATGGGAACACAATTAATGCATTTGAAAGATATTTTAAAAGCTTGGTCACATTTATTTTATCAGAATAAACATTTGTGAAAAAAAGTTCCTTAGCCCTAGCCAGTTTGTCTCAGTGGATAGAGCATTGGCCTGTAAACTGAAAGGTCCCAGGTTCGATTTTGGTCCAGGGCACATGCCCAGGTTATGGGCTTGTGTTGTGGAGCGGATGCGTGTGAAAGACCACTGGAGCCCAGACCAAATTAAAATTTAGGGAGCCTTTATTAGCCGGCCCGGGGACTGCTCTGCCATCCTAATGCAGGGAGACCAGAGAGCAGCCCTGACCCTTTGTGCAAGACCACTTTTAAGCACATTAACCACATCCTGTTTTTGCACAACAAGCAACCCAAGACAAAACAGTGTTTTCCCAAGCTACGTCAGAGTCATGCCATTGACAACCATGCCACCCACAGGGTCATCCTGTTCTTCAGAAAGCCGACAGTGTTCTATCTTGCAAGGCCTATGTGCTGGGAAAGGGCCATGAGACCACATCTCAAGGCCTAACCTGGTGTCAGCACTGACTACTCTATCTGGGACATAGTCCATGGCCTCAGTAGTGCTCAAAAATTCCCACTCTACAACACTTGATCCCCAGTAGGGGGCGTGCAAAAGGCAGCCAATCAATGATTCTCACCATTGATATTTCTATCTCTCTCTCTCCCTCTCTGAAATCAATAAAACCTTTTCTTTAAAAGAAAAAAATTCCTCACACTAGGTCCACAGTAGTAAGAAAATGCCATGTTCTTAGTTGGTTAATTATACTTCACCAGTTATAACAAAATACAAGTATAATGGTGACTGAATTTTTGAGTTGTAAATAAGCTATTCTCTATGTTTAGAGAGAAAAAAAACTATTGCTGCAGAATATGACACTGGAATGGCAATAACTTAGAAAATATATGTTATTCTGCATAATATCTAATAATTGAATTCTTTGCCAGTCCCTTGGAATATATTTCTTACCATGCAGTATTATTAATTATGTCAGTATCAGACATTTATGCTGCTTAGTATTCTGCAATAAAGCCAAAAAGATCCTTCAGTGAGTTTAACTTTCCCTCAGGATTATGAATTTCAATATAAACTAACAGCAATTAAAAATATGTCAGAGTAAAGTTAATGACATCTGTATCAGAATAATGGAGCCAAGAAGATGTCTCCATTTAACCTCTCACTGTTAACAGAGATGATGATGGTAGGAAAATAAGAAATGTTTCTTGGTCATTTTCTTTTACACACACACACACACACACACACACACACACACACACACCTATCCATGATTTGACTCTAAAACATACAGGAATAAAACACCTTTCCTATTATTTCCGATTCAAGCAAGCACACATTTTTACTCTATGGCATTTTTTTGATACTCATCCTTTCTGATATTTTAAATCTCAGAGCACAGTAATTTATTCCCCCACAAAGAGAAAGTTATTCATTTATATCTACCCCAAAATCATATCTGAGAGCATTGAAAGTGCTTTCGCATCTTCTTATTTTATGTGAAATGTTACCAAATAATTAACAAAAGATTTCAGAAAATTGTGCTGAGGGCTAAAAGCATGTTTGCAGTTGAGAAACAAGTGTAAGGCAGCCAAGTTTTCTTCAAAAAATAAATAAATACTTAAAAACCCTTCTGTGTTGTTTTAGTCAAGATATTGAAATAGAATCAGTTTCGTTTGTGGGTGATGTATCATACCCCAGCGCTTGCGGATGTTGTGGATCCGGGAAGCTCGGATCTGAGCAATTTTATTTCTGATCCTCTAGAACAGTGATTCCCAACGTGTTGGGGGAGGGGGCAATTGGATTTTTAAGGAGGGCAATTCAAGAATGAGTTATTAACAGTGGATTTTTTGTACTTCTTATGGCTCTACGGGCCTCAGATACAGTACATAAATATCTATTGTGACAAATTTATGCATTTCAGTTCTCTATGTTTTGAAAATTAATTTGCTATTTTTCTTTCTTTTTCTCGTTTAACCTTTTTTATTTTACTTTATTATTTTTTTAATTTAATAAATCTTTATTGTTCAGATTATTACAATGTTCCTCTTCCCCTTCCCCCCTCTCATAGCTCCCCTCCACTGGTATCCATCCACCCTCTGCCCTTACCTCTCCCACACTGTCCTCATCCATAGGTGTACGCTTTTTGTCCAGTCTCTTCCTGTACCTCCCACACACCTTTCCCCTCAGTCCACTCCCTTTCTATGCCCCTGATTCTATTATATTCAGCAGTTTATTCTGTTCATCAGATTTTTAATTCACTTGATTTTTAGATTCACTTGATAAATGTGTATTTGTTGTTGATAATTTTTATTTTTACCTTTTTCTTCTTCCTCTTCTTAAAGAATACCTTTCAGCATTTCATATAATACTGGTTTGGCGGTGATGAACTCCTTTAGCTTTTTCTTATCTGTGAAGCACTTTATCTGACCTTCAATTCTGAATGATAGCTTTGCTGGGTAGAATAATCTTGGTTGTAGGTTCTTGTTATTCATCACTTTGAATATTTCTTGCCATTCCCATCTGGCCTGCATAGTTTCTGTTGAGAAATCCACTGACAATCATATGGGTGCTCCTTTGTAGGAAACTAACTGTTTTTCTCTTGTGGCTTTTAATATTCTCTTTTTGTCTTTTGCTCTTGGCATTTTAATTATGATGTGTCTTGGTGTGGTCCTCTTTGGATTCCTTTTGTTTGGGGTTCTGTGTGCTTTCTGGACTTTTAAGTCTATTTCTTTCACCAGGTAGGGGAAGTTTTCAGTCACTATTTTTTCAAATAGGTTTTCAGTATCTTGCTCTTTCTCTTTTTCTGGCACCCCCATAATTCGGATGTTGGTATGCTTGAGGTTGTCCCAGAGGGTCCTTACACTATCTTCAATTTTTTGGATTCTTTTTGCTTCTTGCTTTTCCCATTGAGTAGATTTTGCTTCTTTGTATTTCAAATCTTCACTTGATTTTTGTGATCCTCTATTCTGCTTTTAGGTCTGTGTAATATTTTTTATTTCAATCAGTGTATGCTTAATTTCTAGTTGGTCCTTTTTCATATCCTCGAGGGTCTTGCTCATATCCTCAAGGGTCTCATTAAATTTATCAGCCTTTTCTAGGAACCTCTTGAAAAATCTTATAACAGTGGTTTTGAACTCTATGTCCAGTTGTTTTTTATCCTCCATTTCTTTCAAATGTGATTTGTTTCCTTTTCTCTGCATTTTGGCTGCTTCCCTGATTTGGTCACTTAGCTTTGTGTGGTAGGTGTCCTCTAGGGGGACAGTGGCTCAGCCTCCCTAGCTACCTGAGGTGGATATTCTTGGTGCACCCTTTTATGGGCTGCACAGTCTTGTTGTAGTTAAGCCTAGATTGTTGTTGGTGTCACTGGGAGGGGTTGACCTCCAGGCTAATTTGCTGTGAGAATCAGCTGTCTTTACTCTGGGAGAGCTTCTGTGCTCAGCTTTGATGGGGTGGAGTCTCAGGGCTGGGCAGTCAGCCTTGGTTTCCTATCAGCCCCACCCCATTGGCATCCGGATCTCTGTGCCTCGTGGAAACAGCTGCATGCACCTCTGAGGGAAAGCTGCCCCCGAGCTCTTCCTGCTGCCAGGCAGTTCAGTTTCTCCCCAAATGAGTCTGTACATTGAAAGTCTCACCCAGAACTGGAAAACAATGCAGTCTGGTGTTTTTTTGTTTTGTTTTGTTTTGTTTTGTTTTTTCTCCCTCTGAAACAAGAGAGCCAGCCACACATCCTATCTGAGAGCTCGCACACCTCTGCAGCTCCCAAATCTCAGTGTGCTTCCTCCTTGCAGTCCAGTTTCACCCCGTATGAGTATGGGTTCCCCAAGACTTGCCCAGTACTGGGGATCAGTGCAGTGGGACACCTTTGTCTCCCTCCCCATTCAAGAAAACCAGCCGGTTATTTAGCTACCCGCTTGCGTGTGTCTCTGCACCTCTGTCTCCGTATCTCCACAACTCTACCCTCCGCAGCTCCTCTGAGTCACAGTGTCCTTTTATCTTCTATTTGTGGAATTTCCACTCAGCCAGCTTTTTGGTGCTTCTGGATGATGTCTGTTTTGTTTTTTAGTTGTAGTTTTGAAATTTTTGTGCGGGGCAAAAAAGTATAGATGTTTACCTATGCCGCCATCTTGGTTCCTCCCCTAATTTGTTATTTTTTATATCACATCATATTATTACTAATTTTAACAATTTCTTAGTGATTTCTTCCTTAGTACTTTAACTGTTCTTATGTTCTTTTATTTTTCTCTTTCATGGATAATATGCTTTTTGGAAGCTTGTTTAGGCCAAGTTAATGGCCTGTTAGGCTTTCTCCAAGTGAATAGTTCATCTTTTGAATAATAAGAATTCAAAAGGGGGGCATCAAGATTTTAGAGATGCTTAGATGGGGCATGGCCCCAAAAAGGTTGGGAACCACTGCTCTAGAAGCAACTAAATAAAATTCTCAAGTCATCTTAACAATAGAACTGAGTGACCATCCTGAGTCCTTTATATGCTGATGGCCTGGCAGTGCGTGTTGCTGATGAAGAAATTACCCTGTCTACTGATACTAAGCAAGTTCAAAGCCCAAAGGTAGGTCCAAGGTCCTGAAGCTTATAAGATTTGGGGGACCTTTTTTAAAGAAAAAGAATTTAAAATCTGAAAATACAAAATTATATGTGAAAGTAAATATATATTTAAAATGAGAAAAAGAAATCACAACAAATTACTAAATTTTAAGTTTACTGCAATTTATACTAATAAAAGGGTAATATGTAAATTGGTCACTATGCCCTCAGAGTAATAATTGAACAGCAGGCTGTGTGGGGCAACCATGCCGGTCAGAGGAGTTAGTGCAGGACGAACAAACGACTGACCAGCAGGCCGTGTGGGACAACCAGGCCGGCAGGGGGTTAGTGAGAGATGTCCAAACAACTCACCAGCATGTTGTGTGGAGTGACCAGGCTGGCAGGGGGGTTAGCTAGGGATGACCAAATGAGTGACCAGCAGGCTGCATTGGGCTACAAGGCTGGCAGAGGGAGGCAGTGAGGGTGACCAGGCTGCAGAGGGCGGCAGTGAGGGACAACCAGGCTTGCGGGGGGGGGCAATTAGGGGCAACCAGGCCGGCAGAGAGGGGGCAGTGAGGGCCAGCCAGGCCGGCGGGGGGGGGGGGGGGGGCGGCACTAAGGGGTGATCAGGCTGGCAGGGGGACAGTTAGGGGTGGTCAGGTAGGCAGGCAGGGAAGCAGTTAGGAGCCAGCTGTCCTGGATTGAGAAGAATGTCCAACTGCTGGTTTTGGCCTGATCCCAGGGCAATTGGACATCTCCCAAGGGGTCATGGATTGGAGAGGGTACAAGTTGGACTGAGGCAACTCTTCTCCCCCCCGACCTCATGCACAAATTTCGTGCACCAGGTCTCAAGTAAAATATAAAATTCCAGAAAAAATAACCTATATTTTAATCTGTCATATCTTTATTGTAATTTTTACCCACAATATTGATGCCTCTCTTTTTTTTTAACACCATTGCTAAGAAACTAGATAATGAGAAGACATATGACATGACACAGGGAATACACAGGATACAACTGAAGTGGATCAGTTTTCATCTTGATCTCCAATGAGGAGGTAAACCCTTTCCACCAAAGGGAGTTAAGCACATTCCTTCCTGCTTCACCTCAGCATTACAGAAAACTCTCGTTCTGCAGAGAATAGAGTATAGTCTGGAAATGATATAAAGAGAAAATAATGATGGAGAACATTTGGATTGGAGAAAAGGAAACCACTCCCAGAAGACAAAGTACTGACCCTGACCCCCGGGTTGGGAGGGTTCCAGTGTAATCATCCTGCCACCAGGTAGCATGGCCAGAGCATGGGTGATGGTGCTATTGAGGGATTCAGCTTTAACATCATGTGATTGGCAAGTCAGGCACTCCACAGTGGGCAGGAGTCAGCAGCTCATCCTGGTGAAGGGACAGCTAACTTGTTGCGATTCTACATAACCTCCATCCCTGATGGATTTGTGTAAATAGTTCCATATATTATTTATTGCTTGGTTGAAGACATATACCATATTCCAGTAGACAGCATGCCAACATCTAAGGAGCAGTATGCCATCTGAGTACTCATCGAACAATTCTACTGCTTGGTTTTTCTGGGTGATGGAATACATGAAACACCCCTGAATTGTAGGAAGAGTCTATTACTGCGTTTCCCAGGCCATAAAGGTATCCTGGTTGTATGTGATGTTGGATAGGCTATCAGAGCACTGAATAAGATTTTCTTTTTAAGTTTATAAAGTGTTATAAACTATTGGGTAGAAGCCCTGCAGACAGAAAAGATATTTCCATATTCAGAATAGCTGCATACTAGTAGCCAAAAGCTGTGCTCAGTTTCTCTAAGAAAGACAGGATGTTCTAAGCACAGTTGTGATTAGCATCACCTCCTGATTAAGTTTGCAGTAATTCACAGTCATTATCCCAGAATCTGTCTTCTGCACCAGCCAAATAGACAAGTTAAATGGTCACAATTACCCCCTTCTCATCCTCCACTCCCAGAAGAGATATTAGAACAAAAAATAGTCCTAGTGCTCTTATCACTTAAGAATTTACAAGGGCTTTGGGGATCCTTGTGGGCCATCTCCCACTCATGTGAGCATTAGCTGTTGCTCCTTCTCGTCTTTGCAGGATTGGGTATTTTCCTGACATGAATGCACTGTAATGTTCTGCTCATCACTTGAGGACAAGTCCTCTGCAGATATTGGGGATTCTCTTGTTTTGCAGGGCCCCTTTATTCTGGTGCTCGGTCCTGCAAATGCTAGCAACTTCCAACTTCCCAAGCTCTCAGCTCAGCTCCTGCCCTCAACTCTGACATTCTCTGGGCTCCACCTGGCCTTGCTCCTTGAGCTGCTGACAGGAAACTGAAGGCAGCCTGCTGGGACAGGATGGGCTTTTCTCATATCCCATTTGTCATGAATCACTGCTCTTTACGCCTGAATTCCAGTGCTTTGAAAACCATTGTTTGATTTATTGTACCTATTTTTTAAAAGATAATTTCAGGCTGGAGGGTATATGTGGTTACTATTACTTAATCTTTGGCAGAAGTGAAAGACCCTAAATTCATTTGACTTTGAAAACTGATTTGAATGGCTGTCACATCTTGAAAAAGATACCTTCAAATATAGATAGATCTAAATAAGTGAAATGCATAGTTGTTCATGTTTATTATATTATGATATTGATTTTCCTACGCCATCCACAAAATACACAAAAGGCTTTTTTTAAATGTAGCTACTGGACATCTATCTTCCCAGATGCCAACCATTGTTCCTGACAATAAGTGGAAATATTTTGCATTTTTATATTTTAAAAGTGATTCAAAATCCATCAAAACTATTTATTTAGAAATGTTTGGAAGAGCTTAAATAAGTCTGTGATCATTTTTTTAAGTGTGCAGGTATGAGAGTTTTATAGATGACATACATTATTTTCAGCAACAAAATCGCATAATGATACAAACATTAGCCGAAAGCAGTTCCCAAAATGTGCTCTGCATGACAAGTTCTTTAAAAATCATGTAGGTTCTCACTGTGTTAAAATCTCACCTTTACCTTTAAGGAACTGATTAAGTCGGTGTATCTTGGGAAACATGCCTTATGGATAGCATATTACTGAGAGTCACTTGTTATCACTGAAAAGATCAGCAAATTGGGTTTTCTGGGGCTCGGAACATCAGTGGAAAAATTGTAAAGGTTTGCCTGCATTTTTTCTGGATGCTTAAATTCTAAATGTCTTACTAATTGTGATGGTTTCACATTATCATTAGCTAACATTTCAAGGCAGAAAACACCCTTAACGTGAGATTTTAAATAGCCTGGATAATTTTGAATGATTTTGACTTCCTTTGTCTCATGTCTGATTTCATCCTCATTGTTTCTACCCCTTGATGTGCTTAATAAAGAGCTCTAACTAGGAACAGAAGTGTCTGCCAGTTTTTGATGTTTGCCTATGAATTATTGGGTTATATTTAGGCTAAGTTCTTTTTTATAGAATGGCATGCAGTCTCTCCCATGACACCATCACTGTCAACTCCTCTGCACTTAGAACTTAACACCCTTCCCCCGGAATGCCTGTTACCACATGTGACACATGCCTGTCTTACATACAGAGCTAATTAGGGCACCTGTATCTTCCCATATAGGATTTGTTAGTAAAGGTGTTCAGGGCTGGTGAGAAGGGGAAAGAGATTAAGCAAAGAAAATCTCATGGGTATAGACAATGGTGATTGCCAGAGGGAAGGAGGCATGGGGGAAAGTAGAAGAACGTAGAGGAGGGATAAAAATGGTGATGGAAGAATTGATTTGGGGTGGTGAATACACCATACAATATACAGGTGAGGTATTATAGAATTGTACCCCTGAGACCTGTATAATTTTAATTAATCAACATTACCCCAATAAATTCAATAAAATAATTTAATCTAATTTAGCATATAAGCATAAAATTTTAAATATACAATTAATTTTTTTTTTGTATTTTAACACACATCCCACAACCCAGAGAAGACTGGGTTGGCTTTAGGCTGTGGTGCTACAAGAAAGGAGAAAATTAGATTCCCAAGGTCATAGCTACTGAGTGATGACAGCAAACAGTAACCATTCAAGCCACTAATGCAATTAAGACCCTGCAAGAAAAAAAAAGAAATCTACATAGAACTGAACCTTTAATACTAAGGAAATTTCTGGAAATGAACAGATACTGGGATCATACTGAACTATTTAAGCTTATGTAACTACTAGGAAATACAAACAAATCCTATATAACAAAAGAGAAACATGCAAATGTGATCGTACCTTCACTACACCCACAAGCCACACCCACCAGCCAATCAGGAGCAAATAAACCCCAACCAAGATGGCTGCAGCCACTGAGAGAAAGGGCCGGCTGGGGCAGTGAGCTCAGCATCCACACCCCCACCCGCCCTTGGCCGCGCCTGGCCGCAGGGAAGCTGTACTCACATTGTCCAGGAGGGCCCGCCCCAGGCTGCATGGATTCTCTGCTCAACTTGCCCCAGCAGGCCGCCCACAGCTACTCAGAAGCTGCATTCACCCTCCCCAGCCAGCAGGGCTGAGGGACCCCACTCCCCCTTCGCACTCTCCACCTCCCCACGCACGAATTTTGTGCGCTGAACCTCTAGTCCCTTATAAAAGAACACTCCTTGCCACTTCCAGATGAAAAGTCAGGATAGAACCAAGATGATATACTTTCTTGCACCAGAAAAACCCACAACCAAAGATTAACTGATATATTGATGGCGCTCAAGTTTGACTATGAGCAGACTTTAGAATTCAACTAGTGGCCCTGTGCATGTAATTCGTGCACATTAAAAGGATATTGATTAGAGGAAATAATTTAATATTGCTATTTGCCCTTTCTCTATAATAGAAGTTAGAGATGAAAGAAAATTAATAAAATGTATATGAAAACCTTCCTCCTGTCAGAGTCTGGGACACACCATGGAACTCAGAGTCAAGTCCCTGACCACCCACATGCGCCTCAAAATTGTGTGAGACCCAGACCTGGCCAGCCTCCCCTTCTCTCCCCGCTCACATTGGGCTAGATCCAGACCAGCCAGTCCCACTTTTGTCAAGCCCCACTGGGCAGGGGACATAGCCTCAGGTGCCCTGGCCTGGCATTGGAAGAGGGGCACAGCCTCAGGTCCCCTGTCAAGCCCCACTTGGCAGGGGGTGCAGCCTGAGTTCCCCTGACCCAGCACTGGGGTCACCTTGAGCTTCCTCATCACCTCTGCTGGGTGGGGACCATGGCCTGAAGTCCCCTGTTAAGCTCCACCTAGTGGGGGGAGTAACCTGAGGTCCCCTACCCAGCACTAGGACAGGAAGCACACCTTGAGGTCCCCCATCAAGCTCCGCTGGGTGGGGGGCATGGTCTGAGGATCCCCTGGCCTGGTGTTGGAGTTGGGGGCATGACCTGAAGTCCCGTGTCAAGCCCCACCTGGTGAGGGGAGCAGCCTGAGTGAACTAGTCCAGTCCCAGAATGGGAAGTGCACCTTGAGATCCCCTGTCAAGCCCTGTCAGGTGGGGGACACAGCCTGAGATCTTCTGTCAAGCCCCATGGGGGCAGGGGAGGGAGTAGTTTCAGGTTCTTGCTAATTGCATGTTAAGGCTCCTTATGGAAACTTGACCTCAGCTGTGGATGCAGCCATCTTTGTGATGGAGTGATGGTTAATTAGCATATTCTCTCTTTATTAGATAGGATGGTACATACACTGATGGAGAAAAACATCAAGTAGCATATTAAAATAGTTTTTTATTTGGGAAAGAATTTGAAGATCCAATTAAGTGACAACTTGTTTACCCAGTCTACACTCTTTTATTAGCCAATAGGTGCTATTTTTTCTCAGTCCCTAATTTTAAAGTTATTCCATTGGCTTAACATGTATGATTTTGGCAATACTTACTTTTGTACAAAGCTTGCTTTTCAAGTTAAAATGGACTTTGGGCTTCCATCTCCTCAGTACTAGATTGTTTTAGAAGGAATGTATGAAGGATGAATGGTATAGAAAGACCATTAGGTTGGAGATAAGATGCAAAATTCCTACCCCAAAGCATTTTGTTGAGAATTGGCTTATCACCTTCCACATTGAATATTTTGTTTCTCTCAAAGGAGCCATTGAAAAACAAAACAATGTCAACGCAGTCATGATGGGAGAAGTCAGGGGGAAGAGCCACCCTTGCAGGTTCTATGTTGTCTGTATGCCTTTGGCCCCACACCTGTGATAAAGTGGCCCATGGTGCATGACATTCTTAATTAACATCAGCTTCCACCTGTGAGCATTGAGATTCAAGCACACATTCTGACTGCATGGCCACAGCTCGGAGGAAAAGGGTGACCATCTCCAGAGTCTGTCTTGTTCTGCTCAGTCACTTGAACAGATGATTCCTGATGCGTCCTACTCCTCGGAGAAAAGCATCTGCATTTCATGATGTCAGACAATCATTCTAGCAATAAGAGTTTCTGGAAGCTCTCCTTTCCCTGCACTAAACTGTAATTCAATCCTACCATGTGAGATGTTCTTATGCAACAAGAGCACGCTGTCAGAGGAACCTAGGAAAATCCAAATATGAAGGGTAGAATGGAAGTATCAAAAGATTTTAAAATTATTTCTGCTTTTAAAAAGTTGATATTCCTTTCCTCTTTTTTACTTCCTGTCATGAAAATCTCCCTTAGGACTATTGGCAAGATCAGAGGCTAGGAGGAAATAAAAACTATTTGTTGAGTTTTTAAAATCAACAGGAATTAATTCCACATCCAATGTGGGCACAGCTCTGCAATCCTATATAATAAAAGAGAAACATGCAAATTTGACTGTACCTTTGCTCCTGATTGGCTATGCTACCAGCAAAGTGGCATGAGCACTGGGTCCCCAGGGTGGAGATGAAATGGCAGTGATGGCGAGCACCCAAGCCCCGGGCGCTGTTCGGGGAAGCAGCGGCAGCAGCAGCAGTGGTGGCAGTGGCAGGGATCGCCTGGCCCCCAGGTGCTGTGAGCAGAAGTGGCAGTGAGCGCCCAGCCCCTGGGGCCAGGCGGTTGCAGGCAGCCAGGGCTGAGCTGAGCAGGGTGATGACTGAGTGCCTAAGGCCTAAAGCCTTGCCAGAGGCTCTAGGCCTTGGGCAGGCTGGGTGCGAGCCATCAGTTGGACATCCCCTGAGGGCTCCCAGTATGTGAGAGGGGGCAGGTTGGGTTGAGGGGACCCCCCCCCCAGTGCATGAATTTCGTGCACCGGGCCCCTAGTAGTACTATAAAGCAATAAACACAGGGTTAACAAATCAGAGAGGAGCACACGTTTCATGTTATCATGTTGTTAAAGATGCTGTCTATGTGCATATGACACATGGTAGTTGATGGGATGATATTTAGATGACTACATATACTTTCCTGTGTATTAACATTTTCATTAGCACTTTCAACTCATAGCTTCAGAAACATTTTTAGAGGACAAGTTTAGTTTTTATTTTTTAAAAACTATTTAAAGACAACTGTTAGGTAAAGAGTTGCATGAGTAATATGCAAATGTGGCAAAATAATACAGGTGGTATGTGAATAGCTGAGCTTTGAGAAATATTACATTTGAGAAATATTGCAGTGTCATGTGTATAACTTGTGGTCTTTGTTGACAAAGATCTTACATGATGTTTTAGGCTGGGCTCCCGAGAGACAGGGGTTTTTGTACAGGTGACTTACTGATGGATGCTTTCAGGAAAAACTTATAGGAGAGAAAGGGGAACAGGAGGGGGTGGGAGGAGAAGCTAGGTAAAAGTATGGTTTTGGAGAATCTTAGCTTCAGGCTAAGAATATTGGTGTGTAGATACAACCTAAGAGTTGTCTTGTCCAGAGGCAAGGTGACTGAGCTACTGCAACCCCATTCCAGTCTGCCATAGGTCACTTGGGAGAACATGGTAACATTCTAGGCCTCTCCTGGTGAGGTGGCTATCTTCTGGAGAGGAAGTCAACAGTCACAGAAATTAGGCATGAGGCTCCTAGGCCTGGTAAGAGGAATCTACAGGGGACAGGGGGAGCCTCTGCCAGTCAATCTTACTCAGGAGAAAAAAAAATACTCAAGGCAACAATAAACACCCAGAGTTCATCGACATAACCAATTGATAAATTGCAGTCCAGATAGATCTTGAAGCCAACTGGTAACATGACAACACATCATTACTGGCAGAAAAGGAAGCTCCTAAATTCTCAGGGTCATCTTGGCCCTCCCCATACTGGTGCCATGTTTCCTGTGCCAGACACCCTGGTCTTCTGGCATCGGATGACTAGGTGTGTTGTAACATGCCATAAGTAGGAGACTGGCTTGTCGGATGGGTACCCGGCCTGAGTGCTCCCTAGATGTGGTCCTGCTAGCTTATACTCTGAACTTCCATTGTGCCGTCCCAAGAAAAAAAAATATATCTTCTTCGTTTGAGAGTCCTGTTATATAAGGATAAACTGTGCAGAACCAATTAGATGTGTGGCAGCCACTTCAAGGAAAGAAAGATTAGGTTTCAACTTGCGAGAGATCTGGCTTTCGGCAATGGCTGGCCCACTCAGGGCATGTCAATTCATTGCAATTGACCACCTATTTCCACCTCATAGCTCATGAACACAAACCGGATGCATCTGATGAAGTGCTCCAAGCTCTGGCTGCAGTAAGTGACTCGCTGGCAGCATGCCTCCGTGCAGCTATTCTGGACGCTAAGCTCAGAGCTTCGAGGTTTGGCATGCTCACCTCAGAGGCTCTCAGCTGGGCCAGGTTCCTGGCAGTAATCTTCTGCACTCATTCATTCTTCTCCTTTTTCCCCCTCCCAGTTTTCCCTCCATGCCATGCCTTGCTCAGTAGACTGCTTCACTTTGTTCTTTATTTTTACATATATTTTTTAAAATTACAGTTGTCATACAACATTATATTAGTTTCAGATGTACAAGATAGTGATTAGAGTTCATATAACTTACAAAGTGATCCCCATCGTAGGTCTAGTACCCACTTGGCATGATACATAGTTACTGGAATATTATTGAGTATAGTTCCTATGCTGTAGTTTTCATCCCCGTGACTATATTTATAACTGGCAATTTGTACTTCTTAATCCCTTCACCTTTTCATCCAGCCCACTAACCCCCCTTGCATCTGGTGACCATCAGTTTGTTCTGTGTATCTATTCCTTGTTTTTGTTTTGTTTATTCATTTATTTTGTTTTTTAGATTCCACATGTAAGTGAAATCATGTGGTGTTTGTCTTTCTCTGCCTGACTCAAAGCCTCACTTTGTGCTTAATGGATGCTCCATATCTCCTTTTGGCCAAGCTGCCTAATTTAGAGCCAGCACAGGAGCTCCACGCCTGCAGGGATCAGCTGGAGCTCTGCTGAGAGTGAGAACATGTAGCTCCTGCGGTCAATGACAGCTGGGTTGGGTCCCTGACAACAAGCCTGCACAGAGTATTTTCTGTTGGACACATGTTCTACATTGTAGTGATTAACAGCACAGACTCTGGAGCCAGACTCATTGTATTTTGGCAATGACACATTGGCTGTATCACCTTGAACAAGTTACTTCCTTTCCCATGCCTCCGAATGATCATCTATAAAATGGGAAAAACCTACTTCATAGTAGATTACTACTACTATGCATACAAATTGCTAGAAATAGTTTTGAGTATAAAGAAGAATGCTGATGAAGTATCAGCAAGTTTTATTATTAATAACCTTGAATTATTGTGTAGACTATTGAAAAAGGTTGCATTTAACTCCCAGGTTGAAAAGGTGAAGAGAAGGGGTCTTAACTTGGAGACAATCAGTATCTGAGTTATATTCAGAAAAAATAAATGGGGAGATATCACACACACACACACACACACACACACACACACACACAGCCCAAAAGTCAGAAAAACAAACCTAAGACTGTCATGTGATTACTGTTGGAAAAGGGGCATGAGATTTTGGATTAAATGCTCTGCATATCACAAGCAGCAGAGAGCAAACAGCCTATTTCCATGAAATGTTTCTGTTTTTCTTAGGATTGCTGAGCTGAGGATATCCCTGTTACCCTCACTATAGTCCTGAGGAAGACCTGGGGCCTGGGGAAAAAGTGTCTGTGTATATGCCCAGCATGGAGGTCCCTTGCCCTCCTTATTTCCTGCTAATATTTATAAAGCACTTGACAGAGAAGTATAGTGCCTGATGCTCTGCAATAAACAGCTGTATGCCAGGTATACTTCACCTTTCATATTCTTTTTTTTAATATGTATTTTTATTGATATCAGAGAGGATGGGAGAGGGAGAGAGAGAGAGAAGTATCAATGATGAAAGAGAATCATTGATCAGCTCCCTCCTGCATGCTCCCTACTGGGGATCAAGCCTTCCATTCGGCATGTGCCCTGACCAGGAATTGAACTGTGACCTCCTGGTTCACAGGTCAGCACTCAACTCCTGAGAAACACTGGCCAGTAGTCTTACTTCCTGAGTTAGTCATTGCAGATTCCATTGTACAGATGAGAACATTGGGGTTTTAAAGATTTGACTGATTGCTAAGGTCACCCAGCTAGTCAATCCTGGAGTAACTGTCAAACCCAAGTGCTTTGTTGTGGTGGTGATTGTGTTTTATTTTGTTTTTGCTCCAATATCAGTGTTCTCACACTGGCTCCCAGTTGGGTTACAAATGCTAAACTCTCAACTCCCCAGGGTGACTCCATTTCCCAATCCTTCATTTTAGTTCCCTTTTCTTCCTTGTTAATCCCTGCTTGCTGCTCCCTCTATCCCTGCTTGCCATATGGCCAGTTTCTTTCTGTAGTTTTGTCTTGTTTTAATCCAGTTGTCAAATGGAGATTTTCTTTTTCTCTGAATTACTAGATATAGTCTAATGGACTATCTCTTTAAGGATAGAGCCAGGCTTTGTTGTAGGGAATATCACACGGTCTGGACAATCGAAGTTTGGAATAAATAGTAGGTGGGTAAGTGAATGAATAAAGATGGGAGAGTGGACACACTTCTTTGTTCACCCTTCATCCATCCCAAGTGCAAACACTCTACCCTCTCCCACCTTTTCCTTCATTGTTACTGTCGAAGTTTGCCTCCCTTCCCTTCTCCCCACTTGTCCTGTGAAGCTGCAAAAGTCATCTCCACAACAGCAGCATTGCTTGCCTCTTCTGAGGAAGCCTTTGCAAGGGACCTACCATCCAGGTGGTTCCCCAGACCTCATCCGAGGAGAGAGTTGAAAGAGACAATAAAACTAGAGCCCTTTCCATTTGTGGATGCCAACTATTTATGTGCATGGCTGACTTCTGATATTTTAAAACTATAAAATATAAGTTCATGAACCATATTTGTATTTCATGAATGAGAGTTTGAAAGCTCTTGAGAGAATCCTGTGGCAATCATTATCAGCCATTAACCCTGGTAAGGAGAGGATGCCTTCCTCCTGCTGGGAACGTGCTGAAATCCTGCCATCTTGTGGCCAACCGAGACATGACATCTGTTAATTTTCCTAAATTCTGAAGCGGGGAGCAGGGAACAGGCAAGTTGACATAAATTGCCTGCTTTCTAATCATTCTTTACCATAATGCAGAACATAATAGCCTATTTCCTTCCTTTGAGGCTCATCAACTATTCCAAAAAAGACCCCAAAAATACTTTACCCTTTCCAAAAATATCTTTGACCTGCGGAAAACTGGATCCTTACTCCATGTACTCAAATGAATTTTGCTGCCCGAAGGTGTACAGTAGCTTTCTCTCACCAAGAAACATGTGATGAATTTTGTTTTCTTTGAATCTTAGGAAACAAAAGGAAACAATCAATTTTTTGAATATTCTTTTCTTCTTTTTGCCTGGTTGCACTTTCAACTGAAACATTTCTAAACACAAATACCACCCAGGATCCTAACAAACCTACAGCAGACATGAGGTAAAGGAAAGATAAAGGAGTTCTTAGATGGCAATTCTTTAGCAAGACTGCAGAAAACTCGATAAACACATACATTGCTCTTGGATCTCTTGGGTCTCAGCAGATGTGAGACCAAGGCTTACGGGAACCTCCCTGTAGCTTTGAAAAGTCACTGCCACCCCCTGCAAATGTAGAACATGGAGGGGACACAGGAACCGTTGATTTGATGTCCCTGCCAGAGAGCAGTGCATGGTTACCAGGTTCCCTGAAGAACCAGTGTGTCTCCTGTCCATTTGCTATCATTTGATTAGAGATTTGGTTCACTTTGCTGATATTCTAGAAATTGGGTTGTTATTACATTTAAGTACTATGCTTGAGTGAAAATGAGCTGTTTATCCTGCTAATCTTTCAAATAACCCAAAACCAGTCCAGAGGGATCAAAATCTTTCTAGGGGATTCGAATTATTCAGTTCGGGCTATTCATGTCACTTTCCCATACTTATAAAAGCCAACTCTTAAACACAGTCCCGGAGACTGGGCATTGTTTGGGGGAAACCTGTGGACATTTCCTTCGGCAGTTTATAGCAGTAATGACACTCAGAGGTTAGGCACAATCAGGTTGCCAGGGAAACCCATCTTGTGCTCTTGGTAGGAAGTTCAGTTGGGACTGGTTGTACTTTATTATAATGACTCACTCTCGTGACTCATAATTCCGTAAACACCTGAGCTGGTGCAGAACTTTTAAGAAAGAGAGTTTCTATGGCATTGGAAGTACTTTGTGTCTTCTGAAGTGAGGTCCTGGGGTCCTTGTGTCAGGAGTGCTGGTTTGTTTATTTGGATTCCTAGGCCCTAAGCCAGACCTGTTGGACCCTACTCTCTGGGAATGTGGCCTTGGACTCTGCATTTTTAAGTCAGGTCAGGTGATTCTTGTGCTCATCGATATTTGAGAACCCTTTTTCTAGAGCAGTATTTCTCAACTTTCTTGAGATTTTTCAAATATATTTTTTCCTAAAATAATGCCTGGTTCTACCCCTGAAGTTCTGAACTGACCTGGAGTGTGGCCCAGGCATTCAGATTTTTAAAAGCTCCTCGGGTGATTGTAACATGCAGCCAAGGTTGCCAGCCATGCTCCAGGATAGGAATTAGACATCTTTTCCTATTAAAAGCCATATAGTAAATATTTAGGGCTTTGCAGGCCATATGGGCTTGGTGTAGCTACTCCGCTGTGCCGTTGTAGCTTGAAAGCAGCTGTAGGTCAAAATGGCATTGCAACACAGACCCAATGACAACCATAGGAAACCTGGGCTGCATTGGCCTGCAAGCTGGAGTTTGCTGACCACTTGTCTCCAGATGAAGGCAGACTCTAAAGACCCACCCCTGGCAAACTATACATTTTGTCATCTTTATGCATATAAAAGTTTGGAAAGCACTGCTTTAGGAGACAGCATCCACTGCCATCTTGAATCCAATGCACCACTCAAAATGATTAAGTTAGAGTCACTTTTCTAGAGTAAAGAAACTGATTACATAAGATGTGATAGAGGCAGAGGAGAAACAGTTGTCTATGTTAAGCTCAGTGAAGGCAAACACATGGGACTATTTCAGAGGGTCATGGACTGTTGTCATTATCATCACTCTTCCTCCCGCCAGAGAAGTCAGAGCTCCCACTAGAGAGCGAAATCCCAACACCTTTTCCTACTCAAGAGTTAGTGAGCAGCATGGAAGAACTTAATATCCAACTTCTTTCATAGGACCATTGACAAGTCTGAAAACCTTTCCTTCACCATCCACAGCACCTATATTAATACTAATGAATATGATATAATCTTATTTGTTAACCAGAACCTAGGGAAATATTTAAAATGGTGAATTACAGGAAGAGGCTTTGTATATAAAGCGATAGTTTAAGACCCTGCATACCTGGGGGCCATCAAAAAGTTCCCAGGCATGAGAAAACAGAAGTCAAGCTTATGCTCATGACCTGACATTACATTTAAGGATTTAACATGGTTCTCCAAACTTCATCATGAGCGCACATGGACACAGAACTCAAGCACAAAGATCAGACCTCAGAACAGAGCTACAGCACTGAGAGAGATGAAGGCAAAGCCTTTCTGAGGTAACAGGCAAAGCAAGAGGTTCGCATTTTTCAGAGCAAAGCCTATAAAGCTATTGATGAAAAAGTCTGAAGCAATTAAAATTTTACATACTGAGAATCTTTTACAAATTGTGATAAAGGTTCTGGCACAAGAAAATGGTATTGCAACACAGACCAGATGAGAACCACAGGAAACCTGGAGAAAAGTCAGTACCACTTAGAATGCAAAGGCAAAAACCCCTATAAAAACCACAAATGCAGATTGGTAAATAACTGAGATTTCTCCCTGGTACATTATATTTTTTACTCATTTCTGATATCAGGAGTGAACAATTTATTTCAAAACCTCACTATACTATGCTCAATGTTTCTTCACACACCTATTTAATTGTACATGCATTTTTAAAAATACTGATTCTATGCAAAGCCTTTTATTGATGAAGCACTTTAAAGGAAACGAAGCTTAGAGCAATAAAAGACTTCAGATGTATGTGTATATGTTTGGTCTTTCTCTTTCTCAATGCATCATTATTTTTATGCTACCAAATCCCACATTAAGGGCTCCTCCAGACATTGCTATCAAATGTCTGGATTGTATAACAGTTCCCAGATTCCTTATTTGATTATTGCAGCCTAATTCTAATACCAGGACAGAAATATTACCATCCAAAGGAATCCTAAATAATAAAAGAGTAATATGCAAATTGATCATCACTCCAATACACAAGTGGCTGCCCCCATGTGGTCAAAGATTGGGCCCCATGTGAACACCATATGGCCACCACAAGATGGCTAGCAAGGGAGGGCAGTTAGGAGGGACCAGGCCTGCAAGGAAGGGCAGTTGGGGGCAATCATGTCTGCAGGAGAGGGCAGTTAGGAGTGACCAGGCCAGCAGAGGAGGGAAGTTGGGGGCGACCGGGCCTTCAGGGAAGGGCAGTTGGGGGGACAAGGCCTGCAGAGAAGAGCAGTTAGGGGTGACCAGGCATGCAGGGGAGCAGTTAGGCATCAATTAGGCTGGCAAGGGAGTAGTTAGGAGGTGATCAGGCTGGCAGGCAGAAGCTGTTAAGGGCATTCAGGAAAGCAGGCATGCAAGTAGTTGGGATCCAGCAGTCCTGGATTATGAGAGGGATCCCAAATTGGAGAGGGTACAGGCTGGGCTGAGGGACACCTCTTCCCCGCCCCCCCCCCCCATGCATGAATTTCGTGCACTGGGCATCTAGTGTACTTAGAACAAAGTGTATGTCATCCTATGGTGGGAAGTCCAGGTATTTATTAGTTTCGTACTGCTGCTATAACAAATTGCCACAGACCTAGTGGCAATATGGATTTATTATCTTGCAGTTTTTATTACAAGTCTGACACAGTCTCACTGGCTAACAAGGTGTTAGCAGGGCTGCATTCCTTTCTGAAGGCTCTTGGGGAGAATCCGTTTTCCAGTATTTAGAGGCTACCCTCTCTTCCCAGCCCTCTTCCTTCATTTCCAAAGCCAGCAAATGCACGCTGAGTCTTTCTCATGCTGCCACCTCTCTGGTTCTCTTCCAATTCTCTCTTCCTCTATGAGGGACACTTGTGATTGCATTGGGCCCACCCGGATAAATAAGATCAGTTGATAAACAATCTTGTTTTCCCTTTGCCATGTAATATAACATATTCACTGATGCAGGCATTATTTGGGAAGCCAAAACACCATAAAGTGTTTTTGCATTATACTTGTATGAGCTTTAAATACATAAAAATTATATACCAGCATCTTCACTGTGAATCTAGTTGAGATTTTTCATACTTTAAAAACTGGCAAGTGAGATTCCTTAAAATGGAAGATACGATATCAGGACTCTTAAGCTGAAAAATTTTGAGTAAAAAAAATCTACTGTCTCTTTATTTCTATCCCAGGCCAAACAGCGTTAATTGTCCTTAAACACACACACACACACACACACACACACACACACACACACACAAAACCAACAATACTATACCTTCTTTTAATTAGTTTTACACACATCTGGGATCCCTCAATCACATTTCTGAAAAGTGGGACATAATGTTTGTGGAAGATTAAGTCTGATACACATAGCACCTGAATACTTGTTTTCTCACCCGGTGCATCACATTTGATCAATTAAGGAATACAATGCAGTAGAAAAAGTCAAATTGACAACAAATTAGTTTTAAAAATTAAAGACAAAAATTATCTTTTATAAGTACAGAATGATAGTTCATTCAAAAATATAAAAATGTCTTTATCTTAATCTAGTCAGAAAGTATACAAAGGGTGATTTCCCATGTAGAATAGACAAACAGTAATTGTTGATCAAAAACCCAAAGAGAAAGGTAGCTCATTAAAACTATAACATTAATTGATTCATAAATTAATCTTTTCCCCACATCTATCTAATTTCCTATGCATTTTGAATGCTGACTCTGCAAAACCTTTTAGTAATGAAACACTTTGGAGGAGTCAAAGCTCACAGGCAGTAGGAGAGGTGGACATATATAAATTATTCCAATATGAACCGACCATGATAAATACAGTGACAGAAATAAGCATTCCACCAGAACACAAGCTTTCCGAAGACAGAAATTTTCCTAACTCCCCAAAGAGACAAGATATATATATATTAGAGGCCAGGTGCATGAATTCATGCATGGGTGGGATGTGGCCAGCGTGCCAGGGGGAGGGGACATGGGCGGTTGGCCGGTCTGTCTGCTGGTCGAACTCCTGGTCCAGGGAACAATTTGTATATTAGCCTTTTATTATATAGGATATACACTGAGTGACCATATTATTATGTGTTCAGAAATCATAATAATCTGGCCACTCAGTGTATCAGTGTCTATCTATCTATCTATCTATCTATCTATCTATCTATCTATATCTATCTATTCAGTAATATGAATGAATGTGCACGAATGTGCTCTGGGAATATTTTTTTTAAAAGGAAACACAAAATTTCAAAAAAAACTTCAGGGTAGAAAAAGGCTTTAATCACCATTATTTCCAGAAGTTTCACACCTAAAGCACTTAAAGATTGATAATAGTGTCATTGAAATGGGTTTCATGTTGCCACCCTTGTTCCACTTATGAAAATGTTATTATCCTTCTTTAACACTAGGTGGCACTACAAATGCAGGCATTGGCATAGACATTGTTTCAAAGATTTGTGCCTATCTACTTAGCCCAAGTTAGTCTGAGCTAGAGGGAGAAAAATCCTGGTGTAATTGGGGTGAGGAATTTGTGCAAGAACAGGAAGTCTAATACTTGGGCTTTATTCAGTATTTCTTTTATTAAATTTAGCATTTGAAATTAAATTTTCTTAAAACTTTGTTTATCTTATAGACCTTAGTTTACTTTTAATATGTAGGAATTTGGGAAAAAAGTCCTTTCAGGTCAATTTCTTTTTCAAATATCTAACATTATTAAATATTTAATCAAAATGCTTTGGACATGCTACCAGGACAATTTTAATACATCTGAATTATCTCAAATGTTTAATTGCCTAAGCATACAGATTTTATTAGAAATACCCAAATATGGATCTAACAACATCTTACTAAGCACTAGACTTATAAATAAAATAATACAGACTTACTAATGTAGTAGCACAAAATCTTCTAAGCAGTTTAAATAGCTTAAGACCCAGACCCCCTACACACACACACACACACACACACACACGCACAGCATTGTGACTCCCTGTGTTAACTCAGCTGAGCCAACGTTGTTGCTGTGGGCTCTTTTGCATGATCACATTTTTTACTGTCATGTGAGCACAAACTTTCTAAAATTTTGTCTTCTCTGAAATTAACTAGTTATTTAAATTTATATGTTTGCAATCCAGTGTCTTCCCCCCAAAGTAATGGATCCTTTAAATTTAAAAGGCATTTCCAAGTCCTTGGGTTTATAATCCTTTTCTGTAATTATTATGTGATATCCTCCTATTACATAATAGGAGGTGTGCTGATTGAATTCAGAACTTCTTCCTTGGGCTGGTGTTACATCTCTTTTCTCTTTCAGAATGTATGCCTCTCACTCACCCTTACTTTATAATAATTTCATTGACACAAACCTGGAACTTCCTCTTTTTTTTTTTTTTTTTTTAGAATCCTCATCCGAGGATATTTTTTCATTGATTTTTAGAAAGAGTGGAAGAGAGAGGAAAAGACAGAAAGAAATAGATTGACTGATTGCCTACCGTATGTGCCCCCAGAGGGCCCCCTAACTAGTTAATTTCAGAGGAGAAGACAAAATTTTCAAAAGTTTGTGCTCACATGATAGTAAAAAATGTGATCTTGCAAAAGAGCCCACAGCAACATTGCTGGCTGTGGGAGAGGCCTCCAACCCGTACATGTCCTTGACCAGAATCAAACCCAGGACTCTTCAGTCTTCAGGCCAACACTCTATCCAAGAGGCAAACCAGCTAAGGCTGGAACTTCCTCTTATCCTACAGTAAGGGAAGTATCTTTGCCTCAAATCAAGTTCCTGACATTCAAAACTGGAGTCAAGTCAAGATATGCAAATTTGAGCCTTTGTTCAAAATTGTGCCAGACATCAAGTCTTAGCAGTTGAATTTGGAATATGGTGACAGCCAAACAAATTCCTTTTTCACCTAACTTCTGCTTTTATCTTCACGTTGTCTATTTGCCCACATTATCAAAGGTATCAGAGCAATTTTTCTGAACCCAAATTATCAGACACTGTCAATGCCCTCGTTTTTCATTAAGAGTTTATTTGATACTTTTGAAGTTATCATCTTTCATCCAGGCATGTTACTGATTTTAAGTCAAATTTCGAATGACTGTTGGTCAGTGATGTATAAGAATAGGTTCTAGATGGTGTCTGTTTACAACAATGGTTTCTGTTTATCTCCCTGTAGACAGAGTGAAAAATGATATTGGAGATCTAACACAACTGGTGGTTTGTGATGCCAGGAGCCCAGAGGTAGGCAGTCCCAAGCTGATGCTATAGTATTGATAGGGATCAGGGTTTGGTCTAAGTTTCTGCTCCACAATCTGTGGTTTGCTTGCTTTGGTCCTCATGCTTGCTGCTTCACAGTGAAAAGATACAACTGCCAGCATCTTTACTTCTCTACCACACTCCAAAGAAAATATCCAAGGAGACAAAGTTCTCCAAGGAGTCCCAGATAGCTGACTTCCCCTTTGTTTCCCTCCACTTCCCCAAAGCCACTCTTAGATGATATTAGGGGGCAGGGTATTGTGGGTAACTATTGGCCTTGACAACCCACTGAAGCTGAATCACCAAAAACCTTTGGGACTTAGAGAAAGGGTGGGCAAGGGATGAAAATTCACTGACAAATCATGAAGCAGGCATGCCCGTTATATCCTCAGGATTTCAGCAGAGCTGAAAACACTTCAGGGCTGCTGTCCCCCAGAGCACTAGACCAAATGGGGGAATAAATTAAGTCCACAAAGTGGGATAGTCTATGATAGTCTATGTCTGTCTCCCAGGGATTAGTTTTAAAGTAGGCACACTTTCTTCTGAAAATTCTTCAGAATCAAGTTAATCATTGGCATAATAATTCTCAGGAAGCTCAATATTGTAAATGTCTACTTCAGGTTTTGAGACAGACTTTTATTTTTGTTGGCCACCAGATGAAATACTTGGCTTTCATTTGTGCACATACCTTTCACACTATAATTGCACTCCAGGATTTCAAATGATGACCAGCACATGTACACCAGACACTGCTAACTCCTTACCTGCTTTCTTCTTTCTCCTTAAACTGACTCTCTTCGTCATCGTATTTTTACCCTCTCAGACTCAGCTTGGGGTGCGTAAGTGAGTCATTTCTGACTAAAGAATGAAGCCATTGAGTGAAACTTCCCTAAATGGAAATAGATGTTTTATTATGAAATGAACCTAAATCGAATAAAACACGTAATTTGTACACTCAGTTTAATAAGTAATTAGGAATCAGTCACCTGGAGGACCATGCCTCTGAGATTTTTAGAATGCTGTTTGGAATAGTCCCCCATATTCTTTTATGTGGCTTTAGTTTATTTATTTTCATTATTGCAGGGTATCCCATTGTATGAATATACTCTGATTTTTCTATTTACTTTATACATCTACTTTGTTTCTCATTTTGCTTCTTATTAAACACTAGAGGCCCAAATGCATGAAGATTTGTGCAAGAATAGGCCTTCCTTTCCCTGGCTGCCAGCACTAACTTCACTCTGGCCAGAGCCACCTTCTGCCTCTCACCTTGCCATGTCAGTTTGCATATTTCTTCCTTATTGGCTGTGGGCACCACTATCTTTGTCATAGAGTTATGGTTAATTTGCATATTCTGTCTTCATTAGATAGGATTCTTCTGTATGTATCCTGATACCTAGACATCATTACATGCACTGATTAAATCCTATGTTATATACCTAAGAGTAGAACAGCTGGATTAAGGAGTGAATCTTAATTGGATGATATCAGATTGTTCCAAACTGTTTGAAAGTGGTTGTCAGAAGTATTGATGATAACTTCTATTGCTCTGCATTCTCATGATAGTTGGTGGTATTGTACTATTACTGATCTAACTGGTGTGTAGAAATAGATCATTGTTACTTTAATTTTTCTAATTACTGGTTTGATCACAGTTTCCTAGGTTTATTGACCATAATAATGGCCCTCAGATATGGGAGGGATATTTGTTTGGCAGAGCTGTTGTAACAAAGTTTCACAAACTGGGTGGCTTGAAGAGAAATTGTCTCATCGGATGGATGTGACTCTCTTCTCCTCTGGTGGATCCCTGGCAAATCTTTGTCTGATTTCTTGCTACTTTAAGAGGAAAATTTAACACCAAAATTTTAAAAGTTATCCATAGAGGTCCAAAGAGCAAAGTAATATGCATGAAAAAAAATGGCATTGAAGAGTCCTAGAAATATAGCCTTTGCATTATGTAAACATTGCAATATTAAAGCAATCGCTTAAGAATGCAAAGCTCTCTTCCCATGCCCGAATGAATGGGTTTTCTACCAGCCCAGAGGCTTAGATTTGCTTTATGAGATAGAGGACCCCAGAGAAGTGGGTGATGCTTTATGCTTGATTCCAGCAGCAAACAACCAGGCACCTGCTTAGTGACTGCACCACTACGCAGGGGAGTGTGCTCCAATTTTGTCTCTCTCCTCAAATCTTCCTCTTGAGCTCCCAGCAGAGGGCCATGGAAAAGAGCTCACAAATATGTCTGAGTCCTCCAAACTGACATGCTAGCTGAATTCAGTTTAATAAGTAAGTCTAGGCACCAGTAATCAAAATTTACTTTCCAGTCAATGTATAGTCATCAACAGTAGGAATCATTTCTCTTAACATGCTTTTTCTTCCCTAAAAATGGAAAATGATTAGGGCTAATTTTATATACAAGTTCAGTAATAACAAAACTCATTCATTCATTCATTCATTTAAAATCTATTTAAAAATTCATTGCCTGTCTATTTTCTGCCAGGCATTGTTCTCTTTGCTCTGGGTATTATTTCCCAATATAGACATGACTCACTTCTTCAGCTATTTCAAGTACTTACTCAAATTTCACTTTCTCAGGGAGACATGCCCTAACTCTTTGTGAATTGCAAACTGCCTTACTCCCCATTCCTTCTTCCATGTTTTTTTTTTAATTAAATATGACCTGTCACTTAATATGTTTGGGTTTTTTAAAATATCACCTGTCATTTAATATGTTTAGTAATTACTTTTTTAAAATCAGTTATTGATGCATTAGAATGTTTGTGCTTTGAAGAAATACATGCTTGTATGTTTTGTTATTGCTGTATCCTAAGGGTGTGTGTGTGTGTGTGTGTGTGTGTGTGTGTGTGTGTGTGTGTGATAGATCCTGCAAAATCTTAAAGTTTACTCTAAGAGCTTTGGATTTACTCTATTTAGATGAAAAGACATTGGAGAGTTTTGACAGAGGAGTGACATGATCTGCAGTGCCTTTTAAGGGATTGTTCTGAGTGCTTTGTTGAGAATAAGCTGAGCAGGGTTAGAGGGAATGGACAGGAGGCTAGGAACATAATTTAAGGAGAGAGAATTGTGGTTTCTACCAGAGTGATGATGATTGATGTGGTTGTCAGTAGATAGGTTCTGAAGGAAGTGCCAACAGGACTTGGTGTGGGATAAGGGACAGACGAATTGGCGATAGGGCCTAAGGAGAAAATCAAACGTGACTAGAATTTCATCTAGTACAAATGGAAAGATGGAGTTGCAATTAACTGAGATAGGAAAGTTTGTGGGTGGAGGAAGGATAAGGAAAACTATGAGCAATTAGGTGCTGAACATTTTTTTTTTTTTAGTTTTATAAGATATCCCAGTGGGGCTCTAAGTAGAATATAAAAGTTTAGCATCTGCAAAGGAGGTCTGGACTGCGTGGGAGTAATCAGAATGGAGATAACACTAAAAGTCAGGACACTAGAGGAGTGCAGGAAGAAAAAAAAAGGTATAGAGAAGAGAAATAGTCTAAGAACTCCAGCCATGATTGCTGTAAGGATAAAAATTAAGGAGATGAAGAAGACCCACCAGAGAAAATATGGCCAGAGATTTAGGGAGAAATAATAATGTATGTTCTGGAAGCCAAATGAAGAAGGAAGATGCAGTAGTGTTAATTGCTGCTGGTTGGTGTCGCAGTGCTGAGGCTGGCCATGGTTTTGATTTAGCAGCATGGAAGTCATTGAGAGGACTTAGAAAAAAACAGTGCCTTGGGGAAGTCTTGAGAAAAAAAATGAAGCAAAGAATATCCTATGTGTAGAGTGTTTAATAATCTTCAAAGCAATTTCTCACTTCTTTTTTCCTTTGAAACTGTATTTTCCACTTCATGATTATAGAATTAAACCTCAAGAGGGTGAAGTGTCTTGGATATTATTATGCTAGAGGGTGACAGAGCTGGGAACAGAATCCGACTTCTGGTCCAAACTCTCTTAGAAGGCACAATGCAGGTACTATCACTGTGAGAATAAATTCCTCCTGCTTAATGGGTCTGCTTGGGGCCACATTCAGCTGGGTTCACTGTACATCTCAGTCCACCAGCTGATGTTTTTCAGGTTGTTGAAGTAATTTGTTTGTTCAGCTCCAGGAACCCTGTGGGTGTTCAATATGTGTTAATTCACTGATTGATTCTCAGAGGAGAGTTGTAAATCCCACCATGTTTTCTTTATTGAAGAATATAATCACAATTCACACATAATCACCATAATCACATATTTATTCCTTAAACTAAGATCCTTTTGATTTTCTCAGCGACAACTGGGGACCTCATTTCAGTTGATGTTTGTGGTATAGGATCATCCAGAGGCCCATTATTGTCATAACTTGCATATCAATTTAATTTAATGTTTATAGCCAGCAGAGGAAGTTATTCAAACACATAATATTCTTCCTTGGACCCGTGCAATTTATTTTTACAGGAAACTAGTTAAGTCCAAATTAATGGCCCTCAGCTATGGAAGGGATATTTGCCAGAGATGCATATTGCATGTAAATATGCATTTATGTTCTTGGGCTGCAAGCAAGGCATTTATGAGAGTTTATCAGGCTGCCAAGTGGAATTGCTGGCTAAGTTTTTGTGTTGCTGTCCTCCAGCAATAGCTTCCTGGAAGAATGGGGTCAGTAACATAAGGAAAATGTTTATAAATGATAATGCTATAGAAAAATGAATGGAATTATTTCCTAATCAGATACACACACACACACACACACACACACACACACACACACACACACACACACACACGCACCTAAATATGGAGAGCAAAGAATTGGAGAGCAATACATGCTGAGGACTGGCTATGAACCTAGAGATTCCCAGGTGCTGAGATGTGAGGTAGAGTTCACAATATCACACAGACTTGTAGTCTACCCAGAGCACTGAGGCAGAAACATTTCAAGGGAATTGCACTCTGAATGGGATCAGAGAGCTGACATCAAAAAGCTCCTCTCGGCTTCTAAATATTTGGAGAGCTAGGAGAGTGGCTATAAAAAGTTTGGCATACAAGTCGGGAAGAATTCCTGACCAGGAGAGATATTCATGACACTTAAAGGGAGACACGTGTGCTTGAAAGGGTTCCTAATGTCCACGTGCAATGCACAGAAGTAATTTTTATGTTGATTCTATATTGCATACATATGTATATGCATACATTGTGCAATTATGTACTTTCCTGTTATATGTAGTTCTTTATATTCACAGTACTGCTAGATTGTGTATGAGTTCCATGTGCAGGCAATGTCACGCTTCCTCTTTTCCTGAAATTAATTTAAATCTACTCCAAGCTCCCAATCTACTCGCACCTACAGGGTGTGCAAAGGTCCTGGGTTTCATACACAGCAAATATTTTAAAAGGCACTCCCAGTATTAGATCCGTACTGGCTCCTGTTCAGATGTTCATTGTTTGAAGTCCACAGCCCTAGTGCTCCTTTACAGGGTGCTGCATGGGGTCTTGTTAGGTGCA
Organism: Antrozous pallidus; assembly: GCA_027563665.1. NCBI lineage: Eukaryota > Metazoa > Chordata > Mammalia > Chiroptera > Vespertilionidae > Antrozous > Antrozous pallidus. The sequence continues at coordinate 92,557,789 of CM050513.1, forward strand.
AAACTCCAGGGCCTAAGACACACCTAAAGGAGTGAGTCCCCAGTTTCTCTTGCTTGCTGTGCTCTATCCTCTTTCCACCTTGGGAAGACTGTTGGGGAGACTCTGGGTTTTCTCTCACACTTGCTTTCTTCTTGCAAAGAAACTTCTTCGCTCCACATTCTGAAAGCACATAACAATATCTTTAATGAGCTTAGGCTTTTATAAAGCACAAAATTGACTGGCCTTACTCAGTTTTTACCTTCCACTGGTTCTATTAAAAACTACTAACTTATAGACAGGGCACAAGGTAGAGAGAGGAAGAACATGATATGAGTCCAAAATATTAGATGTTCTAGAAAGGTTTGGTGAGATTTTAAGGTGAAAGAAAACCCTATAGTGCAGTTCTGGGCTCTTGAAGAAATAATATTTGACTCAAAGCCTATTGATTTTGTCAATCCCCTCACAGTAACCTTTACTATAGCTTCTTTTAAGTGTTTTCTTCTTCTCTTCCTTCTCCTTATATATTTTGTTCTTCATCCTATTCTTATTCTTTTTTTTTTTTTGAGGTTGTGAGGCATAGGACAAGAAAGGAAGGATTTCCAGGAGATAGAATGTGAACATAAGCAAGAGAATTGAAGGTCATAGGGAGTTTTTGTGTCCAGTGGTGGGCAAGGAGGAAGTGGAGAAAATGAAAAATGTTGTAAAATTAGAAGATGAGGAAATAAAGAATGTTTCAACCTCTCTAAATCCTTTTGGGAAAATTGTGAGCTGTCTCTCTCTGTAGACTTCCTCTTCCTCCTCTCACTTCTCTCTCTCCTCCTCTGTCTTCTACTATACACACACACACACACACACACACACACACACACACACACACACACACACACACACACAGTCTCTCTCTGCTCATATCCTTCCTTTTGCACTACTATCTATATCTTCCCTGATTTCTAGACTCTTTCAACTGTATTAACTATTAACTATATTTACTGTGATATATCTCTGTACACTAAACTGAGTAAGAGAATAAAAATAAATTCTTAATTTGTAGAATTCCAAATACATTCTCTATTTTCTATACTTTGATTTCAATCAAATCTTGAACAAAGTGGACAAGAAATACAAATATGAGGACTCAAATGGTTTCTGAGTCTTATTTTATTATCTTGTTGACAGATAAATTAACATACTTCCTCCATGGGGAAGGGAAAATGAACTCCAAACTAACACTGACCAAAAGTCAAATGTAGTTGAAAGACAATCCTTTAGTTCATCCTTAATAAAGCATTTCTTTGTCAGTATGTATTAGATCATTCCATTCACACTGATATGAACCCTACTGATTTTAATTTACCTATCTTTATTTTTTAATGAGAAAGTGAATTTCCAACAGATTGCACTCAGAAAAATGTGTAACACCAATATATAAACATTTTTCCTTTTTTCTCTAGTGATTGCTTTTTGTAATGCAATCTAATTCACTAATATTTCTGAATAATTTTTAAGGGAAAGAGGTCTTATATAACCTGTGAAGTGTTCGGCATGAAAAAATGGGAATAAACTATAAAGAAATGTAGGCACAGGTCAATAGTGCATGAAAATTGTATAGAAGATCATTTAGGAACCATAATATATGTTCATTTTAGTTTAAATAGCATTTCAAGCACCACAATTGAAAGCAGTGGTGGTTGGCAGACCGGTGATGAGGAAATTGGCCAGGTAGGTGGGGAAAGAGTAGGTGCATAGAGTTGGATGGCATGGGAAAGAGAACATCAGTGGGCGGGAGAGCAAATCACCAGTTAAGAGATTCAAAGTGGTGGAGGTGAGGGTTTATGTGCTTATTTTATCCTCTATCGGTACATATAATAAATTTCAGGCAGTTTAAAGAGAATATATAATATATATAATATATATCATTCTTACCTTCTTCCTCTCCTCTTTCCCCTCTTCCTGCTTTTTACCTTCCCCTACCCGTCTGTTCCCTCCCCTTCCAGCCTCCCCTCTCTCTTTCCCACACCACAGCCTGTTACTTTTGAGAAAACAATGAAAATGAATAAATATAAAGAAAACACAAAGCAAGCCTCTTTCTTTTTAAGCAAGATGAATTCACTGATTACATGTCAAATTGCTCTCAATTCTACATGCTTACTACCAATGTCTGTACTTATTCTCTCATTGACCATGCTCTTAGTAGCACTGTCCTATTCAAACATTCAATAAAACAAGCAGAACAAAACAAGCCAAAAATAATAAGTGAGGCACCCACAAAACCACCTGTGAGAATAGAAAGTGCCTTTGCTGAGTTTGCTCTCATACTTGGCTCTGGGCTCCATTTGCATTTATTTAGATCCCTGCACATTAAATGTAGTAGGGACACTATTTTCTGGTTTCTATGTGATAGAAACTTAAATAAACTGGCTTCTATAAAAAATGTATTAGTTTGGATAACTCTTAGGAAGACTGGGGTCAGAACTAATTTCAAAGATCCTTGGCACCTGGCAAGGTGGGTATTGTATAATCTCCATATCCTTGTATTCATCTTTCCTGTACGAGCATCAGAGTGTATTAGGGGCTGTAAAGCAGGTGCAAGGAGAACCTAGCAATTTGGACATGGTTAAATGGGAGCTTAGCCAGTATTAGCCCTGTGCTGGGAAATAAGGGTATGATGAATTAGAGGGAAGAGCACATGAGAGTCTCCACACACTCCCTTAGGTTCCCGTTTCTGAGATGTGAGGAACTTGGATCTCATGGCTCCCTGTAGAGGTATAGAGGTTTGGAGAAAGGATGGGATTGTAGGCTTGTCAGGGCTTGGGTGTTGAACAAGAGGCATGTGTGCCAGGTGAATACTGTGTGGGGCTGCTGCAGCAGGTAACAGCTGGCAGAAATGGCTGAATGTGACAAGGCACTGCCAGTGCCCAGGAGAGAGCTGCCACGTGGCCCCTGCAGCTCATAGACAATGAGCTAGGACATCAGTTACTATGCAAACAAGGAGAGGTCTGTGGCCTGCAGAGGTAGTCAGAGAAGTAAGCACTCTGTCCCCCTTGTCTCTTCACTTTACCTCAGATCCAAAGAGGAAAGAGTGGAGGAAATCAAGCTGCTCTCCTCTCAGTGCCACGTGAAACACACCTGCCATGTGGGCTCATGGGATGGGGAGAACAGCTGCCCAGGGTATGGGATGAGAGTACTCAAATGAACAGGACTGAATCTTACAAGCTGAAATGAGACGAAGTGATATAAAGGTACTAAAAATGGGGAGTCAGGCTGAGGTGTTGCCCAGGAAGATGCTACCTAGCAGGAAAGAGAGGCTCAGCAACTAAAGAAAGAACTGCTCCATGTTTAGACCATAGGAGCTGAGACACCTTCATAAAAAATGGTTACATAATTAATCGCTGTGGCCGCTATGATGAAAGGCTGAGAAAGGGCCACCATGAATATGGAGGGACCAGTTAGGGTATTATTTCCATTCAGCCTAGGTGAAAGATGATTGAGTCCTGAACAAGAGTTATAAAAATAGTATGGGGATATGAGAATGGATTTGTTGTATATTTTACAGATTCAACAGGACATGCTAAAGTATTAGATGGGCATGGTGGAAGAAGGGAGGGATCCCTTTTGGTTGTCTGGCTTGGGAGAGGGGTTGGATGATTAAACCTTGTAAAGAGATGGGAAAGGCTGAAGGAAGAATCTGATCAGTGTTGAGGCAATGCAGTCAATCAAGGCTTAGACCTGCTCAGATGGAGATGTCATGTGTTCAGCTAGATATTCAATTCTAGAGCTCAGGCACCTCTGGTTCATGATAAAACAGCAACCATTATTTGGAAGGATCTGATTCACTTGGATAACAATAGAAAGCAGCTTTACGCTTTCCTCAGCCTGTATCATTTAACTGCTTTCTGTTGAATTGTTTTGTTTTTTTCTCCTCTTAAATGGGAAAGTCTCATGGGGTTTATTTTTTTCAGATCAGTATCAGGCAACATAAAAATTCACTATAGTTTTCAAACCATTAAGATTCTAGATAGTCACCCATTTTGATATCTCTGCTTTCCCCCATCTGTCCCATATTTGGACTCCGAGCCCCTGGTGAGTGGGGCCTGCCCTCAACTCTCCCAGTAAGTTAATGATTGTTCTGGGTCTCTGCAGGATTCTAAAAGGCTTGGGGAACAGAGGAAATATAATTGGTATGATTGAAATGTATCATCAGTGCTCTCTGGGAAGGCAAAAGTGAACAGCTGGTGCACTCTGAGCCAGTTTCTACAGAGGTCACCTCACTCATGGCAGGAAGTCCTCCTGAGAAGGACCTGTTTTAAGACAGCTCATGAAGTCTACATTTGACACCTGGAAATCATACCTCTTTACTCTGATGTATGTTTTCTAGGTGTGAGAGGTGGACTTCACAAGCTATCTGCTCTCAGGGTCATCTTGTCATGACATTTAAGGAGACTTCTCCTATTATGCAGACTTCTCAGAACCCGCAGTCTTTTCCCTATATTATCTCTAAATGCAGCTGGTCTTCTGATTCCTGCAAAACAACTCACCCTACCACATCCTTTTCTTCTTGCAGTCTCTAGAGCTCTTTACTAGTATGTGTCCTTCAAAAGAGTATACTACTAGCCATTGTGTTTTTCTAAAGTTGTTTAGCTAAACACTAAATGGGTTCTTACAGACCTTGGCTCAAATGGTTTAAAATGACAGGGGAGTGTCCCCGACCTTAATAGCTGAGTGGAGAACAAGGGACTAATAATGTCAGTCATTTTGATCCAGCATCTAGAAGAGTTCAGCAATCTGGAGAAGGCGCTGTGTATAAATTAAGTAAGAGTTCAGAGATGAAACATAATTTTGAAAGGCATTATAGGACGGCTTAGCTAAAGGAACTAAGTTCTCCTTGTCTCAGGACCCCTTGCTTTTTATTAACACAATTTGTCCTAAGGTATGGTGGAGATATACACATCAAAGGGTAGGGTTTTGTCTATGGAGTCCATTGTCAGAATGGAAGAATTTGCCTATGGCTGTTCAGGTGATTGGCCAGTAGGAAGCAATAACATGTAGATTAAGATGCCCTGTCTGGCAGCAAGAAATCATCCTTTTCAGGTTTGAGAAAATGCCTTTTAGCCATTCCCAGATGATTCGGCTCTGCTGACATGCTGGAATTGGCTTCCGGCAGAATAATCTGTCACACACTGACAATTTCCTCCAAAAGAAGCCTATAACCCATATTGTTGGCTCCTGCAAACTTCCATAGATCCACTGCCTTCCTTAATGAAAGGCAGATGATGGGCTAATACTGGTAGTGCTGGTTTCACAGTCCCCCAGCTTGACTGTCCCAGGTGGGTTAGCCTTCTTACTAGGGTGTGGAGCTCCTTGTAAAGTACTGTGCTGTTTTCAGCCTCTGGGGCCTGGCAACTTCAGAGTTCTTATGGTGTTATGTAGATATAGGCATCATCTGTGCAGACATAGTGCTTAAGTTTTGTAGAAAATTTAGGAAGAGAGACAGAAAAAAGAGGGGCCCATTTAACTTCCTAGAAGAGCTAATGAAGACAGAGATGAGAAGAAAAATAGCTTCACATCACTCTGAAGAGTAAAAGGGGAAGTTACCATCTAGATCCTTCTCTATCTGAGATGAAGTTTGCTTTTGCAAACTTTTATATTATTCCTTGACAAATGTAACTACATTAGTCAATGTTGGGATATTGGGTGAACCCAAATATAACGAAGCAATCTTTTAATATATGTAAATTACATTTAGTTCATTTGATCAATAAAAAAGTCTAACCAACAGAAGGCTCCTGGGAACACATTTCAGTTTTAAAGTTTTGTAGGACAAGAATAATTTAAACAAAGGCAAAAATGAAAAAAAATAAATCAACCAAACAACAACAACAACAACAACAAAAAAAACATTAGGAAAGCAGCCAAAATTCGTTGTCACTCTGAAAGGAGTTTTAGGGATAAAATTGGCAGTTTTAGGGAGTTTTAGGAATAGAGAGGGTCCATGGGGGAGGACTGCTTAGGTGAGGGCTTGGTGCTGCCAGAGGGCATACATTCAGAGAATAGAAAGGTGCCACAGGATAAGGGGAGAGGAAGATATCCATTCACAGAAGATAGGGAAAAGCCACAGAGTATGGGGAGAAAAAGGAAACAAATTTTCACAGCGGATACAGAAATGCCAACAAATGGGAGAAAGTAAAAAACAGATTTTCACAGGAATAGAGAATTCTACCACTGGAGGGGACAAGAATGAGCATGGCACCATGTGGGGTTTGGGCTTGAAGCTGATATTCTGCAAAAGAGTGACCAATTAGAAGGCAGTATAAAGAAACAAAGAACTACAGGCTTTATAAACCTTAACAAAAAGGAGCTGAGTGAGTTACCCCTTGGGACCCCCTTCCTACGTGGGAGTCTGTATTTGCTTCCAATAAATTTCCACCCTTTTCATCTACCACCTTTTGTCTGTGGCTTCATTCTTCAAACTCATCTGGACAAGGACACGGGAAAGAAATCACCCTTGCATCCTGCTCAGGAAAACAACCAGAATCAACTCTTATATCTAAACACTAAAACATAATGAATCGCTCTTTTATTTGGTTTTGGAAAAATGGACATTAGGCTGAGACATTCATTTCTATGCAGAAGCAGAATAAGCATATTGTATACCGACATTTTTTGCTGTTCAAATATATTTAAAAGAAATGATGTTTAAAGTGTTTGTCTGGCATGAATGCATATATAAATAAAGAGTGTATGTAACATGTATTGTTGATATAAGAATATCCAAACCTGTAGAAATTTTTTACAAGAGTTTATTTGAACCAAAGAGAAGATAGGCCTGGAAGCAAGGTCTCAACAGACTGAGAAAATGCTTCCCAGAATTATAGTTTGCAATTTATTTTATGCACTGGATATTAAGGAGGCAACATAAGGAAGATTACATAAAGGTGGGAGAAAGAAAGGTGGGGATTAGATCAAAGCATAGTTAATAAAGTAATGTATTCTCTTGAGGGTGGTTGCTGCTTCCAAGGAGTCTGAAAAAGAGGAATTTCAGAGATGTGTTAACCTAGATCCAAGGTGGGCAAACTGCGGCTCGTGAGCCACATGCAGTGGTTCTTTGGCCCCTTGAGTGTGGCTCTTCCACAAAATACCTTGGCCTGGGCGAGTCTATTTTGAAGAAGTGGCTTTTGAAGACGTTTAAATTAAAAAAATTTGGCTCTCAAAAGAAATTTCAATCATTGTACTGTTGATATTTGGCTCTGTTGACTAATGAGTTTGCCAACCACTGACCTAGATGCACAAACACAATGAACAGAGCTTGTTTAAAGCAAAGATAAATCTTTTACTGAAGAATTATATGCCTGGGGCATGATTACCCACCATGACCTGCCCAGTTAGAAATTTATGAGCAGATCATCCTCTGAGGTTACTTTCAATTAGATTTATGATAGTACCTCTTTTTTTTTTTTTTTTTTTTTGTCCACAGTACCAGATCCCAAACAACATGAAGAATTTGAAAAGTCACATTAATGTTTCTTCTTCTGCATTCTAAGCAGAGCATCATGTTCTAGTTAAGAAATGGGCTATAACTGTTGTCAGTGGAAATTAGGTTCTTTCACAGGGTGGCAAGAAAAACACTTCATAGACCCAGGCAAGAGAGATTATGGTGAAGTAAAATGATTTATTTGTGATACAAATCTAAGTTTCCCTCCTGGGTTTTCAATTTCCCATCGTCCTCCATCCCTCCACAGAAAAAGTCCAACCAGTTTTTCAGAAAGGCCACGACAAAGGGTAGTGTCTGGAGTTTCTGCTTCATTTTAAAGCGTAGTCCTTTTGTAGCCCACATGGTCTGCCATTGTCAGATATTTCTGGGCTGGGAGGGAACAAGATGAGTGTGGGTCATGGGGCGAGGGGCTGGGCATGGGGAACCTCTTTGCTCCCCTGGGATTTTAACCAGGAGCTTTTTTTTTTTTTTTAATAAAACAATTAACTTCCCAAGCTTTGAGGGCTTGCATTGGGTTCACCTCATAGCCCATGATCTTTTTCCCAGGTTAGACTGACAGGCTGTTATAGTCCAGCATTTTGACATCTATTGCATGAGCTAATCTCCTCCTGCTACTCCCCACATACAGTACCAGAGTGGGAATGGGCGAAATGTTAATCCTTGGTGGGGCAAGCAAACAGGTTCATGCTCTCCCATCCATTAGGTTTAAGAATGTCTGACTTCCTTCACTTTTTTTTATTAATATTTAGCTAACTATGGTAATAGAACTTTTCCTAATATAATCTGTGCTCTAAAGAGCTTTTAATTATAAATTTTGTTTTGACTTTGTAGTTCAAATTATTTTAACTTCGGGTGGAAACAACAATTGTGAACATGATTTTAAAGGAAAATTTAGCGGGTAGGATTAGAGTTAATTTTTAGATTTGTTTAGTTGCAGCTTCTCCCTGCAAAAGTAAGACCAGAGGACTTGAACAATATTTTATGCATCACTTGAACAACAATTATTATATGTGAGGCAATTTTGGACTAAAATATAATTTTTAGCATTTTCTAAACTCTATTAAACAACTTTCAACACTGGAATCTAGGCATTTCAACTAATTCATCAACTCTTTCTCTCTGAACAATGGTAATTAGAATTTTGCTAAGTAGAAAAGGTGCTTTTTGGCATAAAGATATGGCTTCTTATATGACCATATAAAGTAATTATTTTCATTCAAGTCTATTTTTTAGACTTGTTTGCACCTGCTTCCATGTTTGTGAGAATCCGTTCTGGTCACAGTAAAGCTTGACCTATCTAGATAACTGGCATAAAAAGGTCACAGATGACTTGCTCTGATAAAGGTGAGAAGGAAAAAGTGAATCCTGTTTTCTTTAAAATTCTTAATCATGGAATTCACATTTGAATTGTCATTATCCTTTGTTCTCAAGTTACTCATTTACTAGTTGTTCTTCTCAGTTTGTGTCTGCAGATATTCTACACGTGTGCCACACTGGGCCAGTCATCCAGAAAGCCTGGTAGACTTTCAGTCTCAAGAGAGTAGATCTAGGCACAAGCAGCACGTTTGAAGGGAGTTTGGTTGGTGCTTAGCCCACCTGGATGGTTCAGTTGGCAGGAAACAGGGAAGAAGAACCATGCCAAAGAGTGGGTTATTGGCAATGGAACCAGGGTCAGTGTCCCCTAAGGTTGCCAGGAGTCACTGTAGTTTCAAGTCAAAGGGGTGTACTTCCAGGCTACACCAAAGTCAAGGGTGTGGGTAGGAGATCAGCAGCACTAAGGAGTTCTCTCCAACCTGGATAAAGACAACCAATTCTCAATGGGTTACTTCTGACCACTTTTTGTAGTTTTACTTAAACTTAAAATTTGCAATAGGTGTAAAATAAAACACCCTAAAGGTATAAAGGGGTAGATAATGAAAGGTAAGTACCTCTCCAAGCCTTGAGTTTCCTTCCCCTAAAGAAAGAGTGGTGCCAGCAGTTTATACATTCTCCTTCCAGAGGTAGTCTATGCATGCATGAGTATGTGTATATACAAGTATAAAGACATTAAAATATATAATTTTTATTACATCAATTTGTTTTTCTTTTCTATGCAATAACTTATCTTGGAATTCATTCCTTATCACTATATAAAGAGGTTATTAATTCTTTTTAATGACTTCTGCTATCTTTTAATTCTGATAGTTGGGGTGCAGCTTAACTTTATTTCATCGAACTCATTTCACTAAAATAATATTTGCCTTATATTTAAATTAAATCTTATGCATTAAGCATCTAGAAAAATATCTGGCATGGAACAGGTTCTTCTGCTTCTATTTGTGTGACATTAAAGAAGTCATTCAATTTCTCTAAATTGCAGTTTTCTCATCTGAATCATGAGAATACTACTACTTGTCTTAAATGACTAGTATGGCTGACTGTCTATCAAATGTGTATTCTGTGTTTCAAACTACAAAGTTATTTCTGGAAGAGACTGTCCAGCCAGATACTGCATTCCCCAATTCTCCAAATATATAATGTTTTACCCTGAAACAAAGTATTGCCAATGGAAGATGAGAAGTAGCAATATATAGCAATTCAAGGCCAAGGGAATTAAAGTTATATCTATACACTAAACATATCCTATATAATAAAAGAGAAACATGTAAATTGACCATACCTCTGCTATGCTCACCAGCCAACCAGGAGTGAGTATGCAAATTAACCCAACAAAGATGACAGGGTAATTTGCATATGCTGGTGCTTAGCGGCCTGGGTCTTGGGAACATCCTTTGGACCCAGGCTGCTCTTATCCTGTAGGCCCATGCATAGTCCCTGAGTGGCTGGAGTCCCAGAATGGCCCTGGCTACTCTGGGCCAATGGGTGCATGTGCCAAGCGACTGGGGGTGGGGCAGGAACATCTACTGCATCACCTGGCAATGCAGCAGATGTTCCTATCCCGAGGCTGCTTGTACGAGTGCTGATGCCAAGTGGCGGCCCAGGTCCATGCCCCTAGCCCAGAGCCCACAACACGGAGGTGGATGCCAGCTTTCAGGGCTGTCAGCCTCAGGGCATACAGACCTGGTGGCTGCTGTGCAGCCCAGGGCCTCCACACTCCCCCAAGCCTGGTGCCCATAATGGGGGCTGTTTGCCAGCCTTGGGGTGTGACCCTCCAAGTGGTGGGGACATGCCCCTAGCCCAGTGGACACAAAGCAGGGGGTCCTCTGCACATGAGCTGCAGAGGAAACACCTTTTCTTTTTAAAAGAAATATATTTTATTGATTTTTTTATAGAGAAGAGGGGAGAGGGATAGACTGTCGGAAACACTGAGAGAGAAACATCGATCAGCTGCCTCCTGCACACTCCCCACTGGGGATGTGCCCCCAACCAAGGTACATGCCCTTAACAGAAATCAAACCTTGGACCCTTGAGTCTGCAGGCCAACGCTCTATCCACTGAGACAAACCAGTTCTAGTATAAACACCTTTTCTGACCGCTCATTGGCTAAGCTCCCTGTATGCCACCACTTGCAGTGTTCTTGGTAACTTGGGTTATAAAAATCCAAGAAGGTGATTTAGGGTTTTCCACCACACTTCTGGAGGAAAAAAACAAAGGTCCGTTGCTGGAGGGGCTAAGAAATGTCACAGCTTGCCCTAGCCGGTTTTGCTCAGTGGATAGAGACTCAGCCTGCCAACTGCAGGATTCAGGTTCGATTCTGATCAAGGGCATGTACCTAGGTTACAGGCTCCTCCCTGGTCAGATCCCAGGTCAGGGATTTTGCAGGAGCAACAAATCAAAGTGACCCTCTCATATTGATATTTATGGCTCCCCCTCTCTCTTTCTCACTCTCTAAAAATCAATGGAAATATATCTTCAGGTGAGGATAAAAAAAGAGAAAAAAAGAAATGTCATATTTTATGAAAGACACATCTTGAAAATGCCTTTAAAAAGTTGTCATTTTTTAATGGTGAAGGGACTGGAGTCTGTGTTGATGAAAACACCGGGGCAGCTGTGGTGGCTGGCAGCGGGGTGATGGGACTGGCACCTTCCCCTGATCAGCCTGGTCACCTCCCACAGAAGGAGGCCAGACTGTGGCTCAGCCATCAGTAGGACATCTTCTGAGGGCTCCCAGTCTGTGAGAGGGGGCAGGCTGGGCTGAGGGAACCTGCTTCCATGCACGAATTCCAGGCACTGGTCTCCTAGTCATTGGTATAAAGATTAAATTCAATAAGATAACGTAAATAAATCATTAGTTATAGTATTACTAAATAGCACCTATTATTAATATTATAACCCATATATGGCTTTTCATATAAATAATCTATAGTTTTTCCTGTACCAACTTTAATTATGACTCAATATTTGGTCATATGCTCCAAATTCAAAAGAATTTCACAGAAGCATTAAAGAGCAATGCAAATTTTAAGTGACAAAATAAAGGAGTGAATTTATATTGCATACCTACCTCAAAGCAAACAACTTAAAAATAATACTCATTAGACTTTTTTCTCTATGAATTATTTTTTAACCAATAGGTGTTTCCATCAATAGTATTCCTTTTTTAAAAAATCTTTATTGTTCAGTTTATTAATTACATTGTTCCCTTTCCAAACCTATAGCTCCCCTCCACCTAGTACCCATCCCACCCTCCGCCCTCACCCCCTTCCACTGTCCTCTCCCATAGTTGCATGATTTTTGTCCAGTCTCTTGCTGCACTTCACACAGCCATTTCCTCCCCAAGAATTGTCAGTCCATTCCCTCTCTATGTCCGTGATTCTGTTACATTCACCAGTTTATCCTGTTCATCAGCTTATTAATTCATTTGATTTTTAGATTCATTTGTTGATGGATGTGTATTTGTTGTTCCTAATTTACACTTTTATTTTTTTCTTCTTCCTCTTCTTAATTAATATCTTTCAGCATTTCATATTGGTTTGGTGGTGATGAACTCCTTTAGCTTTTTCTTATCTGCAAAGCACTTTATCTGACCTTCAATTCTGCATGATAGCTTTGCTGAACAGAGTAATCTTGGTTGTAGATTCTTGCTACTCATCACTTTGAATATTTCTTGCCACTCCCATCTGGCCTGCATCGTTTCTGTTGAGAAATCCGCTGACAATCATATGGGTACTCCCTTATAGGTAACTGTTTTTCTCTTGCTGCTTTTAATATTATCTCTTTATCTTTTGCTCTTGGCATTTTAATTATGATGTGCCTTGGTGTGGTCCTCTTAGGGTTCCTACATATTGGGGTTCGGTGCACTTCTTGAACTCCTAAGTCAATTTCTTTCACCAGGTGTGGGAAGATTTTGGTCACTATTTCTTCAAATAGGTTTTCATTGTCTTGCTCTCTCTCTTTTTCTGGCACCCCTATAATTTGGATGTTGGCATGCTTGAGGTTGTCCCAGAGGCCCCTTACACTATCTTCAATTTTTTGGATTCTTTTGGTTTCTTGCTTTTTCAGCTGAGTGGATTTTACCTCTTTGTATTTCAAATCTTTAACTTGGTTCTTGGGGTGCTCCAGAGCACTTTTAGGTCTTTGTATAATATTTTTTATTTCAGTCAGTGTATGCTTAATTTCTGGTTGGTCCTTTTTCATATCCTTGAGAGTCTCATTCATATCCTTGTAGGTCTCATTCATTTCCTTGTAGGACTCAATCATTTCCACGTTGGTCTTGATCACTTCCTTGCAGGTCTCGTTCATATCCTTGAGGGTCTTATTCATTTCCTTGTAGGTCTTGTTTATTTCCTTATAGGTCTCGACCTTTTCTAGGAGCCTCTTGAAAAGCCTTATAACCGTGGTTTTGAATTCCATGTCCAGTCGTTTTTTTTCCTCCATTTCTTTCTCATCTGATTTCTTTCCATGTCTCTGCATGGTGGCTGCTTCCCTGAGTTGGTCAATTAGCTTTGTGTGGTAGACTTCCTACAAGGGACAGTGGGTCAGCCTCCCCAGTTACCTGAGGTGGATATGGGTTGCACAGTCTTGCTCAGATTAATCGTTGTTAGCACTTGGAGGGGTTGACCTCCAGGCCAATTGTCTGTGAAGCTCAGCTGTGCTCAGGTTGGATGGGCGGAGTCTCTGGGGCAAGCAGACAGTATTAGCTCTGCCCTATGTGGCCCCAGGGACTCTGTGCTGGGGGCAATGGCTGCCAGCACCTCTGAGAGAGAGCAGCTGCCAAGCTCCACCTACTGCCAGAGAATTGAGACTCTCCCCAAATGAGTCTGCACATCCAACATCTCACCCAGGGTCGCAAAACAATGCAGTCTGACGGTTTTCCAAATGAAAGAGCAAGTCACGAATGCTCTCTGTGCGGTCAAGCACCTGCGCTGTTCCCAAGTTCACGCGCACTCCGCACAAGCTCGCCTTCTCCACAAGCCGGCAGACCCCTGCAGCACCCGAGCTTCGGTGTGCCCTCCCACTGTCCAGTTTTTACCCCGTATGATAGTGGGTTCCCTGGACTTCGCCCAGAGCTGGAGAATCAGTCCAGTGGGACGTCTTTGTCTCCCCCGTTCGAGAAAACTGGCCGGTTTTCAGCTGCCCGCCCTACCCGCTGGTGCGCGCACTCCTCCAAACCTCTCTCTGCGCGTATCTTCAATACTGTCTTCAGCTGCTCCTCTGAGTCACAGTGTCTTATCTTCACTTTTATTTGTGGAATTTTCACTCAGCCAGCTTTCCGGTGATTCTGGATGGTGTTTGTTCTTTCGTTAAGTTGTAGTTTTAAAATTGCTGTGTATGGCGGCAAGGTAGGTCTTTTACCATCTTGGTTCCCTCGATAGTATTCTTTTCTTGATATTTTTTCCTATAAATCTATAAATTTCTCACTAGTCTCTCTCAAAATTCAGATTCTATCTCACTTCAAGAACTACTCAGGATAACTGGAGCCACTCTCCTTAAAGAGCCACTAATCAGCAACCCATTGTTACTTTTAAGAGTATCTCTTTTCTAATCATACTAGAGGCTCAGTGCACAAATTCATACTGAGGTGGATTCCCTCAGCATGGCCGGCAATTGGACCAATGTAGGCCATCTCGCCCAGTCCCAATTGGGGCCAACTGGGGCCAGCCAGCTGGGAGGTGGGACCATGAGAGGTTGGCTGACCACAGGAGTTTGGCTTTGGGAGCACAGTGACCAACAGGGGGCAGCTCCTGCATTGAGCATCTTCCCTCTGGTGGTCAGTGTGTATCATACCCACTGGTCAACCAGTCATTCAGTCAACCAGTCATAATGGTCTCTTAGGCTATTATATATAGAGATTATTAAGATATTCAACCAACAAAAGTGAGTCTTTGCCTAGAATAGGATTTTTCTGCTAAGAAAAATAAGATCCATTTCTTCCCCTCTCGATTTTATTGGATTTATAAAGAGGTTTCTCATTTGACTAGTTTCATTCAGAAGATTGAAAATACTGTCCTCTTTCAGACTACAATATACAGCACCAGGGAAGGCTCTCAAGGGAAACATTGAATTACTCTATTAAGGCAATATCTGTCAGTCAACATACCTTTTATGCCACAATTGTTCTTTTGAGATTCACTATAGCCTTTGCTAATGACCCCCTCTTGCCTATTCCTTACCCTCTTCTATTGAATATAGTTTTTGGTCTCTGTCCCTGCATATGCAGAATTTGGTCTGAACAACATACTCCTCCTTCCTTTCCTGCCTTGGGCAACTCTGATTTGTATTCTTTTTCAGGCTCGCCTCTTGGCCTCTCCATTAAAATTCAGCCTGCCCATTTCCCTGAACTTCTGGAACACTTGATTTCAATCCCTGTCCCCTAAATATCACCAGCCATCTTGTGTAGTTGATGAGTTGAGTCAGATAGTTACCACTGTCCTAATGTCCGATGTATCTGGGTATATCATTACATTATAGGGCACAAGGGGCAAGGGGAAAGGTACACACTATGTCCGTGACTCACTAGGTTTAGAACTCAGCTTCTATTCCAGGAGAGTGGGAGTGTTGGCCAGTAAATCTCATCCCAGGAGCAGATGGGGAACTCAGACACATATAGAAAGCTGTGTCTCAGGTACATTTTCTCCATTTCACAGTCCAAAGTTTGGAAGAATGGCTGTTGTTGGGGTTTTCCTGAAACCCACATGAAGATATTTCATGAGATAGTTTTGTCAATCATGTCTTTAACACAGAGTAAGTGACTGTTGTTTTGATGAAGACGGTAATTAATCTGTTTTCTTTTGCTAGGGTAATCCTTAGTACCACGTGGATGATGTTAAAGGAGCCAGTGAATTGTGCTGGAGCCCGATCACTCTCTGTAATCAGGGGGATTTGTAGGTGCATTCTGGCTAGATTGAGATTTAGGATTAGGCAATTTTCTTTACAATGCCATTGTTTGCAATAGACACATTGTTTGGGGCTGAACTTTGAGCATCCTCTGAAGTTTGACCATTTAGGTGCAGGGAAAGGGGTTATTACTTACTAGTTTGCTGTCCTTTGATGTTATCTTGGCTTCCTTGTGGTAGCCAGCATTGGGGTGTGTAGTTTTATTTCTTGTCTGTTTTCCTTTCTTGAAGCCTGGTTATTGAAAATGGTGAAAGCAAGTTCTACTAGTTGTGATGTAGGCATCCCATAAGCATCCTCAATTGTTTGGAATTTCCTTAGACTATCTCACGTAGTCTGTTATAAAGGTCATGTTAATGACCTTTAAATTATTGGAAGCATCAGGATCTGGGTCAGTGCATTGACAGTAGCCCTTGCAAATCTGCTCCAAGAATTCTGGTGGATTTTTCTCTGCTGGTTGTTGGAACATTTAAATTTGACTGAAATTATTTTGTTTAGGCACTTCCTTCCTTAACCTGACAAGGATACACACTCTTTAATGTTCCAGTTGTGGTAAATCCCAGGCATTAACATTCCTGGCCACAGAAGCTTCAGCTCTAATCGAGTCTTGAGGACTCTCATTGCGTAGGTACTAGCCTCTCCTCTAGCTCTTTCTAAACTTCCACAGCTCTTTAGCAGTAAGGAGAGCATTCAGCATTTGCTGAAGGTTTAACCAAGCTGAGTTGTGGGAGGTGCAGATAGAGGCAAAGAGACTTTCCATCCTCATAGGATCCTCTTTAAATGGAGGCTCAGTATTTCTCCAGTTCAGAAGGTCTGGGGCAGAAAAAGGAGTGTATATCCATGCCATTCCTGCCATCTGGCCATTTGCACCCAGCCTTCCTGTTGGGACCTGTCTTAAAGGGTATTACCTGCCTGGATTGGAGCAGTTATTAAGTTTCAGTTTGGTGATATGCCTTAGTAAAAGTGACTCCATTTGACCTTTTTTTTTTTTAACATTGTTAACTTAGTGTATTTAGATAAACTCTTTGGGCCTCACCTTCTTTATCTCTAAAATGAAGCTAATGTAGAGTAAAAGAAATTACACTCTCATTAAAGTGCTATCCAAATGTTAGAGATGATTGTTTTTACTCATATTGGCAATGTGAGGTTGATAATCTGGTTGTTGCAGCCTGAGATTATCAATCACCTGGAATTTTATAGCATTATAATAAAAGTAATAAATCTCAGTGACAACTTTATATAAACTCATCTCCTGGCTTGCTCATCCTGATATGCTGAGCACAAGAGACAAACCACTTATTTTTATTCCTTACCTTTAAAACGAGGACAATGAATATCTGCCTCCCAGTTAGGTTGCCTAAATTAATTCAAGTATGTGTATCAGTTCATCTATCCTAAGATTTCTCTTCTCTGTGGAGCAAGAAAGTGTCCATGGTTAAAAGAAACAGGCAATTATTTTCATCTAATTGTTATCTGTGTTTTAGATTTTAAGTCTGCTGTTTTATATCAAAATGTAGAAACAACTGTTAAAAACTTTATAAAGTTTATCTAATGCAGAAATGAAAACTCAAAATTAAATTGTTCTGTATTCTGTTCTTGCTTTTCATTAATCCTTGTTATTACCCTCAGGAGTAAGATATATCCTGAAGTCAAGTAACGTAAACATGTTGTCATAGCATATTAAAAGGAAAATCTTGTAATGGTTTTTAACCATTTAAACTTGAAGACACTTCTGTAACTTAAGAAGTAGCTCTACAGTGAAGGTCACTTCACTATAAAGTGGAGGTCTAGATTAGTAATGGGCAGTGTCTTCTAGGAGGCACCCAAATCCCAAACTCTTTTCATTTCAGCAAAATTGCTAGAGAATTTTCCATCCCTGAATAGCCTCCATCACCATAGCAATGAAAGGAACCATGGAAAATCTCCCTCTTCATAACTGTGAAAGCTTCATGGAAATAAAATGCCCTAGTCTCCTAAGACTAAAGGGCATTCCCTACAGAATGTTTCAATAATAATGAAAGCCAAATTTCAAAAGTGCTTCTTGAAAGTTGGTGCTAAAAAAAGAAAAACAAAATTCAACGGAGTAAATTTTAAAGATCTCCCTTTATTCAGTGGTTCATGAATAGGACAGCATCCCAACTAACAAACAGAAAGGAGCTCCATGGAGCTGTACAAAATGGAAGACTTTATAGACAGAGGGCAACAGGATGAGGGAGTTATATTAGTGAAAAACAGATTGATTGTGCCAAAGTCCCCTTTCCTTTGGGGATGGCAGGGGTCTATCAGGCAGATGACCTCACTAGTGCTGACCAGTTAATTTCAGATCGACTGGTTTGAGATTGTATTCCTGAGAGAGTCTGAAACTGTAATTAAGCTAGGCATTAAGTCTTGGTTTGGTGATGTGGACCTTAGTATAACTGACTTCATGTTTGGCCTGTTGTTTCTGTTTTAACACTGGAGATTCAGGATTATACCTGTGTGAGGGCTGTAGGCAACAAACTGGGCTAAGGCTCTGGACAGGGCCTTCCTGACTCCCAAATAGCAGAGGAAGGATGGGCACTTGAAACACTGTATCGGCAGCATACACAACTCTCACATTACTTTATAGATTTAACTAGAGGCCCAGTGCACAAAATTCATGCACGACTGGGGTGGGGGAGTTGTCCCTCAGCCAAGCCTATATTCTCTCCAATCTGGGACATCCCTCTCCCAATCCAGGACTGCTGGCTCACAACCGCTTGCCTGACTGCCTACCTGGTTGCCCCTAACTGCTTCTGCCTGCCAGCCTGATCATCGCCTAAGTACTCCCTTGCCAGCCTGGTTCCCCCTAACTGCCCTCCCCTGCCAGCCCGATTTCCCCTAACTGCCCTCCCCTGCTGGCCTGGTTCCCCCCGCTCCCCAACTGCCCTCCTCTGCAGGCCTGTTGACCCCCAACTGCCCTCCCCTGCTGGCCCAGTCACCCCTGACTACTTTCCTTTGCCAGTCTGACCATGCTTAACTGCTCTCCCCTGCTGGCCCAATTGCCCCTAACTGCCCTCTCCTGTAGGCCTGGTCCCCCCCAACTGCCCTCCCTTGCAGGCCTGGCCCCTGCAACTTCCCTCCCCTGCAGGCTTGGTCCCCCCCAACTGCCTTCCCCTGCTGGCCTGGTCCCCCTCAACTCCCCTCCCCTGTAGGCCCAGTCATCCCCAACTGTCCTCCTCTGCCAGCCTGATTACCCTTAACTGCTCTCCCCTACAGCCCTGGTTCCTCCCAACATCCCCCCGCTTTCAGGCCTGGGTCCCCCCAACTACCTTCCCCTACTGGTCTGATCGCCCACAACTGCCCTCCTCTGCAGGCCTTGTCCTTCCCAACTGCCCTCCCCTGCCGGCCATCTTGTGATGGCCATCTTGTGGCCACATGGGGGTGACCATCTTTGACCACAGGGGGGCAGCCATCTTGTATGTTGGAATGATGGTCAATTTGCATAGTACCTCTTTATTATATAGGATGATTATTTAATATGTGGGGGTATTTTCTTAAATGAATCAATCCTGTGTTAGCAGTGTCTCTGCATAATAAAAGGCATGCCTAGTTAAATAGGCCACATAATGGGAACGATGCTAAAGTTGGTACCCCAACCTTTATATCATGGAGTGACCATAACAAGGCTCCTACATATGCAAGCAGCACTGAGATGTCCCATGGAAAGCTTGAGAATGAAGGAAATATATTCACCTTCTGCATGTTATACTAGTGAAAGCTGCAATGGTAAATAATGGATGTGATAAGTAAATAAGAGATTGTCTATACCTGGATCAAGATGGGATTTTGAAAAGTATTTCAAAACTGGGTATAGAATTTGATTGCAACTTAATATCAAATTTATTGTATCTTCTCCAGGGAAAGAGAACAGAGAGCATAAATAAGAGAAAAAGAGAAGCTGGTTCTCTTTTCTGGGTATGTGGTACATTTTATATACACAGAGAAATCCCTCCCATTGCATATGCACAGCTGGTACATATTTCTCAGTTTATTAAGAAGATAATGTAAAAACATAACTAAGAATGAAAATGAAGTAAGTACAATTTGCCATGGTCTACTCCAGGTGAAATGGTCCCTTTTGACAATTTTATATTATTTAGAATCTTAGAGAATGTTATTTTGCTCTCTAGATACACAAGAAATAGAGTGACCTAATGGGGAACCTAACTTTCTGGTCACAAGAAATTGATGTACATCATTAAAACTTGTCAGCCTGATGTATGAACTTCAATATTGTATAAGTTTGAGTCAGCTGAGCTCAATCGATTCTGAGAACTGAAACCTGAGACCCAGACCTGATTTATTACAGTCTAAAGGTAATGCTATCCTGTGAGGCCTTGTCCTAAGTTGGTAACTAGAGTTCTTTGAATAACATCCTGATCTCTTGGCCCCCCATCTTTTCCTTCACCTTTATAAACTTGTGAGTGGTTCTCAGATTCCATTATATGCGCCATATACCTGACACAAATGATCAGAGAAATGGATAATTCACCAAGTTGAACAAAGACTCCTGCTCTGTTCTCTTTCTAGAGGAACCCAGGTCTGGAAATATTCTATATTTCCATCTATACAAGCCATCTATACAAGCTAGGTGACAAAAAATTGCTTCCAGTTTAAATTCAAAATATGCCTGTGGAATTCTGGATGCTATAAATCCAGCTTTAGGTATCCCTGCCTAATTCCACTGCTTTGCCAGCCTACAGCCAGCTCTCCAGGTTAGGACTCCTCATCTCACTATTTGAGATTTCCCAGCTCTTGCCTCATTCCCAGTCTACCAGAATTTAGCACATCGTGTGCCTGAAACAAAACCCCTAGTTCACACCTGAGGTGCTGGTTTTGAGGTCAGGCAGTCAGTTCAGACTTTCTCATTCCTTATCATGTTTCTTCTTAAGAATCTCACGATCCTTACTTGCCTTTGCAGCTTATGTCCTCTGTGAGGTCAACTCAATACATCCGTCAGGGTCCATCACTTTGAATTTCAAAAGGAAAGAGGTCTGATTCATAATGCCATTCTTCCCTGAAGGCTCCTTTTACTTCCATCTTAAACTCATGGATGCAAAGAGATCTACAGGGAGACAAACTTTATATTCTCTAAGGACTCAGGCTATTGACGATCAAAAATAAGCAAACAAATAAGTGAACTACTCTCTTTATATTATTTCCCTAAGACAATGCCTAGGTTTCCAATAACCCAAAGGGCCTCTCAAGTAGTTCTTCCTATAAAAGAAGGAACCTGCCCCGCTAATGTCTCCAGAAATAGAAAACTATTAGTAACTTTAAGTGTTAGCTCCTGCTTCTACCTCCCCCCCCAAAAAATTAAATTTTGATCGCCATCCAGAAATCCATTTCATAACTTACCTAATGCAATCCTTACAAGAATATTATAAAACAGGCATTATTGTCATCATTTTACAGACAACAATCTGCTGCCCAGAAACACAGCTACTAAGTGGCCAAGCCTAGATTCCTACCTATGCTATTCCTTATCTTATTCATGATGCCATGTCCCAATTACCAACTGGCAGGAGTCAATTTACCACATTGCTCTGCCACTGAGCCAGGAGCTAAGAAATTGAGACACCAATCAGGTATATTTGATGGTGGTATAAGTGAGGGAAGGAAGACAGATGGAGCTAAGCCATGCAGCATTCTGCTAAGAAAACACAGACTCAAGATATATTGTAGCTGAGAGCATGGTAGACTTGGGCATCTGGGAGAAGGTGGAAAAGAGAATGGAATTCCTAATATGAGCAAGCGAGACAGATGTACTCAGTTCTAGCAGCTTGTAATATATATATTGATTTCAGAGAGGGAGAGGGAGAGAGAGATAGAAACATCAGTGATGAGAGAATCAGTGGTTGGCTACCTCCTGAATGATCCACACTAGGGATCAAGCCCACAACCTGGGTATGTGCCCTTGGCCAAAACTGAACCCAGGACCCTTCAGTCTGAAGGCTGACACTCTACCAACTGAGCAAAATAGGCTAGGGTAGCTCTAGCAGCTTTTGCATTAGGTTGTCTCTGGATCCTGGATTCTTGCTTCTGTATGTTAGCTTTAATACAAACTGCCTCTCTGTACCTCTCTCTTTTGAAAACTCTCCCAGTTCAAATCTGCATATTTTTATCTTGTCTTGTCCTGGCAGGTCTATGTAATCCAATCCTTCCAAAGGTTACTTGGGTGGAGTGGAAAATCAGTTAATATTAGGTCACCATTTCCCCAGGTTTTTGTAGAATGCTCTAAGAATAAATACATGCTATAATATATGGCTTCTCTTCATGTATTCATTCTTCATCTCTTCTCCCAGCCAGGATCAGCGTACTTCAAAGCCTCTACATAGTATCTGGTCCTCTCTGGCTGTGCATTCATCAGTCTATATGTTGTCCAACAACACAAGTAGTTTTCTAAATGTTTAAAAAGATTTTTAAATAGCTTACCTAAGAGATCTGTTTATTTGATTTGCAGAATCTTAACAAAATAATGGTGAGGTTTTGCCTAGTCTGAAAATTTGAGGAAGTTCTTTCATTTGGGACTTAATGAAAAAACAAAAGTAGGTCATCTGAGAATGACTGATTTATGTTGCAAACTCAGGAATAATTATCTACATTGGCATATATTGCACAAGAATCTTTTGACATGACTTTGCAATTTATTCTTGTTAGAGAACCAATAAAAGTCTTAGTGGCAGCTTGGCTAGGAGAACCAGCTCGTTGGTTCCAGATTTTTTTTTAAACGTAATCCAGGTTTTTCTGCCTGTATTAGGTTATTCTTGTTCTATTGTCAGTTGTGACAACCAGGTCTTTGTATCAGGTAGAAGGAATTTGACGTTTTAGTTAAAAGTTTGATACCATTTTAATTAGCTAATGATTAATAATAGGAAAGACGCAAAGGGAAGGCCAGACATTAGAGGTATGTCACTTGGGCAGCTTCACCAGGAAGCTGCATTTTTGCAGGGAACCAGCTATTAAATGGCCAAGCCTAGATTCCAACCTAAGCTGTTAGTCATCTTATTTACCCACGATGCCATTGTCCCAATTAACCACAGGCAGGGATTAATTTACCAAATTGTTCTGCCACTGAGCCAGAAGTGAAGAAATGGAAACATCAGCCAGGTACATTTGATGGATGGATAAGTGAGGGAAGGAAGACGAATGGAGATGAGCCATGCAGCATTCTGCAAAACACTGGCGGAAGGGGACTGGACAAAGGAAAGGCAGAGGCATGCCCAGGATCAAAAAAATAGCCTAGATATTTTCCGCTCCTTTGATAGCCATTGGGGAAGCACTTTACCTCTCTGACACTCACCTTCTCATCTGCGAAAGGCTAGTAATTAGGATACTAGTGCTTACCCCAGGGAAGGGTATAAATATCAAATGAGATGAGAGGTAAAAGCACAGCATAAAATTAATCATCTTTGTTAGGATTTGGGCATGATGGAGTATGACTTTGATTCCAATAGTGTAAGTGCTGATCTTGTAAGGAGGATGTGAAACTTTGGGGACTTTCTCAAATATGTAATGATAAATTTTAATTGAATTCAGTACATATGTCCCTACTAGCATTTCTCAGCTAGTCCAGGCCGGTCTGGACTTAATTCCAACAAGATACTAGCCTTGGACAAGTTATTGATCCTCTCTTTCAGTTAGTTTCCTCTTGGGTATCATGGGGATAATCAAACAGACTCCAAAGGGATGCTGTGAGCGTCACTTAAAGTCAGAAATGGGTCCAATTGGTGTGACTCACTTACCTATGAACCAGGAGGTCATGGTTTGATTCCTGTCAAGGCACTTGCCTGGGATTGTGGGTTCCATCCGCAGTGTGGGCCGTGTAGGAGGCTGCAGGATCAATGATCTCCCTCATTATAGATGTTTCTCTCTCTCCATCCGCCTTCCTCTCTAAAATCAATAAAAATATATTTTTAAAAAAGAAAAAGAACACCAGGAATGGAAAAATACCACGTACTTTCACACCCAACATGTTAAGTAAGGAAATGGGGTCCCTGTGTGAGAACCTAGAGGCTGGGAGCTGAGCTAGGAGAAAGGGAAGCCTGACTCTTGTGCAGCCAGAGAAGGACGATAGTCCACGCTCTCCAGGAGGAGGCAGCACGCTGCAGGAGCAGGCCCCTGGCCAGGAGGGGGCGCCCGAGCGCCGCACTGCAGCACCCCGGCCGCGAGCCGGCCGAGCTGGCGCGTCCTGCCGCAGTCCCCAGGCTGCTTAGTCGGAGCGAGGAGACTCCCGCGGGTCCGCTCGCACTCGCTGCAGCCGCCGCCGCTCTAACCGTGGTCACAAACGCAGCCCAGAGACTCACAGACGCAGCCTGCGCCCTGGGCTGCGCAGAGTAGGGGGGGCGATTCCGAACTTGCAGGGGACCGCGCTTCTCCCGGGCCTGGAGACTGTGAACAGGTGAGTGTCAGGCACGTGCCAGGTGGCTCTTTCGGGACGACCTCCTGCAGACCCTTCAGCGTGTCTGAACCCTCCCTGTCCCTGGGCCCCCAGGGCGGCTCTGGGGTTCCCCAGAGTGAGCTGTGAACGCAGGCGCCCAGAGTTTGACAGCGCCCTGCGAGCTGGCACCGAGAGTGCCCTTTTGACTTGGGCTGCCTTTGCCCTCTGGGCTGCCAGCGAGTGCCCTGTCCCCAGCGGGCCCGCTGACCATTCCAGGATACCTGTTGCTCTCCGAGCAGCGCCGCAGCCCAGGGTCATGTGCAGTTATCCTCGTCGCTGTGGGTGCTGCGTCGTAAGATGAGGGAGAATTGGAGTGATGAGAAGAGGAAAACTTGATTTCAGAGCTCGAGAAGGGGGCAGCCCAGCGAGAATCTCATTCCCACGCCCGCCGGGTCTAGAGTCTTTGCTTCCGTAAACAGCTGAACTTTATTTTGATGATAAATACATAAGTTAGTTAAAAAAAACAAAACAAAACGATTACCTTATAAAGATGCTTTTCTTTCTTTCTTTCTTTCTTTCTTTCTTTCTTTCTTTCTTTCTTCCTTCCTTCCTTCCTTCCTTCCTTCCTTCCTTCCTTCCTTCCTTCCTTCCTTCTTTCTTTCTTTCTTTCTTTCTTTCTTTCTTTCTTTCTTTCTTTCTTTCTTTCTTTCTTTCTTTCTTTTTTAACTAAGAGGAAGTGGGAAGCATGGGCCTTGACAAGTCGTCTTGGGAATGATTTATTATGAATGAAACCTTTCTTTAAATATTTTTTAAATGAGGTTATTAGTGACCTAAATGTCAGAGGTCTAAGCTCCTGGGAGGAAACCACTCTGTTTGTATATGCTTAGCATAAATGTGGAATGAATCAATTAATGCGTTAATGGCATAGGATTTGGAGGCTAGCTTCTGTTTTTCTTCTTTCCAAGCTTTCTTTTAGGTCTTTATTGTTAAGAAAAAAATCACCATACCTTTAATCTCTTAAATATCTACATGTAAGTTTATTTTTGGGATTTATAGGAACTCAGAAGTTTTTGTCCTAATAAAGCACTGTATTCATAAAAAGTAAATGGCAACTTCTGGATTCAGCCAAAATATTTTTGCACAACAACATTAAAACTAATATTTTTGTTTTTTTAGATCCATGATATGGAAGATCTTGGTTTATGAATTTTTAAAATATATCTTTATTAATTTCAGAGAGGAAGGGAGAGGGAAAGAGATAGAAATATCAATAATGAGAGAGAATCGTTGACTGGCTGCCTCCTGCACATTCCCCACTGGGGATCAAGCCTGCAACCCAGGTATGTGCCCTTAACCAGAATTGAACCCGGGACCCTTCAGTCTGCAGGCTGATGCTCTATCCATTGAGCCAAAGCAGCTAGAGCTATGAATTGTTTTGAACATCAGAAATTTGGCAACAGGTCACTACAGCAATTTATGTAACTTCACATTTTCATGAGAGAAATAAAATATTGAAGGATATATGTCAGTTTGTGTCTCCCTTTAAGTCATTTTTCTAAACATGACATAAGAATGAGAATAACCAGATGTATCTTTATTAGGTTATAAATGAAAAAAAATGAGCCCAAACAATTTCTCTTTCTTATGTGACATTCCTCTTCCTCTGAGGCCATTTGGGAGTTACTGAAAGGTTACTGAAATATTTGACGTAACAAATATGGTTTTCTTTTTTTTTAAATCACATTTGATGGATACTTTCATGAAGCATCGATACAATAGGTAATGACACAGGTTTTTATGTGTATGTGAATGAACAATTTTGCATGAAATAACAAATTGTTGTTTATACAAGCTCTAGACACTTCCATGGTCTGTGTTTCAAAGAAATGCTTGTCATTCTTGTATAGAATTTGCATAGTTCATGCATCTTCATATATTATGCTTCTGTGAAACTTCTGTGATGAAGCACTAAACACAGAGGCCTCTTCTTAATGAATGCATATAAAATTAAAATAAGGAAATCCTGTGATCTTTGGCCAAAATGTGGGACTGGACAAATAGCAGATGTCAAAGCATCTGGGTTTGGTACTATTAATGATTACTAAGAAGTTTTTTTCATTATTGAGGATGAAGGAAACTATAGTCACTGTCCATGTTGACCTTTTCATCCTTCCCCTGGAGAAGCTGTTTGTGAAAATGCGTAGATGGCACAACGCTGGCAGGAGGAGCTTACACATTTAGATATCAGATTTGTGTTTCGAAATCAGACTGGAATGCTGGGTGAAGTGAAGACTGATTAAGTTTAACCAGGATAAAAGTGAAGTCTTGTATTCAGGGTTCAGACATTGACTGCAGACGTTCAGAGTGGGGAAGTGTGCAGCTCCTGGGGAGGAGTGGCTGTGGGGCAATACAACCACAGAGCCCAGATAATGAAAAGATAAAATCTCAGCGACCTTGCACCGGGTCACCTTGTCAGGTCACATCTCTGGTGGGGGATGCAGTGTATGCCACACTTTTAGAGTAATTAAAATGGCAAGTGTCAGAGGAGAGAGCTGCATATGGTGACGAGGAAAGGTGAAAGTCAAAAAAGCATAAACGAGACCCTGCATCCTGTGACGTGCAAGGGGAGATGCTGCCGCTCCCTTCCCTAGAAAGTAGATCCTGAGGTGGGGCAAAGGGTTCTCATAGCGGCTAGGTACCTGACGGGCTCTGAGTGACCAAAAAGAAAAGGCTGGCAGTGTTTCTCCTTGCCCTCCTCACCTGAGAATGGTAACTCAGACACAGGATGGGTGTTGCATGATTGTCTGTTCCTGCAATGGAACAGGATTCTTTGGTTGACCCCCAAGCCTCTTTTCTTCTTAATGTTTTTATTGACTCAAGAGAGGAAAGCAGAGGGAGAGAGATAGATAGAAATACCAATGATGAGAGAGAATCCTAGATCGGCTGCCTCCTGGGTGCCCCCCCTCGGGGGATAGAGCCCACAACCTGGATGTGCGCCCTCACCAGGAATCAAACCTTGACCTCCGGACTCACAGGTCAAAGCTCAGCCACTGAGTTATGCCAGCTGAGCCCCGAGGCTCTGTGGCGCTAAGAACCCAGGTGTCACCCCTAGAGCACCCACCTGTATAAAATGTGCTTATGTTTTATGGGATATAATTAATTTCCCAAATGTTAGGGTAATATCATAAACTAACTTACTTGAAGATGTCATAGAAAAGGAATCAGAAGTCAGGCATGGCATTTATCTTTTGTGTATCAGGCCATTGTGCCCAGAAAAAATATTAAAATATAATCTAAATATTACATATAGATTCCTGGAACATGAGTATCTATCTCATGACTTGATTATGTGATCTAGTGTGAGCTGAGATAACACTTAAACTTTCAAATGCAAATTCAATGGTATTACATTGGGATTGACTACTATGAATGTATGTTACTTGGCCCAAAGGGACATAATAGATAAAGAGTTCCAAATGTGACTCTCCCCATCACATATGTGTGCATCTTGGATGTTTACAGACACATGGTAAATGCATGTAGTCACATACTCCAAATATTTATTATCAATTACTGACAGGAAAACAATGAAAATATTAATATTAATTAAATATTCTTGAGGAAGTACTTTAGAAAATGCTATTGTGAGTGAAAATATATGTTTTAGAACCAAAACTGATTGAGATTCAAGGCCTGGATCTGGACCTGTCATTTAATAGTTGAATCATTTACAGTAAATTACTAGAGCCCTCTTACAGAATTGTGGTGAAGGTCAAAATGGAAAATGTTGATAAAGTTGAATAATGGCTGGCATCGATGCTTAATAAACATTAATGCAAATCTCTTCTTTAAGGGTTGCAGATTTGCAATGATATGGTGAACCCAAAGGCTGGAACCAAAACGATTTTCTCAGCTCTGTAGTTTGAACGACAGAGAGTTGTCTACCACCACCCAGCATGGCTAAAAGTGCAGAGGTCAAATTGGCAGTATTTGGAAGAGCAGGCGTGGGCAAGTCAGGTAAGTTTTGTTGTTGTGGTGGTTGTTGTTGTTTAGTGTGAGTGTGTGCATGTGCATGTGTGTGTGTGTGTGTGTGCATGTGTGTGTGTGTGTGTGTGTGTGTTATTGCCTTCTGGGATTGGGCAGGAGGGTGGTTGGCGTTTCTCATATTCTTATGTGTTCTTTTAGATGAAGTCTCTTTTTCTTTATCCAGAACTTTTTTTTTTTGCATAGCCAAGTTTTATGTACTCTTTTGCTTATTCATGATAAAGTAGCTTTGTTGATAATACACAAGGCAATGGATATATCATCGGTCTTGGTATTCAGAGGAAGGATATTAAACAAACCTCTGAAGAAATCAGATTGTGGAAATTAGAAATATGTGCTCTTTTTTCTCTATATGAATTCCTAAGGGGCCAATTTTATATCTCATTCATCTTACTATTTTTAGCAACCAGCACAATGCCAAGCATGTATTGTGTGCTTAATAAATGCTAGTTGAATAAATATGTCTTTACAAGGAAAATAATTGCATTATTGTCCAAAATTGGGGAGGACTGGTAAGAACTTAGAGTGACCAAGCAAGACCACAATTGCCAGGGCTCCTGGGTTGAATTTAATGATCAAATTCTGGCTCAGATGAGTAATCTCCACAGCATTGAAGGCTTTTTGATTGCCCACTGAGAAGAGGCTTGCATATCTTCAAAATTAAGGGTGAAATGGTAAAACTGAAGATGTATCTAATCCAATTTGAAAAATATACCTCAGATTTTATAATTAAGGGATGCTACATAGGTGGTGTTCAGATGTCAGGGCAACATGGCTTTTCAGATAATGTTGCTTTGATTTCTTACCAGAGAAAAGACCCATAAAAGACTTTGCATATGGACCTTTTGGTTCTTAGGAGAGGACGCAAACAGATAACTGGTAGGGCTGTGTGGGTAGAGGGAAACCCATTTGGATCTCATACTACAATAGGTAATAAAACATAATCTTTAAAAAACCAACACATGTGCAGCTTTTAACTCTGCAACCAACCTCTCTTTCCTAACCTGCTCTCTGGTTTAATTTCAGCAGTGAGTTTTCCCTATTCTACGTCTTTCTTTTTCTTTTAATCTTTTCTGCTACCACTCTTTCCTTTTTCTCGTTACTGGCTCTTGCCTCTGGCAGAAAACAAGCAAAGAAAATAGATAGTTGGCAAGGCTGAGAAACTGCCAGCCTTCATGAGATTGAAGATAGAGTAACTCCTCCCCATTAATCTCCTTGGTGTTTCCCGATGGCGATGGCGTGAGAGCCTAATTTCTGAAGCCGGTGGATGGGTCTGGAGAATGAGGAAACTACGCCAGAGAGTGGGGGATGGAGGCAGGGAGTGTGTGGGAAGGCCTGTGCTCCTCTGAGTCCTTGGTGACTGAAAGGTCAAAGTTTGGGGCTGACTGCTTATTATTCATTCATTCAAAATTTGTCATAGGCAATAAGGGGAGGGGATCTATTACCCTTACATCACTTATCAAAATAAATTCCACATGGTTTGAAAGTTAAAAATAAGAAGTTGGGAGAACCTCTTAGCTGTATTTATATTCCTCATCAGCCTGAGTTTAGATCCCAGTTTACTTTGTCTTCCCCCCAAGTTTATAGTTTTATTTTCTCATTCTCTACTGATAGTTTCCCTTGATCATTTCTTTGTGCATTTCTCCGTCTTTTTCTGTTCTCCAAGTTGATTGAATGTAGGCTCTGCCCTGACTGTCGTAATATACTTAATTCCCGTTTCTTGCTTAAAGCATGGCAATCTTCCATTGCAATCATGCTGCAGAAACTGCTCTTGCTAAGGTCACCACCCATCAGTAGCCCACAAACATAATGAACATTTCCCAGTTCTGGTCTTGGGACCTCTTGTTATCATTCAATACAGTCACTTATTTTTCCCATTCCTCCTGTCTTCCCAGGCTCCCAGGACATCACATTCGACTTATCTGCTCCCTCTCCATTGCCCCTAACCCGCTGCCTTCATGGCTGCTCTTCACGGGGCCCCCTTCTCAAAAACCAGAGCTCCCAGAGCTCCACATACCATCCTCTGGTCTTCTCGCTCTGTACATCTTCCTACGGCTGAGGGTAACACCTGCACACAGACTACAAATTCTGATGGCCTTGGTTTAGTTATGTCAAATGCTTATGTTAAACTTGTTCACAAGGCCTTGCTAACTCTACAACCCTCTAGTTCCTTATTAATGAGCCTTCTTTAGATGATATAGAAGAAGACTATATACATTCTATCACTTGTATTTATTTTCATTCTGGCAAAAATGACAATGACAGACTACATGCCTTCTAACAATTGTCTTTTTGTCTGTCATTTATGCACAGTGTTTTCCTATTTCAACACTGGGCTATTTTCCTGAGGCCTTGTAACCACACCTCACACTGAAAAGTACTATTGGTTTAACTTAAGCATGGAAGAACATTTTGAAACCTATACCCATATTTTAGTAAAAAAAAAAAAAATAGAGTATTTCATATCTATTAAATGTATTCTAGAAATCTTTGTAAATGTGGGTCATTGTACTACATGT
The DNA here is from genome assembly GCA_027563665.1 of Antrozous pallidus. Lineage (NCBI taxonomy): Eukaryota > Metazoa > Chordata > Mammalia > Chiroptera > Vespertilionidae > Antrozous > Antrozous pallidus. Next base: position 92,588,495 of record CM050513.1, read on the forward strand.
TCATCTTCCTATTGTTCCTATTATACAGACTGTATCAGTCATATTAATAATTTTTGTTTTTTTTAAGTCTACCAAAACATAACTGTAGCTCCTCACCTACTCTTATGCCTCCCCAAAATGGACATGATCTTTGCATGGGCTCAAATGAGCTGTTTCTCTCCAAACACCCAGCATGGGAACTATTCCAGGGAGATCCAACTTGAGATCTTATACTAAAGAAGCTGAGCATCTCTGATTTGACTTGTGTTTGTGTGAATTATTTCAGAGATCTCAAGTCTTATCAGTTCCATCCACTTTCCGTACACTCACTACCAAATTGAATTTGGGGTAAATAAGATTATATTGTCCATTTGCTAACAGAAAGTAGAATAGCCTAGAGTCGAAAGCATGAGCTTGGTTAGATTTTCTTCCCAAATCTGCACTTGCTTAGCTGTGTGAGCTTGGCAATTTTGGCAAGTTACTTAACTTTTCCGTTTCCTTAACTCTAAAAAGGGTATGATAGTGCCTATCTCAAAGAGTTGTTGTTAGGATTGAATAAGCTTTTACATGCAAGTTTATTAGAATAGTCCCTTCCCTGTAGTAAGTGTTCAATAATTAGATTAAATTTTTAAAATTATGCTCATTTTATCTTGTTATTTAGTGAAATGTACAATCTAAGATATATTTACATTCAAGTGGTTTTCAGTAAAATTTAGAAAACTTATTTCAGAAATTCTCTATTGCTAGTCACCACACCCCAAATATACACATATACTCTTTCTCTGAAATTGAAACTATAGTTAATGTCACTTACAGCTTGACAACTGATGATCCAAACTATATTTATTTTATTTTATTTTATTGGGTTTTTTACAGAGAGGAAGGGAGAGGGATAGAAAGTCAGAAACGTTGATGAGAGAGAAAGATCAACCAGCCGCCTCCTGCACACTCCCCACTGGGGATGTGTCTGCAAGCCAAGGTACATGCCCTTGACCGGAATCGAACCCGGGACCCTTCAGTCCACAGGCCGACGCTCTATCCACTGAGCCAAACCAGGCTTCGGCCCAAACTATATTTCTTATGGTTTATATCTTGGAAATCTTGCGGAAACATCCAGAAGATGTTAATGTCATCAATAAATTAACACCTTTACATTTGAAAGTGACAGCTTTCTAATTCTAGGTAATATATAGGACTTCTGTGTTTAAAACTGACTTTTACATTAACCAAAACTCTTTGGCCTTGGTGTGTTGACCAAAGAAGTGTCCTTGTAGGCAAAATTTAATAATGTCTCAATTACTAAGAACACTGATAAAACACGTGAGGGTTATGTGTGTGCCCATATGGCAATATTGTATACATATAGTCTTTTTGTGTGTGTTGGGGGAGTCGTCTTTCTTCTAATTTTACTTTGAAGCACTGTCTTCTAGTGAGTTTACTTGGCTTATGGAGCTTCCTGGTTCAGCATGATGAGCACCGTGGGGATACTGCAAAGCATGGAGCCACCTTTTCTGAGCCCATTTCATTTTCTCTTCCCTGGCGAAGGATAAAGCCCCAAAAACATGACATGTAGGACATAGATTTCTTATCTGTGTGTCAACCTATCCTTTAACAGGCTCCAAGTAATTGAAGCAATAAGACATGCCATATACCCTAGAATGCACACCATATTTATTTAAATGCCTCCTAGATCCGTATTATTCAAATTTGTAATAAGTGTGGGAGGAGCTGAGAGAAAAACAACTGAACTTTTACTTTTAGTTTTACAGTTGACATTCTCATTGTAGAATTGAAATATTGTGTGCCACAGCTAAATATATTTCTTGAAAAGGCTAGTCTCAAAGTTGATTGAGTAATGCTATCCGCTAATGCAAGAGCCAATTGATGCAGTCATCCGTGAAGGCTTTAGTTCATTGATTCAGTTTGCTAAGCGAGAAATTGGGTGCCAAACAAACAAGCTTGTGAAGTTTTTTCCCTTGAGAAAAAGAGAAGTGATTTACTTTTCCCTCTTTTTTCCCTAGTTCTTGCCTCTTTTTTCTCTCCCTATCCCAACCCCCCCCCCCATTATAAGAAGTTTTGAAAAGTATTTTCCTCTCATTTTCAAGTGGAACAGGGATAATTTTGATTTTAAATGTGATTTTTTCCAAGCACTGATTTGACATATATATATGTGCTTTGTAGAACTAACCTTTGTGTTTTAGAAATGTTTCTCTCTCTTAATTGCTATAAACCAGTTTGTTCCCTTCACTCCAACTTAATAGTGTAGCATGATGCGTCTTTAACATTGTTTTCAAAGTACTTCCAAAAGAAGCAGAGGAACATCTAGGGTATTTGGGGTATGTCAGTATCTCATTACAATCATGTAACTAGTTTGAATGCCTTATTAATAAAGTATATTTATTTTCATATTAATCCATAACACATCTGTGTTCATTAGAATATAAAAGTGATTCCTCCCACCCACCCAAACCAGTGACTAATATGCATTCTTCAGGAATATGTGAGAGGTTGGTCTGTAGCTTCATTACCACCTAGGCTTCAGGTCCAGTTTGAGGTCTACAGTACAGGGAACAGCCTGAGGTTGGCACATCATCAATGGGAGCATTGACGATAGTCTTGTATTCTCCTACTCATGGTCCCAATCAGCTCTTCAAGTTCTTGGTCATTCTTCTTCTGAGATTATATAATTAATCCTAATGCTAAATTTTATTTAAGCTTTTGTCTAGGTGAGAAGAGGGAAGATTATGTTTCCAGTGGGTGCAGAATTTCCACAGCTCCTGGAAATGGTGTGTGTGTGTGTGTAAGCCTTTCCTAGGTGTTGGTTGAAATGGAAGGATTATCAGAAATGTGGCCCATTGGTTCCTTGTGTAGTTGGTGGTTAGAAAAATAATTGTTTTTTAAAGGATTGGACCAAAGGGAGGAAGATAGCATTGAGACAAGTTTGGATGGGGCTAGAAAAATAGCCTTTCCATTGTCATAAAATATGGTGATATGGTTATCTGAGGCCTTTCTTTACCTGCAAAGGTAGAAAAGCAAAAGGAGGCAAACAGTCTAGGTGAGTTGATTTTCATTGTTTCTTCTACCACAAATTGCAGTTCTATTCTTTGGATATATGTAAAAGTCAGACCTCTGTGCAAGGCTTAAGTTGCACTGACCTTTCTCTCATGCCCAGGGAAAGCAAAAGGGAGGAATGGTGCTTATGCAGGCTTAGGGAAAAAAAGCAAACTAAAGGAAGAAAAGGAGAGATGACAAATTAAATCATCAAGATCAGTTGTTTAATTGTGGATAGTTAAACATTTTGTAGGTTGGCAATGATCATTGATTAGGCTTTTCTCAAGAAAAAATATACCTATAGAAGAAACAGTACTGGAAAAGAAAACAAAACAAAATCAAGACGTGTTTTTCAAAACCACAAGGAAGTATCCCTATCTCTGCTTTCTTCTATTGGAGTATATTTTAAAAATTCATTTATCCTTTATTTTTTACTGATGACCAATGTATTCATTGAAATATTTTCCTGTAGTTAATTATCAGTCATCATTCGGTTCCATTTTGATCTTGCCTTGTTTTCTTGGCAACTGACAAGGACTACCTTTGAAGGGAGTGAAGAGAATTGTAAATCATCCTTGTAATTCCCCTTTTTATTCCTGATATTTTTCCAACTTATGGGTTTGGGGAAATGAGCCAAATGTTCAAGGTGGTACTGGCCTTGGAGCCAAAATTCCAGTGCAAATGCACCTCTGTTGCTACAGCTGCCTTTGAATATTGATGTGGTTTCAGAAAAACAGCCATGATTTCTCCCATCCCATTAAAAATGAAAGTAGTTATATTACAAAGAAAGGTACTCTAAAATATATATAAACATATATATGAGAGAGATGCTTACCTAGATTGCCTAGCTTCCTGGTGCCATAGCCAAGTCTGAAATCTCTGTTTTTGACTCTATGAAGGTTTTTGCAACTTTGCGACTAAATGTTTTCATTTTTTATCACTCCATTCTCTTCCACATCCTTCTAAACACTTTACATTAGGAAATGAGATGATCATTAGAATTTTATAATACAAGCCTTATAAAACTGATGAGTTTTGGTTTTATAAAATAATTCACAGTGATCAATAAATAAACCAAGGCATGGCAGAGCTTCTTAGGTGTCCTGGATGTGTTGCCCAACAATACAGCTGAGATTATCAGCATCCTGTCTATATAGAAAAGTTCCCCTGTAATGCTGTATTCCATGTCTTAGGGCTTTGGATCAAGTATGAGGAAACTGATGAATCATGTTCTATTTGAGAATAAGTTTCTTGGTGTTATAAAAATAGAATATGTTATATATGTTCTGTCAATATGATGTAACAATTAAAAGTTTAAAAAGTACCTGCTGTCCTAACTGAAAAAATTAGAGTCAAAACTGTAGTTTCATCTCAATCATATCTCTTTTCATTCACCTATCAAAAGATACATTCATTTGCTGATTGGTTGATTGGTTGATTGATTTACACTGATGCAGGCTGGATGGGCTTTGAAAGTACTTTGAAAAATTACAAAGTTTTGTGATACAAATATAGTCTTCACACTATGAGGTTCTCGTTATTGAAATTCACATATTATCCTGCTGTGTTCCTTAACATTTCTGTGGGGAAAGTATCGTGGGGAGTTCTCTGGTTGTCAATGCTTGGAGGCCAGAGGAGCATGCTCAGCCCAGCAGTTGGCTGTAGATTTCTCCATTACAAACTAAACCAGGGGGTGTAGTTTCTATGCTTTGTAATTTGACCTTTCAGATATGTAAAATAAGATATTGAGTCAGGGTCTTTTTTTAGGATCAGTAGGTAAGAGTCTAAACTGTTTAGGAAAATGGTTTAGATGTCTGCCTTATTGGAGAAGGAAGCATGGCTTGTTATAGAATTGTTTGATAACCAAATCTTATCCTTACTTAAAAATTAAAGCTTTAAAATACTTAAATATTTTGTATAGAAATGTTTCTCATATAATATATAAATATACGTACCTGTGTATTTCCCTGTAAACTGAAATGTTTTTTATTTATTTACTCAATTATTCATTCAACGAACATTGGTTGAGCACCAACTTTGTGTTCTAGAATAGCTCACCCATAGTACAAGACTCATGTATGTTCCCAAAAGGAGAGCTGTACCTATTTCTGTGCATCAATAGAGCCCCAGAGCCTCAGACAGGAATTGACGCAAACTGGATCCTCAGTAAAACAAATACATTGAATTAAACTATGCAGTCTATACATGCTTTGTAACTTTATTAAGAGGCATATATTTTAAATGGACTCCTTATTATAATCAAAGTGATTCCCTCACCTTCAATTGAATATCTTCAGTGACAAGAACTCAACATTCCATCTTTAGACAACTGAATCAGTCAATCCTCCAGAGTAACAGAACCAATAGGACTCTATCTATCTGTCTGTCTATCTATCTATCATCTATCTATCATCTATCCATCCATCCATCCATCCATCCATCTATTTTTCTGTCTGTCTGTCTATTAGGGTTGGCAAGACTGAACTCTGTTGAGAGGCTGGCAGGGTGGAAACTCAGGTAGGAATTATGTTGCAATTTTAAGGCAGAATTTCTTTCACTCTGGGAAACCTCAGGGTTTGCACTAAAGGCTTCCAGTAATTGCACGAGTCCCACCCACATTATTAAGATTAATCTCCTTTACTTAATGTCAACCGATTATTTGTAACTACATCTACAAAACACCTTCACACTAATGTATGATTAAATAACTGGGTACTATAGTCCAGCCAAATTGACATGGAAAACTCACAACTCTTTCTGTTTGTTACTTTACCTTCCTGGGAACCAAAGGCTGTTCATTAGTTTCTACTCATTGACTTTATGTTTAAGCCCTTAGAGTTACCTGGAGCACTTTTAATCTCTCTTCCCTATGACAGCACTGAACATATTTGAAGATAGCCAGTATGCCTCAGTCCATGCTTGAGGTTTCTCCTCCAAAGTCTGGTTAATCGTAGTCACCGAATTTGCCCTACAGAGATCATGATTTCTACTCACAGCACCATCCTTGCTGCCCCTAACCCCCACAACCCACATCCATAAAGTGTGGAGCCTAGAAATGAATGCAGATATTTCAGATGTGGGATGTCCCAGACCAGATCAGAGCACGGCTGTGGTTTTGCTAGTAGATACTTTGCTTCTGTGAAGACATCCTAAAGCCACTGTTGCTTTTAGGGTGACAGTGGAGGCAGTGTTAACTTCTGGGGCGTTTACTGCAAATGAGTCTTAAAAAATACTTATCTACTGTTGCTGAATCAGATTTTCTCAAACCTATATCTGAGTATGTGTATTTTAACCCAGGTATAGAAGTTTACTTTCATCCTTTTAACTACTGTTTTGTTAGATTTAATCTATCCTCTTGCCTGTCAGGAGCCTTTTGGGTCCAACGTAATTATCATTCTTTTCCCCTTTCTGTCATCTAGAAATATGTTAGTTTTGGAACATTATAAGCCCTTGATCCTCTTATTGAATCATAGAATTTTCCACTTTGGTGTTATTTAGCTCATTGGAATGATGATGAATCCCAGCGAGGCTTTTGGATAATAAAGCTAGTAAAGAAAAACAAAGGTCTTTGGCTCTTGGTGTGGGGGCATTAACATCATATCACAGTACTTCCCTATTCATTAAATAAGTTCTGTTTAAATGCGCCATAAAAAGGGCAATCTGGGAGGAAGCCTTACATTTATATTTCCTTATTTAATATTTTATTTAACACTAAAGGACCTTCACCTGGCCAGCGATCGGGGCCAATCAGGGCCATCTTGCTCAGTCTCAACCAGGGCCAATCAGGGCCAGTGACCAGGGAGAGGCCACAGGAAAAATCATGGGAGGGCTCCAGGGCATGTCCAGCCCCATCTCACCCAGTCCTGATCAGTGGACTCCAGCAGCAAACTAATCTACCAGTCAGAGCATCTATCCCCTGTTGGTCAGTGCATATCAAAGGGGCCAATTGGTTAACCACTCAGTCAGTCACTTAGCTTATTAGGCTTTTATATAGAGAGATTTGCTATTTCTATCTCACATTCTTGTCTTAGGACTCAAGATACATTGCTACGTAAAGTGCATAAGAGTAATTAACTTTTATTGGTTCAAATATCTATACATAAAGTTATCTTTCATTCATTCCAAAATATGCATGTATATTTTTGTACTAGAATGGCTGGATTTATGTCATTTGGGACTGCTGCTGTGAATCAGAGCTGAGTGTGGGAACAGGTTTTCTTCACTGAGTTAAATTGGTAGATATCAAACTTTAGCTTGCTTCGGACTCACATGGAAGGCTTATTAAAAATATGTGCTTTGGGAGCCCGTTCCCAGAGGTTCTGATTCAGTAGGCCTGTAAAAGGGTCAGAGAACTTGTATTTCTAACAAGTTCCCAGATGATGCTTATGCTTCTACTCTAGGGACCACATTTTGGGAACCATTGTTAAGTTTGCTAAGCACTCCATTTCTACTTGAAATAGGTGTTGTCAGCATTGAAAAAGCTTATAGCGTTTTGTGAGCTGCATGTAATAAGCATGGAGTACCAGGCACTGTCATAGATACTGGTGGAATAGCAGTTAACAAAACAGGCAAGATCTCTGCCTCTATGAGGCTAATATTCTAATGAGAATAGACAGACTAATTGCACCAAAAAGATACTCTGGGAGGCAGAGCAAATGTGAGGCTTTCCTGTGGTTCCTTAAGACTAGAATTTTTCTTTCTTATCTTAGTGTGGTAAATTTTGTTTAAAAAAAAAGTGTAAGCTTCAAGGACTGTGACATACCGAGCTTGGGTTTTAAGATCATACTTTGAGCTGTTCAGCAGTAGTGGGGATGAATTGGACTAAAGTGCAGTTTTAAGTGTCTGGGGTTTAACATATAAGGTAAGGCCATGCATGGTACCAAATTTTCTGCTCAGAGAAGCTAAAGTAAACCACATAGGAATTGAACCCATAACCTGGAGTTTATTAACACCACACTCCATCCAGTCAAGTTAAGGCTAATGCAGAGCCAAATGAAAGTAAGGTAGTTGTTCTTTCTGCAACATTTGGAAAAAGTGATTTTAAATCGCTCATTGACAGTGGCATTTATAAAACTTATGCAATGGTCTTGTAGAAAGAAATGCAGCATTAAGAAAAGTTCATAAGTTTCCACTGTTTGGGGTAGAAAGATAACATCTATTTCTTGATGATGCATTTCCTGTTCTTTTAACAAATATTTTCAAAAGTTTTCTTTTGTTTTCTACCATTGGTCAGCAATTTAAGAGGTGAGGCCACGAACAAAAGAGTAAGAGTAAAATATTGTGAACATTTATCTGTCTGAAAAGTATTTGACTTCTTTTTGTACTAAGAACCTCATAAATTACAATGGAACCTAACAACTGAGCCAGCTTCATAGTCATTTGGCAACACATGTTGAGTTAGAACTTTTAAAGGAAGACTCAACCACACATGGTAGTATGAGTAATGGTTTTCTGTTCCAATCCCTGGGACTTTATTTCCATTCAAATATTTTATATCTTGAATCTGTTTTTCTAGCAGTGTTCCAAAAGAGGTGAAATCAGGAGCACAGTAACTGTACATTTTAATTCTAGAGTCCCCAAATTTAACCCATTATTTTGTGTCTTCCACTTATTAATTTACAAATATCTACAAACTTTCTCCTATATTCCCAACTCTCCCACTCTCTCCATCCTCCCGCCTAATGTCCAATGCAATGTTATTATTTGTGGGGAAAGCTCAGAGAACTATATAACTGTCCTTGTTTCAGGGACTGTATAGTGTTTTTGTTGGTCATGTATGACTCACAATTAGAAATTACCCAGTGATAGTTTTTGTTCCAGCAGAATGCTTGGTTTTTCCAATTTTTTATCTTGAAATATTTTTAGAAAATTGTCAGAGTTGCAAGAACAGTACAGAGAGTTCTTTTATACCCTTCACCTAGCTTCCCTCAATGATAACATCTTTGTTACATAATCACAATACGTTATCAGCACCAGGAAATTGATATGGATGCAATGTCAATTATCTGGCATGAATACAACTAAATTACACATCTTAGAATGGATTGAGCTTTGACTCAATTCAGGCTCAGAGTCAATTTGAAAAGACAATTGGGGAGGACCTTCATGAGTTTTCAAAAGCTGAACTCTGATAACCTACTAGTACTTATTATCTGAAATTTATATGTTGAGGTATGTGCAATTTAGCGCTTTAGATCACACATAAGACAATCTTCTAATACTTTAGTTCAGGTCATAGATGCTATAGGAATCTGTGAGAGGAAGAAAAATCAGTAGAAAATACTTGAAGAGACATTGAAGGAGGCCATAAAAATAAAATACTATAAATTCAGTGAGATTGTTATGGTGAGAAGTGGAATAACTTTCCCTCTTTTTTTATTTTGCAAAATGTTGTTAATGTTGGAATTAGAAGGGGATAACAAAATGATAAAGGAAAAAGTAGGAACTAAGTGATGGTTAAGAAGGAAGGAAAGGCCCTTTTAAAGCTTTCCAGAGCTAACATATAAGTCCTCGTTTCCCTTCAGTGGATTTGGAGTCCAGTCTGACTCACCATTTGTTAACTGTGTGCATGGTGAGCTTACTTAACTTTGGCGCAATCCAGTTTCCTCTTCAGTAAAATGCAGATGATAATAACCATGTTCTTTTAAATGGATTTTTAGAGAAAGAGAGGAAGGGAGAGAGAGAGAAAAAACACATTGATTTGTTGTTCCACTTATTGATGCATTCATTGGTTGATCCTTGTGTGTACCCAGGGGAAACTGAACCCGCAACCTTGGAATATAAGGAGGACGCTCTAACTGAGGGGCTAGGGCTGATAATAACCATCTACTAGTAGGGTTGTTGTGCACTAAAACCAAATGATATATAATAAAACCAGCAATCAAAATAATTAGCTAATGCTTATATCATTTACTGTAAGCCAACCACTGGTATAGGACTTGACACATATGAACTCATATAATCATCTACAATCATCACAACTATTCTATAAATTTTGCCCTATTATTATCCTTCCTTTACAGATGAGGAGCTTGAAGTCCAGAGGAGTATGTAAGTAACTTGCCCAGGGCCATGCAGGTAGTGACAGGATTCTGGCAGAGCTAGGATTCAAACCCAGACAGTTTGCCTCTGGTGCCTGTGTTTTTATCTACAATACTCCCAAATTTTCTAACTAAATGCCATGCACAATTATAGATTCTCAACAGATGTTTTCTTCCCCTCTCCTCCTCTAGTCTTCTCCTCCTTGTTACTTATGAACATTCATTTAGATTAATGAGTATCTATGAAAAGTACTTCACTTTGCTTGAGCCATTACTAGAGAAAATGAGGAATCAGAACAGAGGAAATGGTGATTAAATTATAGCCTTATGTTACATTTTTATTCAACTCAGTTTAAATAATATTCCTATTCCAAATTCTTCCTATGATTTCATGCTAAAACCTTTTAGTTGGCTTTTGAGGCCCAACAGTATGTGAAGGAGATGGTAAGGGAGGAGGATGGAAATTCTAAAGAAAGATTGAAGAACTTAACATGTGATATATGAAAAATGTGAAGTTTGCTAAATATCCTCAGTGGAAAGAGAGGATACATTAATAATTTGATGTGGAAGTGTCCCAAAAGCAAAACTCAGAAGCTTTTAAAAATGTGGAAGTCCAAGTATGTCAACATTAAGAAAAATACATAGTGAAGTAAAAAATTTAAATGATGATATGTATTAAAAATATTAGATTCAGAGATTGTCTTCATTATTTGTCACAATAGGACAAATAATGTTGTTTTTTCCTTCATTGAAATACAAGATGTTCTTGTGAACCAAAGAATCAGGCTTCTACACAAGGCAAAATGCCAAAAGGTTTGAAACATTTTATGAGGGCAGATTGGGTAGGATAGGATCCCATCAGATAACTAAAGATCTTTTGTCTGCCATGAATAATTCAGATTAATTATTGTTGGAAACTTCTAGGTCAATAAATATTGTTTAAGACTATGATGCTTCTTATAAATGCAAGGGGCCACCATCATCATAGTTGATGATTGATCTTGATTCTGTAATTCATTATTCAAAATTGTATTATGGTGGTACTATTTTGGATGAGTAGTTGGCATAGACTTGATGGCAAAATAGAAACTGTCAATATGAATTTCTCAGATTATTTTTTTAAGATTCAGTAAAAAGAAGGTTTCGTTCAGTACCAATTAAATTCCTCAAACATGAGAAAACATGAGTTTTTTTGTTAAATAATTTTGTAAGTGTGTTTCATATAAGGTATTATAAAACAGGGTTTTAAGTTATCTTTTATTTATGACATGTAGCATTGCCATAGTTAGTAAGTAAACACATTTATCTTACCTGATTTTCTACAGGATATTCATTATTGTCTATCAAATACCTCTGTTTGTCTGCTCAGTCAAGTTTATTGTAAGTCCTGCATACTTGTCCCGTGCTCCAACATCATCCACACTATCAATAAATTTTGTTTCTAACATGTTCTGGTTTGAATGACCAAAAACTTATTGTAGAGTAATTTTATTACAGTGAAAGGATTTCATTTTATTGAGAAATAAAAGCAAATAAAAATAAATTTCCAAGAAATATCAAGTTCACTTTCATCTTAGAACACCTTTTCTATAAAGATAAAGATAAAAATAAACTGAATTCCTCAAGCTCCACATTTTAAAGATGCTGGACTAGCCATTAGACTAATTTTGATAATTTTTTCATCTCCCACTGTTACTTAATGAAAGTGTGTGTTTGTGTGTATATGTGTGTATTGTCTATGAGTGTTATTCCAGAAAAAAATTAAACCCACTATGAATGGTACTATTTTCTACATTCTAAACAAAGGAAAATTTTGAGATACTAAAGGGCTTAATAGTTAGACTCTTTGAGTCTCATGTCCAGTCGTTGTTCCAAATGGTGGTCTAGAATATATGAATATAAGAAAAGCATGTGACTAAGCTCTACCCTAGGAGTAAAGAGCTGCAGTCAGAATGAAAAGATTGAAATTGAACATAGTAGATATACTTGGACATGCAGAAAAGAAAAAACAAAACACACATGATCTTTTCAATAAAACATTTCTCACAATGCCCTTAGCATAAGGAAACATTTGATAAAACATGTAAACTATGCAAATAAGAACATTGAATAATTTCAAAACACTTGCATTGGAAAAAGGCTACCTTATGTTTCCACCCAGAGCCTATCCCATACCTGATTCATATGAGGTAGTTAATGAGATTTGGGACTTTTGAGCTAATGAAGTTTAGATGAGATTTGGGACTTAGAATAGATGCAGTAATGGGTTGAGAATATTGAGGACTTTAGGATGGCATGCGTGTATTTGCATGTGCAATTCCCTTCAGAGGCCAGAGAGAGGAATGTGGTGAGCAGAATAAATTATTCCAAGGATGTTTATGTCCTAGTTTCCAGAACCTGTGAATATATTACCTTACATAGCAAAACAAAACAAAACAACAACAAAAACCACGCAAAACTTTGGAGATGTGACTGAAGTTATTTATAAACCTTGAGATGGAGAGATTATCCTAGATTATACAGATGAGTCCCACCTAATCACATGACTTCCTAACATTAAAGAAACCTTTCCAGGTGAGATCAGAGACTGAGGTCAGGAGGAGATTTGACTAAAATAGAATGGGTGCTGAGATACAATGTGCTGGCTTTGAGGTTGGAGGAGGGGAACATTAACCAGGAATTGTGAGTGGACCCTGGAAGATGAAGGTGGCAGGGAAATGGATTCTCTCCTAGAGCCTGCAGAGAGACCCTGCTGACCTGCATCAGACTTCTAACCTACAGAAGAGTATGGTGATAAATTTGTGTTATTTTGGGGTGCTAAGTTTGTGAAAATTTGGACTCTTATGCATACAAATTGAGTGTAGCTCCTAGAAACTTTGATTTAATAAAATAAGGTAATGTTTAGAATCAATATGCTCTTCACAGATCAAGGTCTCTGAGTCTGTGCATGTATTTGCACAGACTCAGACTTGGGGAAGACCAAGTGCGTGAGGATGACTACCATCCAGAAGGGTCATAGCTAGGCAATTTCCATGTCTGGTTGATCACGTTGAGCCATCACTGGAGTGTGGCGTGAGTGGATTTGAATCTGCATCCCTCTCAGTAAAGAAGGTGGTGCCTTTGAGAACCGTACATATAGGAGAAGAGGTTACTAACAGTAGGTTAAACCATATGGATTCACCAATATGTGCATCCTCACTAAAAGAGGGGATAGGAAAATGGCCAGCAAAGAAAATAGAGCCAGACTTTGTGAAGGAAAAAGAACTGAGACATCAAATAAGGAGCAGCCAGGCCAAGTGAAGTCCTCATGGACAAAGCAGTTTGTGATCTTTGCTTTTTATGGACCCTCGTGGTGGAGCAGAGACCTAAAAGAAGTAAAAGTGATGACACAGGATGAAAGACTCGGGTTCTTTGGTAAAGGCAGCAGGGTGTCTGAGGCAAGCTAAGTGGTGGCCCTCAGGAATGCAGGGCAGTCTGCCCTTCTCCCCTCTGTACTGCCTAACCCCATGCACCACATACTGAAGACAGGTGGCTGTAGGCCTCTATTCTGTCTGCTTCAACCTGTAGACTCAAAATGTTTACGGTTTAGGACTTACATTCCTAAGAAAATGTAAATTAGCTCTTGATATCCTTTTGTCTACACTTGAGGGCCCATGAATAGCAAATAATAAAAATAGCTTACTTTATGTAATACCAGGCACTTTACAAAGTATTTTATTTATAATATCTCATTTAAATAATTTAACAAAACACCATAGATTGGATCTTATTATAACTTTTCTCTTATAGATGAGGAAATTGAGGCTCAGAGAGGCTCAACAACTTGCCCAAGCATATGTGTAATCAATGGCAGAGCCTGAACTTGACCCCAACTGTGCTAACTGCAATGCTAGTAAGCTCTTTTCATTTCAAGACCCTGTTGGCACTATTTCAATCAAGAAGAGCTCAACCTCAGCACCCCCGTAATTTAAATCACAGATTGCGACCATCCCTGGTTGTTTCACACTTAAGTATTTGTGATCTATGAGATTCTCATTGGTCTCTAAAAGAGGCAGCGTTTCATGACACCTTCTCATAGGTATAATACCTTTACCTCCCAGGAGCCAGGCTTCTTGAATTCAAATTCTGGCTGCACTGCTTCTGGTTGCACAAGAATATAAATTACACAATGCAGGCATTTCTCTGTGTTTTGATCAGTGCAATAATCTCATCACCCAGACTAGTGTTTGACACATTGTAGGTGCTCGATAAATATTTGGAGAATAAGAGCATGCCTCAGTTGTCATTGTAAGTATTAAGTGGGATAGTCCATGAACATACTGAGAACAGTGCCTGGTAACTAGTAAATGCTCAGTCAATGTTAGCAATTGTGGCTACACATGAGATTGAAGCCCTTGATTTGAGATTAAGAGGCCTGTGGTCCCTTGAGATGCCAAGGATGAGGTTTGGTTATTTCAGGACAGAACCTTTCTTCCTCATTCTTGGTCATTCTTGTCTTTCTTCTCATTATCACCTAGGATAGTGGTTGGCAAACTGCAGCATGTGGCTCAAGAGCCTTGGTTTGCCACTCTGTTGACTGAGTTTGCCGACCATTGACCTAGGATGTTTGGTTTCAGTGGCAGCAATTAAGAAGGATTAAATGGTACTTGTAAAATATAAACTGTACTGTGAATGCTTAAGAATAGTCTTTCCTCTCCTGTATAATAATTATGTATAAAATACCTTTCTCTGAAAGAATTACTGACAGTCATTGGGGAATCACCATCTCTAAAGGTCTTTAACAATTGGGTTTTGTTTTCAGTGTAAACTAAATGCTCACCAATGCTCAAAAGCTTTCCCTTCATCCATGTGTTTACTTGAGTTGACTTGTAGGATATTTTTGGTGCAAGGTCCATGGCCCTGGAAGCAGAGGAGTCTTGTTTGACCTTTACCTCAAGACTTTAAACTTGAGCACAGTTGATAATATGAAGCCATACTTGTGGTTACATCTGTTTGAAAAATATTTCCTCAGGGAAAAAGAGTGATTATGACAAGGTGCTGTTTTCTAAAGGTGTTTATACCAACCTCATAATGAGCTGATGACTTTCATTATCTCTGTCCAAGGATCCAGGTTTATCTCTTCCATCAGAAAATCTATGCCTGGGGAGAACAAAAGGTTCTTTTTTTCTTGTAAATAAATAAAATCTCTACTTCCACACCATTTCACTGGAATGGGAAACATGCTCCTTTCCACACATCTCTACTGCTAGGCTGCGTTCTTATTTGACTCCTGGTGAATCATGTTCAATAAATTGTTGACTAGAGAGGACTCACTCATGTAAACTTGTGAAAGAATAACTATCCCTTTCTCATATTTAAAAAAAAACACATTTTTTATTTTATTTCAGAGAGAGAGAGAGAAACATCAATGATGAGAATCATTGATCAGCTGCCTCCTGCCCACCCCCCACTGAGGATTGAGCCTGTATGACCTCCTATTTCATAGGTCAATACTCAACCACTGAACCACACTGGTCGAGCTCTTTCTCATATTTTAAATGTCCTGAAGGGAGGAGGTAAGTAATTAGATCGTGTTCCTCAGGTAGTCCAAAATCACATACTTAGCTTTGGGGATGTCGATTTGGATGGAGCCTGCATTCAGCCCACTGAGCATTAGGGTGGATGGCTATGTCCCTTCCACATGTTTCTCCATTAGCTTGTAAAGTATCTCAAGATATGCAAAACAATACCATCTGACTGAGTGGCTCTTCACCCTACATTTTTCGATATACATCCACTCTAAACCACAACTCACAGACAGAAATATAGGATAGGAACTGAAGCTGTGAGCTATCTGGAGAGGAGTATGAGCTATTAACAGTGTATTTATCATTAGTGATGCAACTTCTAGGTATCTGCTTGCCTCAGTTTGGTGCCATATGGCAGCCACACTGTTTTCCTCCCATGTTCCTGAACTGATTTTCTTTTCACCTCAGTTCAATTTGAAGCAAATACATGTTAATGGATTTACGTAATTAACCAATGGGGGGTGGGGGGGAGAAGAGGGAAGAGAATAAGGCAGCCAAGCTTGCCGTGATTAACAAGGTAAGTGAAGACTTTCCATCTGGTGGTTACAGAACCAGGATACACAATCAATCATTAGTGGAACAGGGTAAAGGCCACCTACTTCGCAGGAAGCAAATGAGTGGGCAGAAAAGACTGAAAGATTAACAATGACCTCTGTCTGTTGATCCAACTCTTCATTTCCTAATTAAGCACCCTTGGCATTACAGCAGTGCCACTTGTATGTGCAGCAGGAAGGGAAGGTAAGGGGGTCCTACCAAGTTTGCGCCTCATTCCATTTCTGCCACCCTGAGCTCACCCTCGCTTGTATTGGACCTTACCCACAACAACACTCACAAAGGCGGTATGGGAATCCCTCAATTCTGCCTCCTTCTCTAGGTGGCTAATAAGAATCTTTCTATTTCAACAATTATTTGTTCATTAGCTATGACTATAATGACCTTCAGAAGAGCTTTGCTCAAGTTACTGTGCAAGCATTCATTTGATAAGCTTTCTGGGTAGTACATTAACTTTCTCACAAAGTGTATGCTGGAAGACAGTGCATGTAGAAGTTTGCAAAGCAAAACAGCTCTCAGCTTCTAATGATTGTGAAGGGGCGAATTCTTGACATAAATGACCACATGCCATCTGGCAACCCAGAAGTTGGTCTTGCAGAGATAGTGGCTATTGAGATGGCTGTTGGAAATCACACCTGGCAAACCTAGCACCACCAGTAAGATTTTCTCTGTGGATTTCATCAAGTTCTCAGCGGTTTATCCTACAGCAACCAACGGGTGGAAATGGACACAGCAAGAGATCTGCTGTTGTTAACAGAATTGCTTTTCACCAAGAAAGCAAAATAGAACGTCTTTCTTGGCAACAGTACCCAGGACATCATGTTAAGCATTCCTTGAGGAGATGGGCTCCAAGCTTTTAAACAACACCAAGACTGTGTATATATTGTGTGACTCTGAGATCATGGAATGCTAGTAAAAGAGCAAACCATTCCTACTACAGATTTCACTGAGCACCAACCTTTTGCTGGAGTGCAGGCCTCTTTTCTCTTTTTTTAAAAATTAAAAACAGTCTAATAAAACCTATTTTCAAAAGCATAGGTGCTGAGGGGAGAACATGTATATTTGGGAAATGGAAGCAGCAGACAGTGGGTGAGAGAATAGAAAAAGAGTGCGGCTGGAGATCAGTTTCTGGAGACTTCCAGAAGATCATTTATGATCGTGCTGAAATGTCTTTGTCTTTGCTCCCTAACTCACGCCTGGAATGAGCTGCTACTGGAAGTCACTGTCTGTTGTCTCAAGTCCAGCCTGGACCCTGTGAATGGGTGTCCAGCAAGTGTTGCTGTCCTCAGCTGTACACACTTTCTCAGCCCTCCCACTGGATTTCACATAATCCCCTGAAGGTTCTCAAGATAGGGACCTCATCTTAAATCCTCCAAGAGTTTGTGAGTCATTGTGTTGATTGTTCTTGTAAAGGTGCTTACTTTTTTTCCTCCTGGCAAAGTGAAATCTCAGATTCAAATCCTTGTGGGGGAGGGGTGGGAAAGTAGAGAATAAAAAGGAAGCAAGTCTCCTTTTTATAGCATAATAACCTGAATCATATGCCTGCCACTGATACTTGGGAACATGAAAATGCATGCAGGGGAAATAATAGCCAAGTGTTCTGAGGTATATTCTCTCATTTGCAATGCTATTTATAATTTCTCTTACTTACAATACCTTTTCTATCCAAACTAGATTCAAAGTCAGAATGTCAGCTGATCAATTGTCTGCCAGCTCTAAATTCAGTATTCTTTCTGCTATATGGTATTGCCCTGAGTCCATTATTAATTATGTCATGGACACACATAGGTTTCTAAAACTGTGATTTTAAGTTTATTTTTCTTTGAGGGAAAGAGAAGAGAGGACACCAGTGGAGGGGAGGGGGGCATGGGAATGGGTGTGGCATTAAGACTCTCAGCGTTCAGAGAGGCGGGTATAATTCTCCAATAAAATGAATCAGAATTTCTTGGAAAAATGGTTGGTTCCAGGGCTGGGGTGAGCATGAAACACCTTAGGTGCCAGAAAGTGAGGAAGTTCTGACAAATAAGACAGGATGGAGGCATGTCTATCACCTGAAAGGGCTGCCAATGGTCCGAGTTGGAACAATGTGAACAACTACAACAAAAATAACATAAATCCAATAATTGTATTGATTATAACACAAAGGATAAAATGGATATCCTTGAGTCATACTGAATAAATAAATAAGAGGAAGAAATGACAAGTATTCCTTATAAAACAATTCCAATTAGGAATTATAGAAGGAATGAGGGAAATAGAGCATTAGGACACCACAGTAATAATTGCTGGGGCGAGTGGGTAAAAGTTTAGCAGAAACAGGATCTCTGCATGTCAAAATAGCTCCCCTTAAAATAAACACTTATGAATGACAAAGGGAAAAATAATAACTTTACAGTGAAGACACCTGTCAGATATCACCTTAACCAAGTCCAAAGGTTAACATCACTAGGAATAAGACATATTGACATGGTGACATGAAGGGCACATAACCTCTGTGGCATTTATTCCAATAATGCATAACCTCAGTGTCATCATGCATTAACATTGGACAAACCCAAATTACAGGACATTCTACAGAATAGCTGGCCAATACTCTTTAGAGGTGTCAAGATTGAGAAAGACGAGGAAAGACTGAGGATAGTAGGAGGCATGACAAGCAAATGCAACATGGGGCTTTGGATTGTATCCTGGAAGAGAAAATAAATGGACATTGTTGGGAAGACTGGTAAGATCCAAACAGAAGCAGTCGTTTAGTTAATAGTATTGTGTATTGTACCAAAATTCATTTGCATATTAGTTTTGATCATTGCATTATAGCTACATTGTGTGAATGTAAGTGAAGGGTATCTGGAGCTATCTGTACTTTTATAATCTTTTTTTCTGTCTAAAATTAGCTCAGAATAAAAAGTTATTGCATAGGTGACAGTGATCTCTCGATACTTCTCAACAATGGAAAATAAATGAAGCGTGAGGCATCTGGGAGAAAGACAGGATAATTTTGGAAATCCCTTTTAAGGAATAGCAAATAAAGTTTTAAAATTTTATTATTGAACACCCATTGTATGCTAAATATAATTTTAATAAGATATTACTAGAAGCACACATATGTGCGCCAAGTATGTGCTAAATACAATTGAAATATTATTTAATTTTTATCTTTACATTAAATATGTCAGGCATATCTCCGTTTGTGGGTAAAGCCAAAGCTCAGAAAAGGCAAATGACATGCTCAGAGGAGGTGTTAGTGTTGGGGCAAGAACAGATCCAAAGACCATGCCCTTTTCATTGATGCACTTTATTCTGCCTCCTTTCTGGGCATTTCTTGATGCACAATGATCAAAGAAGAATGCTAATGGGCTTGGAATCTTTGTGCATGTGTTTGTGTAACTTTCTTAATATATCTGCAGAGACACTGTGACCTTCTCTAAGTAACAGTGCTTACCCAGGCTTGATCTCTGAGCAGAGTGTGCTTTCTTATCCTTTGTCAAAGCCTATTCTATTAAAGCATGAATGATAAACATCTCTTCACCGAGGAGGCATTAAAGTTGGCCATGTGAGAAAAAGAAAACACTGGGGGGTATAAATGAACATTGCATTGGATAGGGGTGGGGGCCAGAAATTATGGTCTTGACTTTGCCACTAATTAGCCTTGTGAACTTGAACAAGTAGGTCATCCATTTCTCTGGATTTCCTCATCCTTAAGATAAGACTGCTGACTTTTTAAGAACCCATTCTAGCTCTAGAACTTTACAACACAGCTTGGTGGTCTTCCTTCATCTTATTTACTCTGTTGGGAATAAGTTTTCTCAGTTTGGGGGTATTTTTTAAATCTGATTTGTTTATTTCTTGATAATGCAGAGGAAAACTATATGTATTTGTATAAAATGATAATCAAACCTTACTTCAATGTAATTCTCCTAGTATAATTCAAAAAAGGTCCCAGAGTACATATTTAATTTTGCTATTAAAAATAACCAAATGATACCCAGACAGTATGACTCAGTGGTTGAACATTTCTCTATGAACCTGGAAGTCATGGTTCAATTCCCAGTCAGGGCATATGCCTGGGTTGTGGACTCGATCCCCAGTGCAAGGCATGCAGGAGGCAACTGATCAGTGATTCTCTCTAATTATTAATGTTTCTATCTCTCTCTCCCTCTTCCTTCTTCTCTAAAATAATAACCAAATGACTGAGAAGCAGTACATATGTATGGCCTTAACTCACATTTGTACTTAAACGTAAGAGCTAACAGTGTTATGGCCTGTCACTGAAATATGAACAAATTAATAATAGTGCTCATACCCCAGACCTAAAGAACTTTATGGCTGTCAGTCAAATCATATTTAAATTTTATATCAATATATTAATATTTAGCATTTGGTTGTGCTAAATACTGCAATTATTCTCAGGTACATCTTAAGCTGGCTCTCCAAAAAGAGTAGTGTCATTTACTTGGATTTCATCATTGCACTTAAGCTACATGTTGACTTGAATGCTGGTTCTATCTCTTGAAAGCTAAACAGTCTATCATTATAGGAACCTTAATTGAAACCAATCTAACTGTGTGTCATTTTTTTTTTAAATATGAAGAAATATAAGAAACCAAACCAAGTACCCAAGTCATCCTCCATTTTCTGCTTCATAGTGAAGTGAACAGGAGGCTTTTCCTGGGTATTATTCATTGACTGGGATCATTTTGGCTGTCCCCGGGGCCATCGACTCTTCCCAGATGCTCCATTAATCTCTGGGAAATCCTGAGCGCTGCAGCTGTCACTGTGTAATTAAATGCGCTGTTATTCTCTGCATGGCCTGTACTTGGGCAGTTTATTTTCACTAATAGCAGGGCCTGTTCTTTGTCACTTATCCCATATGGCTGTGAAGAAGTAGCCTTCAAATCCTTCCTCTATTTTATTTCTCCTTCTTTTCCTTCTGAATCAAGCTGTTTCCTCCTCCCCATCCCTCTCTCCTACTTTCTCATCTCTTTGCCTCAAAGCCAGATTTCCTAAGTAATATATCAGAGGGATTGCAACTATTTTTATATCCATTCTAACCTCTTCCTACTCAGAAGAAAAATAAAGGTTAATCTTTGGCTGAGTCCAGCGATCATCCAGGCAATATGAATTGCTATAGAAGCTGAACAGGAAAAAAAATTTTTAATTCACTTCTTGATGTTGTTAACATGCTAGT
The DNA here is from genome assembly GCA_027563665.1 of Antrozous pallidus. Lineage (NCBI taxonomy): Eukaryota > Metazoa > Chordata > Mammalia > Chiroptera > Vespertilionidae > Antrozous > Antrozous pallidus. The sequence goes on from CM050513.1 coordinate 92,609,872, forward strand.
CATTTTACAATTACTGCTCGCTAATAATGCAGGAAGATATTTAAAAATCATTATTTTTCCCCAGAGAGTCAGACTTCAGCATTTTCCCTTAAGATATCCTGTTATTGCTAAGAGGGAAAAAAAAATAATGCCTCCTGACACTAAGGCATCTTCTTCTACCGGACAGTAGTGTCATCCCAGATCTAGGAGAGTGGGGAGTTCTAGGAGCCAATGATCAATGAATTGAATCCCAAGCTTCATAAGGAACTTCCCTACCCATTTTTGCATCCCCTGTCAATTGATTCTCAGCCTTTGGGTGCACATAAGAATTAGATGGGGGAGTTTTTAAAGCTTTGAGCTATACCCAAGATCAATATGAGAGGGGTTGAAATGGGGAGAGAGCATTAATTTAGTAACTCCAAAATAAAAATTAATGAGAAGTGGCTAAAGGTTCCCACTGGAGGCCCAGTTATTGCACAGTTACAAGTTTGGCACCTGGATACCTCATTTTTTCTTTAAAGGGGTCAATATAGAGGAGCAGGAAATCCTTGAGCTCTGGGGTCAGATCTAGGTAAGAACAAGTACCACTGCCTACAAATCTTGAGCAATACTCTTGATCTCTCTGAGCCTCCATTCTCTCACTGATGAACGGGAATAAGTATACTTAGCCCATGTGTTTGTCATGAAGTTTAGACAAAAAAACACACACTTATAAAGCATATAGACAATGTGGGCACTTCTAAGAATCTAGCATATCATTTCGGTGTTTGGCATGATGACAGCTCCACACCTCCTTTCTGTTCCACATTTCCTCTGCTCTCACAAATCCACAGTCCATGGCCCATCACTCACAATTCTGTCATGCATCCATGGTTTTGTACATGTTTTTCATTCTAACCACAGAAGCTATCCCCTTTGACAGTTTCAAGGCTTAGCTCAGTTTCTACCTACAGCATTCTTCAACTCACCTAATCAGACTTGGTACTCCTTTGGTAATGTTCTCTGCACTCCGTACCTACGGTGAAAAGGCACAAAGCATGCCAATAGTTTGAAGTCCTATTTTCTCATTAGATTCTAACTATTAAGGCCAGGAACTAAATCCCTTTGGTATGTATCCTAGTGCTTAGCACAATGTCTAACAGAGTAGGTATTTAATAAATATTTTGAATGAATGAACAAATGAGTTCTTTCAATATCTCTTTCACAGAAAGGTTGGAATTGCCCAGAACACTGTCGGGAGTCAGAAAGGAGAGGAAGACACTGAGAACTAGTGGTAGAAATGAGCTGGTAGTCAGATAAAAGAGGCTTGGAAGATGAAGAGAGAATGGTCAAAAGCCATTAGATTAGCCTCTCAAGGAAAAGTGTTGTGGTTATTGTTGAGGATTCAAATTTAATCCATTCAATTGAATTGAATTGCAAGCTTCCTGAGGAGCTATCTTTCCCAGGTATTTTCCATTATGCAACCTGGGGTTGCACATTAGAATTACCTGGAGGGTTTTTTAAAATCTAAGTAATATCCTAGACCAGGCTTCAGCATTTTTAAAAGTCCCTCTGGGAGACTTTAGGGAGAGCCAAGATTGAGAACCATTGCCCACTATAGCTCCTAGCTTAGTTCCTTGCCCACAATAGAGGCTCAAAAATCTGTTCTCTAATTGCATAACTCAACCTTTTGCTGTGTACCTGACTCCCTCATCATAGCTGAGAATGGGAGCCAATAAACGTGTTTTCCAAATACTGAATTCATCAGCCCTATAAGTCTTCGAAACAGACAGCAGCAACTAATTTGTAGCTTTAGGGAATGAATCTTTGTTATTGCTGGGTATTTTTGTATGTTCATTTTTTTTTGTTTGCTGTCAAACTCATATATTATGTTCTTAGAGTGGAAAGACAAGTCTAAAACTATTGTGGCAGAGCGTGCTGTTTCAGGGAGGGAAAGAGAGTGGTGCAGCTTCTGTTTCTGTCAATTGGCCATTCAGGTAGTTTGTCATCCAAGCAAACAGATGATTCTCCTAGGTAGACGTTGGCCTGTTAAGCATGTAAAAGCTAGTAGGAATTCCCCAAAACTGTCGTTCTGAATTTAATAGTTGGTGTCAGTGTAGAATTGCACAGCACAAATGGTAAAGGGAAGAATCCATGAAGACCAAGATAATCTTCATTCCTAGAAACGAGAGGATGTTTATTGCACTTTTGAGGTCAGGAGGTGAAGGGAAAGAGGACACGAGAAGTATATAATTTTAAACTCTGACTTGCCTTACCATTTTGGAAGTCAAAAAATGCTGATTTCTAACCAGACTTCAGAGCCTATGGATGATTGTTGAAACTTGCAGTGCCAATAGGCTGCTGATTGCTTCTGGAACATTTGCATGCTATACAGAGAACCTTTTTAAGGCTTGTCTTTCATCAGTGTTCCTTCAAGGGGAGGACAGGATGTTCCATATAGACTGGCATAATGAATACCATTAACTTCTCATTGTTCAGGAGTGCAGCACCATAGAAGAAGCCATTTTCACTATTTGCTCTTCACAGATGTTTTATGTAGTACCTTGTACTTTGTGTACTTAAGACCCCTCTATACTAATAAAAGAAAATTATGCAAATTGACCATACCTCCCCAACACTTACCAGCCAATCAATAGTGAGCATGCAGATTAACCCAACAAATATGATGGGCTAATTTGCATATGCAGGCATGGAGCAAAGACTGAAGACAACTGAAGACTGAAGAGGCTTGGCTTCTCTGCTATAGCTGGAGCAAAGGCCTGAGTTCCAGGGGCTGGAGGAAAACCAGTGCCAGCAGCCAGGGGAAGGAAGACCTATTTCATAAATCTTCATGCAACAGGCCTCTAGTATATTATAAAAATAGATAATATTTGTATTAGTTTTCTATTGCTGGATAACAAATTATCATACATTTAGCAATGTAATACAACAGCCATTTATTATCTCACCATTTTCATGGGCCAGGAGCCCAGGATCATCTTAGGCAAGTTCTTCATTAAGGGTCTCAGTAAAAGTGATGGCTGGGGATGTTCTCATTAAGAGACTTGACTAGGGAAAAGTCTGCTTCCAAGCTCATTTATGATTAGTGTGTTTTGGTAATTGTGTCATTCCATGACTTTAGACTAGCTTGTTTCTTAACTTTGAGGCTCAGTTTTATTTCCAGTAAAATGGGGATAACAACCTTCTACCATGTAAAGTTGTAAGTATAAAATTGCACATGTATTTGGAAGTTCCTATAAATTGTGCAACAAGCCTTAGTTTTCATTTTAAAAAAATAATCAACAGAGATTATTATAGTGTGTCTCTGGCCTTTAAACCCAAAATCAAACTACCAAGATTAAATCCTTCTTTATTTAACTCCATTTCTGGAATTTTATCAACTTATTCAGAAACAGTACTTTATAACTTAGTTTCTTGAACAAGTATGAATTCCTGTTATGCTAGGTCAGCTTCTGGTGAGCCCTCTAGGACCAGATTATACACGGAAAAATTATCAGACTTTTTTTCCTCCAATGAAAAAGATAAAAGAGGCTTTTTTTTTTTAATATGGAAAGAAAATGAAAGTCTTAGACTATCAAGCTGTATGTGAAAGAATTTCATGCCATGCCCACTATACTGTCTAGAAGTGTAGACTATATCTTAGGAGCAAAGAAACTAAATATTTTGTGCTCTGTATTCTAGTTGTTGAAGCATTGCAGAATTTGGGTTCAACTTAAGTGTATTCTGGCAATTAGGGCAATCAACATAAGATCTACCAGTTTGGGAGGAATGATTATTATATCAAAGCTAGAGGTCTGATGCATGAAATTCACACAAGGGGCTCGGCCCTTGCATCCCCAGCTTTGTCTGGAAGGTCATCTGGAAGGACGTCTGCAAGGATGTTTGACTGTCTGGTCTAATTTGCATATTACACTTTTATTATTATAGATAACCATCAGAAAAAGGGTGGGCATACAGGGATGGGCAATGTAGGCTTACAAAATGAGTACACGAAACACAGTTTATTTTTGTACTATAGTCCTGGTGCACAAAATTCATGCACTCAGGGGAGTCCCTCAGCATGCCTGTGCCCTCTCACAGTCCAGGAGTCCTCAGGGGATGTCCGACTGCCACGGAGGTAGGAGAGGCTCCCGTTACCACTGCTGCACTTGCCAGCCATGAGCCCAGCTCAGGGCTTCTGGCTGAGCGGCGCTCCCCCTGCAGGAGCACACTGACCACACCAGGGGCAGCTCCTGCATTGAGCGTCTGCCCCCTGGTGGTCATTGTGCATCATAGCAACCATTTGTTCAGCTGTTCAGTCAATTGTTTGCATATTAGTCTTTTATTATATAGGATCATTATTTATTAACTATTGTATTATTTATCATTATTATTGTTAACCTAGTCTTTCCACCCCTGTCCTTCTTCCCATCTGACCTTGTCTACTTAGGAATTGAGTCAATGTTTGGGAAATCACATGGAGGCTACTTGTGTAGTGCATAGTCTCAGACAAATTCTTGGAGCTGCTTCTTGGTCACTTTCCATCAGGGTAGTATTTTAGGTTCAGGGGAAGTAAAGTTACATCTAAAACAGAATGTCTTTCTTTATGTCTGTCCCCACTCCCTCTTGTATATGTGAAACCATGCCATCTAAGAGAGACTTTGGAAGTAGCTCAGTTCATATTCGGAAAGAACTCCTGAGCGCTGGCCCTATTCAGAAGTCAGAGCACAGGAAAGCACATAGTCCCCCCAAAGTTGACTTGATAATATGCATTTTTCGCAGTTCGCCTCTGACTGCTTATGGACACACCCTCTGTTGTTATGGTCTGCTGCTGCTGCTTGCTATTAAATGCATCCATTCAAACACACTCTGTTCCTAGGTTTACAGCCTGGGATCCTGATTTGGATCTCAGTGCATTCCTGACAAATTAAGCCCGTATGATCACATAGCACATGTAGGGAAGAAAGTTTACTGGATTCAAAAATGTCAGACATTCTGGTTCCTTGTATCTTATCTAGAAAACTTTTTTGTAGGTCACATTTCTTTCTTTTTTAAGAAGCAAGCCAGAAGTTTAGGAAAGCAAATGACCTCCACTTGAGGGTAAATAAGGCCTTCTTCCCCCCGCAAACAAGTCCTATATTCAAAGGAACAACTCTTTCTCTTTTGTTTGGATGAGGCCCATTTGGATTAACTACTTGCCATTGCTGTATTATTTATTTAAAAATACAAAAGATAGACATTTTAAAAATGAGATTAAAATCAAGAGAGACCTACGTGCACATTTGCTTCCAGCACCCTGTTGGAGATGACTGATGATGGATGAGAAAACAGACTAAAAGGCATTGAGTGATTCCTAAGTTCTTTCCATCCCTAGTTTGTGCTCACCATTGCCTCCAAATCATGAGTATCACTGGGTTCGACATGTGTGTCTGTTGGTTGCAGACGCTGGGAAGTAACAGCGGTGTAGGGTGGGTTTTCATGAATTCACATCACGCATTTTACTTTTAGAAAAGTCACGTGGCCTCCTACAGAAATTTGATAGGAAATCGGAGATACTAAGTGTTTGTTTACAGGCTCCTCATTATACTCTTCATAGAAGATGAAGAGATACATAGTTCTGATAAAGTTGGTCATTATTCCAAGCTGGACTCCTGGCAGGAAAACCTGAAATGTGTGAGTTTAGGGTTAGTCAGGATGAGCCATCGCCTGCCACCCTATTCACAGGCCTGTGTAAGAGCTGTGCTTTTTATAGATTTAAGATAAAATGCAGTAAAATAATATTTCTAAAATAATATATGAGGACAGTTATTTAAAGAGAAGAAAATATTCTAATATCTTTCTAGTTCTTTGACATCCAGAATGATAGGTTGTTAAAATAAACATGCTGTAGGCATAAAACTTTAGTTAACATCAGAGAAATAGTCCTTCTGAGTTGGAAATTATATACCTGAACTAGAAGTTTAGGTCAAATACCATATTTTATGCCTTCACTGGTTTTCTTTCACTACAAGTTGAGATAGATGCCTATATTTTTTGGCTGCCAAAATGAAAGGCTTTTCTTTATCAATACATATTCGGGAAGAACACACAAAATTTTAAGTTGTAAACATGGTATAGAAAAATGGTATAGAATGAGCATACCATTACACATTTAAATTTATAAACAAAATTATTTTTATTTGCCACTTTTTACACTTCTAAACTAGGTTGATTACTTACTTTTAATACTCCAGTGCTCACTTGGTCACAATTATATATTCTCCTTCCTGCTCACAGGCTCATACTAACCTAGACATCATATCATGGCTGAAATGATATTTTCTAAACCATTAAAGATGATAGATAATGAGTTAATACCTTATTATTACATAACATATTATTACATATAAAATTATTAGTTTTACATTCATTACAATTTAGGTCTTCCATCCCACATATCTTCCAGCCCCCTTTTTCATAATGTTTGGACAGGAATCTCCCATTAATACCTTTCTCATGAGATAATGTCTGTGAAATATTTCGAGGTCATCAGGAAGTGAAAGAACATTGTTGGTAAATCAGAATATAAAGATGAACAAACAGCTTTATCACTTGTTTTAATATCATTCTGGAATAAACATGTATATGTAGAATTCACATATTTTGCCATTTAGAAACTGTCTCATCTTTCCTAGAATATTTAATGGCTTTAGATGAGGAGAGAAGAAAGAAGACATGTAGCAAGGATGGGATCTTGTATCTATGAGTCAATATTTGCTTATTTTTGACCTCTGAAACTTATTAGCCAAGTTGTCCTTTGGTCCTGTTATGTTTAAGACTTGGGGATGGAATTAACTGGTGTGGATGGATAATTCTTTTAGCAAGAAGCCAGCAGACCCTTTTCAAGCTTAGCCTGTCAGTTGTTTTCTTCTTCTGAGATAAAATTGTCTCATGAACTATAATTTAATTCCACAAAATATGAAAGAGAAAATGACTGAATTTCCAGATGGCTCCCGCCAGTGGTCAGAAATAATGACATTCTTCCAGAGATTTGCTCCTGGAATAGCAGAGCCATTCTGCCACACCTTTGTAATGACCTCACAGAGCATTTTCCACCTGCCTGTATGTGAGGCATCATTTATTACAGTTTCTCCATTTTCCACTCTCTCCACATTGACATAAACTTAGAGGGGCAACCTCAGCAAGCTTTAGTCCTTTTCCCTCTTCTATGTGGGATGGAGAGTGGGCTCTCCTAGACATAATAATAAAATCTAACATTTATTGAGCTCTTCTGATGTTCCAGGACTTGTTCTAAACATTTTACATATACTAATTAATTTCTTAACAACCCTATGAAATCATTAATAACACTCCTCCTTGCAGATGAGAAAATTGAGGAGAAGAGGTTAAATAAATGACAGCCAGGATTTGAAACTTAGCAATCCTGGCTGCCCACACCCTGCACTGCCTCCTGACAATAACTCACTGCTCACTCTCTAAGTCTACAAGGTCCAGCTATTAGCTGCTGTGATGAATGGGGTGTCTGTGAACACAAACAAGGAAACAAACCCCATGCCAGCCTTTGAACTGAATGTGGAATTTCATATTTCACATATTGTTTGGATTAAGATTTTTCAGGATGAAGAAGACTAGCTTGCTGGCTTTTGGGTCCCTGGGTTAAATCCACATGACTCAGTCATTTTGGGACACACTTAGGGCCTCTGCAGTCATGGGAGGATTGAGGGCTTTATTTGAACTGCTATCAGGTCCAAATAAAGAGTGCTATAAAATCTTCTAAATGAAACCAGAGTCTCCAACACAAAGGTGAACCCAAACCAGCTTTTTAAAAAGCCATTGGTGTTTGCGTTCACTTTTTTTCTGGCTAAAGGATGTTTCCCAAGGAAAAAGAAATCAGTGGAAAAAATGAACGCCTGGATGCAATAAAATTGTCACTATTAATCATTAGTACATGTTGGAAGAATGGAGGCTGAGAACATATGAAATATCTTTCTATCTCACAGTCTGCCTGACAACCAGAAGCGATCTGGCTGTGTGGTCTTATTCCCCAGTTTGGACAAAGAATACGGGAAAATTCTGCTTTCCTGTCACAGGGCTGGGAGCCCCTCCTCTCATCTCTCACCACATCAAAAGCGGAAGATAGGTCCCCATGGAATATCAGGGAACTTTCTATCTGATGAGTGGGGCAGGCAGACCCACCTCGGAGATTTCTTTATCAGTAGTGCATATGATAGGTGGGGGCTCAGAACCACCTAGTTTCTAGCAGCTAGGAGGACTGCACATCACCCCTGCTGACTTCACCAGTGTGATTGCAGTCTCAGAGGCTATCTCTCCAGGGGTAGGTGGTGTGGATGATTAATGGGATTTGCCATAACGGCCTGGGATTTTGCATTTGAACATTCTTGGCCACAATCTTCAGAGCTACTGCTTGCAGGAAGCTTGGCAGTCAGGCCTGTGCAGAGAGACAGACCTTCCTATGCCAGAGCCTAACCAGTAGCTCAGACATGAGGGCCCCAGTTCTCTCACCTCTTATCCCAAGGACTGGTTTGAAGAAGGCTTCTCAGAGACTAATGGCCCAGGGCAGGGACTCTCAGCACCCACAGTGGATGTGCCTCATGGGTCCATTTCACACTGGAAATAGGACCACATCTTTGGTTTTTTATTTTATATCTCAACCCTTGTTCACTTCCTATATCAATCCTTTGCAGTAAAATTCCAACATCTCAATTGCTTGTAGGATAATATTAGTCTGTTTGAAAAGATAGTCATACATTATGTTTCTTGACTTTCCTGTTTAGAAAAAAAAAAAAAAGGTAAATTCCTAGCTAAGGAATAATGTTATCCTATCTTTTTTTTTTTTCCTTTTGGTTTTCTCCACTGGAAACCTCCCAAAATAAGTTCCTATGTGTGAATTTCATGTCTCTTCTTCCTCTTTCTTCTCAAAGATAACACACCTGCTTTTCATTACAACTCTGGACTGGCCACTGATGCTGATGATGTGCGTCCAGGCTTGTGAAGTGCTGTTCCATGCACTCCTGCAAGGTCAGATGGGATCTTTTGAAGCCCCCGAAGCCAGGGAACAAGCCTCGATAAGGCCTGACCATCACTGCAGCTGCCCATGCCAGATCCCTCAGAGCCTCATTTTGATTCCTCCTTCGATTGCTAATTTTCTCCGTGAAAAGCAGTGACTCACTCTGTTGTGGCTTTCAGGGAAGGCAAATGGAATAAGAAAACCCACAGGCATTTTCTCACACGTCTCTTAATGCTTCGATATTTTTGGATGTTACATAGCAGCAAGCAAATGTTTCCCAACAATTTTTTTTTTGGAGAAAGATGCAGCCTAAATATAGAAGATAATACATTCAGGGGAATAAGCCAGGTACTTCAAAGATGGTGGTGGAAATTTGGAAAATCTGTAAATTTAACTGCAACTCTGTAGGGCAGGGGCTGCTCTGGAGCAGGTAGGGAACTCTCATCCTAGACTTGGAACAGCGACTGACAGCTGAGATCCTCCTGCAGCTCTGCAGTTCAGTTTAAATGCATGAAAGCGGTACAGAGTCCTGGGTTTCAGGCTGTTGTCAAACTGCATTGGCTTTTTAAAAATTTTGTATTACATTTATTATGATTATTACAACTGGGGGGGAGGGGTGAAGGCATGTGCCAGGGGGTATGGGAGGCATAGGCTTTTATTTCCACAATAGTTTTTTTATTTTAATTTATCTTCATTGTTGAATGTATGACCCCTTTTTAATTCCCCATTGATTCCCCCGTACTCCTGATTCCCCTCCCATTCCCCAGGCCTTCACCCCATTATTGTCTGTGCCCATGGGTTATGCATATATGCATATGAGTTCTTTGGATATGCATTAGATTTTGAGATGCTTTTGTTCCAAACTACCTTTCAGAATTTTCAAAAAGTTATGGCCCTATCATGTATGGAGAAAATCACTGCTGTCTTTAAAAGCAATTGTAGTAATTACAGGACAACTAAGAGGTTTAACTTGGCCCCAGGGTAGCTAAGAAGTATAGACACTTTCCCTCCTGACCCGACACACATACACAGTCATTCTTACCACCCACTCCTCCCTACCCCCACATAAACACACATTCTCTCTTGCTCCTCCACTTCCCTTCCCTTTTTATCTTTTATTTCTACACTAGAGGCTCGGTGCACGAATTTGTTCATGGGTGGAGTCCCTTGGCCTGGCTGGAAATCAGAGCCAATTGGAGCCAGATGGCTAGCCAAGGGGAGGGACTGTGGGAGGTTGGCTGTGAGCTTCCTGCATTGAGCACCTGCCCCCTGGTGGTCAGCTCATGTCATAGCTACTGGCTAGTCATCTGGTGGTCCAGTTCTAACGATCGCTTAGGTTTTTATTTATAGAGATTTCTGATGTCCAAAATATTTGTTTAACTGAGGTCTGGCAAAATGTGTTTTAGGCAACACGTCAGCTACAGAAAGTAGTAAGTTATAACTTTGATGCAAACTCTTAGCAATAAATTAAAAAATGTTTACAGTAGGTGATCACTTCTTATAACTGAGATGAAAGACTTATAGCTGATTTTTAACATAGGTATAACTCCAGAAAAGAGTGATATGCTGCTAGGGGAAACCTCTCCAGGGAATCAGATTTTTTCACATCTCTAATGTGATGGTCTCTTTATAATTCTCCATGTAAATTGAGATGCTTAAAGAATGTTTCTGTGTATGAGTCCTAGATGAATGTCTTGGAGTTTTATAGGAGTCAAACTTTCCTTTTAATGCAATCACTTAATTCACGTTTATGATTTGGTCCTCACAACAGATTTCATTATCCATCTTTTATAGATAAAGATATTGAGGCTCAAATATTGTAATAACTTTCATAAGATGACATAATAGATGAACCTGGAGTGCATATCTAGGATACCATTAATTCAAAGCATAATCTCTCCCCATTTAAAACAGTGATCTATAAAATTAATTTAAAAAGCAATGCAGATATGTTCTTAGGTATTAGTCATTCTGATACTTGAATTTTGTGGAGTATGGATGAAGTCCATTCACTAATGCCAAAGTCCCAGTATTTATATTTTTACTAGAGACCCAGAGAAATACATAATAATAAACATTGCAGAAAATACAGTGATGTCATTTTAAGTGGCATAAGAAGGTAGCATGTTTTAGTCAGAAGAATGGTTGAAAAGAATAAAAACAATATCATTAGAGTGCTTAGAGCTATTCTTGAAGTTATTTCATTATATAATCATATTCTTAATACATAGATAAAATGAGAGAATTATAAAGTATCCTTCTGTTGTAGCAATTATCTTTCCTCTTTCCTACCTGACTTTAGCAATAAAAATGTGAAATGTATTCCTTCAGTCTTACACGAAAGTTTCAACCTACTTGGGAACAAAGCCAAAATGGAGAGATTTGGAGATTATAGCATTTAAATATCTAAATGTAGGCTTCCAACTGCCTTTGTTCCATGAGCTTTGTGCTTCTGGTTAACACCACAAATAATAAAGTGTAATATCATGATTATAAGTAGCAAAAATAATTTAATGGGTGATGCAAGTTAAAAAGAAAAAGATGGAATCAGAGAGGTCACAATTTTCATCTCTCATTTTTTTTCTTGCTTCTTCATTCCTCACATCCTTCACTGGCTTTATGTTTCAAATCTTTTTTGTCTTTTGTCTTTATAAAATAGAAGGTTGATAAATTTAAAGACAGCTTAGGTGTCTTCAATGTTAAAATATACTGTGATTATTTTTACTGCTTTTCATGTTCAAACATGGAACTATTGAATTTATTAGAAAGAAATAATACTTTGAAGTGTTCCATTAAGCAATGGTATGAATTTCAATGAAACTCATAAATTAGTCAGGAGGATTTTTATGAGTTATGAAGTTTTTAAGAAATTAGAATTCATCATGTCAAAATTTGTTCTTGGATTTATTGGGAAGTAAATACAAGATTATGAATACCTGTATATCATTTAGATATAGAAAAACTGGGTGAGGAAATTTTCAATAAAATCAATGGCTTTCATATATGATGATAACATTTTAATAAAATATCAGAAATGTTTAGTAGTCAAATGAATTTGTTTTCCCTTTTTATATTTTGGGTTTTTTTAAGGTGTGTATATGTGTTTGGTTAGTTAATGAGAGTTCTTTTATTGAAAAATCTAATATTAGAAAGGTACAATAACATAATGCATTATCCAATGGGAGAAGAAATCTGATATTTAAAAATGTTAAGATACCTTACCTTAAAAAATGTTAAAATATCTTTAAGGAAAAGCAAAATAAAACACTAAAAATTTTTGTACTCTGATATTTTAAATTAGACCCTTATAATCATGAAAGATGGATGGATTTTTTTCTTTTTATTGTTTTTAAAAATATTTATAGGCATAGAAGGTAAATTGTAAAGATGTGTTTCAGGAGAATAGTTTTCTATCCATTTTCTTTTTTGTTTTATTTATTTTTTTCTATCCATTTTCAAATTCCAGTGTTCCAAAGTACCTTATCTCCAATAGCAAAACCTAACCTATTCTATATCTTTTTTACAATTTTAATTATCCAGTGTCCTACTTCAAGCTGATAAGAATCTGTGTAGGTTCAGATACTCAAGCAGGTATGTATGCTGATAAACCATAGCTATATATATATATATATATATATATATACACACACACACACACACACACACACACACACACACACACACATTAGTATATATAAATCTAAGTGATTGAATGACTGAAAGACCAGTTGATCAAGCACTATGACATGCACAAACCACCAGGGGACAGACACTCAACACACAAAATCAGGCTCCCTCCTGCCTGGATCAGGCCTGCAGGATTTGGGTGAAACAGCATCTGACATTCCCTGAGAGGTCCTGGATTGTGAGGGCATGAGCCAGGCTGAGAGACCCCACTGGTACATGAATTCGTGCACCAGGCCTCTAGTATAAACATAATTCCATTAACATGGGGAATGAAAAGTTCTTCCTATGTTCTGTGAAGGTCTGTGTTCTGTTCTGAGCATCAGTGGTAGAAAGGCACAACCAAAATAGGGGAAATAGAAAGGAGAGTCACTGGAAATAGAATATTTACTCTAATATGAGGAGTTATGTGATATGAACTAGGAAAATGTAGGTTTTTGCCATGTCATAATTCACGAATTTTGTACTGAAATATGCAATCACCTAAATGAAATAGATAAAAATAAAAGTGAAGGATCACTTGTGAGAAGTTTCAGCCAAATTCCATTTCCCTTTAAGAATAAATAATGGTAAGAGATCTCTGGAATGGCAGAATAAGGACCTCTGTAAACTTACCCCTCCATAAAAGCAATGAAAACACTGGAAAATTATCAAAATCAAATTTTGATAATTAATCAAAGTCGTATAACAACCTGAAAAGCATTTATTCAGGGAAAACTGATGACCCTCATTAAGAACTATAGGATTTCTGGCACGTTAACTTGATCTACTATTATCACTCTTTTCAGAGCTCTGCAGTAGCCTGGAAAACCAGCAGCCTCACAACCAGAGTAGCTGTGAAAGGTGGTAGCCCTGCAGTTACTGTAGTGACAGGCAGATCGGGTTTGGACCTCCACAAAAAGTTCTATCTTCAGAACATTGTCATTAGTTGACTTAATCTTGCAGCCTTCAGAAAAGCCCATTGGTGGTGCAGTTGGTATTTGATCTGACTCAAACATCTGATGGAGAAAAAGCTCATCCTATCTAATAAAAGAGTAATATGCAAATTGACTGTACCTCCGATCAAGCCATGCCCACAAGCCTCATCCACCAGCCACTTAGGAGCAAATAAACCCCAACCAAGATGGCTGGGACCACTGAGAGCAGGAGGGAGGCTTGGGATTTCCTGGCAATGGAGGAAGCCAAGCTTTCCACCTGCAGTTGCGGGCCTAGGCCTCCACTCAATGCTACAAAGTTTCAATTATAGAAGATACATAATCCCAACAGAAATGGCGACAGCCACGGAGCTGGAGAGAGCAGAGGCTAGGGTTGCCTGGGCGATGGAGGAAGTCAAGCTTCTGCAGCCCTAGTGCTTAGGCCTCCACTCTAGGCTACAAACTTTCAATTACAGAATTTAAATGAACCCAAACAGAAATGGCTGTTGCCACAGAGCAAGTAGAAGGCTTGGCTCCACTCCAGGGTACAAAGTTTCAATTGTAGAACGTAAATTAATCCTAGATCCCAGGGTCTCTGCTTGGGTCACTGGCGGGCATGGCCAGCCTGCAAACCACCATACACCCCTCATCCAGGCCGCCATACACCCCAAGGGAACCCCCACCCTGATCCGAGACATTCTTCAGGGCAAACCAGCTGGCCCCCACCCATGTACCAGGCCTCTATCCTATCTAATAAAAGAATAATACGCAGATTTATCATCACTCCAACACACAAGAGGGCTGCCCCCATGTGATCAAAGATCCTGCCCCTATGTGGACACAAGATGGCCACCACAAGATGGCCAGCAGGGGAGGGCCACTGGGAGGGACCAGGCCTGCAAGGGAGGGCAGTTGTGGGTGATCAGGCCAGTAGGGGAGGGCAGTTGGGGGGGATCAGGCCTGTAAGGGAGGGAAGTTGGGGGTGATCAGGCCTGCAGGGGATGGCAGTTAAGGGTGACCAGGCTGGCAGAGGAGGGAAGTTGGGGGCAAAGGCTGGCAGGGGAGCAGTTAGACATCAATTAGGCTGGCAGGGTAGTGGTTAGGGGGTGATTAGGCTGGCAGGCAGAAGCGGTTAGAGGCAATCTGGGAGGCAGGCAAGTGAGCAGTTTGGAGCCAGCAGTCCTGGATTGTGAGAAGGATGTTCAACTGCCTGGTAGTATTGGGCTTAAATGGGCAGTCAGACATCCCTCAAGGGGTCCCAGATTGAAGAGGGTGCAGGCTGGGCTGAGGGACATCCCCCGCCTCCCATGCACGAATTTCGTGCACTGGGCCTCTAGTTGTGTGTGTGTGTGTGTGTGTGTGTGTGTGTGTGTGTGTATATTAGTAGTAATTGTTTAATATCTTTGATAAACAAAAACCTGGTCAGAAACTTAAAAAGAAGATAAGGGAAATATGATGCCCATGGGATATTTTGAAAAGCTCAAACATTCCTGGGGACCTAGAAGGCTATACTCATGTACAAAGCTGTATGCATGTCTAGGAAAGAAAAGAGAGATTGTCAGTCTGTTACCTCTGGATGACCCTGAATCTGCAAACAGAAAATAAAGTCTAAGAGAGGATAGCAAACTTCCTTTAAATTTGGTGGGGTTAACAATTAAAAATACAAAATACTTTATAAGTTAGGTCTTAACATCTGGTCTTCCCAGAATTCCTGCATTGCATGTTATACAAACACACACACACACACACACACACACACACACACTTTTAAGTTGATGATGTGTTGATGTATGCCCTGCTTATTTCATTGCTTATGTAGTGTCTGGCTTCTATTAATTGTCTCATCTCCTGCTCTCTATAGAAATGTGAGTTAATCATTAAAAGAGGAAGTTTAGTAGGAGCCAGAAATCGGTGTCACATGAATGTCTGGCTAAGAATTCATGAAAATACTAGACACATTTGAGAGGGAGCTCTGTATAGCTAGAAGGGATACTACAGATCTGTCTTTATAGGTTGCCTCTTATAGACCTGTCATGAGCTGAAACCATTTAAACCTCACCACTTCAAATCTTGTAGGTTTATTTAGGTTTATGGCTCATTTCACTGGCAAACCAGAGGGGACTCCTATTCTCTTGTTTTACTTTCCTGCCTTGGAATTCCTTTGATTTTTAAATCAATTCAAACCTTGTATTCCCAAAAGTTGTTAAAATAATACTCTCTTGTGAAAAAGCTTTAGTGTATCTGCTGAACACACCTTTTTATTTGGCTGGCTATCCATTCATCCATTTATCTATCTACCCACCCATCCACCCACCTACCTGTCTGTTCACTTAAATTTGGTTTCCTAGAAGAGAAGCATCTTAAGGATGGAAAGATCATGGAGAAGGTTGGGTTCTGCCCCTTACTATGTACTTGGAAAGACAGTGAAAGGTGTATTTTTGTTTTCTCATTTATAAATTGGGGGAGGGATAATATTAAGTGTGCAAAGTTTTAAAGGTTAAGAGAGATCACGTATTTGGAACTGCCTTTATTACCTATACCACAGCAGAGGAATGTTAGCATTATTGTGGTGGCAAATGGGTGTGGAGCCATCATCATCTCTCTTCTATCTCCAAGTGGGAACCAGCAGCATGTATTTGAGCTACTGCTTGTTCCCTGGGGGCAGGAGTGCAGCCTTTGAGCACAAACCAGGACCAACTAGCAATCCATCACCTAGAATACACTGTACCCACAACGTGACACCAGGAAGAAGGAGATCTTGCTGTTCTCAAAGCTTAACAGTTTCCAAAGTGCTCTCACTCATACCGCATTCTTATTTTGATCATTCAACCCACCCTTGGAAAGAGTCCAGGCACAGATTATTGTCTCTGTTTTACAAGTGAAAACAACTGGGGAGTCCAAGGATTCTTGGAGGTTCTAGAATCAATAAACTTTCAAGCTAGATAGAGGCCTAATCTTCAGACTTAGGGCAGGGCACTCTCACTGCTGGGTTGCCCGATTGCTGACAAGCCAAGCAGAGTGAGTGAGGGTCAAGACTGGATGGACAAGGCTGACCCTTCACTTCTGGTTTATGGTGGGTGATTGAAGCTACAGAGGATGCAGCCGCATCATTAATATTAAACATGAAAACAACACATAAATTTCATGTAATGTAATCTTCTTAGGAAAGTGGGGAATTGCACATGTTTTCTTATTGAAGTGGAGCCTCAGAGCTCTGAGAGTGACAACAAAAAGACTCAGAGCTTAATTGGTTAATTAGATGAGAAGCAATCATAAACTAGAATTGCAGGTATAATGAAGGGGAAAAACCCAGGTCTAAAATTGACCTTACCCTCTCCCAAGGCATAATTTCTAATTACTTTTCAACTTTCAAAGGACAGATTGTAAATTCCCGTTGCCAACCTGAAAGCTTTTTGCCTTGATTTGGGCAAAGAACCAATTATAATTTTATTTACTTTTATAGCCCAGAGGGTTGGGGGAGATTGAACAAACAAAACAGATACTAAATGATTTTGTGTCTTTATAAACATGTGTAAAAGAGAAATCTCACATTAAAAAAAGAATATTTCTTTAAATGTAATTTACATAACTACATTATTTTTATACCTTATGCACATCATCCAACTTGTGAAAGCACCTTTTTCTAATCCAGCTTCCATCAGAACCAGCTCATGAGACTGCATGTTTTGGAGGCATATTTACAGGCCTATTTTAGATACCAGGGTATGAAACGTCTCCTCCACAACAATGATTTTCAACATGTGGTCCTTAGACCCCCAGCATCAGCATCAGCATCATGGTGGCAATGCAAATTCTCAGGCCCCACTCCAACCCTACCTAATCAGAAATTCTCAAGTTAGTGTTCAGTAATCTCTCTGCTTTAAGCCTTCAGAGTGATTCTGAACTTTTTAGACCACTGCCCTAGAAGGGCCAGGCATTGTTGGAGTGAATGTGGTCCTTCCAATGCAGATCCTAAATCCCTTCTGATTTCACTGGAACAAACAGGAAGGGCCAGTCTAGAGGTTGGACTTGTCTTACAGCAACCTGGAAGACAGTCAGATACCCTCCAGAGTGGGTCTATCCTCTAGAAATTCTGCTGTGGCTTGGGTCTCCAGGTGGGCCCAATAGGAAAAGCAAAGTCAGGTTATCACTTGGAGTCTTTACATATGCCCTACACTTGGTGAGAAAATTTTCCTCTGCATTTAGCAGAGGGGATATCCAAGGCTGCTTGTGCATCGTCTCCTTAATATGACTTGTCTTACTTGTAATAAATTATATTATACTCTCACTGGTGTTTTGACCTTAGACGATGAGAAACACATGAGCGTGTAGGATAATAGAACCTTAGGGTCACAAGGGTTCTAAAAAGCCATCTAGTACAACCCTTTGTCAGGCAGGTTAGTGGTTAATTACAACATTCTGAATAATAACACTAATATTAATAATAATACTTGCAAAGTACTATATCTTTTATAATTTCATAATTTAATGTGATGTTCAAGTAACCTGTGTATTAGGGACTATGGGTATCATCATCATTGTCACCATGATAAGGAACCTGAGGCTCGGAGCAGCTCAGTGATTTTTCCAGAATTCCAAAGTTAAATGCAAGAGTTGAGATGGAAATTCAGATTCCCCCATCCTTTTTGCATCAATTCTCCATAGAATCAAGGGATCAAATTGGATGAAATGATTTAATATAATGTTCTATTTCTAAAAATTCTCCTTGCAAGCCCATGGTAATGGATATTCCTTTTCAATATTTTCTGGACTGTAAGAATCCCTGGGATCACTAGCTATGTTTCCTTGCTCCCCTGCCCTTGGTAGCCACTTTCTTTCATTGCCTTAACCACACACTCTTTGCCCAGGCAGATAGCGAGGCAATATCTCATACTTTTCAGAGGTTGAGAACCATAGAAATGTATTTGGAATTCTTGTCCAAATTAGAAATGATGGCTGCTCATGGAGCCGATTCCTTTACTCTGCATGCCAAAATGAGTGTTTGGAATTGTCTCTAGTAGTGATAATTATTACACACCAGCTACACATCCTCTCCACTGCTCTTGTAACTAGTGCCTCACACTCAGGAGGTTATCAGGGGATATAACTATAGTCATGGAGCAGACTGTTATCCAAGCACCTCCTTGCCTTTGTCTTTCTTCTGTCTCTAAAAGATTGAGGTGGAGGGTGAAGAGGATAAGCAAATTACAGAGTCTTTCTAGGTGGAGGGTGAGGGGATTGAATAAGGGGATAGGTAATCCGTGAGCAGAGTTCACTTTCAGGGAATCCTAAAAATGTACTATGCTGGGAGTCTTACAGTTATTGTTATTATTTTTTAACCTTCTTGGATCTCCCTGGTAGCAATCCCTGGGCACCATGACCCCAGTTAAAAAAAAAAAGCATTCTGTTCTCGAAAGCCTCCCCAATTCATCTGGGTTGGGCTGTTATTTAAAGCCACCCCAGTCACTACTTGCTGCAAGTGGATGGTCATTCTTACCACCACCTATGAGTGAAATTATTGGTGCAGGGGCTGGCAGTGCATGAGAGGAGGAAGCCCAGAATCCCACGTTGTCCATTCTGTGATGTCCTGTAGGGAAGCACAGACTGTATATTTTCAGTAAGTATAGTTTATTATGTTGTTTGAGAATGTTACTCTGAGCAACAGATGTTATTTTTGGAGACCAAGCAACTTTATTTTACTGAAAAAAGCCTTGGCAGAACTTAAAAGATTGTTGGCTAGAAGAAGTGGCTGGTATGTAGGCTTCCAATCTAGTCCCCTTAGTTGCACTGTGACAGTTTACATGCAGAGACAGAAGTCCATAATTTGCAGTCGTGGAGTGGCTGACACCCTGTGATGACTAATGCCACCAGGACTCGGCGGGGGAATAGGCAGAAGGAAAATAGCAGAGCTGTGACCCCAGAATCCATTTGGGTTTCGGTCACACTTCATGCCCCTCTTCATTTGGCTTGGAATGCTCTAGAGGAGAAGTTTGAAGCCCTGAAGAGAGAGCTCAGTCCTCAGTGCCAAGAGGATTATTTTCAACTTGCTCTTCCATTTAAATTTTCAGAGTGGTACTCTGGCTTAATGAAGAGAGCCCTTCACTAGAAAACTTCAGTAACACCCTTTTCAAATGGACTCTCTCCGAGGACAAAAGGTTAAGTTTGCAAAGGAAATTTGGTTTTTATTTCTGACTTATTCTCATGCACCTTTCACTATTTAGTGCTAATTAACATCTCTCATGGTTGGAAAATTACTGAGGGAAAGATAGAGAAAAAAACTCAATGTGATTGTTTAGTGAACTTGGGGTGATTCAAGTGCAGGGCTCAAACCAGTGGTTCTGTTGCCCCCAAGGCTGATAGTGTAAGGATGAAGACATGGGGCCTTAGGGGAATTTCCTGTTGACCATTTCAAGGCAGTCCAATCTGTTGTGCAGGGACACTCAATAGTGGTGATGGACATTTCATAGATGACTATACCAAGGTTCCTGGTGATTAATCCATTGGGGGCGAACACATTACTGCAAAGTTACTCATGTCCCTTGGAAGAAAGAATTAAAAAGAGCTACTTGGGCTTTTGGGTCTCAGAAAAATTCAGGTCCAGAGAAGGCTTTTGTGGTGACCTGGAGGTTAACTTTATGTTGGCCTGAATACTTTGGTTGTCTAGGGAGAACCCAAAGTTTAGCAAATAGACAATGAGTTTGGAGCTTATTTCAGAATCACTAGAGAGGGGGATGGACAAATCCAGACCCCCTGGTATTAGAAGTGCTAATGTAAAACTTGCTTCAGTCCGGATTGGCTCAGAGATCAATGGAGCAGGATTTGCTGGTGTCCGACAGCGTTAACTTGATGTGTGATAGTCAACCTGAGTAATTTATGATTTATTGTAGCCCTTGTCTTGCACTTTTCTGTTTCAAATGGCACTATATTTCCTACGCTCCCTGGTCCTTTGTCTTCCCAGTATGTTTGGCCAATGTGAGGCAGAAGATGAAAGGACAGGAAGGAGCGAAAAACCACACCATTTTTCTCTTTGTTGCCTGTGGTTTCTCCTATAATAACTGCCCCCCTCTAGAATTCTAATTACCTCAAAAAAAGACTTTCCCTCTGTGATTCCCCTCTCCCACAAGGAAGTCTCCACTGCCTTCCACTCCTTCTGGAGTGGAACAACATTCTGTTGTTCCTTCAGCACTAGTTGTGCTTATAACTTTCTGCCATGGCTTCCCCATCTTCTAACTGGCTTCTCACTACTTCCATCATTTTGGAAAACATTTTTCCTCTATTAAATGCCCTCTGTTTCAAAGACCTAAAGTGCTTTCTGTTTTCTGGCTAGACCCTAGGATACTTGTGTATGGATCAGATCTAGAATTGCACATGACCATCTGACCATCAATGATTTCCTTTTCCCTGACCCAGATTTATGTCCTCTCATCTGCCTGAAACATTTCCTTCTTCTAGCCCAGTTTTTCACATCCATGTTGAATTTCATTTCTTTTGGGTCATCATCCCTTCTTTCTTAAATTCGTGTATTCATCTTAAAAGTCACTGCTGCTATTTGAGATACAATCTAGGAAAAATGGCTCTGTGAGTCACAAAATGAAATTATAAATGTTAATTATCATCCCTTCTTCTTCCCTCCTGACTGAGTCATCCATTTTTCCTAGCATGGCATTCATTTCTCATTTTTGAATGTCAGGCCACCTAGCAGGGGTAGGGTCTGCTTAGGTCTGCGTGGTGCTACTAGCACTGTTGGCTCACAGCAAAGAAAAGTACTAATGATCCCCACCTACATCTGTCATGTTTCAACAAAAGGCAGAAATGTCATTTCGCCATGAAGCTAAGGATCCTCATTAACACAGCTAGGGGATCAAGAGCTTGATAGCTTTAGCAATGTTTGTCAAAATTTTTAGCAAAAATTTTGGCTTAATGTGAATAACTCTCTATACAATTATTGCAACTGGCAGCAATTTAAACTGTTCACAATACAAATGTATATTATAGGATTCCAAAGTCTGGTATACACTGTAAGGAGGCCTGGGTGCCACTCCTCAATGTAATGAGTTGCATGACCACAAATAAGACTTTTTTTTCTGGGTCCATTTTCACATTTGCAAAACAAGGGAGTTGGGCTAGGTTATCTCTAAGAGTCCAGAAGTATATAGTTATATTTATAGAGAGAAATAGAAATTTATAACTGTACAGTAAATTTGGTTGTGATTATTTTCATTCTTCATATTATATTTTCTCTACTTGATAACAAAAGAAATCCTCATGAGCATAGAAAGAAAAAACTTTCTCTGATCTCTTTTCCAGTCTAGTACTAATTGGATGCCTAATTATTCCTTTGTTCTAAAAGTAGTGTGCTAGAAGTTGGTTCTAAGAATAAGAGAAAAGACTCATGGGGTATTTGGTTCTGGATGTTTGTATACTTAATATTCACATATCCAAGCTCTCCACCTCTCTTAGCTGGAGGATTAATTTGGTGATTTGAAAAACATGATCTTCTGATTTTTTTTCTTTATTCTAACTTATTCACCCCATGTTTTCTCTTGGTGGTAGGACCCTAGGAGGGCTCTGTATGGGCCTTGGTCCACTGTGTGCATAACCAAAGTAGGCAGCCATTTAAACACTTAGATGGGTTCTGTCTTCACACATTTCTCTTCTCATTCCCCTTCCATTGTCCTGTGTAAGAACCCTAGAAACTTCATAAGAGAATCAATGTTTTCCTTATTATTAAATGTACTAGTAGCCCGGTATACGAAATTCATACATGGAGGTGGGGGAGGTTCCCTTAGCCCAGTCTGCACCCTCTCCAATTGGGAACCCCTTAGGGGATGTCTGACTGCTGGTTTAGACCCACTGGGGTGGGGGGGGGGATGTCCAACTGCTTGTGGGGTCAGGCCTAAACTTCTCACAATCTGGGACCACTTGCTTTTAACCCCTTTGCCTGCCTGCCTGCCTGATCACCCCCAACTGCACTCTCCTGCCAGCCAATTTGGCTCTGATTGATCGGTTTCTATGCCAGTCAGCATCAAAAGCTCTGTCTCCTAGGCTGCCATTGGCTTTTCACAGTTACCCAGATTTGGTTCTGATTGGTCAATATCTATGCCAGTCAGTCAGCATCAAAAGCATTGCCACCTAGGAGCCATTGGCTCCTCACAGTTCATCCAGATTTGGTTCTGATTGGCCTGTTTCTATGCCAGTCAGCATCTCTGGGCCTATCTCCAGGCCTGATCAGAGAGGCGGGACTGATCAGGAGCCCCCATAGCGGCCCAGAGAGGAACAGAGGCATGGCTGCTGGCGAAGCCCGGAGAGAAAGAGAGAGGCAATGACTGATCAATAGCTGCCACCGAGGCTGTGGATCAGACCCTGCCTTTCTGTTTGGGTCTCTCTCCAGGCCTGATCCACAGTCCCCTGGACAGTCAGTACTGGGTCACCACAGCAACCCAGCACTGACTGCAGGACTAACTTCCAGTCAGTCAAGGCTTCGGTCGTTTTGGACATTATGGACCCTGGGTTTTTATATATTAGGATTGGGATGACATCTATAGCAATAAAAGCATAATATGCTAATTAGACTGGACAGCCAAACGACCTTCCAGACAACCTTCTGGACAAAGCCTGAGCCAACCCCCTTGCACTAATTTCATGCATTGGGCCTCTAGTTGCTTAATAAGATTATATAGATTTCAGGTGTAAGGCAGTTTCTAATTTTTCACATCTCAGCTTAGACTGAGGAAAGCTGGTCATTTCTACCTTGAATATGGTTAGAAAATGTTTCTATTGTGCCCTTTCTCTACTTTCCTTACCAGAGAGTACTGATACCAGAGCCATACTGGGTTTACATTCTGCCTCTGCCATGTAGCAACTATGTACAAGTTACTTAAGCTTCCCAAGACTTAATTTCTAAAATTGTGACATGGGAATGATGAGATTATATATTTACATCCATGTTTTGAGGGAGAATTTAATATGAAATATTATAACAGTGCCTGGCAATTTGTGACTGTTCAACAATGTGATTTGTTATAATTGTTATTAACATTACTGATTGTTTAATTATTTGTCTGTGCCATCAGACTCTAACTACATGCACATAGAGACTGTGTGTCTCTTATGCATGGCCAGAGTCCAAACTCCTAACACAGGGCTTGATGCAGAATAAGTGCTTCATAAATACCTTTTGAGTGAATGAACAAAAGAATGAAGGAATCTCTAAAATATCTTCCTAAAAGGCATGTACTTCTAGTAGAAATAATTAGGCCATTGACACTGGATGAAACAAATCTGAGTAGCTCCTGAACAGGGAAAATTTAAATGGGAAGAAGATAGAAAGGAGGTTCAGAAAGTATGGTGAGCAGGTCTGCGTACTGTGCAAAAGGATTTAGGGCTTTAGTAACCAGCTTATCCCAAGAAAGGAGAGTACTTAAAGGAAGATGAATGAGCTCCAACAAACACACTTTCTCCAACTCTGAAGTTTTTCTCACCTGGAAGTTTTGTTGTATTATAATTTATTTATACCAGGTAGACCTGAACGTTCAACTATGCCTCAGCTTGTAAGAAACATTACCCCCAAAAGCTTTAGTGCATGTGGAGTATTTTAAGATATATTTTTCCAACTCAGTTCTTAAATCCCTATCTCTATTATACTACTATCCATGTGATGGGATAAAATGGATTCTTAATTCCCAACACTTATGCCATGTCTTTGGGAAAAGTGTGATTCTTGGTTACATGCAGAGTATTTTACTGTGCAGTATCTCATTTATTATATTACCCTGTAGGGTAGGTAAGGTAAATATTGTCAAACCTTTTCAGAGGTGGTGAAATTACAGTGAAAAAGTTTAAAGCACATCTAGGGTCACACTCTATGTTCTACATATCTTCTACTATGGGTTTCATTTATGCTTCATAATTCCAAATATGTGGGCTTAAAACACACACACACACACACACACACACACACACACACACACACACATACACACACACACACACGCACACACATTTCAGTGGCACTTAGACATCTCTTGCATCTGCTTTAGGCTCTGTGTGGTTCATTTTTGCTCATGAAGTGGCCAGGGCCACCCAGGGTTATTACTACGCTAACCAACAAGAAAAAGACTTAAAGCAAAAACAACATAAATATGCTACACTAGATATAGAATTACACAAACTAAAACTACTTAATTGCCTAAAAATATATCAGCCTTGATAATAAAAAATATTGCAGTTTTACAAAAAAATTATCATAGATGCTAAGTAACTATGGCCATTTTTCTTCCTGTCCATTTTCCAAAATGTAAATTGATTTCTATTGCTCTCTTCCTCCTTATATGAACGATGGAATATCAGAATTTTCCTCCATTGTTAGGCAAGCATTCACTAAGTCTCTCCTTTTCCATTCTCAGGAAGACAAATGTAGTTAGACTTTGTTGTTTTATTTGGGGTTTGATTTATCCTTTTATCAATACATATAAAGAAATGTCTGCAATTAATAACTAATATAAAGAAAACTAAAAGTCCTGAAAAACTAAATACAAGTTTAAAATACATATATAGTTAAATCAACCATTATTCTTCTTCCTGTAAAAGTAAAAAGGAATTAAATATTGTCATGATTGTGTTCAAGAAATTATGGGGCCTGTCCAAAGGACACAGAATCCAGCCTGAAAGGACTCTCACTGGACAATTCTGAGACAAACTTAATGTTGATAATAATGAATTACAACTCATTTGATAAAATAATAATATGTGAGTCCATGTCTAGATCAACAATAAGTTGCAGAACAATACCCGCTGTTAAGTGCTGAAAGATTGACAGATGTAGGGAGTTACCACTTGGGGGAACCATCATAGTACTAATTGGTTCATGAGTGGCTGCTTATTGAGGATCAGGTTATTTACATAGCTTCAGAGTACATCATAAAAATTATTTATTAACTACAAATGGAAAAATAGCAACTTCGCAATGGAGAAACCGGGAAAAGATGCCACCTTAATCAAGTGAATAAAATGAACTTTACCAATAATGGAACAAACCAACAACCTGTGCTTTCTAATATGATTTACTGAGAAGGACACAATATCATTTCTGTGTCAATCTATCCCCAAATGCAGAAACTGAATCCAATCATGAGAAAATATTAGACAAATCTCACTGAGTGTCATTTTAGTCTGTTCCTCTTCAAAAACTGTATGCTCTTCAAGATGCCTTGTAGTCTTCAAAAATGACATAGTCTTGAAATATTTACTTTTAAAAACTGAGGAAATCTTTCAATTTCAAAGAGATATGACAGCTAAATACTGGTACAATGTTGGCTCCTAGCTCTCAGACCGGGGATGGGTGGGGAGGAGGAGGGGCGGAATAACTATAAAAGATATGGGACTGCCCTGGCTGGTAGCTCAGTTGGTTGGAGCATTGTCCCATACACCAAAAGGTTGTGGGTTCAATTCCTCCTCAGGGCACATACCTAGATTGTAGGTTCGATCCCCAATCAGGGCAAATCTGGTAGCTAATCATTTTCTTTTTCATATCAGTTTCTCTCTCTCTCTCTCTCTCTCTCTCTCTCTCTCTCTCTCTCGCTCTTGCTCTCTCTCTAAAATCAACAAACATATCCTCAGTAAAGATGAAAAAAGGGCATGGGACAATTGAAGATGTTTAAATATGAACTATGGATTAGATAATATCCTATTAATGTTAAGTTTTCTGATATTGATAAGTATACTGTTATTATATTATAAAACTAGAGGCCCATTGCACAAAGAGATTCATGCAATAGGCCTCCCTTCCCCTGGCTGCTGGTATTGGTTTTCCTCCAGCGCCCAGGACCTAGGCCTTCATTCTGGCCGTGGCCTTCAGTCTTTGCTCCAGGTGGAGCCGCTCCTATAGCTCCCTCTGTCCCCCACACTCTTCATCATAGCAGGCATCCAATGCTGCCTAGCCACTCTGTGCCTGTGAGCACCACCATCTTTGTTTTCAATATTTGCATATTCACTCCTGATTGACTGGTGGGCGTAGTGAAATGATGGTCAATTTGCATGTTTCTCTTTTATTCATGTAGAAGTCTTTATCACTAAGAATACATACTGAAATATTTAGAGATGTATATCTCCAACTTATTCTCTAATGGTGCATAAAAGTGTTAAAAATATATCCATACATAGAGAAAAATATAAGAAAAAGAGGACAAAATGTAGATAATGGGTGGATCTGAATAAAGAGTACATGAAAGTTATCCAGTTTTCATAGTTTTTTCTGTGTTTAACAATACTTTCCCCAAAAAAATAACCAACAAGTATTGGAAAGCAAAATTTCCCAGTCATTTGCAACTCGCTGGGGTAAGAAATCAAAACTAGGTTCCTGAAATAAGCAGTAATAGCTCTCATTTTCTTGTCATCAGTTGTCTTTGTGTGTTTGGGAGTTGTTTTCATTGGGGGGGGGCGTGCTTTTCTTGTGTTTGTTGTTGTTGTTTGTTTGTTTATGCATTATTAAGTATAAGTTAGGAACTAAGAAGAGTAAAAATGATAAATTTAGCCATACCATTCAGGGGCAGGAAGCAGTTTATCAGTTTTAGCACCATATTTTCATGAAACAGGAACATGGTTGTTTCCCAAGAATGGTCTATAAATCACATCCTCCAAGTCAGCACCAACTGGTGGGAATTCATATGATAAATTACTTTATAGTTCTCAAGCTTCCTGCACAGTCCCTCATGACATTTTGGCAAAACAAAGCCGGGGGTGGCTGGATTGCAAAATATTTCCCAAATTTACAAAATATTTTAGAGCTGATACCAGACCTACACTGTTATCTGCTGATTACGAATAGTTTTGAGCTATTCTGGTATGCCTGACCATCTGCTTTTTATGCAACCTATGGGCTCTCCTCCATTCTCCTATCTTCTAGAAAGAACAGGTTTAGAGTTTAGGATGAAAACCAGTCTATCCACTAACAGGGGAAGTTTATAGCAAGTTGATGAAGAGGAGCTGGAAGAGCAGATAGGCTGAGAGATGATTGACAGATCTGTCCTCCTTTTTTCATTTTATAACAGGCACTGGTTTAGCATTTTATCATACACATTATCTCTTTTAATCCCTTAATATTTCTGAGATGAGCACTACTTTTATCCCCATCTGACGGCTTGGCTACAAAAGTTTAGAGAAGTAAGATGGCTTACCAAATGTGAGTGACCAGGCTGAGATTTGAACAAAATTCTGCCCAACATCAAAGTTACATGAAGCCTTGACTGCTATTTTGTTAAATACTAAAAGCCTGATTCATGAGATTCATGCAAGAGTAGGCCTTCCTTCCCCCAGCTGTGGGCACTGGCTTCCCTCTGGCACCAGGAACCAGGTCTTCCCTCTGGCCTCTGATAGGCACCTAGGACCCAGGATTCCTTCCAGCGCCAGCAGGCGCCCGGGGACCTGGGCTTCCCTCACAGCCGAGGTGGCTTGCCTTGGCCCTTGCAGCCCTGGCTTCATCTGGAAAGTTGTCCAGAAGGACGTTTGGTCTAATTAGCATATTATAGTTTTATTATTATAGACTAGAGGCCCAATGCATGGAATTCATGCATGGGGGAGAGGGCTCCTTCAGCTCGGCCTGCACCCTGTCCAATCTGGGACTCCTTGGGGGATGTCTGACTGTGGGATAGGGCCTAAACAGGCAGTCGGATATCCCTCTCACAGTATGGGACTGCTGGCTTCTAACCACTCACCTGTCTGCCTGATTGATGCCTAACTGCACCCCTGCCAGGCTGATCATCCCCAACTGCCCTCCCCTGCTGGCTTGATTGCCCCCAACTGCCCTCCCCTGCTGGCTTAATTGCCCCCAACTGCCCTCCACTGCCAATATGATTGCCTCCAACTGCCCTCCGCTGCTGGCCATCTTGTGGTGACCATCTTGTGATGGCCACTTTGTGACAGCCATCTTGTGATGGTCATCTTGTGGCAATGTTGTGCATGACACCAACTAGGCTTTTGTTATATAGGACATTGATCAGTTCCACTCTGCTTCCTTCTCTTGAGGACTCATGGTGCAATGGTAATGCCATTCCAGACTTGTATAATTAGTTGCAAATTCTGATTTAGAAATAAAATGTCAACAGCTATTGCAGGTTTTCTGAACCCAACAATTTCGTTAACAAGCATTTCTCTAATCTATAGAACAATTATTTGATACTCAAAATGTTACCTCTTATTGTAAGATTTGAAAGTAACTTCTGAATCATCAAAGAGATAGAGATTAAATTAACTTTTTAGAAGTTGGTAATCATAGTACAATTGCTAAAAACTGATGTGATATTTGATGGGTAAACTTCTGTAGCAGAGTTCTTAACCTCAGCTCTAAGCCCACCAAAGAGTCTATAAATCAATATCAGGGGGGCTAGAAATTGGATGGGAAAACATATTACCATCATTTTTACTAACCTTTAAATGTTGTTTAAGACAAATTGAGCTCTGCTTTCCATGATGAATGTAGATACAGATCACAGTATTGAAAGTCACACTTTGAATTGCCTCACTGATAGAACTCACAGATTTTTCAATCATACCAGTTGTTCATATTTCAAAATGTTGTTAATACTCATAATTAAAGATTATGATAGTTTTTAGGTCATTATTAAAATTGTAACATATTATTTAATACATTAACAGAAAGTAATGCAATTGCTTTACCACAAATTTGGTTTTTAACATTTTTCTAATAGTATGCTAATATTTAAAAAAATTTAAAACCTCAACTTAGTTGGTTTTTTGGTGATCATATGACTTTTATGATCATATATATATTAAGATACTAGAGGCCCAGTGCATGAAATTCGTGCACAGGTGGGGTTCGTAGGCCTGGCTGGCAATCAGGGCCTATCAGGGCCAAGCCGATTGGGCCCTGTGAGCAACAGAGAGGAACAGGGTGTGGGAGTTTGGCCACAAGCTCCAAGGAGGGAGCTGGCCTTCAGCACCCACTGGGGAAAGGGCCACGTCCACCACTACCCACCACTCGGTTTCCCATCCCAGCCCATGGCCCGGCCCTGTTCAGGTGATTGGGGCCTGCTAGCTGGGGGGAGGAACTGCAGGAAGTTGGCTGGCTGGGTGAGGTTGGCTGTGGGAACACACTGACCACCAGAGGCAGCTCCTGCATTGAGTGTCTGACCCCTGCAATTGGTCATTTTATTTGTTCTGACCATTCCAGTCATTTGGTCGTAACGGTCACTTAAGCTCTTATCCTATCTAATAAAAGAGTAATATGCAAATTTGACCATACCTTCACCACACCCACAAGCCATGCCCACAGCCATGCCTACCAGCCAATCAGGAGCAGATTATGCAAATAAACCCAACCAAGATGGCTGCTGCCACTGAGAGCAGGAGGAAGGCTTGGGTTTCCCCAGCAACAGAGGAAGCCAAGCTTTCTGCCTGCTGCTCCACTAAATGTTACAAAGTTTCAGTTATAGAAGATATAGAAATGGCGGCAGCCACTGAGCTAGAGAGAACAGAGGCTTGGGATTTCCAGGCAATGGAGGAAGCCACGCTTTTGGCCTGCCATTGCCAGCCTAGACCTCCAGTCTAGGCAACAAAATTTCAAACAGAAATGGCTGCCACCATGGAGCAAGCAGAAGGCTTGGCTCCATTCCAGGCTACAAAGTTTCAATTGTAGACATAGATTAATCCCAGATCCCAGGCCTCCCCTTGGGTCACTAGGGGGCGTGGCCAGCCTGCAAACCTCCACAGGCCCCTCACCCAGGCCGCCACTCACCCCAAGGGAACCCCCACCCTGATCTGGGACATTCTTCAGGGCAAACCAGCTGGCCCCCACATATGTAGCAGGCCTCTATCCTATCTAGTAAAAGAGAAATACACAGATTGACTATCACTCTACCACACAAGAGGGCTGCCCCCATGTGGTCAAAGAACCTGCCCCCATGTGAACACAAAATGGCCACCACAAGATGGCCAGCAGGGGAGGGCCGTTGGGAGGAACCAGGCCTGCAAGGGAGAGCAGTTGGGGGAGACCAGGCCGGTAGAAGAGGGAAGTTGGGGGCAAACAGGCTGGCAGGGGAGCAGTTAGACATCAATTAGACTGGCAGGGTAGCAGTAAGGGGGTGATCAGGCTGACAGGCAGAAGCAGTTAGGGGCAATCAGTGAGGCAGGCAGGTGAGCAGTTTGGAGCCAGCAGTCCTAGTAGGATCGGGCAGTCAGACATCCTTCAAGGAGTCCCAGATTGGGGAGGGTGCAGGCTGGGCTAAGGGACGTCCCCCGCCCCACCCCCCATGCACAAATTTTGTGCACTGGGCCTCTAATGTCTGTGTGTTTGTGCGTGTGTATGTATCTGAGAATTAGTTTATAAGTTATACCAAAATGGCCAGGGCACAAAAATGGTTAAGAATTCTGCTGTGACCGGGGCAGTGTGGCTCTGTGATTGAGCATTGACCTATGAACCAGGAGGTCACAGTTTGATCCCAGGTCAGGGCATATGCCTGGGTTTTGAGCTCAAACCCTAGGGTGGGGTGTACAGGAAGCAGTCAAAGATTCTCTCTCATCATTGCTTTTTTTTATATATCTCTCTCCCTCTCTTTTCCTCTCTGAAATCAATAAAAATATTTTTAAAAAGGGAAAGAATTCTGCTCTGCAGCATAAACCCAGCATAACTATAGTGGGGAATACCCTGGTTTAACAACTGGCAGCTTTCGGTGTCCAGTGGAGTATTGCAGTGACCCCAGGAATGGAGAAGGCTCTAAGTGCTAGAACTAGATAATTGTTATATCCTTCAAGCATGTCTAACTCTGTGCTTCTCAATCAGAAGAGGGAGCTACCCTCCCCCGCCCATCCCCAATCTCTTCCAGGTCCCAGAATAACTGCCCAACCCTCCTGCCTATTTTCCTCCCTCCTCAATTTTAATGAAAGCATCTCTTCTGGCAGCAACTCCAGGGCGACCCCAGTGCTCTGGGGAGTTGGGCCTGTATTAGCAGGCCACAGGGGTGGATTGGCGCCAAGACTTTTGTGATTCTCTCCACCCTCATTTTCTTGTGAAAACACAGCCCAGGACGACTATGCTGCAGGGTTGATCAACCTAGCTATATGTTTGCTTTGCCGGAAACTTAAGTTGTCCTTTTATGTGTCATTTTCTCTACTTTTTTTTTTTTTAATCTTTTCTTTTCCAGCAGGCGGATTCTAGTCACACCTATACAGGTGTCACCAGGTGTGTGCATATTTTTCTGATAGTTACAATGCATCCCAGATCCTTTCTGAAAAATGAAAGATGGAAAAAAAAAACTTAGTGGTGTTAGATTACTTTATATATTCTAACTAGAGGCCCGATGCATGAAAATTCATGCAAGAGTAGGCCTTCCTT
Source organism: Antrozous pallidus (assembly GCA_027563665.1). Taxonomy (NCBI): domain Eukaryota; kingdom Metazoa; phylum Chordata; class Mammalia; order Chiroptera; family Vespertilionidae; genus Antrozous; species Antrozous pallidus. Next base: position 92,641,802 of record CM050513.1, read on the forward strand.
CCCCTGGCTGCTGGCACCGGCTTCCTCCTGGCATCTGGGACCTGGGCTTCCCTCCCCCAGCCCCCAGCAGGCACCTGGGATCCAGGCTTCCCTCTTGCAGCTGGTGGCAGATACCTGGAATGCTTCCTTTCTCCTGCCACCAGCAGGAACCCAGGACTGGGGCTGCTTCCCTTCTCCAAATTTCATTAGGCACCCGGGACCCGGGCTACTTCCTTCCAGCCACCCGCAGGCACCCAGTACCCAGGCTGGCTTCCCTCCAGCTCTGCTTAGTCAGGAAGGACGTCCATAATAATGTCCGGAAGACATCCAGTCTTAATTAACATATTACCCTTTTATTATTATAGATACCATGCCTGCTTTTTTTTTCTCCTCTATTTTTCATTGCTTACATTTCATTGCTTTATCTAGGTTTTCTTGTTTGATCTTTTTTTTTTCCAGTCTGAATCTCTCTTACCTGAGTTTGTTATCTTAACTGATATATATATATATATACATACATACATACATACATACACACACACACATATACACACACACTTTTCTGTTTCTTTTCCAAGAGTCTCCATGGAACGAGGATCACCATGGTGTGGCATCAGTGCCTAAAGGCCTCAGTATGTGTAACCTACATTGATGAAAACCTGTGATACTATTATCTTATGTAAACTAGTTTCTCTAAAGCTCCTTCATCAAATATCGGGACAGGTCCATTTCTGAAGTTTAACATATTGGAAATATTTAAATTGCGACAATTCTGTTTTCATGAGAGTGTTTAAGTCTTCCTTTTACCCAGGTAAAACATAGAGATCATGTTTAAGAACATGTTTGCTGAGTGTGACAGGCAAGCTTTGACATCGATTGCCCTGCGGGCAGAGAACCAATGAGCTGCCAGATGATGGAAGCACATAAGACTAGCTATGTTCTTTGGCTCTCAGTGGAAGTCTATGGTCACTTCTTGTAATTCCAGTGTTTTTCACATTCTGCAAAATCCTCATCAATCAGATGACTCTAGCTATTAGGCCAAATTTTCCTGGAAGGAAATGAAATAAAATCAACCCTTGATTCTTTTCTGATGATCAGGGGTCACGGCTTCTTTCATGGGGAGCAATAACCAAAATAGAACTTGTTTGGCTTCATCATGCAATGTGTGAGTGTTTAGAACAGATTTGCCCTCTTAATTGCTTTGGTCTGGCAAGTTTTGAAAGGAACTTGCTCTGTTCGGATGGCTGTGTGAGATGGTCCAGAACCAGATCAGGTGGTGGACACAACTTCTGTGATGCATTGATTGCCAGGGAGCTTCCGTGGCTAAATGGGAGGCCAGAAGACTGAGATTAGGACTATAGATATGTCTTTGTTTCCTGTGGCTGCCATAACAAAATGCCATAAACAACAGAAATTTGTTTTCTGACAGTTCTGGGGACTAGAAGTCTGAAGTTAGAGCATCTGCAGCACAGTCTGTTCCTTCTGGGAGCTGAGAGGCAGAGTCTGTTCCAGGCCTTTCTCCCAGCCTCTTGTGGCCCCGGGCACTTCTTGGCTGGGTGATGTGTTCCCCCTGTGTATTCGCATCATTTTCCCTCTGTGCATGTCTTTTTTTGCTCTGTGTCCAAATTTCCTCTTTTAATAAGGACACAGTCATATTGGATTAGGGCCCACCTAATGACCTCATCTGCAAAGACCCCATTTCCAAATAAGGTGACATTCATAGTTACTGAGGGTTTAGATTCCACTATTAATACTAATTTAATCCACAATAATAATATCTATCTTGAAAAATCACCAGAGAGAATCATTTGTATTAGTGAAATGTATACAGATCACATAACATGCCTTCCGTGGATGTATTTCTTATAGATGTCTTATTTAGATGATAGAATGGCATAAGTAATGTACTGTGAATATTCCTTTTCTGTGAATTATGAAGGCTTTATAAGTAGTCCTATATTTTCCAGGGACCATGGCTCTTTATTCTTTTCTCATAGACCCTGTTGACATTTTCCCAATTTTCATTGTTTCTCCTTCATTTATAAACACCAGACTTTTTGTCTTTTATGTTGGATAAGCAAATATCTCCAGGTTGGGGGTCAAGGATCTCTTTTATAAACAGTGTGTTTGTCTGGGGCCTGTTATTTGGTAAATTCAATTCAATTTTATTCGTTCCAGACATTCAAAGTCTATACCCCTGGTTCATATTTTTCGCTGTCCAGAACAGTAAACTCAATGTGGTTACTTGTGTTCTCTTAGAGTAGCAGACGATTGTTATCAAATATAAAATTAAACACCAGTCACAACTCCCCTCATCCTTTCTTTCAAGAAAACCTCAAAAAACCTTGAGTGACAAGAGGGCTCTGTGGAATGGCTGGAAAAACACTGACCCAAGGGGAAAAAAAGTATAACAAGTCACATTTTTTTCATTACTTAAGGGAAATTGTGGTGTTAATTTTTATCTTAATCTTTGGGCTAAGTGTAAATATGTGACTCACCCAAACTAGCTTATTCTTAGACCATAAATATTAGGAGTGATGACTTATGAGGAGGTCATGGTGATGTGTGGAGAGCAAATGCTTGTCTGCACACATTAATTTAACAAGAAAATACCATTTTCCTCAGAAGCATAACATTAAAAAGTAGAGAATTCAATATAAGTAAAAAGCAGTGCCATTTTAAAAGAAAAGTTATTATGAAACAAGAATCTCTATTTTGTCAAATAATAATGTAATTGTTTTAGGCTTTAATACCTAAGAACGTGTGCAGTAGGTCTGGTTTCAATCAAAAAAAGGTTCTATTAAATTTCAAATACTATGTGAAAATTAACTTTAAAATATATATTTGTTCATAGCAAATTTTTATTCCTGGTACATGGAAAACCACAAGGAGGCCTTCCAGCTGGATTGGGGTTCTCCCTTCAAGTTACTGCTGTTCCATGTCACTCCTGGGCATTGCTACGAGACTCGAAGTCTCAGGGCACAGATGGGTGGTGCCATGCATACTTTGTTCTTAGAATGAACCCTACGATGTCCAGGATTAGGTGGGACAGGGTGAGGGACTCAGTCTCCAAGAGGTGGCTTGCTTCAGTCTACTCTGTTAGAGGAAAAAAAACGTGGGTAACAGCTTTAGAAAATATAAAAACCCACCTATTCCAATATGTGGGACAGAATATTACCTGATCTCAAAAGCAGATGAATTGGTATTGTTAGAAGTTTTCCAAACCAGTGTGGGACAACTGGAAATCTCTCTATATAAAAGGCTAATGTGCTAAGGGTCCCTCTAACTATCCGACAGTTCACTGTAATGTGCAAGACCACCAGGGGGGCAGACACTAAGTGCAGAAGCTGCTGTGACGTGCACTAGCATTTACAAAGAAATGGCACCACGGACCTGGTGCCAGCAAAGCAACACTCGACTTCCTCCAAGTGGGACACAAGCCCCACCACCACCTTAGAGCAATAGCGCACCAAATCACAACCGATGATGCCAAGACCCTATGGTGCAAAATGCGGCCCAGAGCCCAGCCTAGCCTAGAAACAGTGGCTGTGGGCACCGAGTAATGATGTCATGAAGCAATGCCTGTCTTCCTCTCCCTAGCAACTAGCCTCTGAAGTTTCTTCAGCCCAGAAACACAGTTTGCTTTATCGCCAGGTGCAAACATTTTACACTTAAACCGAATGTTTGTGAAGCATTTTCCCATGCCTCATCTCATTTGATCCTCACAGAAGTCCTGGAGTAGGTAGATAGGAGACTCAGTAGAATCCTATTTTCTTTTCATTAGCCAGAAAACAGAGATTTAGGAAGTTTAGAAACTTGACCCAACTGAAAAAAAGAAATGGTGAACCTTGAAAATGACTTCAGGTTTTCTCACTGCACATAATATAGTCAAACACTGCTGCAATTAAATATTTTACCCTTTGTTCTCCCTGCATGATCTATAATAATAAACTGCTTTGTGTTGATATTTACTGCTGTGTTGCTGACAATTACCTGAAAAAGAAATTGGGGTGCTTTACTGGGTGGACAAAAGTTTAGCTAAATCAGAAAGCAGGTCTAATTAAGCAAACTTATATATATCCATTTGTCATTGCTGATCGTGAATTTGGTTGGCACTTCTATTGTAGAGAAAGGGCGAATAGTGATATTAAAATGTTTCTTCTAATTAATTCCCTTTCAATGTGCATGAATTCATGCTCTAGGCCTCTAGTATTAAATGAAAAGCTTTCCTTCTCCATAATAATGATATTTCTACTTCTGTGACTTTGCTCATGCTGGCTTCTGCTGTCCTTCTGTGCCTTCCTCAGATGGCTTGCCACAATGACTGTGGCAGATATTGTTATCTAAACAATAATATTTAGAAGTAAAAAACAAAATAACATCAACCTGCTATGTCTTATACTTCTGGGTTATTTCATATGCCTCATCATTATTTCAGAGCTACTTATTTATCTCCAGCCTATAGGCAAGAAGGTGGTTTGTCATTCATATATACCATCATGGTGTCAAGGTCAGTTCTTAGCACATGGGAAACATGCAACATTGTAAAATAACACTTTTACAATCAAATGGTTACAGGAATTCGAGGCAGTCTTTTTTTTTTAATTTTTATTGATTTCAGAGAGGAAGGGAAAAGGAGAGAGAGATAGAAACATCAATGATGAGAGACAATCATTTGTTGGCTGCCTCCTGCATGCCCCCTACTGGGAATCGAGCCCACAACCCAGGCATGTGCCCTTGACCAGAATCGAACCTGGACTTTTCAGTTTGCAGTTCAACGCTCTATCCACTGAGCCAGACTAGCCAGGGTGAGGAAGTCTTAACAGTAAATATAACACATTGATCCCTTAATAAGGAAGAGAAACTGACCTGATTTATGCAGGAAAACTATGCAAGTGGAATTATAGTGACATCATCAGATTAGCCTTCTCTGCTTAGGGGCAGGGGAAGGTAAAGGTAAAAGGGATGTTGAACTTTTCCTGAGAAAGTTTTGTACATAGTACTGGTAGCGCCCTCTAGTGGATGGTCACAATTAAGGATTTGTACCTTTTGCTACCACTTAGTACTTTTTTCCCCATCTCAGGATTAATAAGGTTTTCCTTCAAAGTTACTTAGGATGCTAAAGTCTACAGAAATCAGTAGTGGTTGGTTTGTCAGAAATATCTAAAGTAAGTTCAACTGAAGTGAATATCAGTTTTTACCATTACCCTTTGAAGTCATTCAGTTGCCAATGTGGGTGCAATTTAACTGTTGCGTGCAAACACTTGGCTTGAGTGTGTTTATGTAAACGATTCAAAGCTGTGGACTGTGTCTGGCAAGCTACTTCTAAGAAACAAAGGAGAAATGAGCATGTTTTCCATTTAAAAGACATGTGGTTCTTATTGCTGTACAGAGATTGATTTTTGTTTTCACTTGATTTTCTTTTTCAAGTCATTTTTCCACTGTGAAATAAAGCATGTTCGTTATAGAAAATGTTGGAAATACTGAGGGAAAATAATCACCCATAGTTCTACCAAAGCCAAGACTGATTTTGGATACAGCCTAACAAGGTAGACTGTTTTCCTGGCGTATATTCTAGGGGCGCGGGCTCTAATTGGACCGAGGCTGAGCTTGTCCCTCACCTTCCATGCAGCTGTTGTCTCTACTTATAAAGTGCAATGATAATGCTGCATTTATGTACTTCCATTTCCTGTCCCAATTAGGCATGGTGATTGCATAATAATAGGAGCAGCCATTCAGCACAGAATTTCAAAGCCTACCCCTAGAGTTACCATTTGCCTCCTGCAGAACAGCAATTTAGCCACGCTCAATTCTTCCCTATAACCTCCTACATCTCTGCCAGCCTTGTGCTTGTAATAGTAAGACCTACCATTTATTACACAAGGTAATACAGCAGTTAAATATGTAGCCTGACTGGATTTTAAATTCTGGTTTTCCTCCCCTAATAGCAGTGTTATCTTGGATGCATAATTTAAAGTCTGCGCTATAGTTCCCTCTTTTGTCAAATAAAGGCGCCACCTACAGGGTTTTAAGAAGGAAAATTAAGTCCCTAGAACAGAACTGGGTACATGGGACACGTTGTATAAATGTTAGCTGTTATTATTAATATATTATGATGACATGTTAGACATTATACTAAGTTCTTGATATTTATTATGCCATTTAACTGTCATAACAATCCTGTGAGTTAGATATTCTTATCCCTGTTTCAAATAAGGACAATGAAACTTGTGCAAGTCACATGGCAATTTAGCCCATAAAGCCTAAATCCTAACCCAGATCTGACTGTCTATAAAGTTTGAAGTTCACCACTTACTGATCATTGTATTGGGTTGACTATTAGTTTGTGGTTTCTTTATTTAAATTTCATTAAAGCATCAGACACATAGAAAAACACACAAATCATAAGTTTAAAGCTGTGCAAATTTTCACAAACAAAAAGCATCTGAGAAATCAGTCCTGCAGATTAACTTCCAACACATAGACTGGTTTGCCTGTTTTGAACTATGCATACCTGGAAGTATACAGTATAACCTCTTTTTTGTGTCTGAATACTTTCACTAAATTTTACATTTGGAAGATGGAACTAAGTTGTCTATTTGTGTTACTGTAAAGTATTTTATTGATTGGCATATCACAGTATATCCATTCTGCTCTTGGGCATTTGAGAAATTTCCAGTTTGGGGTTCTTATGAATATTGCTGGCTATGAATATGTTTGTATATGACTTTTGATGAACATATGTATGACTTTCTGAATAAATATAAGAGTGAAATTGCTGGGTCATAGGGTAAGCATATTTTAGCTGTAGTAGATATTGCCTTATAATTTTCCAAAATGGTTATATTATTACACTCCATAGAGAGTTAACTTTTCATCTGCGTAAGAGAAGTATATTGCCAACCACTTGAGTTTAAATTTACTTACACAATCAAAATAATTCATCATTTCTAACATAGTTAAATGCTATAATATGAATGAAATATCATGAAATTTAAATTTTAAAGGATTAAAATCATGAGTGAGCCAGGGTGTGGTATTTATGGCAAAGTTGTTCATGAACAGAATAGTTTGCTTATTGTGTGCTTGGAAGTGTATTATATGTCATCCTAATAAAAGAGTAATATCCTAATTGACTGTACCTCTGATCAAGCCACATACACAAGCCATGCCCACCAGCTAATCAGGAGCTGGGGTGGAGCCAACCAGCGAGCGTGCGGCCTGGGCGAGAGGGTTGGGCACACGCGGGGCCAAGGCTGCCAGGGCGCGCTAGCTGGGGCGAAGACCCCAGCTAGGGTGGGGGGGGGCGGGTTGCCTGGGCAGGAGCCAGCCATTGGCACCATTGCAGAGCAATGGCTGGGTGCCCAAGGCCTAAAGCCTCTGGCCGAGGCCAGAGGGGTGAGTGGTCAGTAGGACATTCCCTGAGGGCTCCCAGTATGTGTGAGGGGGCAGGTTGGGCTGAGGGATCACCCATCCCCAGTAGACAAATTTTGTGAACTGGGCCACTAGTTGTTTTATAATTATAATTGATAGGATGTCCTTATCAATTCAGGAGATGACAGAAAGGCAGAAAGGGCCCACTTTAGAAAGTCTTAATAGTTTTCCCATTCTCAGAAGCAAATTCATTGCCCCAAAGAAGTCTTATTCTGAAATGCAAAATGTTAACCAGAAGCAGATGTGAGAAACCTCAGTTCTCTACCTGCTCCACCTTCCTTGTTCCCAGCAGACTAAGGACGCCCACAGATCCAAGGAGCATGGCATGAGGAGGAGTGCCTGTGTCCTGGATAATACAGGTCACCTCAGTTAGCTGGTAGCATCTCTCAGCAGCCGTATGTCAAGAAAGGAGGATTCTGCCCAGCCATTGTTGTTCAGAGGTTGAGCCTTGACATATGAACCAGGAGGTCACTGGTTCAATTCCTGGTCAAGGCACATGCCCGGGTTGTGGGCTCGATCCCCAGTAGGGGGCATGCAGAAAGCAACCGATCAATGGTTCTCTCTCATCATTGATGTTTCTCTCTCTACCTTTCCCTTCCTCTCTGAAATCAATAAAAACATTGAAAAAAGGAGGAGGAGGAGGAGGAGGAGGAGGAGGAGGAGGAGGAGGAGGAGGAGGAGGAGGAGGAGGAGAAGGAGAAAACAGGAAGGATTCTAAGGCCCTGCTGTGAGCAGAGGAAAGTACGCCATCAGCAATTAGTAATGTCAGCTACAGGCACAAAAGGAGGATAATGAGAGTCTGTAGGCTGGTCCTAAAGATCATTTTTATATATACACACACTTTATTTTAAATATTTTTCTCTTACTCCAAATCTAGTATCAGAGTAATTGACATGCTGGCACAATCCAGTGTAGGCTAAATACTGACACGGGAATCACTGGGTCCATATTTTTTCTGCATTTGTCCAGTAGATATTTTTTGAATAATTACTAAAAATGGAGTTCCCTCCATTAGAATTAAATGACCTATAGTCTCCTAAACAGTGGCCTCTGTCACCTCAATGTGTAACACAGGTCACACTCTGCTGTGTACTGGGGTTATTTGTGAACATCTCTCTCCCATCTGCACTGCAAAGACACAGTTCTGTCTTGTGCTCCTATAGTTTATCCCCCTCCCTGCCCAACAGTGGATATCTATATACATGACTCTTTTGCTTTAAATCTAATTATATATTTTAATATTTTCTTAAGTGCTTAGGATTATCAGAATTCAGCTTATAGAAGTGAAGCCAGAGATGAAGTTATAGAAAAACAGATGAAAATGTTCTTGATTTTAAGAAAGAACAAATAAACACAGCCCTCTTTTTTTGAGTCACTATTAGACACAACATTAATGGTTAGTGAATTTATTGGGATCATTGTCCAAAAGGTGGATGCTCATATAAAGACCAAAATTTCAGTGCTAAATAGACACATTCATATTGCAGTTAGAACATATGAATACTTTTTAAAATCTCTGAATGCCTATGGAATAAGTCATTGAATGAAAGTGAACCTCTCTGATTCACTTTCTGTCCCCTCAGTGCCTCTGCCCTGGGCATCAGGGGCTGATGTACCAAAGCATCACACATAATGCTCTTCTCTGATAATGAATATGCTAAGATTATTCCTGACCAAGTGTCTTGTGCCGACATGGATAGAAATCTGTTTCAGTGTCTTTAAATTTGATTCTTGCAGCACTCAGCTCCACATCCTTTCAGAAGCAAGAAGCTCTCCAGAACAGACCATAGCTGGTATCTCCTTCCTCTGCTGTTCTTTAGGTCATTTTTTTTCAGCTCTGCGTTCTTTCTTTACCCCTTTCTGTTTCACTGCAGTTAGCATTTCCAGGGGTCCTTTTGGGATCCCCAGAATCCCCATGATGGCCATTCTGCTTGGACTTCTGGGTGCCCTTTAATTTTACTACCCACAGTTCACTTGTAATTTGCTTTGAACGCACCTGTAACCTTATCTTCTGGAAACATCTCCCTCTGGCTTTTTCTCCCCCCTCTCGATTCACATGATCTAAGAATGTGTTTCACTCACACCCTGGGCTGTAAGTCTGCTTGCAACTTTTGCAGCGGTTCCTGGGATCTTCCTGACCATTCTCTCTGTGAAGCACATCCCAGATCCAGATGCTGCTCTTTGCTTCTCTGAGGGAGTCTTGCACATTATGTTGGATATGTGTCATTTCTATTATCCACCCAGATTCTAGATATGCTCTTTGATCCCTGAAATGCATTTTTCATCCTGTAGAAATTGTAGAAGGATTCGTTCAATTTTATAAACATACATTTTCTTAAATAGAAAACAATTCAATGTCTCTCTTTTCTCATTCAGCATCTTAATACATGCATTGCTCACAGCTTGCCTTTTAATGAATTAAAATATTGTCTTCAGTTCACCATTCTGGGATAATATTTTGTTTGATGTTGAATGTTCATGCCATTTTGATACAGTGTCTGGGTCAGTCAGCACAATTTCCATAAAGGGTCTACATGCACATTTCTTTCAAAATGAAGTTGCCATTTCATCATCTTTTATCAGTATAAGAGGTTGATAATTTATGCCCTCACTATCCTGGGAATGAATATTATCTGCATAACTACAGTTATCAAATGATTCTTCCTTTCTTCCATCTTTGTTCAGATTATATCAGCTTGAATTAACTAAAGATAGTTCTCTCACATATCTATCTCATTTGACTTGTAAAGACCCAGTTTTAGTCAAACGATGTTGCAAAATACTGCTTTTTTTTTGCCTAAAGCAAATTTTACAATAGGAATAATATTCATTTTCAGGCGAAGATTTTAATCTTTTTTATTTATAATATTAAGATCACATAATTCTATAAACCAGAGCCAGCGAGTCTTTTTGGTCACCAGTATAATTACAACTCTTATCCAATGTTTACCAGGGAATAGTGAATTCATTCTGTTAAAATGAGTTCTGGCATAAACCTTTACTCTAGGCTTAACGGAAGCAAACATGGCCTCTTTTTTTTTTTTTTTTTTGAGGGTTCACTAAATTAGATTTATAATCTGGACACAATTAAAAGCTTTGGAATGCCAAGGAAAAGGCAGATTTGAGGGAGATGTCTATTTTTCTTTTAAGAATTTTTGAATAAAACCCAAATAAAAGGAAAACTGAAGAAATGGGTGGTTCCTGTAGTGTTTCTGAGCTGCTTTGCTTACAGCTAATCTGCATGCTTTGTACTGCTTGCCAAGCCCAGGCGAAGGCCCCATCGCTGAAGGTAAACAGGATTTGGGGGGCTGCTGGCTCAGGAATTCAAGGCTCAGCCTGCACTCTGCTCTTGATTTGCTGCTGTCAGTCCACATGGGCACAGGCTCTGCACTCCAGAGGAAGTGCCCCAATCTATACACTCATCATCATCAGGGTAATATGTTACCTGCTATGACTGGACAGCAGCCAGAACAGACCTCTAAAGCTGAGGGACCTAGGTTTGATTTTTAGTAACGCGGCGAGAACAGCTGTGAGAGCATAGATATATTACTAAAGCCACTTAGGCTTCAGATGTCTGACCCATGGAAAAGATAAAAATACCTTCTTTACCCTGCAAGGAGATTGTATGAAAAGTAAATATAGGGTGACCATGTAATTTATCATCCAAACCAAAATACTTTTGAGAGTGAAAGGGGCATTATCAAAAAGTATGCCAAGACAATAGCAGTGCAATAAGGCTATCCCAGAAAAGCCCAGGATGTAATATGATGTCATATAATGTAACGTAATGTAATGAAATGTAATATATTATACAGCGGTGGGCAAAAGTAGGTTTGCAATTGTGAGTACGCAAAACACAGAATTTATTCTTGTATTATTAGTTATCATATTATATTCCACTAGAGGCCCAGTGCATGAAATTTGTGCACGGGGGGCAGGGGGTGTCCTCAGCCCAGCCTGCACCCTCTCCAACTGGGATCAGGCCTAAATGGGCAGTCAGACATCCTTCTCACAATCCAGGACTGCTGGCTCCAAACTGCTCGCCTGCCTGCCTCCCTGATTGCCCCTAACTGCTTCTGCCTACCAGCCTGATCACCCCCTAACCACGACCCTCCAGCCTAATTGATGTCTAACTGTTCCCTGCCAGCCTGTTTGCTTCTAACTTCCATCCTCTGCCAGCCTGGTCACCCCCAACTGCCCTCCCTTGCAGGGTTGGTTCCTCCCAACTGCCCTTCCCTGCTGGCCTGATGGCCAACAACTGCCCTCCCTTGCAGGCCTGAAACCTCCCAACAGCCCTCCCCGGCTGGCCATCTTGTGGTGGCCATCTTGTGTCTAGATGGGGGCAGCTCTCTTATGTGTTGGAGTGATGGTCAATCTGCATATTACTCTTTTATTCGATAGGATAGAGGCCTGGTGCATGGGTGGGGGCCAGCTGGTTTGCCCTGAAAGGTGTCCTGGATCAGGAGGGGGATTCCCTTGAGTGTGGGGAGGCCTGGGCGAGGGCCCTATGGTGGTTTGCAGGCTGGCCATGCCCCCCAGCAACCCAAGTGGAGGCCCTGGGATCTGGGATTAATTTATGTCCTACAATTGAAACTTTGTAGCCTGGAGTGGAGCCAAGCCTTCTGCTGGCTCCATGGAGACAGCCATTTCTGTTTGGGTTTATTTAAATTTTATAATTGAAACTTTGTGATCTAGAGTGGAGCCCTAGGCACTAGGGCTGCTGAAACTTGGCTCCCTCTATCCCCCAGGCAACCCTAGCCTCTGCTCTCTCCAGCTCCATGGTTGCTGCCAATTCTGTTGGGATATATTTTCCATAATTGAAACTTTGTAGCATTGAGTAGAGGCCTAGGCCAGCAAGGGCAGGTGGAAAGCTTGGCTTCCTCCATTGCTGGGGAAACCCAAGCCTCCCTCCTGCTCTCAGTGGCGGCAGCCATCTTGGTTAGGGTTTATTTGCTCCTGATTGGCTTGTGGGCATGGCTTGATTGGACGTATGGTCAATTTGCATATTACTCTTTTATTACATAGGATATTAATAACTGTAAGCCCTACTTTTGCCCCACCCTGTATATAAAATATCCTTTATAATAAAAGCTCAGCAACCAAATGGCAGAATGGTCGACAGTTGCTATGATGTGCACTGATCACCAGGGGGCAGATGCTCAACACAGGAGCTGTACTCTGGTGGTCAGTGCATTCTTACGGGGGGGGGGGGGGCACCATTCAGCTGACCAGAATGAGCAGCTGCTCCCACAGCAGGCCGATCCCCTCAGGCCATGCCCCCCACCAGTGCATGAATCCTATGCACTGGGCCTCTAGTAAAAGTATAATATAAAACACACAGAATTTTACCATAGTACAAGGATCCTGGTACACTGCAGCTCCTGGGACCAGTTTATTTACTCTTTAGTTTGGAACAATGAGAGTTTACAAAACACATATACATGAAATTTGATTATCACAGTAGTCTTGTGAGGTACATTTACTTGTCCTCCTTTTATTAGTAAGGACATTTGAGCTCAGGGAGCATCATTCCCTTGCTTGAGATTCTAGGGAAAGTAACAGGGCTAGGATTCAAATTCAGTTCTTACCATTGCAAGTACAGTGTTATATGTCCCTGCATCACAGCTTCTCCCAAAGAGCTTGTAAGCATGTTTTCTATGTAATTGTGGTCTCATGTGGTTGGTAAACTTCTCTAAAATAACCTAATGTTAATGCTAAGTCTTATTTTGTGTTCTGACATGAAACTTAAAATAGTCAAATTTTTTTTTAGTGAAATAATGGTCAGTTCAGCCACTGTAGGGTTTTACTGCCACCTCTTTACTCCCTGTTATGAGATAAAACATAGGAGAGTTTACATCAAGCACTGGAAGTTCTTCTCCATGTGTCCCTCCAGGTATCTGCTAGCACGAGTATGCAGGTGGTCTTTCCCCTGTGTACCATTCACCAATGAACCTGAGCACATCTGCTGTTGAAATCCCGTTAAAATATAGGACATGCCTGGGCCCACTGGCTCTTGGTGGCATAGCTGTGGCCAGCATTTGAGTGTGCCAAGCATCTGGACAGTAGCTCTCTGTCCTGTTTGTGATTTATCTCCCTGGTCATCTCATAAGCTGCCCTTGCTGTCTCTCCTTAGTCATGAGGTATTTGATGAGGGCTCTTGGGGCCAAGATAGGCTATGGAGGTGATGTCCTCCCCTGTTTTAAATGCCTTCAACCTACCTAAGGATATCTCTGCCCCTTTCTTCTTCTCTCACCCCACATCACTGGCTCAACCTAGGGAAGGGACCTAGGCCCACAACAAAATTTCTATCGCTTGCTTTTCTCTCTGATATCCTTTCTCTTCCTAGGCCAGAAAAAGTATTTATCTCAGGCATCTGAAGATGGGGGTGTTTAAGGGCTGAGGTTAAGAAGGAGGTTCTGACTATAATATAATCTTAAAAGCCAAGATCTTGGCCTCTGGAATGCTAAAGTCCAGGGACAAATACCTGGTTTCTCTTTGTGTTTGTGCTCTGGCTTCCCTTCCCTTGGGAGAGTGGAGGTCAAGGTCTAGTTTAAATGGGAAAAGAAAATGGGGGAAGATCCAAGAGATTTTCTGCTTAAAAAAACACTTTTAAGTGAATGCCTCACCACATTATCCCCTACTTTCATTCCGTTCCGGTCTTGGTTCTATGGCATTGCACATTAAAATTAAATCTGTTGCACTACTAAATAGTTGCTGAATATACCTCTCACCAAATTTGTATGATTCACCATGGTGCCATCAAACAAAATTATAGCTAATAAATGTTTAAGATGGGTACATTGCCAAGAACTATTATGTTATTTAGACCCATTGGATAATAGCGTAAAATCCTACCTTTACTTCTTCTTTCCTCTTCTCTATATTCTCTTGAGCCCACTCCAATTAAGCTGTTATCCACACCAGCCCATTGCCAATGATTTCACATAGTTAATTCTGATTGTAAGTCCTACTCTTACTTATTTGCAGTATTCAAAAAACAGTTGGTCAACCTTTTGTTCAAGAAAAACTTTCTTTTTTTATAGCTTCTGGGATTCTAAACTCTCTTAGCTTTCCTCCTACTATATTTTCTGTTACCTTTTCTGATTTCTCCCTCATCAACCCAACTGTTATAGTTAGCAATGCCCTACTGTTCAAGATGCTCCTACATCCATACTGTCTCCAGGTGACCTCATCCTTCTTGTGTCTTTAAATACCACCTTTATACTGAGATATTTGCAAATTTACACCTCTAGCCTGGATCTCTGCCCTCGACTCCAGGCTCTTACATCCCACAGCCTCATAACATCTCCATGGCATGTCGAAATGATGTCAGAAACTCTACTTGTTCAAAACTGACTCCTGACTTTTCCTCTAAAATCTTCTCTTCTCTACCCACAGCCTTTTGTCATCCCAGGAAATGGCACTTCATCCTTCCAATTTCCTCTTTTTCTCTCACACTCCACAGCCAGTCCAGAAGCAAATCTATTTCCCATCACCTCCACTGGCCCAAGCTGCCATGATCTCAGTTACCACAGTAAACTCCTCATTGCTCTCCTTACTAATTCCCTTGCCCTAATCCTATAGTCTATTATCCACACAGCAATAAGATTCCATCACTTTCCCCACGATGATTTGACGTTTCTCTGCCTCCACTCTACATCCTTATACTTCTTCCACTCTTTCCTTTGTTCTCTCTACCCCAGCCACAATGGCTGCCTCCTTTTACTTAAACTTGCCAGGTCTATATCTGCCTCAGGGCTTTTGCATTTGTTCTTTGTTCTGCCTGGAACATTCTCTCCCCAGATACTTAGATGGCCCACTTCATTACCCACTTTGAGTCTCTGCCGAGATGACAACTTACCAGTGAAATTTTCCTTGATCACTCTCCTTAAAACGTACAACATTCCAACCCCTTCACTCCTCTTCCATTTCTCTGCTTTATTTTTCTCCATAGCACTTATTACCCTATATCGCACTATTGACTTGTTTTTGGATTTAATTTTGTCTTTATAAACACCATAATGCTTCAGGGGCAAATCTTTGATCTATTTGGTTACCTCTCTACATCCTAAAGGAGTCTGGTGCATTCTAGTTTCTCAATGAATATTGAGGGAATGAACAACAAAATAAAGGCTGAGGGCTTGTCCTGTTACTCAGCAACCGGATCAATGCCATGCACATAATAGTGGTTAGTAAAGACTTGTTTCATAAATGATGAAATGGGTTAAACCTGTGAACATTTGTCTCAAACTCTAAAACTCATAGAAAAAATATATAGCTTACTTAATCTTTTCTCTAGTTGTTCTATGGGAAGAATTATTATTATTATTTTTTAAATATATTTTATTGATTTTTCACAGAGAGGAAGAGAGAGGGATAGAAAGTCAGAAACATCGATGAGAGAGAAACATCGATCAGCTGCCTCTTGCACACCCCCTACTGGGGATGTGCCCGCAGCCAAGGTACATGCCCTTGGCCAGAATCGAACCTGGGACCTTTCAGTCCGCAGGCCGACGCTCTATCTACTGAGCCAAACCGGTTTCGGCTGGGAAGAATTATTAATTACTGTTGAATTCATTCTTAGTGGATTTAAATACAAATCTGATATATATTAAATGCATTTGGTAATAGTTAGCAACATGACCAACCACTTTAAATGCCCTCCCACCTCCTCCCACCTCCCCAGAAGAGCATGTACCGAAGAAGATCATTGAACTAACTCCTTTGGATTTGAAATAAAGGTTCTGGGAGGACACTCTATTCTTTCTTTATCCAAATGTACTCCCTGCTATGGTACAGATTGTTTTTATATCCCACACTGTGAAGAATGAATGAGTTTGGACAGCTAGAAGAGAGCTGGTTAAGTTGTGTGATTTTGCTAACATATGCATCAAAATCTGTGCCAATTACTCAAAAGCAGAACATACCAATGACAATATGGCTTCAGAAAGTGTGTATAAAGATACGCCAGTGATGTTTTAGGTCATTTAATGAAAGAAACTAATATTACATTTACTTCTCTCTCACCCATTTTTTCTTCTCTCTCCTTCTGACCCAAATGTTATTATTATTCAGAAAAAAAAATGCTAGAAAAAGCAAAACAGAAAAAAAGGCTAATTGATAAATCACTATAAATAACATGATTGACATTCCAATCATACCACATGCGCCTTATCAACCACACATCCATATAAGGAGCATGTATATAACCAGTAATAAATAAATGAACATGACAGTGATTTGGTGAACTTTTAAAGATAATTTATATCAGAACAAAATGAATAAAAAAGATGAAGTATAAAGAAATCTTCCTATAAACTACCCTGTGGAAACATTACTCTCTCTCCATAATTTCTAGCTGTTAGATTTTGGGTTTGGCTAACAATTTGCTCTTAAATAAATTGCCAGCAAGAAAATATGCTTGTGCCATTTGTGATAAAAAGAAAAGAAAATCAACAAAGTTAATCTGAAATGCAACCTTTTAATTTGAATAAAGTAATGACTCTGGGATTATTAAGTTTAAATATAACATATAAGTTTATGAATATATGAAAAAATTAACGCATATTATTATTAATAGAGCATAAGTAAGAGTTTGTGATTTTATATCTATACTAGAGGCCCAGTGCACCATGAGGTCCCTCAGCCTTGCTTGTGCCCTCTCACAATCCAGGACCCCTCAGAGAATGTTGGAAAGCCAGTTTTGGCCTGATCGCCACAGGCCAAGCTGAGGGACCCCACCAGTGCACGAATCTGTGCACTGGGCCAGTTTTGGCCAGATCCCTGCAGGCCAGGCTGAATTTGTGTACTGGGCTTCTAGTATGCATATAAGATCTTTGGTTATTCTCATCCCACCCTTTCTTCTCCCCGCTTCCCTCTGAGATTCATTAGTCTGTTCCATGTTTCCAGGCATGTGGTTTCCACTTCTGCATTTCCCTGGTAGTCAGTGTGCATCATAGCTACCAGCCAGTTGGCCAGTCACTTATGCTTTTATATATATAGATACCTATATATACATACACTACACATTCTTATAAAATCTGTAAAGTTAGGTGAATATGAATAACTTGAAAAATTAGAAATAAACTAAATAAAACTAATTTTGAAATGTTAAAAACTTATCAGTGAATTCTATTTCAAGCCCTATAGTGCCACTGAAGAGCAGTATAATTTGTCTTAGTGTTGTTATACACTTAAAATATAGTAAAATAGATATAATGCATGTCAGAGCTGAAAGAAAAGGGAAAAAATATTGAAGAGGCATCAATAACAGCATGGTAAGGGAGCTCTGGAACCTACTTACAATAAGAAAAATGCTAAAAAAAAACCACATTACTTTTCTTGGACAATTAAAAATTGGAAGTTGCTGGACAAGCCACCATATAAACAAATCTTGAGAGAGATAGGCAAATACAGAAAAATCATAGCCAAGATCAGCTTACATGGACAAAAGCTGATGGAACTATGAATGGGTCTCTAATTTAAAAAGTAGATAACATGTAAGAATACATGGATAATGAAAGCAGAGGAATGGGAACTTCATAAAAAAATTAATAGGATTTCCTAGAAATCAAAAGTATTGTAACAGAAATGAAGAATGCCTTTTCTCTATAAATCAATAAATCAGACACAGTTGACAAAAGAATTAGTAAGCATCAACATATGTCAATATAAACTTTCTAAACTGAAATGAGAAGAAACAAAATAATGGGGGGGGGGACATAGAATATCAAATCACTGTAGGATAAATTCAAAAGGTGTAAAACAGAATAGTTAGAATATCACAAGGAAAAGAAAGGGAATGGAGCAGAAGAAATATCTAAACTAATGACTGAGAACATTGCAAAATTAATGATAGACACCAAAGCCATAGATCCAAAATGTTCAGAGAACATCAAAGCATATCATATTCAACTCATGGGGAAAAAACAAAAACAAAAATGAAGACAATATCTTTAAAAAAATCTGGGACTGGGGTGGGATTATCTAACCTATTGAGGAATAAGTATAAGAATTATTAAAGGGTTCATAGAGAATAAAACACCAACCTAAAATTTTATAGCCAGTGAAATTATTATTTAAAAGTAAATGAAAAATAAAGATTTTTTAGACAAATAGAAACTAACAGAATTCATAATAAGCAGAGCTATCCTGCAAGAAAGGTTAAAAGGAGTTTTTCATCGAGAAGAAAAATTATATAGGTCAGAAATTCAGATTTACATGAAAACAAAAATGGAATAAATGAAGGTAAACTAATTTTTTTGTTTCTTAACTGATCTAATAGATAACTATAGCTCAAAGTAATAATAGTAATGATATATCGGGTAATTACAGCATCTAGGTAAGTGAAATGAATGATGAATGCTATGGGATAGGAAGTAGAATTGGAACTATTGTGTTATAAAATAACTTACACTATCTGTGAAGCAGTATAGTATTGTTTAAAGTATATTTAATTGCATATGTACATTGTAAACTATGGAATAACCACTATAATCTTTTCAAAAAACTATATTGATATGCTCAGAGAGGAAAGGAAATAGAATTATATGCAGTTCTCAATTAAATCCAGAGAAGTCTGAAAAAGAAGAAAGGAGAAATATTAAACAATAATTATAACAAATAGAAAGCAATTAGGAACATGGTAAATATCAACTCATCTATATTAATAATCATTTTAAATGTGAATGATCTCCATACACCAAATTAAAGAGATTGTCAGATTAGATAAAAACACACAAAACACAAGCCAACTATTTGTTGTCTGCAAAAAAACACACACAATAACTTTAAATATAAAAACACAGGTTAAAATAAATCTTAGCAAACCATATCCAACAATCTACAAAAATAATTATCCCCCAACCAAGTGTATTTATTGCAGATATACAAGACTAGTTCAACGTTTAAAAATCAATTAATGTATATATCATCTGAACAGGCAGAAGAAGAAAAATTTCATGATTACACCAATAGATGCAAAAAAAAGCATTAGACAAAATCTAACAGCCATCTCACAGTCAGTCAGTCATGATAAAAACTCTTGGTTAAATTGGGAATAGAGTGGTACTTCCTCCGCTTGAAAATTCATATCTATAAAAATCTACAATTAACATTATCCTTAATTGTGAGAACTAGAAGTTACCCTGCTAAGATCAGGAATAAGGCAAGGAGGACCCTTTCACCACTCCTCTTCAATATTGTCCTGGATATTTTTAGCTAGAGCAGTACGACAAAACAATAAAATAAAAAATAAGGTGTTTACAAGTTGGAAAGAAAGAAGTAAAATTGACTTTGTTCAGTGACATCATCAAAATAGAAAATCTGAAAGAATAGACCAAAATAATTCCTGGATCTAATAAGTGACTATAACAAGGTTGTCAGGTACAACGTTAGTATACAAGAGTCAATCACTTTCCTATATATCAGCAGTGAACAATTAAAGTAAAACAGTGTCATTTTTATTAGTACCTCAAAATGAAATACTTAGGTACCGATCTAACAAAATATGCATCGGTTGTATATGAGGAAATCTACAAAAACCTGACCAAATAAATCAAAGAGAACTATATAAATTCCATTTTTATGAATAGGAAGTATCAAAATTGTCAATATGGCAGTTCTTCCCAAGTTAACATAAAGGTTCAATGCAATTCCAATCAAAATCCCAGCAAGTTATTTTGTGGATACTGACAGACTGATTCTAAAACTTATATGGAGGAGCAAAAGATTCATAATGGCTAACACAATATTGAAAGAGAAAAAGAAAGTTGTAGGACTAACACTACCTGACTTCAAGATTTCTATAAGCTACAGTATTCAAAACAGTAAAAAAAATAGACAAATCGCTCAATAAAACAGAATAGAGAGCCCAGAAATAGATACACACACACACACACACACACACACACACACACACACACACACAGAGAAACACACAAATCACGATGCAGAGCTTATATTCTTCACACATACACACAAACTCTCTCAAAATAAATAACAAACCTAACTGTAAAATGTAAAACTAAAACAAAATAGAAGAAGATCTAGGTGACACCTTGGGTAAGGGAATGATGTCTTAGTACAACACCAAAGGCATGATTCGTGAAAGACATAAAATGACCCTCTTTTAAGTTAAAAATATATTTGTGAAAAACACTGTCAAGAGAATGAGAAGACAAGCCACAGACTAGGAGAAAATATTTGCAAAAAAAGACATTTTAATAAAATACCAATATCAAGAATATACAAAGAGCTCTTAAAACTAAAAAAAAATCTGATTTTTAAAATGGGAAAAACATCTGAACAGACAGACACCTTTCCAAAGAATAGAGACAGATGCCAATTAACTATGTCAAAATATGCTCCATGTCATGTCTCATTATAAAATTGAAAATGAAGACAATGAGATACCACAACACACCTATGAGAATCACCAAAATCAAAACACTGATGCTAGTAAGGATGTGGAGCAATAGGAACTCTCATTTATTGTCGGTGGGAATGTAAAATTATATGGAAAACTGACAGTTTCTTTCAAAACTAAACATACTTGGACCATACAATCCAGCAATTGTGCTCCTTTGTATTTACCCAAAAGAGTTGAATACATATGCACCTGGATGTTTATTTTTTATTTTTTATTTTTTATTTTTATTTTTTAAATATATTTTTATGCAGTATAACTTATAATTAATAGTAGTACATGTTTTCTTTTCCCCCTCCCCCTTATCCTCCTCCCAGCCTCCCCTACCCCCCAGCACATATCCCCACCTTCCCCCCTCCCCTGCCCCAGTGTCTTTCTTTCATTGGTTATGCACCTGGATGTTTAAAGCAGCTTTATTCATATTTGCCAAAACTTGGAATCAACCAAGTTGTTCTTCAATAGGTGAATGGATAAATAAACAGTGGAATATCCAGACCATGGGGCATTATTAAGTACTAAAAAGAAATGATCAGTCAAGCAATGAAAAAAAATGAAGCAACCTTAAATGTGTATTACTAAGTAAATAATGCCCTCTGGGAAGACTATATACTATGTGATTTCTAATATATGACATTTTAGAAAAAGGCAAAACCATGGAGACAATAAAAATATCATTGATTGCCAGCAGTTATGAGGAAGGGAGGGATGAATAGGCATGGTTTAAAGGCAGTAAAACTACACTGTATGATATTATAATGATGATTATATGTCATTAGAGGCCTGGTGCACAAAATTCGTGCATGGGGGCAGGGGTTCCCTCAGCCCCACCGGCACCCTCTCCAATATGGGTCATCCTTCTCACAATCCAGGACTGCTGGCTCCCAACTGCTCACCTGCCTCTGCCTGATCACTCCCTAACCACTCCTCTGCCAGCCTGGTTGCCCCCAACTGCCCTCCCCTGCTGGCCCAGTCACCCCTAACTGCCCTCCCCTGCTGGCATGATTGTCCACAACTGCCCTTCCCTGCTGGCCATCTGTGGCCATCTTTAACCACATGGGGGCAGCCATCTTGTGTGTTGGAATGATGGTCAATTTGCATATTACCTCTTTATTATATAGGATTATAAATTTGCAAAACCCATAAAATGTAAAACCCCAAGAGTGAAACCTAATGTAAACTGTCAACTGGATGATGTTGATGTCTCACTTTTCATCAATTGTTACAAATGTACTACTTTGTTGTAGGATATCAATAGTATGGGAGGCTGTACATGTAGGGGTAGGGGATATAGGAAACTCTATTTTTTTAATATAATTTTTTTGTTATTTCAAAGAGGAGTGGAGAGAGAGAGAGAGAGAGAGATCATCATCAATGATGACAGAGTATCATTGATCAGTTTGCCTCCTGCACACCACCTACTAGGGATCAAGCTTACAACCCACGCATATACCCCTGTCTAGAATCAAACCTGGGATCCTTCAGTCCACAGGCCAACACTCTATCCACTGAGCCAAACCAGCCAGGGGCAGAACTCTATTTTTTGCTTCATTTTGCTGTGAACCTAAAACTGCTCTAAACAATAGCATATCTATACTAATAAAAGGGTAATATACTAATTAGACCAGGAGTCAACCAGACATCTTCCAGTCATCTGGTCTGGTCCTCCTTCCAGATAAAGTCACAGTGGCAGGGGCTGAGGCAGAGGTGGTTAAGGGAAATCAGGTTGGCAGGGGAGGGCAGTTAGGGGTGATCAGGCTGGTAGGCAGAGACAGTAAGGGGCAATCAGGCTGGCAGGCAGAGGCAGTTAGGGGCAATCAGGCAGGCAGACAGAAGTGCAGGTATTGGGCCTAAAATAGTAGTTTGACATCCCCCAAGGGGTCCCAGATTGGAGAGAGTACAGGCCAGGCTGAGGTACAACCCCTCATGCACAAATTTCATGCACCGGGCCTCTAGTTTTTATATAATGAGCAAAAAATCTGAACAGACACCTCACCAAAGGATATATGGATGGCAGTTAACCATATGAAATATTCTCCAAATCACTTGTCATTAGAGAATTACAAGAAAACAATAAGATAACAATACAACCCATTAAAATGGCAAAATTTCCCCCAAAATAAAAGCAAAACTGACAATATGGAATGCTAGAAGGATTTGAAACAACAAACTTATGCATTTCTGGTATAGCCACTTTGGGAAACAGTTTGGCAGTTTCTTATAAAGCTAAACATAATTTTACCATAATCCAGCAATTGTACTTCTAAATATTTATCCAAGTAGTCTGATAACTTACGTCTACATAAATACCTCCATGCGAATGTTTACAGCCAAAACATAATTGCCAAAAATGGGGAGCAATCGAGATGTTCTTCAATGGGTAACTGGATCAACAAACCATATATCCATACACAGGAATATTCATCAGTAAATAGAAATAAGCTCTCAAGCCAGGCCGTGACACAGAGGCACCTTAAATGCACATTGCTAAGTGAAAGACCTCAGACTGAATTGATCTCATGCATAATTCCAGTCACAACTTGCCACCCACATATAATATTGAATAGGAGTGAAGAAAGAACATTCTGTCTTATTTTGTTGTTTTTTTCTTTTGTAGTTTTGGAATAGCTCTTTAATAGCCCTTCCTGTCTCCAGCCTTGCCTGCATCAGTCCAGTTCATCCTGACACTGGAACAGCATGACCTTTATTAAACAAAGTGATGATCATGTCATCCTTGTGTTTATAATACTACTAGAAGCCTAGTACATGATTAAATTGTGCACATGTAGGGCCCCTATTTCAGGGGTCGGCAAACTCCTTAGTCAGCAGAGGCAAATATCAACAGTCCAAAGATTGAAATTTCTTTTGAGAGCCAAATTTTTTAAACTTAACCTTCTTCTAACACCACTTCTTCAACATAGACTTGCCCAGGCCGTGGTATTTTGTGGAAGAGCCACACTCAAGGGGCCAAAGAGCTGCATGTGGCTCGTGAGCCACGGTTTGCTGACTACTCACTGCCCTTGGCCTGGCCTGCCATCACAGCCATGTTCACCCTGCAATGCCTTGTATGCTCCATGGGTGCTGCCAGCGCCCCACCTCGCCTGCCATGAGAGCCACGGCTCACTTGGTCATGACACCGCTACAGAGTCACAACCACAGGCCTTTTATGTGTAGACAAGTAGAGGCCCGGTGCACAAAATTCGTGCACAGGGGGCAGGGGTGTCATCCTTCAGCCCAGCCTGCACCCTCTCCAGTCTGGGACCCCTCGAGGGA
Source organism: Antrozous pallidus (assembly GCA_027563665.1). Lineage (NCBI taxonomy): Eukaryota > Metazoa > Chordata > Mammalia > Chiroptera > Vespertilionidae > Antrozous > Antrozous pallidus. The sequence goes on from CM050513.1 coordinate 92,665,911, forward strand.
TGTCTGCCTGCCCGTTTAGGCCCGATCCTGATAGGGCTTAAACGGGCAGTGGGACATCCTTTTCCCAATCCAGGACTGCTGGCTCAAAACTGCTCACCTGCCTGCCTCCCTGATTGCCCCTAACTGCTTCTGCCTGCCAGCCTGATCACCCCCTAACCACTCCCCTGCCAGCCTGATTGATGCCTAACTGCTCCCTGCCATCCTGTTTGCTCCCAACTTCCCTCCTCTGTCGGCCTGGTCACCCCTAACTGCCCTCCCCTGGAGGCTTGATTGCCCCCAACTGCCCTCCCTTGCAGGCCTGGTCCCTCCCAACTGCCCTCCCCTGCTGGCCTGATTGCCCACAACTGCCTTCCTTTGCAGGCCTGGAACCTCCCACTGTCCTCCCTTGCTGGCCATCTTGTGGTGGCCATTTTGTGTCCACATGGGGGCAGGATCTTTGACCCCATGGGTGCAGCCCTCTTGTGTGTTGGAGTGATGGTCAATCTGCAAATTACCCTTTTATTAGATAGGATAGAGGCCTGGTGCATAGGTGGGGACCGGCTGGTTTGCCCTAAAGGGTGTCCTGGATCAGGGTGGGGGTTCCCTTGTGGTGTGGGGTGGCCTGGGCGAAGGGCCTATGGTGGTTTGCAGGCCGGCCATGCCCCCAGCGACCCAAGCAGAGGCCCTGCGATTAATTTATGTTCTATAATTGAAACTTTGAGCCTGGAGTGGAGCCAAGCCTTCTGCTTGCTCTGTAGCGACAGTCATTTCTGTTTGAAACTTTGTAGCCTAGAGTGGAGGCCTAGGCTAGGGCTGCAGAAGTTTGGCTTCCTCCATCGCCCTGGCAGCCCTAGCCTCTTCTCTCTCCAGCTCCATGGCTACTGCCATTTCTGTTGGGATTATGTATCTTCTATAATTGAAACTTTGTAGCATTGAGTGGAGGCCTAGGCCGGCAATGGCAGGTGGAAAGCTTGGGTTGCCAGGGAAACCCAAGCCTCCGTCCTGCTCTCAGTGGCAGCAGCCATCTTGGTTGGGGTTTATTTGCATAATTTGCTCCTGATTGGCTGGTGGGCATGGCTGTGGGCATGGCTTGATCAGAGGTATGGTCAATTTGCATATTACTTTTTTATTAGATAGGATAATGTCTTCTTGTCATTTTAAGCATAACTGTAAATTTCATAGCTTGGTTTATAAGCTCTTCATATTGTGGGAATTTTCTAACCCAGTCTCCCCCAATTCCTCTCACTCCCTTATTTTACCAGGCTCAAGTTTTCCATATACAATATGACATTTTAAGTCTCCATGTTTTTTTAAGAGTTTTTTTGTTTGTTTGTTTGTTTTAAGATAATGGTAGGAGTGGTGATGCGCTGCAGGTGGAGATACCCTATTGCTAGTGGCCACCCCCCACACCCCTAGACTAGAGTCATTGGCGCAGCCAATGTAACTCTACATATACCCATATAGGCAGGAAGCAAAATGAGTGTGGAACAGAGTGTATGTATAAGCAGAGTAACTTGTAAAATCCATGATTCTTTTTCAAATAAGGCATCTAGTGGGGTTATATAAGATATTTCTTTGCTTCTCTGGGATACTTAGTGTTTTTGGATCACTTTTATGCCTCAACAAAGTCCAAATATTCCCAATCTCCAATTTCTTATGTGCTCTAGTAATATAAGCATAGAAAAAAATTAAGATATTAACATACTTGTTTCTTCTTCCAGAACAAAGTAAAAATTAAAAGTCCAAATTTTATATTCAAATCTCTTAAAATTTTAGAAAATAGTTAATATAATACAAATAACATCACTTGGTGTGAAATATTATTTATAGTTAAAATGACAACAAATTATAAATTATTAAGTTTAAAACTCTCATTTGGGAAATTTAATGATGTATTTCTTAAGCACCACTCATAATTAAAACAAATAATAAATTTCAACTTATATAAAACTGGTTTTAATTATTGGGCACAGAATCCATAGCTTTTGATTTATTAACATTTAAGAATAAATGAAAGGACAAAACCAAACCAGTTGATTACCATATTCCAAATTTAATTTCTCCTGTTTCAAATTTAAATCCAGGAAGAATTTATTTTCATTCAATCACACAAGTTAATTTTTTTATTTAAAATAAAGTAATTTTTTTAATTTTACATTCTTTATAAGCATTCCCATACTTCTGCTTCCTATCAAACATGTTGTAAATTGCAAGTCATGGTCCTGGCAGTTTTCCCATTCTCATTAGTCATCCCCACCAGTTGTCACTATCGAATTAACCTTTACAGAAAAAAAAGAAAAAAAAAACAACACAAATACTATATATATATAAATTAACCTTCATCTTACCATTCCATAGCAAAAAAGTCCATTTTCAGAACTTGAAATGCCCTGAAGCTAGACTATCAGGCTGTTTTCAGAGTCAAGAGTGCTTCCTAATGATTATTGGAGGTTACACCATTTCCCCTTAGGAAATTCTTTACAAGAAACAGTGACGTTTATTCTGTAACTCTTTCTCAGAGTGATATTTTTGTCAGATGCAGGGTAAGTCAAAATTTTCTTGCTTAAACAAACACAGTAATTTAAAGGCAGTCCTTAAACTTCCATCTGGAATTGATTTACTTCTCATTTTAACTCCTGGCATTATAAAGCATCCACTTTTATATTACATTAATTTTAAATTTCCATTAAGTTGTTCACTGTCTACAGGGTGTAAGGATTTTTGATGCCAATTTATTTTGACCAGCACAGGAACAGAGCAAGGGTGAGATGAAGTAGGGGTTGGGAGATGGAGCTACTTCAGACACTACGGATAGATAACAAATTTTTGTTCCCTGGTTGATCTGTTGATTTTTTTTTTTTTTACTTCAGTTAGAAATTTTGAGGAATTGAGGTAGGGAGGACATGGGAAGCAAAGCAGGACACCATGAGATGAGCCTGAAGCTAGAATTCTGTGCTAACTCCACTTTCCTTACTTTAAACTGTCCACATGGTGCATCTTATACATGCCCAATGCATTTACCAACCCCTAGAAAGTGTCACTCCAGCAGTGAGTGTATGAAGGTGAAGACAGAGGTTACATGGGCAAATAGATGGATGGATGGGCAAACATTTCTCTACTTGGGTGTTTTCGTTAATGTTTCATTCAACAGGTTCATGTACAAACTTACTTGACTTTAACTCATTTCCTCATTATATTCTACCTCAGATAATAATTATAGCACCCTGAACTTTATTCCATATGGGCTAGTCTGTCTTCCTTACTCTCTCTATATCCAATCAATGAATAATTTTTATAGGTGACCGGATCAAATTGAGCCACTTCCCTAAACAGAACTCTCTGTGCCCACAGACTTCAGGGTAAAACCCAAGCTCTTCCCAGCCTGGGCTCTGAAGACTCACAAACTCTCCCCCATGTGGCTCCACCTACACATCACTCAACCTGCCCTGAACAACATGTGATTCCTCACTGCTCCAGTTTCTCCCATGTCTAGGCCTTAGACCATAATGCTCTTTGCTTGGAATGTTCTTCCTAAATTAGTAAGCTGTCACTCATGAAGATTCAGCTCACAATGTAGCTGTAATATGAAATCATTTCTAACATTTTATTTAGGGAATTCTCTGTCTTGCTTTTTCCTGGTGCCTAGCAGTGTTGAATAAATAGTTATTGATTAAATGAATGTGTGTGAAATTCACAAATGCGGGGAGGAGAGAAAGGTTTAATGAGAAAGCCAAATGGATAAGCATTTGAAAATTATTAAATTTTAAAATATCAGTTTATCTGCCTACAATCTGATTTCTGTACACGAATCTTTGCTCTGAGCCCCTCTCCTTAAGACCTGATACTTCGTCACACAATTTGCTGGGTTCTTTGACAGCTCATTTCCAGTCCAGCCTATTTCCACTCCCCTTTAGCCCAGCCCCTCAATTCAAAAAGGGCTTCTTCTAGGGATCCTGAAATTCCAAACTGGCACATTCTTGATCTCAGTCATCGACCACTGTTAAGCCAAAATTTCAAAAAGCTGCCCTGGCCCCCACATGACCCAGATCAAGTCTCAGTGCCAAGGTCTTGTACTTCACTCTTTGATTTGAGGCACAATGGCCAATGTTTCTTGAAGGAGGCTAGTCATAGAAAAAGAGGACTGCTAAAAGGAATATGAACTAGGTAGTTGATGTTTGAGGAAAGACCCAGGAATAAGGTATGAAGGAACAGGAGTGTTGGACCCAGAGGTCAGGGAAGAAGGAAATTGGATCTGGAGGCTTGATTTGAGAGGAGAATGACAGAAGTGCAGGTAAAGGAGGGGACAAGGTGAAACTGACCTTCCCCTTAGATTTTAGGTAAACCCTCTGGTTTGTTGTCTCTAAGATGCGACAGAAGTACTTTATACTACATACTACTCTGATTTTGTCTGTTACATTTTCTCTTCCAGAAAACACATGTTCCCCCGCCCCTCTGAGGCACTAAAGTTAGTTAGACTCACCTCAATCTGGCCTTCCTTCTTTTAGCTAGGCATCATAACAGGACTTGAATAGGATAATATTCTAAATTACCCAGGCATCTTTTTATTTTTCCCAGAACATGCAAAGATGCAGACTCTCAACTGTTCAAGCATAGGAACTGTATCTTATTTTCTTTGCTGTCTTCCTGGTTGCCTAAAATGGTTCTTGGCATCCTGTTTTTTGTTGTTGAAAGAATGAACTTGTTAACGACTGAAGTGATGAATAAGGAAACAGTTGCTCATCACATACTACTTATCTGTATCATGTAATGTCTGCATCATTAGATTCTTGTTTTCCTCATTTGCTGCATCTTTGAAGACCTTTTCAAGAGAAAAGCAAAAATCTTACTTATATAAACATTTCCTTCCTGCTCCTTGAAATTCATACTTTTCCTGTGTTGCCATGGTTTTGGTCATGGATAGTGCCGCCATTAAGGATGAAAAAATCTAGTCATAAACAGAAATGCACATTTGAAAACTTGCCTCTCTGTAAGATCAATGTTCATATAGAAAATAATTCTAGCCATTGAGAACTGAATCATATTCATAGAAATATTAAAATATTGAAATATAATGGTAAGTAAAGTAAACAAACCTAGGTTCAATCTCAGTCTGCCTTTAACTGCTCTGTAAAATAGACAAATTTATTTACTTTTAAGTTCAGTTTCTAGTGGATAAAATAGGAGTATTAATTCTTACCTTGAGAGTGTTTATGAAAAATAAATAAGCGTGTAGTAAGCATTCAATACAAACTCCCCTTTTGATAGTTAGCATTTCAGAAGTACATTAGTGTTTTTATATGTTTTTAAAACATAACTAAAACTACTAAATGGTATTTCCTAAGAATATATATATATACTTGAATCCAACAGCTAATATGATTAAGAAATGAATACTTAACTACACAAAATTAATTTAACCAATAAACTATCACCAAAAATCTAGGATAGAATTCTCTTTATACAAGGTGGGGCCAAATTAGGTTTTCAGTTGTGAGCATGCTAAACATAGTTTATTATTATATCATCATTTGTTACTTATTGTGTCATTTTCCATGAACAATTGTAAACCTAATATTGCCCCACTCTGTATTTGTAAGTATGATTATTTGTACTTCTCTTAAGCCTTTTGTCCACTGAAGGGTTAGAGTTAAATTTAGGGCTGATAGTAGAGGTGAGGATTAGTGGTTCCCCTCTGGGAACCAAGATAAGAGGTGTGGTGGGTTCGTGAATTAAATTCTACTTAGTGAATTTTCCATTTTTTAGAAACTGGCTCTTTTTGATACCAATGAAATTCAATGCCAGTAACACCAAAAATAAACCTCATATGAGGAAGAATGATCCAAGTAGGTTATAAAGTAGGTAAAATGAGGAAAATGGTCTTCTCTAGGTTAGACATGTTTGGCTTATTTGATAAGATATGGGTTTTCAAGGCCATGGAAAGAAAGTCAGATATTTCAGAATGCAGAGACTTAACTGTAACCCATCAAACATGCCAAACCTTAAAACTTTTAGAAAGACAAGACCTTATATCAGACTTCCAGGGGAGTAGAGGTTATAAATACCACCATTTTTATTTCATAAGAAAACCTTGCCCAAAATAGTGGGGAGGTAGAGGACAGGGTATTCAAACAAAAATTAAATCAAGTTTATAGTAACTATTTTAATAAACTATAGAAGTATAATTTGTAGAAGAAGAATAAAACAGCCAATGCATTTCAGATTATATGTTTTTGTAATCTTTTAAGACAAAGTTATAAAATGATGGCATGGTTCTGCTCTGAGTATTATTGTGTTAATTTTTTTGCAGATTCTCTCAATGTCTGGTTATTATTTAATGTTAAGGAAAGTAAACTGTGACTTAGATTGATATACTTTTTCATCTATTTAGCAAGTATTTTTTAGTCTACTGTGTGCCAGACAAATACTCTTCTATAAAGTAGAAAACAGTGCCAAATAAAATACCCTCATAAAGTATACATTATAAAGAAGGAATCAAGTAAAATAATAATACTAAATAATCATCCCAGTTGTTTATATTATTATTACTACTAGAGGTCCAGTGCATAAATTCATGCATGGGTGGGATCTGGCCAAGCCTGTCAGGAGATGGATATGGCAGGATGTTGGCCAGCTGGCCCACCTCATTCAGGGTCCAATCAGGGCCCAGCTGGCTGGGGGAAAGGGGCCATGGGTGATTGGCCAGAGGGCCTCACCCCCGATTGGGATGGGGGGCCAATTGGGGCCAGAGCTCACTTGGGGGAAGAGGCCACAGGCCCATCAGGGTAGTAGGGGTGGGGCTGGCTAGGGGGAAGGGCCAAAGGCAGTTGGCAGGTCGGCCCTGCCCCTGATTGGGGTGGGGAAGCCAATCTGGGGTGGGGCTAGGCTAGGGGAGAAGTTGTGGGATTGTGGGGGCCCAAAAGGGGTGGGGCTGGCCAGGGGGGAGGGGCTGGAGGAGGTTGGCCAGCTGACCCCGCCCCTTATTAGGGTGGGGCAGGCAATAAGGGATGGGGCCAGCCTAGGGCAGTGGTCGTCAAACTGTGACTCGAGAGCCACATGAGGCTCTTTGGCCCCTTGAGTGAGGCTCTTCCATAAAATACCACAGCCTGGATAAGTCTATTTTGAAGAAGTGGTGTTAGAAGAAGTTTAAATTTGGCTCTCAAAATAAATTTCAATCGTTGTACTATTGATATTGGCTCTGTTGACTAATAAGTTTGCCAACCACTGGGCTTTAGGGGAAGGGCGTGGAGGAGCGGAGGTTCGCCAGCCACCCTGCCCTCAATCAGGGTGGGAGAGGCCGATCACGGGTGGGGCAGGCTGGGGGGAGGGTCCATGGGAGGTGGCCGGCCGGCCCCATCCCTCAAACTGGCAGTTTGCTGCCTGCAGTGAGTGAGTGGGCATCATAGCAACCGATCACTGCATATATATATGTGTGTGTGTGTATATATATATATATATATGTGTGTGTGTGTGTGTATATATATATATGTGTGTGTGTGTGTGTGTGTGTGTGTGTGTGTGTGTATGTGTGTGTGTGTGTGTGTGTGTGTATGTGTGTGTGTGTGTGTGTGTGTGTGTGTGTGTGTGTGTATATATATATATATATATATAATTATTATTAGTATCATTATTGTTGGTGTTGGTAGTAGTAATGGTAGTGTGTTTATGGAAGACCTGACTGGGAGAGTGGCAGGAAATGACTACACTGGCCATTGCTCATTCTGCTTAATGTTCCTTACTGTTCTGCTTTCAGGCCTTAGCACTGACTGGTCCCTTTTCCTGGAACACTATTTTCCAAGATATCTTCCCTCATCTCTTTCATGGATTGCCTGGTCACCCTATCTTAAATAACAACTCACATCTTCACCTCTCAATGCTGAATCCCCCTTACCCTGCTCTATATTTTTATCCCACAGCATGTATCACCTCTAATCTACTATGTAATCTATAACTTTTACTTTTTATATATCCTCCTCATAGAATATAAGCTTTGTAAAGTCAGGGATCTTAATCTTACATGTTTGTTGGATTAGTCCAAACACCTAGAACAGAACAAAGTAGGCATTCAATAAATATTAATCCAATGAGATGAGTTCATGGAGAATTTGGGGAAAAGATGTGACATGAGCTGGAATAGTTTTAATTGAATCATTGACTGCTGTGTAGAAAGTAGTTTGCTAATTGTTGGTACCACTGAGGAAGCAACGATATTATTATTAACATGTAAAACCATGTGATGAGAGTGGTAGAGTGGAGGAGGTGAGAAGTGGTAGACTATATCACAAATGAAAATTGTGTGCCATAGTTCTAGCCAGTGCAGCTGAGAGGTTAGAGCACTGACCTATGCACTGAAGGGTCACAGGTTCGATTCCCAATCAAGGGCACACGTACCTGGGTATAGGTTCAATCCCAGTCCAATTGGGGCTTATGGGGAGGGAACCAATTAATATGATATTTCTCTCTCTCTCTCCCTTCCTTCCCTCCCTTCTACTCTCTTTTAAAATAAAACAATGAAAAACATATCCTCAAGTGAGGATTTTTAAAAAAATTATAATAAAACCAGGAGCTAAAAAATACTGTTTTATAATTACATCAGTAAATTGTGAAATGTCACCCACACGCTCAATCACAATTTCAATAATAATAGAGCCTTTAACAGATATCACGTCCAAAAAGGTAAAATTGTCTTCATTCTTTAGACGAATAATTTAAATTAATATGTTATTGAAAAACTAACAATGAAAACATTATTCCCATGAATAATCTGTGTGAGAGACAAAAGCACATCATCAAATAAGAAACATATGATGACAGTTTTTTCAAAGTGCTTTCTCTGTTTTTTACTGCACTCAAAATAGATTGGATTTTTAAACAAATGTATGGTTCTATTGTTAAAGCAACCATCGCATAATGATTGTGTCTCTTCAAAAAGAATATTAAAAAAATGTGTCTATTGATTTTGTTGGTTGAGCCCAGCAAAACTGCCGGGCTGGAAGGGGGCTGTCTAAACAGAGCCAATAATCCCAAGTCAGCAGGAACCACTTATCAACAGCAAACATTGTTTCCCAAAGGTGTGCCAGAATCCAGTTCAACAGAACAAGTTCCTTAGAATGAAACTCCAGAGCTAATTTACTCCAATATTAGATAAAATTCTAACAAGCTTGTTAATATGCCTTATCAGTCTCTGGAATAATAAAAGTAGCAAAGCAGATGAATAGATAGGTTATTACACATAGTCTCAATGACTGGCAAAAAAGAGAAAACCATGATATTTGAGGAAGGAAAAAATATATTTATGTGTATATTAAAAATATATATATGGATGTATTAAAAAACTAAAAATACTCAAAGCCCTAGTACTCTGGAGTCGCTTTGCTTCAACCACTCTACAACTTCTAAAAGTATTGCCATGTAGCTGCACAGGGCAGTAATCAGGGTTCCAGACATTTAAAAATGATTCAATTATGTTCAGTGGTCTCAGTTCTAAGAGATGATGGAGTGTCTAATACATTTTAGAAACATTTCTTTGACAAATGATTGGTTTTAATGGTCTTGCAACTGGGGTACTTCCAATGTTATGTAAAAAATCTTGTTAATTTTAATAGTGCATTGCTTAAAGATGCCAGATAAATGCATTTTTATAGGTTGTAACCTTTAGAGTTAAAACTACATATTCTAACAAAAGATGAAGCTCTTTGGCTTCTGCAGGCAGTTATGTTTATTGCTACTGATGATTTAAAATGGACCCTCATGGAGATGCTGGTGAATGAACCCAGGTCTTCATACATGGGAAGCAAGCACTCTACTACTGAGCTACATAAACATATCCTATTTAATAAAAGAGTAATATGCAAATTGATCACACCTCCCTTACACCCACAAGCCATGCCCACCAGTCTATCAGGAGCAAATATGCAAATAAACCTATCCAAGATGACTGCTGGCCACAGAGAACAGGAGGGAGGCTTGGGTTTCCCTGGCGATGGAGGAAGCCAAGCTTTCCACCTGCCCTTACCTGTGCTTAAGGCTATACAAAGTTTCAATTATAGAAGATACATATATCCCAACAGAAATGGCAGCAGCCACGAAGTGAGCAGAAGGCTTGGCTCTGCTCTAGGCTACAAAGCTTCAATTGTAGAAGATACATAAATCCCAGATACCAGGGCCTCTGCTTGGGTCACTGGGAGGTGTGGGTAGCCTACAAACCACCACAGGCCCCTTGTCCAGGCCACCCCACACCCCAAAGGAACCCCCACCCTGATCCAGGACATCCTTCAGGGCAAACCAGCTGGCCCCCTCATGCACCAGGCCTCTATCCTATCTAATAAAAGAGTAATATGCAGATTTACCATCACTCCAACACACAAGATGGCTGCCCCCATGTGGACACAAGATGGCCACCACAAGATGGCCAGCAGGGAGGGCAGTTGGGAGGGACTGGGCCTGCAGGGGAGGGCAGTTAGGGGTGACCAGGCCTGCAGGGGAGGGCAGTTGGGGACAAACAGGCTGGCAAGCAAGCAGTTAGGCATCAATCAGGCTGGCAGGGGAGTGGTTAGGAATGATCAGGCTGGCAGGTAGAAGTGGTTAGGGGCAATCAGGAAGGCAGGCAGGCAAGCAGTTGGGAGCCAGCAGTGCTGGATTGTGAGAGGGGTCCCAGATTGGAGAGAGTGCAGGCTGGGCTGAGGGACATTCCCCCCGTGCACAAATTTCATGCATCCGGCCTCTAATATATAGATATATATAGACCCTAGAGGCCTGGTGCATGAAATTTATGCAAGGGTAGTGTCCCTAAGCCTGACCAGGGATCAGGGTCAATTGGGGCCTTTCTTCCCTTGGGTGCCAGCTGCTTCCTGGTGTCTTTCTTTGTTTTTTGCTTCCCCCTGGAGGTCAGTGCACATCATAGAGGGTGGCCAAACTCCTGGTCAGTCCAATTCCCAAGGGGACTATTTGCATATTAGCCTTTTATTATACAGGATAATGTATAGACACAGATAACAGTGGTGATATCCAGAGGGCAAGGGAGGTAGGGGCTTGGTGGAGAGGGCAAAGGGATGGAAAATGGGGGTGGAGACTGTGCTTGGGGCAATGGGCACACAATGCAGAATGCAGATGAGGTTTTGTTGAGTTGTACATTTGAAACCTGTATGATTTTGTGAACCAATGTCATCCCAATAAATTCAATTTTTAAAAAAGATCAGCAATAGGACTAGTTAATCAGTCTTTATTTATTTTTATTTTTTTGCTTGCATGTCCCTAAAACCATTTTGAAAAACTATGTGGCCTCTTGCCCATTTTTTACTTTATGTCCAATTTTTTCTCTGTGAATTTAAATAACTACAAAGAATGTAAAGATTCTGATGTCTCATAAATATTGACATTTTAAAATAAGGACATTTATTTGAATCTTTTAAATATATCCAACAGACTCTAAAGGACATATCTCTTTGCTATTCAATACCATCCTTTTAAAAAAATAACATGTGAATAAGCTCTTCTTCACCAGTTGAAAACAAAACAAAACAGAAAAATATCTGTCTGGTGCTTACGACTTCTTACATGCCAATAAAAAGGCTGTATTAGTCCCAAGAGAGTGAGGAGTGACAGACTGAAAACTGAAGATAAAACCATAGTGCACTTTCTGTGGGAAGTACTGCAGGGTCAGTGGCCTGCTACTTTAGACACTGCAAAAAATGTTGGCTCACATCCACTCTTACACTCAGTAATTAGAAACAAATTGCTACTTTTAGTCTCCAGCCAAGCCACATATACTTGTGGTCTGTCTGTTTTATGAGGTTCTCGTTGCAATAGGCACTGTGATATCTCATACAAAACATATGATAGTGGGTATAGATCTCTCTGTTGATTCTAACATAAGCAATCCTATCTAATAAAAGAGTAATATGCAAATTGGCCATACCTTTGCTACACCCACAAGGCACGTCCACAAACCAATCAGGAACGGGGACGGGGCTGTGGCGTGTGCAAGGTGGGGGGCAGGACTGCGGCACACGCGAGGCAGGGGGCAGGGCCACACGCAGCGTAAGGGAGGCTGTGTGTGGCACACAGGCGGCCCAAGTATGGGACGCCCCAGGAGCTGGGTGGTCACCACTGGGGCAAAGGCCTGGACTGGGGTGGGGGGGGCTAAGGTGGCCAGGGCAGAGCCAGCCATCAGCCCCATTGAAGGGTGATGGCTGGGTGCCCAAGGCCTAAAGCTTTGGCCAGGGTTGAGGGGTCATTAGGACATCCCCTGAGGGCTCCCAGTATGTGTGAGGGGGCAGGTTGGGCTGAGGGAACACCCACCCCCAGTGCACAAATTTTGCACACCGGGCCCATAGTCCTATATAATAAAAGCCTAATATGCTAAGTGTCCAGTCATCCGGTTGACCATTCAACCAATCAAAGTATAATATGCTAATGATATGCTAAGGCCGCTCAACTACTCTCTCACTATGATGTGCACTGACCACCAGGGGGCAGATGCTTCAACCTGTAGGTTAGCTTGCTGCTGGGGTCTGGCCTATTGGGACTGAGCGAGATATGCTGGACACATGTTGGAGTCCTCCCGTGGTCCCTCCCTGGCTGGCCAACCTCCCATGTCCCTCTCTTGCCCTGATCATGCACTAGTGGTGTCCTTTGGCCTGCACCCTCTTGCAATCTGGGACCCCTCAGGTAATGTCAGAGAGCTGGTTTTGGCCTGACAGTGGAATGACTGGTCACTATTAACCACACTGACCACCAGAAGGCAGACACTCAATGCAGGAGCTGTCCCCTGGTGGTCAGTGCACTTCCACAGGGGGTGTACCACTCAGGCAGAAGCTAGGCTCATGGCTGGTGAGGGCAATGATGGTGGGAACCTCTCCCATTCCCATGGGGAGCAGGCCTAAGCCAGCAGTCAGACATCCCCTGAAGCCTCCCTAACTACTAGAGGGCACAGGCTGGGCTGAGTGACCCTCCTGAGTGCACAAATTCTGTGCACTGGGCTTCTAATAGATAAAGAAAAGATTGACAATAACTTTCAACGAATTAGTCATATTTCTTTATGGAGTATCTTTAGACTACTATATAGAGGGCATTTCCATACAAATAAAAATACCCAAATAATAAATGTATTTTAAAGTATAAAATATGACAGACATTGATTCTTTAGTTGGGGTCTATAGGATCTCAGGAAGACTCACCATCTTCAGATGTCTCATGAGCTGCTGACATTATGTACCAAATGGTGTATATATTTTTCCAGAGAAAGGATCCAAAGCTTTTATTGCTTTTTGTAGGATCTATGACCCTCCCCTCTAAAAACTTTCTTAAAAACAACTGTTTTCAACTAAAACGCAGGTATAAAAAAATTCAGCATGTTTCTCATGTACTTTTAAGGACAATAGAGTCCACATATCTCAGCAATTCTCTTTCTCTGACCCATGTTCTAGTTAAATATTATCCGGATAGCCTGATAGGGCTAGGCCTGAATTCCCTTTAGCATAATGGACAAATTACTTGCTTGGAAAGAGACTCCTTGGGTGAAAAATCAGATTCAGCCACTAACTAGCTAAGTGAGCTCAATTAAACTAGTTAACTCTCAGGATCTCAGTTTTCTTATCTGAAAAATGGGACCAATTCTAGTACCTGCCTCCTAGGGATTAAGTGATGGTTAAGGAGATCATGTAAGTGAAGTGCCTACCACAGTGCCAGATCCTTGCCCTGACTCTAGTATTTCAGCAGCATTGCTTTTGATGAACTTTAATGAGTCACTAATAAAATACTTAATTTGGAATATTTTTATAATACAAATAACCAGCTAGTGGTCTTCTCTTTGCAGGAACAATTATATCACATTTAAAACACACTCGTATCTATCATTATCAATAGTCAAAGTTTAGACATCCATATCGTGATGCTCATGTCTGAATTTATTGTTTGGCTAAAAATTTTATATGTGAGCATTTTCACATTATGATTTTTTATTTGTTTGTTTTTAATCCTGTGGCTAAAGGAACAAATCTAAGTTGTTGATTAATGCATAATAAACCCAGTAAAATGGTACATCAGTTTTTAAGCCTCAGTATAAAATTGGAAAAAAAAAAACTTGAACAAACATAAATAAATGTATTGGGTTTATATTTCAAGGAAATATAATACACATGTAATTTGATGGGCTACTTCTCTTTCCTTATAAGAATAAGAACTATAAGAAAATTAACAAATTTGTTTGAAATGTTGCTCTTTTTCCCCCACAGCTCTGGTTGTGCGATTCCTGACCAAGCGGTTCATTTGGGAATATGATCCCACCCTCGGTAGGTCAAGTTTTCTTTTCTCCTACTCTCCAATCAGAGTGTCTGACCCTAAAGAGAGAATGACATGTTCTGTTGCGACGTTTTTAAGCACCTGGCAGATATCTTGGAAGTGCTTTATTGAATCATGTGGAGACTTCCTTGAAGAAGCTAGATGCATGTTGCTTGCTGTCTGTGCTTAGAACTCTGCAGGATTTTAATGCCCATAGGAAAAAATCAGGTCAAATCAGGGACAAGAAGGAAGTAGGTACAAATGATGGTCTTCCATTAGGAAATGTAGTATCATTCCAATGGCACACAGATGATACAGTGGGCATGGCTATTTTGATGTGAGATAGAATGGCATGTTGAGGAGAGTGTAACTATAATGGGAAAATGTATAAATAAATTGTGTTCTTTCCTTTCTTATCCCCAATGAAACTGCTTTGAGTTTATTTTAAAAATACAAAAGAAGATGCAAAAATTGATATATGTATCTTGAAAATGGCAATAATGTCAATGCATTAAGTATTTATCATGTACATTTTTCATCATTCAAAACAGGGTATTTATTGGAAATAATAGGAGCCCAGTGTATGAATTTGTGCACCTTGAAAGGAACTGTGTGCCCAAGGCTGCAATGGGCACGGGGGCGGGTCTTGGCCCATCCTCCGCATCCCTGCCCAGCCCCTCCTCCTTTGACTCCTAGTCCCCTGTCTGTAAGCAGCTCTACTCCTGCTGCCACCTCTTCCACACACAGATGGCACCAGCCCTGCTTGCACCCCCTGATGGTACTGAATGATTGGGGTTGGCATCAGCAGCAAGTGTGAGCCGGTTTGGCCCTGTCACTGTGTGCCAGCAGCAGCCCCTGCCTCAATCACCCCTTAAGAGCAGGGGGAGGTGAAGAAGCCCTCAGGGGCAATCAGGACCAGTAGCCACTGCTAGCACCCACTGATAGCACTAAGCGATTAGGGTCAGCATCAGCAGCAAGTGCAAGTGCCAGGTGGGACTGTGGCACATGGGAGCAAAGAATTTTCAGTAACCACCAGAGGCTTGCCCCAATGACAGTGACTGGCATCCCATCTTGGTCTGGCGTCCCTGCTCACCTGCTCCGCCATCCTGCTGTGGCCAATGCCTGCCACGTTCCATGCTCTGCTGCCTGCTGCTGTCACCCACCATGTTCCGCGCATGGCCCCTGGCGGTTAGTGCACATCATACTAACGGGTTGTTCCGTTGTTCCGCTGTTCTATTTGCATATTAGGGTTTTATATAGAGAGATATTTAGTTATCTTATAAATAATGCTGAAAATCCAGGGGCTCTAAGTTAAGTTTCATATTTTACTCTGAATGAAGCCTTTGAGCTTTTGTTTGTCATGCCCTCATTGGTTTCCTGAAGGGCACCAACATGAAACCCAGAGGAAGAGGGAAAGGCATACACTGTTTCACTCCCAGGCATGTGTTCCAGGCCCGATGGCCTGGCTGAGATGGTGAAATGGGCAGAGATGATTTCTGGGTGTTTTGTTCTGGGGCTGGTTTTGTTATTCCTGTTGTAGCTGTCACTTATGTTCAGTTTAAAAGGGAACTTTTTCTCCCTTTGGGCCTCCTTTCATTGCTTTACTCATGCGTTCACAGTGTTTGTTAAATGCTCCTATGTGTCAGATTATTCTAGATGCTGAGGATAAGTCAATAGGCAGAAAGAGAAAGCTTTGGCTCTTTTGAGCTCATTGACTAGTAAAGAAAGAAGAGTCAATAGCCAACTAAATGTGTCAATTGTGATAAGTACTCTGAAGAAAAATTGAACAGGTAAGGGGATAGAATGATTTTATTGTTTATTTCACTTTAACATTTTAATCTATCTGGAACTTACTTTAGTGAGAAGTATAAGGTGAAAGCCTAACAATTTTTCTAAATAGTTTATCAATTATTACCTTATTATTTATTAAATACTACACCTTTCCCCTCTACTTTTTGTTTATTTGTTTTTGTAAAAAAAAATTTATTGTTTAAACTATTACAAATAGTAGTACATATGTTTCCTTTTTCCCCCAATGACCTCCCCCCCCCGCCACCTCCCCTACCCCCCAGCACATGTCCTCTCCTGACCCCCCCCCCCCGCCCCGGTGTCTTGTATCCATTGGTTTTGCTTATATGCATGCATACAAGTACTTCGGTTGATATCTTACAGCCCCGCCTCCACCCTCCCTTGCCTTCCCACTGTAGTTTGACAGTCTGTTCAATGCTTCTTTGCTTTTGTATCTATTTTCCTCCCATTTCTTTTCTTTAAAAAATCTTGTATCTGCATAATAGAAATAAACATATAAGAACAAAAAATGTTTGAGTCTCAGTTTCAATGTCCAACAATTCTGAGTCCCAGTTTCAATGTCAAATAGTTCCTTGTGTGTACATGTCAGCAATGATATCTGGATGGTGGACAAATGGTGGCAGTGCAGGTCCCAGTCCTCCGGCTTGGTTCTGGGCAACCTGCAGGGACACACAGCTGCTGACTGCTAGCATGGCAAGGTGTCCTCAGCATCTTCCATCTCTGGACTGTTTCTCTTCTTATCTTCGTTACTGGAGCAGACCTGTCAGTTCCTCTTTGTTACGGAATCCACGTGGTCTTGGAGTTGTTTTCTGAAAATATACGTATTATCAACCAAAAGTTAATAAAGGAATCTTTTCTGTAAATTTGACTTGGGATTCTTTTTATTTTTGCCCACATGGTTTTCCTTTGGCTTATTTTGACACCATGTGTGTTTTCATGGGTGTCTTGCTTTCTGTGGCGGAGTGCAGAGCTCCTCTGAATCCGCGTGTTGCAGTAATTGGGACCCAGTGTTCTGGGGCTCTCAGCTGTTCGGTGGGTGCCGCAGCTGTAGATTTTCAGGTTTTTTTCTCCCCTCTACTTCTAACGCTGCTTTTTATAGTCAGTTGTCTTTGGACTCTCTTATGTAAAGTTACATACGATTAGCATATAAGCTACACACACCCTCCCGTATACTTTATCTTTAGATTACTTATAATACTAAGACAGTTGTTACACTGTATTGTTTAGGGGGAAATGACAAGAAAAATATCAGTACATGTTCAGTACAGACCCAACTGTTATAGACTGAACTACATAGTACATGTTAGCAACACATAATCTTTTTTTCAAGTATTTTTGATGCACAGTTGATTGAACCCAGGTATACTAAATCATTTACAGGTATAATGGGGCCATTTACACCAGGAACTAGTTCTAAATTTGCTTTTCACATCCTACACCAGTACCACACTCTTGATCATTGTGTACCCTTTAAAACACAATACCCAAATAGAGAAAGTCTTCCTTCTTTACTATTTTACAATATTATCTTGGCTACTATTTTCAGTTTATTCTTCCAGGTCAATTTTTAAAACTCTGTCATAATATGACATAATTTTTATTGGAAGGACGTTAAAACTATAAATTACTTTGAGAAGATTCACATCTTTATGATTGTCAATTTTTTAATCTAAGAGATCTTTACTTTCCTGTTTTTCCTTTTAGGTAAATTGGTTTTCAACATCAATAATTTTAATATGTTTTTAATATAGCCACAACCTAATTTTAAAATGATATAGTTGGATTTAAAAATGCATTTGGTTTTTTTAAAAAATCATTCATTTCTGTTGTTTGTTCAACCTAAGTAAGTACTTACTCTCTTCTTATATTTTTATTACTTATATAAGCTTTAGAAAGTTCCTGAGACTCTTAATGATTTATGGAAGTTCAGTGAAAAATACTAATTTCATTTAGTTATACCAGTACATCTCAGCAAAAGATGAAGCTTATAAAAATGATCTCATAAAAATTTTGAACTCTCTCTGAATATGTCCCAGTAATTACTATTGTTAATACCTTAGGTGAACTGATTTTCCTTTTTTTTTTTCTGTCTTATTAATTCTGAGAAACGATCGTTGTAAATAGAATTCTGCCATCAGTTTTCTGTAGTGCAGGCTTCCTCACTAGAATAATGAAACTGTTTCAAGTGACCTTGTACTGTACTGCTCTGAAAGGGTTGCAGCTGCTAAGCAACAAGAGCGTTGATCAGACTTCAGGAATATCTGTTGTATGACTCACTCCCAGGTGAGGCTTTCATGGGCTGATGCTAGAAAGTGGTGTGTGCTCACGTGTGAGAAGTCACGAATGTTCCAGCCTAGAGGAGTTCCCAATCCATTTGATCCAAGAGCTGTCAGCATTTCCAGAACTAAACTTCATACTCTCTTAGAGTTTTTCAAATCCACCACCAATAGAGAAGGCTACATTAAAAGGCAAAAGTGGGTACTTGAGTTATCAGGGGGATCACTTTGTAAATTAAATAATTGTCTAACCACTATTACACCTGAAACTAATATAAAATAATATTGAATATCAACTATAACTGAATATTAAAATTTAAAGAGCAAAGTGGGATATATGTGTGTGTGTGTGTGTGTGTGTGTGTGTGTATAATTGATTTTTTACAGAGAGGAAGGGAGAGGGATAGAAAGTCAGAAACATCGATGAGAGAGAGACATCGATCAGCTGCCTCTTGCACACCCCCTACCGGGGATGTGCCCGCAGCCAAGGTACATGCCCTTGCCAGAATCGAACCCGGGACCCTTCAGTCCGCAGTCCAACGCTCTATCCACTGAGCCAAACCGGTCTCGGACAAAGTGGGATATTTGCAAAAATAGTCTTGAATTCTGAATTCAGTGCCTTCCTTAAAAATGTGGAACAGTTTTTTTTCAATCTGAAACAGAATTATTGTTCCATGAGAAGATTAAGAGCATAAACACCATTCAACATACTAATAAAAATTGGAATATTTACTACTCTGAAATAATTCTATGAAGTAAATGTTTGCTACTATAATAGAAAGTGATTCCCAACTTTTTAGATGTCAGGACACAATGCTTTTGTTTTGATATGTGTGTGTGTGTGTGTGTGTGTGTGTGTGTGTATGTGTGTTTAATACTACAGATGTCCCCCCTTCTTTTTCGCCTTCTACCCCACTACCTGGTTCCACCCTGCCCCAGGCCTTCACCACCTTATTGTCTATGTCCATGAGTTATACATATATGCATATATAAGTTCTTTGGTTAATCTCTTCCTTCCCCTCCCCCCTGTTTGTTTTTTAATGGAGAGGGAATATTGTAGGAATTACAATTAGGGATGTAAACAAGGGGCAGAGGGTAAGGAAGAATTAAACTTGTCCCCTCAATAGATACTTGCATTCCATAAAAGAAGAAATATTTTTAACATTCAGGCGTTTTGAAGGATATAATAATCTAAGAAAAGTGTTCAATCATTTATTTACATTGAACAATTATAAATTTCCCTAAATTTTTCTCATTTCACTGTGGGTTAGTGAAATCTTTGACAGAGGCCAGCGCTGGTCAAGCACAGCATTTGAAAATCACCACTGCAGCCTGTGAGATTTGGAACTTACCATAGACCATCAATCAGGAATACTTCTTGATGGTGGTAGCAGCAATGTTCTGATTGCAAAACAATAGGATCCTGATTAGATCCCAGGAGAGAGTTGAATCTCTCTGAGAGTCAGATTACCCTCAGAAAATACTGAACATGTCAGAGAACACAGACAAAAGTTTAGATCATGTGCAATTGTGTGTGTGTGTGTGTGTGCGCGTGCGCGTGTGGGTGTGGTGTGGTGGTGTGTTGGGGGCATTTAGAGAGATTGCCTTTCAGTATTGATCACTACTTCTGCCCATAGAGGCACCCTGCTCTGTGTTTGAATGGATCATGGTATCTATCTGGTTAGTAAAGACTCAGACAAGAATGAGGGTAGGAATTGGGAGACATACTGAACTCAGTAATGACATTATTTGGTGGCTGGTTCTGCCTGACTGCATTTCTGCTTAGAGAGACTCATACAAAGAGAGGGACAAACCAGAACAAGTCTCTTCACTGAATATTAAAGCGGAAGTACTTAACCAACTCAAAGAACTATTCAATAGTTCTTTAATATTGGCACAGACAGAAACTTTGAGATCAGCATTTGACAAACAAGAATAAGAGTCCAACTAAGTAAATGTATCCACAATTATGTGACTGGTTTGTGGTTAGACCAGCAATAGAACTCAAGTCAGTACAATTTCCACTCTAGCACAAATCAATGTTACTAAATGCTGTTGTTGCTGTTTTGGCCAATTGTCCATATTAATTTGTTGAAATTTACTACAAAAGCTAAATTAGTGAAAGGATCAACCATATAGTACCTCTTTGAGCATCAATTTCTCTTAGAGTATATAAAATATACTTCTACTTATAAAAATATACTATTTACTGAATGTATGCTTTAAGCCATGTAACTCTCATATATAGTGCAATCCAGACATAATTTTTAATATGCCTAATTACATATTTGTACTAATATTGGTTTTATAAGTATACAACATTTTGGTCTCTTTAGAAATATCCTGTCTAATAAAAGAGTAATATGCAAATTTGACCATACCTTTGCTATACTCACAAGCCACGCCCACAACCACCAACAAATCAGGAGCAGATTATGCAAATAAACCCCAACCAAAATAGCTGTCACCACTGAGAGCAGGAAGAAGGCTTGGGTTTCCCCGGAAACAGAGGAAGCCAAGCTTTCTGCTTGCCATTGCCAGCCTAGGCCTCCACTCAATGCTACAAAGTTTCAATTATAAAAGATACAGAAATGGTGGCAGCCACTGAGCTGGAGAGAACAGAGGCTTGGGTTTCCCTGGCAATGGAGGAAGCCAAGCTTTCCACCTGCTGTTGCCAGCCTAGGCCTCCACTCTAGGCTAAAAAGTTTCAAACAGAAATGGCTGCCGCCAGGAGCAAGCAGAAGGCTTACAAAGTTTCAATTGTAGACATAAATTAATCCCAGATCCCAGGGCCTCCACGTGGGTCACTGGTGGGTGTGACCAGCCTGCAAACCTCCATAGGCTCCTTGCCCAGGCTACCCCTTGCCCCAAGAGAACCCCCACCCTGATCTGGGACACTCTTTAGGGCAAACCAGCTGGCCCCCACCCATGCACCAGGCTTCTATCCTATCTAATAAAACAGTAATTTGCAGATTGACCATCACTTCAACCACAAGAGGGCTGCCCCCTTGTGGTCAAAGATCCTGCCCCCATGTGGACACAAGATGGCCACCACAAGATGGCCAGCAGGGGAGGGCCGTCAGGAGGTTTCCAGGCCCTGCAAGGGAGGGCAGTTGTGGGCAATCAGGCCAGCAGGGGAGGGTAGTTGGGAGGGACCAGGCCTGCATGGGAGGGCAGTTAGGGGTGACAAGGCAGGCGGAGGAGGCAAGTTGGGGGCAAACAGGCTGGCAGGGGAGCAGTTAGACATCAATTAGGCTGGCAGGGTAGTGGTTAGTGGGTGATCAGGCTGGCAGGCAGAAGAGGTTAGGGACAATCAGGGAGGCAGGCAGGTGAGCAGTTTGGAGCCAGCAGTCCTGGAATATGAGAAGGATATCTGACTGCCTGTTTAGGCCTGATCCTACTGGGTTATAGGCTCAATCCCCAATAGGGGACATGCAGGAGGCAGCTGATCAATGTTTCTCTCTCATTGATGCTTCTAACTCTCCTCTCTAAACTCAATAAAAATATTTTAATAAATAAGCAGAGATTAGTTTCATAAAGTACCTAATACGTTGGGGTTTTTTTTAGAATTATCTTTAGAAAAACTAGCACATGGTACAGCCTTTTGCCTCTGTGGGCAACACTTCCACTCTTTTACTTTTAGTCAGGGGTGCTGAAGAAGAGAAGAAACTCAACGAAAAAAACGCTCAAAATGGCATGAAACCAACACTCGGCTTAGATGAAATGACTGCTGCCACCCGCGGCTACGTCAGTGGCAGACATTCCCTCATTTCCTGCATTTCATCGTTTTCGTTTCGGTTCACAGACAGCCAAAGAGTCACGCAACTTCATACAGTTTCCATTATGTTCTTTCCCCCCCTACTGCGGTCTTCTGTGGTTGAAATTCATATCCTATTTATCATGGAAGCAGCAGAGAAAAATGACCCTGTCTATCAGACTTTTGGTGCAAAGGGATGGAAGAGAGCCCAGGCTCTGTTGTCCGGGCTCCCCGGGGGAGGGGGGCTGATGCCAGCCCCTTAAAGAGGGAAGGCAGCACGGAGGTCACCCAGGACTTCGGAGGAGACATGAGGCGTGTGTGCTGCTCTCTGGGCCTCTGCGCCCCAAGCCGGGACTCTGGGGAAGAAGAAGGAAATGAATGACAGAACACTTAGAAACCAGTCGCTGTAAATGTTATTTTAGAGTATTATATCATGTAAAACAATAATCTCCCATTTAATTAAAAGAGTAAGGGGGTGGAAGGGCCTAGAATTGAGAATCAGACTTACCACATATGGATTGCATACTCCAGGAAAATGATAACAATATTTGTTAAAATATATTGACTATAATCTCATTTTAAAATTTTAATTCTCAGAAAAGACGTCAGCAATGTGCCATGCCCAGGACAGTAATGATTGCCCAGGGCTGGTGGCAGTTATGCTACTAGGTTAAATCTCCTTCTTGTAGTTTGTATTTTGAGTAGATTTACAGCAAAGTAACGTAAAACTGTGGTCAAAAAAGAACTATAAAATAGTTGATGAAATGAAGAAGTGAGTCAGGAACATTTGGTAAACATGGGAAAAACTAAAAGCACTGGCTTACCGGCTACCCTGATGTGAAAGAAACTTCTAGGTGTATTTGGTTTGCTGATTTGAGTAGGTTAGATGCAAAAAATTAAGCTAATAAATTATTACTTAAGTTAGCCATTCCCTTTTTGTCCTGCTACCATGTCAGATATATGTGAAGCCTTTATTTAACTTTCCCCACAGCCCATATTCTGACACCATTGCCCTCCTCTTTCCCACAGGTATATAATCCAACATGGTTGAAATTTAGCATAGTGGTTAAAAGCTAAAATTTCCAAAGCCAGCTTCCTGGGTTCCAATCCACTTACCTCTCGCCACTGTGTGACCTGTAGCAAGTTATTTAGTGCTGTTGTGCCTCAGTTTCCTCATGTAAAATGGAGCTAAGGGTAACACATAGTTAATGAGATATTTGTGAGAATTAAATGAGTTAATATGAGTAAAGCATTTAGAACAATTCTTGATCAAATGGTAAGCAGTATGTGCTAACTAATACACACACACACACACACACACACACACACACACACACACACACAGACTAGAGGCCTGGTGCATGAAATTGGTGTGTGTGTGTGGGGGCAGGGGGGGTCCCTCAGCTCAGCCTACACCCTCTCCAATCTGGAACATCCCTCTCACAATCCAGGACTGCTGGCTCCCAACTGCTCACCTGCCTGCCTTCCTGATTGCCTCTAACTGCTTCTGCCTGCCAGCCTGATCACCCTGTAACCACTCCCCTGCCAGCCTGATTGATGCCTAACTGCTCCCCTGCCAGCCTGTTTACCCCTAATTTCCCTCCCCTGCAGGCCTGGGTCCCCCCCAACTGCCCTTCCCTGCAGGCCCGGTCATACCCAACTTCCCTCCTCTGCCAGCCTAGTCACCCCTAACTGCCTTCCCCTGCAGACTTGATCACCCCCAACTACCCTCCCTTGAAGGCCTGGTCCCTCCCAATATCTCTCCCTTACTGGCCATCTTGTGTCCACATGGGGGATGGATCTTTGTCCACATGGGGGAAGCCATCTTGTATGTTGGAGTGACAGTCAATTTGCATATTACTTTTTTATTAGATAGGTGCACAGGAGGGGGCTAGCTGATTTGACCTGAAGAGTGTCTCAGATCAGGTTAGGAGCTCCCTTGGAGTGTGGGAAAGCCTGGGTGAGGGGCCTGTGGTGGTTTGCAGGCCAGCCATGCCCCCCAGCGACCCAAGCAGAGGCCCTGGTATCTGGGATTTATTTATCTTCTATAATTGAAACTTTGTAGCCTTGAGTGTAGGTCTGGTCCTGCCAGGGTGTGTGGAAAGCTTGGCTTCCTCCATTGCTAGGGAAACCCAAGCCTCCTGCTTGCTCTGTGGCTGCAGCCATCTTGGTTGGGGTTGATTTGCATACTCACTCCTTATTGGCTGGTGGGCATGGCTTGTGAGTATAGTGGAGTGATGGTTAATTTGCATATTAATCTTTTATTAGATAGGATAGTTTTGAAAAATTTATTTCTATATGTGAATACATTTTAAATTTGTGTAAATTTTATCTTGCTATAGCTCTACCTATAGAAGTAATCATGTTTTTCTTCCCCTTTAGTCCCTTAATGTGTTAAATTGCATTGATAGATTTTAAAAAGTCTTTTCAGTCCTGAAATAAACTCTACCTGATCATGACGTACTTTTCTTATTACAACTGTTGGGTTCAATTGAATAATATTTGCATTAGAATATTTTAATCTTTGAGCCTATGTTTTTTTCTCTTATTTCTCTTATAATACTTCTTATGAGAATCAACCTAATGCCTCATAAAAGGAATTGGATAGCTGACCTTTTTATATTTTCTAGAACAGCGTGTTTAATGTTTAATGGGAATCTTCTAAAAGCCAATTGTATGCAATTGCTTTTTATGATTAGGAGAAATCTACAATTAGCGTTTAAGTGTAGTTACAAGCTATAATCTGGCTAAGTGTTCTATTTCTTATTGTTCCAATCTATGCATTGTCTTCTCCCAGAATTGATTAGGGTTTGAAATCAGTTGCTATACAGTTCCTAATATTATTTTATTTTATTTCATCAAACTAGGTAGCTATTTCCTCTTTTTGTGTTAAATTTTGTATGATTGTACCTTCTCCCTTAATTTACTAGACAGAATTGCCATATTTTTACTTCCCCACCTCTTTTTTAAAAAATTTTTTTCAAGCACTGTGCTTTGATTTTTGCTGTCTTTACCTAACTTTTTCCTGCTGTTTTCTCTCTTCTTTTCTCATATCTTCTTGGATTTTCATATAGAGCAGCACTATTGGTATTTATTTTAATCTCTGGTTTCCATTTCATGTGCTAAGGGGCACATTCAGAGCCACCCAAAACTCTTGCACCCCAATAAAGCTTGGGGACCATTCTACCAGGGGTGGGGAACCTTTTTCTGCCAAGGGCCATTTGGATTTTTATAACATCATTTGTGGGCCATACAAAATTATCGACTTAAAAATTAGCCTGCTATATTTGGTCAAACATTTAATTAACTTATCTCTAATGCATTGGCAGGGCCAGAGCAAATGATTTTTCAGGCCTTACACAGCCCACCATGCTGGATGTTCCCCACCCCTGCCTGGTGCTGAGCTGCCATTGTTTTTCCACCCTGAAGAGGCAACAAGAGCAAGAGAACTCTGCTTTGTTCCATCTCCCCCTCCATATTGCCTAGCCCTCCTCTACTTTTCTTACCAATTCCCCAAACATCAGGGCCCATTTGCCTTCTACTGCCACAAGGGTTTCTCATAGTTTTACATGATCATTTTTTTATGGATAACCATCACCTTCTTCTAATACCTATTACTTTTCTAGGGTTGAGGTCTAGAAATAAATTAGCAGCTCCTGCTTATGTATCATCTTGTCTGGAACAGTAACAAACAGTGATTTCCAAAAACTGGATTTTTAGTATGAAGGTAGAATACATTCTGTAGGAATAACTTTCTCATTTTAGGATGTGGAAGCCTCATTGTAGAAGGCAGAGAGCATCAGGAAGTTGACCTCAGAGGAGATTAAAATCAGCAAGAGGCAAAGAGACTCTAATGCGCTATATCCTGAAAGACTGTTGCCTATTACTTCTGAGAACTCTGCGGGTATAAAGACAACACATTCCTGCACATCCTTTCCTTTCTGCTGTGCACATTCACTTACACCATAAAACAGGCATACTCCTGTGACAAATTTGTAATTTTAAGAATCAAATCAAACCATGATTTTACTTACATTTTTAGTGTCTTTTTTTTTTTTCCTCATTCCCTCAGAATCAACCTACCGACACCAAGCAACCATCGATGATGAAGTTGTCACCATGGAGATACTAGATACTGCTGGTCAGGTGAATAAGCAGTTCAGCTAAAATATTTTTTGGTTCAAATGAGATGTGCATATGAACAAAGGTTACTTTCCTATAACTAACCAGTAATCCATAAAGACGTTTTAATTTAATTATCTAAGTATTTCTATATCAATGTATTTGCAACAGCCTGTGAATGCATCCTTAAGTAAATTACTCAGTACTTCAAGGGGTTTGGAAAACAACATAACATTCATATTGCCCACCCATATTTTGAGGGGCACAGTGCAAGATGTTAATAGAGTTTCATGGTTAAAAGTGTTTTGAAATGATCTAATAAAGTTAAACAGGAATCTTTCTTTACAGAAGTTCTCAGAGCATTTATTATGCTTATGTGCAAAGTAAATCATTAAGGACTTTAGTATATATTACATCTAAATTTATCTGACCTCAGATTCTCTTTTCAGAATCTTTTATCTTAGGAATCTCTCCTTTAATATTCTTTCTAGACTTCACCACATCCTATTGAAAATATGAGCCATATCAGTAAATAATAACAATTTATTTACTATAAATTTGCTTTGAGGTCATTCAGTTTTGAGATTACCAACTGGTTCATAGATAGGTTTAGTTTCCAAAGATAGGAATGAGAATTAGGAAGCTGAAGGATTACATGGTGCTTATTAGTGACCTATGACCCCAAGAAGACTGGCATTAAAGTATTTAATACAAGAAATGTTCTTGCAAATAACTATATACTTTTATTTCTCATCACCATCTGTTTCCTATTCATGTTCTCACCTTCCACCCAGAACTGATTCTAAGCAGGGAAGTACATGCCTGCAGAAGTTATTGAGCCCATGAAGGCAACGCATTTTCAAATCACACATGCTGCCTTCCTAAGAAGGAGTGATCACACCCTTCGAAAATCACTTGAAATGAGTTTATATCATTATTGGGACTACCTAATTTAAAAAAGCCAAAAGCCCCAGACTCTGAGTTTGACTCTTCTATGCGATTATTCCATTTTTCTGCCCTTGGTGGCTAATTGTCCATAATCTGAAGGGTGAAGAGATAAAACAAATAAACAAAACAAAAAATCAAAACTATTTCACTAAGCTGTGCCTCTAATTCTGATCTCTAAGGGGTGGGGTAAGGTCTACTTTGTTACCTGTTTTCTAATTCCTTAATTGTGATGAAAACTCTCAGAGGCAGTGTGCTTAACTAAGATGGCACTTTCTTTATAGCTCTTGTGATTAAAGACTTAATGATGTAGCGAGAAAAATTAGAAGCATGAAGTTAAGGTCTAAGCAGGTAGAAAAGTTCTAGTTTCCTAAAATACCTTGCTATGTGTAAGTAATGCTTCCATTCCCAACCAATTTGAGAGGGTAAGCTTGTCAAGAACTTTTAATGACGCTGACTAGAAAGAATAATAATTAAGGGACCACTGTTAACATCAGCAGCATCTCTACACTGAGATTACTTCCAGGTCTCCTGACTGTTGTGTTTTTCTTGCCACCAGGAAGATACCATTCAGAGGGAAGGACACATGCGATGGGGGGAAGGCTTTTTGCTGGTCTATGACATCACTGACCGAGGAAGTTTTGAGGAAATGCTGCCCCTGAAGAACATTTTGGATGAGCTCAAAAAGCCCAAGAATGTGACTCTCATCTTGGTTGGAAACAAAGCTGACTTGGACCACTCCAGGCAGGTCAGTACTGAAGAAGGAGAGAAGCTGGCCACAGAATTGGCGTGTGCTTTCTATGAGTGTTCTGCCTGCACTGGAGAAGGGAACATCACGGAGATATTCTACGAGCTGTGTCGAGAGGTGCGTCGCCGGAGGATGGTACAGGGCAAGACAAGGAGACGCAGCTCCACCACGCATGTCAAGCAAGCCATTAACAAGATGCTCACCAAAATCAGTAGCTAGGCAGCTCTGTTCTTACGAAGGCCCTACGGAGGTGGGTCGGGTCATTGGAAACACTATCTTGTCCTTTTCCCTTTTTTATCCCCCCAAATAAAAGAAAATACCCTAGTCCTTACTCTAACTCTGGGAACTATCTGAGTTTCCCCTTGTTCCCAGACTCCTGTATGTTGAGAAGTTATATAGTGTTTTATGCTATTCCAGTGCTGACAATTACTTCCTTCTCTGCTTGAATAAGGTGCACTTCCATGCAATTTGAACATGTAATCACCAGAGATTCTGAAATGGCTGGGTTTGTGTTAAGCTATTTTTAGGCATCATCACTTTGCTACAGTAGGCTGAAATCTTTTCAAAGGCATTTTTAAATTCCTTTTCTCGTCAAAGTCTACAAATGATTACCTTAGACGTTCAAGATAATAGGAAATACAGTAAAAACGCAGGAAGAATAGCTGAAAGATTGAAGCATGGAATGGTGTCCTGGTTCCTATTTGAAGCAAGGATTTTGTGAATTATGTTATATTATCTTGTTTTTCTTGAACCCTTATTTTTTTCTTAAATTCAAACATGTTCTCACAAGGTTTTCCATTGTATAATAGAGATTCTAATTCAGTTGGTTCTCTCAATGGTCCATTTATTGATCATCACACCCTAACTTTTCTCCTGTAACTTCAATAAGAGTTCATTATAACAGAGGCAGTAGGACCCCTCCAATCAGATCCTGCTACGCCCTTTCTCACCAAGCCTGGGGTGAAGTAAAGACACTAAGATCTTTCCACCAAACCCTAACTTTATTGAATGCTAACAGAGGGTTTAGAGTTAGAGATGTCTGATTCATTTCTTTCTCTGCTTATCACCTTAGCAGAAAGACAGTAGTCCAAAAGCAGAAAAATTAAGAATGAGGCATCTGCTGGAGGGTAGGGGAGGATTGGGGGAGGTCAATGGGGCTGGGGGAAAGGAAACATATGTACTACTATTTGTAATACAATAAAAAAAATTATAAAAAATAAAATAAAAAACATTTTCTAATAAAATAAAAAAAAGAATGAAGCTGAACTAGTCTTGTGTTGGGGAGCCAAGCTCTGTGCCAGACACAATAAGAAAGCTTAGCCTCTGGTTCATTATGGTGGTTATAGGGCTTCTTTTAAGTCAGGTTGGGACGAAAGTAGGTTTATAGCTGTTCATGTGGAAAATAATTAATAAATAATAATACAAGAATAATCTGTGTTTTGTGTACGCACAACAATAAACCTACTTCTGCCCCATCTGTATTTTGGATAAATTAATTCACTTAGGAGAATTCAGAAAAGAACGGTTGATTAAAGTTCACTATACCCAAATAAATGTGTGTAAAACAGGTTCTTATATTGTGAAAATGCACAGTCTATAACTGATAAAACCTTATGATTCTTTTTTCCTTATTTTGCCCCCATATATCAAGATTTGGGCACTTTATTTTAGAAGAAAATATGTATCTTTTACATATGTGTGTATTTATAAATGCATAGATATATGTATAAAAATGTGTAAGAATTGGAGGCTTTAATTCACCAAATGCATTTGGACAACTTGGTGTAACTATTTTGTGTGAATATAATAAAAAGCATAATTTTCACATTCTCTCACATTAAAACTATCTTTCTTATGATAATATGAAATGTTTTTAAATTTTAATAGACACTTGAGGGGACATTCAAATCATACAGTTGATGAATCAGTGAATGTGATATAAAAAATAAGCTTCAGTTCACAATAATAGATATGAATTTTTAAATGCTCAGGTGCATATTTCATCAAATCCTCACAATAATCTTATGAAAGAGACAGAACTATGACTACAATTGCAGGGAAGAAGTTATTAAACCACAAGTTTGCATGTTTAGAGGGTAGAGGCAGGATTTAATCCAGAGAGGCAAAGTCAAACCTGGAGCCCATGCTGACATTTGTAAAATATTAATAGACTGATATATGACTCTTGTTCTTGAGCTGTAAGAACAAGAGTCATATATCATGATTCTTGAAGACATGGAAAGAAGAAAAATCGATAAAGACTTGCTTCAGTTATGCTTTCATTCATGAAAAAAATATTAATATATAAGTTGGAGATATAATTTGACACAAGTTAGTTCATTTGATTGTGTCTGAACTGAACCTTGAAGAATATATACAAGTTATTTGGGGACGGGGGAAGTGAAAATATTTTAGGCAAAAGAAATAGCATGAAACTAAAATGTGGAAATATGAAAGGTGATGGTAAGTATAATTGAAAGCAGTTGGAGAGCTACATATATCATATTTCAAGATAAAGGGGGAAGGATAATAGAGAGAAGGAATTAAAAGAAAGAAAAAATAAGGGATTTGGAGGTTAAAAAAGACAAGAATTCATAAAACTGCAGGTTTACATAACTTTATATTAATGGACCTAGTAGCTGACTTAGCTGTGATTAGTTTTCAGTAATATCCATTTAGACAGGGCAGGAAAAATAAAAGCAGAGTAAAATTGCTCTTTTTAATGTTGCCAGCTTCTAGAATGACAGCCTATTTCTTTCTCCCTACCTCTATTTGGGGATGAAGCTCAGCCAGTTCCTATTAAGTGCAAGCTTCTAAGAAGACATAATGAAGTATCCCAGTGCCATCTTAGACCAAACACTAAGGAGGTGAAATTTATAGTCACCAACACCAGCAACTCGCCTCAACACATGCATGCAAATCCAGACCTGTTAAAAAGGCGTAGAACCGATGGCTTAAGTCCCAACTGGTAATTACACAAGAACATGAGATTGCACAAATATAAATTACTTATTCCTCTCATGCTGCAGGCTCTTCCACAAATGAAGGTTATAAACAGTTGTGGTTTTTTAAAATAGTATTTTAATGATGGAAACCTGTGTGTTCTTGAATAATAATGATGGGTTGTTATCACCACATTACCACTACCAATGTTTGCTGTTTGGAATCGTTTTCCTTTTCTTTTAAGATTCAAAAGGCTTCATTCCTAAATATTATGCCTCACAGCACTGAGGGAACAAGACCATAATTCAGCATCTTCCTTTTCAGTAAAGTGTGATACTTACAAGTTGGTAAATGAAAACAACATTTTGGATTCTAACTATAAAACCAACCAAGCTTTCTTATTAAAACAGCCTATGCCCACCTTGAGAGTACTGTAATAAAAAAGTAGCCAGTTCACTGGGTCAGATTTAATCAGGCTCAAGATGAATTCAGTTGTCCTGAGCTAATAACTTATTAGGAGATTCTGAGGGGAAAAAACAGCATAAATCTTTTCCCACATAAGTTTAAAATGCTACATTTGACATATTCTATATTCCCACATCTAGAGCTCTATTTTTGTTAAACTACCTGCTTTTAGTGCTTATTACAAAATTACACTAAAAAGATAGCATGTTGTTAGTGTAAGAGTAGACATTTAGATTCATGAAAGAGAATAGAAAGACCAGAGGCAGAACCACATTTATATGATTGATTGATTTTTGAAAAAAGCACCAAGAAAATTCAATGGGAAAAGAATATTATTTTTAACAAATAATGCTGGAACAACTTCATAACCATCTGCAAAATAAATATCAGCCCCTAATTTACATCATATACCAAAATTAATTCTAAATGGATCATGGACCTACACATGAGAGCCAAAACAATGAAACTTCCAAACTAGACAACAGGAGAAAATCTTTGTGACCTTAAGTTAGGCAAGGATCCCTTAAAAAACAATAAGCACGGCCCTACCCAGTTTGGCTCCCTGGATAGAGCACCGATCGGCCTGAGGACTGAAAGGTTCAATTCTGGTCAAGGGCATGCACCCTGGTTGTGGGCACATCCCCAGTGGGAGGTGTGCAGGAGGCAGCTGATTGATGTTTATTTCTCATCGATGTTTCTAACTCTCTATTCCTCTCTGTAAAAAAAAAATAAATGAAATATATTTTTTAAAAAAACAATAAGCACAAATAAAAGCAAAGTTAAAAATTTGTCATTTTAAAAGACCAAGAAAACAGCAAGCCAGACTGGGAGAAAACTATGTGGAAAATATATATCTCACCAAGAATGTATATACATAATGCATAAAGAATCTTAGAACTCAACGACAAGATAAATAATGTGGTTAAAATATTGGGTTAAAGTTTTGAGTAGATAATTCATCAGAAATGATATATAATTTACAAATAATTACATGAAGAGATGCTCATTAGATATTAGAGAAATGCAAGTTAAAACCACAGTGTATTACCAATACACAACCAATATAATAGCTACAACTCAAAAAGACTGACAATAGAGGTCAGTGAGGATGTCTACATTCTGGAACTCTCATACCTTGCCAGTGGGAATGCAAAATGGTACAGTCATTTTGTAAAACAGTCTGGGAGATAATTATAAGTTAAACATATATTTAACATACATTCAGCAATCCTGTTCCTAAGTATGTCCCAAGACAAATAAATGAAAATCTATGTTCACCTAAAGACCTGTCTACTAACCTTTATAGTAGCTTTATTCATAATTGTTAAAAAAAAAATTGGCAACAGCTCAAGTCTCCATCAATAGGTGAATAAATAAACAAATTATAGTGTATGTTCACCATAGTTTGCTAATAGTTTGCTAAACAAGAAAAAGGCAAACTATTGGATGATTCTCAAAACATTATGCTAATTAAAGTAAGTCAGACTCAAGATTTTATATATGATAATCTTTCATTCACACAAAATTCTAGACGAGGAAAACAATAGTAAAAGCAGATTAGTGGTCACCAGAGTCTGAAGATAACAAATGAGAATAGACCACAAAGTGGCTCAAGGGGACCTTGTAAGATAATGAAAATATCCTATATCATGATGGTTATAGTGGTGATATGACTATATGCATTTTTTCAAGCTCATCCATTTGTGAAATTAAAATTGGTTTATTTATTGTATGTAAATTATACCTAAAAAATGCTGATTAGATAAAGAAACATCTGTCATTTGGGAATTCAGCAGGAAGGGCAAGTCCAAAAAAGCCATCCTGAAATCTATTTTAAAACAAATGTTCAACATCTCTGAATAGGTTTTTAATTTGCATCATTTCTATTTTTAATAAAATAATAATATTTTAGTACCACTTAAATTCTCCATGCTCCTATAACCATTTCAGGCTTCCTGGCTCAAGTACCTCCAATCAATGCAGATCCAGTGCAAGCGAAGTTGTGATTCTGTTCCCTTGCATCCAAACCATCTTATTTTTTCTTAGGAAATATAAACAAGTACTTGGGCTTTTTGAGTTTCTGTGTGTGTGTGTGTGTGTGTGTGTGTGTGTGTGTGTGTGTGGTCAATGTACTTACATGTTTAATGAGAGAAGAAAATTTGGTTTGTTCTATGAAAAAAATATTTTTTAAGAATAAAAACCTCACTGTTTAGTAAACAAGGGAAGTAGTTGATTATGCCTTCTTGATGTTCCTTTATGATTCATAAGACTCTATACACATTGTCGTAAAAAATTTTACTTTGTCATCCTCTTCATCGTCTCACTGCTTGGGGAAACAAATGGCTTATTGCAAAAAGCAAGGTAGTACATTGAAACAAATAAAGATATTGATTACTTCTATTTTCTGAGCTTCTGAGTCTATCCATATTTTGGTAGTATCCAACTATAATTTATGTTCCTAATGTTTCTTGTAAATTGGCTTTTGGAAGTGCTGAATAAAATTTCACTGGAAAACAAAGTTATAAATCATATTTAGATTTTCCAGCAGGTTCATAGAAACCTGTGTAACCCATAACATACCACCTTCCTTTATAAGGAATACATTAAACATAAAATTTAAAAAACAAATTTATTTTCAGCATCCTCTCACCTCTCCTTCTGTATCTCTCCACACATGCTGGTGCCCCCTCCCCTGATTTTTGAAACCCTTGACTCTATACCTTCTTTGAGGAGTAGGGCAAATTAGGAATTTTTTAAAGAAAAAATTTTTACATGTGTAACTAGTGATATTTCAAGTAGCTTAGAAAGTGAAATAAAATATTTTATGTAGACTGGAGAAAGAATGTTTTTACAAAAGAAACATGCATCGACAAAAGTACAATTTACAGGAAATGAGTTCCTATAAACTGCCCATAAATATACAATAGACAAAAGGGAGCTGGTGATTATCTAATCCTCCAGCGTTTCCTGGAGTAACTTTTTTTGAGTCCATAGAGTGCTACTAGTTACCATCTTATATAATCTTATATAATAAAAGGCTAATATGCAAACTGACCAAGTGGCTGCTATGATGTGTACTGACCATCAGGGCGCAGATGCGCAACACAGGAGCTGCCCCCTAGTGGTCAGTGTGCTCTCACAGGGGGAACACCACTCAGCCAAAAGCCAGGCTCGCAACTGGTGAGCACAATGGCGGTGGTGGGAGCCTCTCTCACCTCTGAGGCAGCACTAAGGAACACCGGCCTCTGGCTGAGCAGCACTCCAAAGGGGGAGCAAACCTAAGCCAGCAGGCAGACATCTTCTAAGTAGTCCCAGACTGCGAAAGGGTGCAGGCTAGGCTGAGGGACTCCCCCTCGCCCCAGTGCACGAATGTCATGCACCAGGCCTCTAGTCTATAATAATAAAAGTGTAATATGCAAAACGACCGATCAGCCATCTGGACATCCTTCCAGATGACCTTCCGGATGAAGCCAGCTGCCACAGTTGTGAGGGATCAAGGCAGCCACCAGGGCTGCAAAAGCCTATCTTGCAGGAATTTCATGAATTGGGCCTCTAGTTTAAGAAATAAAAAGGATTCTGTTTCAAATAAATTTGGGAAACAGTGGGTTAATGCAAGAAAAGCAGATTTCATTACTGACTTCCTTGAGCTTCATTATGCAATTAAGGTTGTGCATCAGTAAAAAGGTTTTAGTGGTACAGTATTGCCTAAAACTCACTGGGCTCTGGTGATGCATCTTGCAATACCAGTGTTCATTGAACTATATTTTAGAAAATAATGTGCTCATCTTATCTTTGACAGATTTCTTCTATATCATCAGGGCTTGCCTTGAATACCACCAGAGATGGAAAGTTCTCCTCTTCAGGAGGGTTCCTTTGTAGGACATGCTATTTTTTTAAGGTAGAGTTGCCCATTAAAAACATTTTGTGAGCCATATGTGGACATTAAAATTTTCTATTTTAAATTTATTAGACTATTTTTTTAAAATATATTTTATTGATTTTCTACAGAGCAGAAGGGAGAGGGACAGAAAGTCAGAAACATCGATGGGAGAGAGACATCGATCAGCTGCCCCTTGCACGCCCCCTACTGGGGATGTGCCTGCAGCCAAGGCACATGCCCTTGCCGGAATCGAACCTGGGACCCTTCAGTCCGCAGTCCGACGCTCTATCCACTGAGCCAAACCGGTCTCGGCAAATTTATTAGACTATTAATTGCCAAAGTTTAAATTATTGAAATTAAAAAAGTTTACATTTATAGTAAAAACAAAATATAAGGAATTCATTTTAATGTTTTATTTAGCCCAATATATCTCAGATATTATCATTGCAATATGTAGTCAATATAAAAATTATTAATTTATGAAATATTTCTTCTGCTAAGTCTTTGAAATTTAATGAGTACTTTCAATTTACAGTGCATCTCAATTCAGATCAAATATATTTCAAGAGCTCAATAGCCACATACGACTAGTGACTTCTCTATTAAAAGGCAGCGTTAGAATCTTTTAATATCTGAATCTAAATCCTTTTTTATTTTGAACAAATATAGTCACTAAAATATTGAAATTAGAGTCCTGAATTTTTTATGTGAATGTGCTCGTAAAAAATCACCTAATACAATCCTCTCAATTTGTAGCCAAGTAATGAAATAGCAATGGGATTGGAATTCAGGCTGTTACATCTTCCTAAGCCCCAATATATTGCCCTGCTTTAAATTAAAACATTAGGATTGAATTTATAAAAAGAATTGCTAGATTTACCTTTAAAAACAATCATTATAGAATTCCCATTAAAATTTGTCTGCCTCCTATTTATCTGAAGAAACCCAAAATACTAATTCGAAAGAACATATAAACCCCTATGTTCATTATGGCATTATTTACAACTAGAGGCCTGGTGCACAAAATTTATGCACAGGGTGGGGGTTTGTTCTATGGGGAGGCAGTGTGTCCCTCAGCTTGGCTTCTCGCAATCTGGGACTGCTAGCTCCAACTGCTCACCTGCCTGCCTGCCTGATCATCCCTAACCACCTCTACCTTGGCCCTGCCATAGCAGCTTCGTCTGGAATGACGTCCAGAAGGTCATTCAGCTGTCCAGTCTAATTAGCATGTTATGCTTTTATTATTATAGATTGCCAAGATATGAAAGCAATCCAAGTTCCCATAAGTAGACAAGTGAATAAAAAAAGATGTGGTACATAAAGACAATGAAATATTACTTGGCCATAAAAAAGGAATAAAATCTTGCCATTTGCAACAATATGGGTAGACATAGAGGGTACTATGCTAAATTAAATAAGTCAGTCAGAGAAAGACAAATACCATATGCTTTCACTTATATGTGGGATCTAAAGAACAAAAGAAATGAACAAACAAAATTGAAACAGACTCAAAGACAGAGAATGAACTGGTGGTTGCCAAGGAGAGAGAAGTTGCAGAACTGGGTTAAAGAGGTGAGTTACAAATTGGTGGTTACAAAATAACCAGGGGATGTAAAGTAAAGCACACAGAATATAGTCCATCATATTGTGATAATTATGTATGGTGTCAGATGTGCACTGGAAATATTGAGGGGAATAGGATGCAAAGTATATGATTGTCTAACCACTAAGCTGTACACCTGAAGCCAACACAAAATAATATTGAAAGTAAACTATAATTGAAAAATTATTTTAAATTGTTACCTCCAGAAAATTTAGTGTGTTCTTTTTTTAATAAAAATTCATTTTGCAAACACATTTTCCAGACTGCTCCTACTGCATAAAGTGATACCACCTGCCCACTTCTAGTGCCAAGCTAAAGAGCACCACTTGTCTGTTGCTACATTTTCACTGTATGAAGTACTTAAGTCAGCAGTGTAAACATAAAGTAAACTCAGCTACCACAGCCAAATTAGTGATGTGTTAGGCCTTCTCCATTCTCTCAGGAGAAGGGGCATCCAGCTTCCATTTTCTGCTCAGTTTTTGTCCCTAAGCCAGATAAATCACCATTTGAATTTTAGAATTCACTTTGCCAGTTTTTCTCACAAGCATATCTTATTGGACCTTGGGGGATGGGTCGGGAAATAGAAATAGGCAAGCAGATTTAATTATCTACATGACCTTTTCCAAGCTAGCTTTCTATGGAAAATTGATACATTTCACATCCATATTGACTTATTGTTAAAAAAATTACTCTAATCATTACTCTAATTCCTGGTTAATAATAAATATTATGCACAAGTCAACTTGAACACCAGATGAATGCTTTTCTGGGAGTAAAGGAATACAATACAATCAAAATATAGGTGAGCACAAAGCACGCAAAGCACTATCCATTCAAACTTCTCGGGGACAATGACAGAAACAAAAAAAGCAAGAAACATGCAGCAGTGGTGGCCTTCCCACCTGAAATTAAAAGTGAGTCAACATCCTGTCTCTAGCGACCATCTTGGCTAGAAAAAAAATCCATTAAAGTCACCACTCAGAGAAGGGAACAGAAATTATACTGGACAAATATAGGATTGTGATAAATGATCTGATCATGACCATCAAACATCATGAGCAGTTAAAGCAGATTGAAACTCTTCTTACCAACAGTGCATACTGGGCACCATTACAGCCCATAAACTATACTGCTGCACCTGAATTCTGCTGAGCCTAGAGGTAGCTACACTCTGGATACCAACTCCAGATGTTACTTCCATATTGCAAATCATGTCCTTCCTAAAGAGTCAAGGGCAACTCATGAGGGGGTGGGGATAATGTGGGATCAGAACCCATAATAAATAGCTCTTTCTCTTGGGATATCTTGGTCAAAATCTCTCCACAGCTTTGGGAACTATAGGAATCCCCAGGCTATCTTAACACAGCTGAGCGCTCTATTCCCTATGGAAATGTTTCTCAAAATATGACCCATGGAACACTTGGTGGAGTCATCTGGGATACTTGTTTAAAATTTAAATGCTGGACCCGCTCCAGACTTATGAAACCAGAATATATGGGAATGGAGCCCAGAAATCTGCATTTAAACAAGCTTTAAGTGATGATTGACTATACCAAAGCATTACAACCTCTTTTTTTGGGGGGGGAGGGGCATAAAGATAGAACAAGAAAACTATATCAGATATCTCAAGTTTACATTTTCTGAATAACCTATGAATCTTTTATAGGCTGGGAAGTATCTCTAAATTGTTAATTTTTTGCTGCCATACACATGGATCTGCCAGATGTTCTAAGAGTTTAATAAGAACTTTGAAGCCCCTGGCTCATTCATATAGCTTCTGGAGAAGGGGAGAAACTAGATTTCTAATGAAATGTTTCACCCCAACTTTATAATAATACTTGTTTAAAATGGTATAAAGAATTCAGGCCAACATTGTGTACTTGAATGCCAGTGTCTCAGTAACCATCTTATTGTTTTATATATAAACTAGAGGCCTAATGCATGAAATTCATGCAAGAGTAGGCCTTCCTTCCCTCAGCTGCCGGCACTGGCTTCCCTCTGGCACTCGGAAACTGGGCTTCCCTCATAGCCCTGGCTTTGTCCAGATGGTCATCAGGAAGGATGTCTGGAAGGACATCAGGTCTAATTAACATATTACGCTTTTATTATTATAGATAAGACACTGTCTTGAAAAAGCCTTGGCATCAATTTACCAGACTCCTTTAATGGACCACCCTTGCTTAATTTGAGCATAAATGCATCTAATATGAGGGGAAAGGAATTAGATATGTTAATTTTTTGATGCCATAAGGCAGCATCCCAAATAGCCTGTGGATAAACTGCTAAACCTCTTCAGTGATGTAAGACCCAGGATAATTTGTGCTGTGGAGAGAAAAAAGAGCTTGTGAGGAGGTGTGGAGACTAAATCCTGCTTAGAGAGAATGGTGATTTGGGCTATAGCCTAAAGTTCTCAAGGGAATAAGAGAAAATTGTTTAACCTGAGTGCTGGGAAAGCCACGGAGAAATGATTACAACATTATCTGAAGTTTTTTCCATCTCAAGCATCTGATTATTCTTTATCATTGAAGGAATTATGGATCTAGGTAGACATCAATGGCTCAAAATCCTAAAATCTAGAAAGTGTTGATCATTTGGAAGGAGGATTAGACTTAATACTCCTCAGTATGCAATAAAGCAAAACAAATTTCCAACCACTTTATTGGAAGTGTAGAGGAGAGATAAGCCTAAATATTTCCAGCAAGCAAAGAGTAGTATAGAGAAATTGATGAAAAGATATTTACTATACTAAAGCTTACTTTTACTTTTCCCCCTCAGGTGGAACTTCTATTATTTTAATCTGAGACAAACACTTTTTTTTTGAGGATGGTAATAGCACAGTCATTGTCACAAGCATGATTTCCATTTTTTTCTGGAAAGAATATGCCACAAATCCTGTTACTCTTATTTTCAATTGGATTCTTCCAAAAATTAAGACATTTCCACTTATGTCACACATTCAATGACCAGTAAATTCATTTTTCTTTTTGCCTTTTGGTAAATAAATGGTGTCTCTTGGTGATGTGGTATGAGGGCTCCTTTTTAACAGTGCCCTTTGCTCCAACCACTATTAGCCCCTTCAGTTACCACTGAGCTTCTCAGTGGTTCTCTGTGGTTCCAAATCCATCGCAGCCAAGCTTTCAAGATCCTTTCCCTCTTCCTCTGTCAGAACTCCCTGGCCAGCCCTGTTCTTTTCCCTTTCTCCTGCATGGCACGGGCTCATCGGCTCCTCAGAGTCATAGAAGTCAGAAACTTGGCTGATGTTTTTCTGAACTGGAGGAACTGATCCAGCTCAGCCAGCCGGTCATACTGACTTTTTAGATTCAGTCTGAAAAACAGGTTTCTCTTCTCATATCTGCAATTCACATCCTCCACAAAGGGCTTTTACTCCCACCAGTCACAATTGTACTCTGGGAAGAGATTCTTCTCATTTAAGGTCAGCCCATTTTCCTCTTCACCTTCCATGAAGTTGTCATCCACACCATCTTTTTTCTCGCAATGACTGCTCTTCACACTATTGCCTTGGAGCCTGGCTTCTTCCCTATTCTCTTTAAAATCCTCAGGTTCTCCTGCTGCTCCCACTTCCCTAGAGCCCCTTCATCACATTCACTAAAGCTTACTTTAAAAATCAATAACATTTTGTTTACTCACTGTTTAATTTGCTCAATTTTTGTGAACTTGATATTCATCAGTGTAGTTGACCATCTAGCCTTGTTTTTGCCTCTCAAGGTCCCTGAACTTATCCAGAGCAAGTTCTTCCATCCTGGGAATTCTCAGGAACTCTGGCTCAAAGAGGAGTAGGGTGCATTTTACTTTCTCCCTTCACGATATAGTCTTCCACATAAATATTGTCTCTTCTTTAATAAACTCATTCCTGTATCACATAAGAACTACATGACCTATATTAGTCAGTATATCTTCATTCATAGCTGACAGAAACTATGCAATCTGGCTTACACATGGGTAGGAAGGTAGGGGGTCAGGGCTTCAGGCATCGATGGATCCAGGGAATTAAAGTAGATGTTACATAGGATCTATGTGGAAAATCATCCCAACATCCACAGTCCTCTTTCTAGGTGCTTATTTTCCACCGTTATTTTTACAACTGGGGAAACAACCTGCCTGTGACTATGTTGCTACCTGTGCTTGGAACACTATTTCTCTACGTGCCCCTTTATACATTCAAGTGTTTACAATTAAAAGTCCAATTCTACAAAACTACTTTAAGGAAATTTAAGAAAAATGAAACAAAGGAAACACTAAAGATATTAATTGTGCTGTTAAGTATCATCCCAAAAATAAAAAAAGGAAGCAAATTTTAAAAAGGAAAAAAAGGAATCCACTTACATATCCAATTATAAGGGATTTGTTTAAAATTACATGATAGGCAAACACATTGCAATATTATTGACAAAGTTTTTCAAAAAGATGGGTAAGCGTATGGGGCCTTTTAAAAAATTATAAATGTAATATAAATTATACAAATAAATCTCAACCATGAGATATATAAAATATGTAAGAACTGTTCATACAAAGGAAAAAAAAGACAAAATGCTAGCATTGCTCTTTATCTGGATGATGGAGGACTAGTTTAGGTCTGCCAAATAACCTGCACATGTGTAACTTTTAAGGTAAGGTAAGAAAAATATACTATAACCAATATTAAAAATAAATACTACCTAGTCTTAAAGATACAGCTTAAATATCACATTTTCAATGACATTTTTGCTGACTTCTTTTTATCCTTCCTTGTTTTCACAGATTACTTGGTTTATAATGATCATTTCATTTTATTCAAATATTTTTTATCTTTATTGTTGAAAGTATTACAGATGTCCCCTTTCTTTGTCTATTTGTTTTCTCCACCCCTCACGTACCCCTCCCAGGCTTTCACCACTCTATTGACTTTATCCAAGGGTTATGCATATATTCATATAAACTCCCCTTTAATTTCTCTCCATATCACTTGTTAACTTGCATTGTGGTGATTTATGTTCTTGTCAATCTCATGAACCAGATCATCCTTCATTTGATTGTAGGTGTCATGCCTTGTTTTGGTTTTGGTTTCAATAACCCAGAAAACATGGTCTTTCTAAAACCTTGATATCATTTGCAGTAATTATATTAAATTGAAAGCATAAGAATCGCAGTTCTCTTGATTTTTAGCTACTACAACTTCTACCTTGTATATTAATGAGTTTCTGAGGATACAGCTAGGAACTTTTTAAAAATCAAACCAGCAACTAATCCATAAATAAGAGAAATCTGACTTCAGCTACCTGGACAAATTCAACCTCTGAAGGAAAATTGCCATTATTTCCAGAAAAGGGGAGTCTGGGAGGAACAATGTATCAGGGATAGAATTATAGCCCAATGACAAAGCCAACATTTTAAATTTGGGAGCATATAATCTGTGATCTTTGTCCAAGATAAAAATGTCATTTTTTATTTGACACATCTGCATCCACTCGGTTATAACCAAGCTTGGTTTTGATCCTTGATTCTAGTTGTAACTATGGAGCCAAAACCACCAGCTTCAAAATGTCCAGTTAGTGAAGCCAGTTGTTTGTTTTCCATGGGACCCAAAATAACTCAGTTGTTAAGAATTTTAAAATCTGAGGTTAGCAAATTGGTTTGTGGTCTTGTCTTGCCTGAAATATAACCTTAAATTCTAACTCTGAGTAGTTGACGATGAATACAATGATCTCATGTTATAGGGTTCAACCTGTCAGAAATCTGAAATAAGTAGTTGGTCTTACATCTCCGTTTCCCTATTTAAATTATTCTTTCAGTGTCTTGTTCACTCTCTTTTCTTCTCTCTCTCCCTGGCTTATTACCATTTGCTGTATAGCAACTGAGCAGGGTCAGAACTAAAACCTAATTTCAAAATAATCATGTCTTACTTATATTTCTTAATATTTTAAAGTGAATACATGACTTATAATAATACTTTTTAAAATCCCCTTACTTGGCATAAGGAATTAGGCAGATAGAATTAAGTAGAGGACCTCGAGGTGAGGAAGTTATCCTGGATTTTCTAGGTGGGTCCAATCTAATCACATAGGTCCTTAAAAGCAGAGACTCTTCCCTGGCAAGTCAGAGAAAGACACGTGACAACAACCCGAACAGAGTAGAGAAATGCCGACTAGGCCCACCAGTGCTGGCTTTGAGGATGAAGGGAAGGAACCATAAGCCAAGAAATGCATGCAGCCTCTAACAGCTGGAAAGAACAAGACATATATTCTCCCTTGGAGCCTCCGGAAAGGAACGCAGCTCACTGACACCCCGATGTTAGCCAAATGAGAGCCATGTCAAACTCTTAATCTCCAGAGGCTGAGTCGTGGGAGATTTTGGCTGCGGATCTTAACTTAATTCAGAATGGCTACTGTGATCTTTGTGGATAAGGAAAATGGAGAACTGGGCACTCGTGCGACTCCGAAAGACCCGCTGAAGCTGGGGTCCCGGCCTGCAGTCAAACCGTTAGATGGGAGAGCTCAGGTTTCAGCACCACATGTTGGCAAAATGTTTGATGCTCCTCCAGCCTTGCGGAAGGCTCCCAGAAAGGCTTTGGGAACTGTGAACCGAGCTACGGAAAAGTCAGTCAAGACTAATGCATCTGTCAAAGAGAAACAGACAACCTTCTCTGCTAAAACGGTGACCGAGAAGACTGCTAAAGCAAAAGACTTTGTTCCTGCCTCAGAGGACACCTATCCAGAAATAGAGAAATTCTTTCCCTTCAGTCCTCTCGATTTTGAGAGTTTCGACCTGCCTGAAGAACACCAGATCGCACAGGTCCCCTTGAATGGAGTGCTTCTCATGATTCTTTACGAGGAGAGGAAAGTTGAAAAGCTGTTACACCTGGGCCCCCCTGCACCCCTGAAGGCGCCCTCTCTACCCTGGGAGTCCGATCCGCTCCAGTCTCCCGCAAGCCTTCTGTCGACTCTGGATGTTGAATTGCCACCTGTTTGCTGTGACTGAGAGATTTAAGTTTCTTACTACTTATAGTTTGGATGTATTAATAAAGACATTCTTTCACAGAAAAAAAAAAAAACTCCTAATCTCCAGAACCAATAAATTAATGTTGTTTACATCACTACCTTTCTGGTAATTTGTTTGAGCATCCAAAGAAAATAAAAAACAGGTATGCAGTTAATGAGTGGCAGAGGGAGGATTAGACTCCTATTTTTATTAAGAGTTACTAATGTTTTTATTAATATTTGCAATTTGTCTATCACTATGTTAGTCAATTCACATATTATAGTTAGTCTATAACAATAACCTATGAGGTAGACATTGTCCCTGGTTTTCAGATTTAAAAAAAGTAAGACTTGAGATGGTTAAATTATTTGCCTAGGTTCGTGCGTGTAACTACCAGTCAAAAGAGCTGCCTTTGCTATTGACAGATCCTACATGTTCCCAGCATCCCATACTGCTTCCTAGCTCTGGGCTCTTGACTTCTAATAGAGACTGCCTTTAAACTCAGCCTGTTACAACATGGATGGACCTAGAGGGTATTATGCTAAGTGAAATAAGTCAGACAGAGAAAGACAAACACAATATGACCTCACTTAAATGTGAAATCTCAAGAACAAAATATTAACAACAAAACAAAAAAAAACCACATGAAACAGACTCATAGAACAGGCTGATAGTTGCTATATGAGAGGGTGGTTGGGGAAGGGGGTGCTGGGTGAAAAAGGTGAAGGGCTTGAGGAGTACAAATTGGTAGCTACAGAATCGTCACAGAGATGTAAAGTACAGCCCAGGGAATACAGTCAATAATGTAGTGACATCTCTGTATGGTGTCAGGTGAGTACTAGACTTAGGAGGGGATCACTTCATAAGTTATATAAATGTCTAATCACTATGCTGTACACCTGAAGCTAATATAATATTGAATTTCAACTATAATTAGGAAAAAATAAAATCAAAATTAAAAAATAATCACTCACCATAAAAAAAGACTCATCCTGTTATTAGTACAATTACGAACTACATGAAGTTTGTTCCAAATATTCTCAGGTGTGCAGTGCCTTTAAACAGCCCAGAGATCCTCTGTAATAGGACCTCTAACCCAGGCATGTTGTTAGGAGCTAAATTGTATTCCCCTCAAATTCACGTGTTGAAATGTTAACCCCAATACCTCAGAATGTGACTCTATTTGGAGGTAAGA
This sequence comes from Antrozous pallidus, assembly GCA_027563665.1. NCBI lineage: Eukaryota > Metazoa > Chordata > Mammalia > Chiroptera > Vespertilionidae > Antrozous > Antrozous pallidus. Next base: position 92,710,885 of record CM050513.1, read on the forward strand.
CCTTTAAAGGAGGAGTTAAGAGGTAAACTGAGCTTGTTGGTGTGGAGGAGGTCCCAAATCCAACATGACTGGTGTCCTTATAAGAAGAAGGGATTAGGAGACAGACAACACAGACAGAGGGATGACCACATGAGAATACAACAAGCAGGCTGCCATCTAGGCTGCTGTTTTTAGGCTGCCTAAAAACACCTTAATTTCATACTTCTAGACTCCAGAACTGTGCAAAAATAAACTTATATTATTGAAGCCTCAGCCCTAAAAAAAAAGTTAATATGCATGTCCTACCCCAAATTCATCCTAATCTTCCAGAGATAGATTTAATTGGTCTTGGCAGGTTTTGTGTACCAGATTCATGGTTTTTGTCTTAATGTAGATGAATTCTGCTTTAAGAGAATACAGAACTGGTTCTTTATAGATTAATGGGGTTTTAACAGATGGGGAAGAATCATCTCCAATAATTCAGGTGTATTCACAAAATGTTCATTTGAGTGTTATGTAAGATAATGATAGCACATCAGATAGCTGGGAACCAGCTTTATCCAGTTTCCATGCAAATATTTCTACTGGGAATGGGTCTATGACTGAGCTATGGCAGACACTAATGTAGAGGAAAGTATGCTAGCTTGCTTTGAGAGCCCCGTCTGAGTTCTGACCCTGCTCTCATCTGTGTCAGCTTTAGGCTTCCTAATTTTCCTGGCATTCCATTTCTTTTAGAGTTACATCCTCACCTTTTCTTGGGAGTTCAGACCAAAAAAAAAAAGCCTTTCATAAGAGACTTCTATATTATGGCTATTCTAAACACATTAAATACAACCTCAAAATTTCCTGTGTTGAATTTTACAATCAGAAAAGTTGCTTCCTTCAATGAGAAGTGAAAATTTTCTACTTCCCCTTCTTGTCTAAAATTCTATAAATATAAATCCTTTTCTCAGTGAGTATATCCTGAAATCTTCAAGAAAACATTATTTTAGTAGCTTTTTATGACAACTGCACATATGAAAAGTGGTACTTGCTACTCTGGTCTGGGTAAGTGGAAAAAGAAAATTACTGCTTTTGGGAAGAGAGGGTAAGGAAACTAGAGGCTGCCATTCTCATGATGCCAAGTTTTCTTCCTGGTCAAGTTTACCTACTTTCATCCTGCCTGACACATAGAGGGCAAAAATTCCAATAGTTCTTTGCTCTTCAATGTTTAACTCTCTTCCTGTGAGGAAAGGGGGCTTTAAACATTCCCAAAATGTATTTATTCATTCTCTAATTAAATATTTAGCCTTTAGAAAGACAATTATAAAATTGGTAACTATTTGGATTTTTCAAAATGATGTTATTTAATGTCAGTCAGATCAATCACAATTTCTTCTAATGTTCTCAGAGCACTAGTGACCTCAATCTCTTTTTCTCTCTCTGTTCCTGTGCCCAGAATTTCCAGGAAGCATCTTCATTCCATGCAGAGTGAAATGACCCCTGCACTTGAATTACAGACTCATAAGTTAAAAGGAGGTGTTTTTTTATTGACCATTTGTTTAATGACTCTGCCAACTTGGCTACAGGTTTTCAGGCACTTGGCATGAGTGCTCCCCAAGGGCTGACATTTGGCACATCAGCACTGAGCACAGTGTACATCCTCTGAAGGCCCAGATAGTGAGCACATTCTAGTTGCCACCTCTTAAAGTCTTAAACATTTTATGTCATCCACTCTGTACCATAATCATACATCCTGTTTATTATGAATTTTCATTTATATATTTGTCTTGTGTTCCTTTACTGGACTTTAAATTATTTCTGTATACATTCCAGGGCTTTTAACAGTACTAATAATAAAGTTAGTGGTCAATATTTTATTTTCCTAAAACCAGAAAAATGCTGGTCAGAATATAATTATTATGAAACACTTAGAATGTTTATCAATACTATAATGTAATATCTATGACTTAGATAATAAACACCATTAGATAAAAATAAACATTAATAAGTAATGAACAGCAGAGGGAAGACCCCTTTCACTGTGACACTTTCTGATCATGAAAGACTATTTTATCTGTAAACATCACCCATTACAATTCCTTCATTTTTCCTGAATAATTCAACACAACAGACAGTTCTATTAATAATTTAAAATTTAGTTAATATGATGGCAAGTCATTTTTTCCAGACATGTACACAATGAATCATAAATTTCCAATTATCATTGATTGGACTGGTGTCACCTAGATGCCACATCTCACGTTTCATGGCCATTATACCTTCAACTAGAGGCCCGGTGCATGAAATTTGTGCACTGGGGGTGGGGGGGTCCCTCAGCCTGGCCTGTCCCCTCTCACAGTCCAGGAGTCCTTGGGGATGTCTTAGTGACAGCTTAGGCCCACTCCCCACAGCCGATCAGGGTGAAGCACCACCCCCATCACTCTCTTACTTTTGCTTCTGGCTTCCCTTTGCAGGAGGTGACCCTGATGATCAAGGGAAGACAATGTCCCCATCATGCCTCTGCTGCAGCCACTGCCAGCCACATGGCTGCCTAAGCCTTGGCCCTCACAGCCATTGCAGTTTGACTGAGCCTTGGCCCATCCCTCATTGCCTGATTCTTGGGCCTGCCCTGGGCAGCAGCAGCCACCATCTGCAGTTTGCCTGAGCCTCAGGCAGCAACTGCAGCTTTGTCTGGAAGGAAACAGCATCAAGTCTCCACCCACACACGTGCACTTGCCATACATGCAGCCTCCTGCTGATCGGTTGTTGTGGTGTGATGGTGTGACTACCATTAGCATATTAGCTCTTTATTATATAGAATGTGTCTATGGGGACCCTCTTTGAATCAGAGGCTAATTGTGTACTGAAGTAAATACCTGTTGCTGTCCCAGACATTTTAGCATACAAGAAATACAAGAATTCAGAAAATGTTTACAACTTCTTTAATATATATGCAAAAAAGGTTTTTTTAATATGGTGGGCACTTGCTAATAAATAAAGTGACCATGTATACCATCCAAACAGAAACACTTCAAAGCAAAAGACAGAGTTATCAATGTTTGCCAAGAAAGTTAGCATAAACCAATATGGTACCTGTGTTCTTTCTATTCATGAATACACTTTTGTCATAGAATCAAGGAAAGGGAATTAGTGTTTAAAAGTTTATCATTACTCTAAGAGTACCATGATCATGATTTTTATTAAAATTTTGAAGTCTGTTTCTGTCTGCATAATTTCCCCCTGCCTTTCAGAATCCAAATGTCAGTTCAATACATAAAACTTATAGGGACGCTGAGCAGAAAATTCAACAGAGCTGTCTGACGCCAGAAGTGACTCCCTAATGCTGCGCCAGTTCCTTTGGCAATGCATGCGGCAGTTCACAGACACTGGGCATCAAACTCGGAGCTCATCCCCTTTCAAAGCTCTATCCCACACTAAACAATAAAGAAATTGAATCAATTTTGTCTAGACAGCATCAATGAATGTCAAAACATGAACAAACACCAAGACTAATGAGAAAATAAACTTGAAATGCTCACAATTAACTAAATTGCACGCATATCACCATATGGAGAAGCTCAAAATTAACGTTTAGGCTTTGCTTCTGCCTTCAAATTATGTGACTGTTGTAAATCCACAAACCAACCTCTGCACAGACAAAGCCTTCAAAAGGCATTCTGATTCTAGAGAATTTGAATCTTTTCTGAGAAAGAAATGCAATTTAAATAATATTTTTATCTCATATGGCTGAATTTAAAACACAAATCTTGTCTTACCACAGGAAAGGAAAAAAAAGAGTTTGAAATGCTTCTGCTTAGAGACCTTTGGGAAGGGAAGTTATTTCCTTCATTTTGGAAGGCTATTCCAACTGAACTAATGAGCACAGGCCCTGAGAGCTAAGGTGCTCCTTGGGTACAGACAGAGAGAGTAACTGCTCCTTTATCCTATGCAGCCTGTGTGTGATGATGGAGAGGCTAGACCCCGATCTAAATCAGGCACTTATCTTTGTACTACACAAGGCATAAAAGATTGATCAAGATCAATTTCTGGTGTGTTTGTTTTTATGAGTGTGTTACTTTTCCAGGGTCTGGCTGGTGAGAGAATCTTGTAACAAAAGCTTCTGGGAGGGAATGTTGCTGAATCAGTAGAGCTCAGTTAACGTTCTTCGTAAGAGTACTTCCAATTCTGTAGTAAAAGGGTTTTCATTCTAGGAAATGGAAAGAGCCTGCACAATATGAGTGTTACCATGCACCCCTGTAAAGAAGAAGCCTGAGTACAAATAGATTTCGTGCTTAGTTGAAGGTCACACCAGGTGGGTGGCAGAGTTAAGGAAGCATGATATGAGTACCTTCTGCTTTGTTATGCTACAGGGCAGTGAAGGATATTTTAGGCATTTCAAGAACAAAGTGTTCCTGCTGTGTTTCTTGTGAAGAACACTGTGTTTTAATGTATCACCTTGATCAGTGGTTCACAAAGTGTGGTTTCTACGTTGGCAGGATCAGTGTCTCCTGGGAACTTGTTGAAAATGCAAAGGTCTTGGGCCCCACCCCAGATCTACTGAATCAGAAACTTTGTGTAGAGCCCCCCCCCCACCCAAAAATATGTTTGCATAACCCCTTCAGCTAATTCTGAAGCATAGTAAAATCTGAGAGGTACTGTGCTCATTGTTTCGTGGAATCTGTATTATTGGCAACACATTTAGAATATTTCTCCTCTGCTCACAATTTTAATAAAAGTATTTTGAAATCAATGTATGTCTGATCATTTACTGGCTCTAAATAGTGAGGAAATGGCCTAAATTCATTAATGTATTCATTTCCTTCATTCAGACTGACCAAATGTAAACTTTATTCTATAAGTCATTTGTCGATGTTTTAGAGATGGGAGAAGGAGAAACAAAATAATCCTTGAGAAGCTCAAATATCCCAAGAAAATAAGAAACTATACTGAACCTTTTTAAAGTGGTACTTAGTAAATGCTATGTTTATTTAATGATTAACTGAGACCCTTCCTGCCATCACAGCCAGGTAGATATTTCAGAATTCCCATAGCCTGTGGAAATCTATTGCTCTTCCCAAGATTCTTGTGCATTGTTCCTGTGACCACATCTGTCTCCTGACACCTGATCTCTTTTGTCCTTGATCTTTTAGTCTCGATGTGAAGCAATCTTTTTCAAATTCTAAAGATCAAAGTAAAACAAAATACAAAACACTCATTCAAATTATTCACGAATGCAGTCAGTCTCAACTAGAGATTTGAAGGTGTTGAAAAAAGGGTTCTATATTGAAGCAAGGCAAACAGATTCCAGATATAGAGAGGATTTTCTGTACCTAAGAAATCTTTATGGTTTCCCTCTGCCTTTATCCCTCACAGCCCGTAGCCCTGTCAGCTCTTGACTCTGCTGGCCTCTTATCCCTTCTTTTGCAGAGCCCACCGTCTCAATTGTTGCTCATCCTCCTGCTTGCCACCATGCCCAGGAATTCCAGTTTCTAAACCTGAGTAAGATTTTCTTTTTCTTTTTCTTTGTAAACAAATAAATCTTCTCTAAGGGACACATTTGTACTGATGTTTATAATAACATATTCACCTCTTATAACCACAAAAAAATGGCATCCTCATAATCTAGTTGATGGCTAGCAAAACACTGTACTTGAGATAGTAATAGGACTCCCAATCAGACATGAGGGTGAGCATTCACTCAAGAAAATATTTATCTGCTGTGTCCAGAGCACTGCAAAGTCCACCCAGATGAAGAAGACTCTGTCTTTGCCTTTATGGACCTTATAAACTAGTAAATCCTCTTGGGGGAAGAAGTTGGAAGAAAGAGAGAAAACGCCACAGAGGTTGGACAAATTGCTGTCAACTTTCCACAAAATAATAATAAAAATGCTCAGCTCAGTGCTATTTCAATAATTCCATAGCTTCCAAGAAGCTGTTTTTTTGAGGCAAGACCCTAAGAAAAAGTTTAGGACCACAAGTCTAGATCTCTTCCTACGTGTTCCGTTGGCACAACGCTCTCCACAGCACAAAGATAAAGGAGACAAATGTCTGCCCTCAGAGAAAAACAAATGTTAACAGTTAATTGATATTGATTTAGTGTTGTGTTGGGATAGAGGTCATTGTTGATAGAGGACCAGACCCACACTGCAGGATGGGTGTGAGAGCGATGCAGATAAAAGGAGGGCAAATGTTTCAAAAAAGGATTATGTAAAAAAAAACATGCAGAATGAAAATGGCAAGTCATCTATTATATGTACAAGTTGGGAGCAAATCATAGGTACATATAGGCAAAGCTGCTTTGGCATAGAATTTTGTCATTGTCAAACATAAATGCAGCAGGTCCTTGAATAACATCATTTCATTATAATTTGATGAGATGCCAGTAGAACTTAACTCTTGCTTATATCAATTAGCCTGTGTAAGAATTGGTTTCATTATACATCATTTCATTTAAAGTCACAAGACCTATCAACAACATTAAGTGAAGACTTAACTATAGTTATTCATGAAATGACATAGATACATATGTCTACACTGATTAACAAAACCATAACTCCAGCATAATATGATTACAGCAGAATACCTTCAGGATACTTTGGAAATTTGCTGTACTCCATCTTCTTTTAAAAATCTATGATAAAAGTTTTTGTCGCCAAATTATGCTAAGTACTCCTTTCATCTAGTTATACTTTCTAAACTATACTTTTTCATAAAGTAAGAGAACGGGAGATTCTTACTCATTATAGTAAACTGTTACAAATATTGAAGATTGTAAGTGTATGGAAGAGAGGAATAGCAATCTTATTTCATTAGGATTGTACCTCTTCAGAGTAGTTTTTCGAGTGATCTAGACATCGCTGCATTTGGGCTTGGCCAGTAACAGAAGACTACACACCAACCACAGAGTCTTCTCATGTCCTAAACCACCTTATTTTAGGATCACACATGTATATCTGTCTTTGATGGAAAGTTGTTTTATTGCTAAACAGTGTGCAAAAGATAAACACGGCTTTCTCAAAATAGTAAAAGGCAGTACAACCTACCAGCCATTTTTATTCACAATGACTTAAACACAAGTCCCTTTCCATTCCTATTTCAATCTCAATTTACTCATTAGTCAAGTAAAAAAGTTAACATGCCAGAATGGAATAAATAGCAGAAAGGCACTGGATAAGGGCAACACTGAGAGGCATTTTATACTTTAAAATGATGAAGCACTTCACTTCCAGTTAAGGCCTGGACATTACTGCTGGGGTTTAAGATATTTTATTTCTCTTCTCTATAAGTTCTACTGTAAAAATCACCAATGACAAGCAGGAGCTGGCTAGTTACATTCATATCTATAATTAACTACACCTGACAGAAAATCTCATGTGGTATTTTTCAAATGTTCTTGAAATTTCTGATGCCAATTGTCGTGAAGACCTATATAAATTCAAATGATCACAGTTGTAACCAGAAAGATAAAAGTTTAATCTGTGAAATTCAACATGTAAGATTAAATACCAGAAAGAAACACAGATTATCTAATTCAACAACATTAGTTTATAAGGAAGGAAACTAAGACCAAAAAGGAGATGGGACATTCCTTCAGATCCCAGTCATCGAGTTAGAATACTGATTAGGAAACATTCCATAGCCTAATCTCTGAGCTAGTGTATACACACTAGACTAACACTACTTATATCAATTAGCTTGTGGTTAGCAGTGATATTTAGCACTGCATTTACTCATTCATCTTTTTATTTTCAGTTCTTCAGAAGGTTGCAGTGACATACACAGCCATCTTACAAAAGGGGAGATTAACATACAAAGAAATGTCTTACAGATGAAAGCAATCAGGCCAAGTGTTCCTCCTGTCTTTCAATGTCAATGTTGCCTAAATAGATTGCTTTAATCATTTCAATCAATTCTTCTTTCAGTGTTTATTAGAATTATAATACATTATAGTATATCTAATTTTAGTGAATTAATTTTGCATACTCCCTTGAAGCTCAAAAGTTTCCAATACCTTTCTTTAGGAACCTCACAGAACTCCAAGAGTCTTAAGAAGAGTATAAGCATTAAGCAATCTAAACAATGTGGAAAATATTGCACATGTTTCATTTCTAAAAGCATTATTATTAATATAAAGATTTTTTATCATTAGAGCAAAAATAAATATTTAATATAACCCTACCTCAGACTTAATTTGTGAGGGTTTCTTTTAGCAATAATTTAGAATGTGTGTGGTTATTTCTAGCTGACTTGATGGAATTCATTTTAAGGTACAAAATCCAGCATCAGACACTTATCAACATCCTATAATTTTCATAAGAAAGAAACTTCAGTTTCTATTTAGGTAGTCAGTTATCTTTATGAAACTTTGTGATACCAACCAACTTATGACTCCAGTCTTGAAAGCTCATTTAACAAGACTGACTACAATCAATTTCTCCAAAATTAACTTTGACAACCAAAGAAACATAAATACCATTCTTTTCAAATAGGAAAATGAATACACAATTTTTCTATTTTATTTAGCAATTAGTAATGAAAGGTCAAATTGTGTTCCTGGGCCAGGAAGTAGAATGAATATTGTCATACAGTAATTTAATAAGTGAATGAATGAGCAAATAACCTTGGTAACTGATTTCTCTATGGCTGTAGTGAAAACTGATTTGCCTGAGAAAGTGAAAGCTCTTGTTTTATTCATATGTGCTAGATTTCATATTTTACAAGTTGAAGCATAAACAAGCATTTACTGCTAACATTTTCAGTGTTTGCTGTTATGATAAAGGTGCTTAGGATGTCTGCAGCAATGGTGAACATTTTATTAAATATTAGAGGCCCAGTTCATGAAATTCATGCATGGGTATGGTCCCTAGGCCTGTCCTGTGATCAGGGCCATCTTCTCTGCTGCTGGCTGCTGGCAGCTGGCCCTACCCCTGCCACCACCCATCCTGGGTTCCCCATTCGCCACCAGGCAATCAGAGTCTGCCAGCCTAGGGGAGGGACTGACAGGTTGGCCATTCTCACCAACTTGCTGGTCCTGGCCCTGCTGTGGGTCACCCTCTGTGTGGGGGGCAATTGGCAGGGTAGCGGCCTTGGCCTGGCACCACCCACACCCCTACCACCCACCACTGGTTCCCCATTCACCACCAGGCGATGGGAGCCACTATGATAAGAGAGGATCATTGATCAGCTGTCTCCTGCATGCCCCCCAGTGGGGATGGAGCCTGAAACCCAGGCAGGAAATCAAACAGTGGCTTCCTGATTCTCAGGATGACACTCAACCACTGAGTCACACCAGCTGGGGAAGGCCAGTCAATTTATATTTCTAATGGTTCCTCAGATGATACTGAAGCTGTTTGTCTAAGACTTTGAAAACCATTCCTCTAGAGAACTAAGAAAATTCTCCTAAAAGTGTAAGCTTATTTAAGTTATGTGGTACAGTGCAATAAGTCAAGAAAAATATAAATTATATAAAAATTAGAAACATTATCTATTTTCAGGAAACATTATTTTTATGTAAAACAAGGGGCCCAGTGCATGAATTTGTGCACATTGAAAGTGAATTAATTAGAAGGTGGCCAGGAAGGTGGGACTAGGACTAGGCAAGAAGAACTGGACATGCCCTGGAGCCAACCTCCCACAGTCTCTTCGCAGCCAGCCACACCTGGAGTAGTGCCAGGGCTTGAAGGGCATCTGCAGAGTGAGCGAGATCCCTCTGGCTGGTGGAGTCCCTCAGCCCATCCTGTAGAATTGGCCGAAACCAGCAGTCCGACATCCCCTGAGAGGTCCTGGAGTGCAAGAGGGCACTCTGCAAAGTTGCTGTTGCCCAACAGCTCCTGTGTGGAGTGTCTGCCTTCTGGTGGTTAGTGTGCATCATTGCTACTGGCCAGTTACTGGTCGGCCAGTCACTTAGTCTTTTATATACATACTGAAGGCCTGGTACATGAAATTTGTGCATGGGGGTTGGGGGATGTCCCTTAGCCCAGCCTGTACACTCTCCAATCTGGGACCCCTCAAGGGATGTCTGACTGCCCATTTAGACCCGATACCGGTAGGATCGGGCCTAAACGGGCAGTTGGACATCCTTGTCACAATCCAGGACTGCTGGCTCCAAACTGCTCACCTGCCTGCCTCCCTGATTGGCCCTAACCACTTCTGCCTGCCAGCCTGTTTGCCCCCAACTTCCTTCCTCTGCTGGCCTGGTCACCCTTAACTGCCTTCCCCTGCAAGCTTGATTGCCCCCCAACTGTGCTCTCTTGCAGGCCTAATCTCTCCCAACTGCCTTCCCCTGCTGGTCATCTTGTGGTGGCCATCTTGTGTCCACATGGGGACAAGATCTTTGACCACATGGGCAGCCCTCTTGTGTGTTGGAGTGATGGTCAGTCTACAAATTACTCTTTTATTAGATAGGATAGAGGCCTAGTGCATGGGTGGGGGCCAGCTGGTTTGGCCTGAAGAGTGTTCCAGATCAGAGTGGGGATTACCTTGGGGTGTGGGACAGTCTGGGTGAGGGGCCTGTGGTGGTTTACAGGCGGGCCATGCCCCGCAGTGACTCAAGTGGAGACCCTGGGATCTGTGATTAATTTATGTTCTACAATTGAAACTTTGTAGCCTGGAGCAGAGCCAAGCCTTCTGCTAGCTCCGTGGCAACAGCCATTTCTGTTTGCATTTGTTTAAATTCTATTATTGAAACTTTGTAGCCTAGAGTGGAGGCCTAAGCACTAGGGCTACAGAAGTTTGGCTTTCTCCGTTGCCTGGGCAACCTAGCTTCTGCTCTCTCCAGCTCTGTGGCTGCTGCCATTTCTGTTGGATTTATGTATCTTCTATAGTTGAAACTTTGTAGCATTGAATGGAGGCCTAGGTTGACAAGGCAGGCAGAAAGCTTGGCTTCCTCTATTGCCGGGGAAACCCAAACCTCCCTCCTGCTCTCAGTGGCTGTAGCCATCTTGGTGGGGGTTTATTTGCTCCTGATTGGCTTATGGGCATGATTTGTGGGTGTGGCTTGATCGGAGGTACAGTCAATTTGCATATTACTCTTTTATTAGATAGGTTAGATATCTGAGTAATCCATGAAACAACTATGTGACGTTATGAAGCTCCCATGCAAAGTCAAAATGCAAAATTAATTTCCATATTCTGTGGTACACAATTAAAAATAAACTTACAAATTCTATACAAAATACTATCAAAATTTACTGAGGAATAAACTTAACAGGATATCTAAAGGTCTTTATACTGAAAACTACACAGCCCTGCACAGAGAAATCAAGAACCCATGTAAATGAAGGGATGTGGTAAATTCATGGATTAAAACTCTCAGTATTGTTAAACTGTTAATTCTCCCCAGTTTGACCTATAAATTGGAATACAATCTAATTATAATCTCAGCAGGATTTCACTAAAATTAGGCTATTTCTAAACTGTAAGTGGAAATGCAAAGAGCCTCCACTAGTCAAAAGTATTTGGACAAAATCATTGGAAGACACTATCATGTTAAGACTTGCTCTTAACCTATAGTAATTAAGATATTGCAATGTTGGCATAAGGATCAAACCAAAAAATGGTCCATGAACATTTATGCTTTTACAGTCAACTGACTTGAAAATAAAATAAAGTATTCAATAAGAAAATAAACACATTTTCAATGAAAGTTGCTAAAACTGGCTGTACACATGGAAAACATAATAGTTGGACATCTGTATTACACCATACAGAGAAATTCACACTAATGCACACAATGTAAATATTAAACTTACAGATCCAAATGTAAAATCCAAATCTATAAAACATTCAGAAGAAAATATATCTTTGAAACCTGGGTTGAGGCAAGTATTTCTTAGAATGCAGCCACCAATAACAACAACAGAAAAAAATGTTAGATCCCCGTTCATCAAGACAGTGTCAGAAAATAAATACGCAAGCACCATCTCAGAGAACGTATTCGAAATACATACAAATGAGAAAAGATGTGTAACCAGAATATATAAATAATATTTACAACTCAGTGACAAAAGGACAATCTTATTTTAAAACTGGGGGAAGGAGGGAGTAATTTTAACACTACACTAAGAAAGATACATGAATTGCATAATATGACCAAAAAAAAAAGCTCAACATATTAACTAAGGGAATGCAAATTATACCATAATGAGATCCACCCATTACAATGGCTAAAATTTAAAAGACTGACAATACTAAATATCAACAAGGAGGTGGAATGAATAGTATACATTATTGATGGAAATATAAAGTGGGACAACCACTTTAGGAAAAGCATTGGCTTTTTATCTAAGCTACTAGAGGTCCAGTGAATGAAATTCATGTATAGGGGTAGGGAGCCTTAGACCAACCTATGCCCTTTCACAGTTCAGGACCCCCTGGGGATCAGACCTAAGCTGGAACTCAGACATCCATCTCGTAGTCTAGGGCTCTCGCTGTCCAGGACCCCTTGCATCTTACTGCCCACCTGCCGTGGAGGTGGGAGAGGCTCACCCCACCTCCACTGGGCTTGCTAGCTGTGAGCCTGGCTTTTGCCTGAGCATGGGGTGGGTAGGGGAGAATGCAGCTCAACCACAAGCTGGGCTCACTGCTTCTTAGTGCTAGCCCCACCATCCACCCACTGGTGTGTGTGTGTGTGGGGGGGTGAGATCAGGGGCCAGGCCAGCTGAGGGAGGGGCTAAGAGAAGTTAGGCACAGTGGTCAGACCCTGTCCAGCCTCTGCAGAGGCTCCAGGATCGCATCACCCCCTGTTCCCTTGCCTCTGCCGAGGGATGGCACTGGGAATGGGCCTGGGCCACTGCCTCTGTGGCTGCCTCTGCAGAAGGGATGGCACTGGGACTGGGACCAAGCAGCCCCTCTCCCACTTCCTCTGTGGAAGGGGAGTCACTGGGACTGCCATGGCTGGCCTGGCAGAGCAGGCTCGTGCCCCCCTCCTGCCCACCCACTGGTCATTCTGTAAGGTCATCCAGAATGACATCCAGAAGGTCATTTGGCTGTCTGGTCTAATTAACATATTACTCTTTTATTATTATAGAGTAGAGGCCTGGTGCATGAAATTTGTGCAAGGGGTTGTTCTTCAGACCTCTCAAATCTGGGATATCCCTATCACAATCAAGGACTGCTTGCTTCTAACTGCTAGCCTGCCTGCCTGCCTGATTGCCCCTAGCCATTCTGCTGCAAGCCTGATTGCCTTTAACTGCCCTCCCCTGCTGACCTTGTCACCCCTAACTGCCCTCCCATGCAGGCCTGGTCCCTCCCAACTGCCCTTCCCTGCAGGCCTGATCACCCACAACTGCCCTCCCCTGATGGCCATCTTGTGGTAGCCATCTTGGGTCTACATGGGAGCAGCCATCTTTGGCCACATGGGAGCAGCCATCTGTATTGGAGTGATGGTCAATTTGCATATTACCTCTTTATTAGATAGGATAACCTAGCAATTCTCTTAGCAAAAATGAAAAGTTTTATTCACAAAGAAACTTGTACACAAATGCTTATAGTAATTTGATGTATAGTAGCTAAATATAATAGTAATAAACAACCTAACTGCTCATGAACAGGAGAATGGATGAAAAATTTTGGTACATACTCAGTAATAAAAAGCTATTTAGACATTATGCTGGATGAAAGAAGTAGGACAGAGTAGTCTATCTCTCATATGATCCTACTTATAAGGATATTTCAACCAAGCTAAACTACCCTATGGTAGGAAAATAAATCAGAGCTTTGATTGTCTGGGGTGGGAGTTATCAGAAAGGTCCCCAGAGAATTTGGGGAAAATCAAAATATTCAACACCTTGACTAGCATGTTGGTTTTATACATGTGAATCCATTTCTCAAAACTCAAGTTGTACAGTTAACAAGAGAATATTTTTCCATATGTAAATTTTACTTTAACAATAATAACAAAAACTGAAGTCCTAAATATGCTCAGCGTGATATCATGTAGTAGAAAAAACGAACAAAGAAAAAACCTTGCCCTGTGATCTAGAAAAGCTGAAAAAAGAGTCCAAATTCTACCTAGGGACTAAAAAATAATCTTAACTTTGCAATGCTCAGAATACCCACTTTAAAAAATAAGATGTTAATATTTACATTTCATTCAATATTTAAGTTCAGGGGCTCAACAAGTGAGTCTACTATTTTGTAGGCTTATTATAAAGTTCAAATGAGAATACAAAAGTGATATACAGATAATGAGACAGTATAAAAATATTATAATTTGTTATTGAGTCAAGTAACAGAAACCACCTCACTGCGGGGGGGGGGGGGAGGGGGGAGATATACTCAGCATTCAAATTAGAGGGACATCCTGTATAGCAGCGACTCATTTCTGCTTTTTGAACATGAAAGAACACAAGAGATCTTAGAGGATAGGGAATATTTTTCAAAGCAAACTGCATCAGCCCTTTTAGTTATGATCACAGAAAGAACTCTTATTGATGCAATTAAAGCTGGTTGCCAAGGGAAATAGCAAATTTAAAGTCTCTAATATCAAAAGCCTAAAGATCAAGAATTTAAATCCTTGGAGTAGAACAGCTGACCAAAAATGAATCATTAAAAAAAAAATCCAAATAAGAAAATGGGGGTAAAACCAGGATTGCAATAGATTAGTCCTATTTTCAATTTAAAGTTGTTCCATATGTATAAGAAATCGAAATATTAAATTTTCTAAACAGGAATGACAATTTATTTTTTAATTATTTAAAGTTAGAAAATATGTGCTTTAAATCCATAGTTCATAAAAGGCAGACAGTCCATTTGGTAGCTACTTCCATTTAGCTCTGAGTCTTAACTAGAACACCAATTATGTTCCTAAAATGCAAGAGACAAACCCCACCCCATCTTAAAGAAACTTGACTCCTTGAGGTCTAAACTGAATTTGTAAAATAGTTTTATCACTTGAACTACTTTAGTCTATTTTATTTTAATTAATACTCTTATTTTTTAATTCCAATACTAACAAATATTACATTGAATAATTTTTATAGGATATGAGGCAGGGGTGAGGACAGAATCTATTTGAAAATGGAGAGTGGAATTATTGAGGTGCTGCTCCTTCTCTGGCCTTTGTTTTTTTTCTTTCTTACTTTTTCTAAAGTAAATTCAAGTGACAAACCCTACAAACGGGTACATTGTTTATGTTTATATATATCTAACTGATGGTTCAATCTTTTTTTCCAATGTCATGGACCATCTTGTGAATTTAGGAAACCAATAGCTATCAAATAAAGATTCTAACAGAAATATTTCCAACCTATTAAGTTAAAATAAGATAAATTGTTAGATGTCCAAATTTGATGATATAATACCTCTAATGAATATTTTACAAAGCAAAGTGTTTTGGACAATTCTATTTGAGTATTAAGTATCCTTATGTTGGCAATATAACACAACTTGCACAGAAAGAAGGCTGACAAAAAGAGTTTGAGTCAAGTTGGGGTTTTTTTCATTTTCAAAATAATGAGATCTAATTAATCAAATGCCTGGGTAAAAAAGCAAGCAAGGACTTGGGGAATCATCATCATCATGGTAGTAAGTGGATTAATAAAAATTTAGAAATTTGTAACCTTACTGTTTACTGATGGTCTATAATCCACTTACATTTTCCAAGATTTATTTTATTCACCTCTTGGCACTAGCCCTTAAGGAATGTTTTCATATCCCCATTTAAAGAAGAGAAACTGGCATCAACATTTAAGTAACTTGCCCAAAGTTACATACCTATTAATGGCAGAGGCAAGATTTAAATCTAAGTCAGGCAAATATCAAGACCCATGGTTTGCTGATTATTTGGTGTGGGGTTTTTTTGGTTGTTGTTTTCGTTTGTTTGTTTGTTTAACCACTTCCATGACTGAATTAAGTTTTTAAACCACAGCATTTCAGTCTACCCTATTTCCTTCCATAATGAATTCATAGCCCTAAAGTAAAGCCAACCTCCTATGATACCTTGGCTTCCCCAACCCTAATGGAGTCAGTCATCATGTATAGAAGTATTCCTCCCTGTGGCTGAAGCATCACATGTAGTCAAGGGCCTAAAAAGTTCTTCTGCCTTCATATGAATATAATGATTCAAAGAGTATATTAGGGAATGCAGACTGCTGCAGTCACTGTGGAAAACAGGATGGAGTTTCCTCAAAAAATTAAAAATGGAACTCACATTTGACCTACTAATCCTACTTCTGGGAATATATTCAAAGAAACCAAAAATACCAATTCAAAAAGAATATATACACCCCCTATGTTCATAGCAGCACAATTTACAACAGCTAAGATCTGGAAACAGCCCAAGTGCCCGCCGGTGGATGAATGGATTAAAAAGCTGCAGTACATTTATACCATGGAATACTATACAGCTATAAAAAAGAAGGATCTCTTACCCTTTGAGACAGGATGGAGGGACCTGGAGAATGTAATGCTAAGCAAAATAAGCCAGTCAGAGAGAGACAAGCATCACATGATCTCACTCATATGTGGAATTCAATGAACAAAATAAACTGATGAAGAAAATAAATTCAGAGACATGGAAGCATGGAACAGACTTATGAATCTCACAGGGAAGGTGGAGGTGGGGTGGGTGGAGAGAGATTAATCAGGAAACTTATATGCATAGTAGAGGCCCGGTGCACAAATTCAGGGATGATCAGGTCAGGCTGGCTAGAGGGGAGGGGTCAAGGGAGGTTGGGTGGTCGACCCCTCCCCCAATCGGGGTTAGGAGTGTTGATCAGGAGCAGGGCTGGCCAGGGGGCGGGTCCTGGAGTAGACCCACTGAGCTGGAGCTGAGCATGGACCCCACGCTTCTCAGGGAGGATGGCCTCAGCAAGGAAACAGAAACCACCAGACGGCTCTGCAAACAGGCCCTGAGCTCCCCTTGGAGAGGCGGGCTCAGAGCTGGTGTCTCTATATGTACATTAGACACAGCCCAGCACTCGCCTTTGTCTGTTGGTCAAATCCATTACATACATTTGTTCCCTTCTTCTCTTTGAGCTCTTACAACAAATACAAGCCAATTGGAAGATGCAGGCCCCAATGGCAGAGGTAGGCCCCACAATCACCCGGAATTTAGGCCTAAGACAACTGGGTAGCAATCTCCACGGAAGAGAACACACTGTTTTAGAGTCTTAATTCTCCCCTAAAATATGCCCAGCTGCTCCTCTTTAGCAGGGATGGACTGAAATAAGAAACCAAAGACCAAGTTTCCTTTGAGGTGGGATTCACTGGGAGCCAGCTAGTGGTAAGACCCCTCACAGGTGGCTGCCTTCCCCCCAAGCTCAGTGTGCTCTGAGCTGATCTGTTTCTGGTGGTGCTAGGTGGCCAGGCCACCCCCTTCACCCTGCTTCTGAGCCTTGCTCACATAGATTTGGGCCAAAGCCTGATGCCCTAACTGGTGTCACATGGGGAAGGTTGCAATGGAGAGAGCCTTGGTGATGATTATCTTGGTGCCCAGCTGATTGAATTTGTCCCACAGAGCCTTCATCTCAAGCTGCATGCTAATGCTGGCCACCTTTGCGTTCTTCTTTACTGGCACCTTGGTGGCAGCCATGCAACTGGCCCGGGGCCCTCAGGCCCAACAGCAGTGCTGGTGGCAACCCCTGCAGCAATTGTGTCATAGCGACCAGTCATTCCAGTCATTCCACCATAACAGTTGCTGGGCTTTTATTATATAGAATAGGGGTCCAGTGCATGAAATTTGTGCACTAGGGGTGGGTGGTCCCTCAGCCCAACCTGCCCCCTCTCATATACCAAGAGCCCTCAGGGGATGTGATACTGACTGCTTACAGAGGCTTTCGGCCTTGAGCTGGGGACCCCCATACCTCTATGATCACCAGCTCCGCCCCTGCCCAGGCCTGCCCAGGCTGAAACCCTCTGGCCTAGGCTTTTGGCCTGGGCAGGGGACCCTCAGCCCCCTCAGATCACTGACTCCACCCCTGCTCCCTCAGCTCTGGTGGCTTACCTCATGGTGACCCGGATGCCAGGATGTCCCCAGGACACAGGTGCTAGGTGCCTATATATACAAATTAACCTCCATCTTTGTTGGGTTAATTTGCATACTCACTCTGATTGGCTATAGGCATAGTGGAGGTATGGTCAATTTACATGTTTGTCTATTATTAGGTAAGACTAGAGGCCAGGTACACAAAATTCTTGCACTCGGGAGTGGGGGGGTCCCTCAGCCTGGCCTGCACCCTCTTGCAGTACAGGAGTCTTAAGGGGATGTCTGATGATGGCTTATGCCCAATCCCCCTTGGGGAGCGGGCCTAAGCCGGCAGTTGGACATCCTTGTGCTGCTGCATAGGCGGGAGAGGCTCCTGCCACCGCTGCTATGCTCGCCAGCCATGAGCCCTCCTTCTGGCTGAGTAGCATATCCCCTGCGGTGCAGATCCTGCATTGAGCATCTGCCCCTTGGTGGTCAGTGCACCTCATACTAACCTATCGTTCTACCATTCAGTTGATTTGCATATGAGCCTTTTATTTATAGGATATTCGTAGCCCATAGACACAGACAATAGTGTAGTAAAGGCCTGGGTGAGTGAGGAGTAGATGGGGGTCAATGGGGAAAAAAAGGAGGCATCTGTAATACTTTCAACAATCAAGATACATTTAAAATAAGAATAAATAAATGAATAAATAAATAAAATAAATTCTATATAATAAAAGGCTAATATGCAAATTGTCCCCTTGGGAGTTTGCCCAACCAGGAGTTCAACTGACTGAGAATTTGACCTCTCACTATGACGTGCACTGACCACCGGAGGCTGACACGGAACAAAGGAAGGCCCTGGCCAGTACCAGTAGTCAGCAGCCAGCAGCTGAGGGAAGGAAGGGCACGGCTGGCCGCCGAATGCCTTGATCAGCCCTGATTGCTGGCCAGGTTTGGGGACTCTATCTGTGCATAAATTTCATGAACCAGGCCTCTAGTAAATAAATCAGTTTCCCTAGACCCTGAGAAGATAATTCAGTTGGTTAGAGTATCATCCTGATATGCCAAAGTTGCAGGTTCCATCTCCAGTCAGGGCACATACAACAAGCAACCAATAAGTGTGTAAATAAGTGGAACAGCAAATTCATATATATATCTGTCTATATATATACATATATCATCTATCTATTTTTAAAATTAATTTTAAAAATGTTAAGTATATTGCCCTATTTTTTTTTTTTTTATAATCAGGACAGTCTAAGCTTAAAGTTTGAAAAAAAAGTCCCGAGACCCCAAAAGACTTGTTAGGGATAAGCCTAATGGATACATTGTAAATTAACAGATATATCCAAATACTAATACTTTCAATGGCTAAATAAAACAAAAAAAGTTAGTCTGTTGCCATTGTTAATTGTTGGCACAAGTGAGAATACATGAGATGAAATATTTTGAATAATGATATTTGATCAGGCCAATCTCACAGCTGGATAGGAGTTGGGGCTTCAGAGTATTTGCAGATACTTTGTTAATTTCCTTCTGAGAGGGTTAACTTGAAAAGCAGGCAGACAGGGCCAGGATCCAGGTGAAACAAAGGCAGGTGGAACATAGACAAGGGCAGACACAGCAGTTTGAGCAGCCTCATCACAGAAACCAACCAAGCGGAAATAATGAAATATTTCTGGACTCAAAGCGGGAGGCATGGGCAACCAAAAGAGGGCCTGCCACAATAAGGTGAACTGACACAGAAACAGAGAGAGTTCAGCATAGGAACAGAGAAAGAACACATAGAAACAGGGAGAGTTCAGGTTCGATGCTGGGCAAGAACAATTGAGGGAATCAATCAGGTGACAACACTGATAGATACTGAAGCAAGATGGTAGCAAATATATACCACTGGACTACAAGGCTTTACCGGGTGGCAGCCCATTACTGGCCCCCACTCCCCATGTGGGGAATCTGAATCTTCTTGTAATAATTTTTCCACACTTTTTGCTTAAATCTTTTGTTCTTTGGAGCTCATTAGTCAGTGTCCGGAGACAGGACCATGGGGAAAAACCCTTAGCTCACCATTCTGGCGCTTATTTGGCAACAACAAAGGGAGAAACAAAGGGCATCATTTTTGAAGGAACAAAGGGATAATTTAAACTTAAATAGTGAGTAGTGATTCTACCCATCTTTTCCATTTTTCATTTCAGTATTATGGACTTTAAGTGTTAGATCATTTCTCAAAGGGAAATACCTTGTCCTCGATCTAGCTAACTTGTTTGGTCCTTAGTCTTGATGGTTTCATTTTTTAAAAGGTAACCATTACTTGCTAGATAACATGAGACCTGTACTGAACCAATCTGCCTTCAACAAATTTTAGAAATAAGTGAAAATAGAAACTCTAAACAAAAGAATCATATGGGAAAAGATTAATTCAGATCTCTCTCTCTCTCTCTCTCTCTCTCTCTCTCTCTCTCTCTCTCTCTCTCTCTCCTTTCACTCACTAAAGTGTTTGAAGTGTTCAAACATACTGGTTGTTTTCACGCTTCCTAGTCCCCCCTGGACAGAAAGTAATCTAACTTGTTTTAGCAGGCAAGTCTTCATCACTTCCCCCACAAATAATTAGTAAAGGAAGAGACAGTGGGAACAAGAAGGCAAAAGGGAATATTCTTTGGACAGAAGAAAAGGCTGTTAGGTGCCCTCAAATCATACAACATAAAATTTCACTGTGTGAGCCCAGCTCTGAACAAAAATAGAATTTTCTACTGCCATTCTAAACTTTGCAGCTTACCGTTGACTATTAGACATCTAACTACTTGGCTGACATTTAAACATATGGCTAACATATGCCAAATTTGTTTAAAATTGAGTCCAAAAGTTCAAATGTAGAAGACTAAAAGTTCTTATTCATGTTTTCTTTCTATATTCTCCTGAAGATAAATCAGCCAACATGACTGTGTGTGGCAGGGTTGGGGAGGGGGGGGGGCAGAGGGGAGATGCAGGGGGTGAGAGAGAGGAGAAAATCTTCCTTTGCTTTCCCTTCTCCTCAGCAAGTGGGGAAGCAAGGTGACCCCTGAAAGTCTTACAGCACAACAAGTCTTGACCAGTAGAACACGCATTTAGATGGCACCGTCCATCCAGAGCAAGGTAAAATTACCACAATTCCATGAAGGGGTGATATATTAGGGCAAAGTTTTTATTTTATTTTATTTTTTCAGTTTTTTTTTAATCTTTATTGTTCAGTTTATTAATTACATTGTTTCCTTTTTTTTTCACCCTATAGTTCCCCTCCACCTGGGACCCATCCCACCCTCCGCCCTCACCCCCCTCCACTGTCCTCTCCCATAGTTGCATGATTTTTGTCCAGTCTCTTGCTGCACTTCCCACACCCCCTTTCTCCCCAAGAGTTGTCAGTCCATTTTCTATCTATGTCCGGGATTCTGTTACATTCACCAGTTTATCCTGTTCATCAGCTTATTAACGCACTTTATTTTTAGATTCATTTGTTGATAGATGTGTATTTGTTGTTCCTAATTTACACTTTTATCTTTTTCTTCTTCCTCTTCTTAAAGAATATCTTTCAGCATTTCATATAATATTGGTTTGGTGGTGATGAACTCCTTTAGCTTTTTCTTGTCTGCAAAGCACTTTATCTGACCTTCAATTCTGCGTGATAGCTTTGCTGGATAGAGTAATCTTGGTTGTAGATTCTTGCTGTTCATCACTTTGAATATTTCTTGCCACTCCCGTCTGGCCTGCATCGTTTCTGTTGAGAAATCCGCTGACAATCGTATGGGTGCTCCCTTATAGATAACCAACTGTTTCTCTCTTTCTGCTTTTATTATTCTCTCTTTGTCTTTTGCTCTTGGCATTTTAATTATGATGTGCCTTGGTGTGGTCCTCTTAGGGTTCTGATATATTGGGGTTCGGTGCACTTCTTGGACTCCTAAGTCAATTTCTTTCACCAGGTGTGGGAAGTTTTCAGTCACTATTTCTTCAAATAGGTTTTCATTGTCTTGGTCTCTCTCTTTTTCTGGCACCCCTATAATTCGGATGTTGGTATGCTTGAGGTTGTCCCAGAGGCCCCTTACACTATCTTCAATTTTTTTGGTTCTTTTGGTTTCTTGCTTTTTCAGCTGAGTGGATTTTACCTCTTTGTATTTCAAATCTTGAACTTGGTTCTTGGGGTGCTCCAGAGCACTTTTAGGTCTTTGTATAATATTTTTTATTTCAGTCAGTGTATGCTTAATTTCTGGTTGGTCCTTTTTCATATCCTTGAGAGTCTCCTTTATATCCTTGAGGGTCTCGTTCATTTCCTTGTAAGACTCATTCATTTCCTTTGTGGTCTTGCTTATTTCCTTATAGGCCTCGACCTTTTGTTGGAGCCTCTTGAAAAGCCCTATAACCGTGGTTTTGAATTCCATGTCCAGTCGTGTTTTTTTTCCTCCATTTCTTTCACATCTGATTTCTTTCCATGTCTCTGCATGGTGGCGGCTTCCCTGAGTTGGTCAATTAGCTTTGTGTGGTAGACTTCCTACTAGGGACAGTGGCTCAGCCTACCCAGTTACCTGAGGTGGATATGGGCTGCACAGTCTTGCTGAAGTTAAGCTCAGGTTAATCGTTGTTAGCACTTGGAGGGGTTGACCTTCAGGCCAATTGTCTGTGAAGCTCAGCTGTGCTCAGGTTGGATGGGCGGAGTCTCCGGGCCAAGCAGACAGTGTTAGCTCCGCCCTATGCGGCCCCAGGGACCCTGCGCGGGGGGGCAATGGCTGCCAGCACCTCTGAGAGATAGCCGCTGCCGAGTTCCACCAGCTGCCGGGGAATGCAGACTCTCCCCAAATGAATCTGCACGCCCAATGTCTCACCCAGGGTGGTAAAACAAAGCAGTCTGATGGTGTCCCGAATGAGATAGAAAGTCGTAGAGCGCTCTCTGCGCCATCACGCAGCTGAGCTGTTCGCGCAAGCTGCCTTCTCCACAAGCCGGGAGACCCCTGCAGCGCCCGAGCCTCCCTCTGTCCAGTTTTCACCCCGTATGATAGTGGGTTCCCTGGACTTCGCCCAAAGCTGGAGAATCAGTCCAGTGGGAAGTCTTTGTCTCCCCGTTTGAGAAAACTGGCCGGTTTTCAGCCGCCCGCCCTCTCCACTGTCGTGCGCTCCAAACCTATCTCCCCGCGAATGTTCAACGCTGTCTGCCGCAGCTCCTCCGAGTCACAGTGTCTTATTTTCACTTCTTTTTGTGGAATTTTCACTCGGCCAGCTTTCTGGTGATTCTGGAAGGTGTTTGTTCTTTCGTTAAGTTGTAGTATTAAAATTGCTGAATATGACGCAAGATAGGTGTTTTACCTATGCCGCCATCTTGGTTCTCTTCAGGGCAAAGTTTTTAAAATAAGCAAACATGTAAAAGATTTCAAGGTTCATTTAGAGTTTTGGCAATTATGTTTATCCTGCATAGTAGTAAATTTTCAGTGGTAGGAAATATATAAGAAAATAAAATCATGTGATTGTATAACAATTCATGTTCTTACTTTGTGCCTAACACTTTTTAAAAGCTATGGATGATTTGATTCTCTCAGAACAAATCAACAAAGTAAATATGTATCATCATCTCCATGTTACAGATAAAATTTCAGATGCACTGAGAAGCTAAATATCTTGGCCCAGGCAACTGTGCTAGAAAACAGTGAAGCCAGGATTCAAACTAAGGCAACGTGGCCCCAGAATTTGTACATAATTATAAACATATAATTATGTTTCAATTAAAACATAAATTAATCCTAGATACCAGGGCCTCTGTTTGGTTGCCATGGGGCATTGCATGATCACCCCCCTAACCACTCCTGCAAACCACCACAGGCCCCTTGCCCAAGCTGCCCCATGCCCCAAGGGAACCCACCACCCTGATCTGGGACATCTTTCAAGGCAAACCAGCCAGCCCCCACTGTACACCAGGTCTCTATCCTATCTAATAGGAGTAATATGCAGATGGTCCATCACTCCAACATACAAGATGGCTGCCCCCATGTGGTCAGAGATCCTGCCCCCATGTGGACACAAGATGGCTGTCACAAGATGGCCAGCAGGGAAGGGCAGTTGTGGGGGGGGGGAGGCCCAAGGCCTGCAGTGGAGGGCAGTTAGGGGCAAACAGACTGGCATGGGAGCAGTTAGGCATCAATTAGGCTGGTAGAGGAGTGGTTAGGGGGTGATCATGATAGCAAGCAGAAGCGATTAGGGGCAATCAGGCAGGCAGGCAGGCAGGCAAGCAGTTGGGAGCCAGCAGTCCTGGATAACAAGAGGGCTCCCAGACTGGGTAGGCTGCTGGCTGGGCTGAGGGACAACCTCACCCTGTGCATGAATTTTGTGCACCGGGCCTCTAGTAAATTTATAAATGAGAGATACTTAGCATACTTGAATGATATTTTTAAAATATATTTTATTGATTTTTTACAGAGAGGAAGGGAGAGGGATAAAGAGTTGGAAACATCGATGAAAGAGAAACATTGATCAGCTTCCTCCTGCACAATCCCTATGGGGATGTGCCCTCAACCAAGGTACATGCCCTTGACCGGAATTGAACCTGGGACCCTTCAGTCTGTAGGCCAACACTCTATCCACTGAGCCAAACAGTCAGGGCTTGAATGATTTTATATTTCTAAAATTACCATGTAATCTTTAAAAGGGTGGCAGAAGATATAAAATTGACTGTAAATTAATGGCTAGGAACCCAGGTAATGACATCATTACATTGAAGCAGATAAGAACTTTATAAATCCCAGGCATACATTGGTACTGTTGCCAAAATATATATAAAATATGCTCTCTCACAAAAGTCCAAACTGAGAAGGCATTTACAATGTTCTGTGGCAAGTTTCCATACATTTATTTATTCAACCAGCACAAGTAAGCTCAAGTACTTGCAACTAGCATAGCCTGTTAACCATTTGTTCACTTATTTTGCAGGCAGCCAACTGGAGTCATAAAGCTGGCCAACAGAGGTTCCATAGAGACTTTCAAAGACTCTACCTCAAAGGATTGGCAGGTGGCCATCTTTATAGGTTTTGAGTTTCCTAAACCACAATCCTACCCAAGGGGCAGAGTCCCAAACATTTGTATTATTCTACACAAAGCAAGAATTTGCTAATTCTGCCAAGACCCATGAGTTTAAACACCTGCAGTCAAACTAGGTTTGCTTTGTGTTCCACCCATAAAGTAAAAATATTTGGGTAGCTTGCAATACATTTACCCTAGAAAACTTTATTTAGGCTAGTAGGCTGCGACAGTTGTTGCCTGAGAGGATAAAAAATGAGAATGGGGCCGAGATTGGTTTGGCTCAGTGGATAGAGCGTTGTACTGAAGGGTCCTGGGTTCGATTCCAGCAAGGGCATGTACCTTGGCTGCAGGCACATCTCCAGTAGGGGGCGTGCAAGAGGCAGCTGATCGATGTCTCTCTCATCGATGTTTCTGACTTTCTATCCCTCTCCCTTTCGCTCTGTAAAAAATCAATAAAATATATATTTTTAAAAAATGAGAATGGGAGTGGGGCCAAAGTTGGGAGCATAGATAGATTAGTGGAAACATTTTACTATCCCATATCTAAAACCAATAATCCAGTGTAATTAATAGTACTAACACTTAAACAAATGTGAAAAAGAAACTACATAAGTGATTCTTCTCTAAATCTTCTCAATATTACAGTGTGCAAGTGCATTCCCTATACAATAGGAAAATAATATGTCCTAGAGTTCTGGGGAATAAACAAAATTATATTTGAACTTAATACACTGCCAGACTTACAGCAAATGCTATAGTCTTTCAATAGCTTTAATCCTCAATCTATTAAAAGGCCTAGAATCAACCCATTTTATAGTGTCTTCAAACTCTAGTGAAGAGTATGTTAGTAAAGCAGCATTGTAACAACATAATATTTTCTAGTTATTTACTCACCAACATCAACATAATAACTGGGAGTTGAATAATTATGATGTGGTCCCCAACACTTAATTTATATTAACATATTTAATCCTCAGAAGAAAGCAAAAAATATCATGTTTATTCTCCAGATGGGGGAACTGAGGCATAGAGGCATAAAGTAACTTCTCAAGGTTGCACAAATAGTAGGGCTAGATGAGACATAAATAAAATTAGAAGTCGAACATTAAATATTCTTACTTCACCTGAAACAGGTGAAGAACAAGGGTCTTTAGTAGTAAAAATGATATTTTAATTAACTATCATTAATAATATACAGATTTTATATATTCCAAAAATCATAAAGGGTAAAGTCTTGGTATTTAATCATCACCATAGTTGTTATATTCTATCTAATAAAACAGTATTATGCAGATTGACCATTACTCCAACACACAAGAGGGCTGCCCTCATGTGGTCAATGATACTGCCCCCATGTGGATACAAGATGGCCACCACAAGATGGCCAGCAGGGGAGAACAGTGGGAGGTTTCAGGCCTTCAAGGAAGGGCAGTAATAGACCATCAGGCCAGCAGGGGAGGGCAGTTGGGAGTGACCAGGCCTGCAAGGGAGGGCAGTTGAGGGCGATCAAGCCTATAGGGGAGGGCAGTTAGGGGTGACCAGGCTGACAGAGGAGGGAAGCTGGGGGCAAACAGGCTGGCAGGGAAGCAGTTAGACATCAATTAGGCTGGCAGGGTATTGGTTAGGGGGTGATCAGGCTGGTAGGCAGAAGTGGTTAAGGGCAATCAGGGAGGCAGGCAGGCAAGCAGTTTGGAACTAGCAGTCCTGGATTGTGATAAGGATGTCCGACTGCCCGTTTAGGCCCGATCCTACTGGGATCGGGCCTAAACGGGCAGTCGAACATTCCTTGAAGGGTCCCAGATTGGATAGGGTGCAGGCTAGGCTGAGGGACAACCCGCCCCCTGCCCCCCGTGTATGAATTTCATGCACCGGGCCTCTAGTTTTAATATAATTGAATAATCAAAAGCTAGTGGAAGAATAATTAAAGCTGACACAATCTGGATCTAAAACCAATACTCTTTTAACATCTAAAATACACCCTCTCTGGCATTTGGCAAACTAGAGGTAATAAGGTGAAATTGCACCCTTCACCTATAACTAGATTAAAGACATTTTTACTCTATTCCTCACCTCAAAATAGCTGCTAATAACAAAAATTTAAATACAAACAAATAATCCTAAAATATAAACTTTAAAAAATATTTACCAAATAAGTTTGAAATAAAACAATAGAGTAATTCAAATTGACCAGTGTTCTAATCCTGTTTTTCTCACTTATCAGTGTAGTTTTGGGAAAATTATTCTGGGAAAAACTTATCAAATATTCTGCTGTTGGTCCTATCAGATAAATTTATCAAAATGAGATTGCTTTTATATTTACTTAATTTAAAAAGTTAGAAGCTTGTTTGAATTCTCAAAGATGTTTTTTAACCCTATTTTAATATTTATGAGAGGCTTGAATTTGCATGCTTAAACATGGAATTTCCCAGTAAGTTTTCATTGTTGAAGAAATCTTCCAATAAAAAATGCAGTGTATTACTCAGAACATTGTCTGAAATGATTCTAAATAATTATAAGATAATAACCAAGTTGCCCTATGCACGGACATGCAAAACAAGAATTGACTCCTGCTTCTTGCTTTCAGAATATCTCATAAAAACAAAAAAAATGATATTTGATCATCCTTTCTTTTAGTGCCTTCTTGAAGGAGACATTTTAAGTACACATTCAACCATTTATATTTCAGTCCTGCCAGAAACATTTTATGGTCCTTTTGCCATTGGAAGTACGAACTAATGGGTCTCTGGGCTGCAACCATCTTTATCTTTTCCTAGATAGAATCCCCTCGGCAGTGTGTGGCCTGTCCTCTCAAAGAGAAGACCCCAAGGAGGTCTAAGCCCTATTGCCTGAAGAGTGGTGCTCCTTTTACCACCCACAGCATCTGCAGCTCCTGGGAGCTCTTTGAAAATGCTGAGTTTGGGCCAGCAGGCATGGCTCAGTGGTTGTGCATCACCTATGAAGCAGGAGGTTCGACCTAGAAGCAGGACATCGCAGTTAAATTCCTGGTCAGGGCATATGCCCTGGTTGCAGGCTCAATCCCCAATGTGGGACCTATAAGAGGCAGTGGATCAATGATCCTTTCTCATCGTTGATGTTTCTATCTCTCTCTCCCTCTCCCTTCCTCTCTGAAATCAATAAAAACATATTTTGTAAAAATGCTGAGTCTCAGCACTCACCTCAGGTCTACTGAATAAGAATCTCCATTTTAACAATAGCCCTGGGTGACTCACATGCACTTTAAAGTTTGAAAAGCCCTGGTCTCCCCAAATCTGGCTAGTCATCAAAATCACCTTGGCGAGCTTTTCTAAGACACTAAGACTTGGATCTTCCCAGTGGAAATTCTGGTTCACTTAGTTTGGAATGGGTCTAAGTCTCTTTTTAAAACATCCAAGCTTGGTCAAATTCAGGAACCAATGTTTTTTTTATCAGTAATGCCCAGAAATTAATTCCATGAAGAGCAAATAGCTGTTCAGTTTCATGCAGAAAGTTGTTCTCCTCTAAAGTAAGACATGCAGATGTCCCTTTGGAGGGAAAAATTTTCATCTATAAAAGAGGAAATTGTACTTAGAGATACGCAGTGATTTGTTCAAAATTACATTGTTAGTACCTAATTCCAGGTCCAGGGATTGAACATAAACATTCTGCCTAAAGTGCAAGACCCTTCGCACCATGCCAGAACTGTTCTTTCCTTCTTTGTCTTTTATGATTATTGAGTCTAGATTGAAAATTTCCTTACTGCTCTGTGGTGAGAGAGGAATGTGGGAAGATGGATCGAAGGCCCCACTTTCACTGTAGGTCACAGGTTCCCTTCTCTCTGGAAGGGGAGTAAATTAGACTAACTGAAATTACAATTGCATCTTTCTTTTCTTATCAAAGCTATAAGGTGAACAATTTGCTAAGCTCTAAACTCTAAACTTGAATATTATTTTAAAAACTCATAAAGAAAGAAAATGCCCCAAGTTCACCAACCTAACATCACTTCTATTTTTGTATTGCTTCTAGGTTTGTGTTATATGTGCTATACACATGTATATCGTGGCAATTACTAAAACTTGAGCTCCAGTAATTCCTCAAAATCTCCCCTCCTAAAATAGATTGTGGTGACCTGAAAGTCCCTGTATTCACTGTGGTACAGAAGGACAGCAGCAAAGGTAGGGAAAGAGAGAGGATTGAGGCCCACCGAGAAAACTTCCTGCTTGCTGTGGAAACTTGGATTTGTAGCTTAACTCTGATCACAGTGATAGCAACATAATTTCTGCAGACATTCTCCTTCTCCAGTCCTGCATGGCATTCTGCTTTATTTTTGTTCCAAAGTTATCAAACAGTGACATTATCAGTAACTTTGAATAGGCTCCCGGTCCAGATTTTCAAATTTATGTAATTCTAAGAAAAAGGAGATTATCTTACTTGAGTATTTCCTCTCCCCTCAGGCAATCGCTCCACATATTTGTTCAGGGGGACATGGGTTAGAACAGTTTACAAACTGTTGGCAGAGAAAAATGAGTCTGGCTTGAGTCTCCCCCAAAGCTATCTCACTTCTACCAGAACAACTCAGATCTGTGTGTTTTCTTTACGTCACACGTCCATGTTGAAATTTTAAAAAGCAAGTTTCTGTGATTTAGAACATTTTGAAGGCTGGTCTGGGGATGGGGTTTTCATGTACTGCTTGCTAGTATGTGCTCATGAAGTGGAACATGGGAAATGCAGGGATAATGGGTGGCAAAGAGGAGTGTGGCATGCCCAGCATTTCTACATGTCGCTGTTCACAGAAGCAAAATTTAGAGGTGTCAGCGTTACTACTTTCTCCAAGGTTAAAACCTGCCAGTGTATTTTTCCCATAGTTGCCTTGCATTTCAAGCTATTTATTTTCAACCATAAAATAAAATAATTTGCCCCTTAAAATTGTTCAGTCATCAGCAAGCATGAGAACACGTATGGTAGTAGGACCCTTTCCAATATCTCTAAAGTCATATAATGTGTTCTCACAAGTAAGACAGACAAGCCCTGGCAGAAAAAAGTAAAATCTGTTTGTCATTGGTTCCACATATCTAAACCTCTCATATCCTAGTGAGAAGCAGAATTCTGGAAACTCAACAAATCCCAGATGTCTTTCTTTTAAATATATATATTTTATGATGTTTTTAGAGAGGAAGGGAGAGGGAGAGAGAGCAAGAAACATTGATGAGAGAGAAACATCGATCAGCTGCCTCCTGCACACCCCCACTGGGGATGTGCCCGCAACCAAGGTACATGCCCTTAACTGGAATCGAACCTGGGACCCTTGAGTCCACAGGCTGACACTCTATGCATTGATCTAAACCAGTCAGGGCCCAGATGTTTTTCAATAGCTGAATGATTAAACAATATTACCCACAGACCATAGCATACTACTTACCAATAAAAAAGAATGAACTCTTGATAAATGCAACATTCCTTTGAATGAATTTGCAGAGAGTTATGCTTATTTTTAAAAAATCCAATCCCAAAAGTTCATACTGTATGATTACATTTATATAATATTTTTAAATGACAAAATTATAAAAATGGAGAACAGATCTGTGGTTGCCAAGGGTTAAAAAAGATGGAGGAGGGAGGTTAATTTCAACAAATCTTTCAACAAAGGTTCAATAAAAAATTTTAAAAGAGGTCTTCTGATATTACCTCTGATGATAAGAAAACTCACTTAATTACAATACTAATTACATCAAAGGGTTAGAATTTTCTATGCCTACTCTTTCAGTCCTTCCCTCCCACTCTTGACCTTTGCTGAAATATGAAGAAGTAGACCTGTCTGTACTCCACCCACATCTCTTATCATCTTATCATTGAAGGGAAAACCACCCAATTTTCTGGTGTCTGCAGGCTTTCTCTGCAGGGTGGAACCTGCATTAACCTGGTTATAAGTGCTAGGAAATCAGTGCTCCACTTTATAGCCATCTCTGCAGCATACCTCAACCCTCACCCTGCAGCAAACTGTGAAGTGCATTTTATATGTAGAATCCTAGGGGATTCCCCCTAGAATTAAGCACCAGTAACAAACAGGGGTAATGGACTTGATCATGAACCCCTTATTGACCAACTTCCCTTCCCTTGCTTAATTTTCCACTCTCCAACTGGTTTTCCTAGAATCACCAGCCCCAGTCAAATTTATTGTATTGAAATCTTTATCTTAGACTCTATTTCTGAAAAACCTAGAATAAGACACTTTCTCCACAAATCTAGGAGTAAATTTTGATGGTTGTGGAATGGTCTCTTCTTCCTCTGCTTGTTTCTACACTTCATATACCCTAACTCAGATCTTGGAAGTATGAGATCTGAGGTCCTATTCTTTTCTTATGTTTTCTTTGGCCATCTAAGCATTCCTGGTTCTAGTACAATTTCCACTCCTTAGTAATTCCCTGAATTCCATCAAGAGAAACATCCTCACCAGGTCTGGTGCTTCTTGGATAAATAGGAATAATATGCTTGCATTATTGTCATCATAGACTTACCCTGAGGATAAACTGGGACTGGGAAAGAATGAAACATGATAAAATGTCTGATCATTTGTCCCTTTGTTTTCTTAGGGAAAATACTCTGAAATCCCACTGCCCTGGTGTGACTGATTGTTGAAAGGAAAAGGCTGAGTCATCCATTTAATCTCTCCCTTCAAGATTTTCTCTGCATCACAACAGTGCCAAATGGCTTTTGTAACCAGTGTTAAGTCTGGTTCTGTTTTATTTTGTTAAAAATATCAAGATATCTAATTCTCTTTTTACAAGTTGTGTGCCCAAATCACTTCATTTCATGTTCAGCCTTAAGCCGCAAAGGAGCTTAGATTCTGTGAAAAGCAGTCTCATATTCACTATGTTGTTTTGGGTGAATCTCTAATAAAAATGTCTGCATTTTATGAATTTTCCCCTCCCCACATTCATAACAGAGATATGGAGATATGCTATTTCCCCTCTTTTAATTTCAAATGGAAGATGTTACCCACGGCAGAGAACAATTATTATCAGGCACTTATTTTTCATGTAGCTTTCCCCCTGCTTTGACTGAATGGAGAAATAATAAACTAAGGTTCTCTTATAATCCGCATTTTAAATAACTATGACAAAGGTCTCTCACACGTCTTGGCTGAAGTGGTGAAGATCTTTTGGAAAGAGAAAAAGCTTTAGGACTAAAGAGATGAAATGTTTGGTGCATCAAGTTCTAAGAAGGTAGGTTGCCAAAGCCTAATGGGGAGGCTCTAAAGAATTTTCCACAGAACACCCAACATAATTAAATTTGTGTGTTAAGGTCATTCTGAAATCATTGTGTCAGATGGATTAAGGAATATCAAAGCTGGGTAGGTGGAAACTAATGCAGCTATTGAAATAAATTCAAATGAGAACATTCAAGCTGTGACAGTAGAATGAGGGCAGTGACAGCTCATATTTAAAAACTGTTAAAAAGATGAAATTGTCAAATCACGTTGAGTCATTCTAGGTGAAGATCAGATAAAGGAAGATATATGGAATGATGCCCAGTTTCTGACAGGTAATTAAATTAATGATGATGTCTTTTTCTAATATAGAGCATGTAAAAAGAAAAAGACACCAGAAAATATGATAAATTGAGTTTTTAAAATGTTGGGTTTAGAACATTCAGGTAGAGCTATTAGATGGACATATGTGAGATGTAACATTCTGGACCCCAGAAAAAGATTTTTGAGCTGGAGATAAGATTTGGAGTCATTAGCTAATTAATGAGATTCCAGAGAGAGTATAGTTGGGAAGCAGGGGAGGGAGGCATAAGCATAGATAGGATCAGAATATGAAGAATACCAATATTTTTGGAGAAGGTAGAGGAAGTAGCTGTAGTGAAAAAAGAACCAGGTGACAGTGACATCAAGAAAGCCAATAGAAAAGGAAGTTTTAAGAAGGACGAAATAATCAATGAGGCTGTGTAAAATATGCTTCTAATCATTGGCAACCTCAGCAAGGGGGAACTTGCAATAGACTGAGATATGAAATGGAAGTCAGTCTTGTTCATTGATGAATCCCCACCACCTAGCACAAAGATTGCTCCTTCCCCCCACCAGTTGTCCAATATATATTTATTGAATGATTGCACTATATATCTTTTTCTAGGTCACATAATAAACAGTAAGCAGCAGAATTATTGTTCTTTCCTCTCAATGTAATCCAAATTCAGTGATTTTTCATTCTTTTATCTGAAAGCTTATCTGATAGACTAAGAATCATACTTTTTCAGCTATACTCTCTACATTCTGTGTTCCTATTCCCTTGCTGGGGATGATCAGCAGCCCTGGAACAATTGAACAGATTACTCAGACACAGTTTGACTGTGAAAGAGAGGACTAAGGGTCTCTTGTCTCTAGTGGCCAGAGCATCCTCTATTGCCTGCCTCATTAGCCTTCTATTGGAATTTTTATCTTTAGATACAGTCAGTAGGGTGAGTAATCTTGGGAAGACATATGTGTTTACACTGTCCTCTAGACAAAAGTATCCAAGGATTAAGTATAAGGATTCCAGGAAACACCCAGGGAGTCTACATATGCACAACCTTGTTTGGAAAGGTCAAGGAATAATTGGAGGTACTGCCTTCCACAGTCCCCTAAGTCTCCCCTAAGTCGGAATTCCACACACTTCCCTTTTCTCAGAATGTCCTCCTTCCAACTTTCTAACCAAGTTTCTTGTGTTCCCCAACACTACTCAATTATTATTGCCAGGATATTTTTAAAAGCCCTTTTCTTTGTCAACTAGTTTAAAGTAAATTTTAAGGCTTTTTAATTTTTAATTGTGATAAAAGGATAACATAAAATTTACCATCTTAACCGTTTTTAAGTGAACAGTGCCCTAGTGTTAAGTATATTCACATTGTTGCACAAAAGATCTCTATAATTTCTTCATCTTGCAAAACTGCAACTCTAAACCCATTGATAACTACTCTCCATTTCTTCCTCCCCTCAGTTTCTGGCAACCATCATTTTACCCCCTGTTTGAGTTTGACTACTTTAGATTCCTCCTATAAATGGAATCATACAGCCTTTGTCTTTTTGTGATTGTCTCATTGTCCTCAAAATGCATCCTGGTTGCACTATTAAAAAAGTGCCTCATTTTAAATATTTCTGGTGGTTTTTGTGTTTTTTTTTTTCTGATAAGCATTCAAAGAATCAAAGAACACATATAAAACACAACTTCAAATAAAGTAGAAATCATAAGGTTTTGCCCATCTATTTTGTGGGTTATCTTAACATGGAAGAAACCATTCTTCTTAGAAATCACAAAGTGATAGGAAACCCACTAACTTTGAGGGTGCCTACTCCATTTTTCAATTAATCTCGCCATTAAAAGATAACACTACTCTATTCTATGTACTCTTCTGAGATACATTTTTTAAAATCCTAGCATTTGACAGAAATAAAGCAAATATCTAATACCAGTTTCGAGCATTGATTTTCCTTAAAACCTTAAAACCTTCTTTAAGTCACTTTTGTTTTTTTGGCAGCTAGCTAATCTCTTCCTTATATCATTAAACTGTGGTTACTTATTAATTATCCACCACCAGATAACCACAGTAACACTCTCTTGCAAATATTAGCTCTCTGGATTGGGGGATGAAAAGGAGGAGCAGTACAAAAGAGAATGGTTAGAATCAACCCCCAATGACCAGACACAAAGAAAAGCAGCCTGGTATCGCAGCGACTGAGGGCTACCGCCTGCATGCACGACAGAGTTCACCATAATGAAGTGCTCAGATTCCCATGTAGTCCTACTGTAGTTTCCAATAGCATCTCAGAAATAGGAAGCCCATTTCCAAACATTTTTATTTGTGGTTTGGTCAACAACAAATTGAAAGTGAGAAAAGATAAGGTCTCACTTTCTATATAGATGCAAGATAAGGCTCATCTTTTTTTTTTTTTTTTACATGCAACATAAACTTTATTTAGTTGTTTTTTTTCCCTTCATTGATTAAGGTAATGCATATGTGTTCTTATGCTCCCATTGCCCTTCTACCTCCACCCCTCACTCATCCCCTCACCCCCCTGGTGTCTGTGTCCATTGGTTATGCTTATGTGCATGCATACAAGTTCTTTGGTTGTTCTCTCTCCCTTACTCTCACCCTTCCCTACCTTGCCTCTTAGGTTTGATGGTCTGATCGATGCTTCTCTGTCTCTGAATCTGTTTTTGTTCATCAGTTTATGTTTTTCATTATATTCCACAAATGAGTGAGATCATGTGATATTTATCTTTCTCTGACTGGCTTATTTAGCTTAGCATGATGCTCTCCAGTTCCATCCATGCAGTTGAAAATGGTAAGAATTCCCTTTTTTTACTGCAACATAGGATTTCATTGTGTAGATGTATCACAGTTTTCTAATCCACTCATCTGCTGATGGGCACTTAGGCTGTTTCCAAATGTCAGCTATGGTGAATTGTGCTGCTATGAACATAGAGGTGCATATATCCTTTCTGATTGGTGTTTCTAGTTTCTTGGGATATATTCCTAGAAGTGGGATCACTGGGTCAAATGTGAGCTCCATTTTTAGTTTTTTGAGGAAACTCCATGCTGTTCTCCACTGTGGCTGCACCAGTCTGCATTCCCACTAGCAGTGCACGAAAGTTCCTTTTCCTCCGCATCCTCGACAGCATTTATTGTTTGTTGATTTGTTGCTGATAGCCATTCTGACAGGTGTGAGATGGTACCTCACTGTCATTTTGATTTGCATCTCTCAGATGATTAGTGACTTTGAGCATGTTTTCATCATCCCATCTTTGTGCTTGTACCCGCACTCCCCAGTTCTGCCACACAGCTTTTCCAGTAAAAACTGAGTTCATTGCAGAAGATGTGGCTCTTCCTTGGCCAGGTACAAATGTCTAGACTCCGGAGAGCAAGCATGTTTAGCTATTTTTACTAGGGTTGAGCAAATAAGCCCTAAATATTTCCTTAAAACTTGAACTGATCTTCAACATAACCTTTCAAAGTTCCAAAAGGTTTTGCTGCCTTAGGTTTTCAACTTGGTGTTTTCTCTTGTTCTCCTCTTGTCTATTAAGTCAACTTAATCATAAAAAAACCAATGCTTTCAGAAAGATTTTATCAGCTCTCCATACTGAGTACTAGAGAAAATACACCATACCATGATTATTCTGTGTATAGTTACCTAAAAGATCTTTCTAAGCGTTTGTCAGGCAAGTACTCTCCTTTCCACCATAGAACACAAGCAGTACAGATAGTAGTGGCATTATGACAAAGATTTGCTAGCATTTCCTTTTTAGAACAATCCATAAGTGTAAACTGAGATGAATAGAAATTCCTTTATATGGAAAAGGCTCATGGTTGAATTTTACTCCTCTGTCTCCTCAGAGAAAACTCGACACTCTCAGATGCCCTTCATATAACTGTTCCTGATGCTAAGGATCCAGGGTTAGATTTGGAGTCATGAGCTGGGTTTTCATCAAACTACATGACTTGATCTAGAATGAAGCTGGCCCTCTCTATCCCCACGCCCTCCAAAGTTTTGAGTTACGTCCTCTTAGCCTTCCAACTTATGTGTGAGACATAAGTGTACAAAAATAGTAATTCTTTTTTTATTGAATTTATTGGGGTGACATTAGTTAATAAAAATATACAGGTTTCAAGAATACAATTCTACAAAACATCATCTGTATATTGTATTGTGTGTGTATGATCCCAGGAACTCATAGGAGTGACTGAGGGACACGAGCACAATGTTGTTCTGTGTTGGTGGTAAAAACCAAACAAAAACAAACCTGAGGTTGAGGATCTTGTCTGAAAGAGCTGGTGGGCTGCTGAGAAATTCTCCAGTTTCCACATATTACCTTCTCATTATAAGGGGCATCTTCTCACCTCCTTTTAACCTCTAGAGTCGCCCTCCCTGCACAACAAAGCTATTGTGGGAAGGGGAAGTGCACAAAGTACAATCTGCCATGTTAGGGAAGACTTTGGTCTGGGCCCTGGGAATTAGCAGGTCCAACCTTGGTACTCTGCCAAAGGTGAGATATGGGTGAACTGAATCACAGCTTACAAAAGAGGTTTGGCCACCCCAGTAAACACTAAATCTTTTGTTTCAGCATTCAAAGGTTGCCTACCCTTTCTTGGGTATGGAATATAGGATTGAATTCCCCCCAAATATAAAGAATTAAAAGCATTTTAGATGCCAGCTCTTTATATAGAAACCTTATTTCCTTTTGACATTTTTTATTACTAGTGGCCGGGTGCATAAAATTCGTTTGTGGGGGGGGGGGCGGTAAGAGGGGGTTAGGAGATGGTGTTCCTCAACCCTGCATGCACCCTCTCCAATCTGGGATCCCTCAGGTGATGTCCAACTGCGGGTTTAGGCCCAATCCCTGTGGAATCAGGCCTAAACTGGCAGTCAGACATCCCTCTCACAATCGGGACTGCTGGCTCCTAACCACTCATCTCCCTGCCTGCTTGATCACCCCTAACCACTCTGCCTGCCAGCCTTCTCACCTCCAACTGCCCCCCCCCCCCCGCCAACCTTCTTGCCCCCTACTACTCCTCCTTGCTGGGCTGATCTCCCCCAACTGCCCCCACCCCCACTGGCCTGCTCACTCCAACTGCCTTCCCTGCCACCCTGCTCACCCTCTACTGCCCCCCCCCCCCCCGGCTGACCTGTTTGCTCCCAACTGCCCCCTCGTCGGCCTGCTTACCTGCAACCCGCCCCCCCCCCGCCAGCCTGATCATCTCAAACTGCCCTCCCCTCCTGGCCTGATCACCCCTAACCACCTCTGCCTTAGCCCTGCCACCATAGCTTTGTCCAGAAGGACATCTGGAAGGTCTCCCAGTCTAATTAGCATATTACCCTTTCATTAGTATAGATTATTGTTGTTATTGTTGGAAACATACTAGCCATTATTTTAGAACAGTTACTGTGTCTTTCTTCAATCTTAACAATAACTAACCCTGGACATAAATTTAATTGCCCCAGAGCTTGCTGCTGAGAGAGTTGCCGATGATTGGGAAACAAATAGAAGGTAGCACTGAGAACCAAACTGCTTCTCTGACACCAAAGACTCAAATATCTCACTACACTCAAGTTGCCTTCTCTCCTTCTTTTTTTTTTTTTTTTTTTTTTTTTTTTTTTTATTTTTTTTTTTTTATTTTTTTTTTTTTACAAAATGTGTATTTAATGGCCATTCCATCAAAATTAAGCAGAATCACATTTCAAAAGTACATATATGTATATATTGTTTTGAGGTGCATTTTCAAGTTTCATATATATTGGCCATCCTTTCTTTTTGGATGCCTGAGCTGTTCTTGCAGATACAATTAACATAGCATGTCCAGAGGTTGACAGCTTCGCATGCATTGAAAGACAGGATCCTAACAATGTTGCATATCTTGGTTACATTAAAAATTTCAAAAGCCATGTGCAATTTCAGAAAATTTAATACCAATCATGAAAGACATTTTCAACATAAAATTTAGGCACTCTAGACTTTGGAATAGCCACAAAATATTCCACCAAGAGTTAATGCACTTTGTGATTATATTTACTCAAAGATATTCTCAATTAAAACCTATACATATTAAATAACATTTTAAATTAGAAAGGTAACTATTACATTTTGATAATTACTATGAACCACTTGCAGCATTGTGTTTTAGTTAAATATTGCCAACTACTTTCATTAGTGAGGCCGGTACTCATCCTCATGGTGTGTGTGTGTGTGTGTGTGTGTTTAATAGAAGAACCTAATACAGGCACTGATAAGCATCTCCCATTTTTTCCCCTGCTAATACCTGAATAAGAATGTCCCTAACCACCCTTAAAGGTATGCTTGGATTTTCTTCTGTAGTTACTTCCTTAAAATGCAAAACTACAGCAAATGGAGGCTTCCTGGAGATCAGGAGACATTAGCCAAGGAGCTATCATGGATTCCTAGGCTCAGTTTATTTGCTCTATCACTTTGTGGCTATGTACATTGTCCCATCTGTGTTCCTACAATCTGTGCTGCTAGATTCACCAGTCTGGAGCCAAGGGGAAGGATACTCAAATTTGTCACTCTGTGTTCCAGAAGGCCAAGGCCACCTAGACCTCGTCTGACTTGAGGCAAAACTTGCTTATCTCTGCAGTGTGGTTTTGGAGGTTTCCATCCTGTCTGGGGACTGAGGGGTGGGAATGATATTTGCTTACTGAGATGCCATTACTTTCAGATGAACTTCCCAGACTTGAACATAATTTCCCATTGTTAGAATTCAGAACATGGATGCTAATTGTTCCTGTTGAGAATAAGGTGCTTTTGCTGGGTGGTCTGCATTTTTGTAATTAAGAAATAATTTGAAAGCTTTTCATAGTTTTCATGTTACAGTTTGCAAATTAACTCATCCTAATAACCAATGACTAATGTATAAAGATCTATCCTGAAAAACGAGTGTGAGACTTATTTGACTGTAAGTCGTATAGAAGAGAGCACAGTAATTTCCCACAGGAGAAGTTGGTATTTCATCCTGGGGATCACTGGTAAATTAATTACATGGCTAATGTTTTCTGGCATACTTGAAGACACAATTAGCATAAGTAAATCAGGAGTGAGATGACAGTTGCTTAACATTTGTTTCTGTTCACCAGATGAGATCTGAGGTCACTGGTAAGCCTCCGTTTGGGTAGGGATGGGGAGAGCAGGGCATACGGAATGAGTGGTTGTTAATTTCCATTTCCGCAAATATAATCAGAACCAGTTACTACTAGTTGATAAACATCGATGTTAAATGCAAAGCAGATAGGACTCATTCAACTTCACCAAGAAGTGATGGATGCTGGGAAGCATTAGGGAGATGGTTGATGTGGGAAATCCACAGGAAGCTCAGCCATCTCTTCTGAGCAGAAGAGGATGAGACAGTAAGAATTAGTGAAGGTGGGTTTCAGCTGAGGTTGCTTCTCATCCTCCCAGAGCTTCGTCTTCCTATGGGTGTTTACATCTATCTTGTGATCAGGACCCGCGGCTCATGACAGCACAGTTAGGGTTACACTCCCTCTCTGGCGTTTTAGAATGGCCACAGCTTGCTCATGAGTGACACCTTCTAGAGCCTCGCCATTAACAGCTAAAATTTGATCACCTCGCTTCAATCGGCCGTCATCTGCAGCTGCTCCCTTTGCAAATATAGTCTTGACATAAATTGGCAGGTCTCCATGGGGACTTCCATAACCCCCTACAATACTAAACCCCAATCCTTCAGAGCCTTTCTCCAAAGTAATAATCTTAGGTGGAGGTGTTTCTGTGTCTTCCGGTTGGTGGTCAGCAGTGGGTGAACCAAGGTGGTAGCCAGTAGACAAGTTTTCAAGCTGATTTGCTATGGCGCTTATATTGGTATCTGCTACAACCTGCAGGATAATGCGCCCATAGGCGTTCTTCAGCAGATTAACCACGTCTGCGTGAGACAGCCCATCCAAAGGTTGCCCATTGATGCTGACAATCCGATCTCCAACTTTAAGCTTCTGTGTGCGTGCAGCCACACCGCTGGCCTGAATCATGGCAATAAATATTGGGATATCTCCCAAGGGACTTCCTTTTCCTCCAGCAATACTGATTCCAAGGGCATCACTGAGCTCCGTGTATTTGCATACTCTGTGGGCTCCTGCAGGTCAGAAGGATCCGGATTGATTTCCCCTGTTTTCCCAGCTTTCAGCAGGAAAGCTGAATATTTCTTGAATACATAAGCATTATGTATTCTTCATTTATATGAATTACTTGGAGCAACTGTTATAAATACACAT
Organism: Antrozous pallidus; assembly: GCA_027563665.1. Taxonomy (NCBI): domain Eukaryota; kingdom Metazoa; phylum Chordata; class Mammalia; order Chiroptera; family Vespertilionidae; genus Antrozous; species Antrozous pallidus. The sequence goes on from CM050513.1 coordinate 92,751,534, forward strand.
TTCTGTGCCCTGTGCTGAACCAGTAATGCTCTCTCCTTCTTTTTAACAATCATTTCTTTTCAAGACATATCTAATTCTGTTTGCTCTTCAGGAAGATAACTAGTGAAGTTGATGAGTTAACCGACCAAAGGTCATCCTCCTTCTTTCCCTGAGCAACCCACGTATTTGTCACCATAAGCTGTTTGAAATGGTGTCAGGTTGAACTGTTGAACTGTTTGAACTGTTGCTCTACAGCAACAGTTCTCAACCTATGGGTCATAACCCACAGGTTGAGAACCACTAGCAGGGTCACCTAAAACCATCAGAAAACACAGATATTTACATTAAGATTTATAACAGTTATAACTGTAGCAAAATTACAGTTATGAAGTAGTAACAAAATAATTTTATGGTTGGGAGTCACTACAACATGAGGAACTATATTAAAGGGTTGCAGCATTAGAAAGGTTGAGAACCATTGCCTTAGAGCCTTCAAAGGGAGCACAGTGATATATGGTGACAGGAGAAAGCTTGAGTTTGGGTGGTGGGAACACAGTGCAGTATACAGATCTTGTAACACAGAAACCCACACCTGAAACCTATATGTTCATATTGACCAATGTCTCCCCAATCAATTTAATTTAAAAAAAAAGAAACTGCAAAAGAATTAGTGTATTTCTTTTAAATTTTTAGATATTTTATGTAAATAAAACCAATTCATCCAATAAAAACACTATTTAATAAACCGATTCTAATATGCTAAACTAAAACATACATTTTTAGATAAATGAATGCTTTTCTAAAAAGTAAATAAATAAACTTCAAAAATGGATGAAGACTATCTTAAAAGTCAATAGTAAATCATGATTATGTTTATTCTAGCCAGAAAATGCTTTCAAAGTGGTGTTTGTATAAACAGTTCTTTGCTTAAGGTTTTACTGCAAAAGTCATAGTGAATACTTTTGAGGCTCTTTAGAAAAACACAGTTTGAGTTAAAATTGGTTACTTTTCCAGAATAAGCAAGCAGGAGTCTCGGATGGAGTGTGGCAATCCCTCTTAGTCCCATTCGTTATTAAGGAGAACACAAAAAGATTTCCTGGCTGAATAAAAGGAGCCTGGTGCTGAGGGTCAGGGGACCCTGACTGACTTACAGCCCAGGCTCTGACATTGATTTACTGTATGACTTTCAGGCAAATATTTCATCTCCTGCTCTTGCAAGAATCAACTTACTTTTTGCTGTCCAACATTGAATAAGTTATTTTATAATGCTCTACCTCAGTTTCTTTATCTATTAGATTAAATTACAATATCCTCTGTTAGGCTTGCTATGAGGTCTAAACGAGTCACTATAGCTAAAGCAGAGAACAGTGCCCCCACACAAAGTAGCTAGTGTTAGTAATTGCAGTGATACATGTCTTCGCTCCCCTTTCAAGTCTTAAGCTTCTTGAGAACAGGGATCAGACCTTACTCATCTTGGCACCTTTCAAAATACCTAGAATATTGTTTTGCATTCAGTAGCTGCTCAATAAATATGTGCTGCGTGAATTTGTACTTTCAGGACAAAGGCTATCTATTATTTAGTTTGTTGGGTTGTGTTCATTAAACTTTTTTTTTTTTTTTTAATCCAGTGATCTGGGAAAGAAGAAGAAAAGGCATCTTTGGGGAAAACATCTGTGAGCAAAGCATTCCCATGAGAAACTTTCTATCAGGTTGGGAAAATACTTTAGAAATCTTCCCGCGGTAAGGGCAGGAGACCTTTGGTCTTTCTAGACACGTCAGCCTCCGTTCTCTGGGAGCAGCCTGGGATGTACCCACGGTGTGGAAGAGCCTCATCACTCCCTTGTTTCCCTTCTCTTCTGTTCCTCCCATCTGAGCCCCACACCTCACTCCAGCCTCTTTCTCATACTTCTGGAGAACTCCTTCTCCCAAGAGAACGAACAGAAAATTCTTTATTGCTTCAGTTTTATTGCTTTTAGCTCTGGAAACAGCGTGCTTCCAGGCAGTAATTATATTCTCTTTATAAATATTATCTCTAAGAGAATAGCAAATAGCTTTTTGCTAATGCTATCTGTCATGCTGTAGCTGCTAAATGCATGTGTCAAGTAGCATCTTGAAGTAAACAAAGTTTATAAATTCATTCCTGTAGCATGAGGTAAGTCCTTACTGGACCCTAAAGCCGCTTAGATAAGAACAACTGAGCTGATCATCCAGGCAAGCAATGAGATTAAAAATACAATGGAGCCTTCTGAGCAGTTGCCAAGAATTATGACAAATTTAAAAGAAACACCAACATGTGAAGGTCAGTTGCTTATGGAGAAGCCAGTTACAGGTACTCAGCCCCAGGTTCCTGTGGTATTTTTCAAGTTAGCTCCAAGTTAGATTTCCCCATGAAAACAATTCTGGTAGAAGAGTCTTTAACCTTCTCAGCAAAGAGTTCAAGGAATTGTATAGAAAAATAAAAATAATAAGTAGCTCTAGTAACATTTATATAAGGTTAGTAGATGGAAATGCTTCTCAAAAAGAAGCTAATATCTACTCTGATGTCTTACCTATAATGACAGGGTTACAACAAGGGTAGAATGGTGGTTGGACCCCATCTTTGCTCAGAGGGCTCCTCCAGAAAGCTATAGGTAATGGCCTTCCAGCCCTAAGGAGTATTAAATGTTAACAAACATCTGTATACTTTACCTCATGAGGTTCACTTTCAAGAATAGCATTATGTGATGATAAACTGCCTACGTTCTGAAGACAGAACTTCATGGAGCTGGACAAGCTGTGTCAGTATTTCCATTGGTAAAATGGACAGTCGTCGCAAAGACTAAAGGAGCTAAGACAACTGAATGACCAGATACACCATAAGAGAAGAATAACTGTTTCTTACTGTCATGTCACTATTATTTAGAATCAATATATTGTTTAAAGAATAATTATTAGTACTTCCTTTATAATTATTATATTAGTTAGAATTATTATGTAACTCACTCTCTCTCTCTCTCTCTCTCTCTCTCTCTCTCTCTCTCTCTCTTTCTCTCAAATTACAGAACCAAACAAGAGTAAAACAATTACATTATGGAAAAAAAAGATAATACACTACACTGCATTCCAAAGTCACTTATAACTACTTCTAAGGGAACTCAAATACTCAAATTGCTTCATATGAAAGAAAGAATTACCCATCTGGGAAAGATTCAAACCTGTAGGAAACTTTCCTCCCCTCAAATATTATAGAAAGGGATGTCCTTAGGATTCATGGACAATTGAGGATTTTTATGCAGCATTTTTGAAAAGTAAGAGCACATAAATCCAACCAAAATGTGTTAAGATTGATAAATGGGATTATGGTATTTATATTCCATACACACTTACTTTTGTTTTATGTGTTTAAATACCCACTATCAGAAAAAAAACAAACACTTTCAAGTTCTAAAAGAAATCTTGCAATTAGAATTAAATTAAAATAAGTCCTATGTCTAAGTCTATAGCAATTTGTTAGAGCTTTGAAATACAAAATGTGTAGGAACAGAAATAGCTGTAAGATAAAGCACAAGATGAGAAACTTTATCCATCAGAGTCCAGTTCATAAAGCATACTAATTAGGTTAACAGGTGGAATTTATTATGGAGTTACTATAATCGGTTATAAGGAACTGGCTAACTAAGGTGTGAGAAGAGCTAAAAATGCCAAGGGGGGACATCGAAGTAATAGGGAGATCATTCCAGAAGCAAGGACCACCCTAGGGAAGGTGAAATAGGGAGAAGAATTGGGGTGGAGAGGGAGCTCTTTGGTTGCCCACCTTGCAGTGCCTCATGCTGGCACCTCTACAGACAGTAGGGGGCGTTGCATTGAAAGAACTGTAGAATAGAACCAGGACAACCGCTCCTACCAAGAGAGGAAGGAGTCTGTTGCTAGGGGATGCTGCTGACAGGAACAGGAACTCCTTCCTCCGTCCCTCTGCCTTTAAGCCCCCCCCCCCTCAGAAAACCCGAGCAACATGGCCTAGCCGGAGCCTCAACGTCACAAGGGGAGCTGGAGTAGAGAGGCAGTAGCTTCATGGATTAGTATCTTCTTAGCCACCCCTTCCAATACACTCAGCCAGAGTCATAAACCACGGCACTCACTTCAACTGGCACCTGCAGTTTGCAAACAAAAGCCAACATTGCCGCATCTAGAGAAGAGAAGCTTCTGCTTATTCCGTATTGATCTCTGCAACATCAGACACACAAATAGCTATGTCATTCATTATCCATGTATTTATTCACCCAAGAAGCATTAAGTGATGTTCTTCTATAATCAGACATTTTCCGAGATGCTGAGATGGTTGCAACAATGAATAAGAGAGACAAATTCCCTGCCCATGTGCAGCTCATATTCTACCAGAGTAGATGGACAACAAACAAATACATAAGCACTGGCCGGTCATGCTAGATCCATGGGGGAAAGGAATAGTCAATCCACTTCCTTTTCCTAATGTGATGAACATGTAGAAATTTTATTTTTTTAAAAAAGAAAAAGAATTGCTCCAGTTCACCTGGATTGACATTTTACATTAACTTTCTATCTTTTGTAAGCCATCATTTCAACTGTCAGTGACTCATACTGAGCAGCCTGTTTGACATTGAGTTCCTGATAACACAAGACCTGAGATGTATTGCTTCCTGGGAAGAGCCAAGTATGGACACAACAGCTCAAGCCCACACATGGAGGTGAGTGGGCTGCAGGGCATGCCCTCTGCCGCTGTTCTCACATTGCAGACCATCCTGTGGGTGTCTGAAATGATCTCTATCATCGAGATTTAATCATGAGTTGTAGATGCAAATTTTGTAGGGGAAATAAAAATCTGGAGATGTTTCAGGAGCTGGTTCTTGTTTTAAAGCCTCAGTGGCAAATCACGTGTTTAGGGTACTGTTAGTAGCCTGAATAAAGGAATATCATAAGATAATCTGCCATATTTTTACTGTGGGTAAAATAAGTATCATAAATGCCTTCAGTACAACTTGTATTGCTTTTTCTAGGCACCATGAGTATTGAAATATGGAGAAAATTAAACAAATTTGTATGTGTGTGTTGCGATAAACTATATTAGGAAAAAATAACTAAAGTTACAGAATATACTTACTGGTCTTTAACTAATTTAAACTCCAAGCAACATCTGTAGATTATGTATACTAGTAACTTTTTCAAATGCCATGAATATAAACTCTAATTATTTTCTGAAAAAAATTTTAAAATTCTTACCATATTCCTTCTCTCACCTAACACTGAAACCCTTATTCTGGCTCCTGTGAGGCTCTGGGAATAGTGGGCCTGAGCTCCTAGTGGCTGCTGCTTGCAGATGTCCTCCAGAGTGAAGCGCAACCTCGTCTCTACACAGCCAGCATCACTCAGCCCCATCACCTGCTGACCTCTGGAGGCCTTTGAGTTCTGCAGATGCTATGTTCTACTGATTAACTCAAAAGATATATTAAAAACGTTTAATAACCAACAAGGTATAGGTGATAGAGTGAGGAACTATAGATCCTCATGCCATGAGATCTTGACCAATGGGCCTGAATAATGGAAGTACTAGAGCAATGTGGAATCTCTATCAGATCCCTTATCCCACTTATCTATCTCCTTCTACTGGTCTGAGGGTTTCTTTTGTCTTTATATCTTCCATAGATAAGACAGTGCCTGACACATAATGTGCCTCCTCCCATGCCCAGCTTCAAGCCAGTGGGGGGATGGGGGATCACAATCTGCAAACTAGAATCTCAGAGGGGCTCTGGGCTTCAGGGCAGGGAAACAGACATATTTGCTGAAAATATAAAGAAAAGAGGAATGCCAGTTAAATTCTCCTTGCTCCACGTGCCTCACTGCTGAGATTTGTAAGCCATCTGGGTAACTAAGGATTCTAGTGGGATGTTGTCACCCACAGTAAAATCTCCTTGACTTTTGGGAAAACCCCACCTGTCAGCCATGTCAATATCTTCGCATTATAAAGCTAAGCTGGCCAATCCCCAAATTCTATAAACAGACACCCCCCCCCACACCCCGAATTTCCCTGAAGTGAAGCAGTTTATCTGGAAACCAATGTAGCAGGGGAGGTGTCTATACCAGATCCATCCTTTATGCTTAGGTATGAAGAAACAAACCAGAGATGACTAGATATTTGAAAATAAGCTACATAAAGGGAAAAAAAGAAGATAAAAAAAATAACCACAAGAGAAAACAAAGAACTGTTATTTAAAAAGATTTTACATTCATAACCAAAATGTGAAGATGAAGGAAAAAGCACAGAACAGTAAAGAGTTGAAAAATAAGATAGCAAAAAAATTAATAAGCTGATAAGAAAATAAAGAATATAAATATTAAAAATGTAAAAAAAATGACAAAGAAAAATATAGTATGAGAGAAAATATAAAGAAGCAGAAAACCCATTTTTTAACTTGGAATCCTAGAGAAAGAGAGAAGAGAGAAAATGGAAGAACATGTATTATGTAAATAATTAGAGGCCTGGTGCATGAAATTTGTGCATGGGGTGGAGGGAAACTGTCCCTCAGCCCGGCCGGTACCCTCTACAATCTGGGAACTCTTAGACAACTCTCACAATCTGGGACCACTGGCTCCTAACCACTCGCCTGCCTACCTACCTGATCGCCCCTAATCGCCTCTGCCTGTGGCCTGATTCCCACCTAACTGCTCCCCTGCCAGCCTGATCTCCCCCAACTGCCCTCCTGCCAGCCCCAACTGCCCACCCCTGCCAGCCTGATTGTCCTCTAACTGCTCTCCCATGCCGCCTGATCATGCCCCTAACTGCTTGCTCTCCCACTCACTGGCCTGATCACAACTCTAACTACTTGCTCCCCCTTGCCAGCCTGATCTCACCCCTAACTGCTTGCTACTCCGCTGGCCTGATCACACCTAACCACTCCTGCTTCAGCCTCCACCACTGTGGCTTTGTCTGAAAGAAGTGGGACTTCTAAAAGATGTCTGGTTGATCTGATTTAATTAGCATATTACCCTTTTATTATTATCCTATATAATAAAGAGCTGATATGCAAATGGTCTTCATGCCCTCATGCCTTCGTGCCCTTGTGCCCTCACACCTTTGGGCCAGAACTGCTCAGACACTCAACACTGGGCAGAGAGGAACGGGGACCAGCCAGGCACAAATGAGCTCACAAGAGAGGAATGGGGACCAGCCAGGCTGCGGCCTGAGAGAGGGACAAGCCACCCTCCCCACGCTCCTGGGCACCTGCAGCTGCAGCCCAGGCAAAGCCACCTACCCAAGGTCCCCTGAAGCTGTGGCTGGCCCTAGTGAAGCCATCTCAGGTCCTGGGTGCCTGTGGCCAGCTAAAGGGAAGGAAGCCCACTTCCTGGGTGCCTGCAACTGGCCAGAGAAGGGAATCCTGGGTCCAGGGTGCCAGGCAAGGCAGAGGCAATTAGGGGCAATCAGGCCAGCCAGGGAGCAGTTAGGGGCCATCAGGCTGGTAGGGGAGCAGGTAGTGGAGATCAGGGAGGCAGGCAGGTGAGCGATTAGGAGCCAGCAGTCAGACATCCCCCTAGGGGTCCCAGATTAGAGAGGGTGCAAGCCAGGCTGAGAGACCACCCTCCCATTAATGAATTTCATGCACCGGGCCTCTAGTGGATAACAAAACTAGAGAATGACAATCAAAAAGGGTTCCCTGATTGCTGAGTAAGATGAGTGAAAAATCCTTGTAAATGTTAGAGCACCAATGATACAAGATATTCATAAACATTTCCAGAAATGAAAGTACAAATGCGATTTAGAAAAGATTGTGTCTGGAATGACATAGCTATCTAGAAACTTGGAAAAACACCCATCCAGAGTGGCTCTGGCAGGGATGTCTTCCCCTAAGAATGTCACAGGTTCAATAGACAAAATAATCATGAAGCTAGATTAACTTGAGGAGTTGACAAAGGCATATTATTCTTTTTTTCCAAAGAGGAAAAAAAAATACTATTGGAAAAATAAACAAGAGAGAAACAAACAAGTTATCAAAACAAAAACTTTACAAGACTTTAAGTAATTGATAACATTAACGGAAGAGATTTCTTTTGACCTTGATGCTAGAAAGATGTTCCACTGAGCAGCCCAGAAATGTGGACTTAGAAAGGATAGCCTATGAAATGTTTTCTAAGCAGACAACTTGGCTCTGCTTTGAAAAACAAATCATGTAGTCATAACCAACTGCTGTTGGTTAGTTTCACTTTTAGAATCAATTTTATAGGGAAAATATAGATGATCCATGTAGAGCTAGTGAACAAAATGTTAATGCTAAAGACCCTGAGAATATGAAAGAAAAATAAGGCTGACAGAATTGGGAAAAGAAGCAAGAGGTAAAGGCACTATAGCCTCATCCTAAATAAATAAGCAAAGATATAAGACAATGACTAAAGCTGATGAAAAAAGAAGTATCAGTTGAGCTGTTGAAATTATAGTGATAACCAAGAAGAGATTGTAAAAATATTGAATTTAGCTCATGATAATCAATAGGGACATCCCCAGGAGTGCATAGTAGATGTCATCTTTTACAACAGGGTGTCTATAAATATTTATACATATGAACATTTATTATAAATATATATTAACTAAATAAAGATAAAGTCTGTAATTTAAAGTTATTAAAAATAGAGGCAGATAAAGAATTGCATATAAAAAGTGGAAAACAGAAATGGTATTGTGGACAGTTTGCTCTTTGTCAGCCTCATCCCATTTCTGAACTTCATCCTGTCTTTAGTCTCACCCCAAATCGCATACCTGACTACCCTGTGACTTACATCATCTTGATCCATTACCGAGCTTGGAAGGAGCAGGTAGCTGATGTATCAAATGGCCCATCAAATTGGCCCAATGAAAATATTACACGTGACCAGTCATTTTATCCTTGGGTCTCAAGTTTTTTCTTCTGCAAAATGAGGACATGTAGAGGGTAATATAAAGTATCTTCTCATTTTAATATTTCTTAAGAATGTATGTGTATACTTACTTATGTATTTTTTGTAGCTCAGGAATGATGAATATGAAGCTAAATATCCACAAGATGGCACTCTAAGTCCAATTCTATAGAGATTTGGCTTTTTTCTTTTTAGTTCTCCCAGTTTTGCTGGCAGAAATTACAAAACATAAAGAACTAATGGAAATAATTTGAGAAAAGTTTGGAGAACAAGTATCACCCAGAGACCAGGCTTAGCTCTCCCCAATCTTCAAGTATTTACTATATTTCTCCAACAGCATGTGAATTGCATGGCCATAAGTCATAGCAGCCTGAGTGTTAAAGTATTTTCAAAACAACAATCAGAAAGCCATACTTCTCTGGTTTGGAACTCCAATACCAATGTGGGAAGTTCAGTTGACTAACCACTACTTTACCCCACCAGCTATTTCTGAGATCCCTGGGGCGTGTGTCAACCAAATCTCTTAGCACGTTCATTTCTGTACCTGTTGGCTGTAATAGGAATGCTGGGGCCAGAGTCTTTTAATTCATGATTTATTCATTCATGAAACAAATAACTATTGAGTGCTTACAACTGCCTTACTCCACCCCAAATAGAGCCCAAAACCATACTACCCACACAGTAATATATCTATGTCCACATTGTTTTGGGAAGTAATCACAGCAAACTCTTAACAGGGATTGGCTGCAAATAGAGTGGACCATAATGGCATTGGGTGGAAATGAGATTTACCTATTCTATGTTCAGTTTTATACTCTTTAACATTTATCTTATGCACGGATAAGCATGCACATGATAAATATGGATAGCCAGTTTAAATTGGTCAGGGAGAGTGAACACTTTCAGAATTAGCTCAATGGATTTATGTCTTCTAATAGAAATGACTGACTACCTTCTAAGTGTTCACAAAGTGTTCCTTCATTACAGCAGGCGGCAGTACTGTGCATGACTTGATTTTGGAGGCTCTGAAGAAATGTGGAAAGATGGTAAACACATTCTGAAAAGAGCTGGAAACTGAGGCTCTTTGCCTTGGGACTTCTGGTCATACACAGAATAGTTTGTTCATGCTTGAAAGAGGTGTAAATGTACTATTTGGTTCTTAGAATCTTAAACTGAAAGGGACCTTAGTGATCATTTAGTCCAATATCCTTGCTTTATTCTCAAATAAGATAAGGGAATTAGCCTATGATCTAGCATGTGCTGTTTAGCAAAGCCAGGCAGAACCCAGACTGCCTGAATGTTTTGTCATAAGGAGATGATATGACTGATGAAGACAATCAGTTTATCAATCTTCCTTTTAAATTGGAGGATTCATCAGTCCGATGTTTAAAATGTAGGCTTGGACCACATTGGTGTTTTCAAACTGACACAAATAAGAGCATTGCTTAGGGCCCTTTTTAAAAATATAGATTCTAAAGTCTCTCCCTTTGAGATTCTTATACATAAAATCTGGAGTAGAGCTCAAATTTTGTATTTTTAACAAGAGATCTTCAATGGTTCTTATAATCTGGAAAATGTCAGATGATTTTTTTAAAAATCCTCCAAACCCTTAAATTATGTGATAATTTTCTTCTTCTACAATTGTTCTCATTAAACATTGTCTTTCCTCTACTTCAATGATTTGCATCAGAATCACATGTCCATGTTATTTCCCATCTTTAATTAAATATCACTGGCTGATGAATAGCATCTGTTTGACAATACTATTGCTAAGCAGGGGGTTTCCCATTTGGCCCTTCATAGCCACTCTCCAATTCTATCCACCTGATCTCTGCCTTTGGAGCTAAACTTGACTGACTACTTCAATGGGCTCCATTGCCTTCTGACTTTCAATTGGGTTTATCCAATGGGAGGATTCAAGAGGAGAGGAGAGAATGGGAGAAGAACAACAGGGGTATTTCTATCCTGACCTCTACTCCTCCCTAATTACCCATGGAATCACTATGAGTTAACTGTGTCTCTCTATTGAAAGATACAGCCATTTTAGGGGGTCCTCTGATAGTTAAAGTAGGCCTTTGGCCCTGCTTAACCTCCCATGACACCATAATACCCTTACATGATATTATTCTACAATGTCATTATAATATTTGATATTTGACAACAGCATATTATACAATTATCCCAAATAAACTTACAAACTAATTCTTTGAATGTTGGGCAGCAACTTAAAAAAGAATAGGAAAGAAATTAATCCCTTTCAGAAGGAATTAAGGCACTGGGAAGGCATCCGAGCATTCTATATTGGCCCTTCTTGCCCTTTCTGCCAAGAGGGACCTTCTTGTTACTATCCAAATACACACAGCTGATGCCAGAGTTTTCAGTTCGAGGTGTGGCTGAAGCCTTTGGGCAGCTGGCACCATGGATCTGTATCTCGACCAATGGTGTGAGCTGGGCCCTCTCTGGAGAAGAAACCTGGGTCCCCCGAGATATGTGATCAGTACCGGGACCCCGCCAGCAGGCTAGGGGACCCCAAGGCAGGTACTGGACGTGGAGGCCACAGGGGGGCATAGACTACAAAGGAGACAGAACTGAACCTCACATCACCCTGTTTGGCCCCGGAGGATGGCTGGTTAGCCAGAGACGGGTAAGATTCCTCAGGGAAGGAACAACCTAAGACAGGCAGAGTCGCAGAGGGGCCAACAGGAGAGAACTAAAAGGTCAACAGAGGTGGGGCACAGACCCTCATCCACAAACCTTGCAGGGGTTTGAATTCTCAACCCTCCTAAGGGAGGTCTCCTACCCCCACGGCTGCTTCGCCTCCCACACACAACTCATACGGGGACCCAGGTGGCAGACAGAGACTCGGCCAGCAATAGCTGCTCTATATCTAAATTCAGTCTATTACCAGGAATGCTCGGGACCTACTCAAAATTGCAAATATTCCTTTCCACTAGTATTCACAGGGTAAACTAAGATTTCTGCTTGAGTATTAAAATTGACAGGAAAATAGTAATCAAGTTTTCAGATTAATTTAAATTGGCCAAGTGAAATATGAGAATACTCAAGAAAATTATAGTGTACTGGACAAAAAGCTTTTCCTAAAACATTAACTGAAAAATCTATCAGTAGTTCATCTCTCTGTAAAATTGCCTAACATCCAAAGAACCTAAAGCAGTCACTTTGTGTACAAAAATTAAAATTTAAAATTATCAAGACTGCAATAGAAAATTTCCAAAAGTCCCCATTAATCAAAAAAGGGGAGGGGACAGCGGGGTAATATCATGAAAGGGACAAAAAAAAATATTGAGTAAGTAAAATACATCTAGAAAATTCTTACTCCAGTAAAGTAAATTCCATTTGTAAAAACAATAGCAGGACACCCATGAAAAAACACACATGGTGTCAAAATAAGCCAAAGGAAAATCATTTAGGCAAAAATTAAAAAGAATCCCAAGTCTATTTTGCATAGAGGATCCCTTTGTTAACTTTTGGTCGAGAATGTGTTTGTGTGTTTTCAGAGAACAACTCCAAGACCATGTGGGTTCCTGCGACGGTGAGGAACTGATGGATCTGTTCCAGCCATGAGGACGGTCCAGAGATGGGGGACACTGACGACACCTTGCCATACTAGCAGTCAGCAGCTGTGCATGTCTGCAGGCAGCCCAGGACCAAACCAGAGAGGATGGATCATGCATTGACACGATATGTCCACCATCTGGATACCATTGCTGACTTATACACATAATGAATTATTTGACACTGAAACTGGGACTCAGAAAAGTTGGACATTGAAACCGAGAATGAAACACTTTTTGTTCTTATACATTTATTTCTAGTATGCAGAGGCAAGATATTTTTGAAGAAAAGAAACAGGGGAGAGTGATTGATATAGAGGCAGGATGGCCTTGAACAGGCTGTCAAGCTACAGGGAGAGGCTTGGGTGGATGGGAGGCAGATGCGGGGGGAGATCAACGGAAGGACTTGTATGCATGCATATGAACATAACCAATGAATGAAAGACACTGGGACGGGGAGGGGGGAAGCTGGGGATATGTGCTGGGGGGTGGGGGAGGCTGGGGGGAGGATAAGGGGGAGGGGGAAAGGAAAACATGTACTACTATTATACTGCAAAAAATCAATAAAAAATAATTAAAAAAAAAAACTCAAAATGGATAAAGGACTTAAATGTAAGACAGGAAACCATAAAAATTGTAGAGGAATCCACAGGCAGCAAAATCTCAGACATATGCTAAAGCAATATCTTCACTGATATAGCTCCTATGGCAATGGAAACTGAAGAGAAAATAAACAAATGAGACTACATCAAAATAAAAAGCTTCTGCACAGCAAAAGAAACCATCAACAAAACAACAAGAAAACCCACTGCATGGGAGACCACATTTGCCAATGTTATCTCCAATAAGGATTTAATCTTCAACATTTACCAGGAATTCATGCAACTTAACAAAAGGAAGATAACGCAATAAATAAAATGGGTAACAGACCTAAATAGATACTTTTTGAAACAAGACAGAAGGAAGGCCAAGAAACATATGAAAACATGCTGAAAGTCACTAATCATCCAAGAGATGCAAACCAAAATGACAATGAGGTACCATCTCACACCTGTCAGAATGACTATCATCAACAAGTCAACAAATGACAAGTGCTGGTGGTGATGCAGAAAAAAAGGAACCCTCGTGCATTGCTGGTGGTATTGTAGACTGTTGCAGCCACTGTGGAGAACAGTATGGAGTTTCCTCAAAAAACTAAAAATGGAACTCCCATTTGACCCAGTGATCACACTTCTAGGAATATATCCCAGGAAACTAGAAACATCAATCAGAAAGGATATATGCACCCCTATGTTCATCGAGGCACAATTCACCATAGCGAAGATTTGGAAACAGCTTAAGTGCTCATCAGCAGATGACTGGATTAAAAGACTGTGGTATGTCTACACAATGGAATACTAAGTTGTGGTAAAAAGGAAGGAGTTCTTACCATTTGCAACAACCTGGATGGAACTGGAGAGCATTATGCTAAGTGAAATAAGTCAGTCAGAGAAAGATAAATATCTCATGATCTCACTTATTTGTGGATTATAATGAACAACATAAACTGATGAACAAAACAGATCCAGAGACAGAGAGGCATTGATCAGATGCTCAAACCTCAGAGGGAAGGTAGGGGAGGGTGGAGGTTACGGTAAGAGATCAACTGAAAGACTTGTATGAATGCATATAAGCCTAACCAGTGGACACACACAACACGGGGGTGGGGGCATGAACAGGGGGTGAGTGGGTGGGGCAATGTGGGAATAAGGACACATATGTAATACCTTAATCAATCAATAAAGAAAAAATTTAAATGTCGAAGTTTATTGGAAGCAGATACGAAGTCCATCTGGTCAAGGGTGTCCCCAAAGGGGACTCCATGGGGAGAGGCCCCCATTCTGGAAAAGCCTGCTCTCTCTTTCTCTAATGGGAAAATAAAAAATCCTGCCTTGTGAAAAAAAAATAAAAATAAAAATAAAAAAAAATAAAGTAGGCCTTTGGGGGTCTCTTCAGGCCAACGGTTGGTGATATTGTTACTGAAGTACCTTTCAGATACTCCTTAACCTTTCCCAAGCCTTTGTAAATAGTCCCTTTGTTCTTTGTTAAAATTTCCTCAATTACTCTGAGTATGAAACTCTACTGCCATGAACCTTAGGTTATCAAATTCAGGACTTGGACACAGACAATGATTTACCTTTATCTCTTTCATATGTGCTGTTTACAGAATAAAAGTTTTCTTATTCTTTATTCGAAATAAGATCATCAGGCTGGTATGGCTCAGTGGTTGAGCATCGACCCATGAACCAGGAGGTGATGGTTTGATTCCAGGTCAGGGAGTCCAATCCCCAGTAGGGGGCATACAGGAGGCAGCCGATCAATGATTCTCATCATTGATGTTTCTCTCTCTCTCTCTCTCTCTCTCTCTCTCTCTCTTTCTCTGAAATAAATAAATAAATAATGATAGAATTTAGGAGGAGAAGGAAAAGAATTCTAGAATTCAAATGGGCTTTAACATATATATTCCAGCTTACCACTAAATGCTAGAATCCTACATGAAATAGGTCTGCTTCTTCCTGTTCATTTCAACTTTTCAAATAGTTACTGGGAATTATCATTTTCTCCTCTAGGTTAAATATTATCAGTTTCTTTGATAGTTTTCATGTAATGTGGTTTCTAGATCCTTTTCCATCCTGTCCATTAAAGATGTTCCATTTATCAATGCTATTGCTTCATGTTTACAGATACGTTTGCAAAGTAAGCCAAATGTGGACAGAATCTCACCCAGCTGAAGAACCCAGACCCCCCTAACTGAGAGGCACGCTGAGATGAACAAATACCAACCAAAGGCTCTGTCATCAAAAGGAGCTTTTGAATGAACCCAGATGTGTGGGTGGAGGCAAGAGTCCCTGCTGTAGGGACATACACATTACCACTACATTCCTTGCAAGTCATGGTTCCACTTTAGAATTTATACCTTACTTTTTCTTTTGTACTTTACTTTCCACAAAGGAGGGAATAGTAATGGAATTATAGTCAGGCCAAGAACTAAAATTTAAAAAAAAAAGATCATTTTAAATTCCCATGGTCTGGAATTCCTCAGTTTCCTTAACCCCACCCAATCCAGATGTGCTTTGTAAGTACCTAGTTTTCTGGCCCAAAGGTAACTAGGTCATCTGTGTGACATAGTTAGCATAGAGTCTGCAGCAAAAGAGATTTTCTTGAATGTTGAGCCTCTCATTTCCTTGTTCATACTCTAAGGACCTCAAAGTCACATAATGTATTGCTGCCATGAACCTTAAGTTATCAAATTCAGGTGAATTGGAAGATCCAAAGGGTGGAATCTTTGTCCAAAATTACAGAGCAATTTACTGGTAGAGCCACAATTGGAACCCAACTCTCTTTTCTCCCTATCATTCTGTCTCTCTTTTCAGTTAATTTACCCCATTCTTTTACCAGATTACAAAACCAAAATGAAGAAATTAATACAGCAAGTACCTAAACATCCGAGTCTGACAGAGGCAGCATTTGAATTGCACAATTGCCTTGGAAGTATTGGGGAAAGACAGCTATGAGCACATTATATTGGCACAACTTCAGGGGTGAAGCAAACCATCATTTTATTTTGAGAGCTCAACTACCTAGCCTTTGCATTTGTGTCTAAACTTTAAAGAATATAAATATTGACCAAAAAGGGCCTGACTAACTTATGGAAGGCTTACATGGCAGCCTTGAAAACCAAAGGATGGTCTGAAGTTAAAACAATTTTAATTAAAAAGCAGTCTATGGTGGGTAGTCATGTCCTAAGCCAGTATCTTCTTTGATAAAGATCAACTTTGATCTGAACTGAGTCTATTGCCTTTTTGCATCTAAAATAACATACCTTTGGAGATAACCAAGATGGCGGCATAGGCAAACACTTATTGTTCTGCCCCGCGCAACAATTTAAAAATTACAACATAACAACAAAACAAACATCACCCAGAATCACCAGAAAGCTGGCTGAGTGAAAACTCCACAAATAAAAGTAAAGGTGGGACACTGAGACTCAGAAGAGCGGTGGGAGCGCAGCCTTGAAGATCACGGAAACAGGTTAGGAGCCGTCCTGGTCGCGCCCACAGGCGGTGGCTGGAGCAGCAACCCTGGCTGGATTTCACCAACGGGGAGGGCGGAGACGTCCCACTACACGGATTCCCCAGCGCCAGGCGAGGTCCAAGATCCGAGGTACGTGGAGACATCCCACTGCACAGATTCCCCAGTGCCAGGTGAGGTCCGAGGTCCAGGGGACGCACCCTGGAAGCCGGGTGCGGCAGAGGTATCCTAGTCTGCGAGAAACCCAGAGGCGGGGAAAAGAAGTTTGCGCACGCTTAAACTGTGCCACAGCACAGACGCATGACTTGCGCCCTGGAAACTTGTCTCCTGGTCCCGGAAACCACATGTTTTACAACCCTGGGCGAGACTTTGGGTGTGCAGACTCATTTGGGGAGAGACAGAGTTGTCTGGAAAGGGGAAGAGACTAGCGGCTTTCTCTTGGAAGTGCCTGCAGCCATCCCCATCCAACAGAGACCCGTGCGCGCGAGCGCAGCATAGGATGTAGCTGACGCTGAGGCTGCCTGCTCAGCTCAGAGACTCCGCCCATCCAACCTGAACACAGTCTCCCCTCACAGCCAATTGGCCTGGAGGTCAAACCCTCCTAGGGCTAACAACAACAAGCAGGGTTTAAATTCAAAAATACTGTACAACCCATAAAGGTTTGCAGTAAGAGTACCCACCTCAAGTAACTGGGGAGGCTGTGCCACTGACCCTTAGAGGACATCTACCACATAAAGCAGCCACCATGCAGAGATATGGAAAGAAATCAGGTGTGAAAGAAATGGAGGAAAAAAGACAACTAGACATAGAGTTCAAAACCACGGTTATAAGGCTTTTCAAGAGGCTCCTAGAAAAGGCTGATGAACTTAATGAGAACTATGAGGAAATAAATAAGACCAACCAGGAAATGAATGAGACTTACAAGGAAATGAATGAGACCCTCAAGGAAATGAACAAGACCTCTGAGGATATGAATGAGACCCTCACAGATATGAAAAAGGACCAACTAGAAATCAAGCATACACAGACTGAAATAAAAAATATTGCACAAAGTCCTAAAAGCAGTCCAAAGGGCCACAAGAACCAAGTCAAAGATTTGAAATACAAAGAAGCAAAATCCACTCGGCTGGAAAAGCAAGAAACAAAAAGAATTCAGATAATTGAAGATAGTGTAAGGGGCCTCTGTGACAACCTCAAGCATACCAATATCCGAATTATTGGGGTGCCAGAAAAAGAGAGAGAGCAAGTTAATGAAAACCTACTTGAAGAAATAGTGACCAAAAATTTCCCCCACCTGGTGAAAGAAACTGACTTAAAAGCCCAAGAAGTACACAGAACCCCAAAATATAGGAATCTAAAGAAGACCAGACCAAGACATATCATAATTAAAATGCCAAGAGCAAAAGATAAAGAGAGAATATTAAAAGCAGCAAGAAGAAAACAGTTGGTTACCTACAGGGGAGCACCCATACGATTGTCAGCAGATTTCTCAACAGAAACGATGCAGGCCAGACGCGAGTGGCAAGAAATATTCAAAATAATGAATACCAAGAATCTACAACCAAGATTACTCTATCCAGCAAAGCTATCATGCAGAATTGAAGGTCAGATAAAGTGCTTCGCAGATAAGAAAAAGCTAAAGGAGTTCATCACCACCAAACCAATATTATATGAAATGCTGAAAGATATTCTTTAAGAAGAAGAAGAAGAAAAAGGTAAAAATATAAATTATGAACAACAAATACACATCTATCAACAAATGAACATAAAAATTAAGTGAATTGATAGGCTGATGAACAGGATAAACTGGTGAATATAACAGAATCATGGACAGAGAGAGGGAATGGACTGACAATTCTTGGGGAGAAAAGGGTTGTGGGAAGTACAGCAAGAGACTGGACAAAAATCTTGCAACAATGAGAGAGGATAGTGAGGAGGGGGTGGTGAGGGTGGAGGGTGGGGTAGGTACAGGGTGGAGGGGAACTATAGAGGGATAAAAAAGGGGAAACAATGTAATTAATAAACTGAACAATAAAGATTAAAAAAATGAAAGAAAAAAAACAAAAAATAAAATAAAATAAGATAAAATAAAATAAAATAAAATAAAATAAAATAAAATAAAATAAAATAAAATAAAATAAAATTACATACCTTTGGAATGTCAGGATAACTTGTAACTTCTCTTTTTCCTGATCTCTCCGGACACAACAATGGTCAGGGCACCAGGGCAGAGACCATAAATTCCTTCATTGTTATTGTTGTGTTAATGGTTGACTGTCAACTATCCTATACACTTATGTAAAAGAAGCATGTGTCTATCATTTTACTTTTTATGCAATCCCAGAGGTTTCCCTGCTTTGTTTTCTCCCACTTCCTTAATCTATCATCAATGGATTTCAACCCACTTACATCTCCTCTTTTGATGGTAATTTATAAAATTAGGTGAAAAACTGCCCTTCCCTGGAGCATTATCTCAATATATTGAGATTCTACTTCTTAGTAATTGTCGATAAATTGGGTCAAATAAACTCACAAAAATTCTTTACAGGTTTAAATGTTTCTTACATTAACATGAATCTTTTCAATCAACTGAATCAAGGCACTGAAAATAAGGCTCCCGTAGTTAGTCCTGACTTTAAATCTCCAGTCTTCCACCAACTTAGAGCTGTATAATATAAAACTGCAGAGGACTTCAGGGAGAGCTTAGTTCAAAGAAAGTTAGACCCAGAAAGTATGTGCTTTACTAACTTACAAAGAAGAATCAGAATTTGACTCTTAATCCTCTGGTCTTTTGCATGCACTGTGGTTATTTCCTGTATGACTGTGCCTTCTGTGTTTAATTTTCTTCAGATATTTTGTTATCACATTTAATAAGCTTCATAAGAGTCAAAGTAAATATCTTCTTTATTAAATGAGAAGGGGAGGTAAGTGACATAAATGTTATTTTAGAAGCCTACTACTTACTAATCGTAAAGAATGCCTAGCAAACAAACAAAATTTAGAGCAATATTTGTGACTTTTAACCTACTGATAGGAAAAGGTGGTCAGGTTTCAAATGCCCTAGCAAAAGTTGATGTTTGCCCACTATTTTTAGCTAAACTGTACCCTATGAGAGAGTCTAACACTAGAACTCTTAGTAGCAACTAATAGAAAATGACTGTGTAGGAAAAAGAAACCACTTCTGAACAAGACTGCATTTTAAGACTCAATAGGGAAAACGAAATCAAAGTTATAGCAGATGCTGTTGAGAGTCCCTCAGATAATCCCAAACTGAGCAAGCTCATGCAACTCCAGGTGGCTGAATGCCTCCCAAGGACAAATCACTGTGATATCTGCAAGAAAGGGAAGAAGAATTTATAAGTCAGCCTCACCCACAGGAGAGCCTTTTCTGCTCGAAGAGATATTTTTCAGGCAGAAGATGTCTCCTCCTCTCTCCTATTCATTGTTGAGGTGGCTAGGAAGTTATCTAAAATGGCCCTGAGACCCTGAGGATCACACCAAATGCTAAATTAATCTTTTGAGGGCTCCAATGGCCCCAGAAAGAACACACTCTTCCAGATATATATATTGTGCATCCTTTTTGGGGCAGATAACCCAAGGCTTTTGATTTGAGCTACCCTATAGGCAAACATTTCAATGATCATCCAAAACCTTCCCAAAGCACAACCACTAAGAAGGGACCAGAAGTAGATTTCTAGTCAAGTAAAGGGTTAAAGTGAGAAATAGGAGTGCTTTAAACCCCCATGGTCTGGAAATCCACAGCCTCCTTACTCCCTACCAATCCAGGTGGGTTCCTTGGGTTTCTCTAACTTTTTCTTTAGCTCTTTTACATTTTGAAATGCCTACATCCAACTCATATTGAGAAGTGATTTCAAGGGATCCTCTAATCCAGTTCCTTGAGTCCAGAAATAAGTTATGATTGACCCATGTCACAGAGAAGCTGGTGGACATCCAGAAAGAGTAATCATTTAGCAAAAAATTGCACAGTTACAGAAACAGGACTAGATCCAGATCAAAGACCTCAAACCTTCTTCTATTGTAAACCTCTTTCTATTATTCCAAATATGTTAGCAGAGTTAAACATATCTTCCAGACTGGATTTACTACTCTTAAATATATCTGGTCAAAATATAGAAGCAGTTGATTTTTAAAAATCATGAGCTCTATAAAGTGGCTTGTTTGTTATGTCCTTGAGATTCCAGAAATGACATTTGATTACAAAAAGCAAATACACTGAGAATTGCCTGCTAAAGACATCCATTGCTATGAATGCCAGCATTTATCAAAAGTGTATTGGAGATCTTGCTGGTTTGATTCAGTGGATAGAGCATCAGCCTACAGACTGAAGGATCCCAGGTTTGCTTCTGGTCAAGGACACATCCCCCTGTAGACTCCATCCCCAATGTTTTATCATTGATGTGTCTATCTCTCTCCCCCTCCCCTTTCCTCTCTAATATCAATAATATATATATATACTAGAGGCTTGGTCCACAAAACTTGGGCATGGGGAAAGGGGTGTGTGTCCCTCAGCCCAACCTGCACCCGCTCCAATCTGGGAACCCACTGGGATCGAGCCTACATAGGCAGTCAGACATCTCTCTCACAATCCAGAACTTTTGGCTCCCAACTTTTGCCTGCCTTCCTGCCTGATTGCCCCTAACTGCTTCTGCCTACCAGCCTGATCGCCCCCTAACCACTTCCCTGCCAGCCTGATCAATACCAAACTGCTTCCCTAATTGCCTTCCTTTGCCAGCCTGGTCACCCCTAACTGCCCTCCCCTGCAGGGCTGGTCCCTCCAACTGTCCTTCCCTGCCTGCCACTTTGTTGCTACCATCTTGTATCCACATGGGGGCAGCCATCTTTGACCACATAGGGGCAGCCATCTTGTGTGCTGGAGTGATGGTCAATTTGCATATTGCCTCTTTATTATATAGGATATTCTATATAATGGTCAATTTACATATTACCTCTTTATAGGATATCTTATATAATAAAGAGATAATATGCAAATTGACCATCACTCTAACACACAAGATGGCTGCCCCCATGTGAACACAAGATGGCGGGAGGGAAGGGCAGTTGGGAGGGGAGACCAGGCCTGAAAGGGAGGGTAGTTGGGGGGACCCAGGACTGCAGGGAAGGGAAGTTAGGGGTGATTAGGCTGGCAGGGGAGCAGTTAGGTGTTGATCAGGTTGGAACAGGAGTTGTTAGGGGATGATCAGGCAGGCAATCGGTTAGAATCCAGTAGTCCTGGATTTTGAGAAGGATGTCTCAGATTGGAGAGGGTGCAGGCTGGGCTGTGGGACACACACACCTGCCCCCCTTCTCCCCCATGCACGAATTTTGTGCACCGGGCCTCTAATATATAATATATATAATAGTGTATTGGATGAACCCAAGTCAGTGTAGCTCAGTGGGTTGGAGCATCATCCTGTATGCCAAAAGGTTGCAGGTTCCATTCCCAGTCAGAGCACATATCCAGGTTATGGGTTCAATTCCTGATCTGGGCTTGTATAGGTGGCAACCAGCAACCAATTGACGTTTCTCTCTCACATTTATTCTCTCTCTCTCTCTCTCTCTCTCTCTCTCTCTCTCTCTCTCTCTCTCTCTCTTTCTGTCTCTCAAATAAAATAAAATAAAATAAATGTCCTCCAATGAGGATTAAACAAAAAGTGTATTGGATGAGTTGAAAACTCATGTCTACACAAATACCTGCACAAGTATGTTTATAGCTGCTTTATTTATAATTGTTAAATCTTGGAAGCAACCAGGATGTCTTTCGATAGGATAAATAAACTGTGATACAACCATGCAATGAAATATTATTCAATGATAAAAAGAAATGTGCTATCAGCCATGTAAAGACATGGATGAAACTTAAATGAAAAAATACTTCTAACTGCAAGAAGTCTGGGAAAGCTACATACTGTATGTCTCTAACTATATGACAGTCTGGAAAAGGCAAAACTCTGAAGACAGTAAAAAGATTATTGGTTTTTAGGAGTATATAGGGGGTGGGGTAACAGAGCACAGGGGATTTGAGGGACAGTGAAACTCTTATGTATGAACCTGTAATGTTGCATATATGACATTATGCATTTTTCAAAGCCTAAAGAACTGGACAGCAACACAGAGAATGAACCCTAATCTAAGCTGTGAACATTAGTTAATAATAATGTGTTGTTATTGATTCATTAATTGTAACAAATGCAAGTTAATAATAATAAGGGAAACTATGTATAGGAGGAGGAAAAGAGCAGAGGAGGTGTATAGGAACTCTGTACTTTCTACTTAAATTTTCTGTAAATCTCAAACTGCTCTAAAAAATAAAGCCCATTAATTTTTTTAAAGAATAGGCAGTAATTTGCATTCAGTATTCAATGAATAAAAATGCTAGGCAATGAAAAAAAAATGTTGCATCGGATATTTTCAGTGTGTGGTGCCCTTTTCAGGTGCCAGAGAATGTGTGAAAAGAGGAAGCAGTTGAGGGAGTGGTTGGCCTGTTAGCGCAGAAATGCTCTCCGGGCCCCACCCTTGTTTCCAATACCTCACTTGTGGCCTCTGCTTGTCACTTAATTCTGCTGTGTCTCAGATTTCTCTTCCAAAAAATAAAGAAGTTGGTCTAGACTAACTGAGAATCTTTGTACCAAGTCTGCAGTTCACCATCACAGTCTCTCAATGGTTGTTGAACAAGACAAGAGAATTCATTAAACAAACATGGGGCCTAACCTGATTTCTTTGAGTGTTTGCCTCTTGGCATACACATTCTTACTAGTACATAGGAGATCAAAATAAAACCCCACATTTTTCAGTCTTCAAAGGATCTGCTGCATTAGGTTTTTCTGATAACTTTTAACTGCCCCTTAAGGCCAGAAGCAGATAAAAAGATGAAACTTCAAGTGTAATGTCCTCACTTTAGTCTCTGGGTGACTCACCTGTTCCCAGTCCTTCCATGCCTGGAATGTCATCTCCAAACCTAAGGGAAAAAATAAAAATTAGCTGAGATCAGAGCAAAAGGGTCCTGGAATGACTCATGTGGAAAGTTTCCTGCCTCAGGGGGAAAGAAGAGGCTTAAGCTTTTACATTTGAAAAACTTTTGTTTGCATTGAATTAAGATTAAGAAAATAACAGCCAGGTTTTAAACAGTGTGTCCCATAGAGAGATAATTTCCCCTGGGTAAAAAATTAACCTTAAACAATCAAGGGCCAGAAAGAGTGATCAGTGGAGCAATTTTAGACAAGCCTCACTTGTAAAAATAGAAATTGAAATGGAAAAGCAATATGAAAGGAATTAAACAGATTAATTCATTCATTTGTTTAGTTACCCAAAAGTATCGTATTAGGCATCTTCTATGTGCCAGACACTGTGTTAGGCTCAAGGAGGAAAGGAAAAAAAGAAATAATTTTCTCTGACAGAGCTCTGTCTCAAGAAACAAATGAAAACAAAATAGTAAACATTATGGTAGCTGAATGTACAAAAGGCAAACAAGGAATTAATGATAACATTTGTCTAAGAGAGTCAGTAACAGCTTCAAAAAGAAATTAACTTATGAGTGTGTGTTGAAAAATAAGACATTGCCAAGGAGAGAAAGAGAAAAACAAAGAACTTAAGACATAAAATTGAAGCTATAAAAATAAAGTGTGATTTCTGGAAATGGCCAGTGGATCTGTAACCCTGATGAACGCACAAGGTATAATGGTGAAAGAGAATGGTCAAGAATAAAAGCCTGGGAGGTCAAGTCAAAGGTCATTTTGAAAGGTTCCATTTGCCATGTTATATTTGGCCTTAGACCTGAGAGCTGAGAGAGAAAGCATTCCAGGGCTAAAAGCATGACTCAGCAAAGATTGTGGCAGAGAGGAAAATAGAAAATGGGGTGGAAATTTTTGTAAATTTGCTTAATATGGTGAGCATTAAATCTCAAAAGTAGATGTGCCACATATACTAATATATCATGGACTACTACTCAGCCATAAAGAAAGTTGAAATCCTGCCATTTGAGACAACATGGATAGACCTTGAAGATATTATGCAAAGTGAAATAAGTCTGGCAGAAAAAGCTAAGAACCATATGATTTCACTCTTAAAACTGAAACTCATGGACACAGACAGCAGTGAGGCGGTTGCCAAGGGAAGGGGTGGGAAGATGGGAGAAAAAGAGGGTCTAATATAGGGTGATGGAAGAAGATTTGACTTGGATGGTGAGCACACGGTGCAATATACAGATCTTATGTCCTAAAAATGTACACTCGAAACTTATATGATCCTATTATCCAGTCACCACAATAAATTTAATTTAAACAATAACAATAACAACAACAAAGCAGTCTTATGGGATAGAAGAAACAATAGAAAGTCTTCTTTTTCATCCTGATCTTACCCTTTCACACCTTTCTTAGGAGGCTTGCTCTTGAATTGGCGAGTCTGCCTCTGCTTGAACTTGGGGGGCCCTTTGCGTGGGGTGGTGGGACCCTGGTTTGAAGCTGGAGGAACCAAACTAGTATTGTCACTCATTCTGATGGTCCTTGGGAGGCTGATGATTCTCCTTCAGGCCCCTTAAACAGTGAGAGAAGAAAAGACCCTTCAAGTTATGAAGACAGTTGCTTAGCAGACAGACCTTTGCTATAAACTGGGAAAGAAAAAGCACCATGATAAAGAAGCTTAAGTATTTTGTGTTGACCCAATAGGGGAGAAGTTAGCATCTTTTAAAGAGATTTTAAATAAGTCACAGTATAAATTGACAGAGACACTGGAATACTATACAAATTGACAACCAATAGATTTTTAAAAATCTAAGTATATATGTTGTTCTAGTAAATCTGCCACTAGCTTTCTATATGATTTATTAGAATGGCCTACTTCCCCTCTGTGATTACCAGTCTCATTATGTGTAAATGGAGGAGAATGGACTAAATGATATCTACAGTCTTTACACCCCTAACATATTATTTAAGCTTTACACATTTTTCCACCCAGCTGCAAAATAATCAGACACTAAATGTTTGCTGATCCATTGTTATGGCCTTTGCTCTTTATAGTTTTTATTTTATTTAATCCTAACATGATCCAGAGACTTCCCTTCTAATTCGGAGAAAGGAGGTAGTGATGGTGGTGGAAATGTAAATGATCTGAACAGGGGTAGCTCTGAATCAAGTATATCAACACCTATGAAAGTATGCAATACATCCCAACACACACACACACACACACACACACACACACACACACACACACACACACAAGAAAATCGATGCAGGGTGATTAAATATTAAAATTGTGATTTAACTTCATATCCAGACATGAGATTCTTTAGCTACACATTTCTCAGAAATTTTTGACATTTTCTCCTATCCAAATCATGGGCCTATCTAATATAGTTTTCCCAGACTTTCATTTTAGCTGTAGAAACAAGCATTGCCATTCTTAAATCAAAGAACATGATTAGCAAAGATATATTTTTAAAATGTGCTAAGCCAAAGAATTTTTTTCTTTCTTCTTTTCCATCAAAAAAGTTGATAATATTTACCTTAGAAGGAAGATTCTGAAAAACTCCAAAGAGCTCCCAAATAGCCTTAATCCCTCACCATGAGCCAACCTCTTTCATAATTCACTACCTAGAAACTTTGTTTTCATTGAATTCTTTGTTTCACCCATTTTAGATTTATGTTACTATCCTTAGCTTCAAATCTCCTGGACAATCTTTGGCTTGTGCTAGCCTTTATATCTTTCTACCACACTGCACATCCTTCAAATATTATGTTGTATAACTTCTTGAACTTTTTCTTATTACTTTTAAAATCATGTTAAATTATTATCCTTACCTCCAAGATATTTTTTCCTTATTTTTTTTTCCCCCACTCACTATTTTCATCCTGTCCTGCCAATTTTCAACTTGTTCAAAGAAACACACTGACTAATTTGTGAGCTGGAGCTAGGGATGCTGAACCTGGCCAGACCTCTGGATGGCCTACTCATGCCAAGGATTTTTTCTTAATCCCCCATTGGAATATGGGCTGCTTTTCCAGTTTTTGATGATTTCTGTGGTCCCAGAACCTACAAAAGTATCTGGCCTTTACTAGGTATACCATGTATAATTGTCAAATGGGTAAATAAACAAATGAAGAAATTGGACTAATACCCTGAACATGAGAGTCTGACCCTCTGAACATCTCCATCAAACCATAGAGAAGACATCAGCAGGTCTTCACTTTACAAACCCCCCAGTGACTTAAGAAGTACCCTGCCAGCTCCTCTGCTCACTGAATCCAATTCTTGTGCTGTGGGTGCTCTCCTGTCCCAGTAAAAGGCAATGATCATGCCTCTCTGAAGGGTGGTTCAGGCATGGAAATCAACGATGGGCATCAGAGTGTGCCACCAGTAACTGGCACATTCCAATTCTTCCAAAACCACAGAGATAAACTAGAGAATTTCTCACAGATCAGTGAGAAATTCACTGATCAGGCTTTTATGACTTCTCAACTCTTTCACAGTAGTCAGAAACCACAAACTTTTCTTTCTCTCATCTGGAGAACCTACTAAAATTAGGATTGTCAGATTTTAGCAAGTGAAAATATAGGGTACTCAGTTAAATTTAAATTTCAGATAAACAACAAATAATTATTGAGTATAACTATGTACCATTAAATATTTGGGATATACTTATACTTAAAATTTGTTTATCTGAAATTCAAATTTAACTGGAATCTTCTATTTCATCTGACAATGCTAACTAGGATCCTACTATGTTAGATCTAGAGCCTGAAATCTGAGAGCATAAGATAAACTGAATTAGTCAAATTACCGTTTGGGGCAATACAGTGTAAACTGTAGGTGCTTTAGAATCAAATAAACATGGTTTCAAATTCCTGCTCTACAAAACTGGCTAAGTGACCTTGAATAAGTTGCATAACTTCTCTGAGCTTTAGTCTATCTGTAACATGAATTAAATAATACCTTCTTTTTTGGTCATGGAGAAAATGAAATGAAATAATGTAAATAGAGTCTTTGGTGAAAAGTACCCAAAAAAGAGTAACTAGATACCAGACCTTCTGAGAGTCAAGGAAGGCGTGAAAATAAATCTATGATTGCGACTCAGGTTCACCTTTTCTTGTGCCACCTGCTGAAGAACCCCGGTCATGCACCTGAGAAGCAATTGTCATCTGCTCTTACTGAGTGATCGATCCTCTGTGTCCCTCAAATGCCCCAACTATTAACTTATTCCTGGTTTCTGTCTTAGAAGGAATTCTGCCCTCCTTGGATACTTTTGACCCCCCTAACGTTAATGCCAAAGAATTTTAAAACCACACTTAACTTCTATCTTCCCCTGATTACACTTATTTTTTCTTCTAAGTTTCTTTTGCATATTTATATAATTTTCAAGTTGCGACTCTAAGCTTGGACAGAGTTCATGTCTAACTCAAAGTGTGATGCATTACATAAAGAACTAGAGGCCCCGTGCATGAATTTGTGCATGGGTGAAGTCCTAGGCCTGGCCAGCAATTAGGACCAATCAGCTGTCTCGTCCAATCCTAATTAGGGGTGGGACAAATGGGACCGGGCCAATCAGGGCCTGGTGATAGGGGGGAGGAGGAGGAAGAACAGGGGGAGGGACCATGGGAGGTTGGCTGGCCCAGATCAGGGTAGATCAGGGCCAGCTGGCCAGGAGGAGGGACTGGGTTAGGGAAAGGACCACAGGAGGTTGGCTATGGGAGTGAGTTCACTGACCAGCAGGGAGAAGCTCCTGTGTTGAGCATCTGTCCCCAGGTGGTCAGTGCTCATCATAGCAACTAGTTGACCAGTCATTCTAGCCATTCTGGTTGTCTGGTCATAACAATCACTTAGGCTTTTATATATATATATATATATATATATATATATATATATATATATATATATATATTCTCACAAAAAGGTATATCACAGTTGCCTGATTAATTCCTGTATCTATATGGCCCTAAGGATTTGCACTATGGATCATAATTATCATTAAGTTTATTGTGTGTGTCCATGTACAATATTTCTTTTAAGTACCTAGAACAATCACAACTCCTAGAGTGTTTCTGTCAGATATCTACTCTCCCTGTAGAACCTTTGGGAGGAACAGAATAAATATGACCATTTTCTACATGGGAAGTCACTCTTGTCTGTCACAGGTATTACAGAAGGCTAAACTTATCGTGACCATGCTTTGCTATGAATAATTCTGGAACTAAATAACTCTAAATCTAGTATCAAACTTGATTTTGACAATAAGAGGACATTTCATATTTTTGCCTCTAAAAGTATCAAACAATCCATTCCTTTATGAAGCAGAATATATTCCTGTTTTTTTTTAAGAATGTTAGCCTTCCCCCCTTTGAAGCTTAAAAACTACTCAACTGCAAAAATAAATGAATGCAATGATGTAATATTTCAAGGCAAAATTGTGTAGGGAAGCAGCTGGGATTAGACCAAGGTAGTAGGAAGCTGCAGGAAGCTACAGAGGATATTCCTCTGTAAATTCCAGCTGAGGAAAAACAGTTTTAGAAGCTTTTTGGGCCAACCTTTCTGATGCTGCTATTATCACTCCAAACTTCCAGTTTCCTCAGCAAAGATATAGACAGATAGGCAATTTTATTGTTGATGATATAGCAGTATAGGTACAGGAGTACTGTTTCCTCCAGGGGAGTTGGGCTCATAAATATCATCCAGAGTCCCGCTAAAGCAGAGAGAATCAAATAATTTGGAGAACCAAGGAAAACCCAACCAAAGCCATAAAAAAAAAAAAAAAAATCCAGCAAGTACCTTGCTTCACATTGGAACACACAAACACTTTGACCTCAGAGGGAGCAGGGTAAGCCACCCGCACTGTCCAAATACTCAGTCATTCCCACGATGGCTCTGGCTTGCTCTCTCAGCCTCTGGGTGCCTGAGCCAAGTTTTCAAGCACATCCTGGGAGTCAAGACCTGTTTGCTTTGTGGTCATTTAGTGCTCAGATCACTCCTTTCCCAGAAAACTGTTTTTTATGGAGCCACACACAAAAAGGAGGGTGGGGGTGGGGGGTTGGTTCCTTCTTCTAAATAAATTTGTAATCAAGGTTTGCAGGGACCTTGGAATACTCAAGTTTCACTTATTAGCTTATCACATGGCATTATAAGGAAGTTTGGGTGCATTTCTGTAATGTTTTCATTCCCAGCACCAATCCAGGCCCACAGGTTCAGGATGTTCTCTTCTTCCATTCTTTGTTTCAGAGCCGTATCAACCCCACCCCATCCCCAAAGCCCTTTGATTATATACCATGCTTACACTTACTGGAAGTTAAGTTGAATGTTGCTCCAAGAAGCCGTCCAGTTGCCTTCTCCACAATAGATGAAAAGATCTTTGCATCCTAATTTATCTCTCTGTAATACCCTCGTGCCCTCTAATCCCACCTTCATCAGATTAGAGCCCAGACCAGATGCAAAGAAATGGGGTGAGACTGGGAGAGGTTTAAGATTCTCTTGTCATTGGATACTCTTACAAAACTGGCTTGGGCTCTCTCTCTCATCAATAAATAGGTATCAAATTCACAAACACACACACAGTGTTATATCCAAGAGTGGATTTGCAGCATGTGATTCAGATATATTTTATAACATTTCAAATATATTTTGGCCTTCTCCAGTCCCACCTTCAGTCCTTGCTCCTTTCCATGCCTTCCCTTTCCTGACACGTACTCACTCATGCACAAGGTGGGACAAAAAGTAGATTTATGGTGGTTCCTATAGAAAATAAGACAATAATTAATAAATAATAATGCAAGAGTAAACTCTATCTTTCCCATAATCAAAACTGTAAACTACTTTTGCCCCACCCTGTATATCATCTCTCCCTCTCCCCCTCTCTCTTTCTCTCTCTCTCTCTCTCTCTCTCTCTCTCTCTCTCTCTCTCTCTCTGTCACACACACACACACACACACACACACACACACACCATGACATAATTTTTATGAGACTTTATACTGAAAAGAGAGTGAACCACAGTGCCCCCATACTGCAGTAGAGATCCTGAACATGTGAGCAGTGACACAGAAATGCACAATACCTTTTCCTAATTAGTATTGTATGTATTTCCTCAGAGAGGCAAGACCATTAAGCAGAAATGACATCAAACTTGACAGAGAAAGAGCCCAAGTGATAGCTGGGAACTGGTCACTGTTGACACATATTGGACAATTGATTGCTGCATCTTCATATCCAAAGGTTTCAGAGTGTGAGGCTCAGGTTATAATCCAGTTCAGCAGACACCTGGCTCAGTCATCCACTTGCATTAAGCCACTAGAATTAATTTGTACATCATTTTATACAATTTTTAAATGGACCTAACCTATATGCCAGTATCATTAAGGTCTGAAAATTTTGTCATACAGAAATTAAGTGACTTATTCAAGACTGCATATTAAGTTAGTAGTATAACTAGATGCAAGGCCCAAGTCTAGGATCACCTTTCTACTATACAACAGCAAAGAAGACATGGGCCAAGAAGCATGTGCTACTGGTCACTCTGGTGCCTTGCCAGTGACCTGCAGTGTGCCTTCTCTAAATTGTTACTATTTGTCAGAGAATTACACTCCAGAAGACTGCAGAGAAAGGTCAATTTATCCTTCCTGGGTAGGGAAATACTCTTAACATACAGCCCCAAGCAGATTACATGAGCATTTAAACAGCTTACAAGTTTTTCATAAGCTTTCCCCGCGTTTGGCTCTGGATGGGTCTTTCCATGTCCTCCTCTGCTCCTTCCTACACACCAGGCATATGGATACTTACATGCTTAAATGTCAAATCCTCACATATTCTTCATCTCTTTGAGAATGAAGGACTGCAATTCATAAAGGCAGTGGAAACAGCAATAATGTTAACTCAAAGTATAATAGCATCAGCATCACCTGGGCACTGGTAAGAAATGCAAGATATCAGACCCTCCTCCAGACTTAATGGCATCAGAATCTGCACTTTCATAGGGTACCAAGGTGATTTGTTTGCACATTGATGTTTAAGAAATGCCATTCTAGACTCTTGTGTAGGCTTGGTTTTACCACATCTCCATTCTGTGAAAACATTCCTACTTCTTTGAGTCTCAGCCTCCTCCTCTGTAAGATGAATGATTTAGCATGCCAGCATTCTCAGTTTTTTTTTTTTTTTGCTGTCCTAACACCCCTGAGAGAGATAAACCATATTTATTTGTAACAGGATTTGTAGCCCAGTGATTCTCAATGGGGGGTGGAGGTGCAGTACTTTGCCATAACTCTTGTTCCTCCAACGGAGATCCAGGAGCATGTAGAGTGAGGGGTAGCCTGTGTATGAAAAGCCCAAGAAGTTCATTTGAAAAACTATCCTAAAGTGAATGATACAGAAAGTTCTTGAAACAGAAAAGAAATGATAACAGAAGGAATTTTTGAAATCTAGAAACAAAGAACAGTGGAAAGAGCAAAAGTATGTGATACAAAGGGGAAGTATCAAAACAGGAACTCAACCACCCTTGCAGGGCTTTGTGGAGAATGAAACATTGCTCAAACCACTGTGAGGTTCTAAATATCTGGTCATCTCGTATCTTCAGAGGATGCAACCAGTTCCAAGTGAATGTTCCCAGTTCCAAGTGGCTGATCATACTGACACTACTTAGAGAATTTGAGTAGGCTAGCCAATCAGCAGTCACTTTATACTGACTCTGTTAGACAGAGCTCTTCTACCAGGCTATTTTATTTGTTGCTGGCTAGTAGGTGGCTGGCTTTTGTTCAGTTGTCTATCTTCAATCTCATAAACCAAGTATTGTGGTCATATTGCTCGAAACAAGATGATGAATCACCCAGGAACTTCTTTGGTAAAACTTGGTGTGCTGAATACAAAGATTTCACAGACATGAGAAGTAAACTTGCTCAGAAAACTTGCTGAGCCAAAATAAATAAATAAATAGGAAGAAGAAAAATAAATTGATAGATATAACGACATAGATAAATGTTAAACAGATTTTATTAAGTGATAGAATCCAGTCAAAGGTCTCTATACTGCCTGTTTTCATTTATGGCCTTTGGAAAAGGCAGAACGACAGGGTTAGAGAACAGATTCGTGGTGGGCGGGGTTGACTATAAAGAGAAAATACAAGAGATTTTTGAAGGATGATGGAACTATTTGGTATCTTGATTGCAGTAGTTGATATACAACTCTATGCATTTGTCAAAACTCATAGAATGATACATCACAGAGAGTGCATTTTACTGTTTGTAAAAATTGAAACTAGATATAAATGCTTTTTTAAAACAATAAATCCATATTCCATAGCTCTATCATTTTTGGTTTTTGATCTCTTCTCACAGATGGGAAGGTATTATTAGTTATATACAGGCAAAGAGTTAAAAGGCAGGTACTAAGTAACTAGAGATTAAAATTTTAGCTGTCCTATAAGCTGATTATGCAAGTGCTAATCTCTAATCTCTCTTTAGTGTTGCTTAAAATACCAGTGAGGGGAAAGATACACATCAAAGTCACATTTCCTCTACATTTAGAACCTCCTAAACTGAGCTTCCATCTCTAACTAAAGCACAGTGGACTCCAGAGGAGAAGGCACTAATGTGAAGAGAGAATGCACAAGGCTGGCCCCTCTTCCCCTTCATATACTTCTGTGATAATGCATTCTCCAGAGCAAGTTGTACATCTTAAAAAAATAACATGAATTTAAAATACAGTCTTCTCTTTGAGAACATAGAGAGGAGGGAGCATATCCTAACTCATTGCATGAAGTCAGTTTACCAACATGAACATTTTTGACACCAAAACAAGACAAAAACTATAATAATACTCATAATACTCTACAGTATTGCACGTTTGAAAGTCGTTATGAGAATAGAACTTAAAAGTTTTCATAGCAAAGAAAAATTGTATGTATGGTGACAGATGATAACTAGATTTATTGTAGTGGTCATTTTGTAATATATGCAAATATTGAATTATTAATGATGTTGTATACCTGAAATTAATATAATATTATAATGTAAATTATACCTCAGTTTTTAAAAAATGAAAGAAAAAGATGAGACAACCCATTAAGGGCTGCAGCAAGATTATCCACCTCAGGTAATTGGGGAGGCTGAGCCACTGTCCCTTAGAGGACATCTACCACACAAAACTAATGGACCAACTCAGGAAAGCAGCCACAATGCAGAGAAATGGAAAGAAATCAGATATGAAAGAAATGGAGGGAAAAAGACAACTAGACATAGAGTTCAAAACCTCGGTTATAAGGTTTTTCAAGAGGCTCCTAGAAAAGGCTTAGTCCTACGAGGAAATGAACAAGACCTGCACGGAAATGAATGAGACCTATAAGGATATGAAAAAGGACCAAACAGAAATTAAGCATACACTGACTGAAATAAAAATATTATACAAAGACCTAAAAGCAGTCCAGAGGACTACAAGAATCAAGTCAAAGATTTGAAATACAAAGAAGCAAAATCCACTCAGCCAGAAAAGCAAGAAGCCAAAAGAATCCAAAAAATTGAAGATAGTGTAAGGGACCTCTGGGACAACCTCAAGCATACCAACATTCGAATTATAGGGGTTCCAGAAAAAGAGAGAGAGCAAGATAATGAAAACCTACTTGAAGAAATAGTGACCGAAAATTTCTCCCACCTGGTGAAAGAAATTGACTTAAAAGCCCAAGAAGTGCACAGAACCCCAAAATATAGGAATCTAAAGAGGACCACATGAAGATACATCATAATTAAAATGCCAAGGGCAAAAGAAAAAGAGAGAATATTAAAAGCAGCAAGAGAAAAACAGTTAGTTACCTATAAGGGAGCACCCATACGATTGTCAGCAGATTTCTCAACAGAAACAATGCAGGCCAGACGGGAGTGGCAAGAAATATTCAAAGTGATGAATAACAAAAATCTGCAACCAAGATTACTCTATCCAGCAAAGCTATCATGCAGAATTGAAGGTCAGATAAAATGCTTCACAGATAAGAAAAAGCTAAAGGAATTCATCACCACCAAACCAATATTATATGAAATGCTGAAAGATATTCTTTAAGAAGAGGAAGAAGAAAAAGGTAAAAATATAAATTATGAACAACAAATACACATCTATCAACAAATGAACCTAAAAATCAAGTGAATTAATAATCTGATGAACAGGATAAACTGGTGAATATAACAGAATCATGGACATAGAGAGAGAATGGACTGACAATTCTTGGGGAGAAAAGGGCTGTGGGAGGTGCAGCAAGCAACTGGACAAAAATCATGCACCTATGGGAGAGGACAGTGTGGGGGAGATGAGGGTGGAGGGTGGGATGGGTATCAGGTGGAGGGGAGCTATAGCGGTAAAAAGGGAAGCAATGTAATTAATAAACTGAACAATAAAGATTTAAATAAATAAATAAATAAATAAATAAATAAATAAATAAATATTTTTATTGATTTCAGTAAGGAAGGGAGAGGGAGGGAGAGAAACACCAATGATGAGAGTGAATCATTGATCGGTTGCCTCCTGCATGCCCCAACTGGTGATGGAACCCACACAAAAAAAGAAAGAAAGAAAAAGATGATTGAAATGGGCAAATAGCCTCCACATATGACAAGTTTGAAGGGAAAACACTTCTTCTCATGTGTAAATAATTTCTAATATATCCTTTTTAAATTAAAAAGAATAATAATAAAAGTAGTACCATTTATAATTGCTCTAAATAAAATAAAATATTCAAGTGTAAATCTAACTAAACATGTATAAAATTTATATGATTAAAAACTACAGAGAAATGATTAAAGAGATCAAAGAAGACTTGAATAATTTTAGAGCTATACTATGTTTATTGATTAGAAGATTCTATATTACTAAAGATACAAATTCTTCTTTAATGCAATTTCTATAAAAATTTCAGCAAAGTTTTTGCAAAGATAAGTTTATTCTAAAATTTATATAGAAGCAGAAACTGTAGAAATATCCAAAAGAAGAAAATATAGTGAGAAGGAATCAGTCTTCTTAATCTTAAGGCTTTCTACACAGCTACCGTAGTCAGGACAGTGTGGTATTGACAGAGGGATAGACACACAAGCAATGAAACAGAATAGAGAACCTAGGTAGACACCCCCACTAATATGTCCGACTAATTTTTGTCAAAGGTATAAAATAAATCGACAGGACCTGTGACAGCCTGATCAACAACTGGAGCTGAAGAATGAATAGCTAAATCTCACACCTCATGCACCTTAAACTCCACACCTAAATCTCACACCTTATATAAAAACTAGCTCAAAATGTATCAGACTTCTATGGAAAATGTGAAACTATAACCTTTTTTTAAAAATAAGAGAAAATCGTCATGGTCTTGAACTAAGCAAAGAGGTCTTAGATTTACCAGTGAGAGTACAATTTGTAACAGGAAAAAGGGAATATTTTTTACTTGATCAAAATTTAAAACTTTTGCTATCTAAAAAAAAACTCTAAAAAAGAGAATGAAATGGCAAATCACATACTGGAAGAAAATATTTGCAAGTCACATACCCAACAGGGGATTTGTATTTATGGCAAGGCTATGAAAACTTGCATAATGTAGTTTAAAATGTCATCTACAAGAAAAGTAAAGTTGGTGTCAGTAACCCCTGCAAACACATGACCATACTTCTTCTTCCCCAAGGCAATGGTATCACCAGAGGAACGAGGTGGAGGGGGAGGGGGAGAAGGAAGAATGCAGGCAGAAGAATTTTACTCAAATTCTGGCATGATTCAGTCAAGCCACTCCCAGGAATTCAAGGTATGTAAGACACAGCCCTTTTCTCATGCGCTTTATATTTGTGTGAACACATAAGCCTAATAATAATTACCTAATAATACTAGGTAGTGTTTACTAAAGTACTAAATTACATTGTATAAACAATGAACACTTTAGGAGTTCAGAAAAAACACACACACGCTTTTTTAATCAGCCGAGGGAAGCTTCAAAGAGGAAGAAGCAATATTTGAGATTTATGCAGTCTGATTGTGAGTGCTTAAATGAAAACAACTCTTCTTTTTCAGTTTACTATTTATGTATTTTTAAAGTTAAATTTATGAGAGTGACATTGATTAATGAGAATATATAAGTCTGAACTTAGTATAACACTGCATCTGTATATCGTACTGTGTGCTGATCACCCAAAGTTTAGTCTCTTTCTGTCACCATATATTTAACCCCCTTAACCCCTTCAATCTCTCCCCAGCCCTCTTTCCATATGGTAACCACTATGCTGTTATCTGCATCAATAAGGGTTTTTTGTTTGTTGTGGGTTTTTGTTGTTGTTGCTTTCTGGAAAACAACTCTTTTCTAGTCATGCTAAGAGTTGCTCTGCAGTAATAAGGAACAAAATGTGCTGAGAAAAATCGTATATAATAAAAGGCCAACGACCGAAATGGTGGAACGACCAGAACAACCACAGCCCCTCATCCTAGCTGGCTCCACTCCCCACCCCCACTCTCCCCCCCCACCCCCCGTGAGCAGTTATGTGCAATCAGGTAGGGGCAATCAGACAAGCAGGCAAGCAGTTAGGAGTGAGAGGGATGTCCAACTGCCAGTTTAGGCCTGATCCACAAGGATTCCTTCGGGACCATGCCTAAATCGGCAGTTGGGCATCTCCCAAAGGTCCCAGATTGCGAGAGGGTGCAGGCCGAGCTGAGGAACCCCCTGCCTCCCTTCCATGCATGAATTTCATGCACCGGGCCTCTAGTCATGAAATAATGATGGGGATGATTTTCTTTGCCTGGACCATTTATTAAGCATTTGCTCTGAGGTCAGAACTCTGTTAGATGCTTCCTCATACATCTTTAGGAGATATAAAAACTCTAAAAGCTCCTGCCATCCCTCTTTTGCAGATGTAAAAACTGAGGCTCAGAAATGAAAGCACTGACCCACGGACACACTGACAATGAAAGACAGAGCCAGGATGTCTGCCTGAACTGCAGCTCTTCCCTCCAGCCCAGGCTGTTGTCTGTGCCTCAGGACACATGTCAGAACAGACAGCTTGCAAGGCAGAAAGTCTTCTCTAAACTCTTATTGTCTGCACTTACAGCTTGCAAGATATACAGTCATGCAGAAAGGGGAAGACTCAGCAGTCTGCAGTCAATGTCACTTTTTCAGACTCACAGTCAAGGTACCAACCCATGAAAGATCCGTCTAGAATTTATCTTGGTATCCTCGTAACAGCAAAGAAAAGCTGAAAAATAAGTCAAAGGTTTTATTATTTTTCTGGAAATTCCTATGCATATTTCCAAGTTCTGTTTATTTGCATTTGGTATTAGAGGGCTAAGGTCCTTCCTACCCAGGCATGTTCATGGTATATTGCAGAAGCTGGGTATGGGTAAGGGACTAGGGAGTACACAGCACACCTCAGTCAGTATGGGCTGGAAGAGGAGTGTCTACCACTTAATGTTCTTTAAGGAGTTTCTTAATATGTTTTACCACCTGACAAATCCATGTGAACAATGAAACACAACAGAAGAAAATGAGAATAGGCTATTTTCTAAGAAATGGCAGGTAATCCCTGCCTTAACTGTGATGCTGATAGATATTTTAGGAGAACATGGCAGTTGTCCTTCAATGTAATGAACTTCCATTGCTGTATCAGGAAGAAGCTCTAAACTAGCAATCCTGAATCCTTTCAAAGTAGTGGGCCTCTTTCAGAACTTAGTGAAAGTTATGAATGCTCTCTTCACCCCCAATAAACGCACACACACTCCACACATACATTCTTATTTTACAGGCATTTTTTAGGGGCTTCTGACCTTCCAACATTTATGCCAAAAGCACTGCATTAAGAAAAATTGGGAGGAATATGGTGATTACCTGAGGGAAAGAGGGGTAGGGAGGGTTGAAGAGGATAAAGGGGGGATAAATGGTGATGGAAGGAGACTTGACTTGGCGATGGTGAACACATAATTACAGAAT
Organism: Antrozous pallidus; assembly: GCA_027563665.1. NCBI lineage: Eukaryota > Metazoa > Chordata > Mammalia > Chiroptera > Vespertilionidae > Antrozous > Antrozous pallidus. The sequence continues at coordinate 92,789,988 of CM050513.1, forward strand.
CATACTCCTGAAATCTATATAATTTTATTAACCAGTGTTACCCCAATAAATTAATTTTTTACAAAAGAAAAATTGTGAGGACACATTGGGCTTAGCAAAAAGAAAAAGAAAAAGAAATACTCCTAACTTTTGAAATTTTTTTCCCTAATTGCATGAAAAATGACATGAGAAGCAGCACATAGATCACAAATCCCATTTCAATTTTTAAATCTCTCTTGTTTCAAATACTTTATTCCAACTGTGCTATTTGTTTATTGTCTGTCTCCTTCCACAAGAGCACAAACATTTTGTCTGTCGTCAACAGCTATGTCACTGCTGCCAAGAACAGCAGTGTACCTGGGAGAAAAGAGGAGCTCAACCAATGCTACCGAAAGAAGAAATGTGTCCCCTCTGGAGATTCCTGAGCTACAGAATTGACTGTCTTCTGTGTAAATTCAGATTTGCTTTTATCTCTAATACAGTAATCAAATGCTTTCTTTCAAAGCCTATCTTCCACCTATAACACTTTGAAATGTATTACTAAATTTGTATTTGATTTTCAATGCGTTTCCTAATTTTACTTACATACTGTCTTCCTTTTTATATTTTTACTAGAGGCCCGGTGCCCAAAACTCGTGCATGGGGTGGAGGGTAGTCCCTCAGCCCGGCCTGCACCCTCTCTAATCCTGGAAATTCAGGGGATGTCCAACTAACCGGCAGTCAGACATCCCTCTCACAATCCAAGTCCACAGACTCCTAACCGCTCACTTGCCTGCCTGATCATCCCTAACCACTCAGCCTGTCTGCCTGATTGCCTTAACTGCTTTCCACTGCCAGCCTGATACCCCTAACTGCTCTCCTTTGCTGGCCTGATTCCCCTAACTGCTCTCCCCTGTTGGCCTGATCACCCCTAACCACCTCTGCCTCGGCCCCACCACCGTGGCTTTGTCTGGAAGGATATTCGGAAGGTCATCTGGAAGATGTCCCATCTAATTAGCATCTTACCCTTTTATTAGTATAGATAGATTAATCACCTTCCTCCCACCCAATTACCACCTTCTCCTTAATTGTTTCTGTTCCATTGACTAAAGATAAGGTATATCAGGGGGCATCAGTTTACAAAGCAAAGTAAACAAAATGCAATGCATTTAAATGACAACAAAATAAATGTCAGTCTCTCCAAATATGCCTGCTTGCCTAGTCAGCTTTAAACATACTGAAATGATGCAAATACTGAATACTGAGATATTATGAATAAGAATTTATCAATGGTGGCTGCTATGAAAATGTGTGGAGTCAATCTGGTTTGGTGTTTAAAACCTGCTTGCTCCCTCCTATGGTTTAAAGATGGCCCCTGCAACTTCTTCCCATTTAAATCACTTCACAAACCATTTTCTCAAATACGGTACAAAGTCAGTTTTAGTACTTGTGAAATTCTCACAAATTCTGGGTTAGAAAAGCATTAATTAAAGAAGTTTTGCTTTACTTTGTCATCTGTATTTCTAGGTTTAATCAAAAGCAATACTTATAGCTTTTTCTTTTTTAAAGGAAAAAATAGTGCAAACAAATGACATTTGGTTGCAGTGTACTACAGAGCTACATCTTGAAACTATGTCCAAGAAACCTCTAAAAATCTGCTTGAGGACCCATTTTTAAATGTAGGGCCAAATATATGCAGTTAACGTTCATAATTTCTTAGCACCCTACATTCGCTGCCAGCAGGCTCTCAACAAATCTGGCTGATAAAAGAGCTGGCAGAGACCCCGCAGGAACAGACGTTAGTGATACAGAGTGAAGCCTGCGGGAATTATTGCTGCTGGTTTTAGACCAGGAGCCTCAGTAAGTGCCTGCACGGAAACGACTTGATTTGTAGCCGCATCGCTCAATTATTCATAGCACTCCCGGCTGCAGCCTCCACACCCTTGCATGAACATTCATGCATATCCATGTTCACATGGGCGCTCATGCTCCCACATGTGCCATTAAGAGACAAGAATGCTGCTCAGAGTTTGCTGATCAAGAGATATGCCGCGCAGAACAGGATTTGAGACAGCCCAGGGTTTCCTCTTCTAGTAGGTTTTAAATACTTTTTTTTCTCTCAGTAACTTCCTTCCTGTTCTAACTGCCAGTGCTCAGAAGTCAGAGTTGAGAGACAGAGGCACCCCGGACAGAGACGTGAACCACATTGAATGTAAGTTGAAATCCTGGGTGGGGGGGTTGGAGGAGGCTCCAGGTGGGCACAGGCTACAGCCCTTTCCAGTGTATTCTCTTTTTAGAGGGGCAGTTCCTCTTTAAAACAAACTTTATGATAAGAGTGTACTAAGAAGGCTGCTGGAACAGTTCTGCAGAGAAGGGGAAGTCAGAGCCAGAAATGGTAGCAATGACTCAGGAGGGACAGCGCGGTGAGGGAGGAGAGAGTGCATGCAGCCCAGGAGACCAAATCCTGAATGTCCTGGACAAGGGCTGCGTGTACAGCCCCTGGGGAGTGTCCGGAGGGGATTCCACCAGGTGGGAGCAGGCATCTGGCCAGGCTCAGGGGCAAAAAGACTATAAGCCAAACTGAAACGGATGGTGCTGGAGAATGGTGGGGTGGTGCCCGGGTGGAGATGTGTGGTTTCCTGTTTTTAAGTAGACTTAAAGAGACTGGTTGAAAAGGGGGTGAAAAAGTGGCTCAAAGCTGTCAAACATTAAACTGCCTTCCACTGAAGAATGTTCTGGGGATACAGGAGAAATACATAGTGAAAGCCTCCCTTAGAGCTTACAAGGGGATCTATGGTGGATAGAATGCACTGTTATTTACTCATCAGTCCTACAGTCATAGAATTTCTACCACTCACAAGCACCTCTTGTTAAATTCCTGTGGTGAGATGGGAAGAAAGGTAATTGCTGTTGTTGCACAAAAAAAAAAAAAAAAAAAAAAAAAAAACATCTGAGAGGAACATTGAATATTAAAAGCTAGATTCTAGAAAAAATCCAAGTGGACCCACCTAAGATACCTGGTCCATGGGCTTTCAAAATGAACTGGTCTGAGCTTGGCCACCATGAGAAGTACTTGAGGCATAACCTGAAATACTTGCATCCTTTTTCAAGGATGTCCCCATCGGCATGTTTTCTAAACAGAGCCTGTAATTAAACTCTAGCCGTAGGGTAACTTGTGAGATGGGATGGATAAACCCTGAACTGGTCTCCTGTTTGAGGTGGGGGAAGGTGGGCTATTCTCACAGGAAGTTCCTAAAGTCATCCCTTCCCACAGAGCCCAAGAGCCCCTGAAATCAGGGTCAGCTTGTGGGTTCTCACTGCAGGAATGACCATGCAAAAGACATGGAGGGGTCAGTCACAGGCAGGTATCATTCTTGTTTGCCATTGCTTTGTTTTAAGCAGTTTACAAGAAAATATCCCTCCTGATCCAGATATGACGTAAGCACAGGAAGAAGACCATTTACCCTTTGGTGAGATGTGGGAAATTCTCAGAGGACAGTTCAGTCTCCATCTGTGCTACACAGACCAATGCCTGGGGCATGGCCATGTCACAGCCAAACCAAACCCGCTGGCACCTTCCAGGCACTGGAATTTATCTCTTCTTTGTTTGGGAAAGCATGAGTTTGCTCTTGGGGAAGCATACTCCCAGCAGCATCAAGGTTCTGCTTTCAGTGGAAGCTCAGACCCGCAAGGTCAATGTGGCAGAAAAATTGAGGGCCTGGGCCAGTTTGTGGGAGTACAGTAAGTGCCCTAACTTCAGTTCACAGGAAGAGAGCGGCCCTGGGGAGGAACAAATAGGCCCACTGAGAAACAGAGCTAACCTGTGTGGAGTGCCTTTTGTGTGGCGGGCCTGGTGTTAGAAATTTTACATTTGAATCCTGGACACAGGGAGGACAGCAAACCTAGGAAGTGTCACATACTGGTATGTGTAGGGGTTGGGGGTAGAGGCCTCAGAAGGACATTTTAGGAAATGTCCCATGGGAGCAATTTTCTTTAACCCCACATTCTGAGCATCCTGTTCCTGGGTCCGTGATATCACCCCCCAGGATTCTAGATTAGAGTTCACGCTGACAAACCCAGAGATGGGTCTCCTGTTGCTACTAGAACTTCAACATTGATTCATTCAATAAGCACTCAATTGCTCTGTGCTGTGCTCCACTCTCTGGTTTCCACAGCTAGAGCTGATAAAAATTCACGTGGGTTTTCTTAAAGGGACATATTCTAAGTGCAAGTGGTCATTAAAAAAAAAAAAAGAAAAAGAAAAAGGCTTTACTTCTGTCTAATTTTTCATGCTTCATTTAAAATGGTAAATGTGTTGAGTTACTACAGTATAGTCTTTTGCCTAATAGTGGCTTCCAATGCAGTTTTCTTTAAAGATTACTTAAAATAAATATTTGTGAAAATGCCTGGCACAGTGACTTCACACGGTAGACACTGAGAAAAGTTTAAGGAGAATTCAGTTCTCCCTCCTTTTGCATATGAATCTGGGTCAGCAGAGTACATATTACTCTGAGCACATGGGCAAGAAATAATGTACTATTTCTCCCACCAAACGAAATGTTAAAGAATTCTGCTTCCAGTAATTTGGACCCTCCCCGGGATTTATTGTACTGTTCATTGTATCTAACTAGGCCTTGTCCTCTCAGGCACTGGGTTGGTTCTTTTCACACAGCGTTGCAGTTTCAGATGTTCTTCCTGGAGCTGAGATGGTAGAGAGCAACCCTGAGGACCCCATAAAGCGCCGATTCCTCTGTGGCACTAAGGAATACAGAGACTCCAGGGAGGACTCCAAAGTGCAGACAGCTCTGAGGTCCCAAGGGTAGACTTGGATGCCCTGATTAAGCCCAATCACCAAGCAGGCAGCAAAGCAGACCGAAATCTCTGACTAGCTCTGAAATATGGGCAGTCCTTCAGAGGTGGCCCTGCTCTAGAGCTTCAGCCCCAGATATGAGGAAACTAGGGCTTAATCAGTCATCGGGGAGTGGAGATGATGAGGATGGGAGGTGGTGTGGTGGGAGGGAGGGTTGGAGAATGCTGATGCTCACTTCCATAGGTACTTCTCCGATGGAAATCCCCTCTGTCTGGTACTTCCACATTTCTACTTGACCCTCCCGCCGCCCCCCACCGTCTCTATCTCTTTTATCTAATATCCGTGGTCTGTGCTTCTAGATGCATGATCTGACAACTTTGGGACACGAGTCAAGTCCCCACATTGTTTTACTCCAGAGTCAGAGGGAATTGTCTCCATTAGCTGTGCCTTTTTCATCCTTGCAGAGTGACCTCTGGCTTCAATTATGATAGGGAGCAAAAAATAGAATCTAAAATTAAATTGTTCATGTGGAAGTTTTTTAAAGAAATGAAATAGTGACAGTCCCATGTTAAGGTTGATTCCGTTAATAAACAATCTTTGTAATTCCCAGGACTTCTTGTCTCTTCTGTACTCCTCAAAGAAACAAAATCTATTTTTAAGGAGGAAGGAGTGGACATAGTCAACAGTGCAGATGGAAGGGAAAGCATTTGGTGCCTGGGCAGTCAGTTACCTCTTCATCAGAGTTGAGCAACAAAACAGACAGCATTGCAGGGAACGGAGGAGAGGAAGGAAAAGGATAGTTATTGAACATCTACTATTGGTCAATATTGTCCTAGAACTTTTCACATGTTTTCTACTACTCTTCAACTCCATAAAGGAAGAGGAGTATTCCCACTTACTGGTGGTAAAACTTGGACTCAGTGAGTTTAATAACTTGCTTAAATTCTATAATAATTCAAGAACAAACCACAGTTTGAATCTCTGACTCATCAGACTCAAAGTCCATGCTCCAGAAGACATGAAACTTATCTTTCTTTGAATTTACCTGGTGATTTGTTTCCTCTGAACTCAAGAGAGTTTCACCTTTCTTTGCCCTCATATTATTTGGAACTGCATTAATGAACCGTGTGCTCTATCCTGAGATTGTTGCCAGTTTGTAAGTGTATTTCACTTTCAGTACTTTGGAAATTCCACTGAATCTGCAAGTGAAAACATTCATTTGTGCTATGTCATACTCATGCCATGAATAACCATCTTAATTTAATTAGTTGTTTTAATTGAGCCGGAGGAAATGATTAAGTCTCCATCTCAGCACATCTAATCTTTGTCATTGTTTCACTGAATAGCAGGCCTGAGAGTGTAAAATTTTCACTGTGAAAACTCATCAGTGTATAGGATTAATTATACAGAATGTAGAAAATAGAGATAACTCAAACAGTAAGCACATTTAAAAAGCCATAAGGTGAAACAGTCCATCTTAACCTCATTAAATATATAATTGTTAATTAGCCATTTCACTTTTCTGTGTAAAGAATCAAAGTCAAAGACAACATCAATGAAACAAGCAAACAAAACCTTGTTTTTTGTGAAACAGTGGGCAAGCTGGAAGGTGTGAAAAGCCCAGCCAGATATTCTGCTGCTGGGCTAGGTGCTCCCTGACCCCACCTCCACTTCCTCTTTTGCTTTCTCATTTCATAGACTTCTTTGCATTAGGGAGCATTAGAATCATTGGACTAAGAAGGGGCCTCTGTGACCTTATAGTGCAAATATTTCATTTTGCAGAGGAGGGCCAGAGTTGCACTGAAACCTTCCATACGTGACACGTCCTTGATTTGCTAAAGCCATCCCTGCAGAGTGGTGCAAAGAAGCATTTACCTCTGCCTGTGCACCCCGGATGGATTCCCAAAATGACTGACGTGCTTTATAATTTAATTGTTACTCCTTAATAAAGACAATGGAAACAACAGAGCGAAGTAGCTAAAGGTCAAACAACTCACACTCTGCCCCTTACACAATATGTCTTCTTGGGCAAGTTATGTACCTGAATCCGTAGAAGAGTTTCCTGCTCTGTAGTGAGGACTATGTGATGTAACCCTCATGAAAGTAGTTAGCACTGTAAGATAGTTAGTATAATGATAATCAACAATAAATTCAATTATTCTTTAGATGATGAGATTAGACAATGGTCTATAGAATTTCCATCAAATTTTGATTTAACTTTAATAAGCACCCGAAATAAAACTGACATTTGTGGCTAAATACACACAAATACATAGTTTGGGGAAATCGTCAACAAACTATATAAACCATTTATGGCTGGGATTTGGGAGAATCCAACATTCCCCAGAGGTAAACTGTGAAGTTTAAAATGTAGCATCTTTGGGGAATTCACATAAGTTTGAAATACAACATAGATGTAGTCTCTTACATTCTTAATAACAGAAGTAAAGTAACTGAATGCCACCTTACTGACACTGACTTCAAGTCAGGAGAAACATGCAGATAGAGGCCTTAGAAAAGGAAAGCACCGAGAGATGGTCTGCTCTCACCTCTCACCTCCCAAGATGAAGAAAGAGAGATCCAGAGTGGTTGGAACATTTGCTCAGTGGGGTCACAGCTAGTTAGCACCAAAGCCAGAACCAAAACCCATGCATGATAAGCTTAATTCAGTGAAGAGATAAGAATCCCAAATCAAGTAGATGGACCACAGGACTCTTCTGAAAACCTGTTCCATGGGCACCTTTGCTCTCAGTCCAGGCTTTGCAGTCATGTTCCTCAGATAAAGGGACTTCCTGATATCTCTTTCTGCTTCTATACACCCAATATTTTGTGTTCATGAACTTGATCTTTAGCTTGAGGCCAAGTTTTGTCTTTGATCTACCAGGTCTGAGAGAGAAGGAAACTTTCTCAACTCTTTGTTTCATAGGTCATGTTCCTAATCTTGGACTCCAGTGAAGTCTGTGAAGTACCTCAGGGGTCCATGAACCCCTGAATTGCATGCACAATTTCATTGGTTTATTCCTTCCTTTTATGAGGACCATGACTTTTATTATATGTTTAAAGATATCTGTAATCTCCAAAAATCAATCAAACCAGCTGGACCTTTTTTAGTATGATTAGATTTTTCATCCTCCAATTCTTTTTCCACTTTGTTTTCTTGTTTGTTTATTTGCTTGTTTGTTTGTTTTAAATATGTTTTTATTGATTTCAGAGCAGAAGGGAGAGGGAAAGAGAGATAGAAACATTAGTGATGAAAGACAATCATTGATTGGCTGCCTTCTGCATGCCTTTCACTGGGGGTCAAGTGTGCCCTTGACGGAATCAAACCTGGGACCATTTAGTCCACAAGCCAAGGCTCTAACCATTGATAAAAACTGGCTAGGTCTCCTTCACTTTGAAGAGTAATTTCAGCATTGGTATGTGCTAAAACAGTGTTTTGTAAACAGTAGGTGCTCATCAAATTTTTCTGACTTTAATTTTGCTCCAAAGGGGCTTTTCCTGAGAACGACTTCCTCCAGTTTGTTATTTGCTATAGTAAGACAATTTCATCTTTTTCTAATCAGCTTATGAGAGAGAGCTGGTTTTGGATTATCTCTTTTTCCTATGATATATAATTAACTAAATTATTTTTGTGTGGTCCTGAATGTCCTCCTTTTGACTACAACAAATTCATACAGTAATCCCACATTATCCTCTGCTCTTCTATGTCTTTAAATAAATTGGTGTCTCATTTTTATAGAACTGATATAAGTCTCATGTTTACTAGTGAGAAGATCAAGATCTAGATGACAGACAGATTGGCTTGCCAATGATTTTCATACTGAACTGAGGTTAGCAATTCCTATCCCAGATCAGATTTTTTCTTTGTCTCCATCTCTCTGATATCTCACTCTCTCTTTTATTCTCATTTCAAAATTGATGTTCTAGGGTATAGAATCTAGGGTATTGAGATAGCCTTGAGCTAGTTAGAGGTTGGATGGGAAGTCTAATAGTTAAGGCTTCAAACAAATGACATGTTTGAAGCAAACAACAAATTCCAGAAAGGCCTGTCCATGGGGGCTGAGATGACCTCTTGTGCAAATAGCCTTCCTGATGCTTCATCCATAGGTTTGTTATGTGACCTCCACCCTGAGCATCTGGCCAGGCTTCTGGGTCAGAAGAAGAGAATATGTCTCATCTGATTGGTATCTTTTGGGTTGCTCTTCATCTGCCCCTTAATGATTGTCCTTAAACTATCCACAATCTACAGCCTCTATCCACTGCATCCTTCATTGTTTTTCCAATCAGTCCTTTCATTTTCACTAAGTGTTATTTGGAACATGAGCTGAGTTGGTCACTGTGTTTTTGTGCTATTCTCTAGAAGCTCAGCTTTGAGTGGTGCTGGCTTTTCAGCTGAAGCAAAAGTTGCCATAGGAACAGGCCTACGGATTTCCTTCCTGTACAGGAAGTGGACCTGGGCATTGCAATACTGTTTGCAGAGTTGATCAAGGCTCATCATGTTTGGCTTGTTATTTTACTGGAAGAGAATCAGTGAGCCAAGAGATACCATTTTCTTTCTTTTTTTTTTCTTTTTTAAAGTTACTTTTTTGGGGGAGGTAGAGGGGCGCTTTATTTCCAAATTATTTTTCTTCCTGTTGCCAAGGATAGTGACATTAAAAACAAAAACCACAACTGATTTTGGCCAGAGGTAATTTTACTATCAGGGCACCTTAGAGGAGTTTGCAGAATCACTCAGGGTGAGAGGTGACAGGTATTGTCTTACATTGTGCCATTTTGGAGCGATGACACCTTTACCCACAGACTGAGAAGGTGTTACCCTCAGGGTAGAACTGATAGAAATCAGGAAATGATCTCCTTTCCCAAATATCTCCCTTGTTTGTCCAAATAGCTCCAGCCACTGGGTCTATCATAGAACCTGAAATTCTTCCCAGTAGACTTTTTCCTTCCTTATGAGGACACTACATCTCATCCACTTATGTGAACTTGGGCAATTCTCTTGCCCTCTTGGATTGAATTTTCTCAATTATTAAATGGAATATGTCACCTCTAAAGTCCATTTCAGCTCTGAAAAGCTCTGACTATACATGCCTTAAGAGGAATACATTTTAAGCCTATTCTCCAGTCATTAACACTTAAGCATGAATACTTTTATTAGATCTTTCCTCCTGTTTTTAACACAACATGAGTAAATGTGGATGATGATGGAAGGAAACAGACTCCAGGGTATGCTCAGGAGAGGTCTTGGAGCATAAGGTCACTGGAAATCTGGGGAGGGGTGGGAGGTACTGAAGGGGAAGTGAGTCCAGAAAAGGGAGATCAGTGGAGGGATACAAAAGTCATAGCGGCAGTTTTGTCTAGAAAAATTTAGTCCTTTGCTATTTTGTGTCATTTCAGGAAAACAGAAGATCTTTAGATATAGAACCTAGTAAATCAACTGATGAATGTTTATAAAATACCTGAAGTAGTCAAGTGTTACTGAAGATTCAAGAGAAACATAGAGCCTAATACCTGCTCAAGAAATTATTAGTTGTGTTGAGTGGGAACCACTCAGACACCTCAGGCAGGTATCATGGGAGACCTACACTTTCTCATGAGTTACCTTTGCGGTATTGCAGGAGTTCAGGAGAAGAATCAATTAACGGAAAAAAAACCCAACTTCCTTTGGCAAGCTCTCTATCTGTCTCTTGAAACCATATGCAGGATTGTACGGGCTGAGAGCTTCAACACTAGCAAGGCTGGCTGGATTTGGAGGACTGTGATAATTTCTATACTATTCAATAATGAGTCTACTAGCTCATTATTCAGACTTGCTTGTGATATTTTGCTTCACTTGTAACATATAATTCACAAACAAACTTTTCTTTTGTCTTTTTAATTCAGTGAATAGGAGGTACTCATTATAATATCAACAAATTCAGGCTTGGCAGAAAAAAGAGTGGAATGCATTATATTCTTATTTCATGAAATATAATGAGGTGAAATTAGTGGAAAATCACAACTATGGAAGTCCATTAGAGCAAAGATAATGCTAACAGCACCCTCACAAATGTTCAGATCCACTGACTTTTGGCTAATGGATTATCATTCTCTCTCTCCCTGAAATAGATCAAAATGACTGAAAAGGCACCAGAACCACAACTGGAGGAGGATGAGGAGGACGTGGACGGGAAGCTCAATTATAAGCCCCCACCTCAGAAGTCTCTAAAAGAGCTGCAGGAGATGGACAAAGATGACGAAAGTCTAACTAAGTACAAGAAAACGCTCCTGGGGGATGGCCCTGTGGTAGTAGGTGTGTGTATGGGGATGGGGGCCAGGTGGAGGGTCCCAAAGAAGACATACATTTCAGCTACTCAGCAGCAGGGCAAAGGAAAGCGTACCAAGTGCCTCCAGGGTTAAATGAATGAATTGTGATCTATATGTGAATAAAGTGATGGACTGCATAATTAAGTTTTCTTTGGAGAAGAGTTGCAAGTTAGCATTGAAACAAGGAAAGATAGCACATGGGGAGGGTTTAGAAAGAATTTCAGTTTACATTTAGAATTGTATTCTCTCCATTCTCACATTTTCTGTGTCTCCTCATTCTCATTCATCTCCTTACCTAACCATTCATCACTTCCACATATGCTGTAGCAGACTAAGACATGGCCCAAAGAGATGAAGGAACATTGCCCAACTAGCAGAGTACTTCACCCACAATCACTCAGAAAATATTTGCTGTTTATAATTAGGACCTACAAGTGCCCAAAGCAGAGAATAGCATCACTGTAATTTATAAGGCCATTGTGATGAAGCATAGTAAACCTACCATTTCCACTTCTATTTCTACTTCAGATCAAGCTCTCACTTTTCTTTTTATATTCGTCCTCTCCTATTTGAAATGCACACACACATACACAAAACACATACACAGAATACATGTCTCTTCCCTATGCTTACATTTCCTTTTGAATCCTGCAGATCCCAAAGCCCCCAATGTCACTGTCACCCGCCTTACCCTGGTTTGTGAGAGTGCTCCAGGACCAATCACCATGGACCTCACTGGTAAGTGGACACATCTGTGCTGTTCAAAGGGTACTAATGAAATCACTGGAAAAACTTGCTCTTTGTCCTCTATCCCAGAAAAAGGAAACTTGTAAAGTGAACCCCTGAGATACATATTCTGGGACCAGTTCACAAATCCCTGCTTTCAGGGAACACAGTATCGACCATGCTTCATGACAGCTAACCTCTGCCTCTAATTGAAGAGAGTTGCAGAGATAGGTAATGGATATATTTACTTGAATTGAATTTACTTCAGATTTTTATCTGCAAATGATAGCAGAATTCCTATGGAAATTACTAAAAGGATGAAAACATTAAGAAGCTCTATGCTTTTGGAATTGTAATATTTACACAATCTAAACATCAGAGACAGCATTGATCTTATAGCAGCTATAACTTGCATGAAAGCAAGAAGCAATCTAAGACCCTGAATAATTCTAGGAATTCCACTGCCAAATACGTATTATTTTAACTTAAGCTCTGATTCTTTTAAATAAGAAACTCCCCAACCCCTCAAAAATATGTACAAATTAAGCTGTTATTTTCCTTCACTTTACTGTAAACCAAGGTCAAGGCCTTTCCCAAGACTTGAGCAGAAGAGAAGCTAGAAAGGCGGGTATTGAGGGGGTGGAGTGGGGAGTGGGCATCTGAGAGAAATAAGGAAAAGGCCCCAGAGCTAAGAGGTTGGATGAGTAAAGGCAGGTCTCTACTGAAAAGAAAAAGTTATCACCAGATTTTAAAAGTGAACCCTTGAGACTGAGCAATGCATGGCTCCTGAATAGGGAGGCTTAGCAGCAAAGTAGTTCCCCCTCTCACAGAACATACCCACTCTTTGCCTTATATGGGCTTTTTTTTTGTTAGAGGGAGGAAATCAGAGGCTGAGTAGATACTTCCTCTTCAACTGAAATCGTTAGAGCAGACACACAAATTCAACTACCCCCACGGTCTAGCGTCTCTCCAGGAGAGACATGCGCATTCTCTCTCTCTCTCTCTCTCTCTCTCTCTCTCTCTCTCTCTCTCTCTCTCTCTCTCTCGCGCTCTCTCGCTCTCTCTCTCGCTCTCTCTCTCGCTCTCTCTCTCTCTCTCTCTCACTGAAACTCGGGCCTCTTCCTGTGTGCAATTGTGTAATGTGACCAGGTATAACTGTCATTTTGTAAGATAAAGTCTGATGGAGTGCTAAGGAAACTTGTTCTTTTTTGAAGGTCTTGCTTGATGTTATTACAGGGAAGAGTTGGTCCCTGTCCCTTTTCCCAGCACCAGAAAAACCCAAATTTGGTATTCTGTCACCAAGAAGCTACTGTATATAGGGTGCTAGTACTAGCCTATGCATGAGCATGTGCACAGAGCTGTGCAAAATACACACACGTTTACTCCTCAGTGTCCAAGGATACAGATTCACATCAGGAGAATTACAGACAATTATTATCTTCCGACTCAGGTGCAGGGAGGGATAAGGCAGCTCCCAGTTTTATGGAGCCTGAAGCTTTTATGACTTAAGCGTCTCTCCTTAAGAAAACTAATATGAAATTGCAAATGCAAATGCAAAATTAAGTACAAAAGCAAATATGTATTTAGAATGATAAAAAGCAATCAAAACAAGTACATTTTTAAAAGCTAGAAAATGCCACAAACACGATCAAATCTTAAAAAATATAAGTAGCTGGTATTCTTATACAATACTTTTCCTATATTTCTTTATTTGAGATATAGGGGCATATTCTTTAATTCTTTAATCATTTTTTTGTTTGGTCACATTTATGCAATGTTATTATGTTCAATTGAGAGACAAGAGAGATAGTTCAGTCTGTCCTCTAGGGTGGTTGATTAAAACTTGTTTTCTATTATTGAACAATTAGGAAAGACATTTTTGTATATAAATAATTACTGGTAATGCTTTGTATCTTCTCAGGGCTGTTGTCAAACTAAAACACATTTTTTTCATAGCTGCCTGTAAAATTTCAGGCATTTCAAGTGTGCGTATGCATAGCCACTAATCTCAAATGTCCTTAGAGTTGAGGGCCATGTAGACTATGTTGCTCTGATGGGCCCAGCAAATAGCTCTGGAGCTTGAACTTCATCAACTTTTATACCTTTTTTCTGAGGAGAATAAACTCTTTCTAAATCCACTTCTACAGGGGATCTCGAAGCCCTCAAAAAAGAAACTTTTGTGCTAAAGGAAGGTGTTGAATACAGAGTGAAAATTTGCTTCAAAGTAAGTATCTTGCCCTACATGTTTGACAAAGTCTAAATCCTTACTATAATCAAAGAAAGAAAGAAATCAATTTTTTTGCATTATCATGTTGGCAAACTTGGTGTTTTCTTTTTTTCCTCTGGAGATAGATTTTCTTCTCCCCAACTCTGGGCTTCACCCATTGAGACACACCCTTTCCCAGACTTTCCCCAACCAGAACTTCCTCCACTGATTACGTAAACCACTGGGATTCCTCTCTGTGTGAACTCCTAATACTCCCATCCATAAGGCATACATCACTTTGTATTGTGCCATGTATGTCATTTCTCCCCTATACTGCCTAAGTACCCTGAGATAGGGAGAGATTTTATATCCCTTCTTGCCAACAATTCACTCAAAACTTTGTAAATGGTAGATAGTGAATATTTATTGAGATAGATGAGCGAATTAATTAATAGGAAAAAAATAGAACAGCTCTAATTGCTCAATAATTATATAAAGCCAGGAGTATGGCACTTGATAAGTAACTAGAAATTACAATTTAGTTGTGGAGCAGGTAAGCACAAAACTGAATAGGAGATAAACTGACATATAATGAATAAGTACATGTCCCAGTAAGCAGCCAAATCAAGGAGAAAAATAACCTTGACTTTGAAAATAAATAAGTCAAACTTCATTGTTTGCTCTCAATTGCTTATATTTGCCTTGGTTGCCCTCATTCCCACTCAGTCATACTCTCCGGGGCCTGGGCTCCACCAAGGAAAGCCCCACCTCCTTCTTTATTTGCATACCAGGCCCTTCTCGCTCCTGGGTGCAGGTTGTGACTCGAGGTCCATGAACAATCACTCTCTACCATATACAAATATATCTCAAAATAGTTTCATTCTGAAAATATTTGTTAATGCCTACTCTATAATAGGCACTGAGCTATGGTTCACTCCCTGGTTTCCTGTAGTACTATTTATTACTTATGCACCTGAGAGTTTGGTAGGACATTGTATCTAAATGTGCCTAGAATAGGTTACACAGTAGTCCAATTTATATATTTTTAATTTATTTCAGGGAGGAAGGGAGAGGGAGATATAAATAGCAATGATGAGAGAATCATTGACCAGCTGCCTCCTGCATGCCCCACACTGGGATCAAGCCCGCAACCCGGGCATGTGCCCTGACCTGGAATTGAACTGTGACCTCCTGATTCAGAGGTTGATGCTCAACCACTGAGCAGTACCAGCTGGGCAATCCAATTTTTAATAATTAACACTATTTATTTAATTTGTTAATTTAATAAGCCAGTTTTTATCACATGAAATGAATCATGACAGGTAATTGGTAATGGGAATGAGATGAGAATGAAAGGTGTGGAGCATATGCTTCTGCTCTGTGGAATCCGGTGGTGGGAGCCTCAGTAGTCAGGGCTATACATTAAGGTGCTAAAGGAGGTCTCAACTCCCATCCACCTCAGGGGTGTGGCCTTGTCTCTAGAGGTAACCCCCATTAAATTGAACCACCTTGTGGCCATCCCAGCATGGAGCTCCAGTTAAAAGGAACACCAGTTCAAAATGAAAAATAATTGAAAAGCAATTTAAGCGCTAGCTGGTTTTGGCTCAGTGGGATAGAGTGTTGACCTGCAGGCCAAAGGGTCCTGGGTTTGATTCTGCTCAAGGGCAGGTACCCTGGTTGCAGGCTCCTCCACTGCCCTGGCCCTGGTTGGGGCTCATGCAGGAGTCAACTAATCCATGTGTTTCTCCCACATCGATGTTTCTCTCTGTCTGTCCCTCTCCATTCCATTCTCCCTAAAAGTCAATGGAAAAATTATCCTCAGGTGAGGATTAATAAAAAATATAAATAAATAAATAAAAAGCAATCTAATTCTATGTCTCTTGAAGAATGCTCAAGAAATTTTTCATGTATATATAACACCAGCAACATTTTATGAAACCTTCTTTTTTTATGTCTCTTAGTTGCTCTCGGTGTTCTTCTCTTTCTTCCCCAAAACTTTACAACACTCTTCCAAAATTTGGCCTGTGATAATTCTTTTAGTTTCTGCTTTCCTTTCTTCTGTCTCCTAAGGAAATATAGTATGTCTGACTTCCACAGCTCTCATTTCCATTCGCATCCCCAAGGCTTCTTCATCCTGGTATAGAGAGACATGGGGAAGGGCGTCTAGGCAGAAGAGAATACCAGGAATATTCATACTTTTTTATCCATATAAAACATTAAATGGACATTTTATGAAGCAGTATAAAAATATGAAACTCTTTGTTTTGAAGTCCTTATTCCTATGCCACCATCATTTTTAGGTATTATTTCCACCACATCAATTTCCCATGAGGCCTAAGGGACTGGCTTAGAGGCTTCTAGAAAGATCCATTCATTTTCCCTATTCCCATGAGCCACATGTGGGAGTCAGAGTCAGTAGGTTGGATTTTGTTATATCACAATTTCCTCAGCATGTTTCAATTTTATCTGCTTTTGATAGATTTATGCAACAGATTTTATTGAGTGACAGTCTAGAACCTACGCTGGCAGTATTCCCTGCAATACTACCTCATCACAAACAATGAAGCACTGAGAGATTGATTTTATTATACTGTCCAAAACAAAGAGGGAGCCATAATTATTGTTTGGGAGGCATTATTCAAAGATGCTTAAATCTTCATATTGATGAACAATTAACCAAGCCTTCCAGCTAATGATGCAATGACCAATTTAATATGGTTGTATAAACATGATCATCATATAAAATTAACAGACAACCCAGTTCAGTCCGAGGTAAAATGACTAATGGAAAAACAAAGTACTTGGACTGTTTATATTTTCATTCTGCCTTAGTGAATTTTCTTTGAAAGGCTTGGGAAGTATCACCACCTCAGGCAATGTCTGAAAATGACAGACATCCAAAATACTTGCCAGACACCAGTGGCTTTTACCCATTATTTATCTATAGGGAGGATGCTTTCCTGTGGCCCATCTTTTCAGTTCAAGACCTCGAGTTTATACTTACATTACAGGAACAGCCACCCCCTAGACTTGATTTTCCATTACAGCTCTTCTCCTTGTTGTTTGGTTTTCATGGGCTAGGTGGATCACTTCTCAGGTTGGGATTTTCAGATATTTACATAATATTTTCCATTGGTAGCATTGTAACCTTTCCTAAGACAAGGACATTCTTTTGGCTAGTAGAATCATGGAAAGAGAGCTCAAGACCATTCTTTGTACCACTGAGGAAGGAGAAATGTAATGAAGAATATTGAGACAGTTTTAATTAACCATCCCCCTTCACAAACCCCAAAAATCATGGTCTTCAATGATTAAAATCAGATTGGAAACACTGAGTCTTGTGAACTCCTCTCTCCAACCTCTGCCACACCACCACACTAAATGATAATTGTAACACTTACTCTGAACTCAATCTACAGTTTTCTTATGCTCAAAGAAGTCAGCTAGGTAGGATCAGGCTAGATAATGAGGAAAACTGAAAGAGCCCCTTTAATCTGAATTGCTTGGGTCCGTCCTACCTACAGGTGAACAGAGATATTGTGTCAGGCCTGAAATATGTTCAGCACACTTACCGGACTGGGGTGAAAGGTAAGTGACCTACACTTTTTACACTGTCCCCAAATCTGCTTCTCACTGATAGTTAAAGTTCTGGTGATTAGCAAGTTTTAGGCATGAACTCATTTAAGAATCTGATAGAAAGCTGTGGACTCTCACCCTAGGCAAAGGCACACATATACCTTTGATCTAGATGTTAATGGTAAGACCTACATTCAGGAGACATAGTTTAGACTGAGTCAGCCATGCACCTTCGGCATTCAGCTTCTGGAATTCAACTTTATTCCTCATAAATGGGAAGAGTAACCAAGATAAGATTGAGTAAAATAAAGTACATAAAAGTACTCTCAAAAGTAAAAAGTAAATAAATAAATAAATAAATAAAACAGTTCACAGGCATAAAACCTGAGTGTCAGAGAAATCCAAAACAGGAAAGATGGAAAGACCTATCTATTGGCATTTTGTTTTAAATAGAATGAGAGTTGGAGGAGTTGTGGAGGGGTGAGTTGTGGGGGGAAGGAGGGAGGCCAGTGCTTAATTTCCTAAACAAAGAAAGAAAAAAAAATTCTTTCTGGAATTGAGAAAAGCTGTCTAATCTAAACAACTAATATAGCTACTTAATCGGCAGTCATTCTTAACAAGTTGCACCTAAACTGTACATGCCTTGGGAATCTGTCCTCGGGTCTCTTCCATGAGTATGGGCAGGGGGAAATGAAGAGTGAAAACCTAATGGGAGCACACTGGCAGTCCTTTTCTACCTTAGGGCTCTCTTCCCAGAGGTGTGAAACAGTAATGCATCCATCCCACCAAGTCTATAAGGGAGAGAGAGGAATTGTCTGATAAATCTGCATACTATAGAGAACCACTCAGTTACACAGATCCCACAGAAGATTGTTGACCTGAAAGATTTTAATTGATCTTTCCAATATCTAGTCTCATGAAAAATATAGCTCAGTTTCTCATTTTCTTTTGGGCAGGGAGACTATGTTGCCTCACTGAGGGGAGAGGGCTAGGATGTGTCTGTAGCTGTTCCTTCAGACGTATTCACAACACTTAACAGCTAAGTGTTGCCTGACTGTCTACCTACCTACCTACTTACCTACCTATCTGTATTTACACTTTCTAATTCCCTACTTATTCTTAATATACATTCCAGTTATTCTCCTATTAATAATGTTGGTTAGCTATTTTCACCATTTGTACCAATTCTTACTTTTTTAAAGCTTTAACTTTATTGTTGAAGGTATTACAGATGTCCCCCTTCCCACCCCCCCCCCCGCCCCCAATAACTCCCTTCTATTTGCTCCCATCCAAAAAAAAATGTTAAAGGGATGGCTGTAATAAGCAAAAAGAATAAAAATGGCAATAAATACCTATCAATAATAACCTTACATGTAAATGGATTAAATGCTCCGATCAAAAGACATAGGATACCTAAATGGATAAGAAAACCAATTCTTACTCTTTTAAATCAAATTATTAATTTTCCCCTTGCATTCAAATTATTCTACCTATGATTTCTGTTCATTCTGGTCACCAGCTGTTAACTTATCTGCCCCAATTGATATGTTTATTAAATGATAGTTTGTAGATAAAAGATCCTTGAAGTTCATTATATAAAAAAGAAATGGAGGTCCAAAATATTATGACTTAGAAAAGAACTCAGGTCTCAACTAGTTTGAATTTTTGGGGGTTGAGATATAATTGACATATAACATTGTATTAGTTTTAGTTGTACAGCATAATGATTTGATGTATGTATATATTATAAAATGATTACCATAATAAGTTTAGTTAATATCCATCAACACACAAAGTAATAATTTTTTTCTTGTGATGAGATCTTCTTAAGATCTATTCTCTTAGCAACTTTCAAACATACAGTATGATATTATTAATTACTAGAGGCCTGGTGCACAAAATTCGTGCATGGGGGTTGGGGGAGTCCTTTAGCCCAGCCTGCACACTCTCCAAATCCGGAACCCCTCAGGGGATGTCCCACTGCCTCTCCCAATCTGGGACTGCTAGTTCCTAACCACTTGCCTCTTGCCTGATCACCCCTAACCACCTCTGCCTACCTGATTGCCCCTAATAGCTCCCCTAAAGGCCTGATCACCTCTAACTGCTCCCCTGCTGGATTGATTGCCCGTAACTGCCTCTGCCTCACCCCATACTTGGGACCCAGGATTCCCTTCTCCGGCCAGTCACAGGCACCCATGACCCAGGGTTCCCTCCTTCTGGCTGGCCACAGGCACCCAGGACCCGGGCCAGCTTCACCTTAGCCGGCCACAACCACAGGGGACCATGGGTAGGTGGCTTTGCCAGGCCACAGCCAAAGGTCTCTGAGACCACATGATGGGCAGCTTGTCCCTCTCCCAGGCTGCAATCTGGCTGGTCCCCATTCCTCTCTTGCAAGCTCATTTGTGCCTGGCTGGTCCCCATTTCTCTCTTCCCAGTGTTGAGTGTCTGAGCAGTTCCAGCATGAGGGCACAAGGGCGTGAGGTTGTGACAATAATTTGCGTATTATCTCTTTATTATATAGGATAGTCACCATGCTGTACATTACATTCCCAGGACTGACTTACCTCATAAGTGGAATTTTATACCTTTTGACTACCTGGGACTTTTTTATGGTATAATCTGCTACATCACCATAAAAACATTCTTCAACTCCATTGATTTAGGGCACTGATTCTGCAATTTTTATGATACTATGAATCAGCTATTTTTCTAAAAAAAACAAAAAAAAAACACTGATTCTAGGGACCCACAGCAGGTTACTGAACCATAGTCTTTAGGTCAAAGGAAACTATAGTATTAAAAGGCACTCAAATAAAAAATATTTTTTAAGGAAAAAAATGAAAAAGGTGCCCAGGTAAACCTGATGTTTAGCCAGGCTTGGACACCATTGCTCTTGGCTTTGATCCCTGTAAGCAGTGCTCCAAGTTCTCCAGTCAGCAGTGTTTGTTTTTCTCTCTCAGACTCTTGCCCTAACGAACTTTCCTTTCTTCCCAGTGGATAAAGCCACATTTATGGTTGGCAGCTACGGGCCTCGGCCAGAAGAGTATGAGTTCCTGACTCCGATTGAGGAGGCTCCCAAAGGCATGCTGGCCCGAGGCACCTACCACAACAAGTCCTTCTTTACCGATGATGACAAGCACGACCACCTCACCTGGGAGTGGAACCTGTCCATTAAGAAGGAGTGGACAGAATGAGCACATCTGCCCATCCCTGTTCCTGCCCTACCACCTGGAAGAACCCTCTATATCGTGTTCACCACCCTGTCCTCCCCTCCTCAGCACAGCTGGGCCCCTTCCCCAACACCCCTCACATCCTCTTGTTGATGCATCTTCTCCCAATCTCTCTCTCTCTCTTAGAGTGATCCCTAACACTGGACACTTAAAGCTCAGGCTTTAGTCCTGCCCACTCTGATCCCCCATCATGGCCAGATCTTCGAAGTTCTGTTCCTCAATGCACCATCATGAAATATTTCTTCTCTTGTTCCCATTGGAGGAGTGAGAGGCCAGGAATTACTAACCACCTTTTTGCCTTGGGTTCCAGTGCTCATTCCCACCCCTGGATTGTTCTGTGGTTGCTGCTGGCTCAGTGAACGTCCCTAGCCACATTCCCTGCCACGTGGGTTCTTCTTTTCTGGGAGACACTTAAACAGCACAAGAGAGTGAGAATAAAGCAATTATATGACCTGACTGAGACTTTCATTTTCCTGCTTTCTTTGTTTGAACAAATATGATAACTAGATGGTTCCTTGGAGGGGGTGGGGCAGGACATAGTAAAGGAGGCATTTACATTACTGGAAACAGTTTAGGTTCCCTGTTCCTGCAATGGGCAATGAACCTTCAAAATGTGAATAGAAGAAAAACTCAATTTGTTTTATTTTATGGTATTATCATAAGACAGTTTTTTGTTTGTTTTTTTCTGATCTTGAGACCTATGTCTCCCACTGCCTGTGTGAGTCTCTCAGAATTCCACAGTCACCTTGGCCCAAATCAGACACTGTTTCTCTCCCGTTTCAGATCTTTCCATGGATTCCCATCACCTACAAAATAAAACTGAAGCTCCTAGGCTTAGTTCATAAGCCCCACTGTGACCTGGTCTCAGCATACCTTTTGCCCTGTAAAGATAATTTCCTTTCCTTTGGAATACTCCATCACTAATAATTCTCTCTCACATTACCTTTGCATCACTGGGCTTTGTCTCATTACATGAAACTCAGGTGCCATCTTTGTTGTTGGGAAAAATTACTCAGGACTCTGGTTGGGCAACCCATGCAGGGAAAAAAGCCTTCGCTAACAGCACCACTGTCCTAAATATCCTTCGTCTGCCCTCTCACAGTGCTCTATGAGTTCCTTTTTTTTCATTTTATTTTTAAATGATCTGTTTATCTGTGCATTTCTCACATTAACAATCTAAGCTGGGAGAAGCTAGGTCAGATCATAGTTATCTTTGTATCCCTAGTGCTTGGGTCAATACCTGGCATAGAACATTGTTTTCTTATTTAAATAAATTGACTTGACTTTCTTCTGGTTGGTTTGGTGCTGAGGCCCTGTCACTAAACTCGGTCTTTTATCTCAGAAGTTGAAGGTCCCCTAGAGCCAGCTGCAAAGTTCCCAGAGCTCTAAGAACACCACATCTCATGAACTGCAGAGTAGGCTGCCCTGAGTCCGTGTCCCAAAACACAAAGTCCAGGGGTTGGGTCAGGAGCAGAAGAAGAGGAATGGAAGTGACACCATCCAGATGCCTGTTTCTATTATTTTTCTTCACATGCAAGCTGTCCCCAGATGTTGCTGCAGAAATTCAAGAACCCTCAGGTAAACAAAGAAAAGCAAAAGGCACTTGGGTGACCATAGGGCGAAGTCAGGGGAAGGAAAGGGAACAGGGTCACACTCTGAGTACTTTTCCTCCAAACCTAGAATATTCCCCCAGGAAATGGCTGTGTTGCCTGGTGAAGAGAGAAGTATGGCCTTATCCTTCAGAGACTGGCCACAAGGTGGGGTCAACCTCCATATGTTGGCAAAAAAATAAAATAAAAATAAAAGGAGCTTTGGAATAATCATTGCACCCCTAGAGCTCCTTGCCTTGGTGCAGAGAGAAACAGTCTAGATGCCCCCATTATTTAGAGCTTCTACTTCTCTTAGGGTGTCATTGCCCTAACACCTTCTACTTCTCTCTCTCTCTCCTATGTCTAGATGGTTCCAGTGCCTCTCTGGAACCTGTGCGGCTCACAGGTGTCCCTGCTGCCATGGAATTCATTGCAGCTGCTGAAGTGGCTGTCATAGGCTTCTTCCAGGTTTGTCAGATACCCTGCTGGTTATGTCCCTAAAGAAGCAGAATGCTGTGCCTCAAAGGAGCCATGACCACCACCAGCTGGCCAGGCGGCCCTACCTTAGAAGCCAAGTGGCTCAGAGTTTGCTTTCAGCTTTTTCACTCAAGAACTCTCCATTTTTAGGCATTTCCAGTCTCTGAATTATCTCTTTCTCAAAAGTTCTGAAACTGCTGAGGAGACTATGGGTGCTTTGAAACCTAAGTCAGTATCTGATTGCCGAGTCAGGGGCAGAGTCAACCCAACTTCTATCAGGCTTAATCACAAGGAACAACAACAGCCTGTAATTATTGGAATCGAGAGTTTAGGTCAGTGGTCGGCAAACTCAGTCAACAGAGCGGCAAACTGCAGCTCGCAAGCTGCCACAGTTGGCTGACAATTGATCCAGGCAATGCATGAGTCAATAGTGACTTTTGTCTAACTCCTTATCAAATAGGTAGACCCGCCTTCTTCTATACCATTGTTTTTCTGAAATATTGAAGAAGGTTGACATTTTATACATTGAAGGTGTTAGCCTCGGTCTTCCAGATTGACTGCCTGGCTAATGAAAGCAGCCATAAATGAGAAAGCGTCCTTCCAGTATTTTTATCTTTCTCTGGAGATAACATCTGGCGATTTTCACAGCTAGTCAAGCCCCCTTCTCTCTCATTGCAGACCTTGTTGTCAGTTTCTACTCATTAATTTCAACCCATCATCACCCTGTGGATTCTGTGTGCACAGCTGGAAATAGCTGTGAGGAAATGTGTAGGGTTGCGGGGGGAGGGCAATGCTAAGAAGGGAGCACATTTTTCAGTGATGAGAGCTCTGAGCTGTAGGCAAAAGCAGCCGCCCTCGGAAAGGCAGGGAGGGGCAAGAAAGTGGAACTGGAGTGTGCAATAATTTAAACAGCCACCAGATGCCGTCATTTGATCTGTGAGCAATTGTATTTTAAGGGAAAGTCTAGATTAACAATTGTTCATAGCCTCAATGAACTCCACACATCCTTTCAGATGAGCAGGGTACCAGCCCTCTCTGCTTGACCCCTGATGCAAGGCTAGCCATCTTCTTTTCTCTTTGCACATCTCCTTCAGACCAGAGAGATGTCAGGGAAGAATATGTTCACTGTTTATTACCTGGAGCTGTTGTGGGCAATGTCTCTGTGACAGCGGGGAAAATGGTGTCAGCTTACGACAGTGAAACTGGACTCCGCTCAAGTGACTTCCCTGCCCCCTCCTTCAGGCCTGAAATCTGGAGTTGGAGCAACAGTATCTTTCATGGGCAATACAGAGGAGGACTATTCTTTCACACCTTGCACAGACCTTTGTTAAACAAAATTTCTAAGCTTCCATATTTATTTTTTATTTTTGGCCCTTTTCATAACACTTTCCTATTTTTGCACTTCTTTTTGCTTCCATCAATTGTCCCTAAAGCATTGGGCTTCGCAGGTAATATCAGTGACAATGGCTGCCCATTTTTGCAGGATCCTGTGATTTTTAGACCCCTCTCAGCTACTAATAAACTGCAAGTTCTATGGTAAGACCAGGCAGGAGTCCCAGGCTTAGCCACAATTTTATAGTTATCAGTTAACCCACTGAGCTCAGACTCTAAGTCAAGTCTCTGATTTCTGGTATGATAAGCATATTTTAGTTCCATGTTCTATTTCTGTATCTCTCTTCTCCAAAATGACCTCTGTCATTTCTCCTTGCTTTTAGGATTTAGAAATACCAGCAGTGCCCGTATTCCATAGTGTGGTGCAAAAATTCCAAGACGTGTCATTTGGAATCAGCACTGATTCTCAGGTGCTAGCCCACTACAACATCACTGAGAACACCATTTCTCTCTTTCGTCTGGTAAGTTGGGTGGATGGCTCAAGCCTTCTCCGGGTTTTTACTTACTTTAGGTTGTAAACTCGCAAACTTGTGAGACTAGAAAGAAGTCTATGTCTTTAACACTAATGATGATGCCAGCATCAGGGACAATGGTGACAAGGATGATGGCTCAACTCAAGCTTCCCAAAACAGATGCTTTCATGAAATGGAAAGAGGTCTAGACTGAGAGTCCGGAGATGAGATTTGTTGCTAACCAGTCATGTGACACAGGCAGGTCACTTAACATTTCTTAGCCCCAATTCTTTCATCTGTGTAAAATAAAATGGTTCGACCATGTCACCTCTAAGATCATTTCGAGCTCTAAAATGTACACTTTTATATTTTGGGGAGTTAACTTACATTTGTAAAAATGTATTAAACAACTACTGCATGTCTTATGAAAGATATTAGTAATGAAAGCAAATTAACTGTATTCTCTTCTCTCATAGAACTTAAATATAGTAGATTGTAAACATAATACACAAGTCTCTATAATACAAGGAGCATCATATAGATAAAATACTATAAGGGTTCAAAGGATAAAAGCAATGTAGATATTCTGATTTAAAAAATTATAAAAAAGAAAACTGAATGGGAATTTAACAAGATAGGTAAAATTTGGACAAGGTAGGAGAGAATTCATGGCCAAAGTGGGAACAAAAATGTAACTTAGAAAATAATAATAAGGCCAATTTGATTGGATCTCAGGGTACATGTTTTGGGGAAATGAATATAAGACAGAGAAGCTTGATTGGAATCATATTGTGGAGGAATTGGAATACTAGCTTGACGTGTTTTCACTTAATTTGATTGGCACAGAAAAGGCACTAAGACCTTTAGATCAGGGGAATAACGTGAACAGAAATGTGTTTGAGCAATATTATTTTGGCATATGGGTGGGATGGATTTCCAGGCAAAAAAAAAAAAAAAATAAGAGTGGAGAGAAATTTTGTTAGGCTGAAAAATAGATCAATATGTACTGAGGATCTGTAGTAGAGCAATCACATTAGAAAGTGAAGAAAACCAGGGCTTTCAAGGATGAGATATCAAAATAATGGAAGGAAAAGGAAGCCAAGCTTAAAGTTAAAGTACCTAGGAATAGTGAGGGACTATACAGAAATAAGGATTTCTGATGTTGTGGATAGTTGTTGAGTTTGTATTATTGGCAGAGTATCAAAGTAGAGATGACCAGACTACACTGAAAATGAGAAATTGGGCAAAGATAGTTTTAAGATTTCCTTCCCCTTCTCACCCCCATCCTATCTATCTCTTTCACTTCTCATCCAAACCTCTCCTTACATGCAGTTAATATTCACTATCTCCAACTTTCTTTAAGCTCTTAAATACACTGCTAATTTATACCCTGCACTCCATTAAAATTGCTTTCATCAGCATGTTTGCGTATTTCCAAGTCCAATGAACACTTTTTAGGCCTTATTGTCCTCAACATCTCTGCCATGTGTGACATGTTGACCACTTTTTTTTCTCTTTAATCTCTCTTTCCTTAACTTCTAAGAGCCTACTTCTCCTGGTCCTCCTCTTCTTATCTTAGTCTCCATGAGGCTTTCTCTTCCTCCATCCACACTACTTCCTGACACAATGCTCTTCCCAAGCGAGGTTATAAATCAAAGCTTTGTGGGGCACCACTTCAACCACAGAGCCTAAAAGAGTGCCTGCCATGTACCAAGTGCTCATTAAGTGTTCATTAAGTGAGTAAATATGTGTATGAATGAATGTGCAATCTTAGGTTATATAATTCTTTCTCATGTTAGACTATTAAGTGTTTGATGAGGATTTGGAATGTTTTATCTCTCTAGCCTGGACCTTTATTGTAATTCAAATGCTTGCTGGTTGAAGTCCCTCATAAGCACTACAGTCTAAACATGTTCAAAACTGAATTTATCATATGTAGCTGCTGAATCATGTTTTTCCCTCTAAAACTTCTTTATTGAATGGCTATGTTCATTTGATCTCTAATTTTTTCAAATTGGGTCTCCTCTCTTACTGAACCTATATTCTTTTTCCCTATTTCCACTTCTCTCTTCTGTTTAGACTTTTAGCACCTTTGGCACAGACAATTCCATAGCTTCTTAATCGATCTCCCTTTACTATTTCATAAAGTAATTTCTAGATTGATATCACCATGATGAATTTAAAATGAAAATTTGACCATGACACCCCTTTCTTTAAGACTTTTTAATATTTTCCATTTCTTACAAGGTAAAAATCAAGATATTTAAACATCTCGTCTTTTATGACATAACCACTAACTGCTTCTCTATTCCCTTTTCTAGCACATTCCTACCTTGGGTTGTACCCTCTCAACACTCAACTATCCTATATAATAAAGAGCTAATATGCAAATGGTCCTCTTGCCCTCGCGCTGGGCTAGGGGACCAGCAGGGCTTAATGGGGGACCTGAGGCTGTGCTCCCCACCCTGCAGGGCTTGGTGGGAGTGGGGCTGGCCATGTCTGGGTCTCACATGATTTCAAGGCATGTGCAGGTGGGCAGAGATTTGACTTTGGGTCCTGCGGCATGCCCCAGACTCTGACAGGAGGGAATTTTCATATATATTTTACTAAGTTTCTTTCACCTCTGACACTTCTATTATAGAGAAAGGGCAAATAGCAATATTAAAATATTTCCTCTAATTAATTTCCTTTTAATGTGCACAAATTTCGTGCACTGCGCCACTAGTACATAGTATAATGATCCAAATTCATCGTTTCACATGGCTATTCCTATGCCTAGAAGGCCACTGCTCCGAAGAACCCCCTTTCACTTAGGCTTACCCAGCTAACTCCTTCTCACATTCCAGTGAATCAGTCAGGCATCTGATCCTTCAGAAAGCCTCCCTGGAATCTCCAAATTGGCCTAACTATCCCTCCATGTTAGCATATCTCTATTTTCATTTACCACTTTGTAGTGCAGGTCTTATATTTCTGTGTCTGTCTCATCTTTTCCCCCATTACTCAAGAGCAGAAACCATGACTTCTAGTCTCCATAAGACACAAAATGTTTGAACAACAAACTCGCCTTCAAAAGTATGTGTGTGGGTGCATGAGTACCTTCAGCAGCCCTCTTCTCACCTGGGCAGCAGTTGTAGGTTTGCATTTTCACCATCGTGAAAAAAGATTAAACCAAGCTGTTCTGTGAAAAGCTTTGGTAAGAAAGAGTTGGAAGGTTAGGTTAATGCCTTTCATGTTCTTGTTGAACCACTCATAGGAACCCTTCACTAGGAAAATCAAAGACAGCTTCATAAAGTACTTCTTTGCCAGTTTGCTATTTTTAGATCTTATGAAGGCCTGATTTTAAAGTCAGTGCTACCAAGATGCACATGTGAGAAAAAAAACAAATGCTGTTACTTCCAACATCTCTACAGGCTTTATGTCCTCTACTGGGTGAATTAACTCTGCTTACAATTCATTCCTTATAAACTCTTGATGATGACTTCCCAGAGCTGTTCCCTCTTAGTTAGCATGTTTTTTGTTTATCACTAGTGACAGACCTGCTCAGAATGAACTCTTGAGACCTCTGGGAACAAGATTACTTTGTGCCGTACCAAAAACAAACACACAGGTCCTTACCCTGCTCCATTTGCCAGTCTGGGAGAGGTTCAACTTGTGCCATGCCAGCTTTTAGATAAACATTTTTTTCTCAGTTTACACTTTCAAAGTTGAGTCCATATTTTAGTAGAATTATTATTCAGGATTTTGAAATACCTTGAGAGAGAGGTAGGGGGGTGGGAATCAACCAAAACTAATCTACTTTACAATGGGAAGTGCTGCAAATTTTCTGGTACCTACTTTTGCCTTAGATTTACATTTTATTGTTTGTTTGTTCGTTTATTTCAGTGCCTAATTTATAATAGGCACTATGCTAGATGTGTTACATTGTTCTACCATTTAATTCTCACAAAATTAAATGAAATAAATACTGTTCTCCTTGCATTATCAATAAGCAAACTAAAGTTCCATGAGGTTGATTCAGTTGTCCAAAGTCTCACACTATAACAGGACAGACATCTGATTCATACTCTGTGCTACTGTCTTCAAAGCACATCTTCCGTACGATACTAGGGCGACTTTCTAAAGCACTTATTCCTGAAGAAAACTTTTGGTTTTTTGTTTATTTTTATTGATTTACAGAGGAATGGTGAAGGAGAGAGAGAGACTGAAACATCAATGCTGAGACAGAATCATTGATCAGCTGCCTCCTGTATACCTGCACTGCAGATCGAGCTCGCAACCTGGACATGTGTCCTTGATGGGAATTGAAACTGGGACCCTGCAGTCTGCAGGCTGATGCTCTATTGTTAGAAACAAGGTGAGATCCCCAAGTCAGGGATTCTGGTAGAATACAAAACACTTGGGAGCCAGGCAGCAAGGCAAACATATTTACTTTTAAGTAGAAGGGTGCATACCACGCAGGCAGTCTGCTTGGATTTATAATTCCTGTCCTTTGCTCTTGATTGGAGCTCAAGTGCACAGTCTTTCGCGATTGGCTAATTCAAAAGGAGGGATTGGCCTTTGCTGTTTCAAGATGGCAATCCCCAAGCCATGCAGCAAACATGGCGGTCGCTAAGTCAAGCAGTCCAAAATGGTGGCTGTCTAAACTGTTCTTTGACAGAAAAGATGACTTTTGATTCTCACATCTATCCACTGAGCAAAACTGGCTAGGGCAAACACCATTGTTTTTACTCCTAGATTCACCTCATTCAAAAGCCTGCTTTTTTAACCACTTTCTCCTAAACCATTTCCCTGTTTCACTGGCACTACTTATCAAACCCCAGGGTTATTTCTCAGGATTTAATCTAGACATTACATATTTTATCAATGAAACTTTAGAATTTAGACATATATTATTTTCAACTGCAAGAACATATGCAGAGGTAAATTAAAACAGTGGTAAATGAAAACATAATAAGACTATAATGGTTAACATTATCAGATGCTTGAAATATTGATGCATAAAAATGAGAGACCAGCAAATGCTATCTATATTCATGGAATGCACCACTTTCCAGAAATAATGTGAGCTGATTAGATAAATATCATCAGGAAAAAATTATGTAAAAATGGGATAACAACAAGTCCTATATAATAGCTTGTGAGTGATGTATGACAGCTTGCCTGTGTGAGTGACTGCAGGGCCTCCACACAGATAAGCTACCAGGCACACAGGAGAATTAATCAGCTGGGCACCCAGAGAATATTCAGAAAAGTTGCCTTTATTGCAGATTGCATTAGTGCTATGACTCAGGGGAGTCAGTCTCCAAATTCTGAGGGATGACATGGATGAAGCTTTCCCTTTATACTCTTAATTCCTTTGTCTCCAAAATATGGACCAGGCTTCCCCCATGAGTTGGGATGGGAGAAGTGAGATTATGTCCAGAGGCTTGCCAGCACTGGGACCAGCCCCTCCAGGAATTGTACATGGTTCATAGTTTACGGTCTCTGTAAAATGGGAGTATTCTGGGAAATAGGTTTCGCAAGGCAGGACAGGCATCACAGATAAGAATGGAGTTTGATAAGAATGGAGTTTCGGACCTCAGAGGGAAGGTAGGGGAGGGTGGGGGGAAGGAGGAGAGATCAACCAAAGGACTTGTATGCATGAATATAAGCCTAACCAAAGGACATGAACACCAGGGACGTGAGGGCATGAGTTGGGGGAGGGTTGCAGGGGTTAACAGAGGAATAAAGACACATATGTAATACCTTAATCAATAAAGAAATTTTTTTAAAAAAAGAATGGAGTTTATCGGCAAACAAGAGTGTATCTCAGAAGGCAGGTTACTGACAGAGATTCAGATAGCTAGCCCCCGAAATGTCTTATTTTCCCCTTAACTCCCAAAGAACTTATTGTTGTCTACACAAAGACATAGTCTTGGTATTAAAACGGAATTTCAGATATTATTTGAACATTTAACCTGCTTTGGATTTTCTCCATCACTTCTCTTTTTAAAAAACATATTAGCCGAACTTGACTCCATTCGGATAGTAATGGAAACACAGTAGAGGCATTCTGTTATTCCCTTTACAGTTATTTGTTGGATACTTATTATAAGAAATGCATCTTGCCAAATAATCAGAAGGAGCACTACATAAAAATAAAGTGATAATTAATGCAAGAAGTAATATATGCCAAATAATTAAATGTTTTTCCAAAGAATATATTTATTCAACATAATGTAAACTAAGCAGCTTATAAAAAAGAAACCAAGGCATGAAGGCATTAGTTTAACAAGTGACTTCTCAGTGCAATGCAAGATATTTAATACTATACCTGTGGTGTAAACTAAGATGACTTTAATACATTTTATGAAAAACTAGGTTGTTAACTAGAAAAAATGCACAGCAATTGAAGAGAATATTGCTGAGATACTAATTAACAGAAAAGGAATGATTAAATATGTTGGTCTAATACTAGTGTAAGCAGTATCTAAAACATAAAATAATTCATTTCAAATACTCTTGGGGAAAACTCAAAATTATATTTTAAGGTGGCAATCCTTAAAATATACTCTGTTTTTCTTCTGGTGTCTCTTTACTTAGAGAAAAAATAATATGATATCTCCAGTAAAATTCTTTCCAAAAACTGGAAAAATACATAAAAGGTTTTTTTCCCCTCAACTCTTAGTTTCAGGGTCAGATTTTTCTTTCCAGAACATTATGCAAATAACTTCACTTATAGAAGGGAGATTTCCTGTTTGAATGTTGTTTCCAAGACCCCTACACATGAATCCTCCAGGGTTCATTAGTTTAAGAAATAATGAAATAATCAAGCATGTTTCCTTAAAAGAAATGCTACAAACTGGATAGACTTCAGGAGTGTGGTTTTTATTAAAGCTCTTTGCTTCTTAGAGGATGTTATCATTTAATATCTTCTAGCTCCAATATACTGTGCTCCTGAAGTTCAGAAATACCTAATGTAACTGGCGCTTCCTGTTTTCCCTGTTCTGGGAAATGTGAGGGACTGACTGGAAGAGAGAGCTGGAGGGAGGGGCTCCTGACCCAGAGCACAGCTGTCTCAGCGGAAGTGCAGGCACCAGATCTCCAAGTTCCTAGAAAAATAATCAGGAAGTATTTAGACGTATTAAGTAGTAAAATATGTCTGATTATAATAATAATGATTATTTTGATGTTTGTAATTAGCGAACACTTAAGTAGGAAAGACATGCCAGCTGGCAAACCCAGCCTTAAGCAGCAAAGATCTATGGGCTCATTTAATTTCGCTCCTCACTCTCACTGACTTGGGGGCAAGAATAGTAGTAGGGTGGGCAAGAACTCCACCTCAGAAGACTTTTTCTCTTGCTTGTATATTTCTGCCCCAAGGTTTCTTCTCAGAACTTTATGGATTTTAAAGCAATTCAAATGTCCTTGGTTTTGATGTTTGTTTGTTATTCAAAATTCTGTTTTGAAATATATTTTTTGCACCTCAGCATTCATTTGATAAACTGAGGTTGTGAACAGTCCCCTCCCAAAATCAGTAAAATGAAGTGATTAAAGCAGTAAAATAAAGTGATTAAAAAGCAGTGTTTAAACTGGTTTTGGACCTTTTTAGTTTAAATAAATAGAATAAAAATTAAATAAAATATGAAGAAACTGGAAAAAACCGTTGCAAAGGTAGGAAGGAAAGATCACTTACACCCTTCATAAATGAAGTGATGAAATTGCTATTTGAGTGTCAGCATGTCTGTGCCTCAGTGACTAACATACACAAATAATTACATTAATATAAACAAATAGATTATAAAAGAATGACCAGATATTCCAAGAATTCATAAAATTGACCATAAAGAGTGCATTGAGCTTTTTGGAGGCCCATATTGCTTTTAACTAACTCAGTGGAAAACCAGCTTGAACAAAAGAAGCTAAAAACAAACAATGGAATCATTATAGGAATGACAATAAAGAACAAACTTGGACACTTACTGCTCAGTGATTTTAATTTACCTTTGCTTGAATTCCCTCATTCATAAAGTAAAATAATATTTCCTTTGGCTTTGCTCAATGGATGGGGAGAACATATTTTGAGGTAAAGAATGATTCTGATCCTTGGCAAGATCTGATTGGTTAGAACCTATGTAAAATAATAGATGTAAGGGAAAGATTCCAAAGCTTAATAATAGCCCAAGGATCTCAAAAGTGGCCCAAACTGTTTTAGGAAACAGAATTGTTTAGGACCTAGCCCTGATTATTTTTATTTGTAGACCTAGTTGCTGATGAAAGCATTACCTTGTGTTTATGTGCATGAATAGACTGGGGGAGATGAATGAGAAAATCTGGGAACAATGATTGGCCATATAAAGCTCCATCTTTTGATATATCTGAGTATGATGGAAAGGTAATTCTAAAATGTAAATCTGGGATACTAGATCAAGTAACTAGATAATCCCTCTACCAAATCTGGGTTAATAGGTCCAGTAACTAGACAATCTATTTCACCAAAGGCAATTTTTTTTTTTTAAAGCTGGGGCAGAAAATGAAGGTTTTAAAGAATTATCAAGAGAGAGGAAAATGTTTAGACTGAGATCTAGAAGATGGAAACTCATGAGGTAAATTCTGTATTTGGGGTGCTTTTCATCTGAGAGGCTTTTGCAAGTTCAGAAGAAGCAGCCAAGAGACTTAGAGCTTTATTAGCATTTTTGAGACCCTCAAATAGCCCTAAAAGTAAATGTTGAAGCCCAGAGCACAGAAGAGGAAGTAGGAGATAGATCTAGTAAAATGCCTTTTGCTCCACTTATATTCTAAAGAACAGTCCCCTAAAGACAATGATGAACCAAGGAGTGCAGCACAGATTCAGGTTACCTCATCTCTTGATATTAGATTAGGATTATCAAATATGAATACAAAATATACATATACTTGCAGACACACATATAATATATATGGTATGGCTAATCTTCTCTTAGCCATACCATAAATAATGGCTGATACTCAAAGAAAAAAAAGAAAGATCTTAAATCAGAGAAAATGAATTACCTTCAAAGTAATATCAAAGGAGTAATATTAAGATTCACAGATGACTTCTCAAAAGGAAGAGTGAGATGCAGAATATAAAGAACTATAACTTGCAAAAAACTGAAGGAAAATTGTCAACTTTGAATTCTACCCTCAGCTAAAATAGCTTTTAAAAATAGGGGGCGGGGGGTAAGGGAGAAAGATCAACCAAAGGACTTGTATGCATGCATATAAGCTTAACCAATGTACACAGACAGTGGGGGGGGGAGGGTGAGTAAGGGGTACATAGGGAAGGGTAATGGGGGAATAAGGAGATATATGTAATACCTTAATCAATAAAAAATTTTAAAAATAAAATAAATAAAGGTGAATTAAAGATATTTGAAACAATCAAAACTGAGAGACTATGTCACCCAACAGAACTATTTCATGCTAAAGGAAATATCAAAATGTATTCTAGGCAGAGGGAAAAAATTCTAAATAGAAGCAAAGTTCAAAAATGAAGGAAGAAATGAAAAGAAGCAAAATGTAAATACATGCATGAATGTAAATGTATGTTGATTATATAACAATGATGATAATGTGAGATTTAAAATTAAAACACAACTGGAGTGGAGTTGGAAAGAGATAAACTGTGCTAAAATGTTCTAATGCACATTGTCCAAGAAGAGGGTAAAATTTCCAATTAATATTAGGTTCAGGTAAGTAAGGAATGCATATTGTATAATGCAAGCTGATAATCCCTAAAAGAATAATTAAAGACTGTGTAATTTCCAAACTCATAAAGGAAAAGAAGGAATAATACAAGGCACTCAATCAATTCAAAGTAGGCCAGAAATGAATCAAATTATTTGGAACTGGGAGAGCCAATGGAAAATGAATATTTAATTAAATATAGTAATTACATTACAACAATAATCCAATTAAGTGCAGACTGGATTTTAATATATAACTGCTTTTTATAAGAATACATTATTTTTAAACATGACACAGTAATATAAGTAAAATATAAATAATATAGAAATATACCATGCAAACATTTCCAAAAGAAAGGTGGAATAAGTATATTAATATTAGACAAAGTAGCCATTCAGACAAGCATCCTTAGAGATAAAGAATGACCTTCATAATGATGAAGTTTCAACTTACCCAGAAAACTTAAGAATTCTAAATTTGCATTAATTTAATGAATCATCTGAGACTATACAGACAGAATAACTGGCAGAATTGTAAGGAAAATGGTTAAATCTATAATCATAGTGGAAAATTTTAACATTCCTCTCTGATAGAATAAACTGATTTTTTAAAATCAATAAGAATAGAGATAACTTGAACTATACAACAACCATGACCACAGGTGCATATACATAATAGTACACCCCAAAACTGTAGAATATGCACAATTTTAAGGACATATATAATGTATAAAGAAGGTGACAAAAGATATAAAATGTAAATCTTAAGCTAGAAATTAATAACAAATAAATAATCAGAAAATCTTACTTTCAAATTAAAAATACACTTCTAAATAACCAATAATTTAAAGAAGAAATAAGAACAGAAATTTGAAAACATTTTGAACTGAATGATAAATCTATATGTAGCATTTATGAATGCCTTCTTAGGGAGCTGTCTCTTCCTGAAAGCATTTCTGCTCTTCCTCAGATGATTCCCCGTGATAACATTTGCTACCTTCTGTGGGACATGTCTGTTCACTGTGTATCCCACAGGACAGGGTGTTCTTCAAGGGCAGGGAACATTTCCTATTTACCTTTCTGGTTTTGGAGCTGTGTCAGTGCCTGTCACATGGGAGATATTCCAGAAACATTTGTCAACGAACGAATAAAGACAGAACAGTGACAATTATTATTTCTGTGTTATGCAGGTGGATAATGAACGACTGAATTTAGAGAGTGAAGACACTGAAAGCATTGATGACACCAGATTAAGCCGTTTCATTGAGATCAACAGTCTCCATTTTGTGACAGAGTACAATCCTATGGTAAACAATAGTCTGAGGTCCCTGTGTGTGTTCTTACTACACCTTTCAGGTTGAGAGCCTTCACTCTTTTCAAGATAGGAGCAGAGAAGTTAAATGACCTATCACACGATTAAGAAGGAAGAGAGCCACAATGCAAAGTTAAGATGACTGATTCAAAAACCTCTGAATTTTCCCGAGAGTGTTCCATGAAGGCAACTGTGATCCCAGCAACACTCTAGACCACACTCCCCAAACAAGATCGCAATCTGTGCTGAAGGTCTATTTTTTCCTCTACCACATCAGGAGCCAATACTTTTGTAAAATGCAATAAAATAAATTAATAGGCAAAAAAAAAAACCTTTTAAAATAAAGCCTATTGGTCACATATTTGGATGCAACAGTTATATAAAATTTCTATAAAAGTTTTTATGCACTTCTTCCCATTTTTTGCACCTACCTCTTGGTGGACCAGTAATTAACAGTTCCAGGTCTAACACCACCTGCACAAACCCAGAACCTGATGGGTTTGAGGGTACCTAGATCCTCATGGTGGTTCAGCTTTCCTTCTAGGTTTTTTTTCCTTAGTGTTGCATGCTGTATGTAGCCTGGGTAGAGGTGTTGGTCAACCTGTCCTGATTAACTTCCGGCTGGCCTTTTAATACTCTACAGTTTATAGAATTACTTTATATGACCTTATTTCTATTTTCCCTGACAAAGATCATGGAGTGATGGATTATTCATTTCTAGTGATCTACATTAGCTCAGAATTTCTGTGCATTCTCTAATAACAGTATTTTATGTGCATGTCATGATTTTTAGAACTTACAATGCTCTTTCCCACCACATTCTCTATTAATCCTTACATTGATTTTTTTGAGATAGAAGAGAGGGAATTATTATGCCCATTTCATAGAGCAGAACATTCAAAATTCAAATGACTTATTCAAGATTACATAGTAAGTAGAAAAGACATAATTAAAGGCAGAAATTATAACTCATGATGCATTAGTTCACGTTGTTCATTTGCATTTTACAGGATAGGAAATGTGAGTTCAGAAAAGTGAAGTAATTTCCTCAAAGCCATATGCCTAGCAATTTGAGCTTCAGAGACAGCCCTCTGCACTTGCCCCTTCTTTTCTCATGACTGGTCTGTCTGACTGACTCCTGTGGTTTTTCCATTGCCCTACACAGCCTTCAATGGAAAACACCCCTTTTCCTGTTGACTAAATTCCTGCCCTCCTCTCACATCATGTTTGTCTCCATGGAGTGGTGACTCCATTTCCACTTTTGCTAAGATTTCAAACACATGCACCCAGGGAGTGTTGGCTGCAATAATTAAAAGGGTGTTTTTCTCCTAGACCATCGTCATTCTCACCATTGTGTCTACAGAGATTCCAAGAGTGCAAGTGGAACCAGAAAATTTGATTTTTATGGTCCCTGAGTTTATGGGCTCAGGGTCCTGGAGTTCTGCAGGCTAATTAAGGCATGGACAAAGACTAGCCTTCCTGAGTTCTTATACCCAGCCCATCTCTTATCTTAGAGAATAATATTTTTTTTCCTAATTTTCACATTGGTAGTGAAGGCAATCAACATCAAGAAGATATTAAATAAGAATTTTTTTAGAGAAGCAAGTTTAACTTTTATTGTAATGTCTTCATTTGCGAAAAATAGTGCTTTTCTCACTTAGAAACCTGCCCATACTACATAGCTATTTCTTAGCTGTTTCTAGTACAGAGGTTTGCATCAGCAGCAACTGGACAGAAACTCACAGCCACGTGTCTAGCCTGCCATGCACTTTTAATGCACATACACAATCCTTGGCTTCAAGGTGGCAAACCGGGTTGTGTCTATTAGAATTAAACTAATCACTTCTGATATGTCCAATCCTTTTGCTAAGACAACGGTACCTTCTAACTCCTTAGTTTTGATTTCTTGACTTTTCCCAAGAATCGTCCTCTATGTATGCTCTAAGAGGGTAGATGCATGCTCTAAAGTTAAATAGCAGAATATAATCAAACAATTCTTTAACACCAAGTCTCCCCAACTTAAAATCTAAGAACTGGTTTTAAACTATAAGGAGAAATTTGGGAAAAAGAACTAATTGGGCCTCCTTTGTCAACATGTTGTCCAAGAGAGCTAGAGAATCTCTGTGGAACAGTGTACAGCTTCCAGAAAGATCCTATCTAATTGCTCCCCCTCCCACCATCCGGGGATTCTGCCTAATGGTTCATTAACCCCCATAGTATCTCTTCCTGTGTACATGCTGGTCTTACAGTAATGCTTTCTGTATTTTAAAGGAAGAGATGGAAAGGAATGGGATTCATTTAAAAATAAAGACAACCTGTAGCACTATTTCAGGAAAGTTAAATGAAGGGGGGCCTAGTTTCACCTACTCCTCTCCTCACTCTGGCTAAGGGCTATCTCACCCCCTTCATCACTGACAGCTTCCTGGTGAGTCAGTCTAAAGGGGCCAACATCTCTGATCTCCTGAAAAGCTCATTGTATTGCTGACCCAAAGTAGACTGATTCAATCACATTGAAGGTTGAACTCGTTCAGATTGGGGTTTTGTAATCAGCTGTGTATAAGGCAGTATATCCTGATGGTTAAGAGCACAGACTCTGGAGCCAGATGGCTTGGTATTAATCCCAGTCCACTTTATGTGACTTTGGGAGAGTTTTTGCTTCAGTTTTCTCATTTATGAAACTAGGACTTCGAAGATTAAATAAGTTGTTAAATGTAGAAACCTGAAAACAGTGCCCAGCAAATAATAGGCACTCAAAAGAATGCACTACTAATATGTAGTCAAAGTGACTAGTATAGTACATAGTATATTTGTTGTCTATCCTATCTAATAAAAGAGTAATATGCAAATTGACTGTCACTCCAAGACACAAGATGGCTGCTCCCATATGGACACAAGATGGCTGCCACAAGATGGCCTGCAGGGGAGGGAAGTTGTGGGCAGTTAGGGGTGACAAGGCCATAAGAGGAGGGCAGGTGGGAGAGACCAGGCCAGGAAGGGAGGGCAGTTGGAGAGAGGGGACCAGGCCTGCAGGGAAGGGCAGTTGTGGGTGATCAGGCCAGCAGGAAGGGCAGTTAGGAGTGATCAGGCCAGCAGAGGAGGGAAATTGGGGGAAATCAGGGCAGCAGGGGAGGACAGTTAGGGGTGACCAGACTGACAAGGGAGGGCAGTTACAGGCAATCAGGCCAGCTGGGGAGCAATTAGGAATCAATCAGGCTGGCAGGGGAGTGGTTAGGGGGTGATCAGGATGGCAGGCAGAAGCAGTTAGAGGCAATCAGATAGAGTCAGCAGTCCTGGATTGTGAGAGAAATGTCCAACCACCCGTTTAGGCCTGATCCCACCAGGCCTAAATGGGCAGTTGGACATCCCTCAAGGAGTCCCAGATTGGAGAGGGTACAAGCTGGGCTGAGGGACACTCCCATCCCCATGCATGAATTTTGTGCACCAGGCCTCTAGTTGATACATAATAGATTATCCCAAAACTTGGCAGCTTAAACCAGTAAAAATTTATTACACACAATTTCTGTGGGTCAACAGTCTGGGAGTTGCTAGACTAAGTGCTTTTGATCTAGGTGTCTTGTGCAGTCATAGTCATTGATCAGGGAGGCAATGTCATTTGAAGGTGTGACTGGGGCTGGAGGATCTGCTTCCAAGATGGTTCAATCACAAGACTGGCAAATCAGTGCTGGCCATTAATAGGAGGCCTCAGTCCTTTGCCATGTGAATTTCTCCAATATTGGGGCTGCTTTTCCCCAGAGTGAGTAATAGAAAAGAGAGCAAAGGAGAAACTATAATGTCTTTTTTGACAACATTGGAAGTTACACTCCATCATTTCTGCAACATGCCATTAGTTTTCCACTCAGCCTTACTCACTGTAGAAGAAAGGGATCTGTACAGTTGCATGAGAACCAGAGGGTAAACCTTACTGACAGGCATCTTAGAGGCTAGTTACCATTTGTGTTATGGATGAACAACTCTCATTTATGTTGTAGTTTGCCTACTCCCTGGATGGCCAGTAATGGGTTTTTTCTTTCTTTCTCTCTTTCATACTACTATAATGCATTTCAATTTGCCAGACTGTGATTGGTCTATTTAATAGCATGGTTCAGATTCATCTTCTCCTGATGATGGACAAGGCCTCACCAGAGTATGAAGAAAACATGCACAGATACCACAAGGCTGCTAAGCTCTTCCAGGGGAAGGTAAGTCTGCTTTGGGAGATATCCTTTTGAAAACTCAGCACCAGGACAGTAGAAAAAGGCAGATGTGGTCAGGGAAGTGAGATAAATAAGGAAAACTAGTATGGTTAAGGTATAAAATAATAACTGCGACACAATAAATCACATTACTCTGACTTAAAATTAAAGATATTATATTTTGTACTATTTAAGACCTATATAATTATATCTTCCATTAGCGGTAAAGTCTATTGCTTTATTTCTACATTGAGAAGTAAAAATAAAAATCACATATTTATTACAATATTTTTCTCCTTGCCATAATCCCTTACATTTTTAGACCTTAGGGTTTATTTCTCAGATTGAATACTTGATGCCTAATGAATGTCCAGTACCCAATGCCTAATGGATAATAAATATTTATTTTTATCCTTACCTACTCTGTGCAATTCTATTTAATATCACTTAAAAATAAACTTCAACCCCCTCAAAGTTACTATAGTGAACTACATGACCTGCTCAATGATAAGAACTGTCTAATGATTAAATAAGCTGGCCTTCTGGTGGTTGTTTCTGTAAGACTTTAAGTTTTCAATGTTATTAATACTAGGGGCCCAGTGCATGAAATTCGTGCATTGGAGGAGGGGGTGTCCCTTGGCCCAGCCTTCCCTCTCACACACACAGGGAGCCCTCAGGGGA
The DNA here is from genome assembly GCA_027563665.1 of Antrozous pallidus. NCBI lineage: Eukaryota > Metazoa > Chordata > Mammalia > Chiroptera > Vespertilionidae > Antrozous > Antrozous pallidus. The sequence continues at coordinate 92,830,579 of CM050513.1, forward strand.
TGTCCTACTGATGGCTTAGGACAGTCTGGCCTCCCTCTGTGGGAGACACCCAGGCTGATCAGGGGAAGGCACCAGTCCCATCACCCTGCAGCTGCAGCTACTGTCAGCCACCAGAAGCAGCCAAGGTGTTTTCACCAACATGGACTCCAGTCCCTTCACCATGAAAAAAATGACAACTTTCTTTAGGCATTTTCAAGATGTGTCTTTCATAGGATTTGACCTTTCTTTCTTTCTTCCTTCCTTCCTTTCTTCCTTTCTTTCTTTTTTCCTTCCTCCCTTAAGGATATATTTCCATTGATTTTTAGGGAGTGTGGAAGAGAAAGAGAGGGAGAAACAGAGAAACATCAGGGTGAGAGGGACATTTTTATTGGTTGTCTGCTGCATGAGCCCTGACCTGGTCCCCAGCCAGGGAGGAGCCTATAACCTATGTACATGCCCTTGATCAGAATCAAACTCAGACCCTGCGGTCAACAGGCCAAGGTTCTATCCACTGAGCCAAACTGGCTAGGGCAGGATATGACATTTCTTAGCCCCTTCAGCAAGAGATCTTCATTGTTTTTCTCCAGGAGTGTTGTGGAAAAACCCTAGATCATCTTCTTGGATTCTTATTACCCAAGTTACTAAGAACATTGCTAGTGGAGGTATACAGGAAACTTAGCCAATGAGCAGTCAGAAAAGGTGTTTATGCTCAAACTAGTTTGGCTCAGTGGATAGAGTGTCCTAGGTTTGATTCCTATTAAGGGCATGTATCTTGGTTGGGGACACAACCCCAGTTGGGAATGTGCAGGAGGCAACTGATTGATGTTTCTCTCTCATCAATGTTTCTGACAGTCTATCACTCCTCTTCTCTGTAAAAAAAAAAAAAATCAATAAAATATATTTTTGTAAAAAAAGAAAAGAAAAGGTGTTTCCTCTGTAGCCCATGTGCAGAGGATCCCCTACGTTGTGTCCACTGAGCTAGGGTGTGTGTCCCTGGCCACTGGGGGCACGCCTCCAAGCCCAGTGTCCACAGGGATGGGAGCATAAACTTGGGCCACTTGATGTGGAAGTTCCCATCCTGCAGTCGCTTGCACTTGACGCCCCTGGCTGCTTGTCCCAGGACCCAGCTCAGTTGGCACCCCTAGCTGTTTGTTCCATGACCTGGGCCGCTTGGTGAGAGCACACATGCAAGCAGCTGGCCCACCCTATGGCTGTTTGTGCTTGCCACCCCTGGCTGCTCGTTCCGGACTCGAACTGCTTGGCACCAGTGCCTTTAGCCGACTCCTGACCGGGGGCATTCTGGGACCCCAGAAGGGCCTAAATTTGGGCCTACAGGCTCAAAACAGCCTGGGTCTTGAGGATGTTCCCAGGTAACCTGCCATCTTTGTCAGGTTAATTTGCATACCCACTTCTGATTGGCTGGTGAGCATAGCAGAGGTATGGTCAATTGACATGTTTCTCCTTTATTATATAGGACTAGAGGCCCAGTGCATGAAAATTCCTGCACTGGAGGAGGTTCCCTTAGCCTAGCCTGCCCACTCTCACAGTCCAGGAGCCCTCAGGGGCAGGAGGCAACCCAGCGATCAAGGGAAGGTGATGCCCCCATCACACCTCTGCTGCTGCCACTGCCAGAAGCACAAGCTTTGGCTGGCCCTGATTACCTGAGCCTTGGGTGGCCCTGGGCGGCTAGACAGCCACCATCCAAGGCTTGCCTGAGCCTTGGGCTGGCCCTAGGCAGCTAGAGGATGAGGGGACTGGGGGATTCTAGAGGCAGGAGTGCGGTGCGGCTGGACCCGCCTAGGGGAAGACCTGGCCTTGCCTTGTTCCTGGCACCCTGGCAGGGCTGAGGGGTCTAGGAGCCGCTATCTTGTGGCTGTGGATGCTTCATCTTTGAGGGTGTGACAGTCAATTAGCATATTTCCTCTTTATTAGATAGTATAGATAATCCTCTGACCAAAATATTATTTAAAAGATTTCTACTTTAGGTAGAGGGTTTGATTTCATCATAAAAAAAATAGTTAACATTTGTCAAAGCACTTCCTATATGCCAAAAACTGTACTGGAAATGATAAATGCATCCTCTCATTTAATTTCCTCTGACAAAAGCCCATTTGCCCATGAGAGCATTGAGTCTCAGAGAGGCTCAGTAATGTGCTCTGAGTCACACAGCTAAAAAGTACCAGAAGCAAAATTCAAAATTTATTCTCCACTTTTAATCTTTAGGCTCTACTTAGTTAATCACTAAAGTTAATCACTGAAGTATCTTCAAAGGCTGTGTTCTTAAAATTGAATCAACCTGCTCAAAGGGGTGAAATACCTAAGCAATGCAAAGCCAGAACAAAGCCTTCCTGGTTCAATTAAGATGTAAATTGTGTGGCACAAACCATAAATTCAACCAGAGTGAACTGCCACAATTACAAGGTACCTCCTTCTCCTCAGGACCTCATAGATCTTTCTCTTTCAAACTTCTCCAACTGCAGATACTTTTTATTCTGGTGGACAGCGGTGTGAAGGAAAATGGAAAGGTGATATCCTTTTTCAAACTAAAGAAGTCTGACCTGCCTGCTTTGGCAATTTACCGGACTCTAGATGAGGAGTGGGATACTCTGAACATGGTAGAAGTTTCAATAGAGGGCGTGCAAAACTTTTGTGAAGAATTCCTAAAAGGGAAAAGGCTGGTAAGTAAGAGACTACAGGAAAAGCAAGTTGAATTTTCTTCCTTTCTATGTCTCTATTATTCCTATTGAATAAAAACTCTTGGGGCTTGGATTTGATTAAGAACAAAGGTATATAAGGACACAATAGACAGAGTTGGGATACTTTTTAGAAGACAGTCATGGAGATAGAACTACAAAGGCATTTTGGGAAAGGTCTTGCCTCTTCAAAAAAGCCGAATTCTGGATTTCACTATTCTGTGTACAATATCAATAGTAAACAAATTCCATATAGAGAGTTCATAAGACAGAAATTGCAGCTAGATTTCGAACTTCCGGGGTGGACTCCAAATCTAACTATCGTGTCTTGGCATTTTTCAGAGTAAAAATCATGACTCAGAAGAAAAGACTCAAAAGGTGGAACTCTGATTTTCCCCCAATACTTCTGCATACCACCAAGCAACTACATCATGCTGAATGAAGAGGGGCAACTCAAATCTCAGGGATCCTAAACAACAAAATCACCACCACAACCCACCCCCCAACTCCCCCCACACATCCACAGCTCCATTTTGTTCCTCAAAATCTCATTTATTCTCCTTGTCCTTTCTTTTAATTTGCCTAAATTCTCTCTCACTACCCATGCAATTTTCTCTTATGCATTCATACCATGTAGGCCCAAACGCTGTAGTACCACTATGATACCACTGGGTGGAGGCTTGAAGAGACATGGCTCAAAGGAAATTGTCCTAATCTGTCATTTAATATTGAATTTAGACAGTGCACATGACCTACACACAACATAGTTTCTTCTCTATAAGGGTTGAAACTCTACTTTCCTCATAAGCACCTGTCCCCCTCTCTAACACAGGGCCCAAGAACAAAAGGGTTTTACACACCTTTTTGGAACTGTCTTTTTGCCAGAAGTCAAATGATGTTCCCAAGGTTCTGAACTCAGCAGAAGCAGACTATGTAAAACTCTTTGTTTGTTTTGCATTCCCAACTCCCCGTGCAAATCAACAACTGCATAATAAATAAAAGGCAACAATGTTATAGGAAAAGACTGGCATTTCTTTGCAAACCTTTTGTAAATACCCAGCTGCCCAACTAAGCAGTAGGTACCTCACCCTTTGGTGCCTACTATTTAGTGTCAGGCTATGAGCCACTCTGTGGGTGGGATAGGAGGTAAGTAAAGACCATCCTGCGTGATGTGGCCAAATTGCTCAGACTCAAATCAGGTAACAGGTTGGGGAAGGGGCAGGAGGAGGGGGGCACTTGGCCCTGGGGCAGGCTAGTGCTGACTAAGCCCAGATTATTGCAGGTGAGATGTGCAATCCAGCCATGTGGGAGGGAGAGTTTGGCCAAGTGTCTCAGGCTCACAGGCTGTTACTGTCAACACACAGATGCTCCATTGTTCCCAGGAGGCCCTTGGCTCAGAAGGAGAGCACCTAAGTGCTCAAGGGCTGACAACCACAGAATACTCCTAAGGACTGGTCCAAGGGAGGGACAGAGAGTGAAAGACTTGGTTGTTCCTTCAGACTCTGAGCTGGGAGTCAGCAGCTGGCAAGGACACTGTGAAAGCAGCTGTGTTCAACACACCTCTCAGCAACATGAGACCTGCGGAGTCTGAGCAGGCCATCCAGTCTATCCACAGGCCTACAGAAAACCACCCAAACAGTCTCTTGCTTGAGGCTGAAAAATACTCCAAGGACAGGCACATCCCAGAAACCTCCCTTTGATCCTGAAAACCAGAGCTCTTGACATTTACAGTGAGCAATTCTTCCTGATATCCAGCTGAGGTCCCCCAGACACACAAGCTTGTTTCTTCTTAGCCACCCTCTGTGGAAATTCTTAACAGCTGCCAATCACCATCTCCAAATAGCAACTTTGACCTCTTGTCGGTGGCTCTTCAGCCCCCTTATCCAGTTCTCTTTTCTCCTCATTCACAATCCATCTCTTTCGGCAGTATTTTTTACTCACTTGATTACTTCTCTCTCTTTCTTTCCTCTTTCTTATTTAAAACAGTGAGATGTCAAACTGTTATAGTAATTTGGTAAATGCTAACAAATAAATTTTCACAAACTATATGTTGTTCAATATTGGATTAATTTTTCAATTATTATACTTGAAGTTTTGCTCCCATTAGCTTCACACTGGCCACACACGTAGGTTTTGACATCTTTTTTTAAAAAAAACATATGTTTTTATTGATGTCAGAGAGGAAGGAAAAGGGAGAGGGAGAGAGAGAGAGAAGGAGAAACATCAATGATGAGAAACAATCATTGATAGGCTGCCTCCTGCAAGCTCCACATGGAAGATTGGGCTCCAGTTCCAAGCATGTGCTCTGTCCGGGAATGGAACTGTGACCTCCTGGTTCATAGGTCAATTCTCAACCACTGAGTCACGCCAGCTGGGCAGGTTTTAACATCTTTTTGTGCATTTTTCTGCTTGATAGCATTCAATAGCATTTTTATTTTATATTATCTTTTGTGTGCTTATTTTCATCTTTATGGTAGTGAAATTTAAGTATTTCTTTTCATTTTATGTTTTTACAAAACTGCAAGGTGTTTTTTCCTATCTTCTTTCCAGCCAATCCTGTTCTTTGTAGCTCTGGGAACTCGTAACCAAAGAATGGAACTTATTCAAGAAAGAAAATTTTGAAGGTCCTAATTAATTCACTAAAGGTCAAACTTAGTATTGCAAACTCCTATAATTTATAGATCATCTCTGTTTTTTGGTAATATCCTCTTAAAACTCTATATTCATCTCCCTAAGACTGTATTATTATTGAAAGATTTAGATAGAGCTCAGCTATATTTTTTATTGTAGAATTATTTATTGGCCCAAGTTGGCAAGACTGCCATACTTTTTCTTTCAAGTCTGAAGAAAATAGTGATATTATGCAAGAAAACATTGTAAAAGATACTGGAAGTTTTGAAAGACTATAATAGAGGAAGGAGTGGGAGCAGAGTCTGAGTCAGAGGACTGCTGGGAGAGTTTGTGTTTGAGTCTCACCTCATCTGTGTATGTGGCTTCTGTGACCTTGAGAGAACCACTTTGTATCTTTGAACTTCAGTCATTGAGAAGAATACAATAATTCACAGGCTTTTTTGAGACCCCAGGGTGATAATGTATATTAAATAAAGTCTGTCGTTATTTTTATGTTTTATTTAATACTACACTGCCTTCTTTGAGTAAAAGCCACTTCTCTAATTTCAGAATTTATGGAAAGGAGAGGCTTTCTTCAGACTCTTAAAAGAATCAGACCTCCCACCTGAGATTAGTGAAGTAGTTGTGAGTTTTAAAAATGTAGGCTTTCTTATTATTCAGGTATGGCAAGGCCAACAGGTCAGGAGGAAAATGCCACTGAAAAGACAGTTTGTTGCCCTAACCTGTTTGGTTCAGTGGATAGAGCTGCGGACTGAAAGGTCCCAGGTTTGATTCCAGTCAAAGGCATGTACCTTGGTTGCGGGCACATTTCCAATAGGAGGTGTGCAGGAGGCAGCCGATGTTTCTAACACACTCTTCCTCTCTGTAAAAAATCAATAAAATATTAAAGAAAAGAAAAGACAATTTGTTGCAGTTCCCAAGAGGGGGGAACATGTGATGTCCCCACGGCACTGTGGTTGGTCAGGAGGCAGAAGGAGCAGAGAGAAAATATGGGCCTTTATCGTGATTTCTGTAGAAGGAAACAGGTAGGGTGGGGTAAGCAAGATTGGCTGGTTTGAGTCCTTTCATCAGGCTCTGAGTCCTGAGAGCTGCCCTGAGCTGTCTGGAATCTGGCCCTGGTGATTAGGGCAGGTGGATGATGAACCAGTGTGCAAGACTTGTGAGAGTTAAAAAGGTGGGTGGAATATGGACTATGGATTTGGTTGATTTGTATTTGAAAGACACTCACAAGTTTGTCAAACTCGTAGCCAGCAGGCCGCATGCCTGCCACTTCGAGTTTGACATGCTTGAGTTATTTACTCTCTCTAGGAATTGGCTAGCTCTGGGAGGAACAATCTCTCCAGCAACAGCAAGGTCCCAGATGTGAAGCATCAGAAGTACATAGATAATAGAATACTCTAGCAACCACCTGCCATGAGACTCCTCCCCCAACTCACCTAGTTTGGTCATGCTGCAAAGGAAGGTATGCTGTTTTTATTAAATCCCTGTTAGTGTATATACATACCTGGGGTGGTGAAGGTAAGAGGGATGCTAACTGGTGTATTGAGAGAGCAGTTTATGTATTCATACACTCATTCAGTCATTTAAATACTTACTAATCAACTACAAGAGTGCCAGGCAAAATTGTCTCCTAAGAGAGCAAAGTAGGCCTTGGGTGATGAGCAGGGACATTATATTATAGAACAGGGACATTTCTGTTTTAGTGACAATAGGCAGCATGGGAGCCATCAGATTGGTTCTGGGTCATGAACGGAGAACAGCAGAACAGGGAAAGCTGGATGAAGGAGAAGGGTGCTGAGGAGAGGGGTGGGCAAGAAGCTGGCAGTGGGCTGAGGAAGAGAAAGCTGGCAGAGTTGGGGAAGAGAAACCACAAAGGGAAAGAGTCTACCACAAAAGGCTAGAGGTTCATCATGAACAAACTTTATTTCACAATTGAGTTTGAAACTAGCCCTATTTATTTCATCTTTCTGAAAGCATGTGGTTTTCTCAACAGAGAAAAATAAAACAGGAAGTAGGGTGTATCTGGCTTATCCTCCTACTTACAGTACTTTTACATGAAGAAACCTAGAGAGTTAGAAAAGGAGAAAGTTAAAAACTTCTGAGTTTCAAACCTTTGAAGAAAAAATACTCTAGAAATCAAAGAAACAAATGACTTAAAAATCATGAAGGTCTACCCTTATTCAAACCATTTCTATGGGAAACCAGTGTATTATTCTTTTCTTGTCATTCTGCAAGCAGAGGTCATTATTTCTGTGGGTTTAACAATGGAATATCGAGTCACACTAGGAGAGGAAGTAATGGAGAACGAAGTGTCAAGGGATTAAACTACTTGTATAGGTTATGAAAAGTTGTGTGGAATCCAGGCTTTATTGTTCTATTGTCAAAAAAAAAAAAAGTTCACCTAAGTCTTTTTTTTTTTTTAAATACATTTTATTGATTTTTTACAGAGTGGAAGGGAGAGGGATAGAAAGTCAGAAACATTGATAAGAGAGAAACATCGATCTGCTGCCTCTTGCACGCCCCCTACTGGGGATGTGCCCGCAGTCAAAGTACATGCCCTTGACTGGACTCGAACCCGGGACCTTTCAGTCTGAAGTCCAACGCTCTATCTACTGAGCCAAACCGGTTTCGGCAGTTCATCTAAGTCTTAATAGCAGGATTCAATTTCTACATTAAGTCCGCTGGTCTAAATATGGTAATGTGCTATTGGTTTAGGCTTAAGGAAGAAAAAACAGATGAGATTTGACATCATTCTAGCTCTGGTGAACTAAGAGTTTTAAAATTAACTAACATGTTATGTGAGAGGTTATGCTTCCCCAGAAGAAGACTCTGAGACTAAATTTCCTTGCAGGAAGTTTACTGGGGGTGCTCTTGGGACCTGTGGAGAAATGAAGAAAGTAGGATAAGGCTGAAGGAAAAGTTTGGCTCTGATGTAGTCACAACAAAAGCTCAGATTATCCCATGAGGATATTTGATGCTGAAATGTCCTTTCAGAGTTGTCTCAAATTGGAGAACGGTGGCTAAGGCTTTATACCCACCCTCTCATGGAACATCTGATGCAGGCTGCAAACAGGAAAGCTGTGTGATCACTCAGCAAAGGGCAATCACTCGGTTGGATGTTGGTGAGTGGGATTCAGCTAAGTGCAGTCATCTGTTGACATGCCCAGCAGGAGAGGTGTTCTGGTCTGAATGTGTTTGTATGTCCCCCAAAATTCATGTTAAATCCCAATGCCCAATATGATGGTATTGGGAGGTAGGGCCTTTGGCAGGTGACCAGATCATGAAAGTGGTGTAAGATTAGTGCCTTTATAAAAGAGAACAAGGGAGATTCTTTCCCTGTCTACCATGTGAGGATATAATTACGAGTCTATAACCCAAAAGTGGCTCCTCCTCCTGACCATACTGCCATCCTCATCTCAAACTTGCAGCCTATGAAACTGTGAGGAATAAATTTCTGCTATGTATAAGCCACTCAGTCTGTGATATTTTTATATCAGATGTGTCTTCTTTTATGTGACCATAATCACCGCACCAATGTTATACAAAAGAATGGGGAAATAATATGTTCATTTTATCAAATAATAAGAGGTAGCCCCTTTATTGAATTGAAGCTAATTCACAATAAAGTTTCCAGGGACAGTACTAAGTGCTCATTCTCAGTCATTCACTCATTCATTCCTTCAAGCATTTATTGAGTAATTCTACCATGAGATAAACATGTATGAGAAGACAGAGCAGACCCCATAAAGCATAATGTTAATTTCAGCCCTTACCATCCTCTGACATCTGGTTTCCCCCTAGAGGACAAATATGAAGTTAACTGAGACATTGAGGAATGATATGCAAACTTGGAAGTTGCATGGGTGAGATCTGAAATTGGCACCTTACACAGAGGGCAAGAAGAGACACACACAGAAAAGGAGGAAGACCACTTCAGATTGGTAGGTTGAATTTTATTAATCAAGGAAATTTAAATACTAGTCTTTTCTTGGGCAGTCACAAGCTGAGTAGATTTTTGCACCCACTCACCACAATCTTAAAAATTCATATAGAAGCTATAAACTAAGTGTAATCACGTATTCATCCTTGGACTTTTACTCTTTCGAAGGTGTGTCTCCAAATAGCTTCCACACCAGGAAATTGTGGGCAGCAGGTACATTCCAAAGACAGGGGAAGGAATAAGGAGACTCTAATTGCCCAGTTCCAACTTGTAGGTCATGTCCTCTCAATGACCTCTTCCAACATGATCTGAATTTCTAATATTCTTCATAGATAGTTAAGTATTTCGATGATAATAACGATGTATATTCAATAAAGAGGAAGCAACAACTTGAACAGTAATTTGTGAGTGAATAAAAACAGATGTTAGATTTAACTTTAAATTCTGACCATAATGCTTATTTATACTGACAAAATTTCATGAACCCCATCATATTTCTTATTAAATATCACTTCCTTTTATATCCAGAGTGAATAGTGCCTTACCTTCCTGTCACCACTTCCCGCTGCTCCTCACTCTTTCTGGCATATTCACCTTCTGCTAATAATTACCCACTCTGTGGTCCATCTTTCATACTTTCCTACCAACTCATGGCCTCTGTCTCTGCTGCTTCCCCCATCTTCAATTCTTCCTAGGATATGTCTCCAGGTTACTACTTGGGGCAGAGATTGAAGCAGATTGAGTTATACTATGAAGGCTGAGCATTAAGGGACACACGGTCAGGGAAAGAAGTAGCTGAAGGGAACTGAATACATACTGAACACTACATTGAAAGTCTGGCCTTGACCTGCAACCTCTATTTTTTCCACCGTGACCATGAGAATCTTCCTAGTTCCAAAGGGCACTTCACCACACTTTGGCAAACATGCCACAGAATGAAAATGGGAAATGCTTGCTTGTGTTTTAACTCACACCTGCAGCCTCTCTGGGACTGACTCATCCTGGGCACTCTACGTGCTCTTTCCCTCCAGGCCACTAATGATATGCCGGGGTGGAGACGGGAAGGGCCTAGCCCTAGGTCAGTCAACAAGTGGAAATGCTAGGTGTTCCTGCAGGCATGTGGTTTGTGGTAAGGTATTTACATGATTGTGAAATGCAAGAATGGTAGTGGCCAATAATGTGATGTTGATTTGTAAGGTGAGGACTAAAGGGCAGAGAATCATTGCTTGGCTGGGGCCAGCTGCTGTTTGGAAAAGAATGGTAGCCAGTGAGTTTCAGGCTGAACATAATTATGGGAGCCAGAGCAAGTACTAAAATGGAGAGTTCCTAAGGAGTACAGTTTTAGAACTGCCATCAGCTTATGACCCTCTCCACCTCCTCATTTTCCAATTTGCTAAATTATAGAATATTCAAGTTTATCAGGGTTTCCTCAAGGAGAAAGTCACCATTTTCCGATCTGTGTGATTCTAATTACATCTTAGTATCTTAGCCCAGCCATTTCCACACAGCCCAAGTCACAATACACAATTTCCACATAGCTCTTGAAATGTCTGGTTTTAAGCACAAGGTTTTCAAGATCCAAGTAGAGAGAAATATTTTAACAATAAACTTAAAAAGGACTTTGTTGCCACATAAATAATGAATGAATGAGGAAAGCTGTGATAACCATCAAGCAGGACCTTAAAAGGGATGCATTTGGTAGAGGAACTTTATAAATTACAGTTATTAGTCACCAAAAAACAAAATAGAATCTAACCCATAGCAAATGCTTTGTTGATTTTGGACCTAATATTAATTTCTCATGCACCTCCACAAATTCTTGACCATGTTCCTGTAAGGGGCATACCCCTTGAATAATCAGGCACTCAAAAATCCATCAAGATAAAAGGTTTGTGTGTTTTCTTTCTGTAAAGAGATCAAGCCACTAAGATCTGAGCAAAGTGGTCACAGTTGTATGAAGGAGAACACTCAAAGGAAGTAAGGAATCTCCTAAGGAAAAAGTCACTTCTCCAAGCAGCTGTCCCTTCCATTAGGATTATTTCTCTGCTTAGCACGTAAAATACTGTCAGAGAATTTCATTTGTTTAAGACATCTTGTCTTTTATAATGTCTAGTAAAATGATTGAACATTAGAAGAGTCAGGCATGGAGTACTGTTCATCACAAAAAGGGCAGGAAAGGTTCTGTCTCTTTAGGCATGGAAAACTAAATCCTATATAATAAAAGAGTAATATCTAAATTAACCATACCTCGGCTACACCCACAAGCCACGCTCCACCAACCACGCCCACCAGCCAATCAGGAGTGATATGCAAATAAACCCCCAATCAAAATGGCTGCTGCCCAAGGCCAGGGCTGGGGCAGAGTCAGCCATTGGCCTGATGGCAGGGTGATCCCTGGGGGTCCTCTGGTCAAGGTCCCCTGCCCAAGGACGAAAGCCTCAGGCAGAGGGTAAGCTGTCAGTAGGACATCCCCTGAGAGCGCCCAGTATGTGAGAGGGGGCAGGTTGAGCTGAGGGACCACCCAACCCCAGTGCACAAATTTCATACACCTGGCCTCTATTTTTAAAATAATGGTATTCAGAAAAGAGGTGACTCTTATGATTCCAAATGCCATACATCTCTTCAAAGTTAACCCAAACTAGAAGCACCTTCTGTAAAAATTAAGATTTGATATGGCCAGTGTGGCTCAGTGGTTGAGTATCAACCTATGAACCAGGAGGTCACTGGTTTGATTCTTGGTCAGGGCACATGCCCAAGTTGTGGGCTCTATACCCATGTGGGGCATGCAGAAAGCAGTCAATCAATGATTCTCCCTCATCACTGATGTTTCTCTCTCTTTCTATTTGAAGTCAATAAAAATATTTTTAAATAAAGATAGGAGAATATGTACCTTCCAGTATTCATTTATTTTAAAACTTCTCTGATTCATACTAATAGAAGAAGAGGTGGGAAAGTGTGGCCTGCTGTTTGAAAAACTGAAACAAGACAGAAGATACTTGGGTTCAAATCTGGACTTCTCTATTCAATTAATCATGTCATCTTGGGAATAATACTGTGTCTCATTTTCCCCTACCTGTGAAATGGAGTATCTTTTAGCTTTATATCTCCTTACAAGTATATATTAGGGATAAAATGAGATGAGGAATGAAAAGCATTCTGAAATGTAAAAATACACATTGACTTTGGCCTAGGCTCAGAAACCCTTATAAACCAGCACTCCCCAAAAACATACAGGCACCCCTTGTCTAGATGCCAAAACACCATACAAGGCAGCCTAAATGAAAGAAAACTGGATAATCCTCAAACACAGAATCTAGCAATTCATAGAGTTGACTCTGTGAATCTATGCTCAAATGTATGCAAAATAAATTGTTCCCACATTATTTTTCCCAACCCAGAAGGGTCAAAACTGAACCTGCCCTTGGGTAGGTATTCTCGGGTAACTTAGCAATACTGTGCTTACTCAAATGCTATGACTGGAAGAGGGGAACATTTAACATCTCTGAGTCTCAGTTCCTTCCACACAAAATAAGGTGATGGGAAAAATGACTATAAAGGTTCATTTCAGTTTGAATTTTGAAAATTGTAAGAAAGGGAAGGCAGACCTGACAAATTCATGTCCTGGGCCCTAGGCCAGACATGTTGCCTCCCCATTGTTTCCTCACAGTGAAAATGATTTTGGTTCAGTTAAGGCCATTGCAGCCTTAATCTACCACTGGTTTGTAAATCAGCCACTCGACTCAACTCAAAAGCAGCTGATTCTATTTCTGTCTGACTTTCAATGCCAAAACTCAACCCCCAGTTTGTTTGGTTTTAATAAATTTATTCTGTTGTTTCGGACATTGTGTAAAATGGAAAAAAACAAGTCTAGACTGGTTTGAGTTCAGGAAGTTAGGGCAGGGTCTCTTTATTAAAAATAAACATCCTCCTTCTTGCTTCCTTTCCACTCTTTTCTCACAAATCCGCTCCCAAAAACCCTTGGAATCCAGGCCCCCACATGTAGTGATTATTGTCTCAGATCCATGTTGAACACCTGACCCCTTGTAAATAATACAGCCAAGAATACAAGAAGTTCTTAAAGTTCTAACAGTAATACAAGCTGAACATGACAAAAAAATAAACTACCTGAACCCTCACATGTTCTTTTATTTTCCTTTCATAAAAGTTGGCATGTGAATCCCAGTGAATGAAACGTAATTTTGTCTGAATGCCACATTCCATGTTTTTTGGCACTCGCTGCCCTTCAAGCTTAATTAAGGATGGTGACCTTTATCACTTCCTGTCCCAACAGGATCTTCAGACTCATGATTAAATCCAGGATGGAGTTTGTTGCATCATCTCCCTTACACCTTTGAAAGTTTTTCTTAATTAATGAAGTATACAGGTGACCTGAAAAAGGAACCCCATTAATAATTATTTCTGTTTCTTGAGCAAACATGTGGAAGAGCCTGATAGAAGGCAATTAACACGGCAGTTGGGCACATAAGCACTGGGGTTAGACAGCCCGTTATACTGCTCCATCGCTGTGTACATGGGGATAACAGAACTAATCTGCTAGGTTTGTTATGAAGATTCAATGAAATGGCACAGGTTAAGGACTTGGAGCATCATTTGGCACAGAGTAAGCATCAGTCTTATACTTCAGGAGTGTCCCAGAGTGGATAAGATGTCACACATTTGATAAGCTTCCTTTGTTTTTATTTTTCCTGCTGTTTTGCACTAAGGTACCAGCTGTTTATTCTGTCCTGAATATTCACCTGGCTTCCCTAGCTGGCAGTTCCTCGTCAACCATCAAGGACCCCACTCAAATGGGTCTCTGTGCCTTCTTCAGGCCTCTGGGCTCTCCTAGCACATGGTACAGGCCCCAACTAATATAGCATTAATCACATTTTATTGACACTATTATCACATTTTATACACACACATATAACTTTAAGAGCATATAACACACATTCAGGATATAATTTAAATATCTCCGGGATGTTTTCAGTAGTTTCTTTCCACCTGATGATCTATACTGATCTGAAAATGTATGCACAACATGACAGTGAGAAGAACACAGAGAAGATTTTTGAGCTCAGAGTTGGAGGAGAACAAGTGGGGCATTAAGCCTCAGGGTCAGATCTAAACGGTTCAGGCAACTCCCCAGAGTTTTTCTTTTTAGTTTAGAAAATTAACTTGGTTTCCTGCAAGAATACATTTGCTGAAACCTATTGATTTTTTCCTCTAAGAAACTATTGTAATAAGATCCCCGCCCCCACCTTCTGCTGAAAGCCATGCATATTACCTGCTGCTGGACAAATTAACCTTTTGGAATTTAGCTAGTTACCTACAGAGCCTTTGGAAATTTTCAAGTATAGATTAGACTTGGCATTTACTGAGGGAAAATTATATCTGGGAGGCAGGAGGAAAGGTTGAAGTGTGATATAAGAAAACTCATTTTTTAATGAATGAGAGGTTATGAATAAGGAAAAGAACAAAAAAAGTAGTGGATGCAAAAGAGAAGAAAAATGAAAATCAAAAAGGAAGGAAAAAATACTGAAACTTTTCTCATATGAAATTAGGAGGCACAAAGTATACCAGCTCTTCCCCCCCCCACACACACACACACACATACACACACACACACACACACACACACACACACACACACTGGTATCTGTGTAGACTGGCTCTGGAGATGGCCGCAGAAGCTCTGGGAGATGAGGGACATAAACTACCCAACCAAAAATTCACATCAATCAAACCAACAGCTACCCAGGGCAGTCTAGAGGAGTGAAGAGAGCTCAAACCTGAGTTTCCATCTCAACCTCAGCATCAACTGGTTCAATCTTTGACCAAGTTAACCTTTCCAAGCCAAAATTGGAATAACATGCATACCTGGAAGGAGTTTTATGAAAATTAGAAATAATATAAGTGAAGTGTCTGAAATATAATTGATACTTAATAAATAATAGGTATTATTACCAAGAATATAAAACAATGCAAATAAAACATGAGCCCCAACCTCAAGCAGGTCTATAAACAGTAAGTATATGATACATTCAATTTAAACATATGACCAAAACATCAAAATTTCCTGTAAATAAATTTTTTTTAAAGCAAAAGAGTAGAAAACTCTCAGAGTTCTGGGGAAAGAAAGCAATGTGCTTAGAGTGACATAAAAGTTGCAAAATTTACCTCCTGAAACAAACATACTACAATGACTTGACATTTTTATTAGGGAATGGATTTTTAGCCAATTGTTCCCAGACCAATTAAATATCATATCAGTGGTCATACAAGATGTAGGACTTTAGCTGGTCCACAGAAAACAGAAAAGATTTACACAAACAAAGGGAGAGGCAAGAATTCCAAAAGGGAGTGATGTGAGAGCAAAGGGACACAGGTGTCTGAGATGATCTTGAGCCTGTAAACACCCCACCCTCCCAGCCCATTGAAAGAAACTCCTGAGACCCTTGCTTTATCCAGAGCTATGTTCTGGAAATTTGTCCATATTCTTGATTCCTTGCTTCCTGGCAGTAGCTCAGAGAACTATTGCTTATTTCTTGACTTCTTGCCACATTTTCCCTGCACAGTCTGAAACTGTACCCTAGAATCCAACATGTAACACGATTCCTCTGGTTCTATCCCTTGACTCCCTTTCCTTGATAATAATTTGAACTTGGCCCTTAAATAGTGTCCTTTTCTTGTCCCTCCAGATGATTACTCAGCCTGGTCCCAGGGGACTATTAGTGCTAAGATTCACACCTCAGTCCCTAGAGAGGGAATGGAAAAAGACATGGAAAATACAAGGTATTTGTAAATGAATTAGACTGAGGCAGAGTATTTGGGAAGGTGAGTGGTTAAAAACATTGGCAAAATCTTTTTTCAAAATTACAGAGTTCTTTCCACATTGCCTGTCTCATAAAACACTTCATGTTTGCCAAATTATATTAGCTGAGAGGGCCCATGGCCCACCGAAGGCTGAGTGACAGACTGAAACTTTGGTTGTGAGGTTATGCCAGGTCACTGAGCTATGTAGCCAAAGTCAGCCTCAATGGGAAGGGCTTTCTCTTGTCTCCTTACAGGGGAGTCTAAAAGTATCTTTGGTAACAGTCATGTTTCTTACAACAAACCCAATTATAAACGTGATTTAGCAATACTTTCAGTCACACTGAAAACAACAAATATGTATTGATTGCCTACTCTGAGCAAACCATCCCAATAAACTTATGTGGTTTAACCTCTCTATATATAACTTAATTTTGTTGAGATTATGCAATATATTGTTTAGTTTTATTATTATTACTCATGAAGGAGTAAAAAATAGTAAGCAAAATAAAGTGATAGACATGTACTCCTACATCCCTGAGTACAAAGCAGTTCATTCTATGAGTACTACAGGGACATGTGTCTTGCGTTTGTTTTGAAAAATAAATGCAAGTGTTTTATTCAGCACTGGCTAAAGACTTTCAAAGAACCTAAATAGACACTTTTTGGAAGATGACATACAGAAGGCCAAGAGACATATGAAAAATGCTCAAAGTCACTAATGCAAATCAAAATGACAATGAGGTACCATCTCACACCTGTCAGAATGGCTATCATCAACAAATCACAAACAAGTGCTGGAGAGGATGCAGGGAAAAAGGAACCCTTGTGCACTGCTGGTGGGATTGTAGACTGGTGCAACCACTGTGGAAGACAGTATGAAGTTTCCTCAAAAAATTAAAAATGGAATTCCCATTTGACCCAATAATCCCACTTCTAGGAATATCTCCCAAGAAATCAGAAACACTGATCAGAAAGGAGGTATATACCCCTATGTTCATAGCAGCACAATTTACAATAGCTAAGATGCAAAAACAGCCTAAGTGCCCATCAGCAGATGAGTGGATTAAAAACCTATGGTACATCTACACAGTGGAATACTATGCTGCTGTAAAAAAGAAGGAATTCTTACCATTTTCAACAGCATGAATGGAGCTGGGGAGCATTATGCTAAGTGAAATTAGCCAGTTGGAGAAAGATAAATATCATACAATCCACTCATTTGTGAAATATAATGAACAACATAAACTAATGAACAAAAATAGAGCCAGAGAAAAAAATATTTTAGAATATGATAGAAGTAATCCTGTTATTTATAGATTTTTAATATTTCCTACAACTTTTGTGATACTGTACTACGTTAGCACATTTTGGTAATCCTATCTAATAAAAAGGGAATATACTAATTGACCATCATGCCCTCACAAAGATGGTGGTGTCCACAGACACAAGATGACGGTTCCTAGTCCCCTTAGCCCTGCCAAGGTGGCAGGCGCACAGCACAGCCAGGCCCACCAGGTGGGCCTGGCCATGTGTGTGCCTGCCTCTGGGGTCCCCCAGTACCCTCAGCCCCCAGCCACCCAAGGCCAGCCCGAGGCATAGGCAAGCCTCAGATGGCAGTTGCCTAGCTGCCTAGGGCTGGCCCAAGGTGCAGACAAGCCTTGGATGGCAGCTGCCTAACCACCCAGAGCCACCTGAGACTCAGGTAACCAGGGCTGGCTGAGGCTTGCGCTGCTGGCAGTGGCAGCAACAGCGGTATAATGGGGCATCGCCTTCCCCTGTTCAATGGGTCACCTCCCACCCCTGAGGGCTCCTGGACTGTGAAAGGAGGATGGCCTAGCTAAGGGACCCCCCCTCCAGTGCATAAATTTTCATGCACTGTGCCTCTAGTATTATTATATTTTTTCTTGAAATATGAATTTTTATTGCATGTAACATTATTATATTTAAAACTATTTTTTGAAATATTAATGTTTATTGCATATTACATTATTATATTTGAAATAATTTTTCTTGAAAAAAGAATTCATTAGAGTTTACTGCTTTTATTTTTAATGAATGATTTAGGAATAATTTCATATTTATAGAAAAATTACAAAGATAATAACTACAGAGGATTCTTATATATCCTACATCCAGTTTTTCCTATTATTAACATCTTATATTAGGTTGATATATTTATCATAATTAATGAGTCAATATTGATATGTGATTACTAACTAAAGTTCATACTTTATTCAGAATTCCTTAGTTATTAATGTTATATCCTTTTTCTGTCCTAGGATCCAATCCAGAATACCATGTAATATGTATTAGTAATGTCAGCTGTGACAATTGAGTTTCCTGCTTTTTATCATTGTCATCCCACATCAGTTTTCTGTGGGATGGGAGCAAAACCCTAAGGAAGTAGCCATGCCCAGGATACAGAATCAGCAAATAGCTGACTCTAGCTCCCTATCCCCTCTCTCTTCCCCACCAATCCCCCTTCTCTGAGGCTCCAAGCACCCTTATCCTCCCACAGTTCACTCAATGCTCTGCAGAATTCAACTTAGCAATGCTACGTCTTCCTTTGAAGACAATGGCTGCTTTCTAGTCTTCTTTGCGAGAGGTTGGGATTACTCCCTAAACTAAATTGATCCACTGATTAAATGTTCCCTTTACCCAGGGAGCTGGCTGGTTTTCTTGATCATTAGCGTTTAGCACAATTCCAAGCAACAAGTTCCTTCTGATATTGGAGGGATTGAGGACTATTATTGTCGAGACAAGGAAGTTGGGTTGGAGAGCTGGTGGACTGGGGATGTTAATGCACCTGGCTTGTAAGAGTCCCAAAGAAAATTAGAAATACAGCTTTTGTACAGCAATGAGAGGCCAGTGCTTAAATAGAGATTTGAGAGTTGTCTGCTGTTGAAGGTGGCAGGAGAGTGAGGGAGAAGAGTAGAGGCAGCAGAAAGAACCTTGTCCACAGTCAGGGACTGGGGAAAAAGTACCCATGGAGTAGATAGGGAGGGCCTGGAGCTGGAGAAGATCATAGACAAAGCAGTGGTATAGGAGCTTAAGGAATAAAGAGTGTGAGAAACTATGGTGCAGAGGGAAAAGGGACATTCAGTGGAGGAAGCACTGGAAAAGGTCTTCAGTTTCTGAGCTCAACTGCAGAGAAGGGACAAGAGAACTTGAAACCATGGAGTATAAACTTCTTGACACGGTCAACAGTGAATAGAATGAAGAGAAATCATAGAACGGCTACAAGTTGCAAGAGGATGAGGATAAGGTTCTCCTCTGCATCTTTGAGGGCAGAAGGAAAGCAACTCAGAGGGCAACTTACTGAAGATGATAGAGAAGAAAGGAAGACCAGTGGAGGTTAGGGTCTGGCTTTTAGTTTCCAAACTTCACTAGGATGTAAGCCAACCAAGGCAGGGGTTTCTGTTTTGACTTCTGCTATATTCCAGGACAGTGTTTGTCACCTGGGAGGAATATAAAAAATATTGTTGACTAATGAAAAAGACCAGGAATTATTAAGTCTAGGAGGAGAGGCTGGCTTTAGAATGAAGAATAAATAATCATCTCTTTCTCTTAGACCACAGGGGAGATTGAGGAGTTAGAGTTGGGGAAGGAACTCGAGCTTGAAACCCTAGGCTGAATAAGTAGCCAGTGGGAATGAACCTCAGGAGGGCAGGCCTGTTAGGGAACTGAGGGCCCAAATTCCCTCTTGTCCCCATACAGAGCAGCCAGGAACTGGCCTGAGACCTCAGCTGGGCCTTTTCCCAGCCCTTTGCATTCCAGCTGAGTCCTGTGCATAATGAAGAAAGAAAACGGAAGTGTGCAGTGACATGATTTAGGCTAATGAAATACTGATTATCTGCCAAGTGGGTGGGAAATTGTTTTTCTTTCTTCCCACTTTTGTACAAAGATTTTTTATGAATGATTCATTTCGTCTCATGACTCAGAGTGCAAATTTGTGAGCTGATAACAAGAAGTTAAAACCCAGGGAAAACACATTCACCTCACATCCCTACCCCCAATTGCCGGTGGATTGGTATGTTCAGTATCTTGATTGTGAAATTTCATGGATATATATGTATGTACTAGAGGCCCGGTGCACAAAATTTGTGCACAGGGGGGGGGGGGGGGTGGCAGGGGATGTCCCTTAGCCCAGCCTGCACGCTCTCCAATCTGGAATCCCTCGGGGGATGTCTGACTCCCCGTTTAGGCCCCACCCCGCTAGGATCGGGCCTAAACGGGCAATTGGACATCCTTCTCACAATCCAGGACTGCTGGCTCCAAACTGCCTGCCAGCCTGATCACCTCCTAACCACTACCCTGCCAGCCTAATTGATGTCTAACTGCTCCCCTGCCAGCCTGTTTGCCTCCAACTTCCCTCCTCTGCTGGCCTAGTCATGCCTAACTGCCCTCCCTGCAGGCTTGATTGCCCCCAACTGCCCTCCCTTCCAGGCCTGTTCCCTCCCAAATATCCTCCCCTGCTGACCTAATCATTCACAACTGCCCTCCCTTGCAGGACCTGGAACCTCCCAACAGCCCTCCCCTGCTGGCCATCTTGTGGGGGCCATCTTTTGCCCACATGGGGGCAGGATCTTTGACCACCTGGGGGCAGCCCTCTTGTGTGTTGGAGTGATTGCAAATCTGCATATTTCTTTTTTATTAGATAGGATAGAGGCCTGGTGCATGGGTGGGGGCCAGCTGGTTTGCCCTGAAGGGTGTCCCAGATCAGGGTGGGGGTTCCCTTGGGGTGAAGGGCAGTCTGGGTGAGGGGCCTGTGGAGGTTTGCAGGCTGGCCACAACCCCCCAGCTACCCAAGCGGAGGCCCTGGGATCTGGGATTAATTTATGTTCTACAATTCAAACTTTGTAGCCTGGAGCAGAGTCAAGTCTTCTGTTTGCTCAGGGGTGGCAGCCATTTCTGTTTGAAACATTGTAGCCTAGAGTGGAGGCCTAGGCCAGCAACAGCAGGCTGAAAGCTTGGCTTCTTCAGTTGCCTGGGAAACCCAAGTCTCTGTTCTCTCCAGCTCAGTGACTGCTGCCATTTCTATACCTTTTATAATTGAAATGTTGTAACATTGAGTGGAGGCCCACAAGGGCAGGCAGAAAGCTTGGCTTCCTCTGTTGCTGGGGAAACCCAAACCTTCCTTCTGCTCTCAGTGGCAGCAGCCATCTTGATTGGGGTTTATTTGCATAATCTGCTCCTGATTGGCTGGTGGGTGTGGCTTGTGGGTGTGGTGAAGGTATGGTCAAATTTGCATATTACTCTTTTATTAGATAGGATGTTGAAATTGTCAAATTGTACATTTACATTTGTGCAGTTGACTGTATGTCAATGATACCTCAATAAAGCTATTAAGAAAAAGAAAAAAATGAAGAAAAAAATTTATTATTGCTAGTTTAGATCAGACACTGAACCCCAACCCCAACAACTACTCTATATTTCTATCTAGATAATACAAAGCATACCAACTCATTATATCCATTTTTATTTCTCCTTGCAAACTGTGAACTACTCTAGGTTAGTACCAATTGTGCAATCTCTGACAGCACATCTCTACCTCTACATTCATTGGTTCAACATTACCTTCTAAATAACTTTCATGTACCTCCTCCTTTTCCCTATTTTAAGCATCATTTTAGT
Organism: Antrozous pallidus; assembly: GCA_027563665.1. Classification (NCBI taxonomy): domain Eukaryota; kingdom Metazoa; phylum Chordata; class Mammalia; order Chiroptera; family Vespertilionidae; genus Antrozous; species Antrozous pallidus. The sequence continues at coordinate 92,852,272 of CM050513.1, forward strand.
TTAAGCTACCACCACCTCACACTGAGCTACTACTCCCTCAACTGACCTTTCTGCTTAACTCTTGCCCATTTCTAATCTATTCTCTCTGTTGAATCCACAGTCATTTCTTCAAAACCACATCGCTCTTCTCTTTCTTCAATTGTTTTCAGTTACCCTTATGATTTAAAAAAAATTAGATCATTGGCATTTTCATATGATTCTGCCCAATACCCTAGCTTTGCTGTGTGTCTTTTCTTTCCAGTTTTGTTGAGGTATGACTGACAAATAATAATTGTATATATTTAGATTGCACACCATGAATTTTTAATGTATACAATGTGGTGATTTAATACACATTATGAAATTATTACCATAGTCAAGTTTAAACCATGTGCCTTTTAATACACAAGACCTCATTCTACCTTATAACTTATAGAGTTACCTTTCCTTCTGCCTCTAAGACTCTTTCTTTTCCTGTTCTTACTTCCCTCTTTACTCTTACTTTCACCTCAATTTTTAAATCATACCTTCTTCTTCAAGCCCTTTCTTCCCAATCCCCTAAACTAAGTCTAAATTCTCTGTCATGTACTTTCTTAACTAGCAGTAATTTTTCTTCATGTTATTGAAATTTATTATGCATTTTCATAATTATCTCATTCCTACACAACTACATGTTCCACAAGGGTAAACCATCCATCTTGCTCATTAGCATAGCTTAACACATGGATGAATATGTGTTAGGGAGTGAGTTAATCCAAAGGAATATCCAAGCGTGAGTGAGTGAACTACAGGTAATGTGGAATTGGTGCAGAGCCACATAATGTTTTTGGTTCCTGTTAGCATTTACCACTATCTCATTCAAAATGATTTACTTACTAGAAGCCCAGTGCATGAAATTTGTGCACAGAAGGGTTGTGTCTCTCAGCCTAGCCTGCACCCTCCTCAATCTGGGACCCCTCAAGGGATGTCGAACTGCCCATTTAAGCTCAATCCTATCTGGATCGGACCTAAATGAGCAATCGGACAACCCTATCACAATCCAGGACTGCTGACTCCATTGCTCACCTGCCTGCCTTCCTGATTGACCCTAACCACTTCTTCCTGCCAGCCTGATCATCCCCTAACCACTCCCCTGCCAGCCTGAGTGATGCCTAACTGTTCCACTGCCAGCCCAGTTGTCCCTAACTGTCCTCCCCTACCTGCCTGGTCACCCCTAACTGTCCTCCCCTGCAGGCCTGGGTCCCCCCCCAACTGCCCTTTCCTGTAGGCTCAGTCACCCCCAACTTCCCTCCTCTGCTGGCCTGGTCATCCCTAACTGCCCTCCCCTGCAGGCTTATCATCCCCAACTGCCCTCCCTTACAGACCTGGTCCCTCCCCTGCTGGCCATCTTGTGGCAGCCATCTTGTGTCCACATGGGGGCAGCCATCTTGAGTGTTGAAGTGATGGTCAATTTGCATATTACTCTTTTATTAGATAGGACTAGTGGCCCAGTGCATGAAATTCATGCACATTAAAAGGGGATTAACTAGAGGAAATAATTTAATATTGCTATATGCTCTTTCTCTATAATAGAAGTATCAGAGACTAAAGAAAATTAGTAAAATGTATATGAAAACCTTCCTCCTGTCAGAGTCTGGTGCGCACCACGGGACCCAGAGTCAAGTCCCCACTCACTCACATGTGCCTCAAAATCACCTGAGACCCAGACCCAGCTGCCCCCCCCCCCCTGCATTGGGGTAGATCCAGACCCAGCTAGTCTTACTCTTGTCAAGCCCCACAGGGAAGGGGGCGTCCTTGGGTCCCCTGGCCCAGCACCAGGATGGAGGGCATGGCCTGAGGTCCCCCATCAAGTCCCACCAGGTGGGAGACACAACCTGAGATCCCCTGTCAAGCCCCGCTGGGTAGGGGGCATGGCCTGAGGTCCCCCATCAAGCGCCACCAGGCAGAGGAGCACAGACTTAGGTCCCCTGGCCTAGCACCGGGAGAAAGGTGCAGCCTCAGGTCCCCCATCAATCCCCACGGGCAAGAGGGTGCAGGCTCAGGTCCCCTGTGAAGCCCCGCTCGGTGGGGGGCACAGCCTGAAGTCCTGTCAAGCCCAGCCAGGCAGGAGGGGTACAGCCTCAGGTCCCCTGGCCCAGTACTAGGGTGGAGGTTATGGTCTGAAGTCCCTCAGCCTGAGGTCCCCTGTCAAGCCCTGGCAGGTGGAGAGAACAGTCTGAGGTACCCTAACCCAGCACCAGGATGGGAAGTGCACCTTGAGGTCCCCTGTCAAGCCCTGCTGGGTTGGGAGTGTGGCCTACAGTCCCCTGTCAAGCCGCATCAGGTCGGAGGCACAGCCAGAGGTTCCCCAGCCTGGAGCTGAGGTGGGGGAAGCAGCCTGAGGTCCCCTAGCCCAGCACCAGGGCAGGAAGCACACCTTGAGGTCCTCCAACAAGCCACACTGGGTGGAGGACATGGCCTCAGGTCCCCTGGCCTGGTGCCAGGGCGGGAGTTGAGGCCTGAGGTCCCCTGTCAAGCCTCTCTGGATTTGGGGAGGGAATGTCCAATTGGACCGTTGCCACACCAGAGAGGGGCGGGTGCGGCAAAGGTTCAGGCTGTCCCACAGGCAAGGATGTCTGTGTGTATGGGACACCAAAGGACATCTGTGACACCTAGAACACAATTTGCTAACACAATTGCAGAGCTCAGGAAGAATCACTGGTTTTAAAACTATTATTTCCCTGACATATAAAATATACATACATGTAAGTATGCATGCTCTCTTTTAATGTTCCCCTGCCCTCCACTTAATATTTGGCTATGGCCTTCTTTTCATGTCAATGAATTGGATGTACAGGCATAATTATTAATGGCTCGGTGTTATCCCTGACTGTTTGACATTACTATGATTGACTTCAGTAACCCTTTATTGTGGGGCAGGTTGCTTCTGGTTTCCCCCAGCATCAACAATGACAGTAAACATAATTGCTTATTTGACTGTTTACTTAAGACACATTCACAGACATGGAACACCTGGCCCAAAGCTAATTCACTTGAATTTTGATTCACATTTCCAAATTGACTTTCTAGTTTAGTCCATTAGTTTTAAGTCAGATTACACTCCCACAAATGAGTTAGGAGAAAACTGTTCAATGTACCTTGGGCAAATTGCAAACTCTTCCTGAATTTGAGCAACCCCAGGGCTTGGGACCTGGAGGATCCGGGCTGGAGGGTGAAGTCCAGAGAAGCATAGATGACGCGGTTGAGGGCCCTGTGTGGTTGTAGGCCTGTGAGTATGTGTCGCTCGGCAACGGTACCGCGTGGCTCCCATCCCCTGCGGCTCCTATCCCGTGCAGCTCCCGTCCCATGCACCATGCAGGCCGGCCCCTCCTGTCCTGCACAGCTCCTGTCCTGTGCAGGCCAACCCCCCCCCCCCCCCCCCGCCCTGGCCGCCTCGGCCCAGCCCTTCAGCCTGGCCTTAGCCCCAGCGGCACCCTGCGCTAGCAGCATCTCTCAGGCGTGTGCCAGGGTGACCGCCCAACCCCAGAAGCACCCCGCACTGGCGGCCTCTCGCATGCTGCCCTGGCCCCATTCCCTGGCCTTGCACTGCGGCACCGCCCCCCGCTCCTGATTGGCTGGTATTTTAGCAAAGATATGCTAATTTTCATGTTTCTCTTTTATTAGATAAGGTAGAGGCCTGGTGCATGAGTGTGGGCCAGCTGGTTTGCCGTGAAGGGTGTCCAAGATCAGGGTGGGGTTCCCATGGGGTGTGGAGTGGCTTGGGTGAGGGGCCTGGGGTGGTCTGCAGGCTGGCCATGCCCCTTGGTGACCCAAGCAGAAGCCCTGGTATCTGGGATTTATTTACCCAATCTAATAAAAGAGAAACATGCAAATTGACTGTACCTTTGCTACGCTACCAGCCAATTAGAAGCGGGGGGCAGGGCCAAGCGGCACACAGGAGGGTGAGGTGGCGGGGCACCCGTGCTGGAGGTCAATCGCCCAGGGCCCAAGCCTCAAATAGAGGCAGCAGGGTGATAGCACCTGCTGGGAGTCAACCACCCAGGGCTCCATCCTCAGAGCATCAGCCAGAGGCTTTCGGCCTTGGCCCTGGGTGGAGCAGGGCGATCCTATGCGCTGGGGGTTCCCTGTCCAGAGCCCGAGCCTCAAATAGAGGCTTGCAGCTTTGGCAGGGGGTAGAGCAGGGCAATTGTGCATGCTGGAGGTCAACCACCCAGGGCCCCATCCTCGGAGCAGGGTTATCAAGCACGCTACCCTAGACCCAAAGTTTGGATCCTTGGCCAGAGGCTTGGGCCCTTGGCCCAGGTGGAGCAGGGCAATCATAGCTAACTGGGGGTCCCTCACCCAGGGCCAGAGGCTTTAGACCTTGGCAGAGGTGGAGCTGGAGATCAGAGGAGATAGATGTGAACTGTAGAGGAAACACCTTTTCTGACCACTCATTGGCTAAGTTCCCTGTATGCCACCAGTAATATTCTTAGTAACTTGGGCATAAGAATCCAAAAAAAGTAATCTAGGGTTCTTCCACCACACTCCTGGAGGAAAAAACAAAGGTCTGCTGCTGGAGGGCTAAGAAATATCATAATCCTTCCCCTAGGCATTTGGCTTAGTGGATAATGCCTAGGTTTGCCAACTGCAGGATCTGGGTTATATTCTGATCAAGGGCATGTACCTAGGTGGCACACTCCTCCCTGGCTAGGGCCCAGGTCAGGGCTCATGACAGAGGTAACCAATCAAAGTGTTCCTCTCACTTTGATGTTTCTCTCTGTTTTTCCCTTTCTCTTCCACACTCTCTAAAAATCAATGGAAACATATCCTCAGGTGAAGATGAAAAAAGAAAAATAAAGAAATGTCATATCCTATGAAAGACACATCTTGAAAATGCCTAAAGAAAGTTGTCATTTTTTCATGGTGAAGGAACTGGAGTCTGGGTTGATGAAAACACCTTGGTGGCTGCGGTGACTGTGGCTTTCCCTCATCAGCCAGTCGTCTCCCACAAAGGGAAGCCAGAGTGTGGCTTAGGCCCACTCCCCGTGGAGAACATGCCTAAGCCATCAGTAGGACATCCTCTGAGGGGGTCCCAGTATGTGAGAGGGGGCAGGCTGGGCTGAGGGGACCCCTCCCCCCACAGTGCATGAATTTTGTGCACCAGGCCCCTAGTCTTCTATAATTGAAACTTTGTAGCCTTGAGCAGAGGCTAGGGCCAACCAGGGTGTGTGGGAAGCTTGGGTTCCTCCATTGCCAGGGAAACCCAAGCTTCCTGTTTGCTCCGTGGCTGTAACCATTTTGGTTGGGTTAATTTGCATACTTACTCCTGATTGGCAGGTGGACATGGCTTGTGAGTGTAGTGGAGGTAATGGTCAATTTGCATATTGCTCTTTTATTAGATAGTATATTTATTTGTTTACTGTTTGTCTGCAAGAATTAATTTTCTCCATAAGATCGGGGTTTTGCTCAGTGCTATCTTCTCAGTGCCCAGAATAGTACTTGTACATAGTAGAGGGGCTGATAAATAGATGGTTTGAAAAATGAACATCACAATAAAATTAAAAATATTTTAATGAATGAACTCAAGAGAAATGACTCATATCCCAAACTGAATTTGTGCCCAGGGAAGAAGAAAATTATATCTATAATGAGAAATCAGTATAAATGTGTGAGAGTGGTTAATGTCTAAGAAACATATGTTCGACTGGAAAGTGGGGTTGAGAACATTGAAAATCACCTATAAAAGAGAACATTAGGCCTAGGAAGGATCTGTGACATGTGTGATTCCACTATTACAATTGAATGCAACTTCTTGAGTTATAAGCTTAGCTCATTTATTTTCAACTTCTTCTGTTTTCTGATTAATGTAAAAAAGGCTATGCAGTCTTGGCACTAATTTGATATGTAATTTATCTCTCACAAATTTTGATATGTAGTGCTCTAATTATTTATGTTTTATTTTATTAATTGAGGAGAACCAAGATGGCAGTGTAGATAAACACCAGTACTTGCTGTCTCCCACAACCACAACAAAATTACAACTAAAATACAGAACAACCATTATTCAGATCTGGCTGAATGAAAATCATACAAATAGAGAAGTAAAGAAGAAAACAGAGAGACTGGGAGGAGAGGAGGAAATGTAGAAAGGGCTGGACACCCACATGTGGCACTTTTTTTTATTCGGGAGGGATATTGTGGCTGTGGAGACCTCCCACGAGGAGCAAGGGGTCCCAACCCCACACCAGACCCCAGCCCAGGGTTTCAGAGCTGGGAAGAGAAGACCTGTAACTTCAGGCTGTAAAAACCAGCAGGAATTGTAGCTGAGCGACACAGAGGCTGCTGGAGACCCAGGCAGTTTCTCTTAAAGAGCAGGGACAAGGAGTGATTCGGACTCAATTCCTCTGGGATCCAACACCTGAGCAGCAGCTTGAAAGGAGCATAGGACATTCGGGGAGGACTGGATTGTCTGGCATCAGGGCAAAAACTCAGGGGCGACTTTCAGCCCGAGGGGGTGCTCACAAGGGTTATTGTTCCTGTGGTGGGACCTCCCCCATCACAGGTCAGATAAAGAGTTTCACAGACAAGGGAAAAAAGCTAAAGAAGTTATCACCACCAAACCAATATTACATGAAATGTTGAAGGGTATTTTTTAAGAAGAGAAAGAAGAAAAAGAAGAAAGAAGGAGAAGGAGGAGGAGAAGAGAAAGGAGGAAGTAAAAGAAGAGGAGGAGGAGGAGGAGGAGGAGGAGGAGGAGGAGGAGGAGGAGGAGGAGGAGGAGGGGGAGGAGGAGGAGGAGAAAAGAGCTAAAATATATGAACAATAAAATGGCAACAAATACATATCTATCAACAGTTGAATCTAAAAATCAAAATAAGGAATCTAATGAACAAAATAAGCTGATGAATAAAATAGAACCAGAGGCAAGGAAACATGGAACAGACTGATGAATCTGACAGAAGAGAGAGGGGAGAGTATGAATAGATTAACCAAAGAATATATGCGTATATCCATTATCTACAGGCAAAGGCAATAGGGTGGTGAAGGACTAGGATAGGGCAGAAACTGGGTAAAGAGAAATAATGTGGGCAGGGAAAAAGTGGGACCTTGATAATACTCTCAACAATAAAAATTTTTAATTTTTATTTATTGATCTTGAAAGAGGGAGAGAGAGAAACATTGATCTGTTGTTCCACACATGCATGCATTCTGATCTACTCCTGCATGTGCTCCCACAGAGGATAAAACCTGCAACCTCAGCCCATATGGAGGATGCAATCAACTGAGCTACCCAGCCAAGACTGTAGTGCTCATTATTATGCAGATCTAAGCATTTCTCTATTTCCTTTAATCCTTTATTTCACTTTATCCTATGGATTCTTTGGTAATATATTTTTAATTTCCAAATGTTTGGCTTTCAGTTCTCTTTTTTACAGTAAACTCTAATTTTGTTGCATTAGGATTAAAAAATGTAGCCTGTATTACATTGATACTTTAGAATTGTTGAACCTTCCTTTGTGATATGATAGTAGCAAATGAGTATTCTTTGTTTGGTAAGCAGTTTCTGAGTTTTAAACAAAGGTATGTTAAAACAACCAGTTTTAGAAATAATTTATTGCTTGATTTATTCTCAGATTGCAGGTTGCGTGCACATGTATTGAAATGTTAAGTATGCCCCTCATGATAGTAATGATGGTTATATTTCCTTTTATATTGGTGCTTTTTCCATTATAAAACATACCCCATTATCATTTTTGGCATTTTTCCTTGACTTCCATTTTGTCAGACATTAAAATTGACATTCCAGCTTTCCTTTGGTTCAAACTTGCTTGAAATAATTTTTCCATTCTTTTATTTAAACCTTTCTATATCTTTTGTCTTAAATGTGCTATTGGTAGGTGCCTTATAATTACAAATTATTATGTTTCTTTTTAAAAATATGTTCTGATAGTCTATATTTAATTGGTGAGTTTGGGCCATTTTACATTCCCTAGAATTACCATTATATAAAGAACTATTTTCTACAGTATGATGTTTTATACAACTGATTAAATAATTCTCTTAGTATTTATAATTATTTGTTTACATATCTTTCTATCCCTCTATAGGCTGTAATTTTGTTGAAGACCAATATGAATTCTATTTAATATGGTGTCTGAAATAGAGTAGTCAGTTTATAAGTGTTTGTAAAATAAATGAGCAAGAGAATCATTATTGTGCTTGGAAATGTCCATGTCACCAATATGTTAACTTGTTTTTATAAATTATATTTACCAGATAATTATTCAATACTTATTTTTTGCAAGACAATGTGCCATGTGTCATATTAGAATACAGACAGAAGTTGAACACAATCTTTACTCTTTAAATATCTAGAACCTACTGTAAATTATATACAATCTAGTACAAATGATATAAATGCAGCAAACATATAGATATGTATGCAGAGAACTATTCTAAGTCAGGTAAAACCCAAAACATGTAAGCCCCTGGTATCTCTTTGAACAAGTCAGTTGACAACTCTGAGCCTCCATTTGCCTATAAAATCTTCATTAAAATAAAGTATATTCTCTATATCAACATAAGAAGCTATATTTTTATATTCATATGCATATGTAAATTTTATTATAGATTTGTCCACCTTTTTCCATATCTTTTTTCCTTGTTCTCTTTGAAAAGATATTTTTTTAAAAAGTGCCTCCCTTATTCGTTTTTTTTTTCTTCTTCAATTTTTGTGCATATAGCCAGGGGGGATTTTTTTCTTAAAGTATCATTTAGCCCCAAATAGTTTAAATAAGGCTATATGCCATGGACTATATAAAGTTATTTACAAAAAGCACTGAAGTTTTTCAGTATTTTTTTCATTCTTGATCTTTTCTTTCAGGACACTCAAAATGCCTTAGGGTTCTTTAACTGCCATGTGTTTTAATAATTAATTCTAATCTTACACCATATGGAAGTCATTCCTGCAAGTCAGCCTTGCCAAATCTGTTCAAGACAGCCTACACTGTTGCTTTCTTTTGAGCAGCAGAAAGACCCGCTGGCAAGAAGAGCAGTGAGTCAGCTTTTGTACTATCTTTTAGCATACACAGGAAAAACCCCAGCCGGATGACCTGAGCCTGGCCTTAGGAGGGGTGAATCCAGGTACAAAACACAATATGAAGACCAAATGTGGGGACTGAGAAATCCAGGTTAAGTTGCCAGAATAGTTAAAGTCAAAACTGACCTCCAGTTGTTCCGGAAACATTTTTGCTTTTTCACCATTGTCTATTTGACTTATTTCTGGCACCAAAACATTAAGTATTTAAGCACTGCATTTCTCAAGTGTCCATGGTACAGAGACAGTCAATATCTATATCCAAGTTCTTCTCTTTCCCAAGAATCTTTGGCTTTAAAACATGTATCCCCACAAATCCTCCAGCTCTGGCTGCTGACCTTGTGAGAAAGTTCATGTCTTCATCATTTGAAGATGGGAAGAAAGTTCTGGAATTCATTCTAACAAATACAGAACAGCTTCTGGGAAAAGAGAATGGTACAAAGTTTTCTTCCTTTTAAAGTTCAATGAATGTAAAAATTTTGCATGGAGAGAGAAAGAAGCTTTTAGATAGCCATGCTCTCTCTTTTTCATGAATTAACTTCTGTACATTACTTATAGGTAATACAGTCATACTTGTCCTTTTCAAACTAAAAAATGTGCTTTGTGTGAAAGCCATTTGGCACAGATGACTTTTGGTGGAAAGGAAAAAAGTGGAGAAAATAAATAAATAAAACACAACTTAATAAATATTAATTATTCATTCCTAATTTAATAATAATTAATTAATTAGTTCTGGACTTTGGCATCCTTTCAAATTCTCTTGTTTTCTTTCCCTTGAACTTCTTATATCTCTAATCTGCAAACATTTGGCACTGTACATGAAGTTAGTTTCTCTAATTGATCTCAGGTGCATACACATGCCCACTTTGGTGGATCAGTATGCTATCTAACAAAGAGAGAATATGCTAATTGACCCTCATGCTTTCACAAAGATGTCTGCACCCACAGCCAATAAGGAGAAAATATGTTAATTGACTACCATGCCTTCAAAGATGACGGTGCCCCCAGCCACAAGATAGTGGTGCTCAGTCCCCTCAGCCCCACTGGGGTGGCAGGCATGTGCCCAAGTGGGCCTAGCCTTACTACATGCCTGCCTCCAGAGTCCCTGAGTCCCCTCAGCCCTGCAGCCACCCAGGGCTGGCCCGAGGCATAGGCAAGCCTCAGATGGCAGCTGTCCACCCATCCAGAGCCAGCCTGAGGCACAGGCAAGCCTCAGATGGTGGCTTCCCAGCCATCCAGGGCCGGCCTGAGGCACAGGCAAGCCTCGGATGGCAGCTGCCCAGCCGCCTAGGGCTACCCAAGGCATAGGTAACCAGGGCTGACCAAGGCTTACACTGTTGGCAGTGGCAGCAGCAGAGGTGTGATGGGGGTGTCACCTTTCCCTGATCCACAGGTTGCCTCCCACCCCTGAAGGCTCCTGAACTGTGAGAGGGGGCAGGCCGGCCTGAGGGACCCCATCCCCTAGTGCATGAATTTTCATGCACTGGGCCTCTAGTACTAGAATAAAACTCTAGAAGTAAAGTCAAGTATATAGGGGGAGAATTTACATCCCCCACATAGTAAGAGAACATTTTTTGTTTTATTCTTCCAGAGGAATTCTTGCTATTCAAGTGGTTTTCCTTGGAAAGAAAATACATTTCTTTGTGTATTTATACTGTAATTTAATTTTACAATGTTATTATGTGGAAACTTTGGGGTAATATTGCTATTTCACTAAGAGAATAATAGGCTAATTTAATAGTTGGATTGCTACATAAACCAAAAGTGGGGGAAAATTTTTGAATGAAATAGCATTTTTCTCTTCTTTGAGAATACTTATAATTATTTAGTTTTTCAACTAATTGCAACAATTTCCTAACTTGGTAAGAAATTAAATTTATACTTCAATTAAAGGTCGGTGATATTTTGAGCATGTTTTGACCCTGCCGGAATGCATTGTTAAGGGCAACTTCATTGAGCTCTCTGGTTCTCAAGCAGTACAATAGGTTTGCAGATAAAATAATATATATGAAACTGGGGCTACAACTATGAATAGAATTCAAGTCTGACTTCCGTTGAGGGCTTAAAATTCAGTGTATGACCCAGTCATGTAAACAATTTCAGTATTCTGTAATAAAATTAGGTAAGATTTATGATAGGATGTCCTGGAGTGACTCTGAGAACACACTAGAGAAATTTACTTTAATATGTGAATTCAATTAGAGAATTTTTTTTTCTTTTAGCAGTTCAATCTTCTTAGACATAACAGTTTCCTAGATGATAAATCAGAGTCTGATAGATAAATGTGTCTGGGATGGTGGAAGAGAAGAATACCATTGATTGTACCATTGATAGCTGGGGAAAGGTTGTATGGCAAGATGGAGAACAGAAATGCCTATATTCAAAGGGGAAGAAGATATGTGCTAGTAAAGAATTAAGAGTGTTAAGGGAGTGTTAAAAGATTGAGAAATAACCACATTGGGAAGATTACTTGTGTAATAATTAGGGAAAAGTTGCTCCATTTGGCTTAAATATTGGTTACACGCTGGAAAATGGTGAAAGCAAAGTATTCAAAAGACAGCTGGAAACATAAGGACAGAAACTAACATTTAATGAGCAACTACAATCTTAGAAACACTGGGCATTTTTCAAAGTTGATCTCATTAAATCTTTATAAAAATATATGTAGCAATTTTCATCACTCAGATTCTACAGTGGGTTTGGGTACATGAATTTTCATGCACCGGGCCTCTAGTACTAGAATAAAACTCTAGAAACTTTATTTTATGGGTGTGGGTTTCTCACTACAGTGAGAAAATTACTTATCCAAGGTCCCATAACTGATTAAAATAATAATGGCTACTTTTATGTAACATTTATCCTATGCCAGCACCATGCCAGCTAGATGCTCTATGCATTATCTCATTTAATCCTCACTACAACTCTATAAGATACATTCCACTATCACCCCCATAATTTTTTGCTTTTACTTTTTTATTACAGTTGACTTACAATATTATATAAGTTTTAGGTGTATACCCCAGTGAATAGACTACTTAACTTACTAAGTGTTCATCCTGATAAATCTTGTACCCATATGACATCATACATAATTATTACAATATTATTCACTATATTCCCAATGCTGTATTTTACATCTCCATGACTATTCTGTAACTACCAATTTGTACTTCTTAATCCTGTCACCTTTTCCCCATACTCCAAACCCCCTCCCATCTAGCAACTGTCAGAATGTCCTCTGTATCTGTTAGTCTGTTTCTGTTCTCCTTTTTAATTTATTTTGTGTTTTTTAGAGTTAATTGTTGATAAATGTGTATTTATTACCATTTTTTATTGTCTAAAGTTTTATATATGTCTCCTTTTCCCTTGATTGACCTCTCTCCCCCAGCCATTCCCACACTGGGCAAGCTCCCACCACTCCAATGTCTGTGTCCATTGGTTATGCTAATATGCATGTTGCTTTCTGCCATTTGTCTCTGGATCTATTTTTTCCCCCATCAAATTATGTTGATCATCATATATCCCACATATGGGTGAGACCATATGATATTGATCTTTTTCCAACTGGCTTATTTGACTTAGTATAATGCTATCCAGTTCCATCCATCCTGTTGCAAATTGTAAGACTTCCTTATTTTTTATAGCCATGTAGTATTCCATTGTGTAGATGTACCACAGATTTTTAATCTACTCATCCTGTGATGGGTACTTAGGTTGTTTCCAAATATTAGCTGTTATAAAATGTGCTGCTATGAACATAGGGGTGAATATATTCTTTCTGATTGGTATTTCTGAGTCCTTAGGATATATTCCTAGAAGTGGGATTATTGGGTCAAATGGGACTTCCATTTTTAACTTTTTGAGGAAACTCTATACCGTCTTCCACAGTGGCTACACCAGTCTGCATTTCCACCAGCAGTGCACGAGGGTTCCTTTTTCTCCACATCCTCACCAGCATTTGTCAAGCTTGTTGATTTGTTGATGATAGCCATTCTGACAGGTGTGAAATGGTATCTCATTGTTGTTTTGATTTGCATCTCTCAGGTGATTAGTGACTTTGAGCATGTTTTCATATATCTCTTGGCCTTCTATATGTCCTCTTTTGAAAAGTTTCTATTTAGGTCCTTTGCCCATTTTTTTTTATTGGATTGTTTATCTTCCTTTAATTAAGTTATATGCCTTATCTTTAAATTTCGGAGATTAAACCCTTATCAGAAATAGCATTGTCAAATATGTTCTTCCATACAATGGGCTTTCTTGTAAGCTTTTTAATTTGATGCAATCCCATTTATTACCATTTTTTTATTTTTTTTATTTTTCTTCTTAAAAAAGATCTTTTAACATTTCATGTAATACTGGTTTGATGGTGATGAACTAGCTTTGTCTAGTCTGGGAAGCTCGTCTATGTTCTTTGATTCTAAATTATAGCTTTTCTGTGTAGAATAATCTTGGTCATAAGGCCTTGATTTTCATTACTTTGAATATTTCTTACCAATCCCTTCTGTCTTGCAAAGTTTCTGTTGAGAAATCAACTCACAGTCTTATGGGAGCTCCCTTGCAGGAAATTAACTGCTTTTCTCTTGCTGCTTTTAAGATTCTCTCCTTGTTTTGAACATTTTGCATTTTAATTATAATGTGTCTTGGTGTGGGTTTTATTCTGTTCTTCCATTTGGGACATGTTTCTTTGTCTCCTCATTTTGGCAGCCTCCCTGTGTTTCTTTCTGTGTATTAAGTAGAGTTGCTATGTCTCCAAAGCTTGGTAGAGTGGCCCAATGTAGTAGGTATAGTATAAGGTTCAGTGGCACAGCCTCCCTATCTGCCCAAGCTGGGCACACCTAGAGTGGGCTTTTTGTACCCTCCTCTTGTAATTGAGCCTTAATTGCTGTTGGCATGTCAATGGGAGAAATTTGCACCCATATCAATCAGCTGCAATGACCTGCTGCAACTGTCTGAAATGTCAGTTGTTCAGAGGCCTACCCCACAGTGCAGGAGTTACTTCAGCCGGGCTCAGGTGCCCACTGAATCTGTCTCTTGACTGCATCACTTATAGAAGTGTTTGGGCAATGTTTAATGTTGTCTGAAGCTGTCCAGGAGAACACTGGCTCTGGAGTTTCCCAGGATGTACAAACCAAGGTAAACTGCCACCTGTGTTCTAGGGCCACCTGGCATGAGCAACAAGGTGATCTGCATGTGGCTGCTACTTGTGCTGAGCTTGGAGGTGCCCATGAGAGGCCAAGCTGCAAACCTAGGCTGGCCGCCTCTAGTGCCAAGCCTGGGACCACTTAGTTGAGAGGGTTTGGGCCATTCTAGGCTTGATGCTGCTTGTTTGAGAGATTTTAGGATAGTCTGAAGCATGAGCCAAGATAGGCCATTCATATGGAAAAGCCACTGCAAACAACTTGGGTGGGCCCAAAAATTGGTGGGGTGGCATCTCAAGGAATCACCAGTTCAGGGCAAACAGTGATATCAAGTTTATAGAGATTGAGATATATGGCACACACCTGCAAGCTCTGTGGGGGAAGGACTTAAAAGAATACCAACATCCAACAATGGCCTTTGCCAGCAAGCACTTCTATTTTGGAGAAAGCTGCCCCCCTCCAGCTTTCACCATGATGCCAGACAATTCAGTTCCTCCCCATATGTCCTTGGTGCCTTTTGAGTTGCTGGGACTCAGAGGGAATGTGTACAAGTAAGTCTATAGGTAGGCCTTTTAAGAGTAACTGCCTGGGAGTCCAGCAGCCCTCCATCTGACTCAGCCACAGTCCCTGCTGGTTTTTAAAAAAAGAAGCTCTGGGGATTTCTCTTCCTGGCACAGGAACCTAGGGCTATGGGTCCTGGTATGGGGCTTAGAACCCTCTCTCCTCAGGGAGGACCTCTGCAGTCAAGCTATTCCTCCAAATTTTTATCTGTCACTCATGGGTGTGGGACTAGCCCATTCCTTGTCTCCACCCCTCCTACCAGTCTCCATGTGGCTCCTTCTTTATATCTTTACTTGTAGGACTTCTGTCCAGCTAG
Organism: Antrozous pallidus; assembly: GCA_027563665.1. Taxonomy (NCBI): domain Eukaryota; kingdom Metazoa; phylum Chordata; class Mammalia; order Chiroptera; family Vespertilionidae; genus Antrozous; species Antrozous pallidus. The sequence goes on from CM050513.1 coordinate 92,867,345, forward strand.
ATTTCAGGTAGTTCTAAATGATAATTGTTCTGTAGTTTCACTGCAATTTTGATGTGGTTGTAGGAGGATGTGAGTATTGCATTTAACTATCATCATTCCCACTTTTTTAATAAAGAAAATGAGAATTAGGGAAATGGCAGAGAACATTAAGTAGCAGAGCAGAGTTCATATTCAGTCCTACTTACACCAAATCCAAGCTCTTTTTCATTATCAGTAATGTCATCAGAGAATTGGGGATGCATATAAAAGGTATATTGGTTTAACTCAAACAATGAGTTGTTGTTTGTGCTTTTAAAATGAATATAATCCAGAGGCTAACCTCAAAGATCTCCTAGTCTGGTGGAAGAGCAAAATAAACAAGCATTCATGTCATCATTACTAACCCCATGCCCCTGCTCATATCCATTTCACCCGTCTTTCTATTATTTTCTCCAAACAAAGCAAAATTTTCACTATATCTTATTCCAGTCAGTTTATCTCCCTGCCTTTTTATCCCATTCTTACTCCCACTCATTTATCTTCTATCAAAAGCCAGCAAAAGAACTCCAATAAAAAATCCTTTTATTCCATCAACAAAATAAAAGTCTTTTTCAAAATTCCATAGTAGCAGGAAATAAATAATCTAGGATTATGAGAAACACAGAAAAATGATAAATTGGAAGAATCAGGATCAGAGGTGAGATCCCCAAAGGTTCAGACAAGTACTGCTTAAGTGACTGCCGTCAGGCAGGGCTGAATTAAATTTCCACAGGTCATTCCAACACACATGTCACTGTATCATTTTCCATTGCAGTTCTACCCCAAAGAAATCAGATGTGGAAATAACCTCTTTCACAGTCTGTTCACTTTGTAGCTTATTCAGTAAAGGTGTATTCTGCACTGTACTCTCCCTAATACTAGTATTAACCTGAAAAGTTTTTCTTTTTTCCTGAATGTCCTATTTTCAGAGTTTACAATGACTAGATGATGAAACAAAGAGAGGATTTGCAGAGTTTCAGAACTCTTCCACAAGATTGTTCTCTCACTGACCAAACTCTAGACAAAATGATTGCTGTTCTTGTCCAAAGAATTTCAAAGCATATCAGTCCAACTTTGATGAGGGAAAAAACAACAGATAAGGCCTACTCATCAGGCAATTATTTGAATGTAGCCTTGCTAGTGGTTTTCAGGGCCGCTGATGGGCATCCAAAAACACCAGTCAACAGCCCTAACTCTAAAAGTATCACTTGCAAAATAGCATTAAGAACAGAGTGTTCCTTCAAACATTGGATTACACAATAATTTACCTTGTTTATATACTTAAAGAATGAGATAATCTAAAAGCACAAAATTATAGAAGTCTATTCAAACTCATGTTTAAAAAAGAATTAAATTATTTGTTGAAAAGCCACAAGGCATTGCCTGGCAATGTCAGAACTAAACAGTTCTTTCAGGTCTCCAATCGGCTCCCATTGTACAAGATCTTGCTGATCCACTCACTACCACTTTTTGCATTTTCTCCTCTACTTAGGTCATCCTCAACAATCTATTATTCCTATGCTACTAGGAAAAATATAAGTAACACTAAACCAATAGAGATAAATTATATATTTTGAAATAACATTTGTTATCTGTGTGTACTCCACAGAATTACTTGTCAGCCATTAATCTAGGAGCTCTACATTTATTGTCTTACTTAATCCATCCAACAGTTCTGAGTTGGGTTTAACTTCATACCTCACCCAGAAGAAGTAGCCAGGGTCTGATGAGTAAATGGCCAGCCTTTCCTCACTTCATCTCCAGTCAGGAGAAGAAACTTGCTTTGGGTTAAAGAAGCATGTTGTAAATTAAGCCTTGATTTCAAGTTTTGCCTGGGGTTTAAGTAACTGTAGAAATTAACTTTGCAGACACAGCAGAGCCAGTATTTTTATTTTAAAAATATTTTTATTGATGTAAGAGAGCAAGGGAGAGGGATAGAAAGAAACAACAATGATGAGAGAGAATCATTGATTGGTTGCCTCCTGCATGCCCCCTACCAGAGTATAAGCCTGTAATCTCGGCATGTGCCCTTGATCGGAATCAAACCTGGATCCCTTCAGTCCATAAGCTGATTCTCTATCCACTGAGCCAAACTAGCTAGGGCAAGCCTATATTTTTTATACTAAACCAGAGTTAGTGTCAAGTGACAGTCAATAAATATGAGTGTTCATAGCCTGAGATGAGACTTGGTGAATCCTGAAGTAAACTTAGAAGTTTTGGCAATCTATCTGAGTTGGAGCTTGGTTGGACAGATACCTTAATATGCAGAGTTCTAGACAGAAAAAGGGGGACTTGGGTTCCAATTCTATGTTCATCCCTTTATCTGATTTTTAAGTCATTTAACCAAATGGGCTGACGTGGCAATATGCTAATATTTTATTTCTATTATCCCACTTTAAAGAATATTGAAGAAAATAGTATTTTATTTTTTATTTAAATTTATTGGGGTGACATTGGTTAATATGATCATATAGGATTTAGGTGTGGGTTTCTATGTTATAAGATCTGTATATTGCACTGTGTACCCTCCACCCAAAGTCAGATCTTATCCTGTCACTTTCTTCCCTCTAGCAATCACCACACTACTATTTGTGTCCACAACTTTCAGTTTTATATCCCATACTAGAGGCCCGGTGCATGAAATTCGTGCACAGGGGGCGGGAGGGAGGGTGTCCCTCAGCCCACCTTGCACCCTCTCCAATCTGGGACCCCTCGAGGGATGTCCAACTGCCCGTTTAGGCTCGATCCCAATTGAGCCTAAACGGGCAGTCAGACATCCTTCCCACAATCTAGGACTGCTGGCTCCAAACTGCTCGCCTGCCTGCCTCCCTGATTACCCCTAACCGCTTCTGCCTGTCAGCCAGATCACCACCTAACCACTACCCTGCCAGCCTAATTGATGTCTAACTGCTCCCCTGCCAGCCTGTTTGCCCCAACTTCCCTCTTCTGCCAGCCTGGTCACCCCTAACGGCCCTCCCCTGCAGGATTGATAGTCCCCAACTGCCCTCCCTTGCAGGCCTGGTCCCTCCCAACTGCCCTCTCCTGATGAAGTGATGGCCCACAACTACCCTCCCTTGCAGGCCTGGAACCTCCCAACAGCCCTCCCCTGCTGGCCATTTTGTGGGGGCCATCTTTTGTCCACATGGGGGCAGGATCTTTGACCACATGGGGGCAGCCCTCCTTGTGTGTTGAGCTGATGGTCAATCTGTATATTACTCTTTTATTAGATAGGATGGAGGCCTGGTGCATGGGTGAGGCCAGCTGGTTTGCCCTGAAGGGTGTCCCAGATCAGGGTGGGGTTTCCCTTGGGGTATGGGGCAGCCTAGGTGAGGGGCTTATGGTGGTTTGCAGCCTGTCCATGCCCCCAGAGACCCAAATGAAAGCCTTGGGATCTGAAATTAATTTATGTCTACAATTGAAACTTTGTAGCCTAGAGTGCAGCCAACCCTTCTGCTCACTCCATGGTGACAGCCATTTCTGTTTGAAACTTTGTAGCCTAGAGTGGAGGGCTAGGCTCTAGGGCTGCAGAAGTTTAGCTTCCTCCATCGCCCCGGCGACCCAAGCCTCTTCTCTCTCCAGCTCCCCGGTTGCCTTTGGATTACGTATCTTTTATAATTGAAACTTTGTACCATTGAGGCCCAGGCTGGCAAAGGCCGTTGCCGGGAAACTTAAGCCTCCCTCCTGCTCTCAGTGGCGGCAGCCATCTTGTTCGGGGTTTATTTGCTCCTGATTGGCTGGTAGGTGTGGCTGGTGGGTGTGGTGAAGGTATAGTCAAATTTGGATATTACTCTTTTATTAGATAGGATATGAGTGAAATCATATGGTTCTAAGCTTTTTCTGACTGACTTATTTCACTTAGCATAATATTCTAAAGGTCCATCCATGTTGCTGAATATGTCAGTACTTCATCTTTTCTGATTGGTGAGTAGTATTCCACTGTGTATATATGTAAGAAATTGGCATTTTAAATATGTATATCTTTGTATAATTTAACTTTAGATCTGAAACTGAGGACTCAAGAATCCCTATAGACACAGCTGCAGAATTATTTGAGCAGGTGTCAAAAACTTGGAAATTACTGCATGATTGTATCAATGGTTAAACTTATATTCTTTGAAATCAAACATCCCTGTGTTTGAATCCTGCTTTTCCCATTTTGTTGCTGTGAGACCTTGGATAAAATATATAACTTCTTTGAACTTAATTTTAGCTTACATATATCTAGGTAATTATACTCAGTTTGTAGGACTATAATAAGAAGTAAATTAACACAATGAATGAAAATGATTATCATGGTACCTAGTACATAGCAAGCACTTAATATAAGATAATGTTATTTGGATAGTTGTATAATTTTTATTCATTATCTGCTATCTTATTTAAAACTTGAAGTTTTTAATGGAAAGGAAAAGGGTAGAGAAATTATCCATATGAGAAGAAAAGAAAAATTAAAGCTGTTCCCACTGGGAGCTCAGTTTATTTAATATCCAGGTTTCTTCACTATTCATTTCCCAGAAGTTTCTGTCCATGATTGCCTAGATGTTCTTCCCTTACCTGAATTTAATAAACATTTATCTTCACTTAGTTAAACTAAAACAAATTAAGGAAAGGACTGAGGGGTTAGGTATGTGGGAAGCTATGTCAATAAAAAAAAAAATCTGAGATGTAGAATCCATTCAAGGGACTTTCCTTAAAAATACAGAACTAAGAGGTCTACACTGTGCCATGAAGTTGACTGGATTTCTGTCTCTTATATTATTGTGGTTTTTAAAATATATTTTTATTTATTTCAGAAAGGAAAGGAGAGAGGGAGAGAGATATAGAAACATCAATGATGAGACAGAATTATTGATTAGCTGCCTCCTGCACACCCACACTGGGGATCAAGTCTCAACCTGGGTATGTGCCTTTGATTGGAATCATATCCAGGACTCTTCAGTTTGCAGGCTGACATAATGCTCTATATACTGAGCCAAACTGGCTAGGGTGTTATTGTCTTTTGATATCCTAGAAAATGATTTCTGTTTTTATTTTCAAGGCAGCTGCTTTCTAACTCCTCTCCTTTGCCTTTTTCCTTTACTGTTAAGAGTAAGGGTTTTAGTGCTGCCAGTAAAATAATAATATGAGCTCCATAAAACCAATATTCTGTAAATAAAGCGGAATCTCATTGAACAGCAATAATTTTCTAACTGAAGCCAGCAATAAATTTCTAACTGTTCCTCGAAGAGACAAAATGCCTATCAGTCTGAAAAAGAATAGAGAAAGAGTAAGCAAGGGCAAAGAGAAGAGGACATAGAATTGGTGGGGAAATATATTCATTTTATTATCACTGTGCTATTATTTTAGTCACAGAAATACTATAAAAAGGGGATAACTCTTTTGGTATATAATCCTTCAAATATACTTTTCTGAGAAGCTTCTCCTCATGGTAATTTCAGGCAGCTCTATCAATATCTCCTCTTCTTCACTCTCTCTCTGAAGTCAGAATTATCTGAGCTTGTCCTCGGTGCTTTTTGCAATGTCTTCAAAGATATTCCTGAATGCCCATAAAAAAGGTGAGCCCATTGAGAATGCATATTATTTGGCCTTCTTTAGAATCAATTGTATGTTGAAACACATTTTTTAAAGTCATGATGTCTATTTATTCTCCACACATTACTCTTCTCACCATGGCTAGCACTAAAGAGATAAGGCCATCTTGCCAAGTGTGGCTGGTGGTGACCCTTCTTTCTACTAGTTTCCTATGACACAGAGCACTGGATCAACCAGGCAGACTACTATGGAGCCTCCAATCCTGCTGTCAGTACAGGAGAACACAGCAGATCTCCCCCAAACTCCTTCCCAAGGAAAGGAGGCAAGGATGTCCATATGGTCTTGCATTTGGGGCGGAGAAGCCACTAATTCAGTTTGTGAGCTAAAAGCATACTTGATTCATGAGAGTAAGTTTCATACCTTTATTTACTATATTCCCAGCTTAGAATTGGCACAAAATAGATGTTCAATAAATTTATTGGATGAGTGAATAAAGAAGAACTAAAATCATGAGACTACTTCTGGCGCTGAAAGGAGCAGTTATGCTTCTCTTTTACTATTAAAGGCTGATGGAATAAGTGATCTTACATTATTCTGTGGCTTCTGTTGCCTAAGTTATAGCACATTATCAAATCTCATCTGAAATTCTGTATAATTGAAAAAAAACAATTGGCAATCCTATCATTGTCTCTCTCATACCTTTGTTATCACTTCTGGGAGGGTTTTCAAATATTCTCCTCATCAGTTAGGTGGAGACAGCTATGTAAATGTCTTTTATAATTATCTAAAATTCAAATATAAGTTGGAGCTTCATGTGGTCTTGTCTTTACAAGATACCCCAATTAAGAAAATACAAAATTTTCTACTACATTAGGCTACTCTACCAAGCCTGAGAGACATTACAGCTCTACCTAATACAAAGAAACAAATATAGGGAGGCTGCCAAAATGAGGAGACAAAGAAATAGGTTACAAATGGAAGAGCAGAATAAAACTCCAGAAAAGAATTAAACAAAAGGGAGATAAAGCAATCTACTTGATGCATAATTCAAAAAAACTAGTTATAAGGATGCTCAATGAACTTAGTGAGAACTCCAACAGCACAAAAAAGGGACATCAAGAAATAAATGATACTCTAACTGAAATAAAGAACAAGTTACAGGAAATCAACAGTAGAATAGGTGAAACCAAGAATCAAATCATCTATTCTAATATATAAAAACCCTGGGTCATAATGACCAGTAATAACCAAGACTTGACCAAGGCACTTGCTTCTCTCTCTCTCTCCCAGTCTGGCCAGCAGCCTTGCCTCCATTTGTCTCCAGGCCTCCCCTGGGGCTGCAAATCAGCTCTGCCTTTTTTATCAGACCCTGTTGATAGGCCCAGAGATGCTGACTGGCATAGGAACCAACCAATCAAAACCAAATCTGGGTGATGTGGGAGCCAATAGCTGCCTAAGAGGTAAAGCTTCTGATGCTGACTGGCATAGCAACCAACCAATCAGAAACAAGTCTTGGTGCTAAAGAAAGCCAATGGCTGCCTAGAAGGTGGAGCTTTTGACACTGACTGGCATAGAAACCAACCAATCAGAACCAAATTGGCCAGCAGAAGAGGGCAGTTGTATGCAAGATCAGGCCTGCAGGGGAAGACAGTTGGGGGGCAAGATCAGGCATTCAGAGAAGGGCCATTGTGGGCAAGATCAAGCAAGCAGGGAAGGGAAGTTGGTGGAAACCAGGCTGGGAGGTGAGGGCAGTTAGGGATGATCAGGCTGGCAGGCAAAGGCAGCTAATGGTGATCAGGCAGGCAGGCAAGGGACCAGTTAGGAACCAGTAGTCCCAGATTGCAAGAGGGATGTCCCTAATTAGAGAGGGTGCAGGCTGGGCTGAGGGAACCCCCCCCCCCCCGCCCCATGCACAAATTTTGTGCACCAGGCCTTTAGTTTGTAATATAAGGAAACAATAAACACCTAATCAGAACAGAAAAAAAAAGAATTCAAAAAATGAGGATAATGTAAGCAGCTTCTGAGACATCTTCAAGAAAACCAACATTTGCATGATAGGGGTGCTAGAATAAAGAGAGCAAAAAATTGAAAATCTATTTGAAAAAATGACAGAAAAGTTTCCTAATTTGGTGAAGGAAGCAGGCATACAAATCCAAGTAACACAGAGAGTCCCAAACAGATGAACCCAAAGAAACTCATACCAACACATATTGTAATGAAAATGCAAAAGGTTGAAGACAAAGAATCTTAAAAGCAGCAAGAGAACAGTATTTAGTTACCTACAAGGAAGCTCCCATAAGGCAGTGAGTTGATTTCTCAATAGAAACTTTGCGGCCACAAGGGATTGATAAGAAATATTCAAAGTGATGAAAATCAAGGATGTACAACCCAGATTACTCTACCCAGCAAAGCTATCATTTAGAATTGAAGGCCTGATAAATAGCTTCCCAGACCAAAAAAAAAAAAAAAAAGTAAGGGAGTTCATCAGCACCAGATCAGTATTATACAAAATTTAGAATCTTCCTTAAGAAGAAGAAAAGAAAGATTAAAAATATGAACAATAATATGGCAACAAATACATATCTATCAACAACTGACTCTAAAAAAACAAAATAAACAAAAAAGTAGAACAGAAAAAGACAAATAGTTACAGAGAACATTTTGACAGTTGCCAAATGTGAAGGGCTTTGGAGGGATGGGTGAAAAAGGTGAAAGGATTAAGAATACAAATTGCTTGTTACAGAATAGTCATAGGGATATAAAGTACAGCATTGGGAATATGGTCAATAATATTGTAATAACTATGTATGGTGTCATATGGGAGCAGAATTTATCTGGATGATCACTTAGTAAGTTATGTAAGTCTAACCACTGGGATGTACACCTAAAACTAATATAATGAATGTATGTCAACTATAATTGAAAAATGTTTAAATGATTTTTTAAAACGAATATACAAACTAGCAGCAAACATTAATTAAAAACAATGTTAATATTTTTCTGTCAACTCTCAAATACTGTCTAACTACCTCCAAAAACTCTATTTATAACCAAAGCAACTCTTTATTGGTTTTTTCCTTTTTCTCAATTTTAATCTGTCTCACATCCTAGAGCTAGCTGCCTCAAGATTTTTCTCTCTACAACTCAATCTCCACCCAAAATTCTCCCATCCAGCAAAGCTAATATACAAAGTCCTTCTTATTTCTTACCCTCCACCTTTTTTCTACTTCCATTTTTTTTCTCTCTTCATAAAGGCATAACTGGATTTGCCACTCACAAAATTGTTTTTGAAATGGGGATATTAAGGAAGGAGAGAAAAATAAGGGCTCTGGATTTCCACATCTGTATTATAAAAGACCCGTGGCCATAACACCATGACACCATAACTACCAAAGGAGCAGCAGCTCTTTCTGCGGGCAGGACATGAGCTACAAGTGGCGATCGATGGGCGGGGTGTCCCACTAAAGCAAGCGGAAGCGAACTACTTGCAATTTCATGTGTACTGGGCCTCTAGTATATTAATAACTTTTATGAAGCAGATATAAGTTGGGATTTAGCATAGAAGAACTGAGGAACAGATGGAAGACAGTAGGAAGAAAAGAAGAGTGACTGGTAAGAGACACTTTAACAGAAAGTGTTAGCCCCACTAACAAGATGATACAGAGAAATGCTTAAAAGTTTAGGAAGCAGTGATTAAAAATGACTTATAAAAAAGTAACAGTTTACATTGGAAAGAGAAGTGTAAGACTTTCAAGTTTGGATTCACAGAGTATAAATAAACTGAGATTAAAAAGACAGAACTTGAACTTGGGAGTAGAGGTGACATCTGCAATCTGGCTAGAATAGACATTACAAAGCACATGTACCTGGAAAAAAATGGAATTCTCTTTAATTCTGAAGATGGGGTTGGGAAGGTAATTAGCCTACTTATTTTAGGGGTGCAACATAGGAACTAAACTTGTTTCATATTATGTTAATTGGGAATTACTGACTAAATGGATATAAAATGCTACATGAGCAAGCCTCAGCTAGCTTGTTTCCCCAAAACCATGCAAAGTAATAAACTGACTTTTGCACTTTATTTATTGACAATATAGTGATTTGATAATTTATCTTTAAAACGCACATAGAAGCAAGTATGTGATTTAAAGAGAGGAACAACCACTAGTCTTGTGAATAGAAGTCATGATAGTTGAATTTATCAGTAATGAACTTACTTTGTCTTCCTTTTGAGATCTTTTTTTAAGACTTTATCACAAAAAAATACATCTCAATATGAAACTATCTGGAAGGAATACCTGAATTTTATTGGTCCTTCCAACTTCACTAATCCTTCAGATTTCAAATGAATTATTTCTTTTAACAGGGAATCCTTTAGCGTCTATAAAAGTTTTCAGAGTGGAGGATGACAGGAAAAGTCCATCCCAATAGGACAAGAATGAGGTTCCACCTAGCTGTTCATCACTGCTCCTTGAAATAAATCTTCACTAAAAAGTATACACACACACCCCAGCCCAGCCCTTTAGCTGTTCCAGTCCGAGTCAGAGGTCCTGCAGCTTTAGCTCTTCTACAGTCTGTTATTCTGTGACTCAAGCCTATTTGTGGGCTAAGAAGACTCTTGGGTATCCAGGCAATGGAGACACATCTGATAGAAAAGTTTTACTAACTTTTCAAGAAGAAAGAAAGGGGGGGTGGGGGGAAGCTCAGTCCAGAAGATTGCTTAAAACCGAATTGCAATCCTCTTCCTGTAATGAAAAAAACACACACAAAAACAGCACTTCTGTTATTAAAGATACAGCAGAAATGTGTGTTTATGAAAATCTGTGTTTGAGGATGCATGACGGCTGTAGAGCAAAGTGAAGGGTACGTAGCTGTTACTTACCTCCTTAGGGACGTGTCTTGTCAGTAGATTCCCCCATAAGCCCCTGGCACACTACTTTGCATCTCATCTGTCACTCACTAAAAGCACACTGAACTTGTTAATTGTCAGGACAATGCCTTCGGAATGTGAGAGGTGGTTACCCTCTTACCCTGGCTGCACTCTAGATCAGCGATATCCAGCCTGAGAGGGCATTTGGGCACAGGTTTAGACTCAAGTCACAAAACTGGATGAGCAAGTTATAACGGAGTCAACTTAGGAAACAAAACTCACTCACAGGGTCGCTGCACATCTCTACACTACTGAGCACTTGAAAAATGCAAAAGGTGTGTATCATTAGGCAAATGATCGTTTCATCCAGACTGATAGCTCAGCCTTACTGGAAACGTAACTCACCGGTGTTTCTATCTCTCTCTGCCTCTCTGTAAAAATCAATAAAAAATCATAACTCTAAATTAAATCGGCATAAAAATGAAGTCCTTTCTTTCCAGAACCACTCAGCCACCCATTATAGGAACGAGCCAAACACTAGAGCTCTGTTTGGGGACCAAACCTGAAAGGCCCACAGTCAGGGCCAGTAGGGTAGATCAGAGAAGAAATTAGGAAGGCAAACACGTGTTTGTGGCAACTCCCTTTTCTGTGGACCGTTGCCCAGATCTGGCCCCAAACCTAGGGCGGCCACAGCTCCTGTACCAGCGCAGCCTCCTGCCATAGCACAGTCACATCCAGGAATGAGGGAAAACTGCCCACCCAGAGGAGATAATATCTGGAAGGAATGAATATTTGGGAAAAGTCCCAGTGCTACTTTAGTGCCAGCCAGTCCCCACCTTCTCCGGCCCCCTCCCACTGGTTCCTCCCCTTTCAGCTACTCGAGTTCTTATAAAAACCCCACACAGCCTGTCCCAAACAGCCTGCAGGAGTCTCTTCCACCCCGTGCAGCATAGGACAGTGAGGGAGGCCAACCACAGGACCACGAAGAGACCATGAAGAGCCTGCTGCTTCTCTCCGTTGTGGCGGCCTTGGCCCTGGCAGCTTTGTGTTATGGTGAGAAATCTTTCTCCTGCCATTTCTCTGGGTTTTCTTGTCTGTGTCTGACTTCAGGTTTCTTCGACTTTTCTTCTCCCTCCTCCTCTTCTTGCCCCTTTCTCTGTTATAATCTTCAAGTACCATTAACATTTCCCAAGTTCCAAGGCCCACGTCTCCTCCGTCCAGTCTTTTTTATATCTTAAATACCCAGACTATATGCTATGTATCAGGCCGTTCCTTTCGATGGTCAGTCACTGCACACGTGGAAACTTTGCTATTTCAGAAAGAAGATATAAATTCCCAGCCCTGGAGTCTCATCTTTAAGGATGTTTATTTAGACTTTGCTAACAATTGGTTAAGGATATTTGTCGAACCACTTACCTTTAAAAACATCAGTTTTCACGAGATTTGTTAGGTATAGCCCTCTCTAGGGACAGAGCAATTTCATGAATTTACTACATGTGTTTGGTGAATTCAATGAAAAATGAAGTTTTACATTTAAAAGATCTCAGAAAAAATAGATTTCATCATTTCAATTGTCAAAAGATAAAATTTGCCTGGTTTCTGTATGTTGTTAAATATATATCTGTCTGTTCAAAGCTTATGAAAGGAAATCTAAAACAAAGTTATTTAGATTATTCAGTCTTATGCTTCAATAATCTGGATATTTGAGCTGTTCTTTAGCGTAAATTATATTAATAACCATGTGTGGTTGTTTTTCTGTTTTGTTTTGTGTTTGTTTTGCTTCTGACTCTTGAAATGATTCATAAGTTCTCTGTTGTCAGAGGATTTTATTTTTCTGCCTCTTTTTGAGATTTTCAAGCAGATTCACTTGCTTACACATCTAAGACTCTTATTGACAAATTTCCCTGGTGGGAAGGTAGAGAGAGGGAGAGTGTTAGAAAGAAGAGAGCTTCTGCTTTGACATCATCTCAGCTCTTTCTCTGAATTGGCATTGTGCCCAGTGGGAGCTGTGAGCTGGAGCCAGTGGTTTCTGTGGCTGCCAATTGAACACAGGTTCGTAAGAGGCCTTTGGAACCTCCCAGAAGCCTGTCTTGGTAAAGCCCCGCAGAGCATCTGCCCAGCCGCCTGGAGAAACCTCGCTGTCTTCCAGGCCCATCTGTCCCTTCCTCAACCTTTCTCTCCTGTCTCGGATTAATCAGAGAAGACAGCTCTCTGGAGCTTGTGGAAAGCACTTAAATTATCTTAATTCACTGGGGTAAAAACGTCAGATTCCAAGGGAAATTTTAGCCAAGACTGTATTCACCAACTTCTTCAACATCAGAGAAACTAAAGTGTAGATATATGCACAGCAAGGACACAGCTAGAGAGACAGTGCACACGTCAAGAAATGCCTGAAATGGGTAGTAACCATATTGTTAACTATATATTCTTCACATCTTTTGGGCTCTTTCTTCTTCTTCCTTCACTATGTTTAGACTATTTCAATGTGTGGTAAATCACAATAAAATGAATCTTCTTTTTTTAATTCCAGAATCTCATGAAAGCATGGAATCCTACGAAATCAGTGAGTGAATATTTGACTTCCTTATTTAGACCTCATGCATTCGAGAATCTCTGCCTGTTCCTAGTCACACAGAATGGTAATATGTACCACAGGGAGGAAAAAGAGGGCCTCTTTTGGAAAACTGAAGTAACATTTTAAATCCAACCACTATAAAAATCACCAAATGAGCAATTTTTTAAAGCTTGAAGCAGTGTACTATTGCCTTTAAACTGCATTCAACCAACTTAGGAGCCATAAAACCTCATTTGGAAATTTTATGTTGGCACCAGGTCAACCACAGAGATGGAAAACAAGGAGTAATGACAAATGGCAAAGTACAGAATTAGAGGCCAAGTCAGCTGGTAGACCACAGATGTCAACATTGCTTAAATGCCATTGAATTTCTAGACTTATAAAGACTGAGTATAAGAAGAAATAACATATCACCCTCCGTTTCAATTTGTCCACTATTTCTACCGTATTTAAACTTTCATTTACTAGTAACCTAAAGACACGCTTTACAAGTCATCAGGACAGAGAGAATTTCTCCTCAAAGGAATTTTAAAAACACACTTACATAGGAATACCAACATTGAAGAAAAACAAGCTATTGCCCAAGATCAAAACAAAAAAAAAAATTTTAGTAGCCAATATGACAAGTCTCAAGACACATGTATGGGTGATTACTTGCCTTGGCTCAGGCAGTTTATAAAATATACTTACCTTCCCCTTTGATTGTTGCATATCTCTAGTTACAGGAAATGCATGCGTTATTGAGCTCCCAAACATATTTGTGTTAGCAATTAAATATTTTCAGCTACAGTTTCCCTAAAACTGCAATTATTTATTTCTGTTTTGAGGTCCCTTCATTAACAGGAGATACGCTAATACCTTCATCTCCTCGCAGCAGAGATGGAGGGCTAAAGCTCAAGAGAGGTGGGTAACAAAACTTGATGAGGACGTCATTTTTCCCATTGTAGAAGCCCAGATCAGAATGGAATGAGAAACAGGTTTCTTTACAAAATAGGTGTTTTTTCTCATTGTATCCCCAAATCAAAGAATTTTAAAACAGTATGTAGAAAACAACTGAATTTCTAGAAGACTATTTTGTGAACGACTCAGAAAGAAGAGGAACAGAGGGTGAAAAAGAGGACAGAAAGAAAAATTCTGCTTTTACTTTAAAAAAGTATTCCCCCTAAAAGAAAAATGCCCCCTGTTCCACCTCGCCTTTCTGTTCTTCAAATACCTTTTTTAAAATATATTTTTTATTAATTCAGAGAGGAAGAGAAAGGTGGAGAAATATAGAAGCATCAATGAGGAGAGAGAATCATTGACCAGCTGCCCCTTTGCACGCCCCTTACTGGGGATCAAGCCTGCAACCCTGGCATGTGCCCTGACCAGGAATCATAACTTCCTGATTCAGGGGCCAAACGTGCAACCACTGAGCCACACCGGCCGAATCAAAGTTCTCTTCATATGGGGTTGTGATAAATGGGATCTCTCTGCAATACTTTCTGATAATCTTTTCACCTTTTTCTTATTTCTCCATTCTCTTTATTCTACTTCTCTATCCGGGCTTCTTTCCCACCTCTATTCCTTCCCCCCCTCCCCCCTCCCCTTCCTAGGGTCCGAGAACGCACCAAGCCTGCCTATGAGATCAACCGGGAAGCCTGTGACGACCACAAACTTTGTGAGCGCTACGCCATGATTTATGGCTACAATGCCGCCTACAATCGCTATGCCCGGCAGCTCAGAGGGCGCAAATGAGATCAGAAAAAGGAGCGTTCTCTCCAGGGCCTGGCGCCTGGTTTTGTACTCCCTTGCAGTAGCAGCACTGAACCATATACACATATACCAATTGCTTGTTTCTTACATGTTCTCATCTGGCTGCGCCCTCCCTGCTCCCAGATTGATACGTAATGAAAGCACAGTGTGGTGAAGGTGGGAGAGGAGTTGCGATGTGTGATTATTAATAAAATTCTGGTTGGATACTTTTCATTTCGTGAGTCTGAGTCTTTCTGAGAAAATGCTGAGATATATGAATCATGGTCCATCTAGCCCAGCACAGGCGATTCTGTTCCTCACGTTCTAGCGTTGATGAGCTCAACTGCGCAGAAAGAATGAACCTTAGAAGACATTCACTCACCCATCAAGGGGGGTCAGTGAATGATGGCATCCTATTAGGTATTTTCAAGGATTTTTCAAACATTGGAGGAGATTAACCATATCATTTTCCTGCTTTCTGACTTTAAATGGCCCCTAAATTCCTTGTGTGTGTGATTTCTGACTCTGTTTCTTGACTCATCACCTTCACTTGAATGTTATCATTTCCTAAGATGCCACAGTTTTGACTCTTACTTGAGCCAAGAAATATGTGTACTTTCATAATCACCACAGATTTTTTTTAATATTTTTATTTTAAAATAAATATTTTTTATTTTTAAATTATAGTTGATGTATATTATATATATTAGTCTCGAGTGTGCAACTCCATAATTAGACTTTTCTGTAACTTATAAACTGATCTCCCACCATCTGTCATCACACATAGTTACTACAGTATTATTGACTTATATTCCCTAAGCTGTTCTTTATATAACACTGACTTTTCTGTAACTACCAATTTGTTCTTAATACTTTCACCTTTTTCTCCTTCAAAATGTTCTCTGTATCTATGAGTCCATTTCATATTCACTAGAGATTTTTTTTAATGATGCCATCATGCAATTTGGAGCCAGAAGATGCTGCAGCTCCTTTAAGCCTGATTTGCTGAGAAGGAAAGGAGATTCCAGAGTTGCTACTTGGCAGGTAGGAAGAGAGGCCAAGACTTAAGTCCAATTGCGACCTTGTTCTTCTCTGGCTGAGAACTTACTCATGCCCCACTCTTAAATCCATCTTTTCTGGTAGACCCACTGCCTCAGTCTCTTTAGTGGTGTGTCTTTTCACTCCTTCAAAATTCTGCCCAAATCTCAAGCACTTTGTGAAAGCATTTTGTGAAACCAGCTCCCATCTCACCACTCAAGTGAGATACAGCCCTTTGAGAACTAATATAAAAAATATTATTCAATTCATGTTTCAATTAGTTTCTTTGTATGTATGTTTGTTTGCATTAGGGTCATTCCTTTGAAGGTAAACACTGTAAATGCAATTTTTTTCTCTCTATAGCTTTGAAACTATTTTCTGTTCATAAGATTATTCAATGAAAGCTGAATAAACAACAGATTAGTCACATCTAGAAGTAATCACCCAGTTCAGAACTGTTAGATTCATATAATAGGGTGTGTTGTATAATTTAAACCATTGTCATATTAATACAATGATCTTATCTAACAATAGACAAACATGTAAACTGACCATACTTCCATTATGCCCATAGCCGATCAGAGTGAGTATGCAAATTAACCCAACAAATATGGTGATTAATTTGCATACATAGGCGCCCAGCGCCTGGGTCCCAGGAACATCCTGGCACCTGGATCACTTTGAGGTAAGCCATCAGAGCTGAGGGGGAAGGGGCAGAGACAGCAATCTAAGGGGGCTAAGGGTCCCCTGCCCAGGCCAAAAGCCTCAGCCATAGGCTTTCAGCCTGGGCAGGCTGGGGCAGGGGTGGAGCCTGCAATCTTAGGGAGTTGGGGGTCCCCTAGCCAAGGTCCCCTGCCCAAGGCCAAAAGCCTCTATAAGCCATCAATAGGAAACCCCTAAGGGCTTCCAGTATGTCAGAGGGGCAGGTTGGGCTGAGGGACCACCCACCCCAGTGCATGAATTTTGTGCACCAGACCCCTAGTGTGTTTTATACTTTTCTAAGCTCTTTTGCATATTCATTCAATCTTACAACAACTTAGAAGATGGGTAAGGGATGCCATTCAGGCTGAGGAATTGTGTGCCTGGCCACCAGAAATATAAACAGCTGATGGTTCTCAGCTAAAAACTTGAGTGCCACAGATCTCTAGAGCTCTCTCTGTGCTCACCTTTCTCCTCACTGGTACCCTTCTCTGTGCTGGCTAGCCACCTCTTTGAATTCCCAGCTCCATCTCTTCAATTTAGGGAGGTCATAAGGGGGTTCTATTTTCTGTCACATGGTATGAACACTACAAGAAGTAAGTTAGGCAGCTATATAGCTCACCTCATTTGTTCCCCATCTCTTATGTATCCATGTTGAGTAATCAAAAAGAAGGCAAATATGGAGAAAGGGGGAACAAAATAAAACAGAAGAGACAAATTGAAAACAAATGTCAAAATAGACCATCTCAGTAATCTCGTTATATGTAAACTAGTGGCCTGGTGCACGAAATTCATGCATGGGTAGGGTGTCCCTCAGCCTGGCCTGAACCCTCTCTAATCTGGGACCTCTCGGGGGATGTATGACTGTCTAGGCTCAATCTCATAGGCAATTGCAATACTAGCTAATATAAAACAATATTGAATGTCAATTGTAAATTAAAAATGACATTCTTCTTGCAATCCAAGACTGCTGGCTCCTAACTGCTCACCTTCCTGCCTGCCTGATCGCCCCTAACCACTCTGCCTGCTGACCTGATTGCCCCCAACTGCTCCCCTCTTCTGGTCTGATAAGCCCTAACTGCCTCCCTCCCCATCAGCCTGGTTGCCCCCAACTGCCCCCCCCCACTGGCCTGCTCAGCCCCAACTGCCCCCACTGCCAGCCTTCTCGCCCCCAACTGCCCCCTCTGACAGCCTGCCCACCCCTAACCACCTCTGCCTCAGCCCCACCACCATGGCTTTGTCTGGAAGGACATCCAGGAGGTCTTCTGGTCTAATTAGCAGATTAGCCTTTTATTTGCACAAACTAAACAGTTCAATTATTTTTTTACTTCTATACATACTATAAATTCTACAGTACATTTTTATTATTTTTGCTTTAAAGCTTTATTTTTTAGAAGGTTTAGATAATACAAAAAATAACTCATACATTTACCTATGCAGTTTCAACTTCTAGATATCTTCATTCTTTTTTGTACATCCAGATTGGCATCTGGTGTCATTTTTCTTCTGCCTGAAGGACTTCCCTGAACATTTCTGGTGGTTCAGGTCTACTGGATTTCTTACATTTTGAAAGTATGATTTCACATTTGAAAGATGTTTTTATTGTATACAGAATTTCTTTTTCATTTTTAATTTACAATTGATATTCAATATTGTTTTATATTAACCTCAGATATAAAACATGGCAGTTAGATAATTATATCATTTACAAAGTGATCCCCCAATAATTCAAGTACCCACCTAGCATCATCCATGATTATTGAATTATTACTATCTTCCCTATACTAAACTTTATCTCCTGGTAACTATTTTTTAACTACCAATTTGTACTCCTTAATCCCTTCATTTTGTTACTCAGCTTCCCCACCCAAATCCCATATGAGAACGCTGGGTTTGTTCTCTGTATCTATGAGTCTGTTTATGTTTTGTTTATTAATTTTGTTCTAATTTTGCTCAACATAATATCTCGTAAGACCATTCATATTGATGCAAGTGGTAAGATTTTATCATTTTTATCACTAAGTGATATTCCATTGTATATATGTATCACCTACTTTTCCTTTTCATTAATTTATTAGGGTGACACTGGTTAACAAAATATATGTTTCAGGTGCATAATTCCACTACATATCACCTGTACACTATATTGTGTGTTCACCACCCAAGTCAAGTCTCTTCCATCACCATTTATCCCCCTTATACTCTCCTCACCTCCTTCTATCACGCCTGCCCTCCAACGATCACCACACTGGTGCCCATATCCATGAGTTTTTTAACATTTTTTTCTTTTTTGCTCAGGCCCTCCAACCACAGCTCCAACAATTATCAGCCTTTTCTCTATTAATGAATGCCTCTATTTTGCTTGTTAGTTATACAATACACAAGAATAAATTCAAAATGGATTAAATATTAGACTGGAAACCATTTCAGTGAGGAAGGGAGAGGGAGAGAAATATAGAAATATCAATGATGAGAGAGAACCATTGATTGGCTGCCTCCCACACAACTCCCACTGGGGATCTAGTCCACAACCCAGGCATGTACCCTGACTGGAAATCAAACCACAAGGCAACTTCCTGGTTCATAGGTTAACATTCGGTCACTGGGGCATGCCAGCTCTGCCTGCACCTTCATAGACTCTGCCTTTTCAATAAAGGAAATCTCAAGTAATCTATTGTTCTATATCCAAGCTCTTTAGTAACTTGATTATAGCTTTTCCTTCAATTTCTCAATCCTAATGTTTTAGACCCACTTCTTTGTCATAATACAGAACTCTCAGACAGTAAATTCTACCCTGGACTCATTTTGATTTGGAACCCTGAAACTTTGTCTACAGTACCGCCATTTTTTAATTCATGAATTAGGGTTCTACTGTATCCTAGGTGGCTCTCGTCTGAAACCCAGACATGGTTACCCATCTGACTATTGCCAGATATACCTCTGCCATGCTCCCTTTACCAGTAAGAATCCCTGGCAGTTTATGTTAATTTAGAAAAAAAACCTGTTAATGCACTCTATTTTTCCTACAAGAATAGTTACCTATCCATGATGTTTTACTCACCTTAGATTATTAAACACTAGAGGCCCAGTGCATTAAATTCATGCACGGGGCGGGGAGGGGATGTCTCTCAGCCCAGCCTGCACCCTCTCCAATCTGGGACTCATCCAGGAATGTCCGACTGCCTGTTTAGGCCCAATCCAGGACTTCACGGGCAGTCAGACATCCTTCTCACAATCCAGGACTGCTGGCTCCAAACTGCTCACCTGCCTGCCTCCCTGATTGCCCCTAACCGCTTCTGCCTGCCAGCCTGATCACCTGCTAACCACTACCCTGCCAGCCTAATTGACCTCTAACTGCTCCCCTTCCAGCCTGTTTGCCCCCAACTTCCCTCCACTGCCAGCCTGGTCACCCCTAACTGCCTTTCTCTGCAGGCTTGATAGTCCCCAACTGCTCTTCCTTGCAGGCCTGGAACCTCTCAATGGCCCTCCCCTGCTGGCCATCTTGTGGTGGCCATCTTGTGTCCACATGGGGGCAGGATCTTTGACCACATGGGTTGGAATGATGGTCAATCTGTGTATTACTCTTTTATTAGGTAGGATAGAGGCCTGGTACATGGGTGGAGGCTAGCTGGTTTGCCCTGAAGGGTGTCCCAGATCAGGGTGGGGGTTCCCTTGGGGCATGAGGTGGCCTGGGCGAGGGACCTATGGTGGTTTGCAGGCTGGCCACACACCCCAGCAACCCAAGAGAAGGCTCTGGGATCTGGGATTAATTTATGTTCTACAATTGAAACTTTGTAGCCTGGAGTGGAGTCAAGCCTTCTGCTCACTCCATGGTGACAGCCATTTCTGTTTAAATTCTATAATTGACAATCAGTTGCAGGGCATCCAGCAGCTGCTGCAGGCCAAGAAGCCGGACGCCGAGAAGGTGTCCGAGGCCCACAAGCGAAAGAACTGGAGACTGAAGCAGGCCAAAGAAGAGGCTCAGGCTGAAATTGAACAATAGCGCCTGTAGAGGGAGAAGGATTTCAAGGTCAAGGAAGCTGCGGCTCTGGGATCCCACAGCAGTTGCAGCAGTGAAATGGAGAAAGAGACCCAGGAAAAGATGAGCATTCTTCAGACCTACTTCAGGCAGAACAGGGATGAAGTCCTGGACAATCTCTTGGCCTTTGTCTGTGACATCCGGCCAGAAATCCATGAAAACTACCGCATAAGTGCATAGGGAAGAAGAAAGAAGTACCTGTCTATGGGTTTGCATTTTATATGCTTCCATGGAATATGAAGCTTTTGCAAAGCTTGAGTCAGAATCTTGTGAAAAGGCATTAAATTATTTCTGTGTACTGTATAAGTAGGTCCTTTTGCTTTGGGGAGAACAGCAAATCTAGTTTCTTTACAAACTTAGAGTTTATCCAAAGGTTTCATTTTTTTTACCTCATATTTCTTAGAAACCTAAGTATATTTTGTCTTTTTCTACGCCTTTTAATTCAAGTAACATATAAATATATAAAACAATACTGTTCCTTTCTTAGACATGGTAAGAAACACTTTTTTTAAGAAAGAAAAGGATTAAATTAATTTTTTCCCTTAAGCTTTCTTGAAGGTCAGGAGCTTTGTGCATGAAAAAGTAGTAAATAGTTGTTTGTACTAGTGGTCCTTTCTGGCAGAGGGTTAGAACAATGAACAGTGGTATAATTTTTTGGGCTGCTTTTAGTACTAATCCAAATTACTAGATGTTAGAATTCAAGAACTTGTTACATGTTGTTATGTGGTGTATTGATAATCATTTAAAAGTAAAGACTTTGTCGTGCAAATAAATAAATAAATAAATAAATTCTATAATTGAAACTTGATAGCTCAGAGTGGAGGTCTAAGCGCTAGGGCTACAGAAGCTTGGCTTCCTCCATCACTCCAGCAACCCTAGCCTCTGCTCTTTCCAGCTCCGTGGCTGCTGCCATTTCTGTTGGAATATATCTTCTATAACTGAAACTTTGTAGCATTGAGTGGAGGCCTAGGCCGGCAATGGCAGGAGGAAAGCTTGGCTTCCTCCATTGGCAGGGAAACCCAAACCTCCCTCCTGCTCTCAGTGGCCACAGCCATCTTGGTTGGGGTTTATTTGAATAATTTGCTCCTGATTCACTGATGGGCATGGCTTTGGGCATGGCCTGATCAGAAGTACAGTCAATTTGCATATTACTCTTTTATTAGATAGGATTATATAGTAGTATATTCTCAGTAGATAGAATATAGGGATCCAAAAACTAAGGCATGGGAGCAGGAGTGGCCCTATTTATCATAGTTTGTAATCACATGAAGAATTTATATTTTTCATTCCTAAAATTATAACATCTGTTGGCCTGGAAATCCTGGCTCATATAGAGAGAATACTTTCACCATTGGACATTGAAAGACTCCCATTTAAGCTCTAGATACTGCCCAATTACTTCCAGTGCTTCTTTGTCAAAATTTTTAAATGTTTGTCAAAAGAGCAAGACTCTTCATACCAAGAAACTAATTAACAAGTAAAGAACTTATCTTTCCTAAGGGGGATAATTAAACATAATAACCAGAAGGTAGGATTTCTGAATATAAGGAAGAAAAAATTTACTTGATATCCAGGTAATCCATTTGGAATATCTCTTGATATTTATCTACCCAATCATGATAGTGAATGGACAAGCATACCAGCCATGGTCTGAGAAAGGTGTGGTCACGAGAAGCTCACACCTCTTAGGAATGAAAATCTATTTCACTTACCAAGTTAGACGCCTAGATAACCAGATGTGCTAAGAGTGAGAGAACCTAGAATGGGTTTTTTGAAAAAAAAGACAATGAGGATTAGTAGTGGACTCATAACCAGCTGCCGCAGCATGGGCTATAGTTTGTCTCATTAACTTTCACCAATATTGTGACCTGCCCCCAGGAGCAGACTTCAAACAGGAGAACATACCAAAGGAGAGATTATAGAACTAAGAAAGAGAAGAATGCCATTACAGTAAAACTGGGAAATTACATTTCTATAAAACAGCCACAACATCCAGGAAGGTATGACTAGAACCTATCTAATATTGCAATTTTCCTAGAAAAGAGACCAATCCAATCCTACAGAAGCTGCTCCTGACATATTGTATGAAGCAAGTGGATGTCACAGTACAAGTGTGTATGGTAATTGACATTGTGGTACTTTGTCTAGATCCCATCTTTCACTCATTCTCTTAGATGCTAGTCACTGATGGTTTTCAACTGGCTGGCTAAGTTTTTCTCTTAAAATTGCTTTTAGCTGAAAAGAGCAACTTGCCCCAAATCACATCCCTTTTCAGAAATAGCCTATATCCAAAAACTGGTCAGTGCAAGTGTATGAAAACCTAGCTCCCTTTCTGACATTGGCATTTGTCAGTCTTGTGATTGCTTCTTTCTTATTCCCCTTTCTCTTGCCAGCACAATGTTAAAAAGCCAGAATATGCCATGGCTTAATTGCACAGTTTGTGAATATATGTATATGTACATGTACACTTACACACATACATACAGAGAGAGAAAGAGAGAGAGAGAGAGAGAAACACACACACACACACACACACACACACACACACACACACACACACACACACACACACACATAAAGCAAAGTAGGAAGGTAGAATTGGGAGCCTCTCAGTGGCCTCCACATTTATCCTAGGGCTTAATTAACTTGGTTTCAATTTTTCTCATTTAAAAATGCAACCCCCAACTATCCTCAAGTAAGTCAATACTAGAAACTACATTATGAGATTCATCTGTGAATTTCTTTAGAAAAATGAACTGGATGACCTGTTGAGGTTTTTTTCCATGTTTCATTTCTCTGAATTCAGGCATTGAAAGCTAACCAACAAAGAAAGCCAGGAACATAAGTCATCTGGGGTTGTTAAAACATGAGGTTAAGCTTTGAAAATACTGTTCAAGAACTGTACTCTTTCCTCAGTTAATAGAGGAGATTTTTATGATGTTTGCCTAGAAACACTCTGACTCCTTTACTTTGGAGGGAGCAATACACAAAATTTGTCTCTATCCATTCCATCTAAGGATAATAACCACTGCCTTTGACCACAGCCTTATAATAAAGTAGGAAAATAATCTGCATACATTTGGATACCTACTTTTAAACATTCTTAGAGAGAGAGAATTTTTCTTTTTGCATAGTCTTGGAAAGATTCTTAAAGGATAATGATTTTTTTATTATAAAGTTGTTCTAAGAAAACCCTAATTGCTATGACTTAATATGAGGAGTGAATTAAATCTCAAACATGAAAGTATTCCAAAGAAGACATTGTAGAGCTAAGAAAGAGGAGATAAATTTTCACTAAACTGCTAAATACATTTCTATAAAACAGCACAGTATCCAGGAAAAAGTGACTAGACATGGGCAAGAAAAAACATTTATCTTTTTTGAAAACATTTTTGTGGTGTTCAGTACTAAGTAACCAAGATCCCTCATTTTAAATCCAACTATCAATGTGACAAAATAACAAGGGTCAGAAACTCAAAATGATTGTTAAAGATTAAACACCTTCAATTCTTTGCTGCTTTCTTTTTTTTTTTTTTTAATATATTTTATTGATTTTTTACAGAGCGAAAGGGAGAGGGATAGAAAGTCAGACATCGATCACCTGCCTCTTGCACGCCCCCTACTGGGGATGTGCCCGCAGCCAAGGTACATGCCCTTGCCGGAATCGAACCTGGGTCCCTTCAGTCCACAGTCCGACGCTCTATCCACTGAGCCAAACCGGTCTCGGCTCTTTGCTGCTTTCTGATTACATGCATGTGTTGTAAATCTTCCTTATTTTAGAATTTCCTAAATTTTTTGCTTCCAAGACCTTGAGTTAAAATGCTCTTGGTTAAGCATCATCCTAGGAACCAGGAGCTCATGGTTCAATTCCTGATCAGGGCACATGCCCAGGTTGGGGGCTCAGTCCCCAGTAGGGGGCATGCAGGAGACAGCCAATCAATGTTTCTCTTTCATCACTGATGTTTCTCCCTCTCCTTAATCAATAAAAATATACTTTTATAAATAAATAAATAAATAAATAAATAAATAAATAAATAAATAAATAAAGTGCTCTTAAAATCATGTGGACACACTCAGAATTCAGATGTTAAAAATATAATTAGAAAATGAAATCTAGGTCATAGAAGCTTTAGTGTTGTGTGTTCTTCCCTCCCCCCCCCCCCCCGCCCCCGAAATAAACTTTTATGGCTTAGTAGATTAAAAGGGAATTCACATTAAAAGAGGTTACCTTTTATATTAGGTAGGATATATCCACTGTTGTTTAATACCAGTTTATAAAAGCACTATTTAATGATGTTGCCATGTATTTAACATTTGACAAATATTTATCAAGTACCTATTCTATACCATACAATATGGCCACACAGTAGCAGATGATCGTTCAGTTTGCACTTAATACTCTAGTGTTAGGAAGTTCTCTGTGTCACATATTTCTTAGTTCATTTGGATAACTAATTGTTAGGATAGAAGCTTTTCATATATTGAATCAATTTAAACATTTAGCCTTAATTCTTGTCTCTAGAAAAAAAAATACGTTTGATTGCCTTACTTCTCTTCTTTTAAAACTTCCACATTTGTTATGTTGCTCAGACATCTTCACACACCCAAGTGTTTCACCCCTCTCTCTCTCTCTCTCTCTCTGCAATCAAAAACACAAATTTTATTTATTTATAAAATAAACTCTTTTCTTTTTTGTGTGCATGGTAGCCTGGTATATCAGCCATGGTCTGAGCATGATGACCAGGAGCTCACAACTCTCAGTATTATACACTTAAAGAAATTTTTAAGAGGGTAGATCTTATGTTAAGTGAACTTAACAGAATAAAATTTTTTTAATTAAAAAATAAAATGCATAGTTTTGCTGTCTTAGAATCATGAAAAATGGAACCTATGGAATTGGGTCATTTTTTTTGGGGGGGGGGGTTGTTGCAGAGAAGACGGAAGTAAAATTCTTTATTGACAGAATCAATCAAACATTCATGGCCACCAGGACCCAACACAGTAAACTGCGACATTCACATTATCCCTATTTAAATGTGATTCCTCTTGGTTCCTTCAATTTTGTACAATGATTACAGAGCAGTTGACAAATATTTATCAAGTACCTATTCTATACCATACAATATGGCCACACAGTAGTAGATGATCGTTCAGTTTGCACTTAATACTCTAGTGTTAGGAAGTTCTCTGTGTCACATATTTCTTAGTTCATTTGGATAACTAATTGTTAGGATAGAATTGTGGGTTAGGAAACCACCTCACCCACATCATCCCTGTCCACTCAGTTTTTAGAGACAAACAGCTTACTCCAAATTTATAAAAAGATTGGCTAAAAGACAAAAAATAATAACCAACTAAAATAAGTTGTCAGGCCTAATCAAGAATGGCTTTAGTATTACTAATTCTCTTCTTTGAACATTTTACTTGGGTATATTATTAGAGCTACTAGCTCAGAGTTCCCACCAACTGCATCAAATTGTTTGTAGGCTTTTGATTCAAGCTCTCTAAGAGTATTCTGAGTATATTTTTTAAAAAAAACAACACTGTCAAGATAATGTACACAATATTTTTTAATGTCTATGTTTTCGGTTCTCTGGTACAAGATATTCTGCAGCTGGGTGCTTCCAGGCTTCAACCAAATAGCATGAATAGTAGGGAACAAGAACTTTCCTTCTGTGAGATATACACAGAAGCTTTTGTTTTCACTATATTCTTTGGAGTGTAGAGTAGCATAATCATCTCTAATTGGAAAAAGAACCCAAGTATATCAAGTAGTGACTTTAAATCTTCTTTTTAATCAGAGAACAACTGCATGAGACCTATTGCTCATCCAAACAGTCTACCTGTCTTTTGCTGCACCATAGCTTTATATTCTTCTCTGGTGGGACAAGTGTAGCTATCCCTCCCATAAATATCTAGGCCTTGTCCCTGATGGAGTTCCAAGAGCTGGCACATAAAAAGCTTAACTGCATCTAGGTGATCAAGAGTTAAGACTTTCTCTAGGTCAAGAAAATATATATAATTGGCAGGATTGATGACAGACAGAATCCCATAGATGCTGTATGCCATGGGAAAGCCACATTGGAGTTTCAAGTTGTGTTTGATATCATCGATGAGCAAACTGACACTATGTAACAGTTCTGTCACTTCAATGATAATCTGAAGTTTGTCATCTGGAACTTTTAGCCAATGGTTAAATGCCTTTGGAAGTTTGGTTCTCATTTGCTTACCTGGTATTTGAAGCAAGTACTTTTAGAGTTCTAGAAGAATTCTTTGGACTTTTTCTTGCATCCTCTCCATTGTTGTTGAGTTTCAAAGATGGTGGTTCAGCGATGAGATCTCAGCTTCTGTGCCACCGGTCCAAGAGTCTGGAGTTGGATCATTTCTTAAAAGAAAATTTCAATTTGTTTCTGGATTTCTCATGAGGGGAATTTGTCTGTAAATTGTTGCTGAATTATTGTGTTTGTGGGGATAAGGAGGAGGTTTCGTACTTCACTGTCTTGTTTATGTCACCTTCCTCCATGCATCATTTTCTAAATATATTCTAGTTCTTCAACATCTGTCCTGTGGACTCCAACACATTATCGCCTATACTGTCCTTGTGAGCACATTTTATCATCTAAGTATATCTTATTCCTTTTTAGTAAAAGGCGAAAGATTTATGCGGTCTGAAGAGAAACCAGAGAATTCTTATTCCTTTTTAAATGTCATCTTGTTGAATTCCATAGTTGAGATAATTTTGTTATTTATTTTGCTCTTTCTAGAAGATGTGACTCATCTGAAAATTTAATGAGAATGTCTTCACCTACGCCTTTGAATAAAATATGTTGAACAAGAGGGATTAGAAACAAACTCATCGGGAGAAAAGAGCCAAAAGGGGCTGAGTGAGGAGCACTAAAAAAAGAGTGCTTGGCATTTAAATTCACTTCAAAGCTGACTGTATCACCACTGTAGTGCATGCATCTCCACTAGTCTATCCTGCTATGTTGGAGATCTCAACGCATATTTAGGAAGCCAACAAGCTTATTACATGTGTTATCCAGGAGCAGTAACTTGGCCCTGTTTGCTTTATTCCCTTATCATTCAAAATGCCTAACTGAGTTAGCAGGTGCTACATAATGATTAGCTAAAATTAATCCAGTGTAACCCAGTGTACCAGGCCAAGAGGACAGAAGGCAAACATAGTTCATCAAAAATTTTACAATGAATCAGATGAAAGTATCCTGGATGAAGTGATATTTAGAGGATTCCCAGGCCAGGCCATCCTCATTCCTCCCCACTCCAGAACTTTCTGTCCATGTTAGGCGGCTACTAACAAGAGCCTTGGCATAGAAAGTCCCAAGACCAGGGCAGTCTGAGACAGAACTGTGACAAAGAAGGAAAATACTGTCTTCAGGATCCACACTTTTCCCTTCCAGTTTCTCTTTTTCTATCTACTCCCTCCCCACTGCTAGTGGAAACAGGTTTGCCTTTGTCATTCCAAGGAGATGTCTGCATTTTCAAAATAGAATTTGGAGAGGACTATGTTGACCAAAAAAATTAGTCTCAAATGGTGACCCTAAAGGAAGCAAGATAAGCTGCTGAAACAAGATGTTCGGGGCATGGCTCCAAGAGTATCTTTCAAATCACATTATAAAGTAGCAACACTGTCTGACAACAAGGAAAGAGGCTCTTCTTTGCCACAGGTTTGTCAAACTATGAATCAAGTGTGAAGGAAAAGAGGCCCACAACCTCATGCCAGAAAGATTCTCTCCATGAAAAGGAAGCTAAAGATTATCTGAATTCCTGGGAATGACTAGTTTCTAGAGGCCCTACATGCTCCCAGTATCTATAAGAAGTCAAGCTTGGTTTGAAGAAAAAGCATGCTAGACCTAACCTCTAGAATGTCAGGTGTGTGTGTGTGTGTGTGTGTGTGTGTGTGTGTGTGTGTGTGTGTGTGTGTAATGAGAGAAAGGAGTGGCAAGCTCATTGCAGATAATCCTTCTCTGACCCAGCTCAATGCAAACCCAATTCAAGATCTTCTCCACAGAAGCTCTGCACTTACTACTGCCCTAGGAACCCTGGGTGGATGGTATTAACTTTCTGTTTTTATAAATGGGTTTATTATAAATGCTTTCACATACATACCATGTTTCCACTTGTACTAACAGGATCAATGGGTTGTAGGGAAAGCAAACATTATCATTCATAATCAAGAGATGTAAAAGCTGGATGTTAGCAAGGTTAAAGTCCTGAGTACGATAACCAGCACTGGAACTCAGTTTTCAATACCTGAATATCCTCTTATCCACTATAGGTAAGAAGTTCAGGAGTCTTTTTGCAAAGACTAAACTAGGATTGGAGAATGTTTGCAAACTGACCAAATTTTGAACAGCTTAGAAGAGTGAGGATCCAACCCATTAGGAAAAGATGTTGAATATGAGAAACTCCTTTGAAGTCATCTTTCGCTTTCTGATAAGACTTCGTTGGGAATCATAAAGCCGTATGTTTGAAATCAGTCTAAAAAGCATTTTTAAGTGAAAGAGAGTTGGTCTGCTGTCTTGGAACAAACTAGATCTCTTGGACCAAGTCAAATAATTCCATTTTAGTTTTGCAAGAGGAAGAAATAGGCCTTTGCTTCAAAAAATATTTAGTGTTTTTTCCCCTTTGCACTCAGTGACCTGGAAGATGAAAAGAAGGCTTCAAGCCAAACCGAAATATGTCCATGGTTTTTCACAAGCTGAACTGGGTTTGCAAATGTTGCTGTTAGAGAGCTTCAAAGTCATAATCCAAGTCTGTGTTCCTGGCTGGTACACACATACCTTACAATTTTAAACAATGACATGATTTATTTCCTTCACATTAAAAACAAACATATGACTTGCAGAGACTAAATATGATCTTGACGAGATTAACTAGGTATTTTTATTTAGATGTTCAGATTCTAAAGCTAGCCTTACGTATACTACAGTATTCATATTTATAAGTCACTGGTTTTCCAAGATCTTTTTTGAAAGACCACTTCATGGTATAGTTTATCTACCAAAAACACTTTCCCAGCTTTGCTAACCCTGTGCTTTCAAAGAGAATTGACAAAATGCCTCTTTTCTGGCTTCAACTATCAAATGAAATGTAAAATAAGTCAAAAGATGGGTGGATGCCTTGAAGTGAAGGCTGCTGGATGTTCCCCACTTAGTGGCAACATTGCTTTGTTTCTGCAACCCAACATTGGCCAGTGTTTTACTGGACATGTGACTCTTTAGGAAGGGTGAGTTGGAAAGCTTATTCTTTCTGAGAGGGCATGAAATGTAAGTCACTTTCACCCCACCTGTACTCTCTAAGCTTCCTTCTCCCTGTCTTTTTGTGTCCGGATATCTAGAAACAAAAAGCCAAAAATTAGAAGAGTATCCCTCTCCTTTGTTTGACTTCTCATGCCATAATCTCACATGACCCACCCCTTAGAAAGCTCAGATGTATGTGTCCCTTAAACAAGAATGGCTATCTTTATCCTGGTTCATTTTGTGGCTCTATTTTTTAGCCAGCATATGGGTTCTGATGATCAGGGGCACTCTGTCTAGAGTAGAATAAATATGAAAAGGAAGGGAACGTAAAACGGAGCTATATAACCAATGAGAAGTTTGGTTTGGAGCAGGGATGTATGTGTAACATTCAAGTACAAACATGTAATGGTATAACATGAGAGTAAGGAAAAAGACATATATGTTATCCTAAGGGTGGGACTATGAACAAAGGCTAAAAAGCACAGGGAAAATTTGTTTCAATGAACACAAAATCTGAGAGACAAGTTCAAATTTGAAAAGGGCTGTGGAGTAGCTTTTCATCATGAGAGTTCTTTAAACCTAGAAAAAACATTGCCTGACAGGGACAAAGAAAAGGGGATCCCTGGAGTGGATTGTCAGACCAGATGAAACTTCAAACCTTAATAGTCTATGTTTGTATATCTATGCTCAAAGGAGGGAGATATAAGAAGCCAGTACTTAAATCCAAAACACCAGCTATTAGCCCCCCTTTCATTCCAAAAGGGGAGAAGATTATCTATAACTAAGGGCCCGGTGCACGAAATTCGTGCACCGGGGGTGAATGGTCTCTCAACCCAACCTGCCCCCTCTCACATACTGGGAGCCCTCAGGGGATGTCCAACTGATGGCTCACCCCCACCATGGCCCTGCTCAGCTCAGCCCTGGCTGCCTGCGATCACCCGGCCCTGGGGGCTGGGCGCATGCTGCCATTTCTGCTCACAGCGCCCAGGGACTGGGTGCTCGCCGCCACCACCTTTTCATTTCCACCCCCGGGGCTCAGCACTCGTGCCACTTGGCCCCACCCCCGCTCCTGATTGGGTGGTAGCATAGCCAATCAGGAGAGAAGGTATGGTCAAATTTGCATGTTTCTCTTTTATTATATAGGGTAATAAAAGTACAATATGCTAATTAGACTGGGCAGCTGAATGACCTTCTGGACATCATTCCAGATATCCATCCAGATGAAGCCACAGCAGCGGGGCCTGAGGCAGAGGTGGTTAGGGTCGGTCAGGCAGGCAGGCAAGTGGTTAGGGGCAATTAGGCAGGCAGGCAGAGACAGTTAGGGGCAATCTGGAGGCAGGCTACTTGTTAGAGGCTATCAGGAAGGCAGGCAGGTCAGCATTTAGGAGCCAGCAGTCCTTGATTGTGAGAGGTATGTCCTGGATTGCGAAAGGGTGCAGGCTGGGTTGAGGAACCATACCTCCTCTCTTGTACAAATTTTGCACACTGGGCCTCTAATACAGTATAAAACGCAAACAAAAAAAACCACAAAACACAAAACAAAACAAAAAAAAACAGGCTGAATAAACTGACAAACAGAATAGCATGACAGGATAGGCAACTAAGTGTCTGATTATAATTGATCTATTAGATTGGTGAACAGTCACAAAATTAAATTAAGTAAATATTTGACATTTTAGGCTCAAAACTTGGCTCTTCACTAACATGGACAGAAAACGTATTTAAGGTGATGTTATTTGGAGCTTGGATTTTACTTTTTGAACAACTGATATAATTCTTTAGTTCTCATTCTAACCATAGGCCTCGGTTGTGAATTAAATGTGTCAAATGCAGGTAATAGTAAAGAACTTCACAAGGAAGGAAGAAAAGAAAGAATTACTATTATTTTCTAAGTGGCTCATGCCTTATCATCTCAAATATAATTAAACTAATATAAACATGTATTACACATTTTATTTTGCTATGATCCATATGATATAGTATAAATAAATGATGTGGGGCTTTAAACAGTAGACAGTAGATGTGGGTTTTATACCTTCTCCTAACACATACTAGTTTTGTGTTACTTAACAATGTCACTTAGCCTATTTGACCCACAGTTTCCCTCAATTAGAAAATAAAGTTAATATCTGTTCTACCTACCTGGTGGATTATTATGGGGATTAAGTTTAAAAATGAGAAATTTTGAACTGCTAAGTGCTTATTTAACATGTAAGGAGGGAAAACATACATAAAAAGAATTCTTGACTCAGGTTAGATATTTTTATCTACACTATTCATACTTCTATATATAGAACTTGTAAAAATATACCTTAGTCAACCACTTTTTAGCAAATCACAAGTCACTTTTTAAAAAAAAACAGTTATAGAGGGAACCTAATATAAGGTGATAGGAAAAGATTTGACTTTGGGAGGTGGGCACATGGTGCAATATACAGATCTTGTAACATAGAAACCCACACCTAAAATTTGTATGTTCATGTTGACCAATGTCATCCCAGTCAATTTAATAATAAATAATTATATCAATAATTTTTAAAGTAGGAGCTTCCTATAAGCTACTAGTATACACAGAAATGTAATAATATACTAATTTATATACATCTGTGTTTTCCTATAACTTAATACTTCTAACCTAAATCTGAAAATGGAAGATTCTTCATTATATAAAGAACCAACTCAAGGGAAAATCCTAAAATAAGTTTGGTTTGCTACAATGTCTCTCATTTCTCTGTTGTTTGACCTTCCTTCCACCACTACCCCTTCCTTCTGGGTAAAAGGGTGACCCTATGTCAGCCTTTCTAACCCATACCCCAACCCAAAATCTCCCCTTAAAAAGAAATCTACAGTCAGTCCTGTGTACCCTAATCCATGAAAGTCAATGTTTAATCCTTTCCACAGACAACTACCTTTCAGATTTATCCCCAGATACAGTGCCAGCCTAGCCCCCATTTCACTTAAGGAAGATGAGGTATAAGTGAGCAAATAGAAATGTCATATGCTTAGTTGACCACTTCCCTGCCCTACCCTAGTTGGCTCTAGAACCTCATAATTCAAATCTCTAAGAGAACTTTGTTAATGATATTTTTCCATTAATTTTTAAGGATAATGGAAGAGAGAGGGAAAGACAGAGAGAAAAATATCATCGTGAGAGAAACACATTAATTGGTTGCCTCCTGCACAAGCCCTGACCAGGGCCCTGCAACCAAGGTACATGCCTTTGACTGGAATTGAACCGGGAACCCTTCAGGTCCACAGGCCGACACTCTTATCACTGAGCTAAACTAGCTAGAGCTCTAAGAGAATCTTACTAAGCTGTTCTACTAGGCCAATATGAGAACAACATTAACCTGAACCTTTGGTGTGACTAGCTGTTTTCCTGGTGATTAATCACAAAATGTCAATGTTTATGTAACTACAGTCAAAATCCAGAGGTACCGGCTTGACCAAAACTTTCCTTCTCAATATTACAGTGCAGTTCTGTGTGAGTACACAATTTACTAGTACATGAATGTAAGACTGTGTGGTTATATTAAGCTGGCCAGAAAATTATGTTTTCCTTGACAGCAATTACGGTTTTACCTAAGATCTTCCAGCCTGAAACAATATTTAAAGGTGCATTTTTTAAATTAAGGGAAAAAAATACTGTTAATTAAGCAATGAACTGTATACCAAGTCCAGAAAACCTGTTACATCTCAGTTAAAATGCTCTACATTTGAACAATAATGAGGTGTTTATCAATTAACAGTTTTATAAATAACCATATTAAATATACATTGAACTTACAAAACATCTATTTGTAAAATGTATAGATATTTTCTTCTATAAGAGAAAAATAATAGTCCTTACAACATTCATAATTGCTAAAAAAAAAAGGGGGGGGGGAATGTGAACAATAATAACATGTTGAGGAGTTGCAACATAAAAATTATATAATTTAGACATGACTGGGTGGTTAAGTTAGTTGGAACAGCATTCTATACATCGATAAGGTTTTGGGTTCAATTCCTGGTCAGGCCACATAACTAGGTTGTGGATTTGATTCCCAGATAGGGCACATATGGAAGTCAACTGATCAATGTTTCTCTCTCCTTCTCCCTCTCTCCTGCTCTCTTTCCCTTTCTCTCTCTAATATCAATAAAAACATATCCTCAAGTGAGGATATTTTTAAAAATTATATCACTTAATATTAAAAAGAAACCTAAAGGACCTTCTATCTGATACTTAAATCTCTTTTCCCTTTACCCTAAGTTCTTTGCTAAGCAGTTAACTGACTAAGTAAAACTGAAAACATAGATCCATTGGTCAGGAAACTATTGTGCATATAGATGATTTTGACTGACTTGATCTGATGATTAGCCTATACTGATAAGCACAATAAAGATATCAATTTGGATTTAGCCAACTTCCTCCTAAATAATAATCCTATATAATAAAAAGCTAATATGCTAATTCAATTGAACAGCAGAAAGACCATCCGGACTACTCTGGTTGAAACCGTGGCTGTGAAGGCTGGCCAAAGCTGTGAGGAGCTATGAGGGACAGCCAAGGCTAGAGGCTGCAAGGGGGTATGAGGGCCAGCTGAGGCATCTGGGGCTGCAAGGGCCAAGCCCCTTGCACAAATTTTGTGCATTGGGCCTCTAGTCATGGTAATAAAAACTAAAGTAGTAATTGCTATTCATTTAGACTCCTTGTGTAACAGAATCTATCCTAAACACTTTACAAAATTGTCTTTCAGTCCTAAAAATAACCACCTGGGATAGAGAGTATTAACTCCATTTTTCAAAAGAGTAAGCTGAGACTCAGAGAGAGTAAATAGTATGCTTAGTATTACCAAATCCAAAAGAGTAGACTCAGGAGTGAAGCCCACAACTGCCTGTCTCTAAAACACTGTGTTTGTTGATCATGCATAGATTAAAAAGAGATAATACCACTGGCTGGTCAAGAGATGTTAAAACTGCATCTAGAATCCATCTAGCCTGAATCAGGGAATCACAAACCCTACACATCAGGGTTTGTGAACTTAACAAACATGTCAAGGTCAGAGAAATATGCTGACTCTGAAAGGAGCCACTAGATACTATAATTTTATCTGGACAAGAATCAAATATAGTAAAATATTCTAGATAGAAAAAAAAAAACAATCAGGCTTCAGGAAAATAGAATTAGAGTGCAAGGGGTCATAAACACAAGTCAGTCATGAGAGTGAGGACAAAAAGACCAAACACTCCCTTCATCCCAACAAGCAATCTGGAGAACAGGAGATAATAGAAATAGAAAGGAAGGTGCAAAGTTAGTTTAGTTAATTTATCAGTAAACTGGGAGGAATGATAATACTCTTATCACAATAGATAGGGGGAATTAAGTGATATTAAACATTTATGGTCCGATATGTTTATATCTGGCATACATAGAAAGTTTTCAATAAATGTTGGTGGTAGTTTTGTTAGTCTAGAGCAGTGGTCCTCCACCTTCCTAATGCCACGACCCTTTAATACAGTTTCTCAGGTTGTGGTGACCCCCAACCATAAAATTATTTTCATTGCTACTTCATAAATGTAATTTTGCTACTGTTATGAATCGTAACGTAAAGATCTGTGTTTTCCAATGGTCTTAGGCAACCCTGCTAGTGATCCACAGGTTGAGAACCAATGCTGTAGAGTCTAAGTGGTCAGCAAACTCATCAGTCAACAGATCCAAATATCAACAGTACAGGATTGAAATTTCTTTTGAGACCTAAATTTGTTAAATGTTAACTATATAGGTAGGTACATTGTTATTAACTTAATTAGGGTATGTGGTATTTTGTGGAAGAGCCACACTCAAGGGGCCAAAGTGCCTCATGTGGCTCGCTGCCGTTTGCTGACCACTGGTCTAGCAAATATAGTTCAGGATCCAATATAGTTCAGTTTAGTCCAATTGTTTATTGC
Source organism: Antrozous pallidus (assembly GCA_027563665.1). Taxonomy (NCBI): domain Eukaryota; kingdom Metazoa; phylum Chordata; class Mammalia; order Chiroptera; family Vespertilionidae; genus Antrozous; species Antrozous pallidus. Next base: position 92,903,038 of record CM050513.1, read on the forward strand.
CTGGGAGTCAGAGACCTGGTTTAAATCTCTTGTTTGCTTTGTACTAACTGAGTGATGTTGGACAAGACACATTGGCTATCTGAATAGCAATGTGCTCATCAGAGAATTGGGGACTATAATATCACAAATGATTAGGAGGATTCAGTAAAAATATATTAGAAGATGCTTAGCATAGTCTTTGGCAGCATAAATTTATTCACACACACACACACACACACACACACACACACACACACAAAATTTATTCAACAAGAATCTATTGAGGGCTTGTTTCGGTGACAGCCACTGTTATAAGTACAAGTGATAGAGTAGTGAACAAAAGATATGGTTTCTGCCCTCAGGAAGATTACACTCTAAAATGCTATTTAAGTATTGGTTTTATCTGAACTTCAAATTCATAACACTTTATATCAGAATTAGAATTCATGACATCATTAACATCATGAATATGCATAAATGTAAGGTCCTAAAGTTGACTTTGGTACATTTGTTTCAATTTACAGGTGAGAGGGGAGGAACCAAGATAGCAGCATAGGTAAATACCTATACTGCTGCCCTGCACAACAATTTCAAAACTATAACTAAAAGACAAAACAGACATCATCCAGAACCACTGGAAAGCTGGCTGAGTGGAAATTCCACAAATAGAAGGAAAGATAAAAGGACACTGAGACTCAGAGGAGCTGCGGAGATGCGTGGAGACAGCTTTGGAGATGCGCGCAAGCAAGAAGGGTGGGCGGCTGAATACCAGGCTGGTTTTCCCAAACAGGGAGGGAGACAAAGGTGTCCCACTGCACTGATTTCCAGTTCTGGGCGAGTCTCGGGAAACCCAGACTCATACGGGGTGAAACTGGACTGTAAGGAGGAAGCACGTTGATGCTCGGGAGCTGCAGAGGTGCACGAGCTCGCGGAGAAGCCACGGGGCTGGCTCTCATTTGGGAGGAAAAAAACACTGGACTACATTGTTTCCCAGTTCCAGGTGAGACTTTGAGTGTCCAGACTCATTTGGGAAGAAACTGGATGGTCTGGCAGTGGGCAGAGCTCGGGGGCAGCTTTCTCTCAGAGATACATGCAGCCATTGCCACAGGGCACGGAGATTCAGGTGCCGGTTAGGACTGGGCTGATGGGAAACCAAGGCTGACTGCTCAGCCCAGAGACTCTGCCCTATCCAAGCTGAGCACAGAAGCTCTTCCAGCTTAAAGATAGCTGATTCTCACAGCCAATTGGCCAGGAGGTCAACCCCTTCCAGTGATACTAACAACAATCTAGGCTTAACTACAAGACTGTGCAGCTCATAAAAAGGTGCACCAAGAGTGTCCACCTCAGGTAACTGGGGAGGCTGAGCCACTGTCCCCTAAAGGACACCTACCACACAAAGCTACTCGACCAACTCAGGGAAGCAGCAAAAATGTGAAGACAATGAAACAAATCACATTTGAAAGAAATTGAGGGGGGAAAAAAACACGACTAGACATGGAGTTCAAAACCACAGTTATAAAGTTTTTCAAGAGGTCCCTAGAAAAGGCCAATAAATTTAATGAGACCCTGGAGGATATGAAAAAGGACCAACTAGAAATTAAGCATACACTGATTGAAATAAAAAATATTACAAGAGACATAAAAGCAGACTAGAGGGCCACAAGAATCAAGTCAAAGATTTGAAATAGAAAGAAGCAAAAACCACTCAGCTGGAAAAACAAGAAGCAAAAAGAATCCAAAAAATTGAAGATAGTGTAAGGAGCCTCTGGAACAACCTCAAGCATACCAAAATTCGAATTATGGGGGTGCCAGAAAAAGAGAGAGAACAAGATAATGAAAACCTACTTGAAGAAATAGTGACCAAAAATTTCCCCCACCTGGTGAAAGTTCAGGAAGCTCACAGAACCCCAAACAAAAGGAATCCAAAGAGGACCACACCAAGATAGATCATAATTAAAATGCCAAGAGCAAAAGACAAAGAGAGAATATTAAAAGCAGCAAGAGAAAAACAGTTAGTTACCCATAAGGGAGCACCCATACGATTGTCAGCTGATTTCTCAACAGAAACTATGCAGGCCAGATGGGAATGGCAAGAAATATTCAAAGTGATGAATAACAAGAACCTATAACCAGGATTACTCTACCTAGCACGGCTATCATTCAGAATTGAAGGTCAGATAAAGTGCTTCGCAGATAAGAAAAAGTTAAAGGAATTCATCACCACCAAACCAGTATTATATGAAATGCTGAAAGGTATTCTTTAAGAAGAAGAGGAAGAAGAAAAAGGTAAAGATAAAAATTATGAACAACAAATGCACATCTATCAATAAGTGAATCTAAAAATCAAGTGAATAAAAAATCTGATGAACAGAATAAACTGGTGCATATAATAGAATCAGGAACATAGAAATGGAATGGGCTGACAATTCTTGGGGGAAAGGGGTGTGGAAGGTGTAGGAAGAGATTGGACAAAAATCATACACCTATGAATGAGGACAGTGGAAGGGAGGTAAGGGTAGAGGGTGGGATGGGTACTGGGTGGAGGGGAACTATGGTGGGGGTGGGAAAGAGGAACATTGTAATAATCTGAACTATAAAGATTTATTAAATTTAAAAATAATAATAATAATAATTTACAGGTGCATAGGACTGGTGATATCTGACAATAAAAAATTCATGTGGAAATGACTGATTATTTCTAACAGGAGTAAAATTAGTGAGTCAAAAAATGGTATAATTTCTTAAAGAATCTGCTTCCTCTTAGTTTTGCATCAGTGGAAGGAGAATGTTCAGAACAAAAGAAGCTTTTACTCCCATTGATTACAGGCATGTGTAGTGTCCTGTTGCCACATTCACAAGGAGGAAGATGGCCAGGATGATAGAGCATCTGAGGAATAGTTAAGTCAGAATGTTGGGTCAGTGGATAGAGCATTGGCTCGTAGACTAAAGGGTCCCAGGTTCAATTCTGGTCAAGGGCACATACCTCGGTTTCAGGTTTGATCCTTGGTGTCCAGGAGACAACCAATGGATGTGTCTCTCTCACTTGGATGTTTCTATCTTTCTGTCTCTCCCCCTCCCTTCCACTCTCTTTTTTTTTTAAATCAATGTAGCCCAGCCAGAATGCCTCAGTAGTTGAGTGTTGACCTACGAAGCACAGCTCAATTTCTGGTCAGAGCATATGCACAGGTTTCCCAGTAGTGGGTATGCAGGAGGCAGTTGATCGATGATTTTCTCTTATCATTAATGTTTCTATATAACTCTCTCCTTTCCTCTCTGAAATCAATAAAAAAATATTTTTTCAATGCATGAGTGATTAGCTACTCCCTTGCCTGGTACACTCAATCATTCTGATCCACTGAAGTGTTGAGATGGTTAGAGAGTTATTTTGGGTCTCCTGCTGCCTATTATGTACCCAAAACTACGGACAGACTCAGCCATAGTTCTTGGACCTATGTCTTGCATGTGGGTCTCTAATCCTCTTCTGAACCCTAGGAATTCTGTCCAGCCCAGGCCCCTTCTGCCTTCTCTTTCTGCTTTACATTTTCTAGTCATCAGTCTTCCATCCATTGCTTCATCCTCAAAGACACTATTGTCCCAGTCAGAGCAGGCACATATATTGGCAAAGAAAAAAGTGGGTAAGTTTATAGCATCTTAATAAAACATTGTCTCAGTAAATTTTTTAAAGTTATCTTTTTGTTCATTTGTTTCTTTTCTTTTCTGTTACTTTTCTTCTTTCCTTCCTTTCTTTGCTTCCTTTTTTCTTCCTTTCTTATTTACTTTTTTATTTGTTTGTTTTTTTATTTTTCCATGCTCCTTGAAATAAATGAACTTGAATAAATGACTATAAGTTTGTTGGAAATGTCAGCTCTTCTAATTCTCATTTCTAATGAAAATGTTAACTTCCTGGGGTGGTGGAGAACACTCAATTACTGAAAGTTTGAAAACATTCATTCATTCATTCAACAAGATATACTGAGTTCCAACCATAGTGTGGGGACCTTAAAGGAAAGCACTCCTGCACATCTTCTTACTCTCAATACTGTGCTACAACTTCACCATTCTGGTTTTCTACACTTCAAGCAATTCCACAAGAGCTGGATGTCCTACAATTTAACTCAATCCACCTGAAGTCTCTACCTGGAGACAGTGTCTGACCAAACAGGATAAGAGTCAGTCTTATTAGACTGAGTCCCCCCACTTCAGATGCTAATCAGACCTCTAGGTTATTTATTACCTATGCCTCTAACTAACTGGCTATATAAATCAGAGGTTCCTGCAACCCCTTCTTTGGGTTTGGTTAATTTGCTGGAGTGGCTCACACAACTCAGAGAAGTATTTTGCTTACATTTACCAGTTTATCATTAAAGATAAAAGTAAGCAGCCAGACAAAAAGCTATGTAGATCAGGGTCCATAGGGTCCTGAATGCAGGAGCTCCTGTAATGAGATGTGGATGTGTACTCCAACCCAGAAGCTCTCCAAACTTCGTCCTGGTGGAGAGTATGGAGGTTTCATTACACTGGCATGATTGATTAAACCATTGGCCATTGGTGATGGATTCAACCTCCAGCCTCTCTACCCTCCCTGGATGTGGTGGGACTGAAAGTTCCAATCCTCTAATCCTGGCTGGTTTCCCAGGTAACCATCTTTAGGGGCATCCAAATGTCACCACATTAACATAAACTCAGGTCTGGTTGAAAGAGGCTTGTTTCAAATAACAAAAGACATCCAACTCACCTTAATGGCTCTGATGCTATTTGAGGAACTAGGAACAAAAGATGCCCCTATAGTTTTTATCACTCAGGAAATTACACAGTTTTAAGAGTTTTGTGTCAGGAACCATGGATAAGACCAAATATATACTCACAGAAACACACACAGCAGACGTTGCTCGTCTAGAATGTTGAGGAGGAGTTTCACAGAGGGTGGAAGATGAGGAAAGCTAAGTGCTTTCCCAATGCTAAGGCTCCATGCTTAGAAAGAAAGAAAGGAAAGGAGGAGTAACATGTTTCAGATCGAAGCAATGGATGCAAAATGCCTCCTATCTGAGAATGAAACAGCATCGCTTCTGTGATTTCCCCACTGAAACTGCACAACCTGAATCTAATTATCAGGAAATAATAGACAAACCCCAATTATTCTATAAAATCACCAGTCGATAATTTCCACAAATGTCAAGATCAAAAAGCAAAGTAACTCCTGAGGAAATGTTCCAATTTAAAGAGTAAAGAGACGTGACAACTAAATGCAAATCGTGATCCCAGAAAAGAGCTATAAAGGACAATACAGGAACAGTTGCTGACATTTGCATATGGATTATGGATCTGACAATAGTATTGTATAGATGTTAAATTTTTGATATTGGTGATTGCATTGTGGTTGTGTAAGAACATGTCTTTGTTTTTAGAAAATAAATCCTCAGGAATAGAAGGGTAAAGGTATGAAGGATAGCGGCATATGTCTCCTCCCCTTCTTCCCCCCAAAAAATCCCAAATGTGCCAATTTGACAGAGATTATTTTGAGTTGAAGGGCAAACAAGACCCAGGACTCTCACTTCTTCCTTAATTGCCTAAGATAATTTAGATGGGGAACCTGTCTAGAAAGAGCTATTACCATAAATAGCATTTTTATCTGAAAGACTTACCTGCATGGCAGGACAAACATCTAATTACCAAACATTTTCTCTTCTTCCTGTGAATTGCTGTTCTCCCCCTTGAAAATCCCAATCTCTATCCCATTCCTTAGTTCAGGATGATATATAAGCCTCAGTTGCCTAACTGTCTTTGGGCTTCTCATTTTTATGGAGCTTCTGTATATACAAAATTAAATTTGGTTTCTTCTGTTAATCTGTCTTATATCAATTTCATTATTAAGCCAGCTAAAAAAACCTAAAACAGAAAGAAAAAATTTTCCACCCTACTGATAGGTATCCCCCCCCCCCCCCCCCCGGCGGACGGAGTTATGTAATTGACAGAGACATTGAGCCACCAATCAATCACATACCCGAGTGCCCTGTGTCCCACCCCTTCCCATTCTGCCCTGGGCCCAACCCCTGCCTGTTCCTGCCCTTAAAATATGTCTCAGTGCGCCACGTGGCACCTTTTCTCCCAGACTGTTCTCCCAGGCAGTCCGGGAGGAGGTCCTGCTGGGTCCCCTCTTTTCCCCTTCCCCTGGCCCCAGTCACAGGGTGCAGCTTCCCCGGCTCCATTCCCCCCGAGCCTATGAACCCGCCCGGAGACCCCCAATAAAGCCAGATTAATTCGTTCACTCATTCGGACTCCCTGTCTGCAGTTTCTCTCACGGCGGCATAGAACCTTACACCTATCAGTGTTAAATTATTAAATGGGAAGTCATTGCACTAAAATGATTCTACTGCCTACAAAAGCAAATCAAATTTAAGCCTGTAAAGACCTTTAAGAAATCAAAACCTAAGGCAACCAGTCACAATCGGCCAACTAGGCTTTCTTTATTTTTTTTAAATTGATTTTAGAGAGGAAGGGAGACGAAGAGAGAGATACAAACATCAATGATAAGAGAGAATCATTGATCAGCTGCCGTCTGCATGCCCCCTGGGGATCAAGCCTGCAATCTGAGCATGTGCCCTGACCAGGAATGGAAATGTGATGTCTTGGTTCATAGGCTGATGTTCAACCATTCAGACATGCCAGCCAGGCTAAGCTTTTTTTAAAATAAAGCAAATGTTTAATCTACAGTCCATCAAATACAGTTGACCCTTGAACAACACGAATTTGAACTGCATGGATCCACTTACATGCAGATTTTTTCAATAAGTATATTAGAAAAATTTTTGGAGACTTTCTTAATACCATGAAGCAATCATATCAGTTATGCGAGGCTACCACAAAGCAACCCTATTGCTGCTTCTTCATTATCATTGCATGAATTTGATGAATATCAATTCACTGCTCAATTTGAATTGATTTTTGTTCAAATAAACTCTTAAAGTGCCTCCATTTATCTTTTATCAAGGGGCTTGGTGTCTGAAACTTACTGTCAAGTGGCTTAGAAAAAAAGAATGTCGGGAAAGTATACTAGTAAGCAATCAATGAATGTGGATAGTGCTATATGAAGTTCCTTGGATATATGTATGTTCCTTGTACTGAAGCTTGCAATGTTTTTGTAAGTTTAAAATATTATCCTAATAAAAAGTTATGTATATATATAAAAGGTTAATATGCAAAGTGTCCCTGAGGAAGTTCAACCAGGAGACCAGGAGTTTGATTGCTGGCTACTATGTGCACTGACCATGGGTGGCGGGGGGAAAGCAGGGGGGGGGGGGGGGTTACAGAGCAAAGTGAGGCCCCAGCCGGCAACCAGAAGGCCCTGATCACTAGCTAGGCCTAATAAATTCATAATTCTTTACCCTTTTTGGCCTCCTGGGTTCCTCCTTCAGCGACCCTAGACAGCATTGACAGACCTGGAGAGTATTATGCTAAGTGAAATAAGCCAGTAAGACAAAGACAAGTGTGACATGATCTCACGTATATGTGGTATCTAATGACAAAATAAACTGATGAACAAAGTAGCTTCCGAGTCATAGAAGCATGGAATAGACTGATGAATCTCAGAGGAAATGGGGAGAAGGGGCACCAAAGAATTTATATGCATATATGCATAACCCATGGACATAGGCAATAGTGCGGTAAAGACCTGAAGGTGGGGCCAGGGTGGAGAGGCTCAATGGGGAAAAGGGGGAACACCTCTAATATTTTCAACAATAAAGATAAGTTTTAAGACAAAAGAAAACTAGAAATTGGACCAAGATGTCTTTCTCAAGAGCCCACATTCTATTCACTAATCAATCTGCTTTTGAGACAATGTAGTTCAGAGATGTGTAGATATTTTACAAAGTATTTCAATTTCCTTGTCAACACAGCCCTGCAATATTGGTGTTATCATCCTCACTTTTGCATACAAAGAAAATGAGATGGAGAACTAATATGATTTGTTCAAATTCACAAAAGCTAGAAAGTCATGGAGCAAAATGTCAACACGGTCTGTCCCTTTTACCCATCAAGACAGCATAAATATATTTTGAAGAATTTGGTATAATCAACAAAATAATAAACCCCTAAGCTAATATTAAATGATCTTATGAGAACTTTAATAAAATAGTCCTCGAGGCAAAATATGGCTTTTTAATGGTTCTAAACATTGTCAGAAAACTCTCCTTTTTTCATTTTAATTTAAAAATGTATGCACTCACACACTAGGCCTGTGGCTTTTTCCTAGCCCGGTTTATTGTTGGTATTCTCTCTCTTTCCTCCAACCCTCTCTTCGCCTCTTTGTCCCCCCATTTCCTTTCCCTTTCTTCCTTTCTCTCCTTGTACAAAAAGGTCACAAAGTTTCCTGCTGCCCCCTGGTGGTTTCATCCTGGAAATGGCAGCCATGTTAGTTAAATCTTTATACACAATAATAAAATGACACTTTAAATCCTTTAAAGTTTTTTAAGACAGTGGGCCCAAGGAGTGAGAGGAAACTGACAAGTTATCACTGACAAGTTCTTTAACCTCGCAAGGCGTGGACAAATGCACTAGTGAAGTGAAAGTTAAAACATTTCCTTTTCACAGTTCCTGTGAAAAGTCATGAAACACAATGCACTCTTAGTAACAGGTAATTATTATTTACTTTTAACAACTCTATAAAGTTGAGTAAACTGAGGCTCAGCACAGCTTACTGACTTTTTAAATTTAACTCAGCCAGCAAATTATAGAATAAGGCCCATAATCCAAGTTTTTCTACTCTAATTCTAATTCTTTTCATACCTCAGTATCTCAGTGACAGTTGATAAAGGGAAATGTTAAAAAAATTTAAAGTCTTAAAGGAATGTTTTCATACACTCTTGCGTTTTCCATTAAGTCCAAAAAACATACATTTCATTGGTCAGTGATCCATCTCTAGAAAGTGTCTTAAAATTGCAGAAAGCACACAAAGATTTGTGTCCAAAACATATCCACAAATCATTACTTATCATAGAACTAAGTTGAAATAAACTTTGGTTAAAAAAAATGTTTGTATTTATTGAACAGTTGCTGTTTTAAGAGTTATAAATACATCAACGCATTCAATGAAGTAGGGAGTATTATTATCTCCACTTAGCAGATGGGGGACCTGAGGAACAGAGAGGTTAAGGGCCTTGCCCATGGGCAAACATTAGGGAGTAGTAGAGCCAGGAATTGAACTGAGATATTTCTCAAGAGTCCATGTCCTACTCACTAATCAATCTGCTTCTGAAACAGTATCATCCATGGATCCACCCCATATTCAATTGCATGGTAGCACTTATGGTGGAATATTGTGCAACCATAAAAATTAGATTTTCAATAAGTATTAAATTATATGGGAATATGCTTACATTAAAATATTAAGGGGAAAAACTATGCAAAATGGAAACTATATTATATCAGTCATAGAATGTGTGTGTGTATGTGTGTGTGTGTGTGTGTATGCCTCCCCAAAGCCAAATCTAAATAATACCTTTCTCCAAGCTATGAGTTATGGCTAATTCTGTTTTCTAGATAGCCTGAACTTTTGTAATGAGACAGAACTACTGTGATCATTAAAACATTTAGATTTAAAAATATTTTAGGGTAGCCCTGCCAGGGTAATTCAGTTGGTTAGAGTGTCCCAATATGCCAAGGTTGCAGGTTTGATCCTGGTCAGAGCACATACAAGAATCATCCCATGAATGCATAAATAAGTGGAACAACAAATTCATGTCTCTCTCTCTCTCTCTCTCAAATCAATAAATAAATTAATTAAGGGTACTTTAAGAAATACCAGAATTTCCAAGAACAGAATTAAGTCTCCCTTTGCAGTAAAATAATGAATCAGGAAGTGTGAATGGAAAAGATTTGCATGAAAAACAAAGATTGGGAATAGAGGAAGGGTGTTCAGACCAGAAAGGGAAGCGCCTAGGAGAGACTGTTTATTAGGACACCAGTACTGGGTTAACTCAGCACTGGAGCCTGCTTTTGGTTGGTGTCAGCTGTTCAGAGGCTGTCTTCTGACAGTCATTAGGATTCACTACAGATGGAAGTGGAATGGATGGAAGATCTGATGCCTTCCCTGATAGGAAGACCTATGACCCCAACTGGTATAATTTCCGATTTGGAGATTTTCAAAGGTGCCGTGGAAAAACAGCAAAGACAGCCCTCTTTGGCACAGTAACCCTAAAAGGTTAGCTGCTTTTTGATAGTCCCCTCTGGGCAGGGCCTATCAGCAGCACCAGATAGAGTGGACATATGCCCATCTTGAGGAGGCATCGTCCCAACCACCTACAAGAGCCAATCATATCACTCCCAGTGAAAGCCTGCGGCTCAGGATCATAACAACAACTTGGCCCCAAACACTGTACTGTGTGTGCCTTCTGCCTCCCTGAGCAAGTTGAGGTTGAGCTGCAGAGCCTGACCTTCAACATGCCTTTCGAATTCCTCTGCATACAGATTAGATAAGGGTTGGGTTTTGTGTTGTTGTGTGGTTTTTCCCTTCATTGGAAACTGCCAATTACTTTAGAACTGCTTGTTAAGTGCACAAGTCAGATAGTTCAGTTTTGCAACTCGAAGTTGGCGTTGATCTCTCCCCTCGGAAAAACTGCTAGTTGGTGGTGGTCAAGAGAAGCCTTGACATAAACATTAACAAGGAAGGTTCTTGCTGAGACTCGCATAGAAAAGCCCAGAGGAAAAAAGAAAAGCCCAAAGGGAAAATTGGGAGAACTCATTTCAGCATGAAGCTGCAAGATGGAAGAAGTACATTTAACTCGAACAAATGCTGTCCCTTGACCAACAGATGTGGGAAGATTTTACTCCCAATAACTGCAGCTCCTGCGACAGGAATCTGGCTCCTCCGAGCACAGCTTCCTCTCCTGCTGCTGTTTGCTGGCCTGCAGAGACCCACGGTGAGTTCCCAGGTCGAGCACAATGGAGAAGGTGGTCTCTGTCTATTAAAGCTCCAATAGAGTTCTCCTGGTGACCTTTAGGCACCGTGGGATCTGATTTCATTCAGACACGGTAAGTTTTGCTGGTGAAGTGTGGAAAACAATTATTTGAAATTGTGAAATTCTTTAGTTTATAAACCTAACATGGACGTTAGAGGTATATGGCATTATTTTCTGGATTCTCCACAAAACTTAAGTAAAATTGCTTTCATAGGACAAATAATGCAAAATTAACAAAGTCTATGTGCCTTTTGACTGTATCGTATGGATCAACTCAAAAGAAGTATTATAATTTATTTATTTTTAAGAAGTATTATAATTTAAAGTTCCACCTAAGGAAAAACAACCTAATATTAAAAAATAACAGACTACATATTTAACATCTAGTAATACAATGAAATTTTAGAGTTTATCATAAGAAAGTTTTGACAAAATGTGGTATTATTGATTTGTTGTTGTTTTGGCTTAAATAGATTCTCTAGATTTACTTGTAAAGTTGCTATAAAAAATTATTGGTTGAAATTATTTAAGCAGTCTTAACATTTTTTTTCTAATTTATAACAATTAGATGGCTTAACATAAATAACAGTAAAAATACCAAATGGTATGTTTTTTTTCATTTCAGTCACAAATATTTGATATTGACTGGATGGAATTGTATCTCTTAATATATTCCTTAATGAGTACAGTTCATTAGAAAAGCACCATTCCTTTGTCAAGCAGGAGAGATCTTGGTATTTAGATCTTTAAAATATGGTTCTACGTGATAGGCTAATGGCATTTAGTGAACTTGTATTCGAACTATAATCTTAGTTTAATGTGCACTAAGTATCAATAAGTAATATTCAATTGGATCCCCATTAGAAAATGTGTTTTGCCGAAACCGGTTTGGCTCAGTGGATAGAGCGGTGGCCTGCCGACTGAAAGGTCCCAAGTTCAATTCTGGTCAAGGGCATGTACCTAGGCTGCGGGCATATCCCCAGTAGGGGGTGTGCAAGAGGCACCTGATCGATGTTTCTCTCTCATTGATGTTTCTGACTTTCTATCCCTCTCCCTTCCTCTCTGTGAAAAATCAATAAAAAATATATATATTTTTTAAGTATTTTGCCCACTTCTTATTTCCAATAGGAGGAATTTTGCTAGGCACACTCCCAACCACTGTCCACTCTTTACTCACTCCACTACGGGAGGTGGGAAAATTTACTTGATTGGTAACATAAGGAAGGAAAATTGGGTATGCTGAGTTTGACTCTGCCTTTCTTCCTCTGGGAGCTAGCCTGATGGCAAAGGCCAGGAGTTCTGTGTTTCTCCATGAAAGGAATCACACCTGGGTAGGCTGCAATTCAGCACTACCTACAGTTGCATGGGCAAGCCTGCCTCATTTTGGGGTTTATATCTAACAAGCCCACTCACCATCAGATCTAAAGATGTGAGCCCCAACATGACATGATTCATAAATGCTAATGATATTTTAGCCTTCATATTTGCTCCTTTCCTCTCTCTCTCTCGCTCTCTCTCTCTCTCTCTCTCTCTCTCTCTCTCCCCCCCTCTTTCTCTCTTTCTGTCAGAGCCTAGATAGGGGAGAGGGCTATAATTTACTGGGAATCCCCTGGAGGGCCCAACTTTATTCATCACTTAAGTCTTTTATTAAATAAACTTCAAAGGCTTAATATAGCTTTAGGTATTTATAAAAGAGGTAGTTCTTTAAGCACCCATGAGGAAATGTGAAGGAGGTCAGTAGATGAAATAGAAACTAAAACTAAACTTTAAGCTTATTAATTCTTTTCTTCACCATACCCAATGTGCAAAAATAAAAAATACCATGATTTTGGTGATACAAACAAGATCACTTCCTCCATGGGGAGATACGCATTTTTGAGCTTTTAGTGATATGTATCGAAACAAATTCAATCTCTAACACAGGCCACTGATATAGGAAGAACAGGAGCAGTGTAATGATTATAAGTGAAACTTACTTCAGCAAATACTGGTTTTGAGAAGATGGTCTTATAGAGTACAGAAAATATGCTATCAGATTCATCATCTGATTGGAAAAATTATAATCAAGATTTTTCTTTTCTTATAGGCTGCAATTAAAATCAACTTTGACTTGGCACCATATTCCTTTGATGATCAATACCAAGGCTGCAGCCAACAGGTCATGGAGGAGCTAAGTAAAGGGGATTATGTCACAGAAGAACTAGAAGCCCAGACAAATTATTACAAGGCCTGGAATAATGCCCACTTAACCTGGCTAAACCGAGACAAAACTCTGCCTAAGAACATGACGATCACACATGCTGTGGCCATCTTGGTTTACACATTGAACAACAATGTGCGCTCTGACTTCACTAGAGCCATGGCCAGCGCTGCCAGGTCTCCATGGCAGTATAAACATTCATTCCATTTCAAATACCTACATTACTACCTGACCTCAGCAATACAGCTGCTGAGGAAAGAGATTGCCATGAAGAATGACTCTCTGTGCTACCAAGTGCATCATGAGGCCAATTTCTACTTGAAAGCCTACATAGGTGCCACTCTTCGATTTGGCCAATTCCTGTCCACCCACCTCCTAAGAAAAGAGGCACAGGAGTCTGGGAACCAAACTCTATTTACCATATTTACCTGCCTGGGTGCACCTGTACAAGACTTCTCTCTCAGGGAGGAGGTTCTGGTCCCTCCCTATGAATTGTTTGAAGTTGTAAATATGAGCTACCACCCAAGAGGAAATTGGTTGCAATTGAGGTCAACTGGAAACCTGAGCACATATAACTGTCAGCTGCTACAAGGTATTATTATTGATTTAAATTGCATTCACTCTTATCAGGATCACAGGCTATTATTCTTTTAAAGGCCAAGAACAGATAAATTGGCCTTCTATAATGACAGAACTGACAGATTAGAGGGGGAGTAAAGTCTGATTTATTGGTTTCTCCTCTCTTCTTTCTCCTTGACTACCTCTAGGAAAATACATTTCTGCAATGGCACTAATATAGGGGCATTCTAGATGAGAGAGGAAACCTCTACTGGAAAAGGTAGTCCATAAAATATAACATCTTTACCTTCTCCCTCAAACTCTCTTTTTCGTTATGATCATTTCATAAATAAGTAGTGTTACAAGTAAAGCAGGAGGCATGACTCATTCATTCACTCTTATTTATTAGGTATCTTCTATGTTCCAAGAACTGGCTTTTGGGACCCTGAGCAATATAAAAGGAATAAAGCAGAACTACTATACTAGGAATATTTCAAGTCCAATGAGAAATGGAAGTATGAACAAATATCTACACACAAAAGTGCAAAGTAATACACCCAATGTTTAAGCAATGACTGTAGTTGTTCACTGTAGGAAGCTATTCATTCTCTCTGGGGAAAGGGGAGAAGACTTCATAGTAGAGGACCATGAGGAATGGGAGTTTTCATTGAGAGAAGAAGGGAAGAGTCATTTTAAGCACAAAACAGCATATACTAAATCACAGAGATTTAAAATAGCCTAGTGACTTCAGGAAATCTCCAAAATTCTGGACAGCTACAGTGTATGATGTGCAGGACATAGAAAAGGATTGGGAATAGAAAGACAATACTAGAGTGAGTGGATCAGGAGAGTTCTGAAGGAGACCAACTATAAAAGCTTATGTATTCCATGCCCAGGACTTTTGAACTGCATGCTGTATGTATGTAATGAGAAGACACTAAAAGTTTTTAAGGAATGGAGGGAGCATCATTTAGATCAATACTTTAGCAAGAGCTCTGATGATACTGGGGGAAATGAATTGAAGCAGGAGAAATTAGAGATAGCACAATGCCAAATATATACATATTGTTAAGCTCCTTTTTTAGAAAAACACATGGTTGATTCCATTTTTATCTTTGTATGTTGCCAGCCATAGTCAATTCACAGACTATAGCCATTCACAGTCACATTCAATTCAGTCAATAGTTATGTAGCAAACACTGTGCCCTATTTGATTTAGAGGGCAAGGGAATGTTCTTATCCATATGCACAGTTGTTTACTCTTTTAAAAAAAAACATATCCTTATTATTGAAAGTATTACAAATGTCCCCCTTCTCCCCAATGAACCTGCCTTCAACCCACCCTCACCCCATCCCAGACCTTCACCACACTATTGTCTGTGTCCATAGGTTATGAATATATGCATTTAAATTCTTTGTTGAATCTCTCTCCACCCCTGACCTATCCATCCCTGCCTTCCCGCAGAGATTTGTTAGTCTATTTCACGCTTCCTTGTCTCTGGATCTATTTCATTCATCAGTTTATTTTGTTTATAAAATTCTACATATGAATGACATCCTGTGAGAGTTGTCTTTCTTTGACTAGCTTATTTCACTTAGCATAATATTCTCCAGGTTCTTCCATGCTGTCTTGAAGGGTAAGAGTTCCTTCTTTTTTATAGCTGCATAGTATTCCATAGTGTAAATGTACCACAACTGTTTTATCCACTCATCTACTGATGAATACTTAGACTTTTTCCAGATCTTAGCTGTTGTAAATTGTGCTACTATGAACATAGCAGTGCATATAAGTGTATCTGATGGAGTCTTAGGATATATTTCCAGAAGTAGGATTGCTGGGTCAAAAGTCAGTTCCATCTTTAATTTTTTGAGGAACTTCAATACTGTTTTCCACAGTGGCTGCACCAGACTGCATTCCCACCAGCAGTGTACTAGGGTTCCCTTTACTCCATATCTTTGCCAGCACTTGTCATTTGTTGATGGTAGCCATTCTGGAAGGTGTGAGGTGATACCTCATTGTCATTTTAATTTGCATCTCTCTGATGATTAATGATGTTGAACAATTTTTCATATGTCTTTTTGGCTATCTGTATGTCCACTTTGGAGAATTGTCTATTTAGGTCCTT
This sequence comes from Antrozous pallidus, assembly GCA_027563665.1. NCBI lineage: Eukaryota > Metazoa > Chordata > Mammalia > Chiroptera > Vespertilionidae > Antrozous > Antrozous pallidus. The sequence continues at coordinate 92,918,856 of CM050513.1, forward strand.
TGGTCATTGTTTCATTGATTTTTTTTCTTCCTTTTGCTAAGTTGCATGAATTCTTTATATATTTTGGAAATTAAACCCTTATCAGATGTATTATTGGCAAATATATTCTCCTATATAGTGGGCTCCCTTTGCATTTTGTCAAATTTTTTTGTATGCACACGTCCAGTTATACCACACCATATATTGAAGAGACTGTCTCGACTCCATTGTACTTGCCTCCTTTGTCAAATGTCAATTAGCATAATGGCTTGGGTCAGTTTCTGGGGTCTCTATTCTGTTGCATTGATCTATATATCTGTTCTTAGGCCAGTACCAGGAGGTTTTGATTTTGGTAGCTTTGTAGAATAATTTGATATCTAGTATTGTGATTTCTTTCTCAAGATTGTGATGGATATTCAGGGTCTTTTTTGGTTCCATATAAACTTTTGGAGTATTTGTTTTAGATCTATGAAATATGCTGTTGGTATTTTAATAGGAATTGCATTGAATCTATAGATTACCTTGGGTACTGTGGATATAATTAATGATGCTAATTCTACCAATCTATGAACATGGTATATTCTTCTACTTGTTTATATATCTCGGTGAACACCCCCAATCCTACTTCAAGTTCCCTATAGTCCTCTACTAGGAAGTCTTTCTCGCTTTCCCCAGAGCAAATGAATAACTTTCTGCAGGAGCAGCTACAACCATTATTTAAACATCAGGTATGTTACTTTGTACTTTTGTGTGCAGAGAAGACAGCTCCATCATCTGTTCCACTTTATCTAAGCCTCATCTGCCATTATGCTAATTAGCACAATCACTTTAGTTGAAGACAAAAAAAATGTATACACTTGGAATGGACACAACAAATATCCACCTAACTCTACTAAAAAAAAAAAAAAGGATTTTGATTGGCTTCAGAATACTTTCAGCTATTAACTGCAATGTGTTTTTCTCGACAAGCTATATCTAAGAATTTTCTTAAAGTCATTTCTGTCAACTGTTAAATAATACCTAATTATCCCAACATCCTGAAGCAGTATTGGATTGATCCATACGTGAACAATGGGAGGAGGGAAGTGATGTGTCTTCTGGTCCGGGAGCTTTTCGCTGAGATGGACTGAGATCAATGTGCTGTAGGAGAAGAAAAATAATTTTCTCTCTAGCCTTCAAGGTTCTTGGCTGAGACCCCCCCACACACACACACCATAATGAAAAGACAGATTAACAAGAAAAATAATCATTTCATACATACAGGAGCTCCATAAAAATATAAGACTCCAAGGCAGTTAGGCAATTGAAGTTTATAATGTTCCTAAGCTAAGGAAAGAAATGGGGGTCTGAGCTTCAAAAGGGAGGAAGACAATTCATAGGAAGATGAGAAGAGTAAATATTTTGGAAAGCCAATGTTTGCCCTGCCATTCAGATAAGTCTCTCTGATATAAAAGGCTATCTCTGATAGTAGCTCTCTTCCTTTACAGGAACCTCTGAATTCTTTTAGGCAGTTAAGGGGGAGGTTAAAAGTTCTTCCTGAATCTGCTGGCCTTGATTGCCTTCAGCTCAAAATAATCATTATGCCAAAGAGGCACATTTTTGGGTGACGTGTTCTGCTTCCTGATTTTCTAAGTAACTGCTTTCTCCTAGTCATCTGGACTGTGTGATTCACCTCAGCCTATAGAACTCATAGGTGGTGTTCCTATGGACAAGTACTCCAGTACTTGTATCCAATTCCACATGAAACTGGAATCATCTCAGGAGACTATTTCTTGTCCTTTTCTTTTTTTGTTTACTAGCAGAAGCCATAAGCTGTTCTATGTCCGCAAAAGTCCTTATGAGCCAGTAAATTACGCTTTCTCTCTTGTTCCCTCTTAACTTGGAAGACATGATATTTGAAAGCCAACATGAACACATTTAAAACTAGCCAGCCAGGATACTAATTCTCCCAATGAAGAGACAATAGATTAAAGAGAATTCCAATCCTTCAATGTATTTCAAAATTGGTTCTGTTAACTTGCAACTGCAGTTCTCAAGTTCAAAGAGTTCCCCTGAATCTGTTGCCTTCAGAGAGTTGAGGGGTCAATTTAGTAGCATAATAAATTTAGGGAGAGAATTTGCAAAATTCTAAACTGATAGCTTTCTCTTCTAATTCTTCTCTCCTCACATGGCCTATACTGGTTACTATAGAAACATGTTTTCGGGCCCATGGAAAGACTCAAACTATTTGGCAGGCTAGTGTATGTTAGTTATTTGCCCTTAAATGTTGCTTCTTCAGCAAAATAATCTGTGCCAAAAATCTGTAGACACACAAATACATGCTCTGTTCTGTATTACTGAATTCACAAAGGAGAGGGATTTATTTGTTAAAATGTTTAACATAGTCTAAATTCTTAAGCATGTTTATGGAAAAAATATATAGTCAATTGTAGTTGCTAGCAGTGAAAACATGGGCAAATGGCTCAGTCTGTGCCTGTTTCTTTACAATTAAAATAAAAATAATTTTTAAATAAATCCTACCTTATTTGATTCTGAGTAAACACACTTAGAATAGTATCTGGCACATGTAAGTACTCAAAATTTTTTCACGACTATTACCATTATTATTATTATTATTTATTTATTTTATTTTATTAACCTCCTGTTTCCTGCTTTCTTTTACTCTGGTCTTTAATTTTCTCAAATTAGCTTTACCTATTTTGCCATCACATTCACCTTGAAGTAGAATGTCTGTCTCAGACAACTGGATGAAAGAATGAGCATGTGATTGAATGAATGTAAGAGAGCACATGGCAGTGGAAAGAAAATAGACTTCTGGCCCTAGGTGGTTTGGCTCAGTGGATAGAGAATCAGTCTATGGACTGAAGGTCTCAAGTTCAATTCTGGCCAAGGACATATGCCTGGGTTCTGAGCTCAGTCCCCAGTGTGGGGCACGCAGAAGGCAGCCAATCAGTGATTCTCTCTTATTATTGATGTTTCTATCTCTCTCTCTCCCTCTCCCCATCCCTTCCTTTCTGAAATCAATAAAAATACTTTAATAAAAAAATAGACTTCTGAGCCAGTGAGAACTAGGCATATGTGAGTAGATATCTAAATGACGAAGTCTGAGCCTGTTCCTTCATTTATAAAATGGAGGCATTGCTTGCTTAGAGGAAACACAACCGAAAGACTCTAGGAAAGTATTGTGGATATGGAAGTGGGATAATAGTTCAATAAAGCAAATGTGTACTTTAGTAATATTTACAGTAAGAATAGAAACAAAGTGTTATTGGTGGGATTCCCACTTTGTCCCTATCTGTTACCAGTGGAAGTAGAGTCCTTGTGATGTCACAAGGAAAGAAATTTCCTGAGACTGGCATGGGAGGATGAATGATCTTTATTTCCATGGAATTAAACTCCTGGGTTTCCAATATCCCTCCATCCCACCATGGAAGAAGTTCAGTCTTGTTTTCAGCAGGGCAAGAATTAAAACACAGTTCAGTCTAGCCACTAGCTAGCTTAGCTTGTGTTCCCAGTTGCAGTCCATCACATTTGGTATCTTGACTTTCTGTGTCACAGTTTTACTCACCAAAAAATGAGGATAACACAAACAAAGAATTAATGAGGATTAAATGGGTTAATTTATAGCAAGTGCTTAAAACAAAACACAATAAATTAATCAATGTTAGCTTTCATAATGGTGATGAAGATGGTAAGTAAGATGGGAATGATGGGGATGCTGATAATAATAAAGATGGAAAATCAGGAGATTTCTACCACCAACCAACTTGGTAACTTGAAATAAATCTCTTAACCTCTTGGTACCGCTTGCATCATCTACAAAATATGTAAGCTGAGTTATGTTAATTATAAATACCTGAGAATACTTTTTTCAAAGTAGCTAACTTTAAATACTTTTATTATAAACTAAAGACCTGGTGCACAAAATTCATGCACGGGGGTGGGGGGGGTGTTCCTCAGCCCAGCCTGCACCCTCTCCAATCTGGGACCTCTCGAGGGATGTCCCAGTAGGATTGGACCTAAGCGGGCAGTGGGACATCCTTCTCACAATCCAGGACTGCTGGCTCCAAACTGCTCACCTGCCTGCCTCCCTGATTGCCCTTAACTGCTTCTGCCTGTCAGCCTGATCACCCACTAACCACTACCCTGCCAGCCTAATTAACCTCTAACTGCTCCCCTTCCAGCCTGTTTGCCCCCAACTTCCCTCCACTGCCAGCCTAGTCCCCCTAACTACCCTCCCTTGCTGGCCTAATAGCCCACAACTGCCCTCCCTTGCAGGCCTGGAACCTCCCACTGTCCTCCCCTGCTGGCCATCTTGTAATGGCCATCTTGTGTCCACATGAGGGCAGGATCTTTGACCACATGGGAGCAGCCCTCTTGTGTGTTGGAGTGATGGTCAATCTGCATATTACTCTTTTATTAGATAGGATCGAGGCCTGGTGCATGGGTGGAAGCCAGCTGGTTTGTCCTGAAAGTTGTCCCGGATCATGGTAGGGGTTCCCTTGGGGCATGGGGCAGCCTGGGCGAGGGGCTTGTGGTGGTTTGTAGGCTTACCACGCCCCCCAGCAACCCAAGCAGAGGCTCTGGGATCTGGGATTAACTTATGTTCTACAATTGAAACTTTGTAGCCTGGAGTGGAGCCAAGCCTTCTGCTAACTTCGTGGCGACAGCCATTTCTGTTTGAATTTATTTAAATTCCATAATTGAAACTTTGTAACCTAGAGTGGAGGCCTAGGTGCTAAGGCTGCAAAAGCTTGGCTTCCTTCATTGCCCGGGCAACCCTAGCATCTGCTCTCTCCAGCTCCATGGCTGCCGCCATTTCTGTTGGGATTATGTATCTTCTTTAATTGAAACTTTGTAGCATTGAGTAGAAGGCTAGGCTAGCAACAACAAGTGGAAAGCTTGGCTTCCTCCATTGCCGGGGAAACCCAAGCCTCCCTCCTGCTCTCAGTGGCGGCAGCCATCTTGATTGGGGTTTATTTGCTTCTGATTGGCTGGTGGGCATGACTTCATCGAAGGTACAGTCAATATTACTCTTTTATTAGATAGGATTATCTAAGTTAAAAAAAATCAATCAAAGAAGAAATTAGGAAGCTTTTTTTTCCAATCTCTGTTATCTAAAATATCTCTATCTCTTTTGTTTGTTTTTACAGCTTCCAGCAAAAAGTGCATCCCTGCTCCTGAGGTTATTGCTGCCCTCTCCTTTTTTATAATTGTCACCATCTCTTTAAAAAGTGGAGTATAAAGGAACTTTGTCATTTTGCTTTCCCTGAACTCTTTTCCTTTATTCCTGTATATACTTGCAGAATAACTCTGTGTCCCCCACCCTCATCAGGTAATGCAGAGCTAACTCAGCCCACTGCGTATGAGTGGGCTTGTAACTCAGTAACTTCTCCATGGATACAGAGATCGTGCTGGAGTAGAAAATGACACAATCAGAGTTCATGAGATAAATTCAGGACACTTCTTTGGCTTTGGGAATTGGATAAGGCCTTTTTTTTTTTTTTTTTTTTTTTTTGAGTAGAGATTAATTCTTCCCTGAGAATGGAGCTAACACAGTAAAGGAGGAGCTAAGAAATGAAAAAAACTGAGTTCGGATGAGAGTGGACAAGGCCCTAGATCCAAATGTTCCTCAAATTGTATACTATAGGCTTTTCATTATATAAATCAATAAATTATATTTTGCTTAAATAATTTGAATTAAATTTTTATTTCAAACAATTGGAGGTGTTATGATGAATATAAGTATACTCCCTTATTTTTTATTCAGTAGTCCTAAATAAGAACAAATCAGAAAAGCCTGAGTTAGAAAGCAAAGGACAAATTCTTCATCAAATAGAAAATCTTTGAGTCCCAGACACATAATTAAAGATTAAGTTTTCTTCAGAGATTTTTATTAGTTTTCAAGAAGAAATTAGTGTAGTCTCAGATAGGGCTACATGGAAATTTGAGAAATACAAAGGACAGATGGTAGTAAAATCCCATTCACTACCGATAGTGGGGTGCTGTATACCTGTGTCTAAACTATTTTACAAGAGTTAATATTTTGAGTCATATGGTCATTTACAGACAACTTATAGAAAACTGAATCTTAACTATTCATCGCAAATTTAAATATTTTAGGAACCATGTGGGTGAGTGTTAAGATAAAGATTTGGGAGGAAAAAGACATCTAATTACCAAGCAAATATCAATGACATATCGAGTCTGCATTATGTGTACACAATTAGGTAAAAAGGAGTATAAGTCAATGAATTTCACAGCTGGGAATGTTCTCTACCTCTTCTCTCCAGTAGTATAGAAGATGTGAGGTGATGGGGAGAGGGAGTATTACTTTACCTCTTCTCCAAAGACCCTTGTATTTGGCTAAATGGAGTGGAAGTGAGAACCAGCTTCACACCTTGGAATTTTGAAAGTCTGTGCTACTTAAAGATTTGGATAAGAAACAACTAAAGTGAAAATCAACTCATCTAGCCCCAGTAGGACTTCCTGAAGGGTCTCTGATAGAAGAGACTCAATGGAAAATTAGAGGCATAAAATCACCTGATAGAGAACTCAGCCATGTAGTATTATCATTGTTTACACTGGGATTTTGAGAATATCAGGGACAAGGGCACCTCTGTCACCTAGTTTGGATTGGCCTCTATACCCAATAAAGCAAGCATAGAATTTCCATAACGATAATTTCTACAATTCATTGTACAGAGACTTTGGCAGGTTTGTGGCTACGTAGTAAAGATCCATTCTGGGAGCATGGATCCAGGAAAGCTTTGCAGTGAGCTTTTTTTGGTAAGGCAGTGATGAAATGTGTAAGAAATAGCCTCCCGCATAGGAAATGCCAAAACAAAGGAGAAAATCAAGTCTTCCATTCATGAAAATTCAAAATAGAGATTCCTTCTAGCTGAGGCAAGAGGAGAAGCTTCAAGTAAATGGCAGCATTTGAGGGAGGTCTTGAGATATTGGCATGGGAGCAAGGGGTAAGAGAAAGGAGAAAAAAACAGGTAGGGATAGGTATGTATCAAATGCATAGAGCCCAAAATGAGTACAAATAATAAGCACTTGGAGTTTAGAGAAAAATTGGATTCCTCTTGCCTGGGGTTGTACATAGCCTATCAGAGGAGAGGCTCAGGGGAAGGGCTTCAGGTTGGTGGGAAAGAAAGCTGAGTAGAAAAAAGAATGAGATATAAGAATGATCAATGTAGCCTAGACCAGTTTGGCTCAGTGGTAGAGCGTCGGCCTTTGGACTAAAAGGTCCCGGGTTCGATTCCGGTCAAGGGCATGTACCTTGGCTGCGGGCACATCTCCGATGGGGGGTGTGCAAGAGGCAGCTGATCGATGTTTCTCTCTCATCGATGTTTCTGACTTTCTATCCCTCTCTCCTCCTCTCTGTAAAATAAAAATCAATAAAATATAAAAAAAAAAAGAATGATCAATGTATATAAAGGTCAGAAAATAGGTCTGCAAGAGTGAAGCAGTAATGTAGACTGGAAAGTTGAAGCCACCCAGTGAAGCTCAAAAGCCAGCCTAAAGCATCTGATCTCCATGAGAAATCAATTTCCTGGATAAGACAATTCTCCAAAACCAGTTACTCTTAAGAAGGCTCCCACTATCAGTAGCAGCAGCATCCCTAAAGAGCCTGTTAGAAATGTGAATTCTAGGGCCTGAACCCAAATCTACGGAATGAGCAAACCAGAAATTGGTGTTTAATAAGCCCTTCAGGCTTGTGACTTACATGATTATAATTCTTAAGGGAATAACCACATTTTTAAAAAGATAACTTAAGTCTTCCTCCTCCTGATGCTGCTACTTTACTGAATAAAGTCTCTGGAAATAAAAATGTTTATCTTGTACCAAGTAGATGTGTGGGGTTACTTAAGGAGAAATGTATATCGTTTGCATTTCCTCAGTCTCTGCCTGAGACCCAATTTCTTGAGCAAGAAGTCTGTAAAGGGGACCATTTATTTAAATTTATTAAAAGTCTGGGAGAACCAAGATGGCGGCATAGGCAAAATACCTATCTTGCCGTCATACACAGCAATTTTAATACTACAACTTAACGAAAGAACAAACACCTTCCAGAATCACCAGAAAGCTCGCCGAGTGAAAATTCCACAAATAAAAGTGAAGATAAGACACTGTGACTCGGAGGAGAGGCGGCAGACAGCGTTGAAAGATTCGCTCAGAGAGAGGTTTGGAGTGCACACCAGCGGAGAGGGTGGGCGGCTGAAAACCAGCCAGTTTTCTCGAACAGGGAGACAAAAGACGTCCCACTGGACTGATTCTCCAGCTCTGGGCAAAGTCCAGAGAACCCACTATCATACGAGGTGAAAACTGGACAGTGGGAGGGCACACCGAAGCTCGGGTGCTGCCGGGTCTGCCAACTTGTGGAGAAGGCAGCTTGTACAAACAGCTCGGCTACGTGACGGCGCAGAGAGCGCTCTGCGACTCACTCTCTCATTTGGAAAACCGTCAGACTGCTTTGTTTTATGACCCTGGGTGAGACATTGCGCATACAGACTCATTTTGGGAGAGACTGAATTCCCCGGCAGCCAGTGGAGCTCGGCAGCGGCTCGCTCTCGGATGTGCTGGCGGCCATTGCCCCCGGCACAGAGTTCCCGGGGCGGCATAGGGCGGAGCTAACGCTGTCTGCTTGGCCTGGAGACTCCGCCCATCCAACCTGAGCACAGCTGAGCTTCACAGACAATTGGCCTGGAGGTCAACCCTTCCAAGTGCTAACAACGATTTACCTGAGCTTAACTTCAGCAAGACTGTGCAACCCATATCCACCTCAGGTAACTGGGGAGGCTGAGCCACTGTCCCTAATAGAAAGTCTACCACACAAAGCTAATTGACCAACTCAGGGAAGCAGCCACCATGCAGCAACATGGAAAGAAATCAGATGTGAAAGAAATGGAGGGAAAAAAACGACTGGACATGGAATTCAAAACCACGGTTATAGGGTTTTTCAAGAGGCTCCAACAAAAGGTCGAGGCCTATAAGGAAATAAGCAAGACCACAAAGGAAATGATCAAGACCAACGTGGAAATGAATGAGTCCTACAAGGAAATGAACAAGACCCTCAAGGATATAAACGAGACTCTCAAGGATATGAAAAAGGACCAACCAGAAATTAAACATACACTGACTGAAATAAAAAATATTATAGAAAGACCTAAAAGTACTCTGGAGCACCCCAAAACCAAGTTAAAGATTTGAAATACAAAGAGGTAAAATCCACTCAGCTGAAAAAACAAGAAACCAAAAGAATCCAAAAAATTGAAGACAGTATAAGGGGCCTCTGGGACAACCTCAAGCATACCAACATCCGAATTATAGGGGTGCCAGAAAAAGAGAGAGACCAAGACAATGAAAACCTATTTGAAGAAATAGTGACTGAAAACTTCCCACACCTGGTGAAAGAAATTGACTTAGGAGTCCAAGAAGTGCACCGAACCCCAATATATCGGAACCCTAAGAGGACCACACCAAGGCACATCATAATTAAAATGCCAAGAGCAAAAGACAAAGAGAGAATATTAAAAGCAGCAAGAGAAAAACAGTTAGTTACCTATAAGGGAGCACCCATACGATTTTCAGTGGATTTCTCAACAGAAACGATGCAGGCCAGACGGGAGTGGCAAGAAATATTCAAAGTGATGAACAGCAAGAATATACAACCAAGATTACTCTATCCAGCAAAGCTATCATTCAGAATTGAAGGTCAGATGAAGTGCTTCACAGATAAGAAAAAGCTAAAGGAGTTCATCACCACCAAACCAACATTATATGAAATGCTGAAGGATATTCTTTAAGAAGAGGAAGAAGAAAAAGGTAAAAATATAAATTATGAACAACAAATACACATCTATCAACAAATGAACATATAAATCAAGTGAATTGATAGGCTGATGAATAGGATAAACTGGTGAATATAACAGAGACATGGACATAGAGAGGGAATGGACTGACAATTCTTTGGGAGAAAAGGGTTGTGGGAAGTGCAGCAAGAGACTGGACAAAAATCTTGCAACAATGGGAGAGGACAGTGGGGAGGGGGAGGTGAGGGTGGAGGGTGGGATAGGTACAGGGTGGAGGGGAGCTATAAGGGGATAAAAAGAGGAAACAATGTAATTAGTAAGCTGAACAATAAAGATTTAAAAAAAAAAGAACGGGATCTGAAAAAAATAAATAAATAAAGTGAAGAAACCTAGAAAGAAAAAAAAATAAATTAAAAAAAAGTCTGAGTCATGAAACTTTAGGAGACCAGTTTCAAAAACTTCTCTATAATTTCTGCTCTTTGTTATCTGGGATATCTTCTGAAGATAAATGGAACTTCCAATGTGCATAAATTCACATGGATTATTGAAAGAGACTACATTAAAAGGTTGCTTAGTATTTATCTCCTATAGTAATTTTATTAAGTAACACATGAACTTCTCTTTTTGTAAATACAAAAATACTCCAGCCCCATTTATTATTTTTATCTTTATAAAAAGATCTTTATAACTAGAGGCCCATGAACGAATTTCATGCAAGGGAAGAAAGATGACCCTCAGTCAGGCCTGCACCCTTTCCAATCTGGGACCCCTCAGGGGATATCTGACTGCCAGTTTATGTCGGCCTAAACTGGCAGTCAGACATCCCTCTCACAATCCAGGAACACTGGTCCTAACTATTCACCTGCCTGCCTACCTAATGCCCTCAACTGCCCTTCCCTGCTGCCATTAGCTCTTCTGAGAAATCCAGAGCAGCCCCTCTGACAGATGTCTCTCCGTTCCTATCTCTGAGCTTGATCTGCAACTTCTGTGGCAGCTGCTGATAAGGCCCTGTCTCTCTCCCCATGCTAGCCTTGCCCCTCCCACCCACCAGCCACCAGCCTTTCTGTCATAGGATCCTGTGGGCCACAGAGGAGGGACTGAGAAGTGCTCCAGGTACTTCCTGGTGACCGTTTGTTTGGTGGTTTTGGTCATTATGGACACTGGCTTTTATATATTAGACTAGTGACCTAGTGCACGAAATCCATGCACATTAAAAGAGGATTAATTATAGGAAATAATTTACTATTGCTATTTGCCCTTTCTCTATAATAAAAGTGTCAGAGATAAAAGAAAATTAGTAAAATGTATATGAAAATGTTCTTCCTGTCAGAGTCTGGGGCTCACCATGGGATCCAGAGTCAAGTCCCTACCCACCTACATTCACCTCAAAATCATCTGAGACAAAGACCTGGCTGCCTCCCCCCCCCCCCCTTGGGCTGGATCCAGACCCGGCCAGTCCCACCTTTGTCAAGCCCTCCTGGACAAGGGGTGTAACCTCAGGCCCCCTGGCCCAGTGCTAGGATGGAGGGTGTGGCCTGAGGTCCCCCAGCCCAAATCAGGGTGTGGTTGTTTCTTGAGGTCCCCTGTCAAGTCCTGCCAGGTGGAAGACACAGCCTGATATCCCCTGTCAAGCTTTTCTGGTTGGGGGGGCATGGGCTGAGGTCCCCCGTCAAGCCCCACCTGGTCGGGGGCACAGTCGGAGGTCCCCCAGCCTGACACTGGGGCGGGAGGAGAAGCCTGAGGTCCCCTAGCCCAGCACCAGGATGGGAAGCACACCTTGAGTTCCCCCATCAAGGCCTACTGGGTGAGGGGCATGTCCTCAGGTCCCCTGGCCTGGCACTGGGATGAAGAGTACTGCCTGAGGTCCCCCAGCCTGATGCCAGGGTGGGGGGAGCAGCCTGAGTTCCCCTGTCAAGCCCCACAGGGATGAGGGAGGGTGTAGCCTCAGGTTCCAGCTGATTGCTCATTAAGGCTCTTTATGGAATCTTGGCCTCAGCTGTGGGTGCAGCCATCTTTGTGACAGAGTGATGATCAATTAGCATATTCCCTCTTTATTAGATAGGATATACACTGAGTGGCCAGATTATTATGATTTCTGAACACATAATAATCTGGCCGCTCAGTGTGTGTGTGTGTGTGTGTGTGTGTGTGTGTGTGTGTGTGTCCAATCTAATAAAAGAGTAATATGCAAATTGACCATACTTTGCTATACCCACAAGCCATGCCCATAAGCCAATCAGAGCAAGTATGCAAATTAACCCAACCAAGGTGGTGGTTAATTTGCATATTCACATGCAGAAGACAGTGTAGAAGAAAGCCAAGCACTACAGAAGGGAGCAAAGCTGTGGAGAAGTCAGCAAGTGGGGCAGGAGAAAAGGGAGGGAGCAAGGCAGAGGGGACAAGAGGAAGGGAGGCAGCAGAGAAGGAAACGAGGCAGTGGAGATGGGAGTGAGCAAGACAGCTGAGATGGGAGAGATCGAGGTAGTAGAGATTGGAGCAAGGCAGCGGGGAAGAAAGGGAGCTTTTCTCAGGCTTTAGGAAGCTCTATTCTTGCAGGAACTTTCCTGCAATGGGTCTCTAATATATATATTAGAGGCCTAGTGCATGAATTTGTGCATGGGTGAGGGGAGAGGACATGGTCAGTTGGCCAGCCTGCCTGCTGGTTGAACTCCTGGTCGAGGGGACAATTTGCATATTAGCCTTTTATTATATAGGATATACACTGAGTGGCCATATTATTATGCTTTCAGAGATCATAATAATCTGGCTACTCAGTGTAGTATTCTAATATGTCTATCTGTATGTCCTGAAGTTCTCTATTTACTCTTACTTTTTAAAAAATTAATTCAATGAAAGAAAATTTCAGTCGAGTTTGGTTTGATTGAGAAATTAGGATTACTGGACTGAGTTGTCTAATGATCTGAATCAAATTAACTTATACTGAGTGGACCAGTTCTTGATTTGGTAAAATTCAAGAGAGATTTATTTTTTAAAATATATTTTTATTGATTTTTTTTTTTTTTTTTTACAGAGCGGAAGGGTGAGGGATAGAAAGTCAGAAACATCAATGAGAGAGAGATATTGATCAGCTGCCTCTTGCACGCCCCCTACTGGGGATGTGCCTGCAGCCAAGGTACATGCCCTTGCCGGAATCAAACCCAGGACCCTTCAGTCCACAGTCCGACGCTCTATCCACTGAGCCAAACCGGTCTCAGCCAAAAGAGATTTATTTAGCTAGATGCTTTCAGAGATACCAAGATGTACTAAAAATTGTCTAGTGATAAAAAGGGAAGCTGTTATAAGTATTAGAGGACTTTTCTGTCTTCTTTTTTTTATTTTTTAGTAATCATGCATTTTGTTTTGCTTTTGCTTTATGGCAATTCATTTTTTTTCCCTACTTAAGTTTTATTCAAAGAGATCATACTGTGTCCAAGGTCTCAGAGGAGGAATGAGATGAGGTATAAGATAAAACCGAGTGCACCTTTCCAATTGTTTTCTTCTTTACCTGAAAAAAAAAAAAGAGTGTAAATGAGAGTTACCCCATATCAAAGTCTTTGAGAAAAATATTAAATAAAAGTGATAGGACTGAGAGGACTATAGCTTCTCCCTAATGTTTTCTTCCTCAAGCTGGGAAGCAGCAGCAGACAAGCAGTCACTAGAGTGGTGCCCAGTGGTGAGAAAATGGCTGTGAGGCACACTGTGAGTGAGGCCAGCATCTGAAGATTATGCATCATTATTGAAATAGGCACGACTCATCTCTAACATTAAGGGGCCACACTAGCCACCATTTCCACAGGCATCTCCAGAGGACTTCCCTTGAACTACCATTATATCACAAAAGGACTCTTCATTGTTCTTGTCCCATTCATTTCCACGTGGATCCCCTCAGCTGTTGAAACATTCTGAGACACAAACTACAGCCAAGAGGAGAGAGTGAAACCCGGGACACATACAGGTTCCAAAAAAGTAGCATAGTGAGAGCAGCACCTCCCTACTCCCATTTATACGTAGATGTGTATTTTTTTTTTTTAGGGGAGAATAGCAAATTGATCAGCTCAAGATTCTCCTCAATATAAGAAACCAATTAACGGATATCTATTGAAAATGAATGAGGTTTCAGCTTTGGAGCCGAGACAAAATGCAGAATTAGTGTATTTAAATGCATGGTTTTTCCAAGCCTTCTAAACCCTGGAAATAGTCGAAATCCCCTTTACCCTCACCACTGGATATTGTGATGGTCTTATTGTTAGGGAGCAAGGAAAGAATGCCTTAGTTAAGATTCCAGTGGTAATTACAATGACAGCCTTAGCTTTGGAGCTGAGCTCTTGGCTGGGCTAAAGGAAGTGCAACTTTCAAGTGGCCATAAGTAAGGAGGTTATCTTGGTGGAAGTGACTGCACAGAATGCTAAACAGTACATAGAATACCTTCTTCCCTCTTCATCAAAAGCTCACAAGTAATTTCTTTTCCTTTCAGTTTCTCATGTTTCACCTTTTTAAAATATATATATATTATTGATTTCAGAGAGGAAGGGACAGGGAGAGAGAGATAGAAACATCAATGATGAGGGAGAATTACTGATTGGCTGCCTCCTGGATGCTGCACATTGGGGATCAAGCTCGCAACCTGGGCATGTGCCCAGATCAGGAATCCAACCCTGACCTTCTGGTTCATAGATTGATACTCAACCACTGAGCCACACCAACCAGGGTGTGTGTGGTTTTTTTTTAACAGAGTATAGAGACATTTTCTTTTTAAAGGAGAAAATACAGTTTAAATTTTAAATGAGGAAATGTTTAATTAAGAAAAATAACTTAAGCATTTTCCTTCAAAAAGAAAGTTCCAACAAATAACTAGAATTTTTAATTGCTTTTCTTATTCTCAATGAAGTTCCTATTTAGTTGTCAAGTGAAATAGGGCAATCTTGAAAGCATATATTCATTTAGAACACATGAGAGCCAAAGACTATGGTAGATAAACAGGCTTATCTAATTTTTCTTCCCTGCCACAAGTACATCTCAGACAAGTGTTATGGCAATTTCATTGTGAAATATTAGATCACCTCCAATTTTCAGTTTCTAATATAGGCTAATCTCAGTAGGATGAGGAGGAACCAAGATGGCAGCATAGGTAAACACCTATTTTGCTGCCCCACACAACAATTCCAAAACTACAACTTAACAAACATCACCAGAATCACTGGTAAGCTGGCGGAGTGAAAATTCCACAAATAAAAGTAAAGACAGGACACTGTGACTCAGAGGAGCGGCGGAGCTCAGCCTTGAAGATACATGCTGAGAGAGGTTCGGAGCCGTGCGTGGATGAGAGGTAAAGGGCGGGCTACAGCAAACCCAGCTGGTTTTCTCCAACAGTGAGGGTGGAGGCATCCCACTGCACTGATTCCCCAGTTCCAGGTGAGGTCTGAGGTCCGGGGAAGGCATGCTAAAACCCAGGTGCAGTAGAGGTCTGCGAGTTTGAGGAGAGTGCTTGTAAGCTAGGAACAGCAGTTTGCACGTAAACTTGGGGACAGAAGTGGGCAATCACGCAGAGAGGACTCGTGATTTGCTCCCTCGTTCGGGAGACCACCGGACTGCTTTGTTTTACAACCCTGGGCGAGACTTTGGGTGTACAGACTCATTTGAGGAGAGGCAGAGTTGGCGGGCAACAGGTGGAGATGATAGCGACTTTCTCTTGGAGGTGCGGGCAACCATTACCACCCAGCACAGAGACCCACACGCTGCATACGGTGGAGCTGATGCTTCCTACTCAGCCCGGAAACTCTGCCCATCCAACCTGAACACAGACTATTTTCACAGCCAATTGGCCTGGAGGTCAAACTCTCATAGTGCTAACAACAACAAGCTGGGCTTAACTTCAACAATATTGTACAACCCATAAAGGATTGCAGTAAGAGTATCCACCTCAGGTAACTGGGGAGGCTGAGCCACCGTCCCTTAGAGGACATCTACCACACAAAGCTAATGGACCAACTTATGAAAGCATCCACAATGCAGAGAAATGGAAAGAAATCAGGTGTGAAAGAAATGGAGGAAAAAAGATGACTAGACATAGAGTTCAAAACCACAGTAATAAGTTTTTCAAGAGGCTCCTAGAAAAGGCCAATGAACTTAATGAGAACTATGAGGAAATGAACAAGACCTACAAGGATATTAAAAAGGACCAACTAGAAATTAAGCATACACTCACTGAAATAAAAAATATTACACAAAGTCCTAAAAGCATTCCAGAGGACCGCAAGAACCAAGTCAAAGATTTGAGATACAAAGAAGCGAAATCCACTCAGCCAGAAAAGCAAAAAACAAAAAGAATCAAAATAATTGAAGATAGTGTAAGGAGCCTCTGGGACAACCTCAAGCATACCAACATCCGAATTATAGGGGTGCCAGAAAAAGAGAGAGAGCAAGATAATGAAAACCTACTTGAAGAAATAGTGACTGAAAACTTCCCCCACCTGGTGAAAGAAATTGACTTAAAAGCCCAAGAAGTGCACAGAACCTCAAAATATGGGAATCTAAAGAGGACCACACCAAGACACATCATAATTAAAATGCCAAGAGCAAAAGACAAAGAGAGAGTATTAAAAGCAGCAAGAGAAAAACAGTTACCTATAAGGGAGTACCCATAAGATTGTCAGCAGATTTCTCAACAGAAACTATGCAGGCCAGACAGGAGTGGCAAGAAATATTCAAAGTGATGAACAGCAAGAATATACAACCAAGATTACTCTATCCAGCAAACCTGTCATTCAGAATTGAAGGTCAGATAAAGTGCTTCGCAGATAAGAAAAAGCTAAAGGAGTTCATCACCACCAAACCAATATTATATGAAATGCTGAAAGATATTCTTTAAGAAGAGGAAGAAGAAAGAGGTAAAAATATAAATTATGAACAACAAATACACATCTATCAACAAATGAATCTAAAAATCCAGTGAATTAATAATCTGATGAACAGGATAAACTGGTAAATATAACAGAATCATGGACATAGAGAGGGAATGAACTGACGATTCTTGGGGAGAAAAGGGGTGTGAGAGGTGCAGCAAGAGACTGGACAAAAATCATGCTCCTATGGGAGAGGACAGTGTGGGGGAGGTGTGGGCGGAGGGTGGGACGGGTACTGGGTGGAGGGGAGCTATAGGGGGAAAAAGGGGGGAACAATGTAATTAATAAACTGAACAATAAAGATTTAAAAAATTTTTTAAATAAGATCTCAGTAGGAGACCAATGAAAACAAATTGTATACTCTAATTTTATTCATATAATAAAATTATATTACTTCTCATTCATTTTTCTTATTTCCTTCTGGAATCTAATAAAAATATTGATTAGATTGTTTATGATAGCCAAGGCCCTAAGGTATAAAATTGGTATATTAGTGACAAAAATGCAGAGGGTTACTTTATATGCTTCCTAATTCTGAATATCATTTCTGCCAGATTATCTATTGATAATGTTTATATTTACCTGGACTTTGCACTATAGTAACTAGAAATAGAATTATTAAGAGTGAAAATTAGTTTAAGGTTATTTAAATTATCCTTTAAGATAATTTTTAGATAATGTTTAGAAACATCCTCAAAGCAAATGTAATATCACCTGATTTTTTTTAAGAATATATTATTTTTAGTAATACCATTTCAAGCGGCCTTTTTCATTCTTTTTATATGACTAAAGCAAACTTGAAGTAAATTCTTTGCCAAATGACTACTCTTTGCACCAATGTCCCAATAGACCACATGCCTAGCATCAAAGATCTAAAAAATGTGCTATGAAAACTCACAGGATTTGAACTCATTTTCTGCCAGAAATGAGCATTTCTGTTGCACTTCTATTAGTCATTACTTAATCCCATATGCACTAGTTTCCAGAGTCTGTATGGCCTTTTGGAGGATCTCTAAGGTTGGTTTCATATTTTTAACTATTTGCTCCAATTGTTCTGCGGCTGACTCAATGGTATTCTTAGCATTCTCAATTTTTAGTGCATTCTGCAACTTTTTCACATTGTCTACTGTAGTGACTGTGGATGGACCTGCACTTGAGCTTTGCTGAGATGTGGTAGCACCTGATTGCTCTTCGGTGTCTTTTCTATAGAAGTCACTTAATCGAAGACTCATGATGGGATGCAGCATCAAGAGTTGAAGAGCAGTTTCCAAACTCGCAATGATATTACCACTACTCATCAAAGAGACAATGTGTGGTATATGGACTTGTGCTAACTTTTCTCTAGATGGTGGCTGCAGCTCGTTTACATTGGTATTCTTCTCAACCACTGTGCACATCGCTGTTGCAAACTTGGAAAACAAAGGTGGCTTTTGCGTCTTGTCATCCTTGGCCGTCACTACAGATTGCATCTCCTTAAAAATTCTGACCATTTGTTCAAAGACTTCCTTAACATAACTATCTTCTTTCACAGCCATTGAGATGATATGAGAATTCATACAGCTATTAAACAATTCGGTGAGTGTGTTTGTGAAGGCAGCAAAATCTTGAATGTGAATAAAGAATGTTTTGGCAGCTTGGATCAGCCTCTCTTTATCCTTTTCTGTCTTTGAAGACATTTCTCCAACAAAATGTTTCAGCACTGCAAAACAAAGCATGAATTCAAATGAAAACTAAAATAATATTTGTTAGCCATAAAAAAAGACACAAAGTATTATCTAAATATGAAAAAGACTCCTATTAAGGGTTAGAAAGCTACACAAGCTTGAAAGCAGAAATGATCCTCTGCTTTAATAAAAAAAATAATACCAAAACAATTAAACCCTAGTAAGAGTGTTTCATTGGATTTAAACCACATATCAAATATTATGTGCTGGATCCTGAACTGGATATGTTGTTATATATAGTGACACTATTCTCAGGTATTACCCTCAATAAGCATTCAATCTAGTGGAAAGGATTGAATAAAGTATTACAAATTATACAGAGAGGCTGTGGTTCTAGTTAAGATAGAGCAAGTACCTTCCATACAATCTTTCCTACTGATTACAACTAAAAATCTCAGACAAACTATACAAAGTAACAATCAGATAACTTTGAAAGATGGATAACAGCAGACTGAGGAGGTAGAGAATGCAGCATTTCAAAGAAGATCAAGGCCATTTGATGCAAAATCCCAAAATGTCTGTCCTGTCTAAAAATGCTTCAGTATTTTAATTACAAACTGCATCTTTTGCTATAGAGAGGCATGTTAATGTCACTAACGATTGTTCATCATCACATTTTTATTTGTGTACTAGGGTCGGGGGATCCTTCAGCCCAACTTGCCCCCTCTCACATACTGGGAGTCCTTAGGGGATATCCTACTGACAGCTCACTTCCGGCCTGCCCAAAGCTGAAAGCTCTGTCCAAAGCTTTCGTCCTTGGGCAGGGGACCTCGGCCAGGGGACCCCAGCCAGTGATCACTCTGCCATCCGGTTGATCACTGGCTGTCCCCGCCCCCAGCCTGGCCCAGAAAAGGCTCCTTGGTGAGGCCTTTTCAGGGCCTTGGGCACCCAGCCATCATCCTGCCATGGGGCTGATTAGTCGCTGGCTGGCTCTGCCCCAGCCTTGGCCTGCCATGGGCAGCAGCCTTCTTGGTTGGGTGTTAATTTGCATATCGCTCCTAATTGGCTGGTGGATGTGACTGGTGGGCATGGCTTATTGGGTGTAGCAAAGGTACAGTCAATTTGCACATTATTCTTTTATTAGATAGGATGTGTGTATATGTATCTCCTCTAAAATTTCATTATATCAATTATCTTCTCTTTCTTTTATGCTGTGAACTAAATAGTACTCCCCGCCCCCAAAAAAATTATATGCTGAAGCTTTAACCCTCAGTATGACTATATCTGGAGATTGGGCATATAAAGTAGTAAGAGTAAATGAGGTCATAAGGGCACTGTTCTGATATGATAGGATTAGTGTTCTTATAAAAGGAAAGACCAGAGATCTCACTCACTCTCTCAGTCATGTGAGAGTGCAGTGAGGTAGGTGACTACCTGCAAATCAGAAAGAGAGCCCTAACCAAAAACTGACTTAGATTTCCCAGCCTTCAGAACTGTGAGAAAATAAATTTCTGTTTTTTAAGCCACCCAACCCATGGTATTTTGTTATGGCTGCTAAATGGCATCTTCCACCTTCTCACTCGTCATTTTTCCTTCTCTTTTATGTACACATTCAGTTTCCTCCTCAATTAAAAAAGAAATTGACCCTGACTTCAAGTAATGATGCCCTCTCACTCCTTCCTTACTCAAATTTTTCACAAGAGAAACTGAAATTTATTCTGTTTTCCTATAAGGCACCAATTATCACATCTGTTAGCCTATTTCCAGACCCTTGCCATTTTGAGTTCTTGGCATTATTTAAAATTGCTAATTACCTCTTCCTATTTCAAAATTTTCTCTTCGTGAGGCCTCCATGATGTATAACTCTGGTCATTCTATGTCCTAAGCCTTTATTTTTCCCCCACAGGTTTGTCTTCCTCCTTACCACCAATAGCTCTCCAGTCCCCTGAGCTGAACAAGGCTGTGTCTTTGACCCATAATATTCTACACTTTCTCTCTTGGAGATCTCAACTGTCCCTGTAACTTACAAATGCCACCTGTATACAGATGATTCCTAAAACTCCTAGTGTAACCTCAGCAGTTTTCCTGATCTCCAGGTCTTCATTTGCAGCCACCTAGTGGTCATTTCTACAGGTGACTATGCCAATATACTCTACACCATGTATCCAAAAACTGCACTTGTCTTTTCAAAAACGAAACACTTTTTCCTCTTAATCTATGCTTTATTTTCACTTTATTTTCCATATCAGAACTGTCCCTAAGATTTGTTAATTCTCGCTGAACTTATTCTACCTATCCCCTCCCTGACAGTCCCATAACTACTACTCCAGTTACCTCTCATCTCAGAAGATAACTTTAATAGTGTTACATTTGGTCTCAATACCTTTAGTCCAGAGGCTACAAATGCAGTTCACGGGCAAAATCCACCCAGCAGATGTGTTTCAATAGGCCACCGCAATGTATGTTCGAAATTCATAGCTGCCAAATTTGAAAACTGAAAGACAGAAATTTTGATTTCTAATGATTATTTTTAAAATGAGATAAATTAACAGCATTAAGCCCAGGATCTGAGTTGGAAATATTACTTAAGAGTTGTAGCTGCCCTCTTTAGACTAGACATTCACCCTCTACACCCTTTTGTCTTACACTAAGTGTTTCAAGTACTTACATATCTTGTCCAGCCAATGTATGCATTGGAGTTGCTAACCAATGTTTACTGTTCATACCAAATAATTAACTTTACATAAAGTTACTTTTCTTAGATCTAAACATCCTAATATTATCTCACAATTAAAAACCTTTAATGGTTCAATATTGCCTAAAGAATAAAATAGAGGAGAAGCCAAGATGGAGGCATAGGTAAATACCTGAACTTGCTGCCATGCACAACCACTTCAAAACTACAACTACAACTAAAGGATAAACTGGGCATCATCCATAACCACAGGAAGGCTGGTTGAGTGGAAATTCTACAATTAGAAGGAAAGAGAAAAGCATACCGAGACTCAGAGGATCTGTGGAAGTAAAGTGCAGAGGTACGAAAGTGCACGTGTGTGTGGAAAGGGCTGGCAACTGGGTACTCAGCTGGCTTTTTCAATCTACAAGGAAACACAATCTTCCAACTGCTCTGAACTCCAGTTCCAGGTGAGACTCTGGGGCCCAGACTCATACAGGGAGAAACTGGACTGTCTGGCAGCAGGCGGAACTTGAGAGTGGCTTTCTCTCAAAGGTGCTTGCATCAACTACCAAGGGACACTGAGACTCAGAGGCCTCTTAGGGCAGGGCTGATAGGAAGCCATTGCTGTTTGCTCGCCCTGAGACTCCACCCCATCCAAGCTGTGCACAGAGGCTTTTGCATATGAATAGTCTGGTCCTTTGAAATCTAAATTTATCTAACAAACTACAGCTGAGTCAGAGAGACCCAAAACATCCAAAAAAAGGCCCAAGGCTCCACAGCAGCTTGCATTGCTTCACACATGGGCCTCCTCTGGGCATCTCCAAAACCCAAAGAAGAGGAATCTGCAGATCTCTCTGTAGCTCCTGATGGGTGACCTCAGGCTAAATTAGCACCTCCTTGGAGATCCAAGAGCCAGTGCACCTAGAGGTCAGAGTAGGACCATCCATATTACAACTCCTTAGATCCATAAGGGACACGCTCAGGGAGCAGACTCAATGAGCACCAAAGCTCCACTGAAGCAAGTCTTGCTTCATAAGGGTATCTCCAGCACAGAAGTTCTCCCAGTGTAGACACAGCTGACCCTCACATTAATTGGCCTGAAGACCAATTCCTCCCAGTGATACCAACAACAATCAAAGTTTAACAGATTTCGTACCACTCATGAGTTTTCTCGTGTTTCACATGCCATCTGTTAAGAACCGCTCACGAGTTCTCTTGTTTTTCACATGCCATCTGTTATGGACTTTAGATGTCAACACACTGTCTGTCCACATTGAATGAAGTGATCTCATTGGTGGAAACCGTGCAGGTCAATCTACGAAAAACTATATAATTGTACGAACCCATAAAGCATTGCACTTACATTGTATTTTCTACATTTGAATAGTCTTTGTCTTCAAGTTCCTGGCACTTTTATAAATGCCCTCTCTCAGAAAAAGAAAGGAAACCAATGAAACTGATACACTTCCGGAAGTATTTAATGATAATTTATCAGATATTCCTAGCGAGATTGAAGATGCGGATGACCATTTTGACGATTCTACTGATTCTACTGACAGTGAAATTATTAGACCTGTAAGGAAGCGCAAGGTGGCAGTGCTTTCAAGTGATTCAGACACTGATGAAGCTACTGATAATTGTTGGTCTTAAATAGACACACACCACGCCTACAAATGTTTGAAGGTCATGCTGGGGTCAATACATTTCCATCTCAGTGTGACTCTGTGACCAATCTCTTTTGGTGATGAATTGTTTGAGATATTGTGCAAAGAGCTGTCCAACTATCATGATTAAACCGCAATGAAATGCAAAATACCATCTAGAACACTAAAGTGGTCTCCGGTTACACAGAAAGACATCAAGAAATTCCTTGGCCTAATTATTCTGATGGGTCAAACAAAAAAAGATAGCTTGAAAGACTATTGGTCAACAGATTCTTTGATATGTACCCCTATATTTCCACAGACAATGAGTCGCCATAGATTTGAGCAAATATGGACATTCTGGCATTTCAATGATAATGCCAAAATGGACAGTCACTTGGGGAGACTTTTTAAGATTCAATCTGTGCTAGATTATTTCCTGCATAAATTTTGAGCAATATACAAACAAAGCAACATTTGTCTTTGGATGAGGGAATGATTCCATAGAGAGGACGTTTAAAATTTTGCATGTACAACCCAGCGAAAATAATAAAATACAGTTTACTTTTTCAGATGGTGTATGAGAGGGACACCGGGTATATCTGCAGTATGGAGATAGACACTGCTGAAGGAAAGGAATTGCAAGAAACTGTTCTTTCAGTCTTTGGATCCTATCTTGGCATATGGCACCTTAGTTACCAGGATAATTATTACAATGCTACATCTACTGCTAAATTGCTGCTACCGAACAAAATTAGAGTCTGTGGGATTATTAGGGAGAGTAGAGATTTATGGCCAAATTTGAAAATGAAAACATCAAGAATGAAGAAAGGTGACATAATATTTTCCATAAAAGGCAATATTCTTCTCCTAGCATGACGATCCATGACACTTCTCTCTTGACAACAGGGAAAAAAAAAAAAAAAAAAAAAAAAAAAAACAGGAGAGACTATTGTAAAACTTACCTGCGTCAAGGAATACAATGCCCACATGAAAGGCATTGACCATGGGGATCAATTCCTTTCGTGTTGTTCCATTCTAAGGAAAACAATGAAATGGACAAAAAAAAAAGTAGTGCTGTACCTTATAAACTGTGGACTTTTCAATTCATTTAGAATGTACAGCGTCCTCAATCCACAAGCAAAAATGAATTATAAACAGTTTCTGCTATCAGTGGCGAGAGACTGGATAACAGATGACAATAATGAAAGCTCTCCAGAACCAGAGACAAATCTGTCCAGCCCTTCCCCTGGGGGTGCAAGGAGAGCACCTCGTAAAGATCCACCCAAAAAGTTGTCAGATGATATGAAGCAGCATGAACCTATGTGTATTCCAGTGAGTGGAAATAAAAAATGTCCTACAAGAGCCTGCAGAGTTTGTGTCACCCATGGGAAAGGAGCAAATCTATGTCCCTCTTCATATAGGAAAATGTTTTACATAGTACCATAGGTTAAAAAAGTACTAGGAACTTTCATTGTTTAATTGTTTTTGTAAATAAAAATGTTATAATTATTGAAAAACAACACCTAAGTGCATTATGATCTGTAATTATGATAATTTAAATAACATCCAGTTTGGCCAAAAACGTGCAGTCCCTGGCGTATGTCTTAGAGATTTCTATGCAGTATGCAATGTGTTAACTACAACAAGACTGCACACACCCCACAAAGGGGGTGCACCAAGAGTGTCCACCACAGGTAACTGGGAAGACTGAGCCATTGTCCCCTAGAGGACACCTATCACACAAAGCCATTCTATCAACTCAGGGAAGCAACCAAAATGCAGAGACAAATAAACATGTCACAAATGAAAGAAATGGAGGAAAATGAATGATTGGATATAGAGTTCAAAACCACGGTTAAAAGGTTTTTCAAGAATTTTCTAGAAAAGGCCAATAAATTTAATGAGACCCCCAAGGAAATGAAAAAGACCAACTAGAAATTAAGCATACACTGACTGAAATAAAAAAAAATATTATACAGAGATCCAACAACAGACTATAGGAACACAAGAATCAAGTCAAAGATTTGAAATAGAAAGAAGCAAAGAACACGCAATCAGAAAAGAAAGAAAAAAAAAAACAGAATCCAAAAATATGAGAATAGTGTAAGGATCCTCTGGGACAACTTCAAGCGTACCAACATCAGAATTATGGGGATGCCAGAAGAGAGAGAGCAAGATACCAAAAACCTATTTTAAGAAATAATGACAGAAAACTTCCCCCACCTGGTGAAAGAAGTAGACTTACAACTTCAGGAAGCATAGAAAATCCCAAACAAAAGGAATCCAAAGAGGATCACATCAAGATACATCATAATTAAAATGCCAAGAGCAAAAGACAAAGAGAGAATATTAAAAGCAGCAAGAGAAAAACAGTTAGTTACCTACAAGGAAGCACCCATACGATTGTCAGCTGATTTCTCAACAGAAACTATGCAGGCCAGAGGGAGTAGCAAGAAATATTCAAAGTGATGAATAGCAAGAACCTACAACCAAGATCACTCTACCCAACAAGGCTATCATTCAGATTTGAAGGTCAGATAAAGAACTTCACAGATAATAAAAAGCTAAAGGGAGTTCATCACCACCAAACCAACATTATATGAAATGCTGAAAGATATTCTTTAACAAGAGGAAGAAGAAAAAGGTAAAAATAAAAAATATGAACAACAAATACATATCTATCAACAAGTGGATCTAAAAATCAAGTGAATAAAAATCTGATGAACAGGGAGGAACTAAGATGGCGGCATAGGTAAACACCTATTGTTCTGCCCCACGCAATGATTTAAGAACTACAACATAACAACAAAACAAAAATCACCCAGAATCGCCAGAAAGCTGGCTGAGTGAAAACTCCACAAATAAGAGTAAAGGTGGGACACTGAGACTCAGAGGAGCAGTGGGAGCGCAGCCTTGAAGACGGAAACAGGTTAGGAGCCATCTTGGTCAAGCACGCGGGCTGGGGCTGGAGCAGCAACCCCGGCTGGATTTCGCCAATGGCGAGGGTAGAGACGTCCCACTACACAGATTCCCCAGCGCCAGGCGAGGTCCAAGGTCCAGGGGTCGCACCCTGGAAGCGGGGCGCAGCAGAGGTCTCCTAGTCTGCAAGAAACCCAGAGGCGGGGAAAAAAAGTTTGGGCACAAGTGTCGCACAAACCCGTGACTTGCCCCCTGGAAAGTTGTCTCCAGGTCCCGGAAATCATCTATTTTACAACCCTGGGCTAGACTTTGGGGGTGCAGACACATTTGGGGAGAGGCAGAGTTGTCTGGCAAGGGGAAGGGACTAGTGGCTTTCTCTTGGAGGTGTCTGCAGCCATCCCCATCCAACAGAGACCTGCGCACGCGATCACCGCATAGGACATAGCTGACACTGAGGCTGCCTGCGCAGCACAGAGACTCCGCCCATCCAACCTGAACACAGTCTCCCTTCACAGCCAATTGGCCTGGAGGTCAAACCCTCCTAGGGCTAACAACAACAAGCTGGGTTTAAACTCAAAAATACTGTACAACCCATAAAGGATTGCAGTAAGAGTACCCATCTCAAATAACTGGGGAGGCTGTGCCACTGACCTTAGAGGATATCTACCACATAAAGCAGCCACTATGCAGAGATATGGAAAGAAGTCAGGGGTGAAAGAAATGGAGGAGAAAAGACGACAAGACATAGAATTCAAAACCACGGTTATAAGGCTTTTCAAGAGGCTCCTAGAAAAGGCCGATGAACTTAATGAGAATTACGAGCAAATAAACAAGACCAACCAGGAAATGAATGAGACTTAAAAGGAAATGAATGAGACCCTCAGGGAAATGAACAAGACCTCTGAGGATATGAACCAGACCCTCACGGATATGAAAAAGGACCAACTAGAAATCAAGCATACACAGACTGAAATAAAAAATATTACACAAAGTCCTAAAAGCAGTCCAGAGGGCCACAAGAACCAAGTCAAAGATTTGAAATACCAAGAAGCAAATTCCACTCGGCTGGAAAAACAAGGAACAAAAAGAATTCAGAAAATTGAAGATAGTGTAAGGGGCCTCTGGGACAACCTCAAGCATGCCAACATCCGAATTATTGGGGTGCCAGAAAAAGAGAGAGAGCAAGTTAATGAAAACCTACTTGAAGAAATAGTGACTGAAAACTTCCCCCACCTGGTGAAAGAAACTGACTTAAAAGCCCAAGAAGTACACAGAACCCCAAAATATAGAAATCTAAAGAGGACCACACCAAGACATATCATAATTAAAATGCCAAGAGCAAAAGATAAAGAGAGAATATTAAAAGCAGCAAGAGAAAAACAGTTGGTTACCTACAAGGGAGCACTCATAGGATTGTCAGCAGATTTCTCAACAGAAACGATGCAGGCCAGACAGGAGTGGCAAGAAATATTCAAAAAAATGAATAGCAAGAATCTACAACCAAGATTACTCTATCCAGCAAACCTGTCATTCAGAATTGAAGGTCAGATAAAGTGCTTCGCAGATAAGAAAAAGCTAAAGGAGTTCATCACCACCAAACCAATATTATATGAAATGCTGAAAGATATTCTTTAAGAAGAAGAAGAAGAAAAAGGTAAAAATATAAATTATGAACAACAAATACACATCTATCAACAAATGAACATAAAAATCAAGTGAATTAATAGGCTGATGAACAGGATAAACTGGTGAATATAACAGAAACATGGACATAGAAAGGGAATGGACTGACAATTCTTGGGGAGAAAAGGGTTGTGGGAAGTACAGCAAGAGACTGGACAAAAATATTGCAACAATGGGAGAGAACAGTGGGGAGGGGGAGGTGAGGGTGGAGGGTGGGATAGGTACAGGGTGGAGGGGAGATATAGGGGGATAAAAAAGGGGAAACAATGTAATTAATAAACTGAACAATAAAGATTAAATAATAAATAAATAAAAATAATCTGATGAACAGAATAATCTGTGAAATATAATAGAATCAGGGGCATAGAAAGGGAGTGGACTGACAGTCCTTGAGGGGAAAGAGGTGTGGGTTGGGTGTGGGAAGAGACTGGACAAAAATCATACACCTATGGATGAGGACAGTGTGGGAGGTGTAAAGGCTGGGGGTAGAGTGGGAACTGGGAGAGGGGGGTTATGGGGGAGAGGAACAACTCTAATAATCTAAACAATAAAGATTTAATAAAAATGTTAAAAATAAATAAATAAATAAATAAATAAATCTACTTGCCTTCCCTTCACAGCTTTCATATGTACCTTGTACCACCAGCATAGTGGATTTTGCCCCCTGAAAATGCTCAACAGTTTTTTGTACATGTCCTTAGTATACCCTGTGCCCATCTCCATACCTCAGCTTCTACATACCTGTAGAAATCCTGCTTATCTTTCCATACCTAGTTCAGACTCACGGACTACATCCACTTTTTGCTTTTTTCACCATGCCCCTACCTGGTGGGGCCCTAGCATACATTCACTAAAAATTAACCATTGGAATAAAAATAAAATAATATCCCACTCAGTCTTTCCTTAGGACTATAATACGCAGCACCCTTAGATTTTATGTCTCCTAGCTAGCATCTTGGTTCTTTTCCCTCTAACCATGCAATAACAGAAATTATTGTTGTTAATATAAGAAGAGCTTCCATTTAGTCAGCTTTTGCCACAGATCAGACACTATGCCAAGTCCTTCACATGCATTATCTGTAACATTATCTCATTCAATTCTTATAACAATCCACAAATTATGTACTCATACTCACATTACACTAATGAAAATATTTAGAGAGAGTGACTTTTCCAGGGATACTTGGTTAGTAAGTAGCATTTTGAGTACACAAAATCAGGACTTATTCAAAAGCCAACAGTCTCACCACAAAATTATACTGGGCTGCGTGATTCTCCTGCTTCTGGAGAAATAAATGGGGATTAGAACAAAATTCAGAAAAAGATGGAAGACTCTGATCTAAACTTTAAGCTAAAAGAGTCCAGTTGGTCTATAAGGTTTTTATATTGTTAAGACATTCACCAGATAACAAGAAAGATAGTGATAAGCATCAGAGGAATGGAGAGCAGACCAAAAAAGTCACATTTGGCTGGAAATATATTTGGATTTATATCTCTTTGGAACCTAAACAAAGTTATTACATTCTTACAAGCTAATGTCTTTTTAGAGTGTGATACTCAGTCAGCATCAAATGGAGATACAACTACAACAGAAGCTAAAGGAAACACAGTATCTAGACTAGTTGACAAGATGAAATCCCAAAATCAGAGCGTTGCAAAGACCCATCTTCTCTACTGAATTGAATTAGTTCAGTTGTATAGGCCTTTTCAAGAATAAAAAGTCCATTAAAGAACATAAAACTAAGTTTTGCCATGTTATTAGTCTTTCAAATTATAATTACTTAACATATACTACTTTTATATTAATATAAGAAATGGAAGAATTCTGGGAACTAAGTCATGTAAAAATAGTCCATAAACCAGACAGGCAGAGGGACCCAGCAGAGACAAGCAAAGCCTGTAAGTCATCACATTCCATCAGAAACATCCAGATGAAACCAAATGAAACGGCACTTCAACAACATTGCTAAACAACTGCTGGGACCACTGAACTCAGAAACACAGCAAGGTAAGCAATCTGGGCATTTCTACTATTCTTCCTCAATATTATAGACAATTTGAAATAACATGTCAGTCCTAAATCCTAGCCATCAATATAATAAAGTAACGAAACAATTTTGTTTTCAGAGGATATCATGACATGTTTCTTGTGATTATTTATTTCTCTGAAAATACTAGAGAAAGAAGAAAATGTATAGTTCTTATAACTGTCAGAGAAGACAAAGTGGTAAAGAAATCCATTTTAGAAAGGATTAAGGATGAAATGACACCTGTGTCACTGTGTGTTCACGTGAATTGTTAAATGTCCTTTTATCTCACTAATTACATCAATATTAATTTCAAATCACATCAATATTAATTTCTCTCTTTAAAATTCCATACCATTTGACAGTCAGTGCACTACTCTTATTTACAAAAGTATCCTGAGGAATTTTTATTTGAATATGTGATAACCAATAGATTTTCATTTTGTAAGGTAGTTCCTTTCCTGAAAAACTAAAACAATTGCATATCTTTATGCAATTTACTTTAACTTTTAGATAAACTTTAACTTTTAGATACAGTCATAGAAATATCTCTACCACTTCTTATATGCTCTTGAATGTTTACTTCTCAATTCTATAAAATTGGCATGAATTCAGTAAGAATCCATCTGACTGAAGCTTGTCTTTGTTTCCATTCCAAATGGTAATCACGGATGTTCCCAAATGTCCTTCCTTTTTCACCAAATAAGTTAAAATACATGTGATGTCCAAACTCTGTTTTAGCAACAGAGCACTCATCAAATACAGTTTTACCCACCCACAACACAAACACAGAAACACAAAAAAACACAGTTGTTTCAGCATAGACTGGGGTGAAATAGGCAGTCAGAGACCAAGTGCTCCCCCTACTGGCTAGTAATTCCCTATCCGACTGTCTGGGCTCTCGAACCTATTTCAAGAGCCACTATAATCAAGTACAGATATAACAGCACAAACTCTGCTGTGCAAAGTAGATAATAACAGTCCAGAGTGAATTTTTCAGTGACAGGGAGCACTATCATGTGATAACAAATAATGTAAAAATTTACATTTACCATACAAAAGGTGCAGGTAATCAGTAGACCACTTGGCTACCTGCTAGTACCAATCTTTAAAAGTCATTTTTTTAAAATTACTTTAAAATAATTTTTAAACAGTGAATTTTAAAATTTCACAATTAAAAGGTGATCCATGAAAAATTAATAAGATAGAGGAAAGTATATGGTTCATAACTAATTTTAGGTACAATACTATATATTCTTAATAAGACATCATTTAGTCTTGCCTAAGTAATACCTAGGATCTCTAAGAAGGTTGATTCCAATTAATTGAAGGACTTTTGTTTTGCTGAGTGAAGTAAGCAATTTGAGCATTAGAGCTAAATTGTCATGGTCAATAGTGGATATGATGTACATTACCAACTGTGGTTTTCCATGTATATAACCTCACCTCTAAATATCAGGCATATATTTAGCAGTAACAAACTGAGAGGGTGCAAATTGTTAATCATTTTTGGATGACTGAAGTTCTCCATATTGACTCAGTATCAATACATACTAAAGTGTGACTCGTTTAAAATTTGAATTTGCTCAAGTTAAGCACCACCTCTATCTACAATTTTGAATGACATATTACTTTCAAGATGACATGTAATTTTGCCATCTTAACACATTGCAGACCAGTGTTTTATTGCTAGCTTTACCCAGTGGCCAGATAAGTTTCTACTGAACAAGCACAAAAAATGGTTTAGATGAATGTTAAAGGCATGTCTTAAAATTAAAACCCATTACATTTTGAAGTTATTACATTCTTACAAGCTAATATCTTTTTAGAGTGTGATACTTTGTGAAACACTGTGTAATATGAAGAGAGAATTCTCGTGAGCCATCCACAATGTGTTAACTACTTTGAATTTCCATGAAAGCAAGAACTATGTCTTTTTCATTTTTGTGTGCTCTACAGAGCCTAGCATCCCACCTTATCCATAGTAAGGTGCTATTCAATTAGATAATTGTTACTGAATTATTAAATTCCTTCCTTCACCAAGCTCTTCAAATTTCACCTAAGAAATAATTCATTAGTTTCACCTTCAAACCCCACCTCTCCTCCATCTAATTCTCTAGCATTTATTTCACTGTTGGAACAGAAATAATCTTATGTGGTCAGTACTGGAGCAGGTATAGGAGCAGGCAAGCTGAAGGTAAGGAGCCCTTCCAACTACTTTTCCCAAGAAAAGAGCTAGGAAGGTAAGCCAGACTTAGAAAAATAAAAGTCCTTTTCTATTAGATCTGAAAAACAATTCTGAGCACTTCCTGATGTCTCTTACTCAAACTTGTTATTGGCACAAAATTATGAATTGGTGTCTGGATCATCTGGGTATAAAGTGCATGTGCAAGGGATTCAGCATGTCAAGAAAGAAAATACTACTTTTGCAGTTGAAAAAATATTGTGTCTTTGGTTTCTGGTAAAATTAAACTTTCCTCATCAATTAGCTACTATTAGGTTTACTGTCTATTCAGTTGTTTGCTAATTTAGATATCAGATTATTACTTTATTAATCACATTCTTTAAAAATTAATATTTCATTTTATTGTATTTTTCATAGTCTGCTTTTAGTTGCTTTTACATGGTCATCTTTGTTAATCAAATTTTAGTCTTTTTTCAATGTTTTTAAGTTTATATAATCCTCTTCTGTACTGACATTTGAAAATTATCCATTTTCTTCCATTTTATTAGTTGATTTTTTACATATATTATGCTAATAACATTTTTAATCACCTTTAACTCCTAAAACTTCCTCATTATGCCAGAATAATTTATGAAATAATAATCTCAATTACCATCAATCTGAGATACTACATTTATTATACATTAAATCAAATGTGTAGAAGGGTCTGCTTTGAGGACTATTTTGTTCCACAGTTCCATACTCTTTTACCTGTATACTGGTTAATATTGTATTTTGAGTGTTTTAATATTTGACAAGAAAAAGTCGCATCATTATTTTTCCTGAAAAGATTAGTCTCACCTATTCAGTCTTTCGGATATATTTTATGATTAATTTGTTAAGTGTGCTAAAATAATTAGTTAAGAAGAAATTGATCACTTGGAAGCATTTGACCTCCCATCCCAGGAGAAAGTTCATTTGTTTACCTTGGGGTAAATAGAACCACATACCTTTTCTGGAAATTAGGTCTTCAGATAGTGGCATATGATAGTTGTTAGATATATTTCTACTCTTTCAAGGTGAGAAAACTCAACTAAATATCTGAATAGGGATGTAGTTGGTGATCTTTTGAATTCAAAGTCAGAAAATAGAGTTTTCATTTCATGATAAGATCTGAAAACTAGCCCCCACCCCCAAATAATGGAAAATTCCTAGAAGACAAAAGAGAAATCAAAGTTCAAATTTATAGTTATAATTTCTGCTTACAGCTATATGGTGAGTTCGGGGACTATTTAATAGACCCTAAACAAACTCTTTAAATGGGTATTTTTTAAGCACTGTCTTGGGGAAGTTTGTTGTCACGTGCATATGTGTTTTAGTGGATATGAATCAAAGATAAAAATGAATTTTTGACCATGATAAAGTTTATTCCACTAGTGCATTTTTCTAAATTTAACAGCATAGGTGATTGTGTTCCTCATCCATTTTGTAAATATCTTCCCCTCTCCATTTCCAAATTATATCTTTATGACTTCATGTTTCCTTTCTTGAGAGAAAAATACCTCACGTCCTTCAACCCATATTTCTCAGGTTGCCCCATCTAGCCTAAAAACCATGGTCCAAAAGGAGGGCCCAAGATAGTATCTTCTCAAAGAGAGAATGTGCCAGATACCATGCAAATATACAGAATTCCATTTTCTCTCTCTTTCCTTCCAAGAATTTAAGTAAAAAATAAAAATGCCAGACACTTAGCAATTCCCCTCAAGGTATGCACATTGAGTAACATTGTTTTCACTAGGCTCAAGCTTTTAGACAAATAACTCATAAGAACATGCTTATTCCTTTTTTCTCTTCATAGTACTCTGAGCCAGAAGTGCAAACACAAGAAGGCTTCTACCAGACTTATTCATTCTATAGTATGCTTTGCTACTTATTTCTTAATACTTCTGTGAAATGGCATTATCTTCTTTTGGTAACTCGAACTTATCTTAATAATGGCCAACCACAACATATTTAAATAATTTATTTTATAAGCTTTTAAAATAGAGAATCAGAGAAATAGTCATAACTGCTGTCCCTGCACCATGTCTTTTCTCCTCAAGTGAGATTGTAATGCAAGGAATCTTGAATCTATACTCTCACCACATGGATTTTTGGTAAAGGTCTTTTATATTTGCCTTTCAACATCCCTTAGGCTTAGAGATGTTGCCTGTAAAGTTACATAAAGTGATTTGAATATTGTAAATTAAGATAACAGAATATATAAACAAAATAATATATTAATAGCCCTGTAAACTCGGAAATCTTAATATTCTTCTGAACCTATTAATTTAACTCCAAATACTGTAGAAATCAACACAATAGGTGTATTCAGTGTGGTGACTAGAAGTTGGAGAAATAAAGGAGCTAACCTTTAGCTCTGGTTATCAAGAGCTAACCATTTTAAACTGCAGTGTTTCAAATATGTTATTAAATATTACTTGAAAATAATAACATTTATTTCTTAGTAATCAGATGCCTCATAAACACAAGTATTTCCTATCTAGGACTTCCCCTCACCACAAAACGTAATTCCTTAATGCATCCATAGGTTGTATTCTGATACCTGCGTTTCCATACACTGACTTCAAGTTTCATAAAAATAATTGTTTTGAAGAATCTGTTGTTTCCTGAGGAATTCCTTACATAGCATATTGCTACTTTGCTTTTTACGAAATAAAAGATTTCCTGGTCAAATCTATGCAAACAACAGATATTTTTAAAAGATTTTTAGTGAAAATTTACCATTTTATTTTTCAGAGATCTTATTTGAAATATGGCTCAGAGTGACTTCCTCTTCCCAGAGAACCCAAGGAGGAGGGAAGAAGTATACCATCTTCACCAACAGCTCCTTGACTGCTTATCTGACAGCTTCCGTGCCACCAATGAGCTGATGGGAGTTTTAAATATGCATTTGGGGTGCAGGCTGACCTCCATTGAGATGAACAGAAATGGGACCATCAAAGAAAACTGTGATACCATTATCCAAGCCGTGATGGAAATCCAAAAGGAATTGCAAAAGGTTGATGAAGCACTAAAAGATAAACTAGAGCCAACCCTTTATAGAAAGCTTCAGGATATTAAGGAAAGGGAAACAGAGAAAATTGCAATCGTACAAAAGGTTATTTCAGTCATCCTGGGAGAAGCCACTTCTGCAGCCAGTGCAGTGGCTGTTAAACTCGTGGGCTCAAATGTCACAACTGGCATCATTAACAAGTTGGTCACTGTGTTAGCTCAAATTGGTGCTTCTCTCCTTGGTAGTATAGGAGTTGCTGTTCTTGGCCTTGGCATAGATATGGTCTTCCGTGCCATCCTAGGAGCAGTGGAGAAAACGCAGCTGCAAGCAGCCATCAAAAGTTATGAGAAGCATCTGGTGGAATTCAAGTCAGCCTCAGAAAAATATCATCATGCCATTACTGAGGTCACCAATACAGTGAAACACCAAATAAAATAAACAGCCACCTTATTTTCCACTGGAATACTTTCTGCTTCTTTTTCAATAATAGTTTGGTTTCTTGGATTAGCTTCATTTTCCATACGCTTCCAACATAGACATAAATACAGTAATAGATTGGAAAGATTACTTGAGTTTTGCATCAGTGACAAATGGCTGGACCAGTTGGTGCTAGACCATGGAAGAAAATCCCAGGGTTCTTCTAATTCTGCTCTACCAGTTCAATATTAGGATACATGCTAATGTAGAGTAGTAGGTGTAGGGGTTGCCTTTTCCTTCCTAATTTCAAGTCAAAATCTTCAAAATATATATTGAATGCAGACATTTTTATTCCTAACACTTCAGACATAATTTAGTTCTAAGAAGACATACTTAGTAATTTCTGCCTGGACACAAATCCTGAGCCTTTGAATGTCATAGAAACATTACCACAAATTGAACCATCCATTAAATCCAATTTTCTGCAAACTGGAATACGGTTTGTAACTTCTTTCTTCTATGATGAAAAGAGTCAATGGTTCTGTAAACTTCTAAATTACACACTATAATCTGAATGGACTTTTAACAGATAAAAGTTAAAACTAAAAAAAAAGAGAAAGGTTTTGTTTCTATAACTATAATCAACCCTGATCAACTGTTGTGTGATAATTAAATATCCCTCAAGTGAAATGTTTGAACACTCTGGTACTTTTTTTTTTTTTTTTTTTTAAGAAAATCCAAGACACACCTACAAATGATGCATTCCGAGGGCAGAAGAGGAAGTAGCAACTCTTTCAAGAATTTGTCATTCAGCCCTGGCTGGTTTGGTTCAGTGAATAGAATGTCGGCCTGCAGACTGACAGGTC
The DNA here is from genome assembly GCA_027563665.1 of Antrozous pallidus. Taxonomy (NCBI): domain Eukaryota; kingdom Metazoa; phylum Chordata; class Mammalia; order Chiroptera; family Vespertilionidae; genus Antrozous; species Antrozous pallidus. The sequence continues at coordinate 92,954,673 of CM050513.1, forward strand.
CTGGGTTCAATCCCATCAAGGGCTACATGGCCTGTGTGCAGACTCAATCCCCAGTAGGAGGCCTGCAGGAGATAGCCCATCAATTATTCTTTCTCATCATTGAGGTTTTTCTCTCTCTCCCTTTCCCCTCCTCTCTGAAATCAATAAAGATATGTTTTAAAAGAAAAGGAATTTGTCATTCAAAGGAAAATCATAATTGATTATCTTATGAATTTTCAGAAAAAAATAAATTTCACTTTCAATACCAGCAGAACGGAGGAAGTTGCCCTTGCTATATAAAGCTTTGGGTAGCCCATTTCATTAATCACATTAATTTCAGAAATAACCAAATACTATGGAGGCCTAATGGTTCAGTTAAATTTCTGCAGATGGAAATGTTTTCTAAATCCTGCACCAACTAGTAATTTCCTATTGATTATACTTACAAAATTAATAAATTGTTAATGCAAAAATATATTTGTTATAGTTGATTCTTGCATCCAAGTTCAAGAAATGTCTTGAAATTTTAAAACCTCAGCATATCTCAAAAAGTAAAAGCTTAGATGAAATACATTAATTTTTCAAAAATATTAATTTTCTCTTCTATCATTGATTTTTAATATTAGTTCCAAAATATTACAATTTACCTTCAATATTAAATATTTTTGTTGTTTATTACCTGGTTTATAAGCTTTAAACTACAAGATCGTTTTACTGTTCTTTCTGAGACAGTCTAAAACCAAATCAAGAATTTCCTCAAACAAAAGTTAGTCAAGTAAAAAACCAATCTTAAACAGTTAAGTGCATATTTAAATATTCTACTAAACATTAATATGTATCTCCACCAGTATTTTAGAATATTGGTAATTGACTGTAGGAATTGACCTATATCTAACACTTTCTTATAAGGAATATTCAGATTAAGATCAGAAATAAACAAGTGTATTCTTTAAGGGGACACTTTTTTAAGTATTTAAAATTACCTTTAAGAGGAAATGACAGGGGAGGAGACTTAAGAGCGGAAGGAAGAGAAAGAAAGAACTTTGGAACACTAGAACTAAGGGAATAATCGCCCACCTATAGTGACATCACATAGGGTTTTTAGCTGGTGAAAAGACCAGAACTGCCATAAATTTAAAACTGACAGTACATGTATCCCCACACTTCCTTTCCAAAAAGTACTCCTGTATATTAGCAATCTGGGGCTCCAATAAGGGCACTGATTCGTTTGCTCATGACTACAAACGTTCTGTGTGTCCATAAACAACTACTGAACTTCCATTCGGGCATGACGCTGGCAAAACACAGTAGCAAATACATATATATATTCGGGGATTCGTTTCCGAACAGATATTCCTAAAACATCACAGTAGGTTACGTCATGAAAAGAAGAAAGAAAGAAAAAAGAGTCCCAGAACCAGTACAACTCCAGGTCGCAGAAACAACACACTTCCCATTATTAAATCCGCCGGTCTAAAGCAATCAATTAAGCACCGGAATTAGGTCAGACTATCTCGGGCCCAAGAGAAGGGGCCCATCTTTACACCAGCCAATCATATCCGAGCTGGCTCGTTTTCTTATTCCTATTGGCCTACAGAAGTGTCGATCAACGCGGCGTCTTTGTACTGCGTAACATTGGGGCGGGCTCTTCGCAGATAACCAACCAATTGGGTTCTGTCTTGGAGCGGAAGAGACTCCAGCCGTGGAGTCCTTGGTTACACTTTACATTTTTAGGGCCGAGAAACGCTAAAATCGCCGGCCCACGGGGATAGGAAGTGACGTAGGGATGGTGGCGGGGCGCGAGGTTTCAAGATGGCGGTTGCTGGATAGCTGACCCGGAGCCGTGGTGAAGGCCCCTACGAAGGGAAAGAGGCTGAAAATCCACCCCTCCCGGCTTCTCGCAGTCCCCGAGACCAGCCAAAGTGTGAGTGTGCGGGGTCGTCCCAATCGGGTTCTTGATCTCTCCAGTCCCTTCCTGGAGCCCGGGCGGTGGCCGCGGGGACGGTAGGCCCCTGAGCCCCCCTCTTCCTCTCCGCGCTTGGGGAGGGGGTCTCCCGGGTCACGCACTGGAGGGATCCCCGAGCCTGGGGCGGAACGGCGACCAGCGGTTAAGCGGCGAACTTCGCCCGGGTCAGTTAGCGCCGCCTCCTGTCTGCCCACGTTGATTGGTAGGTGGCCTTGGGGTTTGATGTCTGTACCGCGAGTCGGGGTCAACCGTCGCTGTGGTTGCGGCAGTTGCCGCTGGGGTGACCCCTGGCTGGCGTGGCCTCCTTCCCCTGGGAGCCTCTCTGCTTGTGTGGAGTTCCCGCATGGCTTGGTGGCCCGCTTTCCTGTCGCCTGTGCTTGAAGACAACACAGCCGTGTGCGCAGACTAGAGCTCCGCCGTCTTCTCTAGAAATTACTGTAAATAAATCGTATTCTGGTTCACCTTCGGAAAGGTCTGAGGATAATGGAGAGAGCAAAGCCAGAAAAGTGCGGGCCATCCAAGATAGGAGAGCTGGTCGTTGCCCTGGGTTTGCTTGCTTCCGCGCCCCCCAGAGTCTCAGAAGGAAACCCATCACAGGGTCAACTCGGTGCCACTGGAGCGCGTGGAAACACTTGGCAGAAGTCAGGGCAATTGAACACCTGCTGAAAGAGGCACTGATAATACCCGATAAAATCATTCTTTAGAAGGAAAGGTGTCACTGTAAGGTCTACTACTGAAAAGTCTACCTCCGGCCTGTAATGTTCCTAGTAAAAGGTTTAAGGTTTTGTTAAGTGAGCCCTGGCCGTTGTTTGTATGTGTATGTGTGTATGCTTCTAGGTTAACACACTTTTAAAATGCTTTTTCAGGCCCCTCAGAAAGTTTCAAGGGCCTTCAAGGGGCCACATTGTCTTATTAACTATCCTGAAACCCAATCATAGGTATTTCCTCCCCTCTCCCCACCCCCTTTGCTGCTTTCCCCCACCGCAATGAAATGGTGCTGGCATTCCCTCCTTAATTCCAAAGGTATAAAAGGGACTGCAAAACTGTCATTATCCAGAGCAATTTTGAGATCTTGCTGCCAAGCAAGTCATCAGTTTGGCTCAGATAAGCTCTAAAATGCTCTTATACAACTTTTCTACAGGTTTGGACATTCTTATGTTGATCCTGGTAGTTTGGTGTGGTTTTTGTTTTTTAATAAACAAGTGAACCATACAGATTGTCAACATGGGACGAAGATCTACGTCATCCACCAAGAGTGGAAAATTTATGAACCCCACAGACCAAGCCCGTAAGTATTCATTAATGACAATGCTGAAGAAGAGAAGTGGTAGAAATTGTAAGCATTAGAGAATCTGTTTCATGATGTCCTAATTACAAGATCAGCAGTGCTAGGAGTCAGTTGTGTGAAGTTATCCAGTGTTCTTATGGGCACATGATTAACACTTAAACATGCAAAAAAAAAATTTTTTTTTCACACCCATATTTCTAATTTGATTGACTTGCACAGTAGAATTAGCTTAAAGCTTTCTTTTTGTATTCAGAACTCTGAACAAATTAGTTTTGTGGGTTCTTTAATATTTTATGGCATCTTTTTCTTTATGTTCCTAATTGTTAAGAAAACAAAAAGAATGTTGGCATTTTTAGTTGACAAAATTAGAAGGGTGCTAGTAGCATCCAGTAGGTAGAAGCCATTGATGCTGCTAAAGAACCTACAGAGTACAGGACAGTCACCTACAATATGAATTATCTGTGTTGAGGAAATGCTATAATGTCACGATTTGAAAGTTCTATATTCTCTCTTTCTCTTTCTCAAGGAAAAGAAGCTCGGAAGAGAGAACTAAAGAAGGTATGATTTCAGAAGATCAAATTATAAGTGTTGTTTGTCACATCTTACATTTGGGAATAATGGATTTTAATGTGACATTTTCATTTGCCAGAAAATATACTTCTTATACTAAGCCATAAAGTTTACTAATTCGAAATATCATACAAATGCTCCTTCACTTAAGAAAAGGTTACTGTTATGTCCTGATAAATCCATCATAAATTGAAAATATCTTAAGTAAAAAGGCTTTTAATAGCTTAGTCTACCTTACCTTAAACATGGTCAGAACACTTACATTAGTCTACAGTTGGGCAAAATCATCTTGCTGCTGCCCAGCATCATGAGATTATCGTACTGCATATGGCTAGCCCAGAAACGGATCTAAATTTAAAGTACAGTTTCTACTGAATGCATATAACTTGGGCACCATGGTGGTAATCCCATGGGAAGCCAGGGGCCATCTGTACTGGGCAGCTGAAGTAAGTAACCTTGCAGATAGCTCACAATGTGTCACATTGTTTACTTGATTACCTTTCCCAGTGAGCTAAAGAAATACTTTTGAAAGTAAATTTGTGTTAGTTATTATGATACAAGTGGCCCAGTGAACGAAATTTGGGCACATTAAAGGGGGATTAATTAGAGGAAACAATTTACTGTTGCTATTTGTCCTTTCTCTATAATAGAAGTATCAGAGATGAAAGAAAATTAGTAAAATGTATATGAAAACCTTCCTCCTGTCAGAGTCTGGGGCTCACCACAGGACCCAGGGTCAAGTTCCTGCCCACTCACATGCACCTCAAAATCTCATGAGACCCAGACCCAGCCCACCCCCCCCTATTGGGCTAGATCCAGACCCGACCAGTCCCACCCTTGTCAAGCCCCACCAGGCAGGGTTGTGTGGCCTGAGTTCCCCGACCCAGCACTGATGGTGCACTTTGAGGTCCCCTGTCAAGCTCTGCCAGGCAGGGGGGCACAGACTCAGGTCCCCTGGCCCCGTACTGGGGTGGGGGATGCGGCCTGAGTTCTCCTGGCCTAGTGCCAGGGTGGGAGGCACGGCCTGAAGTCCCCTGTCAAGCCCCACCTCGTGGGGATCTCGGCCTGAGGTCTCCTAGCCTGGTGTTGGAGCAGGGGGAGCAGCCTGAGGTCCCCTAGCCCAGCTAACAGCTACTGAACTTGTGAATGAAAATAAATGTGATGCTGAATTGTTCATTTTCCTGATTTTGTAGAGGATTAGTTTGTGCCAAAGTGCTTCCCAAAATAAGGAAGGATTTACTTGTTAGTATAATGCCTTAGCATGTTGAGAAAATGTTAAAAGATTTTAATTGTTTCAATTGTGTATTCTTGTTGCACTGTTTAGCATTAAAATCTTGCAAGACGTTACTGGTATATAATTTTAGAATGTAGCTGAAACCTTTGCTTATTAAATAAAAAAGCTAAAATATTTAAGTGACTGCTTTACGTCTCATAAATACTTGCCTCAGAAAGCACTTCTAATAAATAACATTTATTTACCTCTTTGTCTAAAGTTGAAACATTTCTTTGGAGTAAAAAGTTACATAGTTCTGTTTCTGGTGGTTGAAACAGATCAAAAACCAAGAAGTTCAAACCCAATTTAAATAGATTCTTGAAGCAGATTAAAATAAAAACTCATGAGTGTCCAGCTTCTTGATATATTGCTCTTTCCTTTTCCTAAGAACAAAAAACAGCGCATGATGGTACGAGCTGCAGTTTTGAAGATGAAGGATCCCAAACAAATTATCCGGGACATGGAGAAATTGGATGAAATGGGTAAGAATTTATTAAAAGGCTAGATTTTATGGCAGAAATAACAGTCTGATACACAGAGACAGGCAAGCAGATAATGAGTGAAGCAGAGCAAGCATAAGAAAAACTAAAGTATGGTGGTGTTTGACCTTTGAATTTAGTTTTAATATCACAACAACAAAATGGGGTAGTGGGGAGTTAAATGTAAACTGAAAATATCTGGAATAAGAGAAGCCATTATTTAGCTTTAGCTCATTGTTACCAGGTAATAAACACACACTTTGGCCAGCTCATTCTTTTTTGAGAGAAGACAGAAATCTGGCTTCTGAAATCACCTTGGGGTTTTTTATTTGTCTTGTTTTGTTTTTTTAATTTTGACGGGTACCGAGTAAATCTATTAGGCCCCATGAAGTATATCACTTTACCATTTTTTTCCAATGAGATGACCCACATATACTTGACTACTTAGTAAGGATGTAGCAGAAATCATCAAATACTTAATATCAATTACCATATTGGGATCCCTCCCCCTTTTTTTTTCACATATTATAGTTTTATTCAGTCTCTGTAGGAATCTTCAGTAATACTGCTTTGTCATAACTCGAATCACATGAGGTAACTAGATGTTATCTTTCCTTGCATCTAAGGTAGATGGAGACTCCTATGTGATTCTGCTACTGGAAATTTTATTCCAACCCACAAATACTTACTTTATTAATATTAGAATACTAGAGGCCTGGTGCACAGATTCGTGCACCAGTGGGGTCCCTCAGCCTGGCCTTCTCCCTCTTGCAAGTCTGAAACCCATAGTCTGACATCCCCCCAAGGGATGTAGTGGTGCTCGAAGCTGCAGGTGGCCGGGGAGGAGTCCAAGTTGTGCTGCTTCCACTCATCCCGGCCTTGCTGCTCCTGCCTCTGCTCAGTAGCGCTGCCCTGGGGGCGGAAGAGGCTCGTGCTGCCCCAGCTGCACTTGCCAGCCATGAGCTCCATTTCTGGCACCCTTGGGTCAATTGAGCTGCACCCCTGCTGTGGGAGCTCACTGACCACCTGGGGGCAACTCCTATATTGAGCACCTGCCCCCTGGTGGTCATTGCACGTCATAGCTACCAGTTGACTTGGTCAGTCGCTTAGGCTGTTATATATATATAAATGGGATTTTTAAGTTTTTTTAATAGAAGTTTCCCAACATGCATAATTAAATAGTCAACTCCTGTGTGCTTTTTAGCTGTCGAGTTTTTGCCACTCTTTCTGCTGCCTCTGCCACTTTTTAAATTACATATTAAAGTGATCTTTATAAGTTTTATTTACAAAGGTACTCAAAATATTTCAGTTGTTTGCCCAAAAACAATAAGTTAGAGTTACAGTGGATCTCCTTGATGACGCATTAAATGGGGCCAAAAAAAAAAAATCCAGCTTTATGTGCATGCAGTATTATAAGCTTTCTAAAGTAATTTGGCAGAGCCTGTGCACTAACCTGGGCAAGAGTTCTGGGCCAGGCTGCATGATGCCAAATCTTTCCCAGTTCAACTGTAACTGATCCATTTGTTGCCTCTGGTCTAAATTCCAGTAAGGACAAATGCTGTCCCCAGAGTATCAGGATATTACCTATTAAATGATCCTAAGTTGATTTAGGAAGTTTAATCACACCAGGAACACTTTGGTGTAAGACAGTATCCTCTGGTTTTGAATAAATTGACAAGTTAATGAGATTTAGGGAAGATAATTAAACTTCTTATTCTTTAAGGAAAAGGGAGAAGGGAACACTTATATCAGCACTCTAATAACAATACAAAATATTCAGTACAAACTAATCAGGGAAAAAAAAGTATACATTGACTCTCATAATTTGGAAATCCCTGAGGGCTGCTGACCTCAAAAACCCAGTTATCATTATCGAGCCTATTCATCTCTCTTTGGTCTTTTGTATGTTATCTCTATTCAGAATACTCCTAATGAATTTCTTGGGGTGGAAGGTAGAATAAGTATGGGAAATGAATAGTGATTGGGAGACAAGGCCACAGATAGCTCTAGGTTTATTTCATCTCTGCTTGTGAAAGCTTCTTTCTCCCACATCTGCATTTTAAAACCTCAGGCAGGAATCTGGCCCCAGTTTGGATTGTGTACCGTTTTTATCTCTGAGTCAGTCCCTGGCAAGGGTGATGGAAGGGGGCAGGTATGACTGACCAGGCAGACTTGGGAAGAGAAGGTTATATGGTAGTGAGACAAAAAAACACCATAGTTAAGTGATAAGCCAGACACCCCTGGATTTTTTTATGTGATTTCATTTAATCACCAGACCTTTGTTGTGACGTAGTTGATGTCCCCATTTTGCAGATGAAGAAGCTGAAAATAAAAGAATTTAAAATAAAGTGCCCAAGATCTCAGAATTAAATGATAGAGCCAGGGATTTAGATCTCTCTGGCTGCAGCTTAACTATATCAAGTCTTTAGCCTAGAGGAGTGAAAGTTGATTTTTATTACAGTGATGATGGATTAGTTAGGTGACATTTCTTAGGAAAATACAATAAATGGCCCTCTTAAAGTGTAATTTTCTTAAGTACCTATTGCAGTTCTTTAGGAATTGTAGAATATATCTGGTGTCTAGCTCCCTTTTTAAAATGTTACCATAAAAATTTTTTATTAAATCATGTAGTCTGTTGACAACCTAAATGAAGTGACCTTTTTGAGTTTAATTCCATAATATGCTCTTTTCTCAGAGTTTAACCCAGTGCAACAGCCACAATTAAATGAGAAGGTGCTGAAAGACAAGCGTAAAAAGCTGCGTGAAACCTTTGAACGTATTCTACGACTATATGAAAAAGAGAATCCAGATATTTACAAAGAATTGAGAAAGCTAGAAGTAGAATATGAACAGAAAAGGGCTCAACTTAGCCAATATTTTGATGCTGTGAAGGTAATTAGTTTCTTGTGAAAGAGAAACTGAAGTGTTATATTTAATGGGAGAATTGATTGTTGAACCTCTTACTCTTGGCAATCTTATCAAACTGAACATATACAAGAAAAATTAATCCATCTGCTAACACATTAATAGACAAAAACTGGAAATTGCTCAGGTATTTTTAAATCTCAAAAACAAAACATACCAAACTTCTGTAGTTATGATTCCATTTGTATGATATTGTAAAATAGGGGAAGAAAATTGTAGCGGCAGTTGTTTTGGGATATTATTAAGGGATTAACTGGGAATTAGTATGAATACATGCTTTTGTCAGAACTCATTGAATTTTAAATGTCATTGTAAATTTTGCCTCAAAATAAAATTGTAAAACACCAAATGCTATAATTTTTGTAAAGTATGTAGTATTTTCCCATTTACAGAAAAAGAAAACTTAAGATAACTTGCTCAGTCATGTAGCTAATATGTGGCAGAACTTCATCAAAGGCAGACTAATATTAGATCCCAAGCTCTGCCACTGGAATAAATACACTGTTAATTGATATATGTTATTTGTCATCCAGAATATTAAATAGGGTGGCTTTAGTATTAGACACTTAGACTTCTCTAAACAGCAGCTATTTCAAACCAAAATAAAAAAGAATTCATTGATACAGGAAGAAAAACAATTGGGTATGGTTCTTTTAAAGGAGTTAGATTTTTTTTTAATTCATTGACAGACTAGAAATATTGATGAGGCCTGTTCTTAATTTTTTCTGCCATACATTTTAGGTGAAAAGCAAATCCCAAGTTATTGAGCTGACACTGAATTTTTAGTGTTGAGTTTGTGGATTACTCTTATCTTCTACTGACAGATTCTCTCTGTTTCAGAATGCTCAGCATGTGGAAGTGGATAGTATCCCTTTGCCAGATATGCCTCATGCTCCTTCCAACATACTGATCCAGGACATTCCACTTCCTGGTGCCCAGCCACCCTCCATCCTTAAGAAGACCTCAGCCTATGGGTAAGTTGTAGCATAATCAAATTGCATGTATTAAAAGCACCTCTGGACTGTCTAGAGCCAAAATTAATGCAGCAGGAAATAAAAGACAATGTGAATATAAGCAGCATCTGAATTGATTAAAAATGAAATTTTAAAGTCCCTTGGAAATTGTTTAGAAGAGCAAGTAAATACCACTGTTAACGTGATACCTAGAAAATTTTCTTTACAGGCCTCCAACTAGGGCAGTCTCTATTCTTCCTCTTCTTGGGCATGGTGTTCCACGTTTGCCCCCTGGTAGAAAACCGCCTGGCCCGCCCCCTGGGCCGCCTCCTCCCCAAGTCCTGCAAATGTATGGCCGTAAAGTGGGCTTTGCCCTGGATCTTCCCCCTCGCCGGCGAGATGAAGACATGTTATATAGTCCTGAACTTGGTAAGGAGTGAATGTTCCTTTTGCTCTTACAGCCTTTCCACTGTCATTTTTTTTGTTGGCCCCGTTCACTACCCTCAGAATTTGGGAAATAAATGATGATACCATGTACATACTAAAGGATGGATAAATCATAGGATCTATCCAAGTAAAAGCATCAAACATAACAAAGAATAGAAATGTTTATTATGTTTCAAATTAGGTTATTCCTAGAAATACCACTTACTACAAATTCCCTAAGACTTAGCTATCTATTTCCCTTTCAGCTTTGTCATATGCGTTGAGTATTATTGTATAGTCACAGTGATTGTGTATATGTGTATGTATACACCTTTCTAAATGTAATTTGTTTTCAAATTTGAATTTTAACTATTGTGAAATGAAAATATTTTCAGACCATCTGAATAGCTGAGATCTACACAAACTTTGAAAACAATTAGATAATTGTGTTACATAATGAGCATAATTTTCTGTGTTTCGGAGTATCATGTAAAGGAGGACCCAATCATATTACTTGTTCCCTGTTCCCTCCTCCCTTTTCAGCTCAACGGGGTCATGATGATGATGTTTCCAGCACCAGTGAAGATGATGGCTATCCTGAGGACATGGATCAAGATAAGCATGATGACAGTACTGATGACAGCGACACTGACAGATCAGATGGAGAAAGTGAAGGAGATGAATTTGTACACCGTGATGATAATGAAAGAAATAACAATGAAGAAAAAAAATCAGGTATGTGCAGATGAAAGTTCCATGGTATTGATCAATAAATAGGACACAGACTGATTTATTAATGCATCTGTGGAAATAATTGTGAGCTCCCTGCAAGAAAGGATCATAGTTGTATTCTCTATATCTCAGCTATCTCAAAGTTCTTGACACATACTAAGTTCTAATGGATGTAAAAGGAGTTAAACCATGTATGTAATAAAAATATCTATGTAATAAAGTTCACTTTTGGGGGGAAGATAATAGCAATTCAGCAGCATAAATATGTACTCATGGGTATTAATAAGTCTATTTAAATATCTACATTTAAATACCTACCTTTAAATGATGTGTGATCATGGTATATTTCATGAACCAGAACCATAATTATACAAATAGGCCTTTGAGAGGAGTCTTGACTTAATGGAAACATGTTATATCCATAATGTATGTTATGTGTTTGATTATTATAAATTCAGACTGAGTTAGGTGTGATTTTAAAAAATAATTATGACATTCATCAAGAAAATTTCAACCATTGTAATAGGTGCTGAGCATTATAAAATGTATAATGCGTTGCACCCCAATAGTCTTAGAGCTTCTTTTGGAATTATTTTTGTAGCCTGCCACTTCTGTATTTATGTTTAAAAATACTACCAATATTAGTATTTATAATAATTACATTTTTTCTCCTGTTAAGAATTATGGTTGCACCCAAACCGGTTTGGCTCAGTGGATAGAGCGTTGGCCTGTGGACTGAAGGGTCCCAGGTTCCATTCAGGTCAAGGGCATGTACTGTGGCTGTGGGCACATCCCCAGCTGGGGGTGTGCAAGAGGCAGCTGATCGATGTTCCTCTCTCATCAATGTTTCTCACTTTCTATCCTTCTCCCTTCCCTTCTGGGAAAAAGCAGTAAAAATATATTTTTAAAAAAATTATGGTTGCAAATCAAAAAGCTAATTTAAAAGGGTAGATAAAACTGGTAATGAAAAATTGTGGAGCTCCCTTACTATGGAGCTATTACTAGAAAGTAAAAAGTCCTTAGATACATAGCAGCTCCCATTTCTTCTGGGGCCTTGTGATCTTTGCCTTATTTTCCTCTTCTGACAACTTTTTTTAATATGTACTTATCAGTGCACACTTGATCAGTGCATTCATTCAGGTCATATTTACTGAGTTTTTACTATATACAGAGAATTTTTGCAGACACTAAGGATGTGGTGTAAACAAAACTAAAGCTCGCCCACATGGAATGCCTATCCTTTCGTAAATGTTTACCAAGAATGCTCCTAACACTGCATCATTTCGCATGACATTGAAAAGTGTCTAGTGAATAGACCTTTTGTCAATTAAGAAATTTCCTCCCAGTTCTAGTTTTCTAAGAACTATAGTAAACACTCTTTAAGCATCTGTCAGAATGTTGTTGTTTTTTTTTGTAATGAACTGCATTATGGCTTGTCTAGGGTAAAAGCCAAAAGATTTACATTATAGCTTTTGTAATGTTAAACCATGTTGCATTTCTGGGACCAATCTTCAGTGTTTACAATTTTTTTTTTTAACTGTCATTCAATTGCTTACATTTTATGTTGCTAGTAGGTTTTGGTATCGTTTTGATATAATTTAGTATAATGCTGGTTTCATGAGTTCTGGATAGCATTCCATCCTTTCCTATTCCCTTTTACAAGAAATTTTTGTAATGTAATGTTTGGCTGAATTTCCTTGTAAAAACTAGTTTAGCCAGGTGCCTTTTAGTGAGTAAATGTTTGACTACCATTTCATTTTTCTTTAGTCTGGTCATACCACTTCTTTTACCAATTTTAGTAACTTACATTCTTAAAAATTTTCTATTTTTATCTGTTTGTTCAATTTTATTGACATAAAGATGTTATTAGTATTCTTGGATTTTTTTTTTTAATCACTATAGCATGTATTTACCAGCAGTTGGCACTTTATATACTACCTTCAATATGGCTCTCTCTGTGCTCATCTTCTGCAAAGTTTTAAAGGAAATTTACAGGCAGCATTTGTGTCTAGTAATTTAAAGCATATGTTATTTAGTAAGCATTTACTGAATTTTGTTGATACCAATTCACCCTCCTTTCTCTCCCTCCTCTGGCACCTTAGGTCTGAGTGTACGATTTGCAGATATGCCTGGGAAATCAAGGAAAAAGAAGAAGAACATTAAGGAGTTGACTCCTCTTCAAGCCATGATGCTTCGAATGGCAGGTAAGGTAGGGAAAGAGTAGTGAATCACCTTTTGGTATTTCTCATGCCAGTTTCTTTATGTACGATTTCCCATTTAGTATCCCATTCATCCTGAAATAAGTAACAGATTCTTATTTTACAAAAGGTAAAGTTTGGAGACCTTAAGGTGCCCAAAGTTACACACAGCTAATAAGTGGTTGAAGTGGCGTTTAAATCCAGGTCTATCTGGTTCTAAAGCCTACTCCATCATGCTGCACCAGCACAGATGAGTGGGATGCCATTTGATTCTTCCACATCTTAGGTATTTTATTGAAGAAGTCTATTTGGTTGTTAATTTTAAGAAAGCATTTATTGAGCATGTGTCTTCAAGCATCGCTCTTCTACTGGCTCCTTGCCTGTAAAAAACTAGTCAACTCCATTTACCTGGTTTAAAATTTCTTTTAGGTCAGGAAATTCCTGAGGAGGGACGAGAAGTAGAGGAATTTTCAGAGGACGATGATGAAGGTGATTCTGATGATTCTGAAGCAGAAAAGCAGTCACAAAAGCAGCATAAAGAGGAATCTCTTTCTGATGGCACATCTGCTTCTTCACAGCAGCAAGCTCCCCCACAGTCTGTTCCCCCTTCTCAGATACAAGCACCTCCCATGCCAGGACCACCTCCTCTTGGACCCCCTCCTGCTCCACCTTTACGGCCACCTGGACCACCTACGGGCCTTCCTCCTGGACCACCTCCAGGTAAGCATTTCCATTTATGAGTAAGTAATTAAGTCCACATGTGCTTAGAGTGAAGTTATTCCAAAAAATATATCATTAGTATTGATGTTTTCTTATTTATCGTAGTGCAATTCCTTAGAAATTAAGGATTCTCAGAAGATAACTGCAACTGGTTTATTCTTCCAGCATTGTTTGCAACTTAGTTTTTCTGATACCTATCTTTTTCTCCCAAGATCTTCCTTTTTCATCATTCTTTAGTTCTGATTCTAGCAGGCAGAAAATGAAGTATTTAACTGAGAGTTTATTTAATACTACTTTTTAATATGACAAGTTGAGCCCATTTAAAATTGGTAGCCAGTGGTACTAGAACACAGTAAATATTAATCTCATATCCTTTGGTTTGGGGATTATTGGATGTCAATGTAATCTTTATAGTTAGAAACAGTCTTTATAGTTAACCAGGTCTTTGGCTTAAAAATATAAAAAGTTTGTTTACAATATGAAACAACATTATAGAAAGAACTTCTTGGCTTTTCATAATTTTATTTTTTCTCTACAGCCGATTAAGTTTTCTTCAGTTGAATTCATCTTTTTCCTATTGGTCCAAAGCAAAATGACCTTTCTCTTGTCGTTCTCAGTGGCCTTTGTGTTTATGAGTGTCAGGAGGTCATTAAAGCACTTTATAGCTCATGTTGGAACTATTTAAAAATTCCGTCTCTGGTGCTCAGACACTTGTTGGATGAATTCTGCTTCCACACATTTCAATCAGTTTTTGAAGTTATCTGATTTCAAGTTAAAGTGATAAATCATACCACATTTGAGTTACCTTTATTTATATCATAGTTACTGCTTGATATATATTTGTTTGACATTAATTTATTCTTATCTTTTCAGGGGCTCCTCCATTCCTGAGACCACCTGGAATGCCAGGACTCCGAGGGCCTTTACCCCGACTTTTACCTCCAGGACCACCCCCAGGCCGACCCCCTGGCCCTCCTCCAGGCCCACCTCCAGGTCTGCCTCCTGGCCCTCCTCCTCGAGGACCCCCGCCAAGGCTACCTCCCCCTGCACCTCCAGGTAAAGCTTGATTTCCAGAGTGAACACTTGTCTACTATACAGGGTGGGGCAAAAGTAGGTCTACAGTTGTGATTATGCAAACACAGTTTATTCTTGTATTGTTATTGATCAATTATTGTATTATTTTTTTTATTCAACCAACTGCGAACCTGCTTTTGCCCCACCCCTGTATATTTTATTTGCTCTAGGACAGTGGTCGGCAAACTCATTAGTCAACAGAGCCAAATATCAACAGTTTGATTGAAATTTCTTTAGAGAGCCAAATTTTTTAAACTTCTTCTAATACCACTTCTTCAAAATAGACGCCCAGGCCGTGGTATTTTGCAGAAGAGCCACACTCAAGGGGCCAAAGAGCCGCATGTGGCTCCCAAGCTGCAGTTTTCTGACCAAGGCTTTAGGACATATTTTTACATTTCAGTAACTTGAATTTGAAAGGTTATCTTAAAATGGTGTTTTTAATTGCTGTAATCCTGGGTTGAATTTGAGTTCTTTCATAGAGTATTGCCTGTCAGGGGCCACTTTGGATTAAACTCTCTATTTGAGTTTTTAGTCCATTTATAATTGTAGTGATTCCCTACATCTACACAAGCACCAACTTAAAGTTCAAAATCACAAAAGTGTTTCTTTTTTTTCTCAACCCAGTATCAATGCTAGATATGCAAATTTCCTTGTGTTATTATATATGGCAAGTATAATTTTGGTTTACTGCACTAACTATCCCAGTTTCATACAAAGATCTTTTAAGCCCCCAGCTTGGACATTTTTTTCCCCCTCTCTTAATTGTATATGAAATATTTATGAGTTTGTATAAGCCATAGCATATTAGATTTGATAAAATTTGATACTTAATATTTATTCATAAAAATGGCAGTTGAAGAAAATTAAACCTGCTGTTCTTGGTAAAATGTTGATGGCATGTCTGAACCATCAATGGGACTTGGATTCTTTTCCAGGAATGGTGACATATTGTGATTAGTTACAGTATTTTATTTCCCACTCATGGAGTTACCATGTTGTGGGGAAGAGTGTTGTGGAGATCAAACCCCAACTTTATCTGCACTATACAGCTAGAATAGACTCTTGGGCTGTCAGATTTTAAACTTAACTATTTTAAAATCATATTTGAAACTAGTTGGTGTTTTCAGTTTTACTTTATATTTTAAAGTGGTACATTGTTTAGAGAAAAAAACATTACTATTATAAGTACAAAATACAGACTAAAGGTGAATATCCTATCTAATAAAGGTAATATGCAAATTGAATGTACCTCGCTATGCCTACAAAGCCACACCCAACAGCCAATCGGCGTGAGTATGCAAATTAACCCAACCAAGATGGTGGTTAATTTGCATTTCCTGGTGCAGAAGATGGTGCAGAAGGGAGCAAAGCTATGGAGAAGCAAGCAAGTTGGGAGGGGAGAAGGGAGGGAAGCAAACAGGGCAGGGGAGAAGGGAGGGAGCAAGGAAGAGGATATGGGAGGGATGGAGGGAGGGAGAGGGAGGGAGCAGAAGGGAGCAAGGCAGAGGAGACGGGAGGGAGGTAGCAAAGAAGGGAGCGAGGCAGAGGAGATGGCAGGGAGTGAAGCAGCAGAGACAGGAGGGAGGGAGGCAACAGAGACAGGAGGAAGCAAAGCAGCAGAGAAGGGAGTGAGGCAGCAGAGATGGGAGGGAGTGAGGCAGAGGAGATGGCAGGGAGTGAGGCAGAGGAGATGGCAGGGAGTGAGGCAGCGGAGATGGGAGGGAGCGAGGCAGCAAAGAAGGGAGCAAAGCAGCAGAGACGGGAGGGAGCTTTGCTCAGGCCACAGGAAGCCCTATTCTTGCAGGAATCTTCCTGCAACAGGTCTCTAGTTGTTTTATAATAAACTAAAGGCCCGATGCACGAATATTCATGCAAGAATGGGCCTTCCTTCCCCTGGCTGCTGGCACCACCTTCGCTCTGGCCCGGAGCTGCCTTTCTGCTTCGGCCCGGAGCAACCTTTCTGCCTTCCCATGCTGCCCAGAGGCCCAGCACGGCTGGAGTGGTGCTCAGCACCTGCGTCCCGCCCCATCCCCAGCCACTTGGTACCTGTGTATGCAAATTAACCTGCCATCTTTGTTGGATTGATTGCATACTTGCTCCTGATTGGCTGGTGGGTCTTGCAAAGATTTGGTCAATTAGTATGTTACTCTTTTATTAGGTAAATTCCTTACTATCAGAATATATTTAAGTTTCAAATAGTAGCATGATTTCAGCTTATTTTTTGTAAATTCCCCCCCCCCCCCCCTTTTTTAAGTTGTCAGTCTGTTTTTAACATCTTAGTCACAGTTATATTTTATTAGTTCCTGTAGTGCTCATTAGCCTGCTTTCTCCTTCGTTTAGGTATCCCTCCACCTCGTCCTGGCATGATGCGCCCACCTTTGGTGCCTCCACTCGGACCTGCCCCGCCTGGGCTTTTCCCTCCGGCTCCATTGCCAAACCCGGGAGTTTTAAGTGCTCCACCCAACTTGATTCAGCGACCCAAGGCGGATGACACCAGTGCAGCCACTATCGAGAAGAAAGCCACAGCAACCATCAGTGCCAAGCCACAAATCACTAATCCCAAGGCAGAGATCACTCGATTCGTGCCCACCGCATTGAGGGTCCGTCGGGAGAATAAAGGGGCTACTGCTGCTCCCCAGAGAAAGTCAGAGGATGATTCTGCTGTGCCTCTTGCCAAAGCAGCCCCCAAATCTGGTCCAACTGTTCCTGTCTCAGTACAAACTAAGGATGACGTATATGAAGCTTTTATGAAAGAAATGGAAGGGCTGCTCTGACAACTTTTGATGCCCGAACGCACTTCTGTTCATATCATTGGTTCATGGAAAAAGCGGCTCTTAGGAAACTTAGGCAAAAGAGCTACTTTTATTGTCAGGGTATTTTTTAATTTCAGTTGAAGGAATATCTTAAAAGTTTAGCCTTGTTTGGAATTCACTGCATACAAGAGAGGATATTTCACTCAGGCTAGGTTGGTTCCTGAAGCAGTTCTGCTGCAAACGTCCATTCCCTTTCATACCACCACTTTCATCCCACCTCTTCCCCTCTCCAATCCTTTGGAACTTGTGATCTGGGCATCTTTGTTTTTGATTCTCTTGTGTGCTGTGGGCTCTGGAGTAGAAATTTTTGGGGGGATGAAACAGTTTATTTTACTCCATCTTGCCTTTTGTGTTTATTTTTAATATTTTCTTGTAAATATTTTGTAATATTGTAGTGAAATGGATCACAACGTCATTTCCTAATACAAAGCAAGACCTGTGGGAAGAAAATGTACAATTCTCTAATTAAAATTATTTCCCACTGACCTAAACTTTGAGTGTTTTATGAAATAAATGTTCTACCCCAAGATCCTCTGAATTCCTGATAATGTATAAACATGTCATCTTTTTTATGATCAGAAAAGTATCTTGGGTTTAAAAGTACAGAATGAGAATCTTACTGAAACTAAGTTTTAAAGTTAAGGGATAAAGAAGAGAAATAATTATTTTCCCTCAGAACTACCTTGGTGACTTTAAAAAAATTGAGAGGTCTTATTTATTGCTAAGAACATATTTAATCTCATCCTCAAAGATGAACACTTTCCCCAGAGCTTTGTGGACTGTTTGAATGGCAAACCTTTTGAAACATTTTCAAAACTTAAAAAATCAGAAAAAGTTACTTTTCTTTCTTTTTTGAATGTGATGGATTTATTAAGCTTTTCTTTATAAAAGCACATACAATGAATAAGAATGCTTAATGATGTTAATTTGCATTGATAATATTTTATATTCAAAGTGCTTTAATCACTAACTCATCTACCCTGTAATTCTGGGAAATGACTTTAAAAGACATTTTCCCCATTTTAGAGATGAGAGTATCAAAGCTGAAAGACTTATGTGATTAACTCAGTGGCCCAATACATAGTGTATTTCATAGGCAGACACACACATGCCTGCGTACACATGTGCCCACACACACACACAATGTATGCATTGCATTCAGAGTAGGCATACCTATTCTTACTTTGCATTATATCTTAGATCCCTTTCATGTGTACCTATAACATAAAAAATAATATAAGATTTGTTGAATGTATAAAAGAGGGAGAAGTCATTGAATATATGTATAATAAATCGTTAATATTGTAAAACTCAAAATAGTGTTTGGCACATGGTAAATATGTGTTTGTTAGAACTAGATTTGTATTTCAGAATGAGATCTGTGGCTATAGGTAGGGGATAGATGGACTCAAGGGTGGAAGACCAGGGATGACCACTGCAGGTAGAGGATGGAGATCACCCAGACAGCACAGGAAGGTAGAAGAGAGTTGATCCATTGCAGAGATAGCACAAGACTGTATTATCAATTTGATGTAGGGAGTGAGGCAGAAGAGAAGAATTTAGGGCTTGGATTGTAGGTAGCATCAGTAGGGAATAAAAGGTGTGAAGCTGTAGAGAAAAAGGATAGTAGCAGCAGCTAACAGTGTTCATTGTGTGCCAGACACCCTACAACGTGTTTTGCGTGTATTAATCCTTACCCAACCCTGTGAAGTAGCTACCCATCATTTCCTTCATTTTACAGATGTGTCAATTGGATATAGAATGAAGGGAATGGGTCCAGTTTGGGAAAGGATGCATTTCAGATCCCTGTGAGATAACCTCATGGAAATCTTGAGTAGGCCGGTGAAGTATGAAGCTCAGCAGGCAGGTAGAGGATACTATCATAAACACTGAATAAGAGAAAATACTAAAGGGAAAGGAAAGTGAAGCAGAAAGTATAATCAATGATAATAGTGATTGATTGAGCTCTTACCATACACTAGTCACTAACTGCTTTTTTTAAAAATATTTTTTTATTGGTTTCACAAAGAAAGGAGAAACAATGATTAGAATCATTGATTGACTGACTCTGGCATGCCCCCTACTGGGGATTGATCCCATAACCCAGGCATATGCCCTTGACCAGAATCGAACCTGGGACCCTTTAGTCTGCAGGCGTCAACACTGAGCCAAATGGGCTAGGACTCCCTACCTTTATGAATGAGAAAACCAATGCTTAGTAAACATATAAACATGTAAATAAATGTCTAGATTTTTATTGGGTTGGCTTTTTATGACACTATTTTTAATTATATGACAAGTTCAAATCAGGATAACATCGGTTTTTATTTGAGCTGGGCAAATGAGAAGCTGGATATTGGAAGAAGGGATGAAAGTAAGGCCACCACATTTATTTAACATATACATTCACGTATATAAGTATGTAAATTTAAAATTATTAGAAATATATGGATTACCATGTTAAAGAAACTAAAACATTATTACTCTATATGAAGACACACAAAAAAGAAAAGTCCCGTGAACATAAAAAGATGTTAGAGGACTCAGATATTTAAAGTACATAAATGTGGAACTGAAATACCCATTGACAGCTCTCTTGCATGGTGCTCAGACACTGCAGCATTTGCTTTGAGATGTCTGTATTCTTCCACTGCTCAGCAAGCCCTCTTCTCGATGTCACACGTTTTCCTTTAGCTGTTGAGAAAGGAGGAAGCAGCCCATGAACAGGCCCTGATTGTTAGCCAGGCACTGGTGTTGCTAGGAGTTGGCCTAACACAGCTACCCAATGGTTTACTGTGGAGATTTTCCACAGAACATCCATACCAGACAAGGCCATTCTGCGGCTGTGAAAAATCAAAACAAGCACCCTGCATTCATGTCTGAACATCAAAATATGAGTTGTCCAAACTACAAAAATGACCGAACAGACCCCTATCCTGGCCAAAATGCATTAGTATATGCACCAATTACAACTTTACCCTCACTCCATTCCTTGTATCTTACCCAAAGTATAGGTTTCCCTCTATTCCCAAGAGCATGCAATTCTGGGCAAAGCTGCAAAGTTAGTGAACATAAACCAAAACCTATAATAAATTCTAATACCCTCTTAGTGAAACACACCACATCTCCTCACAGTATGTATTCTCTATTGCTGCAAAGAGCAATAAACCCAACTTGTTCAACTACAGGTATGTTCAAGGTGGTCTTTGGATAGAAAGCATAGATGAAAACACAGATTCATCTAAAGCACTAGTGCGGGAACCAGGTCTCTCAACTCATGAATGGCATGAGTCTCTGTATGAGGTGCCACCTGCTCAGGGCTGGGAGGTTAAATTTATGCTGAATTGAGTTTCTGTATTTTGTTGAAGAACTTCAATGTTGAGTTTATTATGTATCCCTAGGAATAAGATCTCTCAGAATTTTTTGTCTGATCAGTATTCTTTGGTAAGACTGTTTTTAGTCCTCCCCTGTTTTCATTGCTTGTTAGCTTGTTTAATATTTAGTGTTGTCTGTAGGAGGCAAAGTCTGTAGGAAGAAGACGGAGATAGGCCTAAAAAGCCTGTTTTTGAGCTGATCTCCAAGAGTTGAGTATTTCAGAAGTTCTCCTCAGACCAGTGATCTTAGAACAAACTGTTTCAGGTGGCCATTTTAACTGATAGACATCTTCCTCACTCTTGCTTTTTTTGTCCCTGAGAACTGGTTTGTTTAGTTTTCTCTGCCCAGACCCATGGGTAATGACTGGCCATTGGCCAAGTTCTGGGAATCAGAAATTATACATCTTTACAAAAACAGTATTATTTCTCCTAGATTGTCTAAAACTGCACCTCTTCCAGGCCAAACATCTGCTTCCTTTATGCCTACTCATTATAACAGTAATTTGTACACCTTATTTCTTAAATACGCTCAACTTCATCAGGGATCTTTTGAAATTGCAATGGTCACTTAAGCTTTTGACATGAACAAGATAGTTTATTTGAAAAGTACTTAACAGCAAAAGCAAGTAAGCCCTCATAAGCAGATTGCCTGTCTGGTTTGTCTAAAAGAAAGATAATTTTTCAATGTAGGGCTTATCTCTCCTTCATTTCCATAACTGGAATTAAGTTGTGCTAGCTTTTTAATTGCATGGCTTGATAAAATTAGCAAGGATTCAAGTTACTATGCAAATGTGCTGTCATCCTCTTTCATGCATGCACTAGAAACTGGTAACTTACTAAATAATAAATTAATTAGAAGAAATATTTTAATATCACTATTCACCCTTTTTTTATAATAGAAGTGTCAACCAAATTCATGATCAACAATGACAGATTGAAACACATGCGTGTGATTAGCGCCAGTGAGAGCTTTATATGTATCGCGCGTGCACGAGTCAACATTTATTTTTAAATTGCCAGTGCGCGTCATATGTACAGGCCAGATGATCAGTCTGTCAGATGGGCAGATAGATGGATGGTCGGGCACTTAGCCTTTTATATACGTATAGATACGTTAAAATCTGTTTTTCAACACCTAAAATTTTCTTCCTCTCCTTGGAGAAAAACACAAAATAAAGCTTTACCAGCGACAATTTTATATCTGCCTGAAGCCAGCTGGCTTCCTGTTTTTTCTTTTTGTATTTATGTTTTCTGTTCCTCTTACTCTCTATTTCCCTCTATTGAGATAATAAACATTAGCTGCTTTATAAAAATTTAGTTTTAGAATGCTTAGCATTCTAAAATATCTACAGTGTGCCAAAACCAGTTTGGCTCAGTGGATAGCATATGGGCCTGCAGACTGAAGGGTCCCAGGTTTGATTCCGGTCAAGGGCATGCATGTACCTTGGTTGTGTGCAAATCCCCAGTGGGAGTATGCATGAGGCAGCTGATCGATGTTTCTCATTGATGTTTCTGACTTTCCCTCTCCCTTCCTCTCTGTAAAAAAAAAAAAAAAAAAATCAATAAAATATATATTTTTTAAAAAATAAAATACCTACAGTGCCTTTATGATTTAGTAAGTTACCACTGTTTTTATAATTTTTTAAAATATTAAAATATTTTAATAACATTCAACTACATGGAATGATAATAATGTATTTTAAAATGGTTCTTTATGAATAGTCTTCTCATCTTTTATTAAAAGACAGTTTTAGTTGTCACTATGTATTTCTGTAGAGTAAAAGTGTATATATCCATTCCAGTGTCATTAGTAAAGTGAGCCAGCTTTCAGCATTTGCTGTGTGGGAAAATGTAATAACCTCTAAAGAAAGTTTTCTAGTTATATGTCAAAGTATAAGCAAAGTAGGGGCTATCAAGGAGTGCAGCAATCCAAATGGTGAAAAATCTCGAACCCTTCACATTGTCTCCTGGTGTCCTTCAGGCGATGTCCTCCCATCTCCTTAGTGACGCCTCTTCCTCGGCCAGACAAATCTCACAGATCCTCACATCTCCTGTTGGCGGTGGCTTTTTTTTTTAATACTTTCACTTACATATCTAGACATATATCCTATATACATATATGCCTTCTGGATGATTTAATCCACTCTGACCATTTTTAACCATGACTCGCAAATATCTCCACACCAGACCTTTTCCCCTGGGTTCATTCACATCTACCTGCAGGTATTGTCTTTTGACCCCTGTGCCTTTGTCTATGTTGCTTCTCTGCCCAGAAACACCCTGTCATGTCAGGCTAACTCTTAAATCTAGACTTTACACAGATGCCACTCTCCCTAGTAGGCTGAGCGACACAGGTGTCTCTGTTCCCTGTTTTACCAACACCCTAGGTATCTCCCTTTCTTTACATGTAGCCTGCTAGATTATAATAATCTTTTTTTTATTGTATTATAACCCCATTTTTCTTGACAGTGGTTATCAATCATAGGTATAACATATATGCACAATAAGTTGTTGAGCAAACAGGCTCCAATTTTAATCTGCATGGTGACTTAACAAACCATTAATCCCAAACCAGATTGTCATGGGGGGAGGGGCGTTGGGGAGAATGCAAATTATGATTCACAGGCGTCAAGCATTTATTGCACCTTTTTCTATTTAGACTGAGTTAGGGACATCCTGTAATTAATAAAACAGCCACTAAACTTATCATTTTCTACCAGATAAGCTTCAGGATTGTTAGAATGACATTTTTACCTATATTAATAAATCCTGTAACTACTGCTACTCACTCTAAATCCATTTTCCCATAGAAATAAGAATAGTTCTATATGGAACACTTATTGCACCCATACACATTGTCTCATTGACTCTTCTCCAAAATCCACTACGGCAGTGGTTGGCAAACCACGGCTCTCGAGCCACATGCGGCTCTTTGGCCCCTTGAGTGTGGCTCTTCCACAAAATACGACCTGGGCGAGTTTATTTTGAGTAAGTGGTGTTAGAAGTTTAAAAAGTTTGGCTCTCAAAAGAAATTTCAATCGTTGTACTGTTGATAGTTGGCTCTTGTTGACTAATGAGTTTGCCGACCACTGCACTAAGGTAAGCCCTATTATTATGCTCACTTAATAGATGACACCCAGATTGAAAGAGATTGAGTAACATTTCCCAAGTCATCCAACTAGTAAGGAACAGGATGGATTTGAACCTGTCTCATTCCAGAGAACTTGAGTTCTTAAACACCATGGCGTATGACCTTTCAACCACTGGAAGGCGATTGGTGAAGAGTTTGCGCATGTATTAGGCCAGTCATCAACAATCAAGAAGACAGACTAAACCTTTTGATTGCAGGCACACAAAACCAAACAGACCAGTTCTCAGAGACACAAAGACAAGGCTGGTCCTGTAGAAAAACAAATAAGTTCTGCCCAAGTCACAGCTTGCCCCACTGAATGGCTTATCTCTGCAGGAAAGATTAAGAGTGTCTATAAATACAACTATGGATTACAAATCAATTAAAAATCAGAATTCAGGTCCCATCAGTTTTTGTACTGATTTCTTCCATATGGTCTTGTACTTGAAGAAAAATAGGTCTTTTAAATAAGCAACCATATATAGGCAAGAACTGTTTGCTCATCAAGGGTCACAGGCTGAATTGACTTGGCAGGAGGTATGCATTTTTCACTGTTAATAAATTATTCAGGCTAAAAAAAAACCCCACAAAAACTCAAAAACAGAAATGAGGGACTGACTGAACCTTGCAGCAGGGAAAGTATTTAAGAAGAACCTAAGAATTTCAGGGCAGTGACAAGTGGTGGTGGGGTGGCAATCATTGCACTTGGTATCTTGCATCTTACCTTTCAAGTATCAGGGCTCAATAGATCCCTGTGAATCTTCACAGAAAAGTGGTGTGTTTTTTATTATATCTTGATGGCCTTCATCCTTATTTCTTCGATATGTTGGTAATAAACCTCAAATGTTTCAGGAAATGAAGACTTAAATATCACAGCCAGCACTTGTTTTTTTCCCCCTCCACCACCCACCCTGTCCCCAAAGTGGTAACACTGAGAACAATTGGGCAGTACAATTAAAAAATATATATATTAGTTATGGTTACTTATACTTTAAAAGGATAAACCTATATCCTGTAGGAAATGGTACTTTTTGAGTGCCCAATATATGCCTACTGTGTGTAGTAAGTGAACATTCTCAGTCCTCAAGGGGGCATTATGACTATTTTACATGAAGAAGCCTTCTGGATAAAAGGTGAGGAGTGGAGTAAAAAGATGGGCATCTGGAACCTGTCCATGGTACCCTTGGGGTCTAATCTGCTCAGGAATTAGGAGGAAATAATCTGCTTAACATAAGTGTGTGTGGCCTGACCTTTGTACACCTCAAAGATGACCACATGGGAAAAGTAATCCCAACATTCAGTTCGAAAGTAGTGAAGTGACACAAGTACTAACAGAAGCTGAAAGCGAATCCTTTCTCTGATATCTGTTCATTGTACTGTCTTTAGTCATCAAGAAAAAAAGAACTCCAAGAGAGTAGTTGGCTTCATTTACAGCTGTACTCCCGTCACCCATCACCTAGTTAGTACTGAGGATGGCATGAAGAGATGCTCAACAAGTCCTGGGGAAGAACAGAGAAAGTCCATATGGGAAAATGGGCCAAAGACTACTAAGAATGAAGACATACTCCCCCTCCCCCCCCCCCAGAAGAGTTCAACCCTGACTCATAGGAAAGATGAATTCAAAGAAATGAAATAAAAATTAGGATCTTTGTTATGGGCATTATGGGCCAGCATGAAGCTTGTGGAAGAAGATGAAATGGGAAGGTCAAACAAGGACTGAATAGGATTGTTAAGTGTTTAACTTTTAAATGTGAATTCTTGACTGAAATGTGTTTGTTCCTGCACTTAAATCATCTGTCCTTACCTTTTCTCATATCTCACATATTTATTAAAGCACTGCTTTAATAACATACTAGTACTTATATAGGTATTGTTGGAATGAGGCCATTACTTCAGGCCACTGGAAGAGCAAAAGGGATTTCAAGCAGGCTATTTGTTGTTATAAAACAAAATCAAACTTACTACATTTCCAAAGGAGTATAATATGATGGAGACAAGGCCACTATGAAGCTAGAAACTTGGGGAGATCATTTTGAAAGCTCATAAGCACATGTTACTCATGACCAAAGGCATTGCACTGTTATGCAACATGAGTGTCAGGGGAACAATTTTCCAACCTCATGACTCATGCTTCTGTATTACACAAAATACTGGGTGTTTCCTTCATTTTAAAGAAATGTGAACATAAGTGTGTGTATAAAAAGATCTGATATCCAAAACATGCCAACAACACCTAACAGGTTAAGAAAAATATAAGTTGACACTGTGTCATCGGAGTCCTTCTTCCAAGACGGAAAGTTACTCCACATTTTGAAAAGTACGACCAGATAGAAAACTTCCTACCCTACACCAGCTGAGTCCCACCGTCTCTTTTCTAGAACTGGTTTCTGAACTGCCCAAATAGGACAAGAGAGCTAAAGCGTGGGAAGAGGCCATAAAAATAATTGCCCCCGCCGCATCCATACCTACTCTCCCTCCCTCTCCTTTGCCTTAAGGCGATCAGGGAGAGCTCCCAACTCTGTCCCACCAGACCCTGGGGTCCCTGCAGGTCTCCCGATCCGCCCGTCAGTCCTCCGGAGGGACCTGCGGACCAAAGCCGATCCGCCAGCACCTGCTCCAGAGGCCTCCGGCGGCAGGCCCCGCCACCACACAGCTCTCTCGACCACACGATTTTCACCGACTTTATTGGCCCCCGACCCCGGCGGGCCCCTCCGCGGCCCACCTCCCCAACTAGATCGCGCCGACCCTCCTTGGCATCCAGCAAGTTCAAACACACTGCGGGGCGGCTCTGAGAAGAGCCTCTGCTCGGAAAGCCGGCTCCCCGGTGCCGGCGTCGGGGTCACTTGCTCTTCGCCTTCTGACTCTCCGTCTTCTTGGGCAGCAGCACGGCCTGGATATTAGGCAGCACCCCGCCCTGAGCGATGGTCACTTTCCCCAGCAGCTTGTTCAGCTCCTCGTCGTTGCGGATGGCGAGCTGCAGGTGCCGGGGGATGATCCTGGTCTTCTTGTTGTCGCGCGCGGCGTTGCCGGCCAGCTCCAGGATCTCGGCCGTCAGGTACTCCAGCACCGCCGCCAGGTACACCGGCGCGCCGGCCCCCACCCGCTCCGCGTAGTTCCCTTTGCGCAGCAGCCGGTGCACTCGGCCCACCGGGAACTGCAGTCCCGCGCGGGAGGACCGGGACTTGGCCTTGGCCCGCACTTTGCCGCCCTGCTTGCCGCGACCAGACATGTTCGCCTCTTGCCTAAAACTCCGGCGGGTGCAGGAGAGCCAACGGTCCCGTCGGGGTCTGGGCGCGCGACGGAACACACCGGAACTGCCTCCGCCGGCCCTTGGCTGCCGCTGGGCAGCGCCTTCCCATTGGACGCCGCGACAGTCTCGGCGCCGGTTACTAATGATAGGCAGGCTCCGCGCCCAATGAACACGCTGGCAGAGGCACCGCCTTCTCCAGTTCTCTCCAATCAAAAGAGCAAACCTCAGTTCTCATTTACATAACCGCCCGTGGGAAGGGTTTGCCTTTGGGGCTCTGTTGAAGGTACTGGGTTCTGAGATTTCGAAGTCCACGCTCCCACTCAGCAAAATAAAGTCTTAAGAATTTGCCCTGGCCGGTTTGGTCAGTGGTTAGAGCTTTCCTCCCTCTCTCCCCTACTATCCCCCCCACCCCTCAATTCCCGAATGGAAGGGTCGCAGGTTCGATTCCCAGTCAAGGGCTTGTGCCTGGGTTGCAGGGTTGCGCCCCATCCCCAGTGAGGATGAACAATTAAGGAAGATCCAGAAGAAGAGATACTCTATCCCTAAGTACAAAGAGCTCAAGAAATAAATGTTCCTTGAGGTCGCACATGGTGTGTTAGACGTGGCTGTGCCCTGTAAGCGGATGTTCTCACATACTACAGTATCCTAGCCAGGTAGAGCCTGCACTTACGGACAACACTGGTCCTCAAGCGAAACCACAAACTCTCTACCGAATTCTGTCGGCCCAACCCAGGGTAGGTTGCCTGTTCTTTAAACAAGTGCCTGGCTTCCTGCAAACTCAGAGGCTCCAGCTGATTACCCAACTGGCTAAAGAGAAGCTTCGTATGGAGTTGTCCATCTGAACTTGAACTAGATCAGATGACTCTGGGTCCTTGGAGCTTTGGAGTGAGGAAACCAATGGTAAAGTGTCTGTTGAGGGAGAGGAGGAGGAAGGGAAGGGAGAAGAAAAAGGAAAAGAAAGGGGAGGGGGAATGTGTGCTCCTGGGAGGGAGAACGCCTGTAGCAATATTTTAAATAGCAAACAATTAGGGAAAATCCATATCATAAAATAAGAAACTGCTTGAGTAAACAATAAAAAAATCTACAAGGTTAAATACTACACTAGAGTGATTAAAATGAAATTAATAAAATTATTTTCTACATAGGATAAGTGGGACAATGATTAGGATGAAATTATGTAGATCATTTTTTATTTTGATTGTTTCTTAGTGATGTAGAAATTTTAAGGTAATCTGCTTATGTTAGTCCTTTTCCAATTAGACATATTATAATGATTTCTTAGTTGTATTTTCACTCTCTATATATTATACTAAGGAATAGAACTTCTTAATTCTAATGCAGGTGGAAAAAACTAGCTTTCCCTTTGTAATTTTTACACTTTTGTGTTTATTTTAAAAATTGAAGAACAAGTGGTTTCAATCTTATACTTAATAAAATAAGTAAAGAATAAAAATAAATAAAACAATACATGCAATTTTTGTTACAAATTAGTACAACTTTGACACCAAAACTTTTTCTTGTATTATAAAGGTAAATTACAAACCAATATCACTCAAAACATGGATGAAAAAGCCAAATGAAATAGCAAAAATAATCTAGCAATGTATAAACAACAAAAAAAGTGAGCAAATGGGGTTTATTCCATGAATGCAACTTTCAACATGATAACACATGCTGATATAATTTGCTCATTAAAACATATAAGTAGAAAAAGCATTTAATTATCTTAGTAGATGCAGAAAAACAATACAATAAAGGGTTGTTTTATAATTAAAAACTTGGAAAACAAAAAGAAAAATAGAAGAAAATATCACTGACATGATAAAAGAATCTAAAAATTAAGATTAAAAAAATAAAGCCCCACAGTAAGCATCATACTTAATAGTGGAATGTTTAAAAGAATTGCCTTTAAAATAAGAAACATAATCCTGGCCAGCGAGGTTCGGTGGTTGATCATCCACCTATGAACCAAGAGATCACAGTTGGATTCCTGCTCATAGTCAGGGCACATGCCCGGGTTGCGGGCTCAATCCCCAGTAGGGGGCGTGCAGGAGGCAGCCTATCAATCATTCTCTCTCATCATTGATGTTTCTAACTCTCTCTCCCTCTCCCTTCTTCTCTGAAATCAATAAAAAAATATTTATTTTTTAAAAAGAGGAGCCAAGGATGAGCCCAAGGTTTTACACACACACACACA
Organism: Antrozous pallidus; assembly: GCA_027563665.1. Taxonomy (NCBI): domain Eukaryota; kingdom Metazoa; phylum Chordata; class Mammalia; order Chiroptera; family Vespertilionidae; genus Antrozous; species Antrozous pallidus. Next base: position 92,984,020 of record CM050513.1, read on the forward strand.
CACACACACACACACACACTACTGGCCCAGTGCACTAAATTTGTGCAGGGAGGTGGGGTCCCTCAGCCTGGCCTGCACCCTCTCGAATCTGTATCCACTGAGCCAAACCAGCTAGGGCAATAAAAAAAAATTTTTAATAAGTAAATAAGAAAATCAGAATCAATAAGATATATACTGTTAGGTGAAAACAGTAGATAAGAAAGGAGGAAAGATAAGACTATAAAAATTGTCTTAACTCCCCACCTAGCAAATTCAGATGCACAATCTCTCCAATTTTATTTAAAACAATACAATAAGAGGAGAAAAAAGAAAAGTAATCAGTGAATGTTTTCATTTACAGGAAACTTTTAGTGCATACTAAAAGAGGTTAGCAAGATTGCCACGTACAAGATCAATATAAAAAAAAAAGCTGTGGTACATTTACACAATGGAATACTATGCAGCTATAAAAAAGATAATTCTCTTATCTTTTGAGACAGCATGGATGGAGTTGGATATTACTATTCTAAGCAAAATAAGCCAGAGAAAGACAAGTATCACAGGATGTCACTCATATGTAGAATATAATGAACAAAGTAAGATGATGAACAAAATAGATCAAGAGACATGGAAGCATGAAACAGACAGACAGATATCAGAGGGAAGGGGCAGTGGGTGCGGGCAGAAAGAGATTAACCAAAGAACTTATATGCATAAATGCATAATCTATGGACACAGACAATAGTGCAGTGAATGGGCTGGGTGGGTGGGAGCCTGGTGGAGGGGGGCAATAGGGGAAAGATGGGGAATATTTATAATACTCTTAACAATAAAAATAAATAAAAATAATAACAATAAGTTTTTATCTATAAACAAGGGATTTTTAAATTACAACTTACAGTTTACTTACAATAACACACACACATCCCATCTAACAAAAGAGCAATATGCAAATTGATCATACCTCTGCTACACCCATAAGTCACGCCCACAAGCCACACCCACCAGAAAAGCCAATCAGGAAAGATGGTGGTTAATTTGCATATGCAGGCACTGAGCGGCCTGGGTCCCAGGAATATACTTGGGACCCCGGCTGCTCCTAGCCTGTAGGCCTGCACTTACGCCCTGAGTGGCAGGGGTCCTAGAACACCCCAGCCACTGCAGGACTATGGGTGCAGCCACTTGTGTGTGCTATGACGCCAAGTGGTGGTTCGGGTCCATGCTCGGCCCAGTGCCCACGATGGGGCTGGCTGCTGGCCTCCCGGGCCTTTGGAGATAGAGATGTTCCCACCCCGCGCCCAGCTGATTACATGTGCTCAGGTACCAAGCAGTGGTTCGGATCCATGCCCCCAGCCCAGCGCCCACGATGTGAGACTGGCTGGCTGCCAGTCTCTGAGGTGTGCGGAAACCTCAGTGGCCACCACTAGGTGGCAGGGACACCCCTCTAGCCCAGTGGATACAACTCAGGGGCCACATGAGCTGAAGAGGAAACATTATTTTAAATATATATATATTTTTATTGATTTTTTACGAAGAAGAGGGGAGAGGGATAGACAGTTGGAAACATCGATGAGAGAGAGAAACATTGATTAGCTACCTCCTGTACACTCCCATTGGGGATGTGCCTTCAACCAAGGTACATGCCCTTAACAGGAATCAAACCTGGGACCCTTCAGTCTGCAGACCCATGGTCTATCCACTGAGCCAAACCAGTTCTAGTGTAAACACCTTTCCTGACCGATCATTGGCTAAGCTCCTGTATGCTGCCACTTGCAGTGTTCTTGGTAACTTGGGTTATAAGAATCCAAGAAGGTGATCTGAGGTTTTTCCACCACACTCCTGGAGGAAAAAATAAAGGTCCACTGCTGGAGCGGTTAAGAAATGTCATGTCCTGCCCTCTCTGGTTTGGCTCAGTGGATAGAGCCTCAGCCTGCTGACTGCAGGGTCTGGGTTCGATTCTGATCAAGTGCATGTACCTAGGTTATAAGCTCCTCCCTGGCCGGGGCCCAGGTCAGGGTTCATGCAGGAGGCAACCAAAGTATCCCTCTCACATTGATCTTTCTCTCTGTCTCTCCCTCTCTCTTCCAAACTCTCTAAAAATCAATGGAAACATATCCTCATGTGAGGATTTAAAAAAAAGAAAGAAATGTCATAACCTGTGAAAGACACATGTTGAAAATGTCTAAAGAAGGTTGTCGTTTTTTCACAGTGAAGGGACTAGAGTCTGTGTTGATGAAAACACCTTGGCAGCTGCAGTGGCTGCAGCAACGGGGTGATGATCCTTTCCTGGATCAGCCTGGCCACCTCCCACAGAGGATGGCCAGACTGGTGAGGAGGGGGCCTCAGCCATCAATAGGACCTCTCCTGAGGGCTCCCAGTCTGTGAGAGGGGGCAGGCTGGGCTGAGGGAACCCCCCCACTGTGCACGAATTTCGTGCACTAGGTCACTAGTGTGTGTGTGTGTGTGTGTGTGTGTGTGTGTATACACATATATAGTAGTTTTGAGTAATTTTAATAAATTATTTACAATATACTTATGTTGATAATAGAAAACTTCATTTAGATAAAGGACAGACTTATGTTTATGAATAAGAAGACTCAATATACTAAAGATGTCAAATATCTACAAATTGATCATGTTAATAGATTCTAACTTTTACACTGTTCTCTAAAGACACTACAGAAAAAATTATTGGGGTTGTTTGTTTGGTTTTTAAAGTATTTTTTATTGATTTTTTTAGAGAGAGAGGAATAGAGAGATAGAAACATTGATCAGCCTCCTGCACACCCCATGCTAGGGATTGAGCCTGTAACCGAGGCATGTGCCCCGATCAGGAATGGAACAGGCAACCTCTTGGTTCATGGGTCGATGCTCAACCACTGAGCCATATTGGCCAGATGAAATTACTGTTTTTTAAAGTAAGGATTATTATATTAAGTGCCTTTGTAGCTTCTTTATTTATATACTAAGATATTGTGCACTCCATCCAAGTGTAATTGATAATAAGAAAGGGAAATAGAGCCCTAGATGGTTTGGCTCATTGGATAGAGTGCCAGCCTGTGGACTGAAAAGTCCCAGGTTCAATTCCAGCCAAGGATACATGCCCCAGTTGTGGGCTTGATTTCCAGTAGGGGGCATGCAGGAGGCAGCCGATCAATGGTTCTCTCTCATCACTGATGTATCTATCTCTCCTTCCCTCTCCCTTCCTCTCTGAAACCAATAAAAATATCTTTTTAAAAAAGAAAGGGACATAGGAGAGTACACATTCTCTATTCATGTGGAGAGAATATTAGTCTGGTTATATTATGAGAAAAATGAGAAAAAATTGTCAGTGGACATTAATGGTTATTGAGATATTAATACAAAAAACTATAATAAACAACCTTAAAAGTCTTTGTACTTTTCAAATAACTGCCACTCATCCACTTTTTCTTTTAATTCCTCATGGTCCTTTTAAAAATCCATTTATTCAATAAATGTTTATTGAATTTTGACTGCTATATTATAGGAGATAGAGGTACAGAAATGAATAAGACACATCGATTGCTTGATATCATAGAACTTAAATTCTAATGGGGCAAGCTAATTAATTAATTAACTAACAAGGTAATACCAAGTGATGGTAACTATTATAAAGAAAACTAGAGGCCCAGTGCACGAAATTCATGCACAGGGGGCGGGAAATGTCCTTAGCCCAGCCTGCACCCTCTCCAATCTGGGACCTCTCGAGGGATGTCCGACTGCCTGTTTAGGCCCAATCCTAAATGTCCGACTACTCGTTTAGGCCCGATCCTGTCAGTTGGACATCCTTCTCACAATCCAGGACTGCTGGCTCCAAACTGCTCACCTGCCTGCCTCCCTGATTGCCCCTAACTGCTTCTGCCTGCCAGCCTGATCACCCACTAACCACTACCCTGCCAGTCTAATTGATGTCTAACTGCTCCCCTGCCAGCCTGTTTGCCTCCAACTTCCCTCCTCTGCTGGCCTGGTCACCCCAACTGCCCTCCCGTGCAGGTTTGATCACCCCCAGCTGCCCTCCCTTACAGGTCAGGTCCCTCCCAACTGCCCTCCCCTGCTGGCCTGATCGCCCACAACTGCCCTGCCTTGCAGGACCTGGAACCTCCCAATGGCCCTCCCCTGCTGGCCATCTTGTGGTGGCCATATTGTGTCCACATGGGGGCAGGATCTTTGACCACATGGGGGTAGCCCTCTTGTGTGTTGGAGTGATGGTCAATTTGCAAATTACTCTTTTATTAGATAGGATAGAGGCCTGGTGCATGGGTGGGGGCCAGCTGGTTTGCCCTGAAGAGTGTCCCAGATCAGGGTGGGGGTTCCCTTGGGGTGAGGGGCAGCCTGAGCAAGGGGCCTGTGGAGGTTTGCAGGCCAGCCACGCCCCCTGATGACCCAAGCAGAGGGTCTGGTATCTGGGATTAATCTATATCTACAATTGAAACTTTATAGCCTGGAGCAGAGCCAAGCCTTCTGCTTGCTCCAAGGTGGCAGTCATTTCTATTTGAAACTTTGTAGTCTAGAGTGGAGGCCTAGGCCCACAATGGCAGGTGGAAAGCTTGGCTTCTTCTGTTGCTGGGGAAACCCAAGACTTCCTCCTGCTCTCAGTGGTGGCAGCCATCTTGGTTGGGTTTATTTGCATAATCTCCTGATTGGCTGGTGGGCGTGGCTGTGGGCATGACTTGTGGGTGTGGTGAAGGTATGGTCAAATTTGCATATTACTCTTTTATTAGATAGGATAAAGCAGGGTACTCTAACAGAGAATGACTGGTGGAAATGGATCATCACAAGAAATGTCTCTAGGAGGTGCCATTTGAGCTGAAATCTGATAACAATAAGGACACCAAATGGCTGAAAGTTAAGCAGATAGAACCACTGAGAAAAAAAAATGTCCTTAAGTGGGTGGAATTGTGAACAGGACAGAGTGAGTGGAGATAAGACCTTCAACATGGAAAAATAATTATTAAGTAGAGTAATGGTTCTCAAACAGTGGTTCATAGACCTATTGGGTGAGGGTCTCCAAGACATTTTAAGTCAAACTATTTTCATAAGAATACTAAAATGTTATTTGCTTTTTCTTCTTTGTTGACATTCGTGTTAAAAATTTAAAAGCAACGGTGGGGCAAAACTATTATAACCTCAGCCACAAATCACGGCAGTGGTGCCAAACTATTCTAGTCATTATTATATTCTTCACCCACCACATACCATTTGTAGAATATTTGAGTTGGAGTTCAGGAAGAGATCAGGATTCAAGATATATAATTATATAAATCCATTATATATGAGATCTCCTAAGAAAAAAGTATAGATAGAGGTGAGTAGCAGAATAACACTCCCTATCCCCCAATATGCTGCTTTAGTATGATGATTATTTTGAGCTGCAGGCACTAGAAAAACCACAAATGCAGGGAGAGGCTTTCTCTGAACTCCCCGTATCTGTCTAAAAAAAACTAGATCTTCCAAAAGGAACTCAATTGTCATAAATCCCCTCCCAGGAGTTTCATTAGCCAGGGAAAATTAACTCTTATCATGAGAGAAGAGACTAGAAGTTGACACCACACCCAGACAACCTTTATCACAATTATAACACCTCCCATCTGTTCTTCTAAGAATCCATTTATCTTTCATAACAATAATGTACTCTTCCCTAAGTGGTACACACTTCCCCTCCTCTTCCTGTTAAGATAGTATTTAACCCTGAATTCTAAGCCACCTTTCTTATCTGGGTATCTCCCATGTCTACATAAGGTATCCACGTGACTAAACTTCTGTTTGTTTTTCTCTGTTAATCTGTGTTTTATGTCAGGCTTCTCAGCTCAGAACTCAGAGGGGAGAGGAGAAATTATTTCAGACCCTTCAGAAGCGTAACCACCCTCCGGGGCACATGATCTTGTGAACTATGCTGTATTCCAACCCTGGAGATTTCCCTGCCTTGCTTTCTCCCACCTCATGCAATCTTCTTTAGCTTCCCTCCTAATTCCAAATGTATAAAACAAACTACCAACCTATCATTCTGGGAAGCATTTTTGAGATCTTGTGTACCAGCATGATGTTAGTTTACCTCAACTAAACTCTTATAAAAAACTGCTGTCATCTTTTCCTCCCTTCCTAAAATAAAACTCAAAAGCATTAAACTCGAAAACTATTTTGTTATTCCCACCATTCTTCTCTCAAGTTCAAGTGCATAACCTGGTTTGTTTTGAAGTCTCCAGTTTTTCCTACGTGAGCCGTGTAGAAAGCCCCCAAAAGCACCAGGCACCCCGAGTGGCAGCTGTACAGAGATAGTATTTAACCCTGAATTCTAAGGGCCCAGGGAAATTGACACCAGAAACTTCTGGTTATGACTTTCTGCTTTTTCTCCTGACAGAATTCAAACCTCTTGCATCATTGTTATTATTCCTGCTAGTTTCATGTTTGTTACAATTTAACCTCGCAACTTTCTGTCTAAATTTTTGCTAAGGACTCTCACTAAACTCCATGTTCCTCCGCAACTTCAGTGTAATTCATCTTCTCTGATGAATTTACAGCTCTGTACTTTGTTTTGTTGACTTTTATTAACTTCTGCTTTTCTGGCAGATGCCTTAATTTAAATCCTCTTGATTTTTATTTCACAGGGATGTTGTGGGTGCAACTTGCGAATGGGCTTGGCTTCTCCCCCACCCCACACACTATTTTATTTTATATATATTTATTTATTTATTTATTTATTTATTTATTTAGTTAGTTAGTTAGTTAGTTAGTTAAATTAATTTATAGAGAGGAAGGGAGAGGGATAGAAAGTCAGAAACACAAATGAGAGAGAATCATCAATCAGCTGCCTCTTGCACACCCCCTACTGGGGATGTGCCTGCGGCCAAGGCACATGCCCTTGATCAGAATCAAACCCAGGACCTCTCAGTCTGCAAGCCGACACTCTATCCACTGAGCCAAACCGGTTTTGGCTCCCCACTATTTTATATCGTTACTTATTCGGGTTTTTCTATCATGTGTATATCTCTGAGAGTTTAAAAGCCTATAAAGATGTTTGAGGCCTGAAAAAAAGTCTTGGCTCAGAAATACAAAACGATAACTACAAAGTCAATTTTTAAAAGAAAAATGTTATGTGTGGAACATAGTTCCAGTTAATATCATATGCTGTGTCTTTAGGCAGTTTTTTGCAATTTTAAAGAACTAAGAAAACTTTCTTCCCTTTGTCTTTTTATCAGTTTAAATCTAAACCTAGTTTTTAGAATTTGTTCATCCTTCAAATAATTTTGCTATGTTTCAAGCATTTGAAAAATTATTTTTTTCTAAATTATACATAATATGAAAAGGAATATCCCTATCAACTCTACATTTCAGAACTTTTTTTTTCTTTCAAATATATGTTACTGACTCACTATAAATATTTTTCAGATAATAAAGAAGTGTATTTAAATAAATGTAGTTTAAATTTTTGTTTCTATAGCAACAATGGGAGAGGACAGTGGGGAGGGGGAGGTGAGGGTGGGATAGGTACAGGGTGGAGGGAAGCTATAGGGGGATAAAAAGGGGAAACAATGTAATTAATAAACTGAACAATAAAGATTAAAAATAAATAAATAAATAAATTTTTGTTTCTATGATAGATTCCAAATATTTGTGTTAGGGGTAATTTTTAAATTACATCTAGCCATATAATTATTTTTATTGTATTTATTGGGGTGACATTAATTAGTAAACTTATATAGGTTTCAGGTACATATAATTATTTCTTAAATACAACTAAAATTTCTTCTACTAGCATTCTTTTCTAAAATAGTAATAGTGGTATATGCTTAAGTTTTTTTAGTTAAATTAATTTCAGTAAATAATTTCTCAATGAAAAATTAGAAAAGACATACCTACTATACACCAAGGAGGGAGTAATCTTGATGCTGCTATTTAGAGAATGGCATCAAGGAATAACGATAATTAACAGTTGTTGATCAGTTACAGGGTACCAGGAACTTTATAAGACCATTTTCTATTTTCATTAACTCAAACTTCCTCACACGGGGATCTGCAAAGTTCACAGCAACAATAGTAACTTAATTTTCACTTGCTGTTGCTCCTGTGAGTATGTATTTCTAGAAGTTACTAGGCCTGTTGAATAATGTCCATTAAATCTATTTGTACTGGGTACTGGTATGGGCCCAATGAGCATGAGACTCTCCAGCAAGTTCTGCTCCCTGGCAGGAACAATGTGTTAATATACTGATGTCCTACCCCTGCCCCGGCAGGCCTTGGCACCGCCGTGGAGGACACTCAAAGTGCCAGAGCAAGGGGTCAATCTTTGACTAAGTTGGGAGCAATATCCCTTTCTTTCGTGTGATGAAACCTGTTAGAGGACTCATAGACAATGATGTCTACAACTTAAATTCCTCTGAATACTTTATTGGGTTGCTCTTTCAGCTGTTACCCCTGATCTTTTTCTCCCTTGAACTAAGACATGCATAGATGGGCTGGACTGGAGACAGATTTAAGTAATGTGGCACCTAAGTTCCACAGTGCAATGCTTGGCTTTTCCCTAAGAATGCATTGCCTCCAATGTGGCTTTTCAATCTCAGGTAAGTGGATATTGTTTGGGTAAATCCTATTCATCATCTGACACATCTACCCATGTCCAAACTCCAACAAGACTGGCAGCTTAGCTTATTGGCTAGAATAGAAACTTATTTATTTTAGAAGTAAGAAAACTGAACATCAGCAAATGTAGGTCATCTACCCAAGTCCATATGCTTAGCAAACAGCTAAAATGAGATTCAAATCTAACTTCAAGTTTTGTGTTTTGTTTTTGGTTTAAGAATATCAAACTGCCTTCTGGAAACTCAAGCTCTTCTTTATCTCAAGGTACACCATTCTGTTCTTTAATGCGTGCCCTACCTTTCCAACCACCTGCTAAGGATATTTCAATAAACAGCACTGACATTTACTGCATTCAGGAGGAGTTTGCAATCCAAGGAACTGATATCACTGACCTCTTTCCTTCTTTCCCAAGCTATCACTTTAATCTAGATAACTACAGTATAAGGAAGTAATCCTTCAGCCATTCCAGTAGGGAAAACAAAAACAAAAACAAAAAAACACAAACAACACAAGAGTAATATCTGGCTCAAGAAAACAGTCCATTTTTCAGGATTGAACTATCGGCTCCACTAACCACTCTTTGCCAATAGCGAATGGACTGTGTCCTTCTGTTTCCAGAGCATAGGGAACTTTATTACAGCTGAAATAAATTACTTCTGTCTTCAACACACACTTCCCATCGTATCTAAATACAGCCACCTGGGCAGAAGATGAACCCAAGAGTCACTAGGAAACTTAACAGATTTCCAGGACCTCTGGCAAGTACATAACCATCACCTCCTCCAGCTCTTCCTGAGCACATAGGAATACTGTACAAAAGGGACTGGGGAAGGAAGGAGAGGAAAACGGTTCAGGGATTAAATATAGTTTCTCTTGATGAAGGGGAAGACTCCAGGAAATAGGTATCTTAAGGAAAAGAAACAAACCTGTTAGTTCTGAAGCATCCTAGGTCTAGATATGCAGTCATAGTCTACAACAGTGATTTGGGGTTAGTAGGGTCACCCTACTTTGTGCTATAGATAAGATTACATTGAATCTCATTACATACTTGTACAAAGTTCAAAAACCCTCCCCAATATTCCTTCAAATCCTAAAGCCTTGTCTTACCATGATCTCTCTGTCTTGAAACTCCTGCTTCTAGCCATTCTGTTGCTGTCTCCCGCCACCACTAATCCCCTCCCTCCCAATCTGACACAGACTGAGCCTCTTTCCATACTTTCCACAAATTATCAAGTTGTAAATGGCACAGACTTGACTGAATATTTGGGGAGAGTTGACCAGTTTTATCAGTTTTAAATTCCCAGCAGAATGCAATTATGAAGGCAGAAATGTGTTCATTCATTTTATAACTCAAATGCTGAGAACAAGTAGAGGGCACTCAAGTTGTATGGATGAAGTAAGCCATTCTTTCTTCAGGAAAATACAAGCAACCTCATATTGTTCTTAAGTCTTCAGCCCCCATCCCACCAGGCCTTTCTCACCTGCCATTTTTTCTCCATAGCGGTGCTTCTTCCCCTGTTTCTCTTTCCACCTCTCATCCTCACTCCCTCCTTCCTGATTGGTTTGGGGAACTTAAAATTTTCTTCATTTATATAAAGCAATTTGTTTCTCTATGCTTAACTCAGAAGGTTTGCATATCCAATCCATTTGAGTGCTCAATAACATCAAAGCCTTTTAGTTATCTGACTCTATCTGGCATTAGATGAAATCCAGTGTTAAAACAAACAAACAAACAAACAAAAAAGCACCAAAACACACACACACACACACACACACACAAACACACACACACACACACAAAAAGCCCACAAAAAAACCCAGTCAACTCAAACAAATCCCACTACTTCAGAATCAATAGTTGTTGTTTTTGAAACCATTGTAATATTTAAATATGTTTAAACATATTTAAGAGTCAAATGCAGAAATTTGATTGGTTGGAAGCTAATTAAACTTCCAACTTGCTCAAATAGACTTACAAAATGGCAAAATTGTGTTTTGTTTTTTTTTTCACAGAGATACAGTCCACTGGAATCACCAACACTGGACAGTCGCTAGAGAATTTAGAGTCCTGACATAATAGAAATCCAGGCATCCTTTACATAATCTTCTGTTATCCTTTCCTCCCAATTGCAGATTTGTGGATGTGTAGAATGACATCACTACCAGCAATTGTAGCCTTGAATAGCCAGCTTCGTATCTCCATGAATAGAAAAGTTGCAAATGACAAGGGATAATACACTTTACCTATAAATCTTTCCATATTGCTCCTGGCTCAGTGGATAGACCTTCCACCTGCAGATTGAAAGGTACTAGGTTCAATTCTGATCAAGGCCACATGCCGGGACTGTGGACTTTGTCCCCAGTAGGGGACATGCAGGAGGCAGCCAATTAATGATTCTCTCTCATCATTGGTGTTTCTATTTCTCTTTGCCTCTCCCTTCCTTTCTGAAATCAATTTTTAAAAACAATTTTTTTCTATGCATTTCCTGCCAATTCGAGTACCTCAGTGGTGAAGTACTCTAAGTTACTGTGTTGTGCACAGCAGCAGTCACACCCTCACGTCCATGCTGGCTGCCCTAGATTTCAGGTGTGACTAAAGCGCCCGCCAGAAACTAGTTTTCTACTGGCGGGAAACCTAAGTTCTTCCCAATCTTACTGCCAGCCAATTCCGCTGAAGCTCAAACAAGCAAGGTAGAGAAAGGCCTAGTCAGCACCTGGCGAGATCCCACCGCCTACCCTCTAGAACTGCATTTCAAACTAGCGGGACTATCTTGGTTTTTGTGTTCCACTAGTTGCTGCAGCTCCTTCATTGTACTCCAAAGCTCTCCCACAGCTATTTTTATCAGTGAGCAATTGTTAATTTATTGTTTTTGTGGAGGGATGAAGGCTGAGATTTTCTAGTCCTCCATCTTATTGATGTCACTCACTTTAGAACATAAATTTTGCCATGCGTTGTCATCAAGTAAGCCCAGGATGCAAACAATGGCATTATCTGGTCAGTCATACTACACCTGTGACTCTATTTCCAAAGCCCTGTTTAGATCCAGGTCCTCTTCCCAAAACTCCATGGTAACTATTCTCACACTTGCACAGTTTCCTTAAAATCAGCATGTCCCTAAACAGAAGTCATGCTCTTCTCCCTCAAAGCTGCTCCTCTCCCAGAATTCTAGAACATAGTCCACAGCTTTCCACCTACACAGCTGAGCATATCAGAGGTCACCATTGACTCTTCTCTGACTCCAATGCCCCAAATCTAATACAAAGTCTAACCCATTTTACCTTATATCTGTCTCTTGATCCCATCTCCACTGCCACTAACCTCATCCAGTCCTCCTTTACCGCTGAATTGGACCATAGAAACAGCCTCCTAACTTGCTTCATGTTCCCACTCCTGTGGCTCTCCAAGTTAATCCTCTATCCTAAGACCGCTCCAAGACCACTTTACAAATTTCATCTGATCACATCCTTGTCTTGATTCTTATACTTAAGTTCCAAATCCTTAATGGCTTACAGGAAACCCCATGGCCTATCCTACTACTCCTCTGGCATCTTTTATTGCCACTGGACTGACTCGTAACTCTCTCCACACCAGCCACTCTGTACCTCTTTCAGTTCTTCAAACATCCATACCACTTCCCATATCTGAGCCTTTGTACAAGCTGTCTCCATCCCTCACATGCTCTCTCTCTCATTCCATTTAGCTAACTCCTATGGATCCTGCAGAGTTCAACTTAGAGAAGGCTTTCCCAGGAACACTTCCTTGACTTCCTAGAATAGATTAGGTTAATCTGCCATATGCTCCCACAACATTTTGCACTTTTTCATTGTTGAATTTATTCATAAGTATCCTATCTAATAAAGAGGTAATATGCAAATTGACTGTGATGCTGTCACAAACAACAGCACCCATAGCCACAAGATGGTGGCACCCAGCCCCTCAGCTCTGCCAGAGTCCCCCAGACTTTCAAGAGGATGGCAGGTGCACGGTGTGGCCAGACCTTCTCCCAGCCCCCCAGCCACCCAGGGCCAGCCTGAGGCACAGGCAAACCTCGGATGGCGGCTGCCCAGCTATCCAAGGCTACCCGATGCTCATGTAACCAGAACCAGCCACGGCTTATGCTGCCAGCAGTGGCAGCAGCAGAGGTGTAATGCAGGCATCGCCTTCCCCTGATTGCCAGGTTGCCTCCTGCCCCTGGGGGTTCCCAGACTGTGAGAGGGGGCAGACTGGGCTGAGAGACCCGCCCTCCAGTGCATGAATTTTCATGCACAGGCCTCTAGTTTGTTTAATGTTTATCTTCCCTACTAGAATGCATGTATCATAAGGACATTAATGCATCCATATCATTCATGTCTGTATATCTAGTGTTTTGCCAATACCCAACACATAGTCAAGTCTTAATAAATAATTGCCAACTGAGTGGCTAAAAAACAGTTGTTCCTAGTTAAGGATTCAGTTTCAATGCACAATTATGACCTAAACACTAACAGTCCATCATATTTGTGTTTTTGTTAAACCTTTTGACCTTATTTTTCCACATTACAAAGCTTTTTATGTACATACCATATTTCCCTCTTCCCAGTGATGTGTCATAAGTTGATGTATTTTCATTGGGTGAGGCCCAGGTAATCTCCCTGTTCATAACTCTGACCTTTCTGTGAACAAACACAAGAAGTGAACTTTGGTTTATCTCCTACCATAATGTAGCTGCTTATTACTGGCAAGCAGGTTGTATTCCATGGCCCATGTGACCAGAAAGCAACGTGTAGCAGAGTAGACTGGGGGATCTAGCTAGAGGCTGTCCAGCTGGTGCTCCTGTCTCCCTAAAAGCCCAGAGCAAAGCAACTGAGCACAAGGAGTATGGTTCTGAGGTGAGCGAGGTCATGAAGAAACCACTGTTGGGCTTGACTCTGTGGTCACTGCTCCTCTGTCCAGGGATGATGTGTTTCACTAACCAGGTAACTCAGAACTGCAACAATGGCAGCTACGAGATCAGTGTCCTGATAATGAAAAACTCAGCCTTCCTAGAGCCTCCGGAAAACTTGGAAAATGCAGTGAATCTGGGAGTGGAAATCGTGAGAAAACGTCTAAGGGATGCTGGTAAGAATATGGCAACAGAATCCTCCTCCTCCCTGTTATAACCTGTGGGATCAAAGAGTTGCTAAGTGAAGATCTTGTGTTCTTTGCCTGAATACTAACCTTTTCTAAGGGCCTGTCCCACAACCCCTTTTTATTTCAAGGCAGTAGATTCTCAAACAGAAGGATTTGAGTCCTACCACATGTAATAATTCCCTGTTATAAGATATTATTATTTTTATTGTTGCATAATTGTGTTTAGAAGACTACACTAAACATTTTCATGTATATAGTTGTTATTTTGTTTGTTTGTTTTGTTTTTCATTCTTTGAGACTAGATTGCTAGACTTCACTCATAATCTACCTTGCTCTGGGAATGGCCTGACTCAGGGGTGCCAGGTGTTCACAGCAGTGAAATGCCCCAGATAGCATTTCAATAAAATCAGGATTTATTTCTCATTTTCAGAGAGGCATCACGTTTCCTCCTGCAACTGCTCAGGAGCAAGATTTGGTCCGGACCTCAGACTTCTTAGGGTTTCCAGTCGAGAAGATGAATTAGGGAGTAAAATTCATACAGATGCTGAATCTTTTTCTGGGATTTTTAATCCATCTGTTCACTCTTTACTTCTCTGGTGGCTATTATAACAAAACACTAGTGGCCTGGTGCATGAAATTTGTGCATGGGGGGAGAGCTTCCCTCAGCCCAGCCTGAATCCTCTCCAATTGGGGACTCCTTGAGGGATGTCTGGCTGCCAGTTTAAGCTCGATCCCTATGGGATCTGACCTAAACCAGGGGTTGGATATCCCTCTCACAATCTGGGACCACTGGCTTCTAACGGCTCAACTGCCTGCCTGCCTGATTACCCCTAACTCCCTCTGCCTGCCTACCTGATTGCCCCAAACCCCTCTGCCTGCCTGATTGCCCCTAACCTCTCTGCCTCCCTGCCTGATCACCCCTAGCTGCCTCTGCCTACCTGCCTGATCACTCCTAACTGCCCTCCCCTCACAGTCTGATCTTCCCCCAACTGCCTCTGCCTGCCTGATCACCCCTAACTGCCTTCGCTTGCTGGCCTGATCTCACTACCAATTGCCCTTCCCTGCTGGCCTGGTTGCCTCCAACTTCCCTCCCCTGCCAGCCTGATCTCAGCCCTAACTGTCCTCCCCTGCTGATCTCACCCCCAATTGCCCTCCCCTGCCAGCCTGATCTTGCCCCCAATTGCCCTCTCTTGCTGGCCTGATCACCCCTAACTGCCTCTGCCTTGGCCCCCACCACCATGGCTTTGTCCAGAAGGAAGTTGGATATCCAGAAGGTGACCAGTTGACCCAGTCTAATTAGCATATTACCCTTTTATTAGTAGAGATAGTTAATATAATAAATTTCCACTAGAATTTAGTGTTTTAGTTCTTCATTGTATCTTTTAATTATTAAAATAAACTTTACAACATTAGATAAAATATGTAGGATAAAATATTAGGTAAAATATGAGGAAAAAATCACCACTGATCATTTCTAACAAGCCTCGATATTTATATGCTGCTCAGCTTCTTACTTTCAAGAACATGGTTGGGATCACATAGAAAGAATTTTTTAGTCTTCTGATTTCACTTTACATTATTCTAGAAGTGACTTTCCTATAACTGCATAATCTTCCTGAGGATAGATGTGTAATAACCTTTGGAGTAGATATTCTCCCAAATTATCCTATATAATAAAGAGCTAATATGCTAATTAGACCAAACAGCAGAACAACTGTCCTGGCAACCTCCTGGCTGAAGCCGGGGCTGTGAGGGCTAGGTACCTTAGCATGAATTTCATGCATCAGGCCTCTAGTTTAATAATAATGTAAGATATTTTATTATTTTTAATTTTGCATAATTATTTTCATGTATATAGGTTTTTTTTCATTCTTTGAAACTAGATTGCTGGAAGTATAATTACTGAGCCAATGCAATTTGATGGTTTTGAGGAGGGTATGTCTTAATCTTCTCCATTTAAAATTGTCTGGTAATAATACCAACCGATATTACATATATATGGGTAGTAAGTTCTTTTTCTCTGTGAAATACGTTTCTTCAATCTGGTCTGAGACTGGATTCAGATATAAATAGAGAAACTATGAGGTCATTTCATAAAATTCTTTATTTAATGAGGCAGTGTGTAATAATGGGAAGAACATTTTATCTAAAGTCTGAAGACCTGGATTAGAATCCCTTTCTTGGTGCTTTCTCTCTTTGTGACCCTGGGTGAGTGATTTCTCTTCTTCTCTCCAAGCCTTGGTTTCCTTGTTTACTGAATACCTCTCATGTGCTGGGTAGGATATATGACCCTTTTAATCACAGCTCTGTTAGACTGGTATTGTTGACACTTTCACAATAGAGGTTTAATAATTTTGCTTAAGTCATACAGATTGTCTGTTTGAAATGAGTTTCAAACTCCTATCTGTTTAATTCCAAAGAATGAATCTTGCCAATGTAAGATCTTTAGCCACCATGAACTAACTTTCTCATTAAAATAAAGCAGTGGAGCCCTAGCCTGTTTGGCTCAGTGGATAGTTGGCAGACTAAAGGTTCCCAGGTTCAATTTCAGTCAAGGGCATGTACCTTAGTTGCAGGCTCCTTCCCTGGTTGGGGTGAGTGCAGGAGGCAACCAATTAATGTGTCTCTCTCAATACATGTTTTTCTCTCTCTTCCTCACCCCCTCCCTTCCACTCTTTCTAAAAATCAATGGAAAAATATCATTGGGTGAGGATTAACCAAACAAAACAAACAAAATAACAAAAAATAAGACACTGGAACATTGTGGTTGGAAGTAGAGATTTGGAATCAAACAGGTTTTGGTTCATATTCTAGCCGTTTATCCAACCATTTATCACCACTGACCTCAAGGAAATTATTTAAGTTTTCTGAGCCTCATTCCCTCACCTATAAAATTGCAATAGATAGCAGTTACCTCATATGGCTATGGTGAATTAAATGAGAAAATTCATATAAATTATGCAATACACTGACTGAAATTAGTAAGAACTCAGTAAATGGCAGTTGTTTTATGTTATTGTCACATTCTTTTTTTTTTTAATCTTCACCTGAAGGCATGCTTAGAGAGAAGAAGGGAGAGGGAGGAAAGAAGGAAGATAGAGAGAGAGAGGTGAGAAATAAACATTGATCGGTTTAGGGCACCGGACAACACCCAGCTCTTCTTGAGAATGTTAATGTTGTAACTGTTGCTAGGCTATTGCTGATATTAGGAGAACAAGTTACCAGTCATACGAAATAAACAATAAAGTGTATTGGTAAGATATTAATCTCTGAACTCATATAGCCTGAATTTAAATTCCTGCTCCATCATTTACTAATGAGTTATTTTTTTCTTGAAGTTTCACTCATCTCATTTGTAAAACAGAGTTATTAATGGCGAAGTTGTAAAATAGATTAAACCAGTGGAAAATTTTAGGGAGAAGAAAGAATAAACAATGATGCCTGAATGATTGCACTTGGTGATGAATTTTGTTGGATGAGTATTGATGTATAATAAACTCAAGTAGTGCAAATTGTGAGGAAAAGATAGGTTCATGTTTTAAAACATACTGAGAATTATTATTTGGAAAAAATCTAATACAATATAATGAAGGGCTAAATAGAAGAAATTCAAATGTTGTGGGTGAAGTAAATGGAAGAATGCAATATTTCCTCCTAGTACTTGTGCATTTGAAGAATAGGTAGGACTTGATGAAAAAAGATTGCTTCAGCCTAAAGACATTAATTCCTCAAGGGTGTATGTTCCATGGCTAAACTCACGAGGCCCATGACCTGCATGTGCTGTCCCGCCCTAGACTCAGGCACTATATGCAGATTCACTTTGGTACAAACCCATCCTGAAAGCCCTGGATAGGAGATCAAGGGTTCTGAGATCATCTGAATTTTATTGCATTCCACTAATTCTCCCAGGACTGAGATTCCATGGTATGGTGAGAGAGCAGGCCAGAGAGGAATGAAAAACAGTGCTTGGGGTAATTGCTTATTTTAAAAGTTAAGCTTTGAATTGTCATTCCATAAACATCTATCCATTGTCTGAAAAATGTTCAGTATATGCTTGAGAGATCATTTGGAATTTGTGGTGATCAAAGGGATAAAAAAAAAAAACATAGTTCACATAACCATAAAATGTTAAGAAGTAGCACCATACTACATACAGTATGTTCTATAGAAGTAGCTCTCAAATTTTTTGGTCTCCAGACCTCTTTACGCTCTGAAAAATAATTTTGACCTCTGCAGAGTTTTATTTATGCAGTTACATTTATCAACATTTATTGTACCGGGAATTAAAACAGAAATGTTTCATTTTTTTAGAAATGTTTTCATTCTTTTTAAGATTTTATTTTATTATTATTACTTTTTTGGTAATCATCACCTGAGGACATTTTAAAATTTGTTTTATTTTATTTTATTTTTATTTATTGAATTTATTGGGACAACATTAGTCAACATGAACATGTAGGTTTCAGGGGTGGGTTTCTATGTTATAAGATCTGTATATTGCACCCTGTGCCCACCTCCCAAAGTCAAATCTTCTCCTGACACCTCATATTAGAACTCCTTCTCCTCCCACCCCTTCCCTCTGGCAATCACCACACTGCTGTTTGTGTTCATGAGTTTCAGTTTTATATTCCATATATGAGTGATATCCTATAGTTCCTAGCTTTTTCTGGATGACATATTTTACTTAGCATAATGTTCTCAGAGACCATCTATGTTGTTGTAAATGGCAGTAATTCATCCTTTCTTATGGAGGGTTAGTATTCCATTGTGTCTATGTACCACATCCTCTTTATCTAGTCTTCTATAGTGGGACACTTTGGTTGTTTTCATGTCTTGGCCATGGTGAACAATGCTGCAATGAACATAGGGGCCCATGTATCTTTGACCACCAGGGGGCAGACGCTCAATACATGGGAGGGCAGTTGGGAGGGACCAGGTTTGCAAGGGAGGGCAGTTGGGGGTGATCAAGCCTGCAGGGGAGGACAGTTAGGGGTGACCAGGCCTGCAGGAAAAGGCAATTGTGGGGGGGGGGGCCCAGGCCTGCAGGGGGGGCAGTTAGGGACAAACAGGCTAGCAGGGGAGCAGTTAGGCAGGGGAATAATTAGGGAGTGATCATGCTGGCAGGCAGAAACGGGTAGAGACAATCAGGAAGGCAGGCAGATGAGCAGTTGGGACCCAGCAGTCCTGGATTGTGAGAGGGATGTCCGACTGCCCGTTTGGCCTGATCCCAGTAGGATCCTAAACGGGCCTAAATGGGCAGTTGGACATCCCTCAAGGGGTTCCAGATTGGGCTGAGGGACACTCTCCCCCCTCCCATGCATGAATTTCATGCACCAGGCCTCTAGTGTGTGTGTGTGTGTGTGTGTGTGTGTGTGTGTGTGTATTAGTAGCCCTATGCACAAATCCATGTGCCAGAGGCTCACCAGTAGTTGTTGCCCTCCTGTAGCTTCCCCTGCTCCTCCTCTCCCTTTCCCCTGCCCTGCCCTCTCCTGTAGCTCTCTGCTGTCAGCTTTTAGCAGTAGCTTGCTGCCACCCTCATGTAGCTCTCTACCCACTGCCTCACCCTCTTGTAGCTCCTTCCACCCTCCCACCCTTCCTCATAGCTTGCTGCCCTGCCCTCTCTTCCACTACCCACTTGTAGCTCCCTGCCCCATTCTCCTGCTGATTTCTGATCTAGTCGTTACAAGTCGATATTCAGTTGATCATTACGTTTCATGGTGCAATGACCATTTGCATATTAATCTTTATTATCCTAACTAATAAAAGAGTAATATGCAAATTGAGCATACCTCTGATCAAGCCATGCCCACAAACCACACCCACAAGCCAATCAGGAGCAAATAAACCCCAACCAAGATGGCTGTGGCCACTGAGAGCAGGAGGGAGGCTTGGGTTTCCCTGGCAATGGAGGAAGCCAAGCTTTCTGTCTGTCCTTGCCAGCTTACACCTCCACTCAATGCTACAAAGTTTCAATTATAGAAGATATATCCCAACAGAAATGGCGGCAGCCACGGAGCTGGAGAGAGCAGAGGCTAGGGTTGCCTGGGCAATGAAGGAAGCCAAGCTTTTGCAGCCCTAGCACCTAGGCCTCCACTCTAGGCTACAACGTTTCAATGATAGAATTTGAATAAACTCAAACAGAAATGGCTGTCACCACGGAGCTAGCAGAAGGCTTGGCTTCACTCCAGGCTACAAAGTTTCAATTGTAGAACATAAATTAATCCCAGATCCCAGGGCCTCTACTTGGGTTGCTGGGAGGGGGTGTGTGTGGCCAGTCTGCAAACCACTGTAGGTCCTTTGCCCAGGCTGCCCCATGCCCCAAGGGAACCTCCACCCTTATCCAGGACACTCTTCAGGGCAAACCAGCTGGCCCCCACCCATGTACCAGGCCTCTATCCTATCTAATAAAAGAGTAATTTGCATATTGACCATCACTCCAACACACAATAGGGCTGTCCCTATGTGGTCAAAGATCCTGCCCCCATGTGGACACAAGATGGCCACCATAAGATGGCCAGCAGGGGAAGGCCATTCAAAGGTCCCGGGCCTGCAAGGGAGGGCAGTTGTGGCCAATCAGGCTAGCAGGGGAGGGCAGTTGGGAGAGACCAGGCCTGCAAGGGAGGGCAGTTGGGGGCGATCAAGCCTGTAGGGGAGGGCAGTTTGTGGTGACCAGGCCAGCAGAGGAAGGAAGTTGGGGGCAAACAGGCTGGCAGGGGAGCAGTTAGACATCAATTAGGCTGGCAGGGTAGTGGTTAGGGGGTGATCAGGCTGGCAGGCAGAAGCAGTTAGGGGCAATCAGGTGAGCAGTTTGGAGCCAGCAGTCCTGGATTGTGAGAAGGATGTCTGACTGCCCGTTTAGTCAGACATCCCTCGAGGGGTCCCAGATTGGAGAGGGTGCAGGCTGGGCTGAGGAACACTCCCCCCCATGCACGAATTTTTGTACCAGGCTTCTATATGATATATATATATATATATATATATATATATATATATATATATATAATACATATGTGTGTGTATATACATGTATACATATATACATATACACACACATAAATATATGTTTACTAAAAATCATTGAATTGTACACTTAAAATGAGTGATTTTTCTGGTGGTAAATTATGCCACAAAAAAAGCTGATGAGAGAGAGACAGACAGAAGCAGAGAGACAGAGATAGAGAGAGAGAAGAAGTGATAGAGATTAATACAAGAACTCCAAACTCAAATATCCCTAGGCCTGAAAATGGATCTGCATTTTTTCCCCCCAGGATCAGTTGGCAAAAGGTAACTTTTATGTCTGGTATGAACTATTAAAAAATAACACTAGTTTTCACTTTTTCCTCCTTTCTGGATAACAGAAATAAATGTAACTGTGAACGCTACCTTTATCCATACAGAAGATGTGATTTATAAGACAAGTGACTGTCGGAGTAGCACTTGTGAAGGCCTTGATCTACTCAGGACAATTTCAGTAAGTATCTGCCTTGGTAGATATAGCTCACACCCTCTTGTCACTGGGCAGTCACAGTGTGAACCTTGCTTACCTGTCCATGAACATCTCTCGTGTCAGCTCTAACCATGCTGAGTGATGTCAACACTGGATTCTCTAACTTTATCCCTTTAGATTTCCCATGTTATGAGGGTGCACCAGGAATCCAGGAAATGGAAAGAACCTTAGCTATCTGTACACTTTCAGTGTTAGGAAGTGGAATTATTTTGTTTTAAACGCATTTCAAAAATTTAAATGTTGGTCCTAACTGGTTTGCCTTTGTGCCCCTCAAGAAATACCTGGGGTGCCCTGTTAAAAATATATTCCAAAGCCCTTCAGCAGAGATCTCTGTGTCAAGTCATCACTATATATGTGACTACATGAGATTTGAATCTGAAACCTAACTTTAACATAATAACTGTCATGTCAAGGGGTAGATAATGGGACATGAGAATTCTTGCCTAATCCCTACTCTCAACTCCCCCTACCCCACCCCCATGGAGGTCTTGGAACACTAAAGAGTCTTCCAAGCTCTCTAGAAGCAAGTAGGTATGTGAGACGCCCCCTTTACTACAGAAATCTTTGAAAACACCCTCTGTGAAACAGGGCACTAGGCACAGAGCTGTGCATGATTCCAAAGCTTTAATCAATAACATTACACATTCACCAAGGTAGGCTCCAACCAGGCCAGAAGGAGTGGCTGATTACAGCAGTCACACTCAGTCCAGAGAGGTGGGGGAGGGGAGGGGAGGGAGGGTAGAGAGATGGGGAACGGTTAGCGGGGGAGGAAGAAAAGTTTAGGTGCTTCCTCCCTGGATTTCTACAGAGGAAGGTATGACCTGGTTCTCTAAAACCAAGAACGGAATGTTCCTAGTCAAATACCTCTTGAGGAAAAATAGAAAATAAGATCTATCATTGCCCAGCTGGTCACATTGCATTTGTTCTCTTTAGCCCTACTTTGTAGCTCTCCCTAAAACTTGCCCACTCTCTCCAGAGCACCTCCAAATCTAGTTTTTCTCTAATGTGGCTGACAAACACTATTATGTATGTGCCCATCTGCCAGTCCTCTTCCACTCTGCATCTCCCTCTTGATAAAGGTTCCCTGCAGTCGGCTCACTTTCAGTGGAATAGCTTTCCCTCCACCCACAACACCATCTCTCTCGGACTATTTCCTCCCTTAGTTGCCCCTTGCCCAGAAAGGGGCACCCCATGTTACCCTCTTCTGCTCTGCATCCTAACACCTTACGTGGTCTATTTTCTAACCTTCTGGGAGCCTTCCCCTTGCCACTTCTTTTCTGTCTTTTGTTTCTTTTCTTTGTTTTTGTTTGTTTACTTGTTTATTTTATGTGTCTGTGTGTGTGTTTCCATTTTAGGGATTAGTTTTTTTTCTTTCTTTTTTTTTTTCCTACAGAATAAAAAGGAGGTGGGTTGTGTCCTCATGGGGCCTTCATGTACATATTCCACCTTCCAGATGTAGTAAGTAGTTTGTTTTATTGTTGTTTTGATGCCACTATGAATTGAAATCAAGACATGACATCCGTGTTAAAAAAGCTTATCAAACAGCAGTCTAGTCAAGGCAACACAATCAGGGATGTTGGCGCCCTCCTATATTGCCACTGGTCTTGCAACCATAATCCCCTTATCGAGTTAACTCTGCCTTTGCTCCGAGTGGGGTGAGTCACAGGTGCAGTTACCAACATCTAAGCTGGAGAAGCAACATGATATAAAGTCAGAGTTCTGGCAGGAAACAGGGAAGACAGTGCACTTGGGTAATTTGAGGAGCTTAATCAAAGCAGAGTATATGGAAACACAAAGAAAGGGGCAGCACCCAAGGGCTTGAGCAGGGCTCTGTTTTAGCTCCGGGTTTACAAGAGTAAGAAAGGTAGCAAGGTACTTATTTCATAGCATTATTTGAAGGTTATAAATAACACATTAAAGTACTTTGCACAATTCCCTTATCACCTTAGAAAGAAGCTTTCGATATATTCTTGAATGCAAATACTTAATACTTCTCTTTGGGACAATTGCCCTCCCATTCATTAAATCTCATCACCACAAACACTTTGGTCTTCCAGATTACACTGACCCAAGTCAAAATCCCTCCCACATGCA